>JAQJVK010000006.1:34543096-35967723 GCA_035578135.1 Flexamia atlantica
TCAAACTCAAAATCAAAACTTCAAAGCCTTTTACAGAAATTATAAAATAATTTATAGAAACGTAATTAGAGCTGCGAAAGCTTACGATGTCGATCGTACTCTAAAAAATTTAAAATTTTTTTCAAAATCTGCTTGGAAAATCATTAATAATATTTCAAAGCCAACCAAGAATGTTGAATCAATCAAACTTGAAAACGATGGTAAAATCATTTCTGAATCAAAACAAGTGGCCAACAAGTTTAATAAATATTTTTCATCAGTTTCTTTGCCGGATCCATCCTTCAAAAGTCCAGTTTTTCCCTTCATACCATGTGGTGGTCCGGTTTCGTCTATGGCTCTATCTCCTGTCAGTGAGGTTGAGGTGGCGCGTACAATTGAGGATTTGAAACCCAAAAAGACCTATGACATTAACGGAATGTCGGTGTGGTTGTTCAAACGTTGCTTCAGGCACATTCTGAAGCCACTAACCAAATTGATTAATTTTTCCTTTCAAACTGGAGTTTTTCCATCCCAGCTGAAACTTGCCAAAGTGACTCCTATTTTCAAAAAGGACAATCCTTTGAATGCTAGCAACACCAGGCCAATTTCAATCCTGCCTGTCTTGAGCAAGGTCTTCGAGAAGCTTTTCCTGGAGAGGCTAACGAAGTTCCTTGAACGTTTTCGAGATTCTGTCTCCAAATCAGTTTGGGTTTAGGAAAAATAACTCCACAGTTGACGCAATAAATAATCTCATTGAAATGGTTGTCGATGGCCTTGAGAGGCGAGAACATGTGCTCAGCATATTTCTCGACCTTTCGAAAGCGTTTGACTGTGTGCATCATTAGACACTGTTGCACCAGTTAGAGACGTACGGCATTCGCGGATTGCCATTAACGTGGCTAAAGTCTTACCTGGAAAACCGTTTCCAGTGTGTAGAAATTGACGGTCAACTCTCTGAAAAAGAAAAAAGTGGTCCAAGGTGTTCCTCAGGGATCAATTTAAGGACCAATTCTTTTTTTGCTGTACGTCAACAACATCAGTTCATCAATCCAAAGTGGAAAGATGATCCAATACGCAGATGACACAACTATCTGCGTAAAAGCGTCAACAAAGCAAGAGCTGGAGGTAAACTCGTTCATTCATCTGAATGCATGTATTCAAACATTTTCAGAAATCAATCTCAAAACCAACAATTCAAAATCAAACGTATTGTCATTTTACCTCCGGCAGCAGGATCTGGACACCCAGCCTGCAGTCATGGTGGATGATGACCTCTTAGAGGCTGCAGATTCCGTAAAATTCCTAGGAATGCACCTAGACAGAGGGCTGACCTGGGAAAATCACGTTGACCACATTTGTGGCACGGTTGCGTCCGGTATATTCGCTTTACGCAACCTTGCGAAATTCTGTTCAAAAGAAGTACTCACAATGGCCTATTTTGGCCTTATCTACCCTCATATCTCTTATGAAATAAGGGTATGAGGTAGTTGTGCAAAATTCAGGCTGGAAAGAATATTCAAGCTGCAAAAAAAGACAGTAAGAATAATTTGCAAGTTACAACCGAGAGACTCATGTAAAGACGCCTTCAGGGAGTTGGGACTGCTGACATTGCCCTCCTTGTACATTTTTGAAGTGGCCTGTTTTTGCAAATACAAATGTCCACTCTTACGAGGCAGTGAGGTGCACCACTACAATACTAGAGGCAGAGAGGAATACCGATCTCAACAAAACAGAACTGTGATGTTTGAGAATTTACCTTCACAGGTTGGTATTAAGTTCCTCAATAAACTCCCTGAAGATATCAAAAATTCCGAAAACAAAAATCAATTCAAGTCTCGACTAAAACGCCTCTTGGTGTCCAAAGTCCTGTACTCAGTCGACGAATTCATGATGAGCCGCTGGGCAAACTAAATTTCAGGTGTTTATCGCGATTACAATTTTGGCAGTGATGTTCAGTCATCGAAGTGGAAAAATGTGTAAAACATAATCTATTGTTCTGTTTTGACGCTTGCAATGCAATGTATTTTGTCTCTTGCAATAAAGATTTTTATTATTATTACTAGTGGATCCGAGCGCACGGAATCGTGCGCTACTCTAGCAGAGCGATAATTCAAATGGCGACAAATTTAAAACACAATCATGCTAACACGATCCGTCTTGAGGGTTATGTTTACACAAATTAAAAAATAACAGCAATTAAATTATCCAGCTGATCAAAATGTAAACAATTATTCTTCATAAGGATAACATGGGAACTTTAAAAACCAATGGGGCAGAGCCCAAGGGACTTTTTCAAAAATGTAAGGCCAGTTTGCAAATCTACGCGACACGCTCTTTCCAATGAGCCGGCAATGATCAAAATCGGTTAAGAAATGACGGAGGAGTTCATAAGACAAATTTCGTGTTGGCGTATTAATTATATAGATTATTATTATTATTAGAATCTTATTCTTAATGTTTTAAATAATTCTCTAAAAATGTTCCTATTTTGAAATATTAAAAATAATGCATGGGAAACTACTAACAGCAACGTAAACAGCAGTTTAACGTGTTTACATCAAGTGTCCAGCATCTGAGCTGTTCACATAGTGTAAAAGAAATAATTACAGCATGTGCCCAACGAGCGATGGACACTTCCTGAAGTGCCCAGTTTTTTTTGGTCACAAACTGTAATTTTTAATGAAACCGCCCAATTACACTATGGGCCCAGGCGAGCTGGGCACTTCATGAAGTGCCCATTTAGCGCTGGACATTTCATGAAGTGCCCAATTACAGCATGTGGCTACGACATATCTATTTATTTTATAACCCAGTACACTCCGACGGACGTTGAATGAAGCGAGGTGTACCTGTGTGCGGATTCTAAAGTTTCGATTATTCTGAGGAAAAGGATCAAAGTATGAAGTTTTTATAATTATTTGCGGGATACCTTGTAAACTGGGCGCAGGACAGGTTTTCTGCGTGTCTTTTGGTTTCTTACTCGAGGGTTTTAGTTTTGTACTTGTGAGTTCATCTCGTTTCTCGAAAAAAGAGCGTAGGCTCTACTCCTAGCATTTTTAACAGTTTTGAAAAGGGGAAATAACCAAAAGAACAACCTTTTAAACGTGTGTAAATCTAATGTCTTCAAAAAGCTTCGATGAAATCACCTTGGAATTGTATGCGGCGCTTGAGGCAGCGAACTGCAGCTGCGACAGTTCCGGGCCGTGGCGCGGTGATGTACAGGCTACGCGACACTGGCCTCCCTACACGTGCGGACAGCGACGCCGCGCGAGGCAGCGAACTGCAGCTGCGACAGTTCCGGGCCGTGGCGCGGTGATGTACAGGCTACGCGACACTGGCCTCCCTGCACGTGCAGACAGCAACGCCGCGCGAGGCGGCGAACTGCAGCTGCGACAGTTCCGGGCCGTGGCGCGGTGATGTACAGGCTACGCGACACTGGCCTCCCTACACGTGCGGACAGCGACGCCGCGCGAGGCAGCGAACTGCAGCTGCGACAGTTCCGGGCCGTGGCGCGGCGATGTACAGGCTACGCGACACTGGCCTCCCTACACGTGCGGACAGCGATGCTGCGCGAGGCAGCGAACTGCAGCTGCGACAGTTCCGGGCCGTGGCGCGGCGATGTACAGGCTACGCGACACTGGCCTCCCTACACGTGCAGACAGCGACACTGCGCGAGGCAGCGGACTGCAGCTGCGACAGTTCCGGGCCGTGGCGCGGTGATGTATAGGCTACGCGACACTGGCCTCCCTACACGTGCGGATAGCGTCGCCGCGCGAGGCAGCGAACTGCAGCTGCGACAGTTCCGGGCCGTGGCGCGGTGATGCATAGGCTACGCGACACTGGCCTCCCTACACGTGCGGACAGCGTCGCCGCGCGAGGCAGCGGACTGCAGCTGCGACAGTTCCGGGCCGTGGCGCGGTGATGTATAGGCTACGCGACACTGGCCTCCCTACACGTGCGGACAGCGACGCCGCGCGAGGCAGCGAACTGCAGCTGCGACAGTTCCGGGCCGTGGCGCGGTGATGTACAGGCTACGCGACACTGGCCTCCCTACACGTGCAGACAGCGACGCCGCGCGAGGCAGCGAACTGCAGCTGCGACAGTTTCGGGCCGTGGCGCGGCGATGTACAGGCTACGCGACACTGGCCTCCCTACACGTGCGGACAGCGACGCCGCGCCTGGCATAAACATCATACTCACCTAAACTCTCTTTTGCTTCCCTTCATATATTTAACATCTTCACTATTCAAAAAGTATATTTTAAAGTAAAGTCAACAATTTATTGAAGTTTATTTTCCAGGCTATTCAATTAAATTTAGATAGTTTAATGAAATCTATTACCTCTATATATACAGGTTGTCCGGAAATTATGTAAAATATTTTAGCATATGATAGTAGAGGTAAAAATAAGAAAAAAGGTCACGTAAATATCGGTCCTAAAGTGCTTCGTTTTCCGTCTGTTTGTCTGTTTGTGATTTTAGCGAATTTCCCCCTATAGGGAAGTAGCTATTACCGTAGGCGGCACGGTAAGACTTAAGCGCGGGACCACCGTAACTTTTCATTTTTAGGTCCCTAGACCCCAAAAACACCGTTCGTTCAATTTCATATATATATATATATATATATATAGGGATATATATCAGTCCGTAGGCGCGATAACTTTTGAAAAAAATATCCGATCTCGATGAAATTTGGTACATACGTATAAAGCGACATTTATTACTTCGAGTTCGAAAACCAGCAGGATAGGTTTGCTCTAAGAAGGTTTTTTTGACGAAATAAAATTTATTTTCAAGATTTAACACCTTTTTATTAATTTTATTTGAATTTAATTTTTAAAATTGAACTCAGCTTAAAAAAACAAACAATTTAGCATTTTGAATTATTATTCTACGTCAATCCGTTGCTTAGAAATTGGATAGTATTGGATGTGCTAAACACAGTACGTTGTCCAATATTATTTTTAATTTTCCCTCCAAAAGTATATTCACCCTGATTCACTCTGAACATATGATTAAATTTTCATGTGATGAATATTTTATTTGTGTTTATTTTGAATACTTAGAGTTCATTGATCAAGATTTTGCAGAAAATATATACTGTATAAAAAATACAAATTATTTTTAAAATTAATAAGGAAAGTATCAGCATGAGAATGAGTAATATGAGTAAAGTATGAGCATAACATGAGAAAGTATGAAAGTATGAGGAGGGGGGGGGATGTCTTGGTCTAAACTGCCTGAAAATATAGCGTAATATATGGTATGTTTATAATGATGAGGATTTGATTATATGTTTTATTGAAATTGGATGGAGATGTAGGTCTGTTGCAACAGGGATTTTTTAATTACTGTAAAACTGACCATATGATTAAATTTAATTTTTTCATGACATTTCATGTTCATATTTCATCGTTGATACAAATAAATGTTCAACTTAATTGGTGTACTAATGCATTGAACATACTAAGTAATTTTCTAGTACAGATAGTAGTCAATGTCTGTTTTACGGGAGAGGACACTCCGCACGATGACACGGCATCACTAAATTGCAAATAACAAGGTGCCAAGGGGGTGTGGGAAGGTAAAAATAGCTTTAGGGGCTTCCTGAAATGAGGCGTGTGAAGTACAAAGCCGGACATGACTGCCAACACCAATTATAAATGTTTATTTTAATAAAAAAACCATGTGCGGAGGAAAACTCCGCATGCGCACACTCTAGGGTTAAAATTAGTATTATTGAACGTCAATCTGACAATAAGTAAACGAGGCGAGGCTTATACTTCCAGTGCCCTTGAATAAAAAATTAGGAATCTCAAATACTATTATAGGCCTAAGTTATTTTACTTTATGAAAATCATTTAATGTAAATTTATTTTCTTTAAACCTAAGTAATGATAGGATTATACCTACCTCTGAAAGTTGAAGACACAAACATTTCTTTACACAAAGTCAAGTTTATAGGCTAAATCAAATTAAATAATATGTAGTTTACGCCATATCTCATGTGTCAAAGTTTTCTCAATGGACATCTACATTTTGAAATCAAAGCGAACAAGTTACAATGTTTCAGTGAATCATATTAGGTGTAGGCAGGGCCACACTAAAAAGCAGGCCATGCAGCAGAATTCATTACATCAAACCAGTAGGTAGGCTGGCTGAGAATCTGGCTCAGGTCTCACAGCTGTGCAGCTGTCAGTTTCTTTAAAAAAAAAAAAAACATGAAAATGTAAATAAACATAAACATAGGAAACATAAATAAACAAGGAATAATTTATGCTTGGTTCTACGTTAACATTTCAATAGAGGATTTCCATAATCAATGTATTTCAAATTGCAATTTAAGTTGTACTAGCCAGCCTATGATATAATCAGCGGTTAATTTCATAATCATATGAGATGAATATTAGTAAACAAATATACCCAACATAGGTAATAGAATTGCATTGCCCCATAAGGCCTGTACTGAAAGGTGAATGTGGAATTGAGTAACGTATAGTGATGTGGGTGTTAGTTCCCAGTATAATTATGTGACGTGACACAGCGATTGCTGCAGCATGGCCTGTTTTTTAGAGTGACTTTGGTCTAGGTCACTATTCTTTACCTCTTTAACTCAAAAATTCATATAATTTATTGATATACTATCTGTAAGATCTTAAATTGGCTCGAGTCACCTCTTTTTGGTGAATTTAATTAAGAATGTCCTATATGACTCGAGCTATGTTTTTAATACATTAGATAGGCCTACATTAGATACATTACTTGGAATAGCGTCCTACCCAGGAAGGTATTTTAAGCTAAGTATGAATGACAGATGAGTGAATGATGATCGTGGCGCGATCTTGTAGTCTTGTTACTGACTAAGGTCGACTTGTTCCTTAGACAGGACTGTTAATTAATAGAACAACAGTCAATGGCAACTAAGGGACCTACATTTTAATGTGGGATGCAAACCAAAATTTCCCCGGTTAACAATTAGTAAATGGCCGATTTCCGCTTCCGTTTCAGTGTGGGAAGTCGCCGTTTACAAAAGAGTACGGCAAATATCAGCTGTAGTGAGGTAACAAATCAGCTGGAGTGCGGTAAAGAGTTTGAATTGAGCATTTACCGCACTCGTGCGGTAAATGCTCAATGTTGCCAACTCAAGAAAAAAAATATTATATCACACAATTTACATACATTATACATAAACACAACATACACATTTTAACTATGACGACCATACTTAAACTAAACTAAACTTAACCAGTTTAGTTAATTGTAACTAAACTGGTTCCCAGGTTGTGACTACGTATCTACGTACAGTTAATAGCGATAAGTTAATAAAGAGCAGTGTTATTTAATCAATTGTTGCCGTCTCTGTGATGATAAGACGTATTCCTAGAAAGGACAAATATAGTTTTGTTTGTATTTTCTCTCTACAGTTTAATTAATATTTTTTAAATCTTTTAACTTTCATAGAAGTGTTGTTTTTTACTTACCCTGTATTTTGTTGCTGGTAGTGTTGCGAAAACTATCGTACGCAACTCATCCGGGAAGGTGTTTACA
Organism: Flexamia atlantica; assembly: GCA_035578135.1. Classification (NCBI taxonomy): domain Eukaryota; kingdom Metazoa; phylum Arthropoda; class Insecta; order Hemiptera; family Cicadellidae; genus Flexamia; species Flexamia atlantica. The sequence continues at coordinate 34,550,623 of JAQJVK010000006.1, forward strand.
TTGCTCGCATGAAATTCCTGCGCGACGCTTGCGGAGCGCGTGAACTATCATGCTCGCACGTAAACACCTACTTCCCGCACTAGTTGCGTAATATACTATTACGAACTTGTCTAACTATGAGTACGGTCCTATGAACATAGTAGTCATTAGTGCGGATGTTAATCCCGACTAAGGAACACCACGTCCACAATCTATTGCTCATAATAAAATTACATATCAAGGTCTCACTGAAAATACCTGGGTTATTGCCCATTCTATACTAGCTTGAATGACTAGGCTAGCAGATTTTTTAGTAATGACCAGACTAGGTCGAAGACACGAAAAGTTTATGTATAAACTGTTTAGGTAGGCCCTACCAGACTCTACAGTAGTTGCTGATGCAAACATAGCCAGCTCAAGTGACGGGCCGTGCACGTCAAACTTACTTATATTTAATGTAGAAAAACGAAACCTAGGAGTTATCTGGTTTTACAGAAAACACATGACCTTGGTGTAAAGAAAAAGAAAGAAGTGAGCATGGTCAGCTGATATGACGTATTAGTTAGGCTCTCGAAATTAGCGGACCTAGAAGACAGTAGAACAGAGACCGTACAAATAATATTTTGATTCAGTTGTCGTAACTGGTTTATATTAGTCGTAGTAAGCGCTAGTTGCGTGAGCCCAACTAAGTCACACCAGCTGACTCTGCACACATCTTTCTTTTTTCTTTACATTATTAAGAAAATGGTACGACGTAATGGTATTCAAACTTTTAATTGCGATCAAGCCATTTATTAACACTGCCAGGCCTGTCGTAAGACATCGGGTTCCCACAACCCAAATCAAGTCTATTTGCAGATAAATGCGGTGAAAGTTTGTTGACATTTGATTGTACGTTGTTTATTACGCCTAATAATTTAAAATAAACAGTGTATGAAAGCTCCGGCAATAGAGTAGGCCAATGCTCAAAATATTGTAGCCTACCCGGCATAACACTTGATTTTCTACCAAGGAATGGTAGAGAAAATCCAATCATTAGAAACAAAACAGCTTATTTGTCATTACGAGAACACTTCAATTGTTCAAATATGTAATTATTTAACTTTAAACATTGTAGGCTAGAGACGTAGGCCAGCAAATAATTATAACTTATGCCCACAACATGAAACATGATGATGGCTGTGATATATAAAGTTACAAAGATGCAAACCAACCTGCTTACCATTCTAACACACAAGATTATCAAAATATGATATTAAATAGGCTTAGTTTAAAAAATTCCATCTTTTTGCAGATAGTTTTGACTGTTTTAAGTTTAGAGGTAAAGTCGAATGACAACATTGAGAGGCAGCCAGGCTGTTAAACAGCATAGTGACAATAGACAAACTGAAATAAACCTCATATAAATTAAAAAAAATAAATTCCCTTCACTCAATGACAGCACAAAGTATTGATATTGAAGTTATTTATATTTCTTTCAAAATATTTTACCAGACAATTGTTATACAATTCAAATGGTTTACTCTCTATTCAAACAATGTTTCACATTGGGTGCGTTCAGCCGCAGTCACCGGTGGCTAACCGGTTACCATAGTCACTAATAGGCAAATCCACCACATCTTGACAATCAACAATGTCTGGTTACTTACCGAATCCACCGTAAACACAACATCGGTGGATGCACAACAATGGTCGGTAGGTGGTATGTCCACCGCTACCGTTCACTTAACATAGGTTATATATTACCCACCGGTGATTGCGGCTGAACGCGCCCATTAAGTCACACTAAGGGATAGGAGCCTTGTACTATGTGACAACTGGTTAAAATGCATTAGCACAATATGATAGGCCTACATATGTTTGGGAACAATGCTGAAGTTTATAACTTGCTTAATAGTTTCCATGAAGGCATAATAATTAAATTTTGTTCTATGGCGATAGTATATTTTTTTAAATTGGCTGAAGATGCAGTTCTGCCGCAACTAATAGGGATGTTTTATTTACACAACTAACCATATGATTGAATTTAATTTGTTCATGAGATTATATTATTTGTTTTTCCGGTGTTTTGAATTCATTGATTACTTGTTTTCTTACATTTATATACTATAACAAGACTACATTTATTGAAAATTGGGGCTCAGGTGCTCATACTGCGCTTGTGTAGGGTAGATCTACTCTGATTTCATGCTCTTAATAAAGGATCTAATACTACTCAAGCCATTTGATAAGGACTTGTATTATATAGAATGCCACTTAGTTTCGAGTTCAACCGCATACAGTGGCACTAGGATGTGTTGAACCAGAATACCACCTACTTAAGCAAGTAAACTGAAAGTACAGATTGTAGGGGTGGGAGGGGGTTGTTAATATATACATATATATATATAAATGGTTAAATTTTCATTTATAAAGTTAAAACAATAGTAATAATTATTTTGTTTTTATTCACTTTGAATTGTTAATATAAATATATTTAGAGTTTGATATAACACGACATACCCCTAATAGTACGTCATGCATATGTGCAAACCAATAATTAGGATATAAAATTTTGAAAAATTAAGCTTTTTCTATAAAAAAATTATATTTTTCTATATGAATAATTACAAAAGGATATTGATCAAGCGTAAACAATTTTTAGCAAATATGGTACCCAATAGACCATATTTGAGCAGAAAATGTGTTATTAAAATTAAATAATAATTCGATATTATACTTTATAGATGTCTGCCTACCATATATTAATTGGGTATTTGAATAGAGAAAGTGAAGAATTCATGAACCAAATAAAAATAAAAACTTTTTTAACATTAAATTTTATATGACGGAACAAAATATATCAAATAAAAAAATAACAATAATGTACACATTTTTATTATTAAAATATATTTAAATAAATATGTGCCCATATGAAAATGTTTTACAATGCTAAGTAATATCATTTATTTGACAAATGGAAATTCGCTGAGTACGCAGGTCTGCTGCGACGGTTGTATTTACATATTTAATCATATTTCACGAGCTTCTAAACGTATAAAGTTAAAATTTCTTATGCAGATGACCTCTATTAAGAACTGTTTTTGTAAGAAGTATCAAATTTCAGCTTTGTACCGTTTAAAAATAGCAACTGTTTTTCAAAGCAAAAGTATACGTAATACGTAAATAACTAATACTTTATAAGCTGTGAAACATGTTGTTTTCAGAATTTATTCAACGAATGCAAAAATGTCTCATAGCTTATAACGAATTAATTATAGTTCTATCTCCTAATGCCATTATAAGCTATGCGACAAAGTGATTTTTATAATTTGTGATACAAAACGCAAATTTTAAGCTATGAGATGATAAGTTAAAGGATTCCACTTATTTTTCACTTACCCGTAAATAATACTGGTTTGCATACCTATCAATAAGCACTCTATAACAATTAAAAAATGTTAACTCTCTTAGCGATATTTCAAGAACGAAACAAAGAAATATAGAAGTTATTTCAAGCTTTCAGTTGTCCGAATGCAATATTTTTGTTCACGTCCAGGCAATCCTCTGAATAATTTGTGTGTGAATCAACCCGGACTGCGATTTATATCTCAGATGTATACATTTTCAACAAGGCGACAGTGTTCGTTTCAATCCTCGTTCGCGTTGTTTTATATGTCGTGCATAAGGGATTCAAGCGTATTGAAAATTGAAAAAAAGTATTTTCCCTATGTTTTATCAAAAGTCAAAGTTCACAACCAATCATTTAGAACAAACAGTAACAAATCTCCACTGAGATAACGCGAAATGTCAAGTTTTAGGAAGTTCAGGAATCAGAGGAGCACATAATTTCCAATAAAGTTTTATTGGTAATACTTAAGAGAATTCAATAATCAGTATACACATATAAACTAATAAAGTGAAAAGGTGAACCTTAAGCCAAATGAATAATTTTTTTCAAACATAAGAGAAACGTTCGCAAAATATATGAAACTATTATCATAAAACAAATTCGAAACGTATCGGATATGTTATCCGTTTTTTAGTTGGCTGGTAAAGCTTGGATAAAACTTAATAAAACCTAAGACAAAATTATATGCAATATGCAAGGTTGCACAGTCCTAACTTCTTTCGTAGAATAATAGTTAATTATTGAATAATAAAACTGCGAAAATGTAGCTGAAATCGCTACAATCAGAATGACGCCTAAGGCGCGTATTGCCATTAGTGGACCTCAGGTATCCACTAATGGCAACCTGGTATGGTGGTGGTTCACTTCCTAGCCGGTGAAGTGAAATTTACCGGTGAAGTAAATTGTTTTTGTTATCTTGTGTGATGGATACCACCACGAGGCTAAGTTAGTCACTTTCCTCATCACGCAATCACGTTTAAATTACATTCGCATAAAAATACAAATATGATATGATGTTTGGTTCGTGTTAGTGGCGTAAAATTTTAAGAAATATTTTAGTTAATAATGACATGACTTTTAGGGAATAAAATCAAACATAGAAGAGTAGAAGTGTGCACGGGGCAGGCGGCTGAGGGCGCTTGTTAGAAAGCGCGGCTTGTTACAGTAACAACCGAGCGGGGCGGCCGCAGGTATAACTGCACCCCAACTTTGTGGCTTATAATAATAATTTTACTCATTATTTAAAAACACACTGCTTTGCTTTGTTAGGAAATGTTTTACTACTTTCAGATAGTACGGTGGATTGTTTGTATATTTATATGATTTATATCAGCATTGAATCTTATTCCGTAAGCAAAGTAATGTTAACCAAATATAGTGGCTCATATTTGTTTTACCTCAATGTATTTAAAAATATGCTAAAAAAGACCTCGTTTAATGATTTCAACAAAATATTCTATCTGACTTTACCTACTGAATATTTGTAATCATATCAAGACGCCCAACAAAAAAATACAATCCAATAAAAAATAATGTTATTATAAAATAAAAGAAGAAATTAAAAATCTTATATTTCGTAACAAGGGCCGAAAGTGAGGTTTTGCAGGTTCGAGATCCTATTTCAAATTGGATACTAAGTCGAGAGCTACTAAACCCTTTCGACCGAGTGCGAACACTATTTTTCACTATTCTATACAATTAAATATACCTTATACAACATTAAAAATGTGATTATTTATTTGAGACACTCAAATAAACTTTGAGGTTATGAGACACGATACATTTTCTTCTTTATGTTTTAATTCAAACAAACACAGCTTTTGAAATCATATGAACGCAACTATCCTGATTTTGGAACTTATTGAATGCCGTATAATTATGTGATGTTCTCACGTTGTTTCAAGTAAATAAACGATCAGCTGACTTTCGGCCCTCTGGCGGAAAGTAACTGGTTTCGACCACCAAATTACGTTTGTAAACAGGTGATATGTCGTAGTGTGGTGAGCAATTATTTATGAGCATGGACTACACCAATTATTTCGTAAAAGGAAAAAATAATAGAAAAAAGCTAAATGAACAGGTCAGTATTAAAAAAATACTATGTTATCTCAAAAGAGAACGTGAAATATATTCATCTACAGAAAATTTTACTGACATGGAATTCAATGAACAAGTAAAATTTCAATACAACACAAATCATTGGAATATTACAAAACAAATTGAATTAAAGATGCCCTAATAAACATCGATGTTAAAACGTTTGTAATAAAAACAAAAATCCAGTTTAAATGACTTTCAATAATGAATTCAACAAAAAAAATGAAAATAATAAAAAAGCAAACTTTTTTGAGAAAAATAACAGAAATTGATTTGAAAACAATAACTTTAAACTACAACTAACTAGATCAAAATAGTGTTATTATGGTTAAAGCTGAAAAAGGCATACACCGGTGATCATGAACAATGAAGTCAATGACCTAACACCAATAATGAGGGGTCAGCCTAAAACACACCGACCACACCGATGGTTAATTTTTGTACTTCGACCGCAAATTAGCCATGTAAGGTTTTATATAACAAACAAATTATATGGGATAAAAACTAAAGTACAGGAAGGAGATTAGATTTAGTTAATAAAATTCAAAATCTCATAATTTAAAAAACTGCATATCTACATATATTTCTATATAAAAAATACGTAATGCAGCATACCATCTTAGGAAAATATATGTGCCAAAAAAGATGTGGAGAAAGCTGCTATATCACCTAAACAAAATAAAAATTGAAAGTATTGTCGTACGAAACCCTGCACTAATAATTTATTTATTTCATTTTTTAATCGAGCGTTTACCAGGAACAATATGTGTTATATTGTTCCCCTCTCTGAACTTCTTTATCTCATTGTTTACATAATAAGGAGATAAACAAATTGATTAATTTAACACCTTTATTATGTAAAATCACTGTACATACCGGTTTCGATTTGTGGAAAACCTCTGCTCTTCTCGTTGTGAGAAAATGTGAACATCTAAAAAAAATTTGACAATATATCCATCAAATTTGTTCTCAATCAATCTTGGTTAAATACTTCTAGTCCATCTTCACCGAACAGATTTAAGATCTGAGCCTCTTTAATCTAACCTTTAACTTTCTTCCTACCGGTTGTTTCCAAAATGAACATAAAACTTTTGTATACACTTCATCCAGTTATAATAAAGATTACCATCTAAACACATCACCTCTGGAGCTCTTAAATTTAAAAAACTTGTAAAAAAATTTAATTATACATTTGTCCAGTTAAAATATATATTTGTGTCCAGTTTATTCAAAAACTGTTCACCTGACACCATGACGTTTCCTTATTTTACGATTAACTATCATAAAAATCGCCATGAACCCATACTATTTTATTCCAGTTACAAATTTACTTATCCATATCAATTCCACTCTCTTCTAACGTAAACATAAACGTTCAACACCAGACAAGATCAATGAAAATTAATCTAAGAACAATACTAAGAATTGTAAATATATGCAGTGATATAAACGTACGGTATATCGAACAAATTCACAGATCTTTTAGCAAATTTAAAGAAAAAAATAAATAACTAGACTTCAAAAATTTAAGATTTCTTAGTAATGCAAGTGTCGGGTTTGGAACATGTGTTCCCAAGACAGCATCCAATTTCAAATACGGTAAAAAAGGTTCTTTAATTTTCCCTTTTTTCAACATTGTCCGTGCGTCATTCGCTGAACACCCTGGAGTGTGTAGTACCCATTTGCTTGCGGATCTCATTAACAGTCTGGTTCGGACTTCATTTCGAAATGTATGAGTATTTCCCCAAAACTTCATAATCTACTTAAAATTCTCGTGATATTTTTTGTTTATTTTTGTTTATTTTAAAAAGAGGGTGGCGGTCTCTTTTTACCTTGTATTTGCCCCCCCACATGGGTCTCAGGCCTGTGCGTGGAAGTTATCAAGCAAACCCAAGGAGTGCCCTAAGGTTACTAAGAATTTCCTTTTTTTAGCTTACAAAGGTTGCATATAAATTTTTCTTCCTTTTCTTTGCGAGTGATACTCAAGCAAGCGATCGCTGCATTTTGATTTTTAATTTTAGGCTGTAATTATGTAAAATATGTAGAACTGTCTCAACAAATGGCATTGTTATTTTTCATTCCTTATGAATACTCTCAAAATTAGGGTCATTGATCGGACAACGTGGCCACCATTTCCAAACTGAATAATAAATAGTATAAAAGATACAATATTTGTAAAGGCATTAAAATGTGCAAATGTAAAAATTCTGTTGAAGCAAGACATAATCGTAAGTCTTTTTTTGCCAGGTGCACGTAATCATCTTATTAGCGACCGTTTTGTTCTATTGGCATCGCCTGCACTTTCTCTGGATCTATTTGGATTGCTAAACACATAAAGTAATCGGCAAATAAGAGTGAAGTTACAATGTGGTTATTGCATTAGTATGACGTGATGAAATCCAGGGAATATACAAATAAATAAATAAAAATATCAAACTAAATAGGACATTTTTCAAGTTACTATTTGAAATGTGGACATTGTTGTTTTATTACATATATTCATCAAGAAGGTTCTAAGTACGTTGGAATAAACTGGAATAAAACAAATAAAATTCACTATTCTTCTAAGTAAAAATTTTAGATCGTCTCAAGATTAGCCGATACCGTGTATTTACGTAGACTCGTATAACAGATGTAACGTCAAGCGGTTCCTTTCTAAACGGAATAAACAATCAGCTTTGCAATGAGTCTTGGCACGCAATCCTTTAGTTCACAAATCGAGTTAAAGCTAATGAAATGTGTTTCATTCAAACCTATCTTCAAATATTTTTTAAATACGTCTTTATTTTTATTCATCAAAGGATTTTATTTTATTTTTTATATGATTAAATTTATTATTTTGAGTTCATTGCTTTTCTAATGTGTGTCTTTTGTAACAAATTATTTATTTGTGATAAGATCAATAGTATATTACAATTATAAATTAGTACAAATAATTTTTCAATTAAAACGTACAGACTTCGGCGAAGTTGATTTTTTAAAACAAATATAAGCAAACTAGTCAATGTTATTTATAAAAAAAGAGAAGTAAATTGGCCCCACCTGTGTGTATGTATTGTTGGTGTTGCCCTTTAAAGGTGAAACTTCTGCATAAGGTTGTTAGCCTAAAAGTCATATATCCAATAATTTAACTTGGTTTTAGCTATTAAGGAAAAAGAACTCTTCTGGAGCTAGGAATCATTGATATTTATAAATTCATTATTGACGAGTCAGTGTTCTAGTTTTAATTTTGTGTGAACATTTGCCATAACTTTTTTTCTACTTTATTCCAGTAAAATTATCTTTTAAAAACTATGTGTTTGAAAATTATCTTTTAAAACTATGGCCCCCTTTCAAGGTTTTATAGATCCTGGACTTAGAGAAAGATCCTCCACGGTAAAACTATCAGGCACTTGAGAAGGAAATGTGGAGGTTACATTGTTTATTTTTCAATAATTTTACAATTCATATCTTGCAAAAACGAAAATCCTTATTAATAACAGTTTAAAATATAATCAACTTAAATATCCTCGAAAATACAAGGGGACAATTTACAAAAACAAATTGAATCAATTTTGCACAGAAAGAGAGACTGAATACATTATCGGATAATGACGTCAATTTAAATAGTGAGCCACAGAAAGCTTTGTATTTGGAGCACAAAATCTCCGTCTCTCGGAGTCATTGGCATTTTTCCGATCAAATACATACATTATTCATAGAAATATTTTCGACATTTTGAATAAATTCATATCAATTGATATTTAATTGTTTAAGTACTGTTACTAGCATACAATATAAAAAGGTGATTAAATTTACATAGTTGATTATTATACAAACACTCTTCTTCTAGAGGGTTCTTTGTTTTAAATTATTTAATTTTCTAACCACTCAAATGAATCGCACCTTATTTTGTTGGACTAAATTAATTGCTTGACATAAAAACCTTTTTTCAAAATAATTCAACGGTAAATTAGGCATAGTAAATATACACATTTTAATGTAAAATTGGAAAATATGGTTGCGTGTGGTGGCAGGAATATTGTTCACATTTGTCATGTGTATCTGTTCATAAACCAGAGCCTAGCACGCCACCTTATAATGACACCTCTAATGTACACAACTCACACTTCGTATTACTTCTAAACACAGCAGGGTTATGGCACGGTGCCCTACAACACTAACAGTTCTCCTAAAACGGCATTCGACTCCATTCCCCTATGAAAAATACTTTTTACCTAGGCTTAAAATTACAAAAGTAAATTTAAGAACCTCAGTATGAATAAGGGTTATTAAAGCAACAAAATTAATCAAGAACTACCGTTTTACTCTCCGTATCACGAGTTTATTTTACTTTACTCGTCCTATTTATTTATAAAACCCATGTTATACTTCATATACGAAAACTATCGGATTATAGCATCCAAAGTACTGAGTGTCCCTAAATTAATTTTGTAGATATAATTGTTCGCAGCTACTTTATTCATGATCGTAGACCAATAAAACTTGTGCCATTTGAAAGAGTGGATTATAAAATTTTGTTTCGTTAGTTGTATAGCTAAAATACTGTTTCCATAAGCGTCCTTTTAAATTTATATTTATTGTCTATAAATTGAAAATTGAATATATAAATACAATATTATTAATATAATCCTTGTTATTAATTTGTTTGACAGTTTCTTCTTAATATATTCGTCACCTTCACATCATTGGGCTAACAATTATTTCACTATATATTACGGTATAAAAGTTTACAGTATAACTCAACAAAATAAGTTATTTTATTACATATAAACATTTTAGATTAAACTGAAAGGTCATTATTTAAACCTGGGCAATATTGCCGGAAGGTCTGTGGGCAGTAAAGTATTTTACGTTATAGCCGGGTAGAATTGTGGCCTATAATTTGCTTCACTATATTTGCGGCTGGAAACCAATATTTCTACCCCTCAAGCAAACCCCAAACGTGAACTCCCCATCGGAAGGTTACTTTAGCAATAAAGACGTGATATCACGTGCGATGTTTCAGAATTAGGCCTTGGTTAGATTAAGAAGGTTTGACCTTTAAGACCATTAAAACATCATATTTTGATTATTAATTTCTTTATTAAGTAGGCCTGGGTTAAGATCTCAAATTAGTTGATTAAATAATCCATTATTCATTTATTTAATTCACTGACCAAACCAAATTGTTAAAAAAATGTAATGTTCAAATTAGACCTATTAGACCAATCTAGCCTAAATGTAAATAACTTTGAATTATATCAGTAAATATAACTTATTGAGTAGGCCTATGTTAATAAATAATGTTCTTTGATGAAATTACAAGTTTTAAATGCATTAGAATGTGTCAATACGAGTAATCTCAAATAGTTCATAAAATGCAATGCCGACTATTGTAACCACAATTGGCAATACAGTTCTTGTTTTCATAATTTAATCGTAAATACTTTGTTATAATCACTAAATAACTAATATTTGTTAGTTTTATTTCATAATAAGGCATGATTAAAAGATTTGTAAATAATGACATTAGAATGTAAGATGTTTATGAAATTATGATTGATAGTAAAGTATGGTAAGCCTGCCAACGCGAGCCTCGACATAGGCAGGACTCTGCCGCGAGGTCACGTGATCTTTCCTGGCTAATCGGCCCTGTAAAAAGGCGAGTGCCAGCCGCCTCAGATTTCAGATTCATTCTCACTTTCCAGCTGATGGTTGGTGCTGTGGGTCTTTCCCGCTGTTGCATCTTCATCGATTTTTATTCCAAGTAGGAACGGAAGTAAATTCCCCCGCCATAATTTTTTTTTTTTAAATATCTTTGATTAATATTCAAAGTCTATTATATTGAAGGGAGTATTTTGTGTTAGGTGTTGTGCGACATTAGATTAAAGGTTGGTTTGATAAAAAAACATTGTTCTTTAAATCATTATTAATGGTGTGATGCAAAACCAAAACTTTAGATGTGCACTGTACTTAACTAAAGTGTTGTTGGTATCGCTGTTAAATCTATGTCGATAGTTTTATTTGTCCAAGACAATTAAAACTCAATACAAACAACTTCAATCGATGAATAGAATTTTTAACAAGCGAATCGATACATCTAAATGTCTAGTTTGGTCGTTCAGTTTCACCACACAACCCCGATAGCACATCCGGCCCTAGATAATTAGGGGGGTATAATGAATTGTGGGTATAGGCACGAGTCATAGGAGATCAGATACGGAGCTTGTACCGGGACTTCATGGCTTGCAAAACATTTTTAAATGTAGCAACACTATAACAAATATAGCTCGGACGAAACACGGTTTGATATTTACAGCGAAGTTTGTCACCGAGGCGGCAGCTCAAACGTAAATCGCACGCTTAGTACGTCAAGTGTGACTGGTCCAGCCGCGGGTGGCTCGGGTCACCTCTGGCTGGCCCAAGTGACTGGTCCAGCCGCGGGCGGCTCGGGTCACCTCTGGCTGGCCCAAGTGACTGGTCCATCCGGGGGCGGCTCGGGTCACCTCTGGCTGGCCCAAGTGACTGGTCCAGCCGCGGGCGGCTCGGGTCACCTCTGGCTGGCCCAAGTGACTGGTTGTTGCCCCGGTGCCTCGCTGGCTTTAGCTCGCCGTTCATCCCTGTTGTGACGTGGTGACGTGCAGTTGAAATTAAAAAGTCACTGATGTTCTTTGCTTATTATGCACACTGAAATACCACTTGACATGATTTATAATTATTACAATTCATAAATTCTAATCCTCACTAAAGAGAGAGCCCGTGCAGTAATGCACGTTTGTGACAGGCGAGCCACGCTTGTTGCTGCGCCGCCGCTCACTCAACACAACCATTGTATCGAGGAGGTCCTTACTTTGACGTTGCATGATTAACTTGCTTACTATGTATGCCGTAGAATATGTTTTACAAGTATCAAATAATTTAATCAGCTTATACTCTGAACGAACAAACCACCAAACCGCTAAAATAATCTAAATTAAGCACATTCTGGAAATTTATTTTTATCATAAAATTAGTTTATGATATGAATTTCAAAAGCAAATTTTTGTATGTTACTGGTATATTCTGTGTTTTAAAATTTAAATAATTAAAAATTTAAATTGGCAAAATTGTAACATTACTACTATGTTAAACAATTAAACATAGGAAAATATTTTGAAAGAACTCATTTTTGTGGTCAAATTAAAATTTTTAAATATTTCCGAATAATAGTACTGTATCAAGTTCAGGGTTTCAGTAAAAGTTTCATATTCCGATAAAAAACTTATAGTTTGGAAAAAGCACATTTAATTGACATAATAAAATTTAGATATGAAGACGAACAAAACACATTGCAAGCAATTACATAACTTTACTACTTGCAGGTATGATATTACTTAGCCAAGCTACAACAGGAAAACTATTCGTTTGGAACTGGAGTTTATTTATTTTTCAACCTACACCTAATTGATGTAATCAATCAAAATATTAACACACTTAAGCTGTATTTTTTCATTCACTTAAGCTAATGATGTTTATAAAGTTTAGAATTTAAGACACAGTTACAACATAATACATATGTAATACACAGGAACATTGGTACATATAACTTATGAAGCTAAATACTAAAAATAATGGAAAATCAGGTGTGATGAGCTACGTTAAATTCATTATTGATGAATACAGTTGAGGCACATTGCATGTGCTGTTCAATGACAAACGTATCAATTAAAGAGTTTAATTTCCAGCATTCACATTCAATCCAGTTAGTATGAAATTCGGTTATTGATTGTATTTCCTTTCACATATAGGATCATCTGATAAAACAGCTGATATTGTTACAATGAAGCTATTCCAGCTATGTTATTGCATCCGCTGTAAAGAATAGTTTAATTAACTTTACCAATATCTAACTGTGAACTCGTCTAACTGTTTGACAATTTTCTGTCCAAACAATTAAAAATGTATATTTATTTAGACAGAAAAATGTCATTAACTATTGCATAGTGTAGTTTTAACATTTATTTTATTGGCACCAATTTTTAAATTACATTCTTATTTAAAAAGACAAGTACGGTATATAAATATTATGGCCTAAAATAAGTAAATACCTCTTTTGTTAACCCTTTATGTTAAATATTGGAAGTTAAAAACAATTATTTGTTTGAATCCCGTTGAAAGTATAATTTACTATTAACTTGAAACTCAATAAAAATATAATTAGTGCAATTATGATTAGCTGATATACCTCCGATGTAGGGAATCATCAGCATTGTATTGATATAAATTAGATTAGTTTGTTTATAAAAATTGCAACTTCCTTTGTTTTCTGGTTGAGCTATTAGAGGATTATTTATCGCAGATCATTAATGCGGGACGAAGGTCTGCCAGCGACAAACTCGCCCACTTTTATTTAAACCAAATCCGCAAAGTCCACCACCGTCAAGGTCTTCCAACAAGCCTTCCCCATTCCAATTACTATGTGTAAGGGGAGGGGAAGAAAAGGAATTATTGGGTATTTTATTTATTTATTTAAATCAATTACAACTTTTTGTTCAACTTTATACCTCAGGATGAGTTATTTGCCGTAGTACCCGATATTATCAATGATGCCCTAACTTGTGAGTTCTGAGTGTAAGTGTGTAATTTGTGGGCTTAATTCTGACACAGCATCATTTAAGATGCAACAGCGTAAGCCTTTATCTGTAAGTGTTAGTGTGTGTTTAATTCGGTCACAGCATCAATGAAGATGCAACAGCGATCCGAAAGCATAGTGTTTATAAAGGACACAGCATTATTAAGATGTAACAGCGTCAAGCCTTTATTTAGTTTGTGAGTGAAAACTGTAAAGTGCCACTAATTGTATGTTTTCGGTCGCAGCATCAATAATTAAGATGGGACAGCGATGCCAAAGTGTAGTGTTAAGATTGCCGTGCCAACGGGCAGACGGGGCTAAACAATTTTCGAATGTTAGTGTAAAGACGATAGCCTTAAACTCCTTAACTAGATCAACCTTTTTGAAACTTAAAAATATTAAATCATTAAATGAGGATAAGCGGGAATATTTTAATAGTACTGACTTTTATTCTTTCGCAGATAACAAATGGATTTAAAATCAATAATTATTAATCTTACTCAATTGGCTAAATGCCTTATTACTGACAAATCACAACTGTGGACATGGGGGACTCTGCCTCTACTGTTCCAAATAATAAAATCGGGGACCTACTGTCTACCCGTTACTGCTGGAGATGCAACAGCGAGCACAGAGTGCTCACAGCATCAGTCAGCCATTGAGACGAATCTGCTATGGCCGGCGGCAGATGCCCGCTTTTTATAGCACCGATCAGCTGGGGATGATCACATGACCACCCATATCAGCCAATGCAATAGTCTGCTTTTACAGGATTGCCACTATTTCTCATCATAAATAGAAACATAAACATTCCTTACTCCTACTTTACAATTATTGCTATTAAATCGTTATGGATTATTCTAACTTAAAAACTCATAAATATCCATTATTTTACAATACAAACAAAGTATTTACAAATAAATAATGAGAGTACACTCTGTTGTTATTTGCAACGACGATATTGGATAACCTAACCTATACGGTAAGTGAACGCCATACATTTCTTCAACTATTTCACACTTTCAACAAATTAAAATGAATACAAAACTGATTATTTCTATTAAATAATATAAAATCTTAACTTAGGCCTACATAATAAACAAACTCTAGCTCAAAATATCATAATCTACTGTTAAAATCTAGGATACCTTGACTAGGCCTATTCTGAAACATTGCACAATCCATATTTTTAAGTAGTAGAATTTGTCAGGGCCGGTCCCGCCAAACTGGACCGCTTTTCTGCTTGGCCCAATTGCGTAAAGACCACCACCAAACAACCCTACCACTTCCCAGCCAAGTCCCAGCCGCTCGCGCTTCTCACCGCCTCTCACCGCTGCCGCCGCGCCGGGCCACGAGTGAATGATGATTACTCTTTTTTTATTAATTTATATCTATGATATATGAATGATACTATTTATTTATTTCTTACTGAGCTAAAATATGGATTGAATATACTGCAGAATTCATTAAGAATGAATTTAAAATCCTCGTTATTTTTTTATTTAATTATTTACAATAATTAATTTTGAGGTAGTCCCTTTATATTAGCCAATAATGGCTCCGAAAAAATGTATAAATCAAAAGTGGTAGAGTTACACGCTGGCAGACCTTAACTCTGTTGGACTTTGGCAAGTCCCCAATAATGCTCATCTAATCACAGTGGTATAGACGAGGGGCCATTGGCCAACGTTTGTATTCGTTGCACAGGATCTTCCCGAGCTGAGAATCGGCCCAGGATCAATCCTCAGCCTAGGAGAAAAATATTGTGAAGATGATAAATGCCACATTTCACACTTATTTTCACTGATGGATCAAATAACTTGTTTAAACTAGAGCGTGTATTTATAAGATTTAATTGTACTAAAACAGTGACATTTTTTAGGGGGTGTATTGATATATTTGAACGGATTTGAAGTTAATAAATTTATATGAGGATATTATGGGGAGGAAGTGTTTAGTAGAATGTTTGTTTCTTTGTGCGGACATTTGCTCTCTCTGTGTGTTTTTATTAATTTACACAGGATGATGTTTGTTATAAGTAAAGGGACGAAACTACCAAACGGATAAGGCAAAGATTTTGCACAAAGGTAGATGTGCCCAGCCAACTAATAGAGCTATTCAAGCCCCCTCGGGCTTCGCCCCGTAAGCGTTTAGCACTATTTTCTTCTAGAATGTTTGTAGTTTTACTTGGTTTCCATGGAAACAATAATTAATTGTTCTCTTAAATAATACTTAACCTTGTGAAAAACGGATCCTACTGGTAGTTATATATGACTATTTTCGCTGTAAAACATATAAAATAAAAAAAGTTATTCTAATTTCCTAAAATAATTTTAATTTTGAAGGTTACTTGTTCGCCAGGTAAATATTCGTCGCCTGTCTAAACTCCATTTCCGAAGTTCAACTTTGAAATAAACATGGGAAAATCTTAAAGCGGATCTCGACATGCGATTCCTTAGTTTCCAGGGTTGCAACAAATTTAATTAAAAAATGTGATACTAAAGTGTATCTCAATTAATGAGAGGTCCTTTTAAATAACATACATATATAGATAAAATACAATGAGTAATGTTAAATAAACTATAAATTCATTTGTTGTTCACTAGTTACATTGTAATACCTAAAGACTGAAGCCTTACTTTATAACCTTTAATTTCGTCAACATGGGTTATCTTCCCGAAGAATACAGGCAGTTTCATATACTAAATGTGAATATTTTTTCCCTGTTTTGCATTTAAGAATTAATCTTTAGCTGCATCCATTAACTGAACTCTAGTGTTATTCAGGCATATAACGTTTCATTAGTAAAAATAACATGTTCTTTAGAGTTTTTACTACGTTATGCCTGTTGTAATTATTCATCATTTTATAGATATGAAATTGCCTTTAGGTACCGTGCTATAAATTAATAATACTATTTAACTCAGCGAATTTAGAAATTCTTAAAAACGTAATACATTCTTATGTAGTAAAATACGATTATTTTATTTTCTCAGTAAGGATAAAATGGGAATGAGTATACACATTTGCTTCTAAAGTTTAAGGAAATGTGAAAATATGGTGGTGTCTAATCAATGTCTCTTCAGCCAGAAGAAGCATTTTACGAAGTTTTATCAAGATATGTTAAGAAATATGGAAGATGTAGAATTTTCTTCCATAAAATAGAAATGGGAATGAGTATGAAGGTTTGATGGAAAGGAAATGTTGACATAGAGGGTTTTAGGCTATTACACGATATATCCCAACTAGATGAAGCCACACATCAAGTTCCATCGTGATATCTTGATGAAAAAATAACCTAATTGTTGATTATTATTTTTCCCAAAGGGATAATATAGGGATTATGTAAAAATAATTCTAAAACAAACAACAGGTCGTTTAATATTATACTCATATCGTTCTATTGGATCGGATTAGAGAAAACAACTGTACACACTCCAAAGTATATGCAACCATTTGATTCTCACATGGTCAACTATAGCAAAGAAGTGTACAAAATTCTCAATAAAACGAGTAAATCAACTATAGGTTCTACTAGTCTGGCTATAGAGCCAGATTAGACCAGTTATTATAGATCTGACCAATTGGCTATAATAACTGGCCAAATTATAGCCAGTAGAACCGCTAGTAAATATCTGGAGGTCGTTAGAGCCAATTGGTCAAATCTATAATAACTGATAAATACCTACCAATAAAACAATATATGTTCGTATAATCTCGAACTAAAGTGGTCTACAGGTTTTCTAATCCACTATAAGAAATAATCACTTATGCAGATTTTTTATATTCTCCACAATTATATTCTATATCATATTCTCCACAATCCTCATGCAAAATGAGGATGCAGGTTTATTTCTTCATTAACATAAAAATATTGCTGCTTTAAATCAATATCCAATGCACATAAACTATGACAAGCCTAAACTAGGAAGGATTTGCCTGGTTTACTGCCACGGATATGTACTTTTTGGGGGATTTTATGCTATAATTATAACTGTAATGTAAAAAATATATAAAACAATTAGAGCATACGTCATAGACCTACCATCACTGCCTATAGATGTTTTTCAATGTCTGATTAAATGCCAAAAGGGAAATATACTTTGCCAATACGTTCCGAGCGAGATGTTTGATCAGATAATGGCGTCAATTCAGACGTGAGATCGACAGTATGCGTTGTATCCAGACAGAACCTTCCTTTTACTTGATGTTCGAGATATCTAATGTTCTACCTTAGAATATATAACATTATTGACTGTATATAAGGTATAAATAAATCGCCACCGTTTTGTGTGTAATATTTATGAATCTTTTATGATCCACACTGATGCTCTTTGCAGTATTTTTTAAGTGTTAAACATTTTTTACAAATTCATTCAATCTTGTATCAGCCCCAGCCTGACTGCATCACGTAAGGCTTACATAGGACCCAAAGTAGGTACGTCTATTACCTCTATTATATCATACACAGTAGGTCTGCCTGAAAGCCTCTATACATTGAAGGTCTACCTGTACACTGCTAAACAGAGATCTACCTGTACTCTGACGTACATTTAGGTATACCTATAAACAGCGATACATTGTAGGTCTACCTTTACACTGCCATTCACTGGAGGTCTACCTGTAAATAAGAAAAAACTAGGATGCTGCCTGCAGGTGTTGAATTATTCATGGCTAAAGATTAAATAAAATGGTTTCAAATATACAAGTTCATGAAATATTTCCTACATCAAAAAATATGTGCTTTTAACTTTATAATACACTAGTTTTACATGATGATTGTTAGAGATGATGTACTTTGGTAATACATGCTTGTTGGGTGAAAATAATCAATCCTTATTTGATTATAAACAAACAACCACAATTTACTTCTTTATTTTTTAATATTTATAATGGTTCAGCTTTATTCACTTAATACAAATTAAGAACATGAGTAAACTAAGTCGCTATACAAATACAGACATTTAGGGATTGCCATGTTTTTTTCTGTTTACTCAAATATTTTACTTTATTTTCAAATTCACTCAGAGAATGTACATACTGGTACCGATTCAGAAAACATCGGCGTGTTATGAGCGAAATATTTCACAGTATGTTATCATTACATTGTTAAATAGCTAATGAGTTCAAAGTACTGATTTTACTTTGTTTCATAGAATCATATTTAAATTACTAAACTCATTGCTTTTTACATAAATCTTACATTAAATGAGTAACTATATTGAACTATAATTCAAAACTGTTAGAAAAATCCCAAAGTAAGTAATAAATGTGTAATTCGATAATTTTTATTTACTAACGTGTAAACTCGATAGGTATTTATTATTATAATAGCGGGTTATAAAAGTTACTTACCGAAGTTTATCTTCGAAAAAAAACTAGTTAGTTATTATTTTTTTAACTAAAGCTATAGTTAGATTATAAGGCTGACAACAAAGTATTTAACATTTTACGTTTAATTATGTTTAATTATAATTTGATAAATTTTGACCGTTGGGGATCTAATATATCGATTCGTTCAAGGTGAATCCCTGAATGTTTTTATGTAAATATTTGCAATGTGAGCAAAGATTACAGTAGGACGCTTTCAACATAACATTTGTCAAAGGGGTTTAGGCGTGAGTAGCAACGTGGAAAAGCTTAAAGTGAATATTCAGTGGCGGTGGTAAATAGTCATAAATATTCAGAAGGACATTTGACTTCCCTTATTTATGGCGTCAGGCCACTGACAGGCTCCGCGGCCCGACAGCCGATAGCTCATCAACTTTAAATCGGTTTGATTTGCATAATTACCTCACCATGAACAGAACAATATCAAAATAACCTCTATTAAAATCACACACACTACGTTAATTCAAAATTTTCGCGCTGGTAAATTTTCACAAACTTAAATAAACGGTATCAGGAAACTGACACATACTTTCTCCCTTCAAGTCATTTAAAACCAGAAAACATTTAAAGTAAAATAAAACAAATCTTTATATTAATAGACAAGCATTTTTTCCATAAGGTTTTTGTACTCCTTTTTTCTCAGCCTGTGTGCAACGTAGCAAAAATCTAAGCACACCGATAGAATTGTATTTTCCTGTAGATGTGCAGAATCCCATTGAAATTTATATTAGTCTTTTAGAAATGTAGAAAATTCAATTTAAAATTTCAAAAAAATTAACATTAGCCCTATGAGTTGCTGTTTTCGTGATATTATATAACAACCAAATGTAAACAAAGTTAGCATCATATGTAGCTGTTATCACATGCTATTTTTCGTAGAGTAAAAATTTGATGTAGAAACATTAAGCCACAGTTCATTGGGGCATTGAGTGAAAATATAGAATTTGGTTGAAATCAGGACTACTTAGAGAAGATTAGGGATATCATACTCAAATGTGTTCCATTTTTTCGTAGAGTAAAGATTTGATGTAGAAACATTAAGCCACAGTTAATTGGGGCATTGAGTGAAAATTTAGAATTTGATTGAAATCAGGACTACTTAGAGAAGATTAGGGATATCATACTCAAAAGTGTTCCATTTTACATATATATGGAAAAATAAAGTTTACTTGCTTAAATAAGATTAAGAGATAACAATTTTCTGATAAAAGGGAAGAAAAAAGTACATTAAGTTAAGTTTTTACCATCCAATGTACTATGTACTAACTGACATGCAACCGGCAGGACCGGTGACGGGGGGGGGGGGTGGGGGCAAATGCACAGGGGCCTGGACTCACAGGATCCGGATCCACGCGAGATTTGTAAAAATGGGGCCCAGAGGGAAGGAGGGAAACATTTCCAAATGGTAGGAAAGAAGGGAGGAGAGATGGTAAGAAGAGAATGAAGGAGAAAAGGAGGGAAAAGGGGAAAGAAGGTCGGAAGTAGAGAGTGAGGAATTAATGGAGGGAGGGAGAGAACTGTGGTAAGGGGTGTACAGGATAAACTGATTTGATGACTGAAGTTTTACTTTCCTCTGATTCAATAATTATTCTTAAAAAAATAAACATGAAATCTTAATAAAATAGTCATTATCTTAATAAAATACTAATTACTAAAAACCATGCCATAAGCCAGAAATAAAGTAAAATAATTAGTCAAGGGCTGAGTTTTCTCTTTTGTTTTTGGGCCCCCATTTTGGTTATATTATGTGTTTACATGGAAAATATGTACTATATGAAATGTATTTAGAAACGCATTGGTTTATGCGGGGATTATTTTTTTTAATAAAATTAGCTATCCCTATTTGTCAATTTGAAAATTGGTCGAATTTTCGACCACTGGCGACCTCTAGTTAACAATTAATCATCACACAAATATATACCAAATTTTATCA
The DNA here is from genome assembly GCA_035578135.1 of Flexamia atlantica. Lineage (NCBI taxonomy): Eukaryota > Metazoa > Arthropoda > Insecta > Hemiptera > Cicadellidae > Flexamia > Flexamia atlantica. The sequence goes on from JAQJVK010000006.1 coordinate 34,572,007, forward strand.
AAATCGGTAAGTAAATAACGGAGATATCGGTTTTTGAATATTTGCCATAAGAATAACATTGGACAACGTACTGCGTTTACCGCCAAACTAAAATATCAATTATCTTTGCAACCAGTTGACGTGGACTAATGATTCAAAATACTAGATTATTTAGTTTTTCAAGCCAAATTTAATGGTTGCAAGTATATTTTCTTTAAAAGTTAGGAATTTTGTGAAATTTGAAAAATATGAATTCTTTAACTCTTAAACCCCCATAACTTCTGAACCTGAATTTTTATAAACATGCGGGTGGTGTCATTTTGTTTGTCATCTTAAGCACTAAAAACCATGAAATTTTTATCAAAATCGTTAGAGCCGTTTTTGAGAAATTTGGATTTTTGTCATTTTTTATGGGTTTTTATGGTGGAAATACCCTTAAAAATGAAAAATAAAAAAAAATGAAAAATCCGCCTGGAGATACCACGGCTTTATACCTACATGCCAAATGTCATGAAAATCGGTCCACTGGTGTCGTCTCTAGCTTTGTTTACATCCACACACACACACACACACACACACACACACACACACACACACACACACACACACACACACACACACACACACACACACACACACACACACACACACACACACACACACACAGACAGACAGACACCACGCCAAAAACCATTTTTTTGGATTCAGGGAGCACTAAAACAAATATATCCACTAACAACTCAAATTCGAAAATTTTGACGAAAACAATACTTTCTCCATATACTATGTATAGGGGGGAGAAAGTAAAAAGAAATTAAAAAGTTCTTTCATTGTTATCAGTGTTTCAGTGTTCTGTTCAGTGTTAAACTCCCATTCAAGTAATTATTGTGTCACAATCATATGCCGTAAAATCTTTACTATACTGTAATACCACCACTATGACACTCGTGGTATATTGGATAAATAAAATAACTACAAATAACTACACTCATAATATAGCTTGGGAGTTTCGTAATAAAGTCACCAGTCATAAAATACTACTTACTGTAGGTGGATTTAATGATTCATTTTTTACGGCCGTCACCGTTTATATTATAACAATAAGATGAATGTACACCTGCAAAATAAAAATTTTAGAAACTAATAGTTAAAATGATCAACAACACCAATATAACAACAATAGCATCAATACAATATTATTTATGACAATAATGTGGAATTAACAGAAAATCAGTAACAGAACTAAGCTTAAGCAAAGATTCAATAACCTATGAGCAAGAGTGAAGTCCCTATGCCTGGAATAACCATTAAAACTAATTTGATCATCGTTCAGTTTCAAACAAAATTTGGCAATTCTTACCTAATTGAATTTTATTTTTAGACTTTTTTTATTTTTGGGGGGTAATAAAAGTTCAGAGTGCAGTGTAGGGTTAACCCACATTAACAAATTTACCAAAATCTTCACATTCCGATGGAAAAATTGGAGCTTGAGGCACCTCAAGGATCAATACTATTTAAGCTTTTGTGTTTTTTTTGTAAAAATAGTTTTTAAATGAAAACTTACTGTAGTTTTCTTGTTAAATTGTCCACCAAAGACAAGGAATACACAGATGCAGTCGACTGCCTCAACAACCGTCCGTCTGAGGGAAGGCAAGCATCTCGCTCTCCTCATTGACATTACAAGTAGCTCCTTCAGTTTAGCCCGCTGATCAATCTTTCAAGTAAACCTGTCAGTTACAATGTTTCACCGTCATTTGCTTTTAACCGTTTGTAAGACAATGTTATCAGAGTTTTGAGACGTATTTGTCCCTCCATAACTTAACTAAATTATTATTGATTGATTAATTAAACTTTATTTTACGTCTATTTTAGGTCTATTTTAGGTCTATTTTAGGTATAATTTTGTATTTTTCAAAGTCTGCATTTTATTATCGTACGGTAGAACTTACGATTTTCCATAATTACAATCTCTTTGATTTCAGTGTGATTTTATGTACTGTTTAATCAAATGCAGTTAAAACTCCGCGTGCTAATTACTGCAGCGTGTTATATTTATAAATGTAACGTAGCAATATTCTGGGTCGTCTCTAATCGGGCGGCCGAACTATCGTTTGACATAAATTGCATTTCGTTCAGCAGCAATTTAAGAACTAAACAAATAAGTTTCAAAAATCATTTTACTAATGGGTTTAGACCCAAATCGCCAAACAGTTTAACTCACAGTGTTTTACAAACAAACAGTGTTTTACAAGATTGAACACAATTTATTACACATAAATAATTATTAAAGATCCCTGGTTATTATTGATTTTTAGTATGACAAACCCTGGCACTTTTTTGGGATAAAGTTAATTGAAATCTGCATTGTGTGAGTTTTTAGAGGGTTTCATTATGTTGCAGTATCAATAATTGTTAAAGTATTTAGGATTTTTACTTTAAATGATACCGTTGCATGTTGTTAAATTACGTCGCATCAGCGGTATAATGTCAGGCAATCACAATGCAGACAGCAGTGACTCCAAAACTCTGATTTCCAATTCATCAAAAATTAATACTTCGAAATATTTTAGGTTCTAATTTTATTGTAGAAATGTGTAAACTTAACAATAATTTGTTTTCAATTAATATTTACAGAACTAAAAAATCCAGTTATCATAACAACTTTTTTTTAATAAACCTTGCAAACAATTAAGAGTTGGAAGGGAATGCAAAATTCAGGGTGCTAAAGGAGACTTAAAAAAGAGAAAACAAATGTTTAAAAAATAAACATAAGACGGCTTCCTATCTGCTAAGTCTTAGTATACCAAGAGAAGTCTGGTATTCCTTCATGGGACGGTCAGAAAATCTCTTACTCCAGCGACATAATTAGCTTCCAAATTACCTCTTACGTAAACAAGCTTAGTTTCACAGTATGAATATGAAAATGGCGCAGCTACTTTCGAATATACGCGTCAATGCTTCACAATAATTTGATTTTTAGTTGATGAACATTATACATTAATTGAAAGGGCAACCTACCTAGGTAGGAATTTTAAGCCAAGTATGAATGAGGGATGAATGAAGACTGATTATGACGCAATCTTGTAGTCTTGTTACTGACTGTTCCTAACCCAACAGCCAATGGCAACTAGGGGATCTAAAGTTTAATCTGGAACCCAAACCACATTTCACCAGACTTCATTTATTTACGATCTGGTCTAATTATGAGGATAGTCTTATTTGTGAACGCAGTGTTCATTAGTGATAATGTTAATCCCAAGTAAGAAACACTGCATCTACAAGCCATTGCCTTTTAACTATCCACAATTCGTGATTTCCAAGTCGCTGGATTACAGTTCACGCCATCACTCCAGTCCAAGTAAAGGGACACAAAGGGGGTACGCTGATACATGTATCAGCGTAGGCAAAGAGTAGTTGATCGTCTGTGTGTGTTCGTGGGTGTGATACAACGTGACACCTGAAAAACGGTTGCCCCGATCATTGTCAGATTTTGCACAAATGATACATAGATCATCGATAATAGCCTGTTGAAAAATGAGGCAAATCCCATGGTTAGTTTCGTAGTTAATTAATTTTACAAATTGGGGGAAAATACCAGGTGTGGGTCAGATACCGCTGCTCTCTAGCGTGATTCATATGTACGATTTAGAAAAAGAAAATGAAAGAGTTTTAAAGTTTAAAATTAGATTTTTATGAGTAACTATAAAACCTTTATGAAATTAATCGAAACATAAAATCAAACTCATCAAACATCATGAGATGGATATTTTTTAGAATATCATTTTCATATGTTTAATCGGAAGTTTCGTTTATATTTAAAATTATTTCATTTCCATCCCATTATTGCATATATGTATTTTTTCCCAAATGTTAATTCTATGGCAATGGAAGTGGCTTGTTATTGTTTGTCAGTTGATCTAATTAAGCGGTAAAAGAGCGTATATCTAAAGCCAAATTACTTCGCCTCTGAAAGAAATAGCTGGTTAATTACTATCTACACTGAACAACAATAGTAACAGGTGTTTTATATTCATGACATCGTTTATACAGTTGATGTCATTGGGAACATATAATTTCACTGATTACAGAACACTTGGTTTACAATGGAACAATTGAGAGACAAAGATTGGCTTTAACTATATGCACAAAATCATAGAATTTACTAGATATAATCATACAAAATTTTTGAAATCTAAATACAAATACGACATGTTAAAGCATTAGTAGAGAATTAAATGCAAACTTACATATCGACAATAATTTTTTTTTTCAAGTGTATCGTGTAGCAGCTGTAAATGGTGCATTTATATTTTGATTTTTACTTTCGCGGACATTGAAGATCACTGATTAGTACAAGCAAGTTTCACGTTTCGGGATCTGGGATATGATTCCGTTTTCAGGTGGAAAAGAACATGAAATAAAACAAATTAAATAACAACCTGGATGATCTGGATAAAAACCAAAGCTACTGTATAAGCAGTAATTTATTGTAGCCTGTTGTAGCTTTGTTTTTGATAGGTCCTCCTGGCTGTGTGTAACTAATTTTGTTATACTTGTGGTTCTCTACCACCTGAAGACGGGATCAGAATTCAGACCTCGAAACATTGTGCAACTTGTTTGACTAGTCAGTGATGGCAATTGTCCGCAAAAATAAAAATCAACACATAAACTCATCATCACCACTAATGAATTTCAATGGAAGAACTATATTTGTATTTAAACACATTAAAAAGAAATGTAACAGTTCCAAACTTCCCATATATTTTAATTCAAACAGGTACAATTTATCTGGAACAATCCAACTTCTTTGGCAAATATCCAACCTAGAACGACATAGGAACCTAGGACAACCCATAGAAAGACAAATACTTTATTACAGTTTACGTTTAAATATGCTTAACGCATTTAAATTTAAATGCTCTATTGCTAGTCATGATAGCAGTAAAAACAATATTGTTAACGTTTTTTTTATTTTCTAGGAAATACAGTCCACCCTGTAACCAACGTCCTCTCGCTAAATGAAAGCGGAGTGCGCTTGGTGGAAGTAAAACACAATGTAAACAGTTGCTGTATTTTAGTTCTGGTTATTCGTCTCAATTTGTTCCCTCTTTTAACACTTTGAGCCCTCCATGTATCAGTGTTTTACTGCCTTTACTCAGTGCAGCATGTGTTTACACCGCGCGGTAAAATTACATGTCTATTTTATTGAAATTTTCAATCTTTTAAAACACGAAAAGATTAATTTATACGATTAGGGTGTTGATATTGCAAAAGGCAATTGCTACATTTCCGATATTTCCTCGAAACGTTTTTACTGAGAGAATGTTTTAAAAAATTACTTTTCAAATCATATTTGTAATAAAGATCTCTAACTATGATTTTTTCATTTCAATTTTTTATGAGTAGAGCTTCTATATATAATTATGGAGTACGGTTTGCACAAGTTAATAACACTAATGGTATTTGAAATTATGTAAACAAATTATTAAATTTCACATATTTTACTAATATATTAAAGCTGACCCTCATTGGATATCAAACTAAAATGGCACATAAAAAGTAGGTTTAAAACAAAATCACTTCATATTTTCAATTATGTAAGATTGAAATGTATTTTTGCGCATTTGAAATTCGCTGAGTGAGCAGTCTGCTGCACATAAAGGTATTACAACGGCATGTTATCCACTGTCATGATTCTACTTTCCAAAGTTATGATCACGGTATTAAACTTTCTTATTTTTACATAACCTTGTTGTAAAGTGTTATTAAAATGTATCTGCAAATAAATATACTTAAGGAAACGAGACAGATTTGAAGTTAGCGTTCATTAGTTTAATTGGTATTCATAATATTATGTGTATAATCTTGCTAAAATCAAGCCTGGAATTGCATGCTTTTTTAATAAGTTTTCTTTATCATTATTGTAGTTTTACATAGCTGAAATTATTTTTTTTATATCTTTCCCGATCTTGTGTCCGTTTTGTTCAAAATCAAGATTAGTCGTGTTCTGTTTAAAGTTTTTATATTGATGATCAGTTTTAAAGATATGATCAGAAAAAAATCTTTTTGTTTTATTACATAACTTTACTCCCTGTTTAACCTCATTGGGTCCTTTTTTTATAACTTGGCCTTGTTCGACTGATGCAGTATGTAGGGAATGCGCTACACTTGATTGGTTATACTCGACTGTTTCCTAATTCGTCTGAAGTATTTTCTTTTCTATTTGAAAATTTGTTGATTCAATTAATGTATTATTTCTTGATCCGAATTTATTTTGTAGTCTGATTTTTCAAAGGTTTTTCTAATAGCTTTGTTCATTGTTACACTATAAAGCAGATTTAAGTGATCAATTTCTGACTTGTTTCTGTTTTAATTTATTCATTCGTTTTTTTTTATTATTTGAGATTAATTTATCATTGGCATAAAAACATCATCATTCATCATTTATCATTGGAGGTTTTGAGTGTCATTTACTTTGGCTGCCACTTTTATCTTTTCTTTTTCGTCTTTTCATTCTTCTCAAAAAAAATGTCTAAAACGTTGATTTCCGATTAAAAAAAATTACATTATGAATTTCTTGGAGTTTTATATAGGGCGCCCATTAAAAACTTTTCAGGACTTCAGGATGTGAATCCTTACATCTTCATTATGAACATTTGTCATAAATGTATCTCCTAAAATGTATATTCACCCAAATATCCGCCTTTCCTTTTATAAAATATCTCAAAATGCTTAACAGATTATTTGTTAACTCGTGTTGTGTTTATTAATGGAATAATTACTTAACCATGAAAAATTCGATTATTTTAAAATCTTATTGTGGGTCAATCGCAACGAGATGAAAAATATATTTAACTAGGCAAGAACATTTAACTACCTCCATTAATATTTGACAGATTTTTTTCAATACTTACGAATGTGACCTATTTTAAGTTTTCTACGCTTTCATGAGTAATAGTTAAATACAAAATAAAATTTCGGTTGAGTGTATAAGCTAATCCCTTCTTTTTGCCCAAGGAGAGGAAGATTCAAATAATTAGGTACAATGCACGGGTCCAATGAAAGAGCTGACACATTATGAAGAACTATGTGAAAAATTAGACGTATTTTTTCTCTTGATTATAGCAGTTAATTTGTTATTTGGAAAAATTAAGGACTAATGTTGCATGCAGACTCAAAGCACATTGGATTTTAATATGAATCCTTTCGATTGTAACAATCTTGTGAACTGAACAGAACTTCATTTTGAATTATTGCGTATAGCCAGTGAAAAACAAAATACTATCAACTACTTTGCTACGAATTTCTAAAATACCACCCTTAAAATGATATTAGCCTTATCAAGGATAACTATAAACTTAAGCTGTTGTTCATAGTTTAATCATCTTTCATACGAGACATCAAAGGACGGCGAGCCGTATTTATTTAATTATGAATGCAGCTCCGTGCAGAGTGGTTGTTACGGAAAAAGGAAATGTCACAAAAATCCCTTTGAAAACACTCCGATCTTTGTTGACCTTTATAACTGGGACTTTGAAATACCTCATAAGTTTTTCACCTTCATAAGTTACAGTTTCAGGAAACTTCGATATTTCAAAAGTAATTTTTCCCCCAAATATTTACAGCGTTACCTAAAATATATATTCAATGCAGTAGGCAGTTTTTGCCGTTTTAAAATATAGTGAGATAATTTAAGCATCTTAGATCATAACAAGCTGGATTTCTTGTTCGCAAAACTACTTAGTAGGCGAAAACAAACTTTCCTTTCTTAATGCCGTTTGTGTAGTTATTCTTTAATTTGTTTCATAGATTTTTACTTAAAGCAGCCTTTAATTCTTTTCTATTCTACCTTATTAGGCCCCTGTATATCTTCGACACTTGCAATGCCTGCACCGGTTTTGTCATGCATATCCTTTAAAGATAAAAAGGTTTGACCTAACATATTATTATAAATGATTTACAAGAAATTTGGTATATAACTTTCGATATAATCCATTTATTTTATCCGTGTCTGTTTCTTACACCTCCCTAAAATGTGTTGTAGACCACATTTCTCAAACGAACATAGTATCTTCCTCAAACATAGCACATGACGCTGCACCTTTTTCTCTCAAATGTACATAGTAGACCATATGAAAGATTCCCTTACGGGTTTGCAATTAATTGGATTATTACTGGCCAGTTGCTTTCTTTTTGAAAATGCAAATGATGTGATATAAATTTTACAACTGTTGAAATTGTAACGTTGATCACCATAATATGTTTTAGGTGGTGTTATTTATATAGGAACAATAGTATTCTTATCAACACTTGATTGAACTTAAAACATGTTGTTAATAAAATTAAGTCAAAGGAGAATCATTAGTTTTTACATTTTTATATTATTACGGTTATGACTTTGGGTTGTTTATAATAAAAATCCAGAATGAGTAATAACATAAATATTTGCTACTGTTGCAGGATAAAAGTTACAATAAGCACTTAGAAATTTCTTGTTTCAGTGAGCGCATGATTCCATAGTATAAAATCGGTATCTTAATTTTTTGTCGCCGTCCTTTTAGGTTGTGAATAAACGGAATAGAAGTTCCAAGCCCTTTTGAAAACCTTTAGAAAACATTTTAAGTAACTGGATTCTGGGTTTGTGTTTAATAATAAATGGGCTTGCTCGGAGAGAACTTGTTATAAAATGAAAAGAATGCGAAATAACCCTTGACGGGGCTAAGCTCCTTACTGTCGGTCTTTATTAAGAGGGCGGCTTTTGTGTTATTTCATTTTTGTAACTGTTGTTATTCTACTAGAGGTAAGGTATATAACGAACATTCGTTATTTTCTGTTTTGGTAAACCTGCATTTTTTCATGATATGTCATATTTAATTTATATTTTAAAAGTACCCAATGATGCTTTTTTCACAGAAATCATTTAATTCATGACATTGCGAAAAATGTATCATTCAAATTGGTAACAAAAACTGCATTTTTTAATTTGTACGCAAACATTCAATTGTTTAATTGTGTGCGACTCAGACTGTACATAACCTTGAATTACGTAAAATTGCGAAATTGTTTACGTAGTTATTATTTAAAAAACAACCACATTCCTCGTGCGCTCGGTTTGATAAATGACCTGCGACGGTTCCAACAGAAACCAAATATCAAAACCCAATAAAACATAATATCAAAACCAATAAATTAGTGCAGTTGAGATAGTAGTGCGTAGCCCACGAGAATGAGAAGAGACATCTTGTGTTGCCCAACCACATGATTAAAATTGAGTAAAACTTCAGCTTAATCCATCCCAGAACAAACAAATACGCAAATAACAGCCCTATATTTTTAACGTGTAAAATACACGCATGGTATTAGAAAAGCGGCATAATAAAGGCTTTGTTTTAAATTGACATTTTATGACATAACAAAAACATTTTTATTGAGAATTAAAAACTGCATTAAGAAATAAAACATTCATTAAAAAGGTAAAAATTCTAATCGAAAAGTTTGAAATTTTACTTTAAATAATAAAACCTAAAAGTAGTGCAATTAAATATAATCTGTGTTAAAATGTAATGTAAGGAATGGTTTTGAAAAACTTCCAGCTATCCCCCCCCCCCTCAGATACACCAAAGCATCCAACAGCTTTTAGCATTTTTGACATGAATGTCAGTTGAACGGGTTGTTCACCTAACATTGAGAAAGACGAGACATTTTAGTATTTATACAGGGTGTTGGTAAAAAACCCTTCAGGACTTCGGGATATGGTTACTTACATCAAAATTAAGAAAAAAGTCCCTCTAAACATGGGTCCTATAGTGCTCGGTTATCCGTCTGTCGGTCTGTATGTGTTTTTAACATGATTTCGCATAACATTGGAACTACAAAATATATCAACTTCAAACTTAGTACTTATATGCTGACTATTAGGACCTATTTTAGTACGGAGTATTAAGTTTCTACTCTGTACTATTTTTATATTTTAAAACTTAATATCTTAAAAACCGTAAATTTTTCAAAAATTGGACAAGAGGCAAAAAAGTTGCGAAATTTTATTTCCTACAAAACCATATAAAGATTATTAAGATCGAACAACAATTAATCTGAGTTATTGCAATTTTTCCAACAGAATACATGCTTGTTCGTTGTACATGTTGTTGTTGTTGTGTAGCTACAGTAAATTTACTTGAATTCTGTTAGCAAAATTGCAATAACTCCGTTGATTGTTGTTCGATCTTAATAATCTTTATATGGTTATGTGGGGAATAAAATTGCGTAGCTTTTTTGTTTCTTGTCCAATTTTTGAAAAATTTACGGTTTTTAAGATATTAAGTTTTAAAATTTAAGAATGGCTGCCATTTTGAAATGGTACAAAGTAGAAACGTGATACTCCGCACCAAAATAGGTCCTAATAATCAGCATATAACTACCGAGTTTGAAGTTGATATCTTTTGTAGTTCCAAAGTTATTCAAAACATGTTAAAAACACATACATACCGACAGACGGATAACCGATCATTTTAGGACCCATGTTTATAGTAACTTTTTTCTTAGTTTTGATGTCAGTACTCTGAAGGGTTTTTTTATCAACACCCTGTATTTTCAAGTAACATTCAATTTACCCTAACTAATTTTCTAAACAAATCCAACTGTATGGAAGTGCCTTACTTAAGCTGTGTCCTATCACCAATTATTTTCAAACTTAAGTTGATACTATGTTCAGCTTAATAAGTAGTTGCTTAAAAACCCCTTCAATATAATCATAAATTATGATCATCGAAGCATGTTACAGTGTATCGATTAAGCCGTTAGCTGTGCATAACAGAGCAAAACCACTTGATTGGTTTTTAACGACAACAGACATCTACGGTGAAACTATTCTGAAATAGTTTTGAATTAATGTTTAAAAAATCCTTTTTCTAGATATAAAATTCAAACTTCGAGTACTATTTAAGTGTTATTATTTAATATTTGTAAACGTAAAAACTAAAATAGTAAATGCAAATTATAAAAATTCCTAAAAAATGTTAATGCATGTATACTACACACACCTTATTGGGCTTATGACCGGGGTGGCCAGGGAAAATCGATCGTCTTTCTCTACCTTTTGTGTTTATTCAACGTCTTGTATGTAAAACTTTACTTTACTTTAGAATATATGTGAAAATATATTTTTAAGAGTTCAATGATGTTTTATCATTGTATGTAAACGTCTTGTATGTAAAACTTTACTTTAGAATATATGTGAAAATATTTTTAAGAGTCCAATGATGTTTTAACATTAATACCATTAATTACAACAACACAGATCATGCTGATCTATAAGTTATCTAACATTAGATCAACCAAATAAAATAACAATCGATGCTTCAACATCAATTCTTCAAGAAAGAATTGACCAATTGACATATAAACTCTCATAATAGCCTTTGGGTCCAAGCAGAATAAAACATGGCAGTTTAATGTATTATGTAATCAAATACAAGCTTTTCTTAATTATATTAATAGTAAAGATTCACTATCATAGAAACTATAACTAGAATTTAATTAATAAATCATACTCATATCAAGCAATCATACTTAAATAAAAACTCATCGATATAACACTTTTTATTTCAAATAAATCTGTGTTATTCACTAATACACAAAATTATTTAACTACATTTTTGATTAAGGTCAATAAACGCATATTTTCAGAGAATTTTGATTGTGCTAAAAAATTAGCTTCAAAATAAATAAAACACGAATTCCAACAAAACCTCGGCACTGGAAATTCCAAGTGTAATATAAATGTAAATATATGTATATGTATTGGAAAACAACGGGGATGATAGTGGAGCGGCTGCAATATGACTGCAGCTGTAATATAATTACGTGGTCCTACATGTTTTACGAGGCTTTCATTACAAATGCAAATCAGGTTCGCTAATAAAGCATCGTGCGCAGCACTGAAAAAATGTTCAAAATTTTAAAACCTTCAACAATTACTATTACCAACATTTCTAACGAAAAATATAAATGTGATACCATCTTGGGCGAACTGCTACATAGAAATGTGCATAATAAACCTGACCAACACAACAGTGAGCTTACACAGGATAAAAGAAACTAAAGTCGGAGAACGAAAGCTGGACAAATTTTATTTAGATAATATGGTTTTGTACTTGATAGTTATTATGTTTTGTCAATTGTAGAATTTTGGACTAAAAAAAGTTTTTTTAAAGTTTACGTTTTTTTAATGAATCGTAATTTTAGTACCTATTTAAATTATCAATATGATATAAAGTAGTGTGGAAAACTAGGTAGTAATAGGTAATTGATTAATTTATTACCATTATCGTTTGTTAATTTGAATTCGTGTGCAAAGTTTTCACTGAAAGCTGGAAAAATGAACAGAAAATTGTAAATCCTCTTTGAGCCGAGTTAGATTAAACCAATCTACGGGAAAAAAATGTCGGAAGGCTAAACATTCCCACATTTAGGACCATTTGAACTCATAGTCGAGGTCCCTAAGAGTGGGGGCAAAGCTCGAGGTGAAATACAGGGTGTTCTAGAAATGGAGCTCATGAGTTAGAATCTCGATATTTAGCAAATAATACATCGTTTTACAGGTACTGTCAGAAAGAACAGCAAATCTGAACTGTTTCAAAAAGTTTCAAAGTGGTGGCTATTCGACTGATTTTTCAATATTTTATTGCGTAAATATCGAATAACTACAAAAATGACCGTCGTCCTGAAAGTAATTTAGATAGTTCAAATATTTTCTCACCGAAATGTTCCTTTAAGCACTAAACAGCACAATTATGTACGATATTGTATATATTTACAGAGAAAATACCATTCAAACCCGTGACCTCTGCTTTTCGAACATCCTGTGTTTCACCCCGAGCTCAACCCCTCCCCTTGGGGACTTCGAGAATGAAGTTCAGGTGGGTCTAATCATGTGAACAACTGAGTAAATTTTCAGCTCCCTTCACTTTTTACCTAATAATTTTAAAGGGCTAAAATGGTTAATTACCGGTTTCTGTCTGTGGTGTTTACCTAGCGTTCAGTTTGTTTCCTATAAACATACTCCAATGAATCATAGAGACAAGATATTGGTACCGAGCTTACACCTGGAAGAGTTTCCAGACTATTTTCTATTTTATAAAATTGTGAAATATTATTACTAGAGTATATTTACAAAAAACTTAGCTCCTTAAATGTTTATAAATAATAATTTTTTGAAATAATAATAACAAATCATAACATTTTTAATATGTTAAATCGTAACAATTTTTTAGTTTAAAACATCACAATCATTTGATTAAATTACAATTAAGGACAACTCCATCTTTCTTATTCAAAACTTTACTAGCTTTCAAAATATTTATCAAAATTAACTTCAGATGTAATTAAAATTGAAAACTGTAACCTTTCTCATGTATCATAAGGTTTTTTTTAATAATAAAAAATCACAGATATGCCACCACTTTGAGCTAAACAAAATCAATTGCTTCCTTTGAAAATTAATCATATTAATTCATAATTTTTTAACAAGTTCAGTATCAACTTCAAACTTAATAAATTAGTGGACTATAAATGACTGAGAAACATTTATTTCTTCAACGACCATGAATAAAATTTGGCCCATTTTTGGCTTAGTTTCGAAAAAAATAAATTTAATGGCTTTTGAAATATTTAGCTTTGAAAATATTCGCTATTTTGAAATAACACAAAATAGAAACTTGACACTCTATATCAATATATGGGCTGTTAGTCTTTCAAATGGAATAAATAGTTGATATATTAAACTACTCGTTGATACTCGTTGATATATTAAACTAATTTACCTAGTTTAAGTTAATACCTTAATTCGTTATGAAAAAAATTATAAATTAATGGTTGAAAATAACAATCAAACAGATGACTGATAAACTGAAGCACTCGTCTTCATAGTTCACCCTGTAGCTTAGTATGATTAGTCAATAGTCATGTATATAAAATAATTACGCAAAAAAGAAGTATTGTACACATTAATCTTTTACCTCTGAACTTTTTCTAATAATGTTTTATTCATTTTCTAGCAAAATCAATCTAAATCATTTGAATAACGTTTAACGTTCTTGAGTCTATCCTTTGTGAAGAATCTACTGTAGTTGCAAAAGGACAAAATATTGTAAAGTATTTTACTAAAGAGAAAGTAGCCTTGCGAGGGTTTGGAGCAGTACTGCCCTGGCTTAGCTGTAATATGGGTGCTTCCTTTGTAGGGCTCAATCTATAATGCAAAAGATCCTTTTTGGCTCGGACTCTTTTTAAATTGGGAAAATAAATCATATTCAAAGTTATTTATTGGCTTAAACGTCTATTAAGATTAAAATCCGCTTCCTAGCTGATGATGTGTTTTGTAAATGAAGCGGTCACAATTTTAGTGAACTATTTAATCAAAATATTGAACATTTTGAAAATTAATAATTAAAATCATTAAGAATATTTTTCGGGGAGCAGAATGTCAAAGAGGTCGGAGTAAAGGGTAACGATAAATTCACAGCTAATAAGTTTGGCTGAAAAAGTTTCCTTTAGCTACTGTGATCACTGTGTAGTGGCGGGAATTATAGTGGCCTAGCAGATGACATCACGCTTGAACAGCGGCACAGAAAAACTCGTTGATATATTATTGACACTCGCCAAATGTGTGCGTTAACTTGAACACTCAGGAATTCTGTGAAGTCGATTGCTTTTAACATTAAATTTATCACATAACGGTTTAATTAAAATATAACTGGTTAGTAGCAATAGATTTTCTAACAAATTTTTCCATTATTAGCTTAATAAACCAAAACCCCACGAAATGTAAGAGTTTCTAAAGTGACAATCGGTTTTATTCGGACGAGATTACTGATTGAAATTTGTAAACGATTTTTGTAACAATAAATATTACCAATCGTTTTAAAAACTAATAAGAAATTCCTAGAAAAATTACATTATGAATTTACTCTAGCATTTACATATAAAACGAAGAAAATTTCGAAAAAGTACGTGGTCAATTCTGTGATTTAAGAAAATTTACAATCAAAATTCATACCATGTATGAAAAGTTCGAACGAAACAAAAAGTAAATAGAATTAATGACGAGTTGTTTACAAGGTTGGGGAGCGTGACGGCGCCGCGCCGCGGTGAATATTTAAACACTGATTGATGGCTATCAGGCGGCTGCTAAATGGTATTTTACAGTTGTTGTAAACCCTCATATGTTGTCACATGTATTCTATTATTTATTCATGTATTTATTTTCATGTATTCATTCATTATTAATGTATTGCACTTTAGTCGAGCTAAAAATTAAGCTTGAATCAAGTGTACTAATTTTTTAAAGGATAATAATACCCTTGTTTACCTTTTTTCACTTTATATCAGCGTAAAATAAAACGATTTATGAACTTAAAGCGTAAAGGCTTCGGCGAAACTTCGATGAGGTTCCCTTACATAATTGAGAGGCTGATCTACAAAGCAAGTGGTGACCTCGACTGAGTCGTTTTACGCTTCAGCCAACATAGCAATAAGGTCGCTTTTACATGGACATGAAAAGGTTTGATTTAAAAATATAATAGATTTTCCTAATGTATAGAATAATGTGAACTGAGTTAATGATTTAATCCTTGGACCAATGTTTAGAAAATGTAAATATTATTTTGACATCATAATCTCCCCTAAAAGTATAGCTATTTCACTAAGGATAAAATAATTATAACAGAAAACTAAATAAAAAGAAAAGATTATAAGTAGTTTATTTGACTTATAAAATATTAACCTCTTTAATGTATTTCTATATTAATAAAAAATATTTGAATTATTTTATCATAAGCTTCATAACTGCAGAACGGTATCACTTAAAAAATAAGATACGTAGAAGGGAATTGCATTCAATTTCAACTCTGCGTAACACGAGGACCTGACCCCTTACATGGTAAAAATAACATCTCTTTACTTAGATGTAACGTCTGGTGAGTGGATGATGATATGCTCAACACCGTTAGATGTTTGAAGTAATCTAGTCCTTATAAAATTTATTTTAATCGTAAAGTGTCAGATTATTTAAAGTTCGTTGTAAATGTAAAGTGAAGTTCCTTCACTTATTAGTATACTATAATCTACTAATTTGGTAAATAAATAAAGCAATGAAGTCTACCCCACTCGAAAAGTGTTTTTTGCATTGCAGTCCCGTTACAGCAAATCATTAATTCAATGCGCTTTAGATGTGGTAATTAAACATAGCGCATCAAATTTAAATTTATTGATACCCGGTTTAAATAAACTATTTAATGTGTATTTATTCTTTTTCAGGTAAAATATAAACCAAGCAAGATTCCACAGCACGAAAACGTAAAGTAAGTTATGTCTTTAGTTTTATGTTAGGTTTACTTTTCACATAAAACAAAAATTATGCATTGTGTTCAAACTATTTGCAGTTGTACCTTGGTAAATTTAAAATTGTTAAACTCCCTTTAAATGTATTTTTTTGTTAGCAGTGCGTTACCAAAATGTAAAATAGCAACAACAATGATAAAAGACGAGAATTAGAGCGGGTGGGTGCAAATTACTTGTTGGCAATAACTTGGGAAATAATTTGTTCAGAGTTTCCTTCGAAGAAATCTCTTTTCTTTAGAAGCCTAAACTTTCAGTCAGCTTAAATCACCATATTTAATTTCGGCCTGTTTTATTTGTCTACACTTTTACAAAATACTCAGACATTAACAAGTATGTTTTAATTTATTTTAATTACTCGTTATTTTTAAATATTTAATTTTTAATTTTCCTTCCAATCAGTAATGGGTTTTTGAGATAATCGTGTAATAAACAATCATAATTATAAATTACTTTCTAGCACTCATGAACATAAATCAATAATTGTCTAGTTAAAAAATAAGTTTACTTTGCTCAAAAAAATTACATTTCACTAAAACCAGTATTGTTATTTTGCACCATTAATATCTAACAGTTTTAATTATTTTCTAGTTTTTTACTGGCTTTAACAAACCAGCAAAATTAGTAAATTACAATAGATTTATTTTATTCGAAAAAATGAGACTAGTGGGATAGTTCTGAAATAGTATTTACTTAGGTTTAAAGACTGTGACGGCAAATTCGTTCTGGCGAATTATTTTTTACTTACAAAAAATATAAATTTCGCACTGCCGCCAAACACCTTAATAATTTTTGTCCGGAGCTCAGGTACACTGAGTAGTCCTGGCTTCGTCTTTACGGTTATATAAAACATATGAACTAAAAAGCAAACATGGTCCCTAAATTAAAATTATTTTCCTTGAAACTAGTCTAAGAATCGGGGCCATGCTCATAGGCCCGTGCATCGCGCGGGACGAAGCGTCGGGGCGTCGCGAGTAAATTCGATGACTCGTGAATGAGGGGTACGACTACACACTCATTTGTAGCGAATTCCGGAGAATTTTGAAGAATAAAAGCGTAATTTCAGTTTATGATAAAATTTAGTCGGCTTTAGTATTGTTGATAATTTGGAAAAGAATTCACGGAAACTTCAGCAGGTTTAACTGCTAGATTTAAGCCCCATAAAGCTCCTGACCTCTTAATTAAATTAATAAAATAAAGCGACCAATCAATACAATAACAAATGAAAACAACTTATCTAGGGGCAAAGTCTGCTCACTCGGCAGTATAATTAGCACAAATTTTACAAATTATTACACATCCAATATAAATTACAAACAATTAAATTCAATTAATTAACTGCGTAACGAACAGGTTCAATCGTGCCCGTGGCACGTGAAATCGTAAGGCAATTTCGTAGGTTACATGAGAATTATAAAATGTAACCATAACACGTTAATAATGATCGAAATGATGCCTACGATATTAAAAGATATAGCTCAATAGCCTGAAACAACCCTAAAAAAATCGTAATGGTCGGCACTTACGTACGCTCGGGCCGTCATAGCGTCACCACGAGAGTTTGTGCCGATCCGCAGGGCGTCGCGTCGGTTACCCCTCGGCCTGGGGGGCCGTCAGGCCGTCTCCAGGGTGGGAAGGAGAGGGACGACAGTGCAGCCGTGCCGCCTGCGACGGTTTAAAGAAGCCGGTTGCATGCCCTCGGCGGTTCCGAACCACCCCGATAACACCGCCAACTCGGCCGAAATAAATAACGCCTCTCGCTCGATATGTTGATTCAAATAATCGCAAATTAAAACGTAAAGTAAAAGAAATAACATTCTATGACTTGTACAATTTAGACCGTTACACCCTTCTCTTTGTAAGAAAAGAAAAAAAGGGGGGAAAAATTCCCTTACTTTTACTATACAATTGTCGAAGACACAACTCTCCTCGAGTTTAAACGTTTTATCTTGAGTGACAAAAAAAAAATAAAACGACAAGCTGACATAAGTAAACAAAACAAAAAGAAAATAAAAACCTATTTGAAGTGTGCGAATTTCACATTCGCTAGTTTTTTTTGTTCTCATGCGGAAGAACGTTCCATCGGGGCGGAACACCCTCAACTTTTCATTTTTCTTCTGGAGTCTGCTCCAATGAGTCCCCCGCTCCTGAATCCGTCTAAGGACATCCTCTGGGAGAGGTCGTGCGTGCCTCTTCTCCCTTCTTTATTGTCGTTGATGCCTCCCCCACTTCCTCTCTCAAGGCGCCAGTCTGCATCGAAGAGGTCCTGGGATCTCGAAGAGGGGGGCTCAGGACTAGTCTCCTCTGCGGGTTCCCCTTCGGCCATCTCGATGTCAGAAGCCTTTAGGTATAGTCATGGCGACGCCATTTCCCCATATTTTCCTTGCCCCTTTGTCGGGGTCGACGAGTGCAGCCTCACAGATGTCTCCAATGAGGTGCACTAAACGGAGGGATCATGCGAGTCGGACGGTTGAGGCGGAGATTGGAAGTCCGGGTCACCCGTGGTCGGCTCCAACGAATCGACAGGGAATTCGTCCGGGATATCAGGGTCCCAGTGCGAAGGAGAGACGACCCGTGTGACATCGGGGCAGGGCACCCGTTGTTGTACCTGATCGGTGGGAACAATCGCGGGCTGCAACCCCAGTTCGGGGGTCTTCGATGGCCCCCTCCAGCTCCTCGATCAAGGGATCGGGCGCGGAGTCGGTCGAGGCTCGTGGTCTTCCATGTCTTTCGGTGTAACGGACGACTTTCCTCCGGTCAGGGGGCTGATGGAGGGAAAAGATTTCGAAGTCGAATCGGCCACGACGAAGGACATTGGCGATGGTTTTTTTCCTGCTTCTGGCTGATTGCGCGGTCTACCATTACGTTTCAGCCCAACCTCTCAGCATACACACAGACGTATATCCCACATGACACAAAGAAGCTGTTAAAGAAGCCGTTTGCATGTCCTCGGCGGTTCCGAACCACCCCGATAACACGGCCAACTCGGCCGAAATAAATAACGCACCTTTGTCGTCTTGTTGCTTAGGGATTCCGTGTAACGTCTCTATCAGGGCCCATGCCTCACGCCTGAAGGGTAAGCGATTATTCTTAGAATGTTCCTCGAAAAGTCTAGTAGGCCATCGCCTCCAGTAGCTCCAATCCCGTGGAGTCGTAAGCCCGGATCTCCTCGGAGCCGGGACGGAGGGTCCACTGAGCGAGTTCCGAGATTGCTGGAAGGAACAACGGAATGAGGATCATTGGCTTCTTGAAGAGTGGGCCGTTGTGGATACGGTTCTCCACAGCCGCGTACCCGCCTTCACGTTGTGGATACGGTTCTCCACAGCCGCGTACCCGCCTTCACGTTGTGGATACGGTTCTCTACAGCCGCGTACCCGCCTTCACGTTGTGGATACGGTTCTCCACAGCCGCGTACCCGCCTTCACGTTGTGGATACGGTTCTCCACAGCCGCGTACCCGCCTTCACGTACCCGCCTTCACGTTGTGGATACGGTTCTCCACAGCCGCGTACCCGCCTTCACGTACCCGCCTTCACGTTGTGGATACGGTTCTCCACAGCCGCGTACCCGCCTTCACGTACCCGCCTTCACGTTGTGGATACGGTTCTCCACAGCCGCGTACCCGCCTTCACGCCAGTCTTCCCAGAAGCGGCAGTCGAGGGCGAAGATGGTCGGGAGCTGGTCGTAAAACAGACTACGCCATTCCACTAGGCGCATGTAAGCGTCAATGATGCGTTCGGTTATCAATTCCCCCGCACTCAGGCAGTCGTATTCTGAGGGAGACAAGGCCACACTACTTCTTGTAACATCGTGCAATTCAGACAAACTAAGATAACTATTTACAAAAAGCTTGCAAGACTGTACAAAGCGTACTAAATTAAAGTACAAGCAATAAACTGCGAGTAATGCAAAAAAAGGGCATACAAACGTCCGGCGTGGAAAACCTGTAAACAAAAGCTGTATAGGCGGCAAGCAATAAACAATAAGGAAAACAATATAATTACAGAGGTTTTTTGCTTAGTAATAATCATAATTGGAGAAAAAAGTTGAGATAATACAAGGTTCTTTTTCCACATTTAATCCAGGTAGTTGAAAGCATAGTCACCCTATTTTCTTACCTACATGAGTTGTGCACTAGTCCCAGGACGCAAGTCAAGGTACAACGACCATCGACAATGCACGTTGACCTAGTCATAAAGATCGTAGTCGACTTGCGTTAGACGAACGTGACGAGGTGCCATTTAACACTCAAGAGACTAGAGTGTAATTGAATAGTCCCTTACAAGTGCTAGTTCCGGACGAGGACTAATTTGATGTAGGTCACGTGACTGGGAATTACCTTGACCTTTGGACCCTGGGATTCCCCAATTTTGACCTTTGGCCCCTGGGATTCCCCAAAAATTAACCTTTGACCCCCCTGAGATTCCCAGTCACGTGACTACACATCTAGGTCACGTGACTGGGAATACACATTACCTTTGGACCCTGGGATTCCCCAAAATTGACCTTTGACCCCCGGGATTCCCGGAAACGTGACTTTACACATCTAGGTCACGTGACTGAGAATTCACATGACCTTTGGACCCTAGGATTCCCCAAAGGTGACCTTTGTCCCCTCGGATTCCCGGTCACGTGACTTTACATATCTAGGTCACGTGACTGGAATTCACATGACCTTTGGACCCTGGGATTCCCCAAAATTGACCTTTGACCCTTGGCATTCCCGGTCACGTTACGTCGCACCCTAGCACCTCTCGTCGCTGGTGAACTGTCCTTTCTCTATGACTTCCGTTAAAATACCCTTAATATATTTGTATTTAATATTATCTTAGAACAGTTTTATTTATGTTTGAAATGATAAATAAGAAGATTGACGACTTTAACTCAAACAGCGTTTTCCCAAACGTTTTAGGGCGAATTGCAGTGTAAAAAAATAAAACAGTTCAGTGAATAAATTAAATGCGGACCGAATAATTACAGGCCTTTGATTTTACATTATCAATTAAACCTCATCATATTGCCGTGTTTTGTGTTATATTGTAAGATTAATTAAAGAGAAGATCCAAAGGTAATTAAACATTGGAAAGATCTTAAGTAACGTAATGTTTATGTAAGCTCAAGAATAAAGTCTTAGCTTTATTACTAAGTAAGTATTTTACCTTGCGAGAGTCTTTTGATGTTTCACTAATGCGAGTTCACTTTGCTGTAAGTGAGTGTTAAACTTTATTCATTACATTTTCTTTTCAAGAAATCAATGATTTGTCAGGAACCAAAGAATGAAATATGACCAACAAAATAATTTTTCATCCCTAGAAAAAAACCAAAGATCTTATTTTTTGGAAATATACTTCCAGTTTTAGTAGGAATTATTTTCCAGGACACTTTTTTGTTCAAAATACATTAGATCCACAAAATTATTACTTGGAACATTCACATAAATATTCTAACAGTCTTAATGTAACTATTCTTTAGGTATCAAGTACTTTCCAAATATTCTATACATTAATATAATGTCACGCTTATTTATTTCATTAAAATACAACACGTGACATTCCCAAAAAATAATTAATAGCTTGACATTTCCAATAATATATTTAACTTTTTTAAATTATTTCGCATAACCCTAATTACTTTAAAACCATTAATCACAAATTAAAATTAAAACGTTAAAATCACAAAATATTATCGACCTCAAGCGTAGTGTCAACGGATTTCCTCATTTTAACTTATTTTGTGTAGTAAATAACTTAAATTGACAAAAATAAAATAATTTGATTACTTTTATATAGAAAAAGTGATCCTGACCTAGTCGGAATAGAATTAGATTGGCATTAACTTATAAACTGTATCAAGTAGTTCAACTCTGTTTTAAATAGTATTCCGATTTTAGTTTTACCTGTTTTCCTGTGCCAGTTTTCCAACAGCTTACAAGCTGTTAAATAATTATCAATCTGACAACCTGTAAATTTTGCTAACTGACGTTTGTAACACGGTCTGTTTCACCAGTATTGTTACCAGTCTGTTTCAGTGAGAGCGAGGCATGGATGAAGCCACCAATTTACAGTCGAGAAGGAAACCGTAAACAGAGATAGTTTACTGGCCCTAGGTAACACCTTGAACACTTTCGGATCAGGCAATTTTCTTTTCTCGCTTATTCTGAAACTTTCCTCACGAGTCCTGGAGTTCATTTATTTTACAGCAAATACTTTTCTATCAAAACTGAAGTGAGAATGTATAAATTATTTATCGCCACAAATAAATCACTCTACTTTTTTTTAGATACATTAGATACTTTAGATACATTACTTGAAATGGCGACCTACCCAGTTGGACAATTTTGAAACTTCCAACAAACTTGTCATAAATTGCAAGAAATTACAAGAAAACTGTTACGGAGCGAAGGGAATATTTGAAAATGTAGCCCACATTTGTACTGCTAGGGTTTTATGCAAAAACCTTCTGCTGAAATAAGTCAGATAAAGGAGAAACATTATACAATAATGAATCTACCTTTTTATTCACTGGTTTAAAAGTGAGTATTATACACTTTTGTACTGCTGTGTAGTCAATTGTCGTTCGCTGAGCATAAAAGTAAAAAATATGTTTCACCTCCTTTCTGTGGGTCTAGATAAGGTTTCTGCGAAAGTCCCAAACATAATTACGACGTGATCCACAAAGGAAGTGGCGTCTTTCCCTAGATCACTCTATACTTAGGTGTCATAAGATTTTTTAATCCGGCGAAGTGGGTTCACCATCAGCCATTTTATCAATACAAATTATAGTTTTGAGGTAATTTTAATTGGGAAATATCCAGTACATGAGTTTCATCGTAGATAAGAATGGGTGCAGCTAAAAATTGGCAAATTATGGAAATGTTTTAACGAAAGCTAATTTTCTTAAAACGTAAAGAGGTTCCCGCTATAATATGACAAATAGTTACCTGAGGCGAAGAGGCTTTCCAATTCAAACTCTCTAAAGGAGTCGGTGGGTAAGATGGCACCGGTGCTACGTAACTCAAAGACAATGTTTGTTTGTCAGGCAACGGCTCTTGAATATCGTAACATTCTTTAGTTAAATGTATCCTAATTGAAGCTAAACTCGTAAATTCACATTTGAACCTAAACCTGACTGTAAAGGAATGCTTCTTAAAGTTTACGATAGAGGAAATTATCGAAATCTTAGTAATCATAGATAACATTATCGCGTGAACAACGACAGCACCGAGCGAATACTAATTCAGGATAAATACATACAAGACTTCACAAGAATATTTTAAATGTATTAGAGTAGTTAATGATCACACTTTTACCATGGTAATAATTTGCTGGAAGTCATGTTTAATTTGATATTATTTTTATTTCCTGTATCTATTTTTCTTTAAGTATTCTCTTATTACTTAAAGAACGAGAGATCTTCTTTTCTCTCTTATTACTTAGTTGTACCAACCTAATACAACTATTATTTTACACCTTAACATTGACACTTCAGAGACCTCCAAGGCAAGCCCTTAAAGAATTTCGTAAAACTGTTTCTAAAGGAGCATACGTGACAAAAAGGGACGTGCATTCCTCGCACGTTTTACGGAATCTCAGTGTTACGGACATTCGATGCTTCTTCAGTGACATTACGATTTCATCTGTACGTTGATTAAGAATGCAATTTTTACAAAACAAATCCAAATAATACAAACGGTAAAATGTTAATGAGTGATTTTTTCGACGTTTATAAAGTAAAACAATCCAAACTCTTAATATTTTAGGATAATATGGATCTGCCTAACCAGAAGCTTTGAGGTTGGTGTTTAAAACCTGTACTACGCAACTCGGTATTCTGACGGAACTTTTAAGTGACAGCCTTTCCAGAATAAATGATCCTAAGAGATACAAGAAATTATACACATTTTGCCATTTATTTAAGTTAAAAACGCCTAAAAATTAATAAAAGTATCCTAATCCGAGTAAAAGCAACTAACATTTCACTGTTAATGATTTTTTTACCCTCGAACTTAACCATTCATTTTAGTTAATTTTCGTTGATCTTTCCCATCAATGCATACATAATGTAAGGGTATAATTTCATGTTTCAGAATTATTAATGTTTTTCTTGTGTATGTACTACAACACAAATTACATGGGAATAAATTGAAAATTCAGTATGTACTTATAAAATAAAGACAGCGGTATGGCTTAGCTTAACAAGTAATTGCTCGATGCATAGCTTAAAACAAACCTCCATTCACTCGCGTGCCGTGCGGAACCTGAAAACTTAAATTATAAATCTAAACCAACCTCTGATAAACAAAAAAATGCAGAATTTGGTGCGGGAATATGTTTTACATTGCTCTATGTACTTCCATAACCTGTTCTACAAATAGAACAAGAGATTTCTTTTTCTTTTTTTTGGGTCGTGACGGAGGCCCCAACACGGATTTTTCTATGGGGTCCCTAATATTTCTCAGTAATAGGATCTAAGGTTTTCTTCGTATTAATATAATATGTTCTAGTTTAAGGATTATAAGTGTTTGTTATCTGTATCTATGTATATAGGCTATATTGAGAAATAAACTATTTATTTATTTATTTTTGCTAGCATAACACGTAATTTTGTGCCGTCCCGTACGGAACTAGCATTTTGTTATTTTTTTTCAAAGCAAATAACATATTTACAATAAATTCAAAAAATATAAAATATTAATTGATTTATCGATATTTAAATAAAATACATTTAATCTGTAAAACCAATTTAAGTAATTTCGAAGTCCATGAAGTAGTTGTAAACATGGGTAAACTGTCCTGTACGGAACTTGGAATGACTATTGAGCATTTTTGACAGAGCGCGGCGTGGGGCGGCAATGGTCAGCCAAGCGTTTGCATGGTATCTTGTGCTGTGTGCAACAAGGCAAGATTGCAAAACCGCACTGTGCTTCGCTGACCTTCTTTGCCCTGCCCTATTCTTTGTTGTATGTTCACCTACCATAAAACGTTTAAGTTGGGTGAAGTGTAAGTCAAGTCGGCTGGCCTGAAGGAGATTTTCTCTGATTTTTCTTGCCCGGCATTAATAGTAACAGCGAATATTATTTTTTGGAGTTTTGGTCTAAAAGGTGCCTTGTTGTGTCCAGTTTCATGCAGTGCAGCATGTATGTTTTTCTACATACAGTTATCGGTGCATTATGGTACTATTTAGTTCCTTAGCCTGTACAGAGTTATTGTAAGAAGAGCGGTCTCTTAATATTTAAGCTCATTTACAGTTCATTATATTTATTAATGTAATAAATATTTACAGTATGTTCATTAACATGAATTAATCGAGCCTGAATGTAAGGCTTAATTAATAAATAAAAATTGCATATACAGCGAATCGATTTATACTTGAAATAATCTAATGCTTTTAGAAAACTCGTTAATACAACTATAGATTTCCAAGACGTACGACTATAACGGGTTATTTCAACGCGACCCAAAACTTTATTTTAACAGTGAAGGATTATTTCCCCCCAAGATCGCCGGATTTGTCCCCACTATATTATTTCCTTTGGGGATCCATAAAAACTAAAGTCTACGAAAACAATTCATAGGATGTTCAGCACCTCAAAGCAAACATAAGAAATTTAATGCAAGAAATTCAAATAGGTACATTGCAACACGTGATCGGGAATTTGACATTCCCCATCACATTTGATTTTTCCCCATCACCCTGTATTTGGGGTTAAAGCAGCTTATCAAAAATGAATGTACTACGAATGTTAGGAATACTACGCCGATAGATTGTTGGAGAGATGGGGAAGGGGAGTCACTACGTAAGCTGACGTCATGTTTCGTGTCAGTAAATACTCGATTGACATAGCTTCCCGTTGGTGTAAATTGCCGTTGCAATATTTATGTACGGACTGGATTACTGCGACAGATTACATTACATAATTGTTATTCTTTGTTTACTGTTTCATTTAGATGAAAGGATCATTTTCTTTTAAACTTATATACATAATATGTAATGAAATAAACATGTTAATAAGTTTGTAACCATATGCTTTGTGATCATAACCCAAGAGTAATTTTTTTATGGAGAGGCAGGAAAAATGCTATTTCGCACACAGGTGGCCAGTCTGTAGTGTGGGACTCCCCTAAAAAAAACGGGTATACCCACTAAAAAACCTCCTCTACTCTTTAGGATTCTAACCTGGAATTGTTTGTCACATTACGTCAGGCTAGGCCTAAATTTGGCTTATGCCCTTGGGGCTCGCTCCTTAACTGGCCGCCCAAGAGTAGTAACAACAAGAATACTTATACTGATTAATTTGTAAAATTAAATAAAATTAGTAATTTGTTTACGTGTTGGATTGTTATTTTACTCGTTACTGCTGACGCAGTGTAAAAATTGGTACAGTTTTCTGGGAAAAGATATTTTTATCATGACCAACATTACTTAAAAACTTTTATTTTAAGCATTACTCAAGTACTACTATAAAATTATACGAGATCGTAGATCTTGTTGAGAGTTTTTACAGTTATGACATTTAAATGTCATTGTGAATATTGGAGATTATCCTATTTGGCACGAAAACTTCCTATATTCCTGTAAACTTTGTAAATGTTTCTAAAGAATGATTGTAAACTGTATCAGATACATTACAGAAATTTTAGTAAAATCTAAATTTAAGAAAGAGTGATTTTGCTTAACGACTGAAACAATGCGGAATCAAACCCATTAAAATTTTAAATTTTTGAACATAAAAGTATACGCACATTAAGTGAAAATGGCATTCATGAGAGGTTACAATTATTACAGAGAAAATAAAGATTTCTTAATTTATCATGCATCTGGATGAGCGGACTTCAGGTCCCAGGACACTTCAGCAAGATTGTTGCGTAATAAGATAGGATAATAATTTTTAGTTTCATACGAGCACATACTTAGTAGTTTTGAATTTTAAGAAGTTTAGGCCAATTATTACTTCTTGTTTACGTGTAATTTCATTAATTTACCTAAACTTTAGACATTCAGTTCACGACATCGATGCGTTTATTGGAAAGAACCTTTCGGATATTTATTACACGTGTATTCAAAAATTACGATTGGAACATCCAACAACATTGCAGATTATAACTAGATTATTTTAGAAGGCCGTCTTAATATTAATATTCTTGCTAGTGTCAACTCCCTGAAGTCAATTTTAGATGATTAACCGATATATTAGACAACTATTCGACCTCAAAGCGCGACCGTGACAGTTTTATTGGTCAGGTGCGTGGTCAGCAGTACAACTCCCGCGCTGCGTCGATACCCGCCAACAATTTACTGGCCCACCTGCGCCTTGCAGCGATCGTTCACTCCGCCCCGGCGTACAGAGGGATTACTATTTTTGTCAAAATCCAATTACATAACGTGTCAAGTTTACCGGACTTAATCAAGATAAAAAATATAGAATTAACAAGCTTTGTTAAAGGCTAAAGATTGTTATCGCGATTGAACAAATAACACTCTTATTGAAAACGAAAATAACTAAAGTATTAGTAAAATAAAAGTATATGATTTTAACAGTGTTTTTATTGAACAACAAAAACAAATTTTCTTTATCCTATTAATTCTAAAGATCACATTAAGTTACAAACTAACAGCGACCGACTAACAATCTTCTCAACAAAAAGCAGTAAGTGTTCTAAAGTCTAAAGATGTCTTGCAATCTTAAGATCTGGTAAGTTTATAAGTTAAGTAAGTAATAATTAATTGTGTTTTGACCAGTCTCATAAGCAAAATTATATAGCACCTACAAACTAAGTTTTAATATATTCTCGTTCTGATTTATATTGGATTCAGTAAATAATGTAAATGAAAAAAACTGGTACAATTTTGATTTTGTAAGCCTATGATGCCTCTATTTAGTCAGCATTTTTCAATTATTAGGAGGTACAATGTAATTAAATTAATTTTCATCCTATATTTTCTTTTCTTTGCTGCATCAAACAGTTCATAACGAATGTTACGTGATTTAAAGAACAGTCAGTCGTTTTAATGAGCCGAACCATAGAGAAACAATGTGTGTAGCCAAATGTATAACCTTTAATCCGTTTCAATATCAACTTAAACCAAATAATCTTTTAAAGACTTCTTTAAACCTTGTATTTTTTGGCTTCTTTTATACTTCCTATTTTCCCTACATGCTTTGCACTATATCAAGCAAAGCAAGGAGTGAGGCGATAAAGGACAAGAATGGACAGTCCTTTTTAAAGTCACTGATAGCACTAGGACTCTAACCCAGGATATCAATACATTGCCTGCGGAGTCCGGCGAGCCAACTACAACCGATCTTCACATTGTTTTTATGATCTTAGGCCAAGACACAAGATTGACAACATAAAGAAATTAAATATCGATTGGTTGTAATTTGATTGGCGTCTTGCAGCGGACGATTATTCACCGGCAGTAATCAGAACTGACGCGACGCTGATTTATTTGGAACCATATGCCTGATTACAAAATCTTATCACTAACAAATTTTACTGCTAATAAGATAAATGTACAAAATTTTCGAATGACAGGGTCAAGAAACAAATAAAAACAACCAAGTTTCCTATTTTTTTACAGCTTTTATACAGTGTGTAAAAAAGTCCGTTCCCCCTCCTTAATTTTTTTGTTTGTTAAGACAAACAATTAACCTTTGGGAAATGATACTAGCTCAACCCAAATAATCTTTTTACGTTACCAAAAATTGTTGGTGTTCCCCAAAAATGGGGGATTTTGGGGGCAGCTCAAAATTTTCAAATTTAAACCCCTTTTGAGTGACCCTAATTTTAAAGAGCTTTCAAAAAGTAGATGAATGGTGAAAATTGGAGGTCTCTAACGTGTTTCTATCCAAATTTACAGCTTTTCAAAGTTTTGAATACAACACATCCTTGAAACCTATGGTCTAGGACGTTTGGAGTTTTAATTCACCTTTGGTGACGTAAAATTAAACGAGCCTGGGAAAAATGTTATTAAATGAAAAAATAGTCTCTTTTGGTGGTCTTTAAAATTTTGAGTGTTCCCCGAAAATGGGGGATTTTGGGGGCAACTAAAAATTTTCAAATGCAAACCCCTTCGAGTGACCCCACATTTAAAGAGCTTTAATAAATAGGCGATTGGTGGAGGTTGTTGGTCGCTAACGTGTTTCTATCAAAATTGGCAGCTTGTCAATGTTTCTAGGAGTCGAATTCATCACTCAAAAGGGGTTTGCATTTGAAAATTTTGAGTTGCCCCCAAAATCCTCTATATTTGGGGGACACTCAAAGCTTTTGGTAACGTCAAAAAATAATTTGGGCTGAACAATTAACCTTTGGAGATTAAAAGGTTAATTGTTTGTCTTAACAAACAAAAATATTAAGGAGGGGGGAATGGACTTTTTTACACACTGTACAGGTTATTCAAAGCATAAAACATAACAATTCACATATTCAAAATATGCGAGATTTATCGAACACTTAATATGGTCGAGAATAAGCAAAAGGCTTCAAATCGTGTCTTGAACGATGCTTTTCACAAC
The DNA here is from genome assembly GCA_035578135.1 of Flexamia atlantica. Classification (NCBI taxonomy): domain Eukaryota; kingdom Metazoa; phylum Arthropoda; class Insecta; order Hemiptera; family Cicadellidae; genus Flexamia; species Flexamia atlantica. Next base: position 34,601,893 of record JAQJVK010000006.1, read on the forward strand.
TCGTCATTGAAGTTAGCTGTAATCGTTTATTTTTATATCTAAATAAATCAAAAATATATTAAACATACCCTTTCTGCTGTTATTTGCACTTAGTTAATAATGTGATGATGAATTCTTTCAGATGATAGCAAAATGATTTTGCTGAAGAAAACAGATAAATATCATAGTAGCGTATTAAAAAAAATCCCTAAGTTTTGTTGAGCGTAGTTGCGTAATTTTAGAGTTTTCATAACTGTAGGGTTAAAAGCTGGTCATAATATGTCTCCTTAGTGTTTATAAGGGCTGTGTTTTGCGAAAGGTGGCAACCGGGGTTTTCTGTTCTTCTTGACTTATTGAATGCAAAAATCAATATTAAAATCTTAGCTTTTTCAAACTTTTCCTCTCCACATTTGATGAAAATTCGGCAATTCTAACAAATATATTGTTAGAAGATGGTAAAACTTAATATTATATTCACACATCCGGTTTCCATATTGTATTTGTGTTCAATATTGTTTCCAACACAGGGTGTTCGGAAATCATGGTAAAATATTTTAATATACAGTATAATTGTAAAGGTGAAAATAATAAATTTCAAATTTATGTAGAAACATAGATTCTACTATGCTTCGTTTTCTGTCTGTGTGTTTGTGTTTTCTTATTACTTATTTAATTATATCACGAATATCACAACGTATTTGAGAAAAATTATGCAGGTAACAAAAGAGTTGGCTGTCCTCATTAAGAAGGCTGCGAAAAATAGATTTATGATGACTGGTCCTATAACCCTGTGAAGAGGGTTCAACGGGACGACGTTGGAGGCACGAGGAACGATACAGATGTTTAAGTGATTTTTGTCATGGCAGGACCTAGCTGATAACATGTGGATGAGGCGAAACAAGTCTCCTAGATATGTTAATATTCATCAAATGGCAGTCAATTTAGGTTATGCAAAGAAGAATTCTCTTCTAGATTTCACATCATTACAGGTTGTGATACCATCTGTCAGTTTAGAGGAATAGATGAGAAATCGGCTCGGAAAATGTATTCACAGAATATTTGAAAGAATTAAAATCTGACAACGACATCTACTTTTAGAATTTTTCTGTAAACCACACCACCCTGCGACAAAGTGACCTGAGTTGACAAATTGCGGCTTCATTTCAACAAGGAAAATCTCTAGACAACTGCCTTCAACAAGTGACACACTAGGTCTTCACGGCACGTCAAACTAACTCATCAGTACCAAGCTTTAGAGAGGGCAAAAGGCTTTGCAACCAAATCCGTGATTACCTCTACCAAATGATTGTGGATGGAGGTTTGACATTGATGTTTTACAAGCTAATTTTATATCAATAGACCCATTACCTAAAGAATATTAAAAAATAATATCACGAACATATCTTAAGGCATTTTGTAATGGGCACTTGTAAAATAGCTAATCTCTCGTGTATTCCGGCATGCTCAAAATATACTTGAATCACATTCAGAGAAACTTAGATGAAGAGCTTCTGAGTGACGAAGAAAATCACGATAACTTACATGTTATTACACGTAGTGGAAAGATGTTTTGTGTATTTCGAGAGTAAAGAACATTGTACTTTTCTAACTCAACACGCAAATACCTGTGACTATTTAGCATGAAACAATCTCAAGTCGAATTGATTTGAATATAAATATTATTTGATGTTCGGTTTCGTAACCAAACAAAACATTATTCATTTCGTGGTAAACAAATATTATGAGGTCGTTTTCTATTGCTGCATTACTTTTATTAAAGGAACTAATTGGCTCTGTTGCAGTACTACAATTAAAGGAAGTACTTTGCACTTAGTGCGAGATAGTTTACCATAATATGTCGCCCTATAAGTATACGTGTCCTAGTAACAAATGAGCCCCATTTATAGTCCGGCGGTAACGAGTCAACCGTTTATTCACATAATAACATCACACTTGTTGAACACATCTCATCTGCATGCAGTCAGCCCCGGTCAGTTTATCATTACTGGTGATAATGAACCGCAGTTTAATGAATCACTCGCTCCAGATAACGTTTCAACATTGTAAATTATCACGTCTCTAGTACCAAAGTGTTTTAATATCCATTCCCTTTTTTGTGATGTCAGTGTTAATAATTTGTAAAACCATAAGATACATTGTTTTGGCCATAAAATTACTACTTACACAAAACTGTTTTTATAATTAAAAGAAAATTATGTCAACATTTACAATGGAATGAGATTTTGTTGTTTCCGAGAAATGTTATTCATTGAATATTGTTATTATATGCTAATAATGTACAAAATTCAGTTTGCAGTTCATATTTAAGTTTCTACTTATTATGTTTTATCCCTCCTAGAATGTTTAATGTTATTAATTTAATAAACAGTTCACTTATTTCTGCTTAGCTTTATCTTTGAATTCGATTAGTCTGGCAAAATAAATAAAACTGAGGCCGAATAATGCAGCAAAAAATAGAAGAGACATCGCATGTCTTGGACTAAATTAAGGAGTCAGAATTTTTAGAAAGCGAGACATCTTGATTTTGTACACTACGCTTAGTCAGGCAAACCAGCAATTCAACTACTTATATAAAATGTTTATACGGTAAAATTAAAGAATGTTTCCTAGAATATTCTTTTATTCTGAGAGCGCATAAAACTTCGAACATAAAATTGTATTTCTTGTCTTCAATACGTTGTGAGTGCAATTTCATCAAATTAGGCAATTAATGTTAAAACTGATTTCAGTAACAATCGGAACTTACCAAGGTGTGTCTAGTAAATGAGATAAAGTAGTTAATTAGTAAAAGGCGGTATTTTCTTAGTAAAAACAGCCCAGAAATGATAACTCCGTTGATTTTGAAGTGTTTAAATCATTAGTCAACAATCAATTAAATCTTATATTTCACTATGAAGTTTACTTGCAATCCAAGGTTTAAACACAAACCTTAAGAGTAAAATAATCTTAAATTTAAAACATACGTTACACTTTGAGTCATTTTACTCATTAAACTTGGTTGTTACTAAGTTTTAAATCGAAAAGCGAGGTTTCCTTTTTAAGTTCTTGAGTGTTATCATGTGTTTATAACTTCAGTTTATCATATGTTGTTTAACTATGGTTACCAAAATAAACTTCATATTTATTGGTAATATTTAAGACATACTGAGGTTCGTGTTTTTGCAATATCCTTACAGATACTAACCTATAAAACCCCTGACCTTATTTAAAATGAACCATCCTAAAAGCCTCCAGGGCCGAATAAGGTTTCGGCGAAGGTCTCGTACATAATTGAGCGGCGATCCACAAAGGAAGCGCGGTCTTCCTCGGACTACTTTACACTTTATCTCTACCCTTTAGTAGAAAAAGTGAAGATAATGAATTTTTGATTACTGAAGTTCAGAATGTGTAATATATTTAATTTAATTTAAACTGTGCCATTTATTAAAATGTCGTTTGTATTTATTAAAGATTATCTTGTTAAATTCATAAAAAATAACATATTATTGTGTTAAGTTGATTTTTTCTCAACCACTCTAAATACACAATAAACTTTACTTCAGTTAAATAAAACATATACATATAAATTTCCTTTATTATAATAAACCTAACGAAAAACTAATTAGAGATTCAGCCCTATAAAATAATTTCTATATCAATAATTTTTCATGTAAAATTGTCTCTTAGAAAATACACGTGTTTGCTGTTTAGTTATAAAGTTTAAGTTTAAAACCAAAAACAGAGAAATAAAGTAACCAATTTCAATAACGTCAATCTCATTTTGAGTTCATACGTTGATGCAACAAAATTAAATATTAAAACAATAATGAAACAAAGCGCACAGGGAGCCACTGCCTCCAACGTCGTGGGACGTGCAGGCAAACGCCTATTTGCATTGCTTAGTGCTGGTGTAAATTACTTTTTCCCCACATTTTACTCCTTGTAATGAGTGAGTAAATGATAACAAATCTCCCAAGGAAAGAAACAACTTTGTCTCCCGTCGGCTATTGAATTGGATAGCGGTAAATCTAAAAGAGCTGCCAGAAAATCGATTTTGACATTGCATGTAATCCAGGGCCCAGGCTGGGGACAGGCACTTCGGTTGGTGGTACTTCTATCTGTTGAATTAGAAGAGAACGCTTCATATTTATTTATTTCGCTTACAGCTATCCAAAGAGTAGAAAACAGGTCGCTGAAAACACTAACATTCAAACAAAGGATATCCGTCCAGTACACTGAGACCGTAAGCCTTTCCATTAGATAATTGATACCGGAAAGGTTGGCCATATACCAGAAGCAGTTTTTGTGGCAGGGAACAAAACTAGCTATGAGTACTAAAACTAGCAAGCGGCAGTGAAGAGAAAGCTGCTCTAACAACTTTCAGACTCTTTAAGATGGAATGTAACAGATGCAATACAAGGCATGAGTTTTGATAAAATGCAGTAAAAACTGGCCAATCTAAAGGTACAGGGGCTCTATTAGGATAAAACTACATTTAGAGAGAATTATTGTGGTTGCCCTGACGTCACCATTGAATTTAACTTATATTGGCGAAGGTTTTTAAATTGTTGCCTCGGTTTATCTTCCTCTCCGTAAATACAGTAGTAAAAAACCAAAGGAAATTTGGAATATGTTTCAAAGAAAAGATTTTTGAGGTCTCGATCCTTATCCTGAAACCGAAAGCTTTGAACAAGAAACTGGAGAATGAAGAATTTCTGAAACGGGTAGATAATTGGAAAAAAACACCTAAGGGACGATTGAAAAGAGTTGAATGTAACTAATTTTAGCAGTGATAGGTTAGTTACTCCACCGCAAATAGAGGCAAGACAGATGAAATGGCTGCTAAATACGGTTTCACTGGGATTTATTATTGATGATTTTTTTCAATACATTAAGTAAGTAAATTCACACCAAAGTAATATTTTTATCGTTAAACCTATTCAAAAATATAAACAAATATTTTTTTAAAAATTCTACAGTTATTGAGTATATGTTAAAGTACTCCTTTAAGGCCTGAAAAATGAATAGCTTTGAGTGAGTGATAGTTATGTTTTGATAAGTTTATTCGAATTAAAGTTGTAAAGACTCTTAGCTTTGCTTACTATTATTTATTCAAAGTGCAACTAAGTTTCCACAACAAAGCGACGTTGCATGCAAACACAAAACCACTAGTTGTCTGGGAGTACAATTGCTATCATTTTCCCTCGAACCAAGCTGTAATGCATGCGTTGTTATGTGGTAATGAGTCCTTGAGTTGCATAGCAGTTATGGTGTAAAGAAAAAACATGAGATTTTGCAATTACTTGATTATTATTGTAATATAATTTGAGGAAACATAATAAATAAAACATTTTTCATCAAACTATTTTAATTGTCAAGACATAAATGGAGCTGTCCTTTAGGAAAGTCTGAGGAGAAGTATCTTTTAAATATAAAATCTTAAGGAATCTGTGATTGTTTTAAAATAGTAAGAATGCTTTTATATACAGTTGAGTTTTTTATTTTTTTTGGTTGAGATTAAATTTTTTGTTTGGTTTAATATTATTATTTCATTGTGGCCCGCAAAGTCACATTTTTAAACTCGCTAGAAGATACGATTTAATGCCTTTATTCAAGCGGCAATTCGAAAGAGCTTTGCAAATTTACTTTTTCAAAAAATGTGGGCTTTTTCAATCAACGTTAAAATTTCAGTTATTGTTTAACTTATTATGTCTATACATTAAAAGTTTTCAAGACTTCAGACTATTTCGTCCGTTTTCACGTAACATATATGTTCGAGTTTTAGGCATTTTTGTGAAAACAAGTGGTCAAGCAACATATTGGGAAGGACGAAAAGCCGATGCTTCTACGATTCTCACAAAACGACAGAGCAAACACATTCTTTCGTACACTCAAAATCTCGATAGTATTTTATGTGAGCTTACCAATATGCAACCATTGTCTGTTGGCAACTACAAAGCTAACACACAGCTACCCATACAGATTTCTTGTATAACATTTTCTCTTAAATGTAAAACACTTCTCTTATGCAATTCCCAGATAGCAAAACATAATAATATTGTGATTTAACGCCGTCAAAAATAAATATACTCATGTCTAAAGGTTGTTATTTAAATGCAGCAGAGATCAGAGAGTAGGTGTTTAGCTATCATGTGTTGTAGGAAGTGTTCTCTAGCGCTGAAATGATTCATAAGATAATCGCTGGATCCATTCCTATAAATTTCCTTATTATATTTCATAGTAATTGTTGAAAAGAAGGTCGCCAGAACGATCCTCAGCAAGATGCTGAGAAAATGTTGCAAGGTTCAAATCTGGATTTAGTAAGAGTTTTATCTGGATTTTCTTGTTTGTCTGGATTTTTTTTGGCTGGGTTCAGCTGGTTTTTCTGTTGTTTTTTTTAGCTAATCTGTTAGTAATTCGCTATCAATTAAGAATCCTGGCAAATGAATCAGCCGATATTTTCTAGTAACAAAGCTTTCATATAATCCATTTTACGCTCATATTTCATTCATATTCCAGTTAAAACACACAGAGGGTGTCGCTGTCCAAGTCTTAAATCAGGCTACTTTAATAAATTGTAACTAATTTTATTGAAAATTATATTATTTAGTAAAAAATATATGAGTGCGAGATAGTCTACCGAGTACCTATGAAAGATGCACATTTGGTTGGTGTCCGTTGGTTGCAATATTTGTTTTTTGAACAGGTTAAAATTAAAACCAGTGTTTTCAAACCAATATTTAATGTTTCTTTATCAGAGTTATTTCTAGTTGATCTCTATATCCACTTCTAATATACTTTTTTTATTTAATCTCTTTAAAAATCTTTATCCACTCTAATTAATAAACCTTTTGAATGTCAAGTAAAAATAAATGTTTAAATAATCCTGTTGGTCTTGGGAGAGTGAAAAAGTATGTCATGTGCTAGCAAAAACCCCAACATTGCATGGATTTAAATTTTTACCTGTATCAAATTTCCTAGTTTTTTACATTTTTATGAAAAAGACATTTTATTAGAAATCTTTAGGCAGAATAATCTTCTTAACTTTAGGTAGACTAATCCAAAACTTAAGTTAGACTAATCCAGACTGCTCTAAAATGCCATTTAAATTCCATGCTTTAAGTGGACATGTGTTAAAACGCATCTAGTTACTTTAATTCTTAAACAATAATACAAATCTAACAAATAAGGTCTGGGTGCCAAACGCTTGATGGCCATGTTTTATTAATGTTATACTGAATTCAAGTAAAACATCACGAATAGAAAACCATCAACTTTTTTAGTGTAAGACAAAAACAATGATTTTTAAATACTGCCACAGTTTAGAATAAAACAATGCATCTCATCTGCATGTATCATTACTGGAGATAATGAAACACCGTTTAATGAACCACTTGCCTAAAAACATGATTTAAAACCAAATATGCTATGATCTATATCATTGGGAAAAGTAACTAGTGATAATTAGTGCTTCTACATTTACTTTTTATTCGTCAAGTACTTAATTTAAAACATCACTAAAGAAGCATGGCTCTAATACAAGTACAATTAAATTTCTTGTCTAATGACTTACTGATCTCGATTGCATTTATTAAATTGAAAAAATTAAAATTATTTACATTACATGGTTCCAAAAATTATTTTTGCGGCCAAGTTGGCAGTTCGGATTGAAGACCTCCCGGGAATAGGTTTTTCTAGGTTGAATAAATAAAACCAAATGAATAATTTAAAAGAAAACCAGTTTTTTCACGGTGAATCTTTGTAAGGACGAAAGCGTAAAATGACGAAAAGTGCTACATTCCATTTCGGTAGCGGTTGAGGTTTACCGAGGTAACACTATAAACTATTTAATTTTTGTTTACGTAAGGCTTGATTCTATAAATATTAATGTAGAGAAAGTATGAATTTCTACGAAACATTTTACTACATAGTTAATTGAAAAAGGTTTGAAAGATAATAATAATAATAATAATAATAATAATAATCGTACCATTCTTATCAAGAAACTAGTTTTTTTATATATATCGTATACCGGAAATGACAATATTCACTTGTTGAACTTAGGTCATTACCATATGAAGATGTGCAACTCAACATGAATGCTAAACAGTTTGTCAACAGTCCATGTTCAACAAACGATCTCGTTCATTGTGATTTGTCCTACATTTTCGTATTATGCAACTTCAGTTTGGATTCATTATGATTTAACTTTTATGAACGGGGGAGCGGCCTGGCATAGTGGTTAGAGCGCGGGCTTTCGATCTCGGAGGCCCGGGTTCAAATCCCGCCAATCACCAATGGCATTTTCGCTATGTGATAATGCCGTGACCCACTAGACCTAGCCTGAAGTAATGTGTAAAACGGTTCCGGGCTAGGTCTAGCGTCCTGGGATGTGAAGGGAGGACAATACAAAAAAAAAAAAAAAACTTTTATGAATGATTTTTAATTTGGAGATCATGATCCTTTAACATTTTTAATCGCTATGAAATTAAATCTGTTTATTCGGCAAAAAAAAGTAACAGTTTCATACAAATATAATGATAAAGCACCGACAGTTATTTCCCTACATGGCCATAATTTGCTAAAAGGTAAACAACCCAAATTCCAGTCGGTTAAAGTAAGACAGAGTTAACACTGTTTATGAATTTGAATTAGCTGCTCAGGCCAAATTTATTTTGGCTAATTATACTTTAGAATTTAATTGAAGTTTCGAATAGTATACAAAAATAAATTATATTTTTAGTAAAATATTGTTTAATGAAGACATAGTTATCCAGTCTAAATCCCTTATACTGGTCGCTGCATTCCTAATACCGGCTTTCACATGCCTAATTATGGTCGCGACCAGAACGACATTTTACTAGTTAGTTTTCAAAGTAATTGAAAGGTATATGTGGACTGACGTGTGTATTACGTAGCGAAATATAATGTATGATGAACCGAGATAAACTTTTACCATCACCTACAGATTTGCAGTGGTTCGAATATGGATAAAAATAGCAGAGAAATCTCTATTACCTTGGTGTTTCGATCATGACACTAAAGCTACTAATGATTTATTACAGTAGAACGTGCTTGATTATAGCTTCTATAAATCTAAAACTTTGATTTTAATCATTTTGTTCTTTAGTCTTTTATTATGTTTGTGTAAAAGTATGCTCGAAATCATGAATGATCGGAATAAAAGCTTGGATAGCTAAATTATTTTGTTACGCAAAACATGCTAGCTACTTGAGGTTTGTTGACAATCAGTACCTTAAGGCCCCCAAACACGCTGAGATTGTAACGAGACATTTCTTGAGACAAAAGGTATCATAAGACAAGCGGTATCAGCGATACAAGGCCACACACGCTGAGATGTGTCGCGATACATGCTCGAGACCAAAGTTTTATGAAACATGTGGTACATAATAAATCGAATTGTTTACCAGACTTGGAATGTTTGTTTACGTTCACATTTTTTATTCAAATCATTCTACTGAATCTTTTAATTGAGCTTATTTCATTTATTTTTTTGTATTTTATATTGTTTATTTGGGTGTCGTTCAGTTGTGTTAGTTTTATTTTTTATAACAAAATACGGGTATAGTCGATAAAAACACGTAGGTATCCAAAAAGTAATGAGTTTTGTCCTCAAAGAACAAATAAAAATGAAAAAATAATTACTGTAATGAATTTGTAAAGAATGAAATCCTAATTGCGGTTACGGCCATTAGTATCGACCATAATTAGGAAAAACGTATAAATTTCCTTCCCAATTACGGTCGCAAATATTTATGGGTTAAAATAATTTAAAACCTTAATTTTATTATGTAATAAATAAAGAAACAAATTTTTTTAAAGCTAAAACTTTTTGTTAGTCACAATTAGTATTATTTAGCATTTTAAAGCTTATTTAACCTACCCCGCTTCTAATGGATTCGCACAAGGAAGCAGTAGTCGTCCAACGGAAATGACTAACTCATCTCTTCATAGCTTTCTGAATGATTGTTGCGTCAGCTGATTTTAAACGTTTTCATACTCTATAGTAGATCGAAGCTCGCTGTTTACGTTAGCTCAAGACATTACCAAATAGGACCGGCCAAGATTTTATCATGTTTAAATAACTGAGCAGTGACGATCAGCGACCGGTATTAGGCAGGCGACCGGAATTTGGGTTGTTTACCTTAAGCTATGATAAAAATTCATAACAGTTTTTGGTTTTGAATAACAGTTTTTATTAATTATTCAGAGTTTTTGGTCAAACCCGTAATTAAACTTTATAGTAACAGATGCTCAGATTTCAATTCGTACTGAAAAAGCATAATGATACTACTTATTAGCCCAATCAAACTAGAAAAGAAGTGATGATCAAAGGAAACGTTGCGGGATGACCGAATATTGGCGTAGATATTCTTCCGACCAATTTGAACATCACACAAGTCCGCTCGAGGAATAATACAGAATGGTCCTGGAATGAAGGTTTTGGATCTAATCCTTGAAAAAAAAAAAAAAAAACTGGTGTGCTGTAGTCTCTCTTACATGGTTATTATATGACTATTTATCTGTACTATTACAAAGAAGAAGTGGTTTCTATATGTATGTTTAGATGTAGCGAGTGAACGCGAAAAATACTGAACCGACTGGGTTGAAATTTCACACAGAGGTAGATCTTGTACCTAGGAAACACATAGGCCCATTCTCTTTCTTAAAATCACCACGCACCGAGAACGTCCTCAGTTTCAATGTTTACATTTTATAAGGATGTAAACATTCAAATAGAAATTTAAACAGCTGCGGGTACCAATTAATTTGACAGTTCTAAGAGGAGTGGCAAGATCAGCTGTTTCAAGCTATTCATCGTGAGCGAAGCCACGGGCAACTGCTAGTTGTCACATAAATGTTAACTGTCAATGTTTATATGAATTTTTTTGTTTACCTCCTGGAATTCGTCCTCGGTTGTTTAGTGATTATTTGCCATTTCACTTTGTTATCTATTGATAGTTTTATAGAAAGTTAGTCAGCCATAATTTGAAGCTGCTCTGATGATCTTTTATCCGTTGTTCCATTTATAAGTTTATAAAAATGGCTGTTCAGCCTTCAGTTTTCGATATCACATGTTGAAGGCTAACTAAATTGTGTGAGGTATATAGAGAAAAATAAAGACTAATTAGAATGATGATTAAAGATTTTGTAAACTTATTACTGAACTACACACATGTTCTTGTTTTCCTCTTATAACAAGAATAAGAATTTGATAAATGAAAAAAGCATGTGAACAAACTATCATCTGACGTTTAAAATCGGTTAAAAAGATATTTTCATAGCACAAGTGATGTACGTCCGTTATAAAATCATATAAAGGTCCATTTTGTTTTTGTATGTGATGGTTGAACTTCGTTCTCTTAAAGCTAAAATTCATTTTCGGAGTAGAATACATGGCGAGATTTTCTACTATACCTATCATAAAATGTTTAACCCCATCAGTTGGTCCTGTTGCCATCATTACGTTTTCTACATTATCTCCAACAGATATTGACTTAAAGCTAACCTGCTTTTCTTCATATATTTTATCTAAATTGGTAGCTTTCATCTGTTAAACTGCATTACCCATTGGGCCCGTTCTTCTGGTTTATAGGAAAAGTTATAAATAATTCACAGTGTTGCTGAATGTTGTATTGTCTTATTTATATTTGAGTCTTCCGAGTCCGACATAGCATTTTAAATCTGCATCAAATACCTTTACTCAATTTAGTGGTTCATTTCCGTTGTCACCATGTTGAGTCCTTAAAACTTATAAATTATTATTACTCATTTCGGAGAACAATTCGCAGATATTTCACAACATACCTCAAAAGTAAAAAACAAAATGTAACTAGAAACACTGATAGTTAAATATCGTTTAATAATCAATAATCATATAATAACAATCTAAGACGGTCTACAGCACACCTATATTAAACCTGACATCACTTAAAAGTTTTTTAAAGACATTTTTGTTGAAAACAGAACACAAGTACAGCTATTCGTTTCACAATGGCGGCCATTATTATGGTTTTCTTACATTTATGGGATCCTCCGCTTCTCGAAAACCAGTCAACAATTTGTTTTTTGATTCCAAATTCATAATCTTGTAACATTTGCTTCAAAATAATATGAAGCATGCCATATCTTATAAAATGTCAAATTTTCAAAATTTTATTCAGAAAAATTGTTTTTAAGTATTTCCACTTGACGTATCATTTTAAAACAATGGTTACAATAATTTAGAATTTTGAATCATAACAAAAAATTAGTTACTGGCTTCCAAGATACTGGTTATTTAGTAAAAAAAACAAAAAAAAAACACAAAGAAACTGCAATTCTGAAACAAAATGAGATCACTGAGTTCTGATTTCACCAAAAGGTTCCTTTTATCACAACCTTTCAAATCACATAAAACCTTTTATAGGTTAATAAACAAAATTTCAAGATTAACACCTGAAATATTCAATTTTGGAACACCAAATCCGTATATCATAAAGTAAATATTTTTAAGGACTTCTCCATCTGCAAATAAGTGAGAAGAATTTCATTTGGCGTTTCTAGGTTAAACAGTTAATTTCTCTAACTATGTGTAGGGTGGTCTGCCTCCCCCTGTATGAAGACTCCACGCTATGATTTTTCTCCCGTCACTTCTAAAGTCATTATACACAAAACCAATAAGTGCAATAATACATTAGCTTTGTTCATTAAATTAATATGTGTGTGATTTTAAAAGATTTTAGACATGGCATAATAATTATTGCTATTTCGAAAGATTAAAGGACAATATATGTACGAATGATTGCAACAAGTTTTCTGTTACTAATTTCAAATTGAAGTTGTCCTTTTATTTAGTTTATAGGGTAATTACCATACGAAATAGTATATTATTATGTACCATCAGTTAAATTCAAGATTCCTTAGTAGTGAGAACCGCCTTTAAAACGACGATATAGTTGATAGTAAATTTGGGAGAATGGGCCTGCTAGTTCAACATGGCTCGTTGACAAACTGTTTCGTATTCATGACGAGTTGTACATCGCCGTATGATAATGATCTATGTTCAACAAGTTGATGTCAGATCGCTATCCTCGCCTGTTTGTAATGCTTTTACCACTCTCGATAAACAATTAATAGATTAATTCCTTATGATTAACTATTGGTGGTAAAAATATAAGCATGCTTTCAACAACTGTTTTACGCTCATTAACTCTTTAAAAGGCAAAAATAAATGTAGCTGCAAGTAAAATAAGAAACACCCAACTCAGTACAGTGGTCAGAAACCTGTCTAAACCAACATCTCAACTGAGCACAGCGGTCACTTACTGTCCCCCGCGGCATACCCCCAACTGAGCACTGCGGTCACTTAGGTCCCCCGCGGCATACCCCCTAACTGAGCACAGCGGTCAATTACGGTCCCCCGCGGCAAACCCCCAACTGAGCACTGTGGTCACTTAGGTCTCCTGCGGCATACCCCCTACTGAGCACTGCGGTCACTTACGGTCCCCCGCGGCAAACCCCCAACTGAGCACTGCGGTCACTTACGGTCCCCCGCAGCATACCCCCAACTGAGCTCAACGGTCAAATTCGGCTTTAACAGTCCCGACTGCTAGCTAGTTGTTTTATTGGGGGTTGAATAAACCATCAAAATTAATCTTCCAATGATCTAAGTGGCTTAACAATTATACTATGTGCGAAAGTTCAGTCCTTTTTTAGCAATCCTATCTAATGATGATACCAACAAAAAATAGCTGTCATTTTTTTAAGAAATTAAACGTCGATAATAGTTTATGAAATATATTTGTCTACATATTTAAAGTTGTAGAATGTAAAAACGATATCAATAAAACACCAGACTTAACCAGGAAATGAACTTTTGATTTAATTTCTTAACTTAATGTGCCTTAGAAATTTGAGGCAGTTAAAAAATCAAATAAAATGAAAAGTATTTCAAAGCTATTCAATCTCTAGTTTATTGTTTTTGTTCAGTAAACCATTACAAAATTAAGGGAAGTCAAATAATATTATACAATCATAAATAAATTTAAACAAATTAATTTAAAAGCAATAAGACAGGAAAATAAGTTTTAATAAAATAGAAAAACATAAGAAAAGATGATAATTACTAGCCTAATTATAACATTAAAAAAATCTACATTACTTGAACGGTTTAATATATATAGATATATAGCACTACTCATTTATTTTCAGGCACCCTCATAAATACAGAAATAAAAATGTTCAACTACAAACAACAAAACAGTGCAAAAAACATATTAATAAAAAATAAAACAAGAAAACATAGAAAATACAATACATTTATTTACTAGCCTAATTAAAGTATTCAAAAATCCACAACACTTCTACGGTTTAAATTATATTGTACTATTTTTTTTATTTTCAGGCACCCTCTTAAATATCGTGTTAAAAATTACCATAAAAAATAAAAAAGCGAAAATACTACCGTAAATAGGGGGTAGGATTTAAAAATTCACATTAAGCTATTAAACATTGTTGAACTTGCTATTGCCTACCACAGAGAAGTGGGCGGGCAACTTTAGTTTTCTTTTACTTTTTTGCCTTGCTTTCTTTTTTGACGTTAAATGAGGCCTTCTTAATAAATTCAAACCTGGTGATGAGCCCTCCTCTGAAATTGGGTTGAATGTTTTTTAAATTGGCTATTTTTAGCGAATTTCCCCGTAGGTCTCATGGCAAGACTTAAGCCGGAGACCATGTTAACTTTTCATTTTGGGACCCCCAGAAGCAAAAAACGCTATTCGTTTGAATATATATATATATATATATATATATATATATATATATATATATATATTGTTAAATAAAGATCATTTATAAGGGCTACTATTAAAAAAATATTTAAAATTAACATGAGTGCCCTTTTAATTATTTTTATTTTTAATTTAAATTTAATTATTTTAAATATATATATGTGTGTGTGTATGTGTGTGTGTGTCTGTTAGCACGATAGCGGCCGCAAAAAGGTCCGATCTTTATGACATTTGGTACAGACATGTAAAGTGCTAATCAATTGGACGAGTTCGTAAACCAACCCGATCGGACCACCGGAAGGGGGTAAAGGGGCATAAACCCCCCCCAAAAATGGGTTTTTTGGGTTTTTTACATCGAAAAATAAAAATAATTAAATTTTTGTTATCACCATTGAATTTTGCTCAAAAAACAAACAATT
Organism: Flexamia atlantica; assembly: GCA_035578135.1. Lineage (NCBI taxonomy): Eukaryota > Metazoa > Arthropoda > Insecta > Hemiptera > Cicadellidae > Flexamia > Flexamia atlantica. The sequence continues at coordinate 34,617,083 of JAQJVK010000006.1, forward strand.
TAGTACTTTGAATCACTGCTCTATGTCCATTGGTTACCGAGATATTGAAACTGGTAAACACAGTACGTTGTCCCAATGTTAACCTTATGGGAAATAAGTAAAATTTTATATCTCACTTATTTCTCAACATATCTTGATAAAACTTGGTAAATGGCCTCTTCTAGTTCAGATCTATTAAATATTGAATTAAAACCACCCAGTTTTAATATACCTGAGGCAGCAAACCTGCATACCCATTTCCCATGTTATTCTTAAGGAGCTTTCAAAAACATGTCAAGTCTCGCCATGTTGGATTGAAATATGTTATTTTGCATTTGAAATTCGCTGAGTATGCAGGTCTGCTGCAAGGGGGTTATTTTTAATATTTTGAGTTGGTTTGTTTTCTGGAGGTAAGGGTGTTCACTATGGCATAGGTTGTGACCATTGTCCTGAACCTCTGCAAAACCACCCGTGTCGGAAGTGGTAAGGAATTTGTCGCTATACTCCTAATGCATAGGTCCAATGCCCACAGGCTTTCTTATTCCTACGGTTATTTCTTCTTTTAAAACTTAGATATTCTTATTGTTAAGGTAACTTATAGTTTCGTACATATTAGTCATTTTCATTGTATCTAATATTTGAACACTCTAACAGCATATGCTATATTTATTTTTTTTGTTTAGTTTTGTTATTTATTAAATGCTACTAGTATCATTAAAAGGTATTATTATATAATTACTGTTTAGTTTATTAATATTGCAATAAAAATTGTTCTCCGGGCTGATGAGGAGTACTGATTAGTTGTGACAGCTATGCTAACTTGGGGTAGGCTCCAAAGTGACCACTGTGCTCAGTTGGGCTGTACCCTTCGGGGGCCACACAACTAACCCTCATGAAAAATCTGACCAGTGCGCTCAGTTGGAAAAACAACTGAATTTGGGAATCCTCTTTGAAGTAGTATTCCAGCTTTGTTATTAAGAAACAGTCGAACAGTCACTTCATCCTTAGGGACTTATAGTATGGCGATCAGATCGCTCAGACGAACATTTGCGCCAATTTTCAGCCATCCGAAATTTTTTCCCTTCCATCAGTCTAATTTAACTGGACTATATTACGTTTGATCACAAAACAGTTTACTTATGACTCGCCCTTAGAGATAACTAGAATTATGGTTGCGCTTTTGGTTTGCATTAGAAAATACTCGAGAGTTGCAAGTTGTTGAGTGTTCGTGACAAGGTAAAGTTTCTAGTGGCAACGAGACGACAAACCACCTCTCAAACCCACCACGTCCACGTCGACCAACAACGACACACTACTGTGCCACTGACCGCTGGATCGCAATGTAACATGTTTCTGAGAGTCTTGTTTTAAATCATAAAGTTCAAACCCCATATTCATCATAGATACCAACGTATTGTTTATCTTTCTTATGGATGGTATTAACATAAAAATGATAAGCAGTATATAAGCAGTAATTCTATCTGAATTCATGTTATGGCCTAAAAACTGACATTTTTAGTACTGAATTTCAGTCTGTAGTATTAATACGGAAACAGCCACAATTGTAGGGGAATTCCTGTCAGTAAAATTTAACATGAAGAACATTTTATGTTAAAGTGCTCTTTGCATGGTTGAAACTTAAATATTTTTGATATATTGTCTTTTAATAACCATTTGGAAGTACATCTAATGTCACTTAACAGATGTCAAACTTAGATAAAGTAGAATGTAAAACCATTGACTATGTACTTGTACAGTCTATATCCAATGGTAGAACTTTTTGTAATAACGATTTGTTTAAGACATAACACACAGGTGATGTGCTGTTTGCAGTTTGCAGAACATCCGTAGTTAGTGTCTGCCAAGTTAGTCGCAACTCCCGTGAGTTATACGGTTCCCGCATATCAATCAAGAAACTTTACTAAGTAAATTTCAGCTAGTCTTATAAATGTCGATCTTTGGTGTTGCCATACTTCACCAGCTAGTAATGAATGATATCTGTGTAAAGTAGCATTGTAAATTATTTGAGTATGTTATATTTTTAAAATTCTTTTATTTTGAATCTTTGCCGCTCAGTTAAAGAGAAAGAGGGTTATAGTGAATGTACTTTTTTATTTAAGTAGACAAGAACTATTATTTCTAGGATAAAAAAGTTGAAAAGTAATCGTTGAAAAAGATAATGGTAACGGTGGGTGTATGCTTGGAGAAACAAATAGATTATTGGAGACTGTCAAAATGATTATTGAGATCATATGATTTATCTCAATAATCTCGGCACTGCGAATAAACTAAAAATCATTCAACTATGGTTGATGGAAAGTATAATGAAAATTTCCAGAAATTGTACATTTTTTCAACCATAAACTTTAATAATGTGAAATCTACAACCTAGTAAAAGAACCTGTAAAACTTTAAAAACTGCCGAGCTTTCTAAAACACAGACGGTGTTTACTTTCTCCCCTATACATAGTATAAGGAAAAAGTATTGTTTTCGTCAAAATTTTCGAAAGGGTTTTACGAAAACATCCAAAAAAACGAAAAACGACAAAAATCCAAATTTTTCTAGAACGGCTCTAACGCTTGCTAAAAGTCCATGGTTTTTACTGCTTATAACACCACCCACATGTCAGTTAAAATTCAGGTTCATAAGTTACGGGTATTTAAGTGTTAAAAATTTGATATAATTCAAATCTTACATAATCTTCTAAAGTAAATATACTTGCAACCATTAAATTTGGCTTTAAAATATAGATAATCTAATATTTTGAATTATTAGTCAACGTCAATAGATTTGGAGATGATTGGTATTTTTGTTTGGAGGTAAACGCAGTACGTTATCAAATGTAATTCTTATGACAAATATTCAAAACCAGATATCTCCGTTAATTGCTACCCGATTTCGAAAAAATTTTGTGTGTATTCGCGGAATAAATGTAAATTTATTTTATTTTACTGCAGATTTTCTTGCTTTAAGAGAGAAAGTAAGTGTCAGTTTCCTGATATCATTACTTTTATTATTAGAAACAAGAGTAGTTATTAATGATTCATTCTAGGCCAGTACGTATGAGGGTACGAGGCTACGAGGCGTACGAGGCGTATGAGACGTATGAGTGCAAAGTCCAAGGTCATCGCTACGTCATTATTTCTCGCGCGCGCCACGAGCGCAAAGTCCAAGGACATCGCTACGTCATTATTTCTCGCGCGCGCCACGAGCGCAAAGTCCAAGGTCATCGCTACGTCATTATTTCTCGCGCGCGCCACCACCGTTGCGCCGTTCGCTCGGCTCGAGCGCGTCGGTTCCTACTAGATTCTGCCGCCCTGATACTTCGGAAGAATAAAAAACGGAATAATTCGATATTCGATTGTCGATTTCGATTTATCGAATCGTTTCGTTAATCGATTTTAAAGTTTCTACCGTATTCTGCCCTCCTGATACATAAAAATCAATTTTGAAAGCCATTTTAGGACTTGTAAATTTTTTCAATAAATACAGTTTGGGACTTAGAAAATTTTCAATAGTCAACAAATATTTTTTCGGACTTTGACAACTTTTTTTGGAGTTAGAAAATTATTTTTCAGGAACGAAAAAAAAATAAAAATAACAAGTATGATCGAAATAATAATAATACTAACGGGTATAATCGATTAAACGAATATTCACTCTCTCACGAACTTGATATCGTGTTTAAACATATCATTCGACATCGGGATCTTTCCGTGGTACACCACATACAACGGTTGCTCCGATTTCAATAGCGCGTTTATATTTTTCGTACTCATTCTCTCGTTCCAACTCTCGGGTAGTTGAAACCGCACATCATCGCATGTAACCAAAACTCTTACTCCGTAAGCGTAGTGCATTCTCTCTATGCTATTGACCAAATAATTTTTACCGATTTCTAAATCGCTTATCTTCGCGAAAGCGTTACCGTTCACTTCGTCGAGGATATCTTTATAATAATCCTTTTCCATTTCCATCTTTCTTCCGTCTATATATAAAAATATATTTTCACAGTCGAATAAAAAATTGAGAGCGTTTCAAAAGATGTAATAAATCATCGCTTTTGACGAAAACTAATTCATATTTAATTCCGACTCATCGACTAGTTTTAAATAAATAATATAATCGGCCAGAGCGTTTCGCAGGGGAACTTTGTTTTCATCCGTCAGATAAATGTTGATTTCTCTTATCGTCTGCGTGTCAGGTTTGAGCGGCATGTAATTTAAAACGGACGGTTTCTCGTAAATTTTATCTCTGTGTTCTCGCGGACTCAAGTGATACAACAACGAGGAGTTATCGTGTCTGTGCCAATGCTCCGCGTGATTGATATACGAATGTTCGACTAAATCGCAATGCACTTCGATCATCTCGAACGGTCTGATTTGTAATTTACTCTCTTCTTCGTAAATTGATAAAATAGTTTCCGACTCGAACATCAATTCGAACGCGGTTTCATCTTTTTTCAATTCTGTAAACCCTAGAAACCGTCGTAGCTCGTTGTTCATATGGAACTTAACTGGAGATTTGATACATATCTTAGACTGTGGGTCTCGAAAAATCTTAAACTTTTCCACATCTATCGCCGGTGTGATCTTACCAATCCTCATGAATTCCCTGATTTCTCTCTGCATAGTTTTCAAATCCCAAAACTCCGCATCAAAAGTTAGTGTAGGACGATCCTTCTCACTCTTAAAAAAAGTAATCGAAGCCGGCTCTTTCAAGTTATAAAAATAGTTATGAAATGAAAACCCCGTGAGCGCTAGATAATAACGCACGTCCTCTTCCAAGTGTATGGGGTTTTCGAGCTTCAACTGCAGATGCGGTTTTTGACCGATCAATTTGAAGTACACCATTTTCTCTATATATACTTTTAAAACATTACGGTTACGATTATTTATTAAGAGTGGGGGAGAAAAAAAATAAATTATTCGAACCATCTCAAAAATGCGTATTTATCGTTTTGTAAAGCGCGTTCTATCGTATTGAAATCCTGTCCTCTGGAAAAACGCCGCAATACCTCCAAACACAAATGACCGCATATCGGGGGATCTTCGTAATCTTGATATCTCGCGTGGTTATAACAAATACCTTCGGGCATGTTTAGGTATTCCTTCAACTCCAAAGGTGGCGGCGCCTCGCCGAACGAATCGAAATATATGACATAATTATCTTTCTTCGTATAACAAGTCCAATGAGTGCCGCCCGACTCGGAATCGTCTAAATTTATAATAGCGCATTCGTTTTTGCGCGGGTTCTCGGGTAAACGCTCTCTCATTAAAACACCGCGAAAATCGTCAATTTTCAACTTATCCGCCCACGTCTCCAAATCGGACATTGTCAGCGGAACTAGTTTTTTTAACCTCTCTCGCACCGTCGAGACACTTATTCAATTTACCGTATACACGTTTAGCCAGACCGGCGCCGCTCGCGTCTTTCTCCATCAATTCGTCCAACTCATCGTCTATCAACTTTTTAAGCCAAGGTACGAACTGATTTTTCAAGACGGGCGCGACTTTGGTTTTTATCAGCGGCGACACGAATTTCTTGACATAAGGGATATTTTGTTCGGCTATCTCGAGTACCTCCTTTAACAAGCCTCCGTCGATCATCTCTTTCAACTGCGAATAATCGAAAATCAATCGCAGCCCCCTGTTGTTTTTTAACGCCTTTTCGATCTGTTTGTTTTGATCGCCGTCGAGCGTGACTTCGATATTACCGTTTTTCAATTGATCCTTAGTCAACGTTAACACGGCGCGTTTAAGCTTCTTATGAGCTAACCGCAGCTTATTCAGTTGACCCTTGGTCAAATTTATCTTCCTCTTATGACTCGCCATATCTATATATATACGAGAGGCATTATCGAATTTATAAAAAAAGTTCGAACTCGTCGAAAGTTCGTAACGTTTTCCTTCGAAGGAAATTTTAAATTCGCTAATGTAAGAGATGAATTCCTACTGTCGCACGTGTAAAACGCAAACGGCTTCGGAGAACGTGAAGACTGTGAAAACGAAAAATAAAAGATGGTTGGCGAGTTCCGATTGCGCGGTCTGCGGCGGCGTTAAAAACTCGTTTATCAAAGAGCCGCCCGAAGTGGTGGAGGCTAAAGAACTGCACAAACCGGTAGTGAAAAAATTTATAAAACGCAGTATAATCGTGAAAGGTCTGGATAATCTGTGGGCCGCGGATCTACTCATCATGAAACAATTCGCCAGAGAGAACAACTGGTACAAATACATCTTAAACGTGATAGACTGTTTTAGCAAATTCGTCTGGTCCGAACCGTTTAAGAAAAAAGACGGCGCAGTAGTGACGGCCGCTTTTGAGAGGATAATAGAGAGAGCGAAAAAGGACGGTCACACTACGCCCGAACTGCTGCACACGGATAAGGGGGACCGAGTTTAAAAATAAACCTTTTAACGACATGCTCAAAAAACACGGCATAAAAATGTACCATACGGAGAGCGAGAAAAAGTCGGCGATAATCGAGAGATACCACAGGACGTTAAACGATAAATTCAGAGTCAAATTCCAAGTGAGAAACTCGCACAAATGGTACGACGTCTTACAAGAGCTCACCGACGAATAAAACAAACGCGATTACCACAGCACGATAAAAATGCGTCCGGCCGATGTCAATAAGAGCAACGAGTCCGATCTGTTGAAAATGTATCAGGAGCTCGAAAGTGAAGTGCCGCGTAAAAAACCGAAATTCGACGTCGGAGACAGAGTCCGTATAACGGCGAGTAAAGTCGTATTTAGAAATAAATATAAACAAAACTGGACTAGCGAAATTTTTGTGATCGCGCAAGTTTTAAACACCAAACCCGTCACGTACAAAATCGAGGCTCTAGACGGTGAAGAAGTGATCGGTGGTTTTTACGAGAGGGAACTGCAAAAGACCGAATTTTGAGTATTTTTAAAAGTACCATCACAGTACCATTACCAGTACCGTCACAGTACTATTAATATTTTTTAAAGTACCAGTACCATCGCAGTACTATTAATATTTTTTAAAGTACCGGTACCATCGCAGTACTATTAATATGTTTAAAGTATCGGTACCATCGCGGTACTAATGCGCCGTCGTAATAAAAGAACCATAATAAAATCAAAAGTACCGATACAGTACCATTTCTTATTTATTTCGAAATTATCGTGACAATATTAAATCGGATTTTCTCATCGTCCGATATTATTAATTAGAGTCTCGTAGCTCGACATTGTATTTTTTAAATAAGTCGAAATACCTAAAGTGCTTATATAGAATAACATGACTGACGCGATTGACGTTTATCATACCGAGCTTACTTTTAAAAACCGTAATATCACGATAGTGCGCGGTGTTGATAAAATATGTTGGTTTAAAGCGAACGATATCACACATATACTGGGATACAAGAACCCCAAAAAGGCGATTTACGATCATGTGAACGAAAAATATAAAACTACATATCGCGATTTAAAAGTCAATAATCCGAATTTACATCTAAAACGAACGCATCCCGATACGGTTTTCATAGACGAACCGGCGATCGGGGTTCTGTTGAATAAATGCGCGAAGGAAAGTGATGAGTTTCGGGAGTGGTTTTTCAAAGAACTCGAAAATATACATTCGGAACACGCCGACCGAAATATCGAGAATGACGAATCGACCGAGTCGGAATCGGATTATGAATGGTTAGACGACGAAAGCGAGGATACCTCGGACGATGTCGCCCGTTTGAAAACGGAAAACGGATTATTCTGCGAGATGATAGATAGAACGCAAATACAACAAATTTTCGCTGTATCGAAGAGTGTGGATAATAATAAGGAATATAAATTCATAGACACGCAAAAACGCTCTTTTAAAAAAGCCGTCGAGGATTCCTGCGGATACGATTTATGTTTCGAAACGGAATACATAATTATCGACGATGAGAATATGATAAAAAAGGTTTTGAGAAAAATAAATAAAGAGGGTGTGGAATACGAATATAACGGAAAGAGCAAATGTATAACGATTCGCGATGACGATTTCGACCTGATTGACCTGGTTAAAAGAACGATGTCGGAAGTGATGTTGTGGTGAAATAAATACGTTTCCGATCGCGCGAACTATATGATTTTATTTTTTTATTTTTTCGATCGTAATAAAACATTGACGTTCGATCGGTCGTTTTTCTATAGTAGGTACGAAATGAATAACGATATTACGATCGATATGGGAATTACGCGTGATGAGATTTCCGACGAAAGTTCTTCATCGTCTTGTTCCTCCGATGCGTCCAAAGAAAGTTCTTCATCGTCTTGTTCCTCCGATGCGACCGACACGGATGAGTATGACGTGGAGTACGAGATGGAGGACGATATCGCGAGTAAATTCATTTTTAAAAATCAAAAATCACAGTGATTTTCGATGATGACGATAACTCGTGGTTTAAGGGTAAAGATGTGGGCGAAATATTGGGATATTCCAATCTGAAGAAGGTCTTACAGACGCACGTTAACGATCGTTATAAGAGAAATCTGGCCGATTTAGTTGGGCCCCGATTTGGGTCCCAACCTATTTCGCACCATAAAGGCTTAGAAGTATACATATCCGAGCCCGGATTCTACGAATTGATATTTTCATCGAGGTTACCGTCGGCGAACGACTTTAAACGTTGGGTCTTCGAAGACTTTTTGCCTTCCATCCGTAAATACGGTGAGTACAAACTCAAAAATAAAATCGTAACGCTCATGGAATCGATCGATCGTATGGAAAATGAAAATCGTCGTTTAAACAATACGATAAAAATCATGAAACCCAAAGTAGCTCGTATGCCGCGAAACCCGAACCTAAGACACGTCTTCGCCGTCTTTAAACGATATTCTTATGTAGGACGTATTTATACATACTACTGCGTGAGAACCGAAGATCGGTATTTTTCTAAGGTTTTTAATAATTTCTTTTTGGTAAAAAATACAACCGACTTCAAACGCTCTAAAAAGTATGAAATAATTTTATTTTATAATTCAAATTTTGTAATATCCAAGCTCACGTATTTCAAGTCGGCGCGGCTCTATCAATACATGAAATGCTAAACTGTGATGAGTAGTGAGTGATTAAATATCTCAGTTTCATCTAAATTGTAATTGCGGGATTAAATTTCAGTCGTCAACTCGAACATTTTGCTTTAAAATACAAATTTTAAAGTATAGTAGACCCACAAATAAACTCTCTAGCCTGAATTTAAAACTCTCCTCTCTCTATTTATATGAAATTATCACACAATGTTTATTTCAATATTTCAATGTTACATTCATGTAAGCCATACAACAAATACATTCTTAAAATGTTATTAAAACTTGAGCTATTCTGCCAAGACGATACATAACTAAGATGCAATATAGAGCCGCGCCGACTTGAAATACGTGAGCTTGGATATTACAAAATTTGAATTATAAAATAAAATTATTTCATACTTTTTAGAGCGTTTGAAGTCGGTTGTATTTTTTACCAAAAAGAAATTATTTCATACTTTTTAGTGGAAAGTTTTGTCTTTTATGTTTGATTTCAATTGAATCAATAACAGTTGTAGAATATCATTAATACCCTACTCCAGTTTACTTTGCTGATGACTGAATCACTTAATAGATTACTAAGCTGTACTTCTGTTATTGGTTAACTAATTTTTCGGACAGGTCAGGCTATTTTACCACGAAGTCCCAGGAGATTTACAGTGTATATAGTACACATTATAATTGGTTTTAGTCTACACGTCTACAGGTATTACTCATACCCCCCCCCTCATAATCCCTTATAAAATGAGATTTTATAAGGGATTTTTGAAAGCAAATCTGGCCTATATGCGGGCCAGTCTGGCAAAGTCTCAGCTCAATCGGTTCGTAATTTTCACATTTTACATATATTCAGATCCATTTTACCTTATAAAACAATAATATACACGGTATTTCACTATTGGGAGTGTACAAATCACTAAACAGTTGCTCTATAACATAGAAAAGTCACTAGATTTTTGAGAGTGTAATTGTTTGACACCGAATATATACCAGTTTTTCCACGTTAACCGTTTTAGAGCTGTTAATCTATAATAGTCAATGACATTTTTTGGTTAGCTTTAAACAGCTGACCTTGATCCAGCTCAATGAAAAACATCAGTTTGATACATACATCTGCTTTTAACTTATTTTTCAAACAGCTTTCATCTTAAAAGCATACGAGGTGTATTTGAAGAACTGGAAAAGATTGCCTCTATGCTTAGCTCAATCTGTTTATTATTTGCGCGTTTCTATCCTAAAGGCTCGAACAGATATATCAGACAAAGTTTACAATTTCATGTATTTATGTTTTTTTTGTTTTTCGAATTGACGATCGTATTGTTACTTTGGGAAACTTAAAACAACTTTGAAATCGGATCAACCAATCAATAAAACCTTATCTCCTCAGCATAGCCATAAAACATTTCTAGAATTCTGTCACAGCGTTCATATTATGAATACATCGTGAGAAAAGTTATAATATTCTATTCTAAACCCTCGAGTTTGGCCTCAGATTTTCTCGGTCAGTTTATTGCAGAGATTTTCATCACAACATAGCCATGAGCTCGGCACCTGAAATGGCAAATCGTTTTAATACAGTTTTAAATACATTTACAAAACTGTTCAGGGATTTACTCATAAGATAGATTCGGTTTCGAATTGCGATGCTTGCACGTTAGCACTAGGCCTATAAGTTGTCTAATAAGACGTATAAAAATCGTTTTTAGCATGTTTCAACCTGTGAAACACAAACTGGAAATCATAAACGTTCATGTTGAAATTTAAACTCAACTTACAAAAGCCTGTTGGGGATTTTTTTTCAGTGGAAACTGCAAGAATGCTCACACATCACATGTCACAAAAACACTTGATGCATGTGGCTTGTGCTTTCAAATGCATCACCTAGGCACACTAAAACATTAAGATTTAGACTACTCTTCTTCATTACCTGATCGTAATAAGTAAATTTTTCACTGACTATTGATAATCGACATTTATCATAGCCTGTTTTATTTAAACACGGTAGAGAATCCTACATATATTAGTTTTTCATAAATATTTCATGCTTTTTGGTTTACACTTTTTAAAATTATGTAGTAATCACAAGTCTTTTTATGGAATTAACTGTGTTTGAATCAACATATTAAATTGTAAACATGATGCAAAATGTTTTGACATTATAATATCATTGTGAAGCTGAAGCAGCTGTTCATATGTCATATAATTACATATTTATTTAAAAGTATGTGACAGCTGTAGTAAAATAAACTTTGTTTTGTTCACCTTTGTTTTGCCAACAAAAAGTTGTTCAAAATATTGAATTTTTTAAGGTTTTTAGCATTTTTCTCCTAAATAAATATTTCAATGAAACAAAATGTTATATATGGGACCTACGGGAAATCATTCCGGTTATTTTGGTGGTAGAATCACGTTGATTGGTAAAAGTATTGCAGAGAAATCGGTGAACATCCCTAGAAAAAAAAAAAAAAAAAAAAAAAAACATACCCCAAGACGAATTGAGAACCTCCTCCTTTTGTTGGTGGGGGAAGTCGGTTAAAAAGAAAATCGATGAAGGTTATTCACTCTCGTTTTACGAAGAGGAAGTGCCGAACAGTATAAACGTTTTGAACTGCGTAAAAGATATCATGAGATGCCGCTATATAGCCTATAAATCGCACAATAATGTCGTAATAACGCCGTACGATTTCGTAGAATTAGTAAAAGAATTCTTCGAAGATTTGACAAAATAAATAGTAAACATTTTTCCCTCGTAATAAATTCTTATTTCTCGTAATGTATTTTTTTTTTCTTAACCGACGCGTTATTTTTTTCCTCATAGAGAGTGATGGACATCGTGCCGTATTACGAAGAAAAGATCGAAGATGACCTTCTTCCCCAACCGTTACGTTGTCTGATAGTAGGCTCCTCGGGCTGCGGAAAAACGAACTTGTTGTTGAATTTTATTTATAATCCGCGCGGTCTCGTGTTTAGAAATATATACGTGTTCAGTAGGTCTATAGAGCAGCCGGCTTATGCGGACTTGCGTCGAAAATACATCGATATCGGGAACAAGTTGAATAAGAGGATAGCTTACTTTTTTAACAATTGCGAAGATTTACCTCCGCTGGACGAGTGCGAGAAAAACTCCCTTGTGGTGTTCGACGACTGTTTGATGGAAAAACAAGAAGCGATAAAAGACTACTTCATCAGAGGTAGACATAAAAACTGTCCTGCGTCTACCTCAGTCAGAGCTACGGTAAAGTCGACATGCAAGTGATACGGAACAACGTGAACCTGCTATGCGTCTTCAAACAGAACAAGTACTACACTAAACGTATTTACGACGATTTCGTAGGATCGGACATGACCGTCGATGAATTCGAAAAGATGTGCGTAAAGTGTTGGAGCGAGCCGTTCGGATTTCTGTCTATAAGCACCGCTAAGAAAGCGCACAACGGAAAATACATGTTCAAGTTGAAATACGACTTAAACGAGCGATAATCGATGTGTACGCGTCGTTTTCGATAAACGATTCGTACACGTTATTTTTTAAAAACGACGTGTACGCATCGTTTTATTTAAAAAAAACAACGTGTACGCATCGTTTTTAATAAACGACGCGTACACGTAATATTTTATAAAAATAACGTGTACGCGTCGTTTTCTGATTTTTATTCGGATTTATTTTTTTTCTTTATTTTTGAAAAGCGAAACTCCGGACCCTAAACCTATATATATAGATAATACGATGAAGAGGAAAAGTGATGATAAGGAGATCATCAGCACGCTGGTGAAAAAACAGAAGATGGCCGATAAGATGTGGCCGGACGATGCGGACGTGCGAACGGCTAGAAAGAACGAGAAGTTACAAGAAAAATGGCTCGAAGATAGTAAGAAGAATCGGATACGCGAAGCGGAGGAGAGGAGAAAGCTTTTCAGTTCACGCCCGACGTCGTTAGTAAACGCTAAACCGAAAGAACGATTGATCGCGCCTCCTCCTCCGCGTGAAAACAAACCTATAACCGTCGCGGAGGCTAAGAGGTTGGATAAATTGGAAGATCGATTGAAGAGCGAATTCGACACGTCTAGAAGAGCGGAAGTCGAAAAGGTGCGCGAACAGGAGAAGCGACACGAACCCGTAGTTAAAGCTATAAAAGAACAGACGGAAACTTTGAAAAAACCGACCAATACACGCGTTATCGTGAGGAGACCGATCGCCGCCGTCGGGGAACAGTTCAGACCCAGAGTGTCGAGCACGCCCGGTAGGAGTAAAAAGGATGACACGTTAACTCCGCTCGCGGACCCCGACGTATTCGACGCGCCTACGATTACGACACCGTCGCAAGCATCGCAGGAATTACAGAATCGTTCTATCCGCGAATTTACCGAAAACGAGGATATAGGTCACATCGCGAAAGAATACCTAGCGAACTGCAACGATATGAGTTTCGGCGTTTATTACGATTTCGCGAATAGCAAACTCGCGATAGGATCGCAAACCATATCCATCGAAAACAACGATATCATACTGGACAGAACTATGGACAGATACGTAGGTAGCGAGGGACTGTGGTCACTCTTGACTAGAGCGGAGATCCACGGTGTACAATCCACAGCCGCGGTCGGTACGACACCGAAGGAGAGACTCATAAGTATAGGCGCGTTCACTTCTCAGGACTTTGAAAAATATAAAGATATTTTAATCAAAACACACGCTCTACATCATAACAACGATCCCACCTCACCCAGACCCAAGGCGAGCGGTGGTTGGAAATGGAAGAATTTAATAAGTGACATATGGAAAGAACTCAAACAAAAGTCGTCTTCGTCCGGCAGCGGTCTACTCGTGGATACGAACAACCCCGTGGAATATAAATATATAGGCGATTACGACAAGTTGATGGAGAGAATAAAGTTTATACAAGCCGAGGAGGAAGCGGGAAATAATAATTTTAATAATGAAAAAATCGGGATCGTCAAGTTTATAAATAACGAGATCGAAAAACTGATCACTCGGCCGGAAGGTGTTAAACGGATAAGTCGGTGTTTGTCCGCGTTGAAGGAAAAGGGTGTCGAAGGAGGTAAATTGACTAACACCGCGGATGTTAAGTTTCGCGTAGATAAATTGGGTTTGGCGTCGGATAGGAAGAAACGTATGCGCATGTTCGGTAGGAGATGAATATTTTATTCATCCGAAAATTTTAAAAGTATATTTTTCATTAAGTTCGAATCGCGTTTTTTATTTTTTTATTCAAAACCGAAAACTTAAAATCTATATATAGATATGGAGAAGTATTACGAGGAAGCGTCCGACAAGATAGAACGGTACGAATTCCATACCGTCGAAACGGTGTCCGATCTGAATTTCAATTCACCCAATCAGATGATCACGTTCAGATTAGACGGCGGAGACGTTTTTTACGATAAGGAAATATATTTTCACATACGAGGCGAAGTGTTGAAAAAAGCGAATGGCGCGAAGTACGAGGCGACAGACCCGATCAAGTTGGTCGATAATTTCCCGGCGTTTTTATTTAAGAGAATCGAATTGAGAAAACACGGTCAGTTGATAGACTTCGTCGACGAAGTCGGTATCACGAGTACGATCAAAGCTCTGACGACGTACGGCAAATCGAGCGAGAGCACTTTTCACACGAGCGGATTCAAATCTAAATTCGATAAAGGAGTCGGCAAGTTCGAAGCTTACGGCCCCTTGTCGCATCTCGGTTTAGGGTTTTTCGACGCGCTGAAATATCCGATGTACAGAGGAGGATTCCAAATAATTTTTACACGCAACGAAGATAACGACGCGATATACCGTTGGAAGGAGGGTACCGGCGCTAACGAGAAAACTGCGGACGAGGGAAAGATACAAATCACAAGGTTCGATTTAAAAGTGCCCCTGGTCGAGTATGACGCTGCGAAAAAAGTACCGCTCATAGAGGGACTGAGACGATTCAGTACGAAGGGGGATTTGACATACAACTATTACCAGTGGCAGTGTATCGAGAAGTTCGGTGTGTCGGGGTCTTCGTTCAGTTTCGACTTATCCGGCTTATTCGGGAATATATCCGATCCGCTGATCGTAATCATAGGTCTACAGACCAACCTCAAAAACAATCAAGAGAAGGATCCGAGTCGATTCAACGCTATAAACATAAAAAACTACCGCGTCAAAATCAATGGACTAGGGTATCCGCATGAGCTGCAGAATTTGTCTATAAACGATAAGGCGTACGGTATTTTATACATGAGTTATTGCTCGATCAGGCGGGTGTTATTCGGAGACGAAGACGTTTATTTAAGCGATATCGATTTTATAGACAAGTATCCGTTGATGGTCGTCGACACGCATCACCATCCGTTCTCCAGCGATAATAGGCAAAAAGATATTAAAATAGAATTGGAATTTACGAACCCCGTTGCCAGTCCGGTTGCGGATCAGGGGACGACCGCTTATGCGGTAGTCGTTTCAGAGAAAGGTTTCACTTACGATTTGGAGAGGAATAGAATTACAATGTTTTGAGATATTTTTTAATGTGAAGATGATGATAAAAAAAATAAACCGTCTACAGCATAGACGGTTGAAAATTGTTTTCGTTTTTTATGAATATAATTATATGTTAACTTTTTACACGTGAGAATGAATTTATTTTTTTTCCAAAGTGTGTAGTTTAAAGGGAGGAACGAAACGTTCCCTTTATAAAAAAAAGAAAAGAAAAAAAAAGGATTTTTAAATAATAAGTCGGTTATGTATTTATTATCTTTTTTTTAATCCGTGTACAAGTCGAGTGTGACATTTAGTTTAATTATTCCGTAGACGAATTAGCATCAAGTTCTAACGCGGACTCGACCTCTCACGGTATCTTGTAGTGCCCCCAAGGGAGACTGGTGATGCCGTCTTCTAAAATAAACCTTTTTTCGTCACTCGCCGATAATGCTTTCTTGTGCAGTTCTACACTATACAATTCATGCTTCTTACTTCTTATCATATTCATACATCTATACATGTCTCTCTGTTCGAACAAGCATTCCTTGTAGTCTTTAAAAGTAATTTTAGTTTCCACAACCGATTTCTTAATTCCTTTCGCTTTTTTAAATGCTATCCCATCAAAATCTTCATACGAACTTAACCGATTGGAGTACATCTTCGCTCTGAGTCCTACATATTCAGATAATGGATCACCCCGCATTTCATCCTTAAATGTGCCGAGTATTTTTTCTCGAAATAAGTCATATCTTTCATCATGTTTCCTCATATCCGAGTAGAAATCCGGAGTTTCTATTAGGTATTCCAAACTGTCGGTGTCCGTATACTGCAATTTCGCTTTTTCTCCGTATTCTTTTTTAATATAATTATAATGAAAGTCGTACATCTGCGTTTTAGCGATGTCTAATATACACATTCCTATATATATGGGTTTGTTAAATAATAAACTAGTTTTTCTCATGTGAACGGCAGAAAGATCTTCACAAAATATAGTTCTATGCTTAAAAATCGGTTTCGCCACCCATTTCTCGATCTGTTTAGTCTGCGTAGCGAGTCGTATGTCCACTCTATTTCTGACATTTTCGATGGTTTTACTGAACACGGAATTGTTTAAAAGCTTGTAAAATTGCTTTGCGGGTTTATTAGTAGCGTTTTTCCAACAACGTACATTTTTATCGATAAAATCCGACATCCAATAACTCTGACTGAAACTTAGAATTCTATGTATTTTTTTTAGTTTCAACCCTAACGAAAGATATAATTTTAACGCTTTGTAATGAACGACATATTTTTCTTTATCGTACAACGTGGTCAAGAGTTTGATCTCCTTTGAACCGGGAGGTGCCCGTCTTTCGACCGCTAGCGGTAGGTCGGAATGTAAATCGTGTAATTCTCGAGGATATTCTAAATCCACTTCGAATATATATCCTACGTCGCTATTATTGGGTATCCGCATTACATCGATTTCCTCTTCGACCCATTTAAAATTACCCGTAGGCATTTTGTGTTTAGACATTGCCCAACCGTATTGGTTCACGGCGTCCAAGTACATGAGATACGTTATAGGCTTACTCTCATCATACCCATCGACACGCGGGTTATTGGCTTTCGCGTGTCTGTTCGACACTTGAGCTAAACCGCCTCTAATCCCCCTCGTGATCATGAGTATCATTTCGTAGTCGTACAAATAGTCTAAAACCGCTCCGCTTTCTTTTAATAATATGCTCCACGCCAGACCCGGCGTTGTAAAGTACCACGCTAAATCCAATCCGTATGATCCCAAAGAAATACTTCTATAATCTTCCATCACATCGGCTAGTAATAAAACATCGAGTCTGTTATAAAACAGTGTATATTCTTTCATATTCTTTATTTTAAATGTTTTCCAAACCAGTTCCGCGTGTTCATAATCCAACGGATCAATACCTTTTTCGTTCAACTCATTATAAAATTCTTCTCTCGGTGGTAAACTAGTCTCGAGATATTTTTCATCATCGTCCATATAATCGTACGGATAAACTCCTTTTCTAAATAATAACTTCATCGGATCGGGACTTTTATATTCATGTGAAATAAATCAAATTTCATTTGAAATTCTATACTCGATTTATATTTATCCAACCCAGCATCGATTAGTCCACAGAATTTTTTCTCTTGTAAAAATTCATAATATTTTTTTTGATGGTCGGACCAATTATTCATATCTTTATCTTTGAAAGAGTCTTCAAAAAATCCTCCACCATCCGAATCGGAATCTGAACTGGAATCTGAATCGGAATCATTTTGTAACTTTCTCGATCTATTATACTTTTTGATATCATTATATTTATTTTTTATCTCATCTCTCTCCTTTAACCATCTCGTATAATACTCTTTTTGTTCCTCGGGCATTCCATACTTTTTTACATGTATAAAGTCAGATTCTCTCAATCCCTTAGTTAAATTGTCTAACGAATAAAGTGTAAACTTATACGAGTCTAAAAATCTCGCTTTTATTCCGATCCCGAAATCGACAGTATACGAGATATATCTCTCTTCGTTATTCGGAATGATATCGATACGCGCATTTTCATCTAATCTCAACATTTTTATTATTAAATGCGTATCATAACCGCTCAAGTTATGGATAAATATGGGAATAAACTTCGGAATTTTAAAGTTCAAATTACAAGACTGGTGCGCCGCACCTCTATACTTTCCAGTCAGATGACAATGACCGCGAACGCGGATATCCTCTTTTTTATCCTTTTTTTTATCATTTTTTCCATGATCAAGACGAATAAAGCGATAAGGCCGTGTGAATAAGTTAGCGATATCCCGTTCATCATCATTTTTTTCATCAATATCATTTTTTTCATCGGTTTCGAATTCATTCCCGCATATGTGACATATTTTAGCATCTGAAAAATCTTTTTCTTGTTCAGCGGTTAGAGGAAGCATGGGTTTTTCGTTGTTTTCATAATAATCTTTAATCGCTTGCAATTCAGATTTAAGTGTTTTTGCAAACTGTTTCCCAGCGTCGGTCCCGTAGTATAAAATCGGTTCTTTATACTCGCCGAAGGTATAAACCGTGTAGAGACAGAAGGATCTCGCTACATGATGTTGATATGTGTCGGTGTAAGAAACATATTTAGCATACCCCTCCGGTGTTCTTATAGTGTTAGGCGGTTGACACGTAGCTTCGTTTTCAGCGACTTTTTCGATTAATTTCATTTTCGGCGGTTTACGCCTCTCTACATTTTCTAATAAACACTCAAAATCCGCGTACATAACGAAAGGAAGTTTCATCCGACATTTGTAATCTTTAAATTTTATAACTTCCCCTTTTCCCGGTATATTTACTTTTACAG
This sequence comes from Flexamia atlantica, assembly GCA_035578135.1. Lineage (NCBI taxonomy): Eukaryota > Metazoa > Arthropoda > Insecta > Hemiptera > Cicadellidae > Flexamia > Flexamia atlantica. Next base: position 34,635,927 of record JAQJVK010000006.1, read on the forward strand.
AGTCGTGTTCTTTACAATACTCTTTGTGTCTAATCAATAAATCTTCTCTACCGAAATATTGCAGGCATCGTTTGCATATGTAGATTTTATTACGTCTTTTCGTCATCTGAATATGTACCAGTTTTTCCAGATCTTTAATATAACAATAATGCGATTTTTTTCCTTTTTTAATATATAAAAGATCGATATGCGTATCCTTTTCTTCATCTGTCACAATCAGCGGATATATATTATAGTTACTATTGTAACCGTAAACGTTTATCGATATTCCGCTTCGCTTTACGAATTTTTTTACATCGTCCAAGGCGACTGGAAACTCTATGTCTTTCATCACATCGACAAACTCGTTTTCATATCGTTTATATTTTTTAACTCTTTCAGCATGTTGATTAACGGGGTGTAAAGCCGATAAAATCGCCCACAAAAAACATTTTTCATCTTTGTTTTTTACATTTATTATAGCTTTTTTATTTTTTATTTTATCTGGAAGATCGATGTAACTCGATCCTCTAAAAGGCGAGTATTTGTTAATCGCTAAATCTAGTCCTTCGATTTCGTAAAGGCTCCATCCGGATCCTCTCGCTTCAAACTCCTCCATATTCGTACATATTATATCTCTCATCATCCCCAATGTTTGTTTCAAATCGGTAGTACTGTATGCTCTAAAATTTTCAGTTCTAAAAAACATCTTCTCTATTTCACATTTGTCACTCGCATTTCGCTTATACTTAGCGATAAAAGTCAAATTAAACTTAATATTATGTTTTGCGAGATAATCTTCTATGAACTTTATGATCGAATCGATAAATCTATTAATAAAAACTTTCGGATCTTTTATTCCGTGAATATTTTTAAAGTGATATGTAATTAACCTACTTTCAAAAGCCGTTTCTTTTAAAATAATCTCATTTTCAGTAACGGGTGGAGGTTTATCGCTTTTTACAGGCTTCACTAGATTAATAATCGTGCTCATTGCTAACAATGCGGCGCCGTGTAAAACGTTAAAAACGGAATTATTTTTATTAGTAGTAGTAGGTCGTATATCGAGTCTGGGTTGTTTGGCTGAAGTCGGCCCATCTTCAACATCATCATGTCTCTCGATATCCGTTTTAGCAGTCGAAGTCCGAGCCGGAGCGTACTGAATAACTGAAGGTCTGCTTTGATAATCTCGAGGATTGAAATCTTCGATAGGAATTAAGTCGGGTACAGGCCGCTTTAATCTATTGACCCCACTCGTACTCGGTTTAGCTAAATCATTCGCATTACATTTTTTCACGTGTCGACTAAAATGTAAACTTGTGATTTCTTTTCCACATTTATCACACGTCTTCTTCTTATTATCTCGTTCTGGATTCGATGAACATCTTTTTACATGGTGGGATAAGTTTGTCTTCGATATCAGTTTACCGCAGAAACCACATTCAATTTTGGAAGTCATTTCTTTCACCTATAACAGAAAATAAAAAGATTAGTTATCAATAGAAAATTAAATTCGAATGCATTCTTACAAATAATATTTATTTGAAAAATATTTATCGAAAAATTTTACAAGTCTAAAAAAGTCGACTACTGAAAATTTTCAGTCTCAAAAAATATTTATCGAAAAATTTTACAAGTCAAAAAAGTTGACTATCGAAAAATTTCAAAGTCCCGAAAAAATATTTATCGAAAAATTTTACAAGTCCAAAAAAGTATTTTTCGAAAAATTTTACAAGTCCGAAAAAGTTGACTAACGAAAATTTTCAAAGTCCCGAAAAAATATTTTTCGAAAAATTTTACAAGTCCAAAAAAGTTGACTATTGAAAATTTTCAAAGTCCCCGAAAAGTATTTTTTGAAAAATTTTACAAGTCCAAAAATGTTGACTACTGAACATTTTCAAAGTCCGAAAAGTATTTTTTCGAAAAATTTTACAAGTCTAAAAACGTTGACTCCCAACAATTTTCAAAGTCTCAAGATATATTTATTGAAAATTTACAAGTCTTAAACTGAGCAAAAATATTCTAAGTCCAAACAGTATTTACTGAAAAATTTACAAGTCGTAAAGTGAAACTTGCTAAAAATATTCTAAGTCCAGACAGTATTTATTGAAAAATTTACAAGTCCTAAACTGAGTGAAAATTTTCTAACTCCAAAACTGGCTGAAAATTTTCTAAGTCCAAACAGCATTTATTGAAAAATTTACAAGTCGTAAAAATGTTAAAGTCTTAATAAACCAAAGTCAGCACTTACCTCAGGAACTGTCGAGACGATCTTCAAAACACAACTGGTCAAACTCAAAATCGGGCCGGTATATATACCCGGAAAATCACGTGGCTCACGTGTAAAGTTGCACGTGCTCTTAGGGGCAAAGTCAGCTTTCAACGTGATCAAAATTTTCCATTGAAAACCGTTTAAAATTACAAATTTTTAAGAGAAAATAATTCAAAATTGATTTTTATGTATCAGGAGGGCAGAATACGGTAGAAACTTTAAAATCGATTAACGAAACGATTCGATAAATCGAAATCGACAATCGAATATCGAATTATTCCGTTTTTTATTCTTCCGAAGTATCAGGGCGGCAGAATCTAGTAGGAACCGGCGCGCTCGAGCCGAGCGAACGGCGCAACGGTGGTGGCGCGCGCGAGAAATAATGACGTAGCGATGACCTTGGACTTTGCGCTCGTGGCGCGCGCGAGAAATAATGACGTAGCGATGACCTTGGACTTTACGCTCGTGGCGCGCGCGAGAAATAATGACGTAGCGATGACCTTGGACTTTGCACTCATACGTCTCATACGCCTCGTACGCCTCGTAGCCTCGTACCCTCATACGTACTGGCCTAGAATGAATCATTAATAACTACTAACAAGGTTAACCCTAAGATTAAAAATGAAGCATACTCAAACAATACGTTTCCATTTTATTCAGGCAGTGGCTGTCGATCCTACAATTAGGTCGTACATGAGTGAAAAATAAGGTTACAGACGGAACCATTACATTATCGAGCGCAGCTGCGGCGCGAGCGGAGCCGCGTGTTCCTGTTGTTTTGTGCCCTGTTATAATACTACAAACATTAGCTGAAATCTAAGATATAACTCACATCCATAAATGCAACGAAAAAAGGATCATGATGTGGCCTACCACGTCACTAAGAAAACGCCAAATAAACCCTTTAAGGTTTTCGACATAAAGTTGAACCTTGAGTGCTGCCCATTTAACATGGGGTTTAGAGGAAATTAAGTTACATAACTTAACATTTAAATTTTTACTAAGCTTCCGATGATAGGGTAAAATATGATTCCGCCTCCTTTTTTTGAAATAGTAGAAAACAACTTTCCAATCCGTACTTCAACTTATTACACACGCTTATATTTACAATAAACACACTCCTTCTTCAAGTACGGGGTGAATTTTAAAGTTTATTAGAAAGTTTATAATTGAGGTAGGGACAAGATTGTTGTATGTTGTTATTGTTATAACAGTGGTAAAGTATGAAGTTTCCGGGCATGTTAAGGGGCCGGTCTACCTCAGCTGGGATTTCTCAGTACGATGTTGCTTCCCGCCGCTAGGAGCGCTAAACAGGTCCACGCCACAGTCGCTGAGTGTCCAGCCCCCGAGAGAGGGGCGGCTCGCGGAGGGAGGGGTAAATTGGCAAGATGGCGGCTGTGAGCTCATCGCGCTGGCGTTCCGCTACGCCCGCACGCACACTCCCTGCCGGTCCCTGCTGGAGCTTCTAACCGCGCGGGCTTCAACCCCACGTTCCTACAAAATGTAGCGGCAATGGATTTTATTCTCATTACTCGGGTTTACACCGACAAGTTATTTATTTTATCTATCTTAATAAAGTAGGCTGATAATTAATGATAATGATAATAATTCATAACGCTCTCTAAATTTATTCCTACAATACTCAAAAAATTTATCAAACAATCATATTCATTCGAAGGATGTAATTTCTGGAAACATTAATACATTCAATGAACACGGGCTTAAAAGAGAGATTTTTATCGTTATTTATTGTAGCCAATACCGTACTTAAAGTAACAATTGCTCATGAATTACTTACCAAGTTTTTCATATCGCTTTTGTCTCGTTTTGATAACATAATGATTTTCAAGTTTTTCTCATAATTCGACAATTTGTTTTGACAAATAAAGGGTTTTGGGAGGGAGTATAAAAATTGAAAAATACAGTAAAAAACTATTTTTATTTTAATTGAAATAATTAAATTCAATTATTATTATCTCCCAGCGGTTCAATTCCAGCTAGCCAATCAGAATCATCACTTTCACTGTCGTTGCTCCTATTGCTGAACAAGTTCAAAAGACATTCGTTACAGTTATTAAAGTTACAAAATATAATTGCATATAACTATATATTTTTCTTACGTATACAATAGCCAATAAAGAGTTAGTCAAAATACAATATTATATTGGTGTAAAAGCAGAGTATAATTTTTGAAAAAAATAAAATTGATGACATCTTAATGAAAATTACAGTTTAAAGTTAATAGTGTATTATAATTACAGGATTTTTTAAAGTGATATACTGTATAGCTGAAATATGATATGATACGTAGAAGTGTAAACGGTAAAAATGTGAGTGGCAAATTAGTTGTTGTTACATATCTATCTAAGAAAACAGTTTTGAATTCTATTAGTTTTCCATGAAATTAAAAAGAAAAGTTTTGCTGAATTACTGAACGAGAAACATAATAACCTGAAATAGTGATAGGTACCTTAAAGAAGTCGTTCCTAAATTTTCATCGTTTGGAATTTTAGAAAGGTCCATAATAGGACTGACATTTTCACTTGCTGTTTCATTTGCATTTTTATTTTTTGGAATACTGCAAAAACATATCTCATTTGGCGAGGTCTCAGTGCCAGGAGACTTTTCACTGGGGGCAACCAAGCTGAAAAATGAAATAGTGTTTTTTATGTTTTAAATCCTATTGAAAACATATAAAGTTTGATTTGGAACAAGTTTAAAGTGTTCCTGATAATCAGGGACAAACCCAGGGGAGATAAAGGGAACCCCCCCCCCAAAAAAAAATTTTGGAGAAAAGATATTTTGGACGACACGACAAAGATTTTCGGGTACCTCAACGCAGACGCAAATACGATTTTTGTCTACCGTGACAATATTTATTTGTCTTCCGCGACAACCATATTTGTCTACCGTGACATTAGAACGGATTTTTGGGAGTACCTAATTAACCCCTTCCCCCTTCTTATAGGATATCCCCCGAAATTAAATTCTGGGTTCGTTCCAGCTGATAATAAATTTCCAATAGTACTTTAGAACTTTTAATTACCCCCCTAGCTACCCATTTTGGGAGGGGGGGGGAAGGAGATGAAAATTCGGGTACACGAGAAACGTTCTTCTTTAGTCATGTAAAAATTTCAAGACGAATATCTTGAAAATTTCTTCAATAAAAATGATATGGGATGTGGGGCTTACTATTATTGACTAAGCACACTAATACTAAGTAAGTAATATGAATAAGCTAAGGAGTAGGCCTGAACAGTTTATAAATCTATAAACGTACGTGAAATTGTTGCCTAAAATTAAGAACACTGAACAAAAATTTACCAACGCTCATAACTTTTACTAATAAACATACTGTATATCGTTCTCTACCTACCCAAAAATATAGCTCAAAGTGATATAATTTGTAAACACTTTGTTAACTCCAAGTAAAACCAGTAACCGATTTCAATAAATGGAGCGCTAAATACATTGCGTGCGAACTCCAGTCGTAAAAGAAAATCAACCTGTTATCGTAACATAACATAACCTATCCTATACATTTTTCAAATACTGTAGATTGTATAATTAATTTGCATTAGTAGGTAAAAACTAATGAATTTGGCTAAAATAGACTACATAGATATCATAAATAATTTACCTGTCGTCATTTTTCATCGCTTTAGCTTCACGCCATCTACGTAGATTTTCGCCGCCCTTACACTTTTTTCTGTGAGCACTCAACGGGAGAAAACTTTTTTTGTTTGCCTCGCATTAGGCATCCTTAGTTTATACTTGTACTAAACAAGCACAAACAGCAACACTAATAAGCACCTTAACTAATGAAAAACCAAAACGCTAAACTAAGAAACTGGACTGTAAACGGGATAGCCGATACAGGCAGGCGGGAGGGTTCACACTGGCGGCTTTCGGAATCCAGTCGAAGAGACAGTTCTAGGAATAAGGGGGGCAGGAAGTAAGTCAAATTCGCGCGGGATCGCCTTGTATGTTTCACACTGCAGTCGCCCGGATCTTGCGTCTCGTCGCGAGTCGCCCGGTCAGCCCCGTCCCAGTTTTGGGTTCTCGGTCTGAATTTTATAATCAGATTTGAGTTCAGATTAAAAAGAACAATATAGCATGTTGAATCATTACCACCCTCTACATCAAAAAGTTACTAAGATATTTGGTCGGCTAAATGCAGTTGCCTACATTGTCTTTTATTTCTCCCTTAACTATTCTTAACTATTAACCCTTCTTCCCCTTTACTATTCCGTTTTAATAATTATACTTATTTCATCCTAACAAATAAAATTATAGTTTGCCGAAAAGGGCTACAGTTTCCACGACTGTCTTTTTTAACAGCAAGTAATTCTTACAGTATTTTCCTTAGCACTCTGTTAATATAACTTTACATTGATGTTTGGATTATAACATTGCCAATGAAAATGTGAATTTAATATTGACATTGGGACGTTACCTAAGTTTTTATGTTACTTTATCAACAACTGGATTGTATAATATGTAATCAATAACATGAGAAATTTATTGTAAAGTAAATGTATATTTAATATATTTATTGTTTTCTTTTAATTTCGTCTTGGGGATGGACATAATCGTCCACACTGACTACATAATATAATGAACCTGCGGGGATCGCGACAGGCCAGCAGGCGACGGAGGCAGGAGAGGGGTGAGAAAGCGGGAGAGGGGAGGTAAGCCGTTCGAGGTTGCCGCCGTGGTCGCGAGAAAGCGCCACTGAACATCGTCGTGGCGAACTCGTGCAGACCTTTGCAGTCTCAACGATTACACACTTATCCGTGGACTTTTTATAAATCTGAAAGTAGATTCTGACTCCTAAAGTTCTGGTCGACCCTTTGTATTTTCATTTTATTTGTTTATATTTTTTATATTAATGTAAAAAAGCTTTAAAAAGTGCTTAATTTTAAATTTTTACCAGTCAACTGCAAAATTATTTGAATTACTATTTAATTATTTTTTTAATAAAAGGGATGCACGAAGGTTTCACGGATTTGATGACACCAAAATAATGAAAATCGGTCAAAAATTAAGCCAACCATAGCTGAGATTCAAAACCCTTGCATTTGCACGCGGCGAACAGGTAGAGCGCACCCTTAAGAAATATCGTAATATTGATTGGCTGCGAGCTGATTGGTCGCCGCGCCGCCTTGTACCAGACCATTAGTCACTTGTGTAATCTGAACTGACACGAAGCTCATCTATATCAGACAGCAGACCCCCCGCCCCCCCGAACGTCAAAATCAAATTTGATTTTTAAATAATTATGTTTATCAGGTGTTAATTCCTGATTTTTATCGTATAATTAGTTATATTCAAATGTATTATAAATCAATTATTGGTGGGAAATGTAGTTAGTAGTCAATCAGCTGATACCATAGAAATCGGTTCTCTTATTCTGTTTATATTTTGTTTGTTTATGTTTTACGTTTTACAAATGTCACGTTAGTAATCTAATACAATATTCTACTTACAAAATGTATTTTTATTTTATTTAATCTACGACACAGACACAACAAATGGCGCAGTCCACTAAACGAACCGACGATTTGCGAATAGATGCTTTTGATGGAAACTCTGAGGATTGGACTTACTGGCATGAACGTTTCAAGATTGCATTACGAAACAGAGGAATCAAGAATGAAGATACAAAACGAGACCTATTACTAGGAAACCTTGGACCTCAACCATTCAAGCTAGTATTTGACCACGCACGCCCTGCTCCCGTCAGTAATCTTCACTTTACAGAAGTTATTGACATACTGAAGAAATACTACACAAAAGCGTCTGCACCGCTATCGCAACGGGTTGTCTTCACTCGCCGTTTCAGGCAAGAGGGAGAATCTGTGAGTCATTTCGAACTTGCTTTACGCGAAGTTGCAGGTCTCTGTGATTTTGGTGACAACCTAAATGAACGTCTAAGAGATCAATTTATTCTGGGCATCAACAATGATCGCTGGCAACTTGAACTTTTACGCTTGCATGCTACGACAATTGGTACAAGTCACAAACACTGCTACGTTGTTAGAAAATGTCGACAATCAACAGTCGCAATTCCGTGATACACACATAACAGTCAACAAAATAAGCAACAGTAACAATAAGAATGAAATTCAATCGAAACAAGAAACAAGAAGAAACACTGTTTCAAAACAAAACGTCTTACATCTTAACATAACAACAGACTGCATTCGTTGTGGTTACAAGAAACATGATCGAGGAACGAACTGCCCCCCTCTCGATGCTACTTGTAACGCCTGTGGAGGACTAAATCACTTTGCACGCGTATGTCTTAAAGTGGGTAATGCAATCATCAACAAAGGTAAGCGACTTAATATGTTACAAAAAAGTCCCTCGTCTAGTAACTCTAGTGTAAAATCATTTTCTGATACAGATAAAATACAAGCGATAAATCAAGGTTCAAAGGTTATACTTTCAGTCAAGTTAAACAAACATGCGATTTCAATGTTGTACGATCCAGGTGCAGCATTTATTATCATTGGTAAAACGTTATGGGAGGAAATAGGAGCTCCTAAACTGTTTCCTACAGAAAACTTAAGTGCATATACAGGGGTACCAATTGAAACCCTGGGAAAAACGTATATTTATGTTGAAGCGTTTGGTTCCAAACGCAAGCTACCGGTAATCGCTGTTAAGAAAAACGACTTACCTTTGTTCGGTCTAGACTGGGTCCTTGCTTACAACTTACCACTGCCACCCGGCGCTTAAGTATGTACATTGTCCAAACAGGAAACGAAGAAAGTAAGTGAACAAACTGTACATGACATTGTTAAAAGTTTCCCAGACGTGTTCAGTCCCTCTTTAGGTACAATCAAAAATCCCAAAATATCATTTCACACGGCATCAAATGCAGTTCCTGTAGTTTCAAAGCCACACCCAGTTCCCTTTGCTTTACGGGAACCTGTAGAAAATGAAATTCAAAGACTAGTAGATAGTGGAGTTTTGGAACCAGTTGATGCTAGGATAGAACCTATCATTTGGGCTTCACCCATTGTAATAGTAGTAAAACCGTCTGGAGCTATCCGCATATGCGCGGACTTCAAAAACACTATAAACAAACATATGCTCCCTGATAAGTATCCCATGCCTACATTCGAGGAAATCACCTCAAAGCTTACAGGTGGCCAGGAATTCTCTGTCATCGATCTCAAAGATGCGTATCTACAAATGGAGGTCGAACCATCAGCACAACAGTACCTGATTATTTCTACACACAAGGGATTTTTCAAGTACAAACGCTTACCCTTCGGAATCAAAATTGCGACCGGGGTTTTTCAGTGCAAGATGGATCAAGTATTGGCTGGATTACAAGGAGTCGCCTGCCTCCTAGACGATGTTATAGTCACTGCCCCAACAAGAGAGGAGCATATAGCACGAGTCAAAGAAGTTCTAAGGCGTTTCCAAGAATCTGGATCGTGTTCAAACGTCAAAATGTAAATGGTTTCAAGATTCCGTTAACTATCTAGGTCACAGAATCGATACTGCTGGTATACAACCAACCACAGAACACCTGGAAGCAGTGAAAAACATGCCATCACCGAAAAATGTGAACTAGTTGAGATCATTTCTTGGGTCAATTAACTACTACAGTAAGTTTGTTCCCCATTTACAGTCTTTGTGTGTTCCATTACACAAACTATTAAAGAAAGGAGTGAAATGGCATTGGAGTGAAAAACATGAACAAGTAGTAACAAATGGAACTCCTGCAGTACCAATTGAAACTCCAAACAATCGAACAGACGAACGCCACGGCAAGTCCGGTGGCGTCTGCCGTTGTTACGCAGGAGTTGTTTATCTCCTGACTACAACAGACACTTTGGCTCATTATGACGAATCACTACCTCTGATCCTCGCGACTGATGCGAGTGAAATTGGTGTCGGAGCTGCTCTTTTTCAAAAGTACCCTGATTGGACTGAGAAACCTTTGGCATTTTCATCAAGACGCCTTGACCAAGCTGAGTGTCGATACAGTGTTATAGAAAAGGAAGCGTTAGGTCTAGTTTTTGGAGTCACTCGTTTTGAACAGTACCTTTATGGTAGACATTTTGAAGTTCGCACGGATCATAAAGCTCTGGTTAAAGTCTTCGGCGAACATGATTCAATTCCGAAGGTAGTATCAAATCGCATCGCTAGATGGGCATTAACACTGAGTGCCTATGATTACTCAATCAACTACCAACAAGTAAAAGATAAGAAAACAGCGGATCTACTATCAAGGTTTCCCTTGCAAACCACGACCAAATCTACAGAGGAAGACCAGGGTTGCAGTAACAAAGCACATCTTTTCCATTTACGTTCACAAGATTTACCAATATCTACAAAGAGTTTACAAGAAGCGACAAAAACTGATCCTACACTTTCAAAAGTAGTAAACTATTTACGAAGTGGTTGTTGGCCTCTAGAGAAAAATGAGGACATCAATCTCCAACCTTACTACAACAAACGCGAAGAACTTTCCTTTGAGAATGGAATTTTGTTGTGGTTTGGAAGATTAATTATACCCACAAAACTCAGATCAAGGGTGATGGAAATACTCCATGAGGGACATCCAGGTATTATAGCCATGAAGGGAAAAGCACGTTTTCAAGTCTGGTGGCCTAAACTAGACAAAGACTTAGAAGAACACACTAAGCATTGCACTGGATGTCAAGAAAATAGGAGCAAAGACCCTGAAATGCCGTTATTCTCATGGCCTGTACCTGCAGAAGTTTGGTCAAGGATCCACATCGACTTTGCCGGACCCTTTACGGGGAAAATGTGGCTGATCGTAGTGGACGCACGGTCGAAATGGCTTGAAGTAATACCAACGTCGTCAACAACAACAAAGTCAACAATCAAAGCTCTGGAAGAGTTGTTTTCAAGATTCGGCTACCCAAAGGTCATTGTAAGCGATAATGGACCACAGCTACCATCCTACGAGTTTCAAGCCTTTTGTAAGAGCCTAAACATCAGACATGCTCGAATCACTCCTTATCACCCTAAAAGCAATGGGTTGGCTGAACGATGTGTGCGGACGTTTAAAGAGCGCATGAATGCCTCAAAAGAAAATATTGGGACTGTCCAGGAAAAGCTCAACAGTTTTTTGTTCGCTTACAGAACATCACCGAGAAGATCTACTGGGAAAACACCAGCATTCATGATGTTCGGTCATGAGTTATGCTCTAAATTAGATTTGTTATTTCCTAACGTTGAGCAGAAAATCGACGAAGAGTTGGTTCAACAGCGACTAAAAAAACCTGAATCCAAAGCAAAAATGTTTGAAGGAAACGACAATGTTTGGGTCCTGGACCAATCGGGGTCTGGGTTTAAGAAAGGAACAATTGTGAAAGTGAATGGCCCGTACTCGTACGTAGTCAACACAAATGGACTAAACAGACGATGCCACGCAGATCAACTTCGCCAGGCTTAGTCCTTAGAAGAAGGGGGGACGATATAGTATAGTCAATCAGCTGATACCATAGAAATCGGTTCTCTTATTCTGTTTATATTTTGTTTGTTTATGTTTTACGTTTTACAATTGTCACGTTAGTAATCTAATACAATATTCTACTTACAAAATGTATTTTTATTTTATTTAATCTACGACACAGGCACAACAGGAAAAAAGATTGTATATTAAAATTTTGAAATTAGGTTTCAATAGTATCATAGGCATAGAATAGTTTTGTTATTATAAAATATTTGGCAACTAGACACGACACGTAATTTGGACAAGTTTATATCAAATATACAAATGAAATGTCCAGTGTTTCGTTTATAACATTGCAGGGAAACTATTTGAACCTATTGTATTTTTACTTGTAACTACATTTATTTTTGTCTTTTAAAGAGATGGCATAAAACAGTTGAAAGCATATTTATATTTTACCACCAATATTTAACTATAAGGAATTGATCCATTTATTGTTCATCGAGAGTGGTCAAAGCATTACAAACAGGCGAGGATAGCCATCTGACATCAACTTGTTGAACATAGATCATTATCATACGGCGATGTACAACTCGTCATGAATAACAAACAGTTTGTCAACGAGCCATGTTGAACTAGCAGGCCCATTCTCCCAGATTTATCATCAACTTTATCGCCGTTTCAAGGAAAGCGGTTTTCACTACGAAGAAATCTGAATTTGATTGATTTATGATCAATACTATATTTCGTATGGTAATTGCTCTATAAACTTAATTAAGGACAATATCAATTTGATTTTCAGTGAAAGACATTTTTTGCCATCATTTGTACATCGCTTGTGTCTTTTAATCATTCATTCATTCGCTAATGAGACCTTATGGTTAACCTTGTTTCTAATAATAAAATTAATGGTATCAGGAAGCTAACACTAATCGCTTGAAATACAATGATTTATATTTAATGGTTTGAATCTGTCAAAATGACACACATATTAATTTAACGGAAAAAGTTAATGTATTAATGCGTTGATTCTCAAACAAAATATACAAATTATGACAATATTTAAAACTATAAAGGTTGTGTTTTTAACACATTAATTTACGCTGACTATAGAAGTCACTCATTTTGATTAATTTCTTCACTATATTTACCAAAGACTTAACCATAATTTCTTAATAAAGTATAAAGATACCTTAGAAATGCTTTGATCAGAACAGTTAGCAAAAATAAAAATTATATTTATACACTCTGGAAGTTAGGGTAGCAAAATCATACTGTGGACTCTTCGCTCAGCGTGAGGCAGACCACCCGTACACATAGTTTAGCGTAAACGCCGAATAAAACTTAAAAACGTTTTGCCCTAGAGTTGACCCTAGAGTGCTGCCCATTTAACATGGGCTCTATAGTAAAATGAAGTTTTTTTTATCACGAAGAGCACCAAGTATTAACTGAAAAGTTGCTAGTCTTTCCAAGACCTTTAAAATAATATGCTATTTGACAGATGCTACCATTAATATTCTATTTTAAGGCTAAAATCATTAAAAAAATTATTGAAAAAACTTTTATTTTTTAATGTGTTATTAATGTTGGTCCAAGAATAGCTATTAAACCTAAAAAGTTTAGTTCTCAGTTAAAAAAATTGAAGACCTGAACCATAATTTTAAGGGCAAATACATCACTCGTAACAGATAGTAGTTCAGTTATCCGATAACTCAGGGTTTTCTCCATTTTTAAATTAAGTTTGGGAAAAATCTCAAATGCTCAAAGTTAGACTAAAATCTTAAATTATAGCCTTTTAGTTCTATCGATAAGACGTTAAAGATGATATATACTTATTTATACTTTTTACATTTAACGAACAACCAATAAATGGTGACATTAAAGTTTTAGACCACACGACTTTTAACCACGGAAAACTAATTGATCTGTACAATGCATACATCACGGTCGGTGTATCCGGCCTCGCACGTGGTTCAGCGGAGGCCTTGACTAAAATCAGTCGTTTAAAATTCAGCACACGGGGTTCTTATTCCCGCCTGGCATTTCATATGAAACCTCCACATTTCGGAGATGATTGTTTAGCATAACGTATTTAATATATTCCTGTCAAAACCTATTTAATATTATATAAATGTTATAGATAAATATAGATATGAAGTAAATTACGTGACGCTTTCCTGTTATATAAGTGTCTACTGAAAAACTCTTATGGCTAACTAAGCTAACCTTCAACAAACCCGCCTAACGTTTGTCATGTGACCGTAAGAACGTTAAGGTCTATTGTCTCCAAACATTGAATAAATCAGGGGTGGCCACAGGGGGGGGGGGGTCATGACGCAAACTGCGTCATTGAAATTTCTGGGGGGGGTGAAAAATAGTACTTTTTCGCCAGCCTGGGGGGCATCATAAAACAATTAAAAAACGCGAAATTAAGAAATTCAATTTCAGTACTAAATTAAAACCCATATTTCTAGAACTTTAGATGAATGCGTATAAACGTAGTGTGGGCTCTGGGCAGTGGCCAGTGACAATGTCAGTTTGGCAACGTTGAGCTAGTGGTTGCTATGGTAACGAGACTCGCGCGGTGGCGCGATGTACTCGTAGTTCGGAGAATTTCGGCGCATGCGTTCACTCCCACCCCTTCGATCTTGTGTCAGTTGCAGTTGTCACTGTCTGTCAGTGGTTACTGGTTAGTTTTTGCTATCCGATACACCTGACACCTGCGTGTTTTGTGACTTTAGAGTATCATATATGTTTTAAAATATTTAGTTTGTGGTTTAGGTCTACAGTATTTAATTGTAAGATGTAATCACGGTGAAGTGCATCGGGCTTTATCACAACACATTTGTATTTTGCTTATAGTTTAGATATTTAAAATGCCTAAAAACAAAAACTATTAATATGTAAGTGTTTGGAACCTATGTGTAACGCTAAAGTGCGCCACGATAAGTGGACAGAGCACTGCAGAAAGAAACATGTGTACAAACTAAGAATGGCTTGAATATAAATTTTTAAATAATCGAGGAAAAGGAAATGGGCGAGTCCGCTTGGAAACCCTTGATAGGAAAAACTGGTAAAGAATAATATATACATATATAATGAACATTGTTTGTTAAAAATAAACCATCGTTTATTTATACAATGAATTTATCTTCCGAATCCTAATATCTCGGATGTGGGGAGGGGGTTGGTCGCAGTTAAGGGGGGGGTAGTCATTGGCCCGGGGGGGGGGGTGAGTCATTGCCCCAAGGGGGGGGGGGGGGGGGTGGGCACCTCTAGAATAAATAATACTCTACTCTGGAATTCCATAACATTTTTACAAACTGCTCGTTTCCAAATTCAAAATTTTTTTTTTGAGTACTGTGTTAGCCACGTTTGCAAGTCCGTAACAGATATAGATGTTTTGTTTGGTTATCATACGATTAAACCCTAAATAACCGACAGAAGGTTGAAGAGTTGATAGCACTAAAAACATAATAAAGTTTTTCATTAATATGACTAGCATGATTTGGTTACATCTTCTAGCTGAACATTATTAGACAGCTCCTGTCTAATAATGTTCCTAATAATGTTATTTTGTTGAAATTTCTCAGTTTTTTCTTGAATAAAGTTTATATTTAGGTACACGAATAATACACGTCAGTTATTCGTGTACTTGAATTCGTGTCTATCGTTAATAGTTACGTTATTTTTATGGTTTCCCCAATTAATTACAATAGTTTCTAGGAACGTTATGTTTATGATTTCCCCATTCAATTTCAATAGTTTCATATACCCTACCTAGTTATTAGATAATAGTTTTACTAAGAACTGCATTCTAAAAATCAGCATTTAATTAGTATACTAACAAAAACCCCTATACGAGGACTCAAAAAAGCATTTTCAGTTGTAGAGTGTAATGACTTTATCTAGATAGACGATTCACATTTTAAATCACCTCATATTTATGGTACTATAACCCAAGGTTTTTTCAATAAAACTAGATAATTATTTTGGTAGTATAGTAACTTCCAGACCGCTTCCATATACTAATATTTACTTTTAATATTTATTTACAGAATTTATAATTAAATGTAAATATTAAAATTTTGCATTTTCAGCCGAACCTTAGAAAACTTGTTGAGTGACTTAAAATTATAAATAAAATCCGCCCCCTCAAGGGATGATAAATTTTTGTTTCATTGGAGTGTAAAGCCATCATAATGAAGACAAATGGAAAACGACAACGCGCATCGAGCCCTGCAGTGAGTGTTGCATGAATATCAAACATACATGACGTGTACTGCTGGTGAATCTCCTTCATCAGTGTACAATGTACATAAAATACAAGAACAATTGTATGCCATGAAACATAATTTTTATTATTACTTAAATAATTTGATGTTGAAAAATTAGTGCTTATTTTGATTTATGGCGTTGGATCACGTGAGTAGATGGTTCATAAATGGATTGAACGGTTTGTTCCTCACAGTAAGTGAAAACGCAATAAATTATCTTTTCAGAACCAGTCTTACATACCTCGTCGGTTTCAAAGACGTCTATCCCATAAAGTAAATAGCCTTTTTCACGATTTCTGTGATGTCTAGATCCAGTTACAGCGAAACACTGGTAATATTAATTTATATTTATGTGAGTAAGATATTGTTTTTCCAAAGTTTTTAGCTGAGTAGCCTAAACAAAGTGTACAGAAAAATGGTAAGTAACCAGTTAACAATTATTTGTGACATTATTGTTATTTATTATTGGGCCAGAAACGACCTTTACTGGGCCATAACTGGCAAGTATTTCTTTCCAGTATATAAAGGAAAGTAGTAAAAAAATAAAACCCCTTATTTTTACAATTAAATATTTAAGATTAGTAAATTTAGTGTCACAATTGGTTTCAATAAAATAAGTTTTAATACATTTTAAAATAAGTTTATTATTTAAAAATAACTTAAAAATTAATATAATAAAATGTATTATATTAATGGGGGGTCGCCCAAAGAGGTCTCCAACTTGTCATACGTGTAGCAAGGTGATTTAGTAAATGTACATTTTAATGTGAATTCTTGCAACGAATACAGCGTTCAGTGTCACGAAAAAACACCTCAACAAAATTTCAGCTGACTGTATTTCATCTTCGGAAATGTTTTCTTTCAGCAGCATGAAAATAGCTTTACTAATAAAAGCCAATGTTGATTTTTTAGCTACCAAGCAGAGGCCAAATTCCTCACATTACCTTACTCTTTCAGGCGACAGAATGGCTGAGTGGTCTAAAGCGCTGGTTGTAGGTTCAATTCATATCTGGCAAGAAATGTTTCTATTGAAAAAAACAAATGATTTATCTCAAATAATTAAGTCAATATTTATATGGGGTTTTTATTAAAAATGCTTTTATTACATATTTTAGCGGCATTTTCTGAGTAGTATTGGACCAGTACTGGGATTTTCTTGCCAAATTTGGAAGAATCCCAGAATTCTGGTCCAGTACTGGGCCAGAAATGTTTTTCCATATGGGGTGAAAAATTGTGAGTTGTATGTATTTAAAAAAAACGTACCAATATTATTATAATTTAGTTTTACTGAGGCCTTCTTCCAGCAAAGCTGATATCGATAGACAATTACAAAGATTATTTATGTCACTATTTATATTTATTTATCACTATTTTTCTAAATTTCAATTATCACGTAAACAGAATCCCATTTTAATTGTCTAAAGATGCCATAACGATGCTAAGAAAAGGCCTCACAAAAACTAAATTATAAAAATATTGGTATCCTTTTCTTATTTTCAATCCCTAACAACTCCAATATAAATAGTTCTTCGTCAAGAATCACTAGTATACTTGAGTTGAAGATTATTAAACCGTAAAAATCAGCAAGCAAAATTCAGGACCATTTTTTAAATCAAAAATTTTAAATTTTTGTAAATTTCATAGTATTGGTTTTGAATGGGGTCTTTGTGAATATTTACTAAATCCTCCAACTTGTTAGTAAATAAAGTTATCCAATAAGTAAAATTGATAGGTTAAGTACGTATCTGAAAATTTTAGAGCTATTTTTTGTACATGGTGTGACATGTATCCAGGCGATGTTGCTCTTTTATTCTTGTTTTATTTTATAGTTGCCAGGTTTTGAATCCTTTTGCTACTGGCTCTTCGGTTTTAAGAGGATACAGTTTTATCTAGTTATTCGTTTTGAAACAAACCATAAGTTAGCATTTTTTCTTGGACATTTTACGTACTTATTTGAGGTGCGAGGTGTTGGTAGAGCTTATCTACCTTTTTGGCGAATTTCCCTTATAGGGAAGAAGCTATTACCATGGTAGGTCTCATGCTAACCAAGAGTAGGTCTCATGGTAAGACCTAAGCCCAAGACCATGATCAATTTTCGTTTTGGGTCCCCCAGAAGCAAAAAGAAAATCGTTGAAATTTGTTTATGTACAGGGTGTCCAACTTAACTGTGCCACCATTGGTATCTCAGAAACTATTTGATTTAGAGAAAACTTTAAACGGGGAACTTCACCTACTTTTTCTTTGTATCCCCGTTTTTCCAAGTATGCGTTAATGATTTTGTCGATTTAACGATTAAAGAAATAAACAGTATTTTTTAAATATGTTTAATTTTATTAAAGTTTTAATTTAAACTTTCACATTTAAAAGTGTATTATTCTAATAAAATAAACCAAGGGAAGCGGGTAACTTATATATTTTTATAAATCATGCTAAATTGTTCTCGTTTGTTGTGCTGAGGTAAAAGATGTTACTGCCACCCAGGGTAAAGATTATTTCTTGTCATGAAAGCACATTATTGGAAGTATTGTAAAGAGTAATTAATTACACCCTGTTTTCAAAGTGAAACACGATAGCATTATGCTAAACCCTTGAAACTAATTGGATATTTAATCATTGTTATAGTTGGTTTGAGTTTGGAAATTTAATTCATTGATACATTGATGGTTTATTAAATGAATAAACATTGTTAGCAATGGATCATTTGAATTAAAAAAGGGAGCGCTCTGAAAAAGCAATTTTCATAAAACTCGAAGTATTTGTATTTATATTACTTGAACCTTTTTATGATTACAGCATATCAATAACAACTGTAGATTAGGCAAATCGAGTTTTGAAACAACTTTTAGTTCGTAAAATAATATATTGACAGTTGGTCTATGTCTTTTCAAATGCGATATAGGGTTAGGGAGTATACATACCCCCCTCCAAAAGAAAACAAAAAACAAAACAAAAACGAACAGACACAACAGGAAATTACAGGTACAGGTTTATTATTATCAGGGCATTTCTTGTAAAACGCAGGCGTTATTTGCGATAAAAAAACAAATAAATATCTACTGTTTATTTGCATGATAAGACATATCATCTCAACACTCCTATTAGTAGTTAAATAAAGATTGGAAAGATTCATCTACTCGTCAATGAAATAAAATATCTTTTTGTTACTCTTACTTTTAAAATCCTTCGTAATGTAAAGGAGGTTTTGCTGATACACACAAGACTAATAACAAGTTATTAAACTTAAAATAATCAAAACTTATTAATTATTTATTATTAGAGAAAATAGATGCCTACACGTATTACTAGTGGAAGGATTTCTTGTAAGGTCGTGCTTGTATGCCAGTCAACAGGGGCAGCAACAAAGCTCATTTCCGCCCTGAGAGTGAACTGCCTTATTTGCAGCTCGCAGTTATCCAAACAGAAAATCGCTTTGCGCCAATTGTTTACTTGCCCCAATTGTTTTCCTGGCTTTGGATTTTAGTTATGTACAACTCTTCTCATTTTGTTTAAAAACTGCTTGAAATAATTTATAACTAATAGGAACTAATGGATCTGGTTAATGGCTAAGGCGTTAGTTCATTTAAAATTAATTAATTTAAGTATAGGAATTTTAAATGTTATCACACCATTGCAAGAGAGTAATGAAGAAAGACTCTATAAATAAAATTACTTATAAACAACAATATTATAGAAAAAAAGTAGACAGTTAATTCAGTAATCAGAAGAATATTTTTTAGTTTAACACTTAATTCGGTGTTTAATAATCTTTCTGGAAATAGGGTCATTTTCAAATGAATAACAAATTATTACTTTTTAAAGAAATGCTCATCATCAAAACAATCATCAAGGCATATGACGAACGAAAAAATATTCAAATAAAAAACCTCACAATAGAACTATTCACTTTTACGATATTTTAGCTTTCAAATCGTACACGTCCCATATAAACATTTCTTTAATTTCGAACTCGTGGTATACAGTTCCTTAACAAACTGATCATACGTTTCTTTAAACGTTGCACATGGTTTCTTCAAACGCGAATTAATTAGAGGAATGTGATCTGATGATTTTATGGTCCGACACAACATGTATCCTGAAGCGAATCAACTTTAGCCATTCTTGTGGAGAAAGTATTTCTCTCCGATATATCAAAATAGCGTAGCTGCTCTTCAAATCTCGGTTTACGTTACTCTGGAAAATATAGTGGTAAATTTTAGTCAATTTAAAGTGATATCGTTGAATATATAGCTAACGCAATATATTCAATGATATTGTTGAATATTGCGTTAGCTATATATTCAATGGTGATATTTTAAAGTTGCAAATCTGTTCTTTACCTGTACGAATGAAGACAATGACAGCTATGTTACGACTGCCTATAGGATGTCCTGGAACCCTCTAAAACATTTCATTAAAACCTGTTCCTTAGGTCGAGACAAACTTATTTCAGAATCCAAATATTGGTCTCCGATGCCTAGTTTTTCGTCTGTCGGTCTGTTTCTGTTTTTTACATTTATCTTACAACTCAAGATTTATTTAGGATATAAGCTTAAAATTTGGTATAAATGTTAACCGTAATAGGTAAAATAAGTATATAAAATTTCGTGTCTGTAACTGAATCAGTTTCAAGATGGCGGCCGATGAAATTATTTGATGTCAAATTTCTCGTTTACATTAAATATTTTAATGGGCCGCCATCTTGAAACGGTTTTGTTATACCAACGAAATTTCATTCACTTATTTTATCTATTGAGTTAAAATGTATACCAAAATTGAAGTTAATATCTTATATAAATCTTGAGCTATAAGATATTTGTAAAAAATAACAAACAGACCAACATACGAGAACTAGGCACCGGGACTCATATTTATCTAGTGAAATAAGTTTGTCTTGACCTAAGGAATAATATTTAATAAAAAGTTCCAGAGAGTTTCGAACTTTTACATAATTAATTACGTTTTTTTAAATTTGTAACTAGTTTCTCTGCTTGGCTTCGTTAATCTTGAATTGCAATGTCAGAATCTCAGAGTGCATAATATAAAATCTATTTAGTAAAGCATACATGCAAAACTTAAACTAAAATCAGCTCGGTAGTTTTCAGCAACCCTAACAAACTTACGTAACAACATTATATTTTTATTAAAGGCTTTTACAAACGCAAGGGA
Source organism: Flexamia atlantica (assembly GCA_035578135.1). Taxonomy (NCBI): domain Eukaryota; kingdom Metazoa; phylum Arthropoda; class Insecta; order Hemiptera; family Cicadellidae; genus Flexamia; species Flexamia atlantica. The sequence goes on from JAQJVK010000006.1 coordinate 34,657,066, forward strand.
AGGATGGATTAATTTTAGTCTAATTTAGCTAGCAACAGAATAAGTTTATTATATTCCGAACCAAACTGCATAGAAATTAATCCTCAGTAATGAAGTGAGAGGATGAAGTTGAATTTGAAATTAGATTACTTTTTTCCAATTTTGTTTGTAAGCTCTTAAATTTTAGACCAAAAAATTAAATAATGTACATACCTTTATTACAAACAAATTAAAGATATGAGTCTATATTTTATATTTACCCCTCTGCAGGGACGAGCTGGATCTCTACTGGAGTGGCGGACGCGTATTGTCTATTATTGCGTTACAGGGCCGAATTCGCAAGGCGCCTTTATTAAAATATTCAGTTATTATTATAAAGAAATTAAACTGCTAAATCTAAAAGTCTTGTGCTTGTAAAAAATAAGACTTTTGCCGAAGTTTTAACCAGAACACAACAACATACATAGCACCATCAACGGAGAACCTAATACCTAATTTTGAAGAGAAATTTGGGTAATAATACATTCAGATGTCTTATTCATATTAAATAGTAACTTTCCCTTATTGTGGCTTTAGCCATTACATTTTAAACGAAATATTAACAAGCTAAGAATATAACAGTAACTGAAGTAACTTAACAGTGATTCAAAATTTGAGTTGCCTAAATTTCTAAACTGTACTGTCACAAGCAAAAGATAAATCAAATTAAACGAACCTTATAGTAAGTCCTAAAAATAATAAGTGTATACCAAAAAGCAAAATTTTAATAACCGGTTGTTTTTAGGCTCTTCTTGGACGATATTAATTTCCCTTGCGATCAGTTCATAATGGAATCATACACTCAGTTGAACGCTTACTGAACTGGATATGACCATAATGGAATCTGATCGAGGTAATTAGTAAACTATTTATTACAGTTGGAGTAGGCTTTTAATTTAATTAGTAATTTAAACTAATACAATCTTTTTACATAAAAAATCAAATAATGTTATGAAGAAAATTGTTATTATGGAATTTTATCACTGTGGTAATAAATATACAGGATGGAAGGAAGTTAGTGTTAAAAAGTTGTATGTGATAAACTACATGGCATTTCTGACAAAATGGCACAAATATAAGTGTCCATAACCTTGCAATAAGTGAAAAATGGATAACATAATATTTTTTTCAAAATGTTTATCCTTACTCAGGTTGAATGGCTATAAGTGCATCAAAGATCATAACAAAGTGCATCAAAGTGAAGTGCGTTCTTATGGATTTCATTCCCATATTTAGAATCCTCGTAAAATTTAAAATAATAATAATACAGAAATATTCAATTTTAACACCCTTATAAACTCTTGTTTTCTAATTTAAGTCTAGATTTATGTTTTTTGAGAAAATTAAAATTAAGTTTGAGGCGGTATTTCTATGTTATACTGGACTGTAGAATAAGTCAAATGTTATCAAAAACTTGCCCTTTTAAGCTTTAAAATGATGTATATAAAACTACTCTTGCTCTTCATTATTCATAAATTCAACAGTATGAGGAGAAAAACAGGGTAAGGCTGAAGTTCCTTTTCTGAAGAAAACCTGTATGGCTATAACTGCACTAAAAACTATGTTTTTATTGATTTTATTACCATTTTCAGAAACCTCGTAAAGTTATAAAGAAGAATATTAAAGTATAATCAGGACGATTCAACATTTTGAACTTATGTTTTATGGTTAAAGTTTGAAATTTTGTTTTTTACGAACACGAATTCAAGCTTACGACACTAGTTTTATGTCGTATTTGACTTAAGAGTATGTTGAATGTTATCAAAAGATTCTTCATTCAATAAGCTTCCAAATAATATACTACACTTAAGATATTATCCGGGTATTTATAATGTATTACTAATAAATTATGAGGCAAAATTATATTGCAGAGTTTCTCTATCATTAGCATGTGTTTTAGCCCTATAATAAACTTACCTACTTTTTAAATGATATAATATTTTTGTTACATATTAATAAAACCTAAAGTGTAGTATATTATTTGAAAGCCTAATGAATGAAGAATATTTTGATAATATTCAACACACTCTTAAGTCAAATCTAACATAAAACAAATGTCGTAAGCTTTAATGTGTTCGTAAAAAACAAAATTTCAAACTTTAGCCATAAAACAGAGGTTCAAAATCTCTTTCAAAAACTCGTCCTAATTATTATTTAATATTCTTCTTTATAATTTTACGAGGATTCTGAAAATTGTAATAAAATCTACAAAACAAGGTTTTTAGAGCAGTTATAGCCATTTTATTAAGGGGCATACAGGTTTTTTTTCAGAAAAGAAACTTCAGCCTTACCCTGTTTTTCTCTACATACTGTTAAATTTATGAATAATGAATTATAGCAAGAGTAGTTTTATGTACATCATTTTAAAGCTTATTAAAAGGGCAAGTTTTTGACAATATTTGACACTATATACACTCCAGTATAACATAGAAATACCACTTAAAAATTAATTTAAATTTTCTCAAAAAAGATCTAGACTTTAATTAGAAAACAAGAGTTTATAAGGGAGTTGATACTCAATGTTTCTGTATTATTCTTATTTGAAATTTTATAAGGATTCTAAATATGGGAATGGAATCCAAAAAACACAATCTTTGATGCACTTTTAGCTATTTAATCCGAGCAAAGAAAAAATAAAAAAAACTTTATTTCATTTATTATTTGCTTATTGCAAGGTTATGGAAACTTATATTTGAGCCATATTGTCAGAAATAAATGTAGTTCATCACATAAATTTTGTTTAACCTTAACCTCCTTCCACCCTGTACTTGCTGCCCTTTTCACGATATTTTCATTTCACAGCTCTTCTTTTATATTCATTTTCCCCCTTCTTTTTAAACTCTACGATTGTGGTACTTTAATTATGTTTCCTTATGTATGGTCCTATCGTTTTGCGTAAGATATTATTTTCGAAGTTCTATTTTCTTTTAATGTTGTTACATTTTATAGCGTGAATGTGTTCGGCTTATCTTTATTCGAATTTCCTGCCTGTCTGGTCGATGTATTTTTTGAGATAGTATTTATTAGTTGGAACGCATTATTTCTTCGTTCATTCATTCATTCATTCATATTCATTCTTTATTTACATATCCATTTGTTTACATAGCCATGTAACAAATATCATGGTATTTCTAGTTCTAAATCACAACTTTAAGTTTAATCTGTAAACGCTCTTCTTTGTATTTATTTATATAAAGAGTAAAAATAATAAAAACCTTTATGTAAAGAATAATAAATTAATTCTTTATTCCCATAATGGACATAAAAATATATACCTCATTGCGTGTAAACATCTTTCAATAATCTGACACTTTCCAATAGTAATGTCAGGTTTCCAATAATAATACATGAAATATTCATATTAATGAACCCATTCATATTCAAGAACGCTAATGCTTGAACTTGAAACATTGCATCAGTGAAGAGTGATAAGGGAGTCATTAGAACTATTCCTGTACGTTTAAATTCGATCGTTGAAGTTATATATAGATACAAAATGGCATACGCATTTAAATTTTTTCATAATTTAACTATATAACGCTGATTTTCATTATGGAAAGTTCTGTTTTAAGTGCCACATTATCTTCCAGTAGTGCCAGTAGCCCATAAGATTTACGTCAAAAGGAACAAAAATGAAAAAAATACATAAAAACAGAAATTATCACTCCAGTGATCAAACACCAAACATGTAAATTAAAAAGTATTTATAGAAAACACATAAATAGAAAAGGTATTTATTTTCGATTTGTAATAAGTTCATTTTAATTTAAATTCGTTGTGAATTAAAACCTCTAATCAATTCTTTAAAAATTAATTTAACCAGGGTTTACTTTGTTTGATGAATACAAGCGTTTTCTCCCATAAAAATGTTTTCTTTGAAATTTATCCTAATTTTTGCATCTAATTGCGATTACGCAAAAATAATATAGCGTGCATTAAGCAGGGTTAGCAGCCATATGCGGCTTGCCAGCTCACAAAGAGCACTGTCGTCCCACACTTGTCTTCATTAACGCGGCTTTATGTTCAAACAAACCAAGATTTATCATCACCAGCGATGGAAACTTTCCTTGATTATTTTTTATGACGCCTTTAAAGATAATTTCATCATAACCATATTTAGAATATGTTTCAAAATAGCAACCGACTGTATTGATATGTTATATTGCCAATTTCTAACACAATCGGTTCACTAACATAGTATTGGGTGGTTGGAAACAACATTATTAAGAAGGTATCAATCGGTTGAACGTGTTCATAGTTTGCTTTGATTACGAGTGTGTTCTTGTATTACTGCTCTTGCAATACTGTAATACTGTTCTTGTAATATTGTAAATTATTCACCAACGTAACACCACTGGTGAATAATAGAATATAAAACTACAGAAACTGAAATATAATACAAAAATAAAATACTTCATTAGAAGAAAGAAACACCATGATCTGTGAAGGTACAAGACTATTTCGAAGAATTGTATTTCATGGTAGTGCTTTTCTTTGGGAACTTTACGAGAATGTGAAAATAAAATTGTTATCAAGTTTTGGGGCTGTTTGGATAAAAATACAAATATTTCATAGACACGGTCTTACCATTAATCAAATCAGTGATTTATGTATATATTTACCTACAGGGTATTGTTACAGATCTTTGATGTATTTACTTAAAGTATTTTGTGAATTTCTTTCAACGATAATATGTGAGGTAATTAAATGAACTTTACAAGACATAAAAATTGTTAAAGTGAGTGTTTTATTGTATGATTATATGAAAGATTGCCATTTTTATGTTTTCTTATTAATTTAAACAGACGATTAAAATATATAACAATCGAGGGAAGAAACTTTATCATTGGTAATTACAATACAAATAATTGGAATTGGAAGTAGAACTGAACACTGAACCTAGAACGGGAACGTTTTGTGACGTTAGACAAGCAAATAGCCACTATGAATTATAAATTAAAACGGAGAGGAAACCAAACTATTGCTGCAGATTTCAATTAATCTAGTACAAACCTAGATTAATAAATAAATGATGTTTAATAGATAAATAAATGACTCATGAACCTTCGTCATATTTTGCAAAGCCCTTTCTCAAAATGTTGAAGAACCAGTAAAATAATTAAAGAATAAGCTTACAGCCCTACAGCTGTTCTTATAGTTATCGTAACCCCAAATAATTTACTAGCTATTTTCAAAGATACGGCTTAATCATGTTTTCATCTAATGAATTGGTTCCAAGGTAAAGCAGAGGCCTATCAATTGCATCTTAGGGTATATTTCTTAAACAAGATGTCTCCTTTAATGTCAAACACTACGTCTAAAGAACGACTCCCAAATCATTTTCACTTGTCTGCGCTTTTATTTTAAAATTATATTGGTAATTAAATTGTGAAATAACCATTTGCCGTAGACCAACACAATATATGACATTATACACATAATCCACATCAAAAAGCTAAAAATATTGTTGACTCTAACAACAATCAGCACACTAATACAGGTAGTGTTAGAGGTATCTTAGTGGAGGTACCTGTAAACAATTAATTACTATTAATCCCATACAAAACTTTGGAATTGTCACTTTAAATACATCAGTTTATTATTACAAATAGGAAAACTTTGAACTGTTTATATTATTACTTATTCGTTTATATAGCTTAGAATTCTGTTATGAAAGTGAAATAATCTTTCTGTCAATAGTAACGTGCAATTTTATACCTTGAGATAGGATCAAGCTTTTAAAAACTGATTGTGAAAAGACATTTCACAGTTTCAGCATGAAAAATAGAGCTTAACTTCATGGGTCGTGAAACCATCTTTACGATTAAAAGAAAATATTTACATCCAATATGATCGATCTAAGATGCCCGTTAAGAAACGAGTAACCATTCAAGAGGAGGCTAGACGTGTCGGTGTCGACCAAGTGGGCGGCTGGAGAAGCAGCTGTTTACTCTGCGCAGATGTCCACAGAAAAATGTGCGACATTGGTACAACTATATTCCCAGCAGAGGGCATTGAGAGGGGGCAGTGCAAAAGAAAAGAAAAATATCTCCTTCATCCTTCTATTGGTTTTATAAAAACTTCTATTATTTCAAATTAAGTAATAGATACTAACTGTGACCAATTAATTGACTCATGTTAAGTTGAAAGTTTATTTTCTTTAGAATCAAACTTATGAATTAGACCTAAACTCTTCTCCGTCCTAGTAAAACTTTCCAAAGGTCAGAGGCGGCAGTTCAGTGGATTTTAGTGAGGAAATTAATACGGAATATCATACAAGGGAACAGTCATCGATGGGAAATTATCATAGTTGTTTTATATTTCTAATTTATTATTTGTTTCACGACACCTCTATTTAGATATATAAAGACGGTGACCGAATTTACTGTGCCTGTGCCACCAATGGCACCTCAGGAACTAAATGGCATCAAGAGAAAACTTTAAATTACCTTTTGTTTAAGAAAATCACAAATACGAATTCCATAATACAAAATGGCAGAAAACTTTGGGAAAGAATCAAATTTTAACTAATTATATCTCCCTAACCATTTCGTTTAGGAACAAATGACAAGAATAAAAAGTTCTTAATACTAAGGTGATTTCGGAGTCACTTTAGTAAAACCAAGAGAAAGTCTTCCATTCCAACTAGGATGCAACTTGACAGTGACATCACGGAGGACCCTGAGGAAATGTGTGATTACTTCCGAAGCTTCTTTTTTCCGTTTACGAGGCAAAGGAGAAATATGTATCACCCATCATTTTCTCCAATGATGATCTTAGTCTATCTTAATGTTGTATTTTGTGCGGAGAGGTTGAATAACGAATGTCTCATATGGATGCTAGGATCTGGGCCAGATGGCATTACTTTACCTGTACACTTAAGTATTGCAGCAAGGTGCTTGCTCCTCACATAACTATATATTTCAAAACCTTGATGAAACTTGATAAATACTGAAAAGAGGTTATGTTGTGCCAATATTTCAGAAAGGTGACCCATCGGATATAAGGAATTATCAGCCTAAGGTTAAACAGCTAGCCTTAGCTAAATTATTTGAAGCAATTACTTGTTCTTTCCAGGCTCTTTTTTTCTTTGGAGAGTGTTATTATACCTTGCCAGCATGGCTTCAAGAGAGGAAGATCTGCGTATCAAGATAACATAATGCAAGCCTGTTCTCGCAACCACCAAATAGATTCCGTCTACTCAACCGGGTGAGCCACATTCATCCTGTAGCAAAGCCTCGGTGAGATACTGGATCATTAAGGCATGGTTCAGGGACTATTTGAGGAATCGCTTGTTAACCGTGAAGTTTGCTGGAGCTGAATCTCCTATATTTGAAGCATCCTCTGGCGTTCCTCAGGGATCGTTACTGGGTCAAATTTAGTTTCTGCCATTATCAATTACATGGCTGAGGTAGTGAAAGAATCAAGCCTTCTAATGTTTGCAGTCGATGCTAAAATATCTATAGAAGTGAAGTCAATGCGAGACTGTCAGTATCTGTGACAAGTCCTAAATGAAATAATCTCAAGATGGTGTATGGAGAATGGAATACTCCTGAATGAATCCAAAAGCTCTCTGATTACTTTTAACAGGACCCGACAAAATACCTTCTTGACAACTCAATCAATGGGAATCGGCTTACTCGGTCTTCCTCTGTCAATGACCTTGGAGTAAGTTTTTAGTCACACATCCTTCTTTAATATTTTCTTCTCACTCCTTGTGAGTATACTCTCTAGAGGGGAAGCAAACTGAACTTGCTCAAAAAAGTAGACTTTTTATAAGTATCTAGGTACCTAGTAAGCCGTTCCGTGACTTTTTTACATTCATTTCATTTCATTTCATTTTTTTTACATTCTGTATATTGGTTCTTATATGTTATAATAAGCAAAATTAATGGAGAATCAAATTGTATATCAAGCAATGTTTTCAACTCGTCAGATGATAGTAGACTGGGTGTCGGCAAATAGGCTACATAGCGTTTTATTGAACTAGCGTTCTGCACGACTGAAGGTAATCGGGAGAAGTACTCTAGACATATTCGCGGTCTGATCACGTCTCCTATCATAGATATTGCCTGATATTGAGGTCAACATAATGTCGTGGGTTGATTAACAGACTCCATGTAGGGTTACAAACATTTCGTGAGTTATAAGAAATGATTGAGTATAATTCATTTATCATGATTGTGATATTTATGAAACATGTCTAATAGAGTAATGATTCTAGTTTAAAACCAGAGAAAATATTAATTGGTTGATATTGAAAAATTGATTTTTTACACTCTAAAAGTGGGCGGACCTGAAGTTAGACCTGGACTTGAATGTCGTTGTCACTTCTCATTAGTCTTAATTATTGTGGGTTCATCATCAGTTACAAAACACAATAGAGTACACAGATGCAGCCAAGCACCGCACATAATTATTCAGTTTCTTTACGTTGGCCAAATGTCATGACCATTTCCTTGGTCATTTTGTAAATACAAGTAGGTGATGTGCAAAAAATAATAATATACACATCACCGGTTTTGCTGAATGTGTTAACTTCACTGCATATATCTCATACACATACGTTTAAAAATATAATTTACATTTTACCAATAAGTTATGATATAAAACCAAAATAATTGGTCAGACCAATTGCATACTCCTGTTTAATCAATAACAATTGTACACCTAAAACGTGTAATGGATTTTTAGATTTAAAATATCTGATAAATTCCAAAAATGGCCAGTTTTTCTGGAACTCCCATACCTTTCTAAATCAATGATATTTCACAGTTCATAAGTCATACTATAATTGTAACAACGCACCCTTGTGTAAGGACATTCCCAGAGAGACTAAGGGTTTCCTACTTGATTCCCTTTATATTGTCTGAAGTGTATATTGTTTTTCTTTTCCTTTTTCTTTATATCCATCCGTGTAAATAGAGGATGTCAAAAACTTTGAACTCTTTTTGGTGTTTTATTAAAATTACTATGGCTTATAACTTGCTAGTTCTTAAAATGTGAGAGTTCTTATAACGGCTGTTTTTTATCTGCAAAATAAAGAATCGCTGTTATTTTTATTATTTAGTTTTTTACGTCTGGGGTTGAATTTAAAACTTCAGAAGCCTAACTGTATACGTAGTTATATGCAGTCAAAAAGAGAGATTTATCATCAAAAGGTATATTTTTAGATTAAACATATCAAAAGATAAACTATTATCTCATTGGTTTTCGAATTAAGTTTAGATTTTTAGCAAGAATACAGGAAACAATTGACACTAGAATTAATACAGTTTAATTATTAAGTTTGGCCAAGTCCGGAAAGTACACATGATTTTCTAAGACACCAGTTTCCAAGATCGTTCTAACTGTGGAGACACGGTTGATATGTTGAAACGGAACATGACAAACTTGTAAAGTTTATGTCTCGAATACTTCTACACCTGACATATATCTTCGCCTATGTATATAACATTTGTCTTCCTATTTTGTGACCTTAAACAATTTTTCTCCATTTACTCAGTGTTTTCCTAGCTTTTAGTACTAAAGAATCCAAATTTTTAAAGATAGATCAAAAGCACTCTTATGAGTGCTCACTTTTACTAATTAATTGTTCGTGTGAAACAAACGTGACTACAAATTTTCATCCACTTATAAACATTTACAATTTTTACCATAATGAATAATTTGAAATAAATGTTAAGTTTAAGAAAACTATTGTCAAACCTGTTATTGTAGCATAAAGCATTAACTGAGAGAAAAAACGTTCGCGAACTGTGGTGTTCTTCTTTATGAATCCATACAACCACTTCATACTATATCCACACAGGTTACACATTCAGTATACGTAACTCAATTCACTATTCTGTTTCTGTATTACATGTATTATTTTAAGTTTTATACAAGACATTAAACAAAGTTTTATTTCTATCAAGTTTTAATTTATGGGGAATTGGTGAAGAATGAGTTGGGACCTTGCCTAGCCTTGTCAAAACACAGCAGTAAGTCTAAAGAAGTAGATAACTCCAAAAGATAGTCTCTATAAAAGATAACTTTTCCCGAATCCACAAAAAAACTTAGGAAATTTACAAATGAAACAGATTTTTATGTAGTAAAATTATAGAAAAAAAGGTGGAAGGACTGATAGGAATTTGACTCCAATATTTTACCAAACATACCGCTTCTGCAGAACTTTTATTTGTTACCAAATATTTAAGCTTCTCAATAGGATATTAGACATCACCAAACATAATTGCTAAGTGTTCTAATTGAGATTTCCATAACGGAATTAACCGATTAAAGATTAAAATCAAACGTACGATATGATTTGATTTTTCACAATGAAATATATGTTCGATGGGAGGCTTGGGATGTTTAAAATATAAAGAGAAACGATATGAAAATCATCTTCGAAATATGGAAGTTTGATATAAAATGCAAAAGGGGAATGACAATATCGTGCTCGGAATTTTGAACAGCTTATCTCCCACCAAGCCGCACTGAACCTCAATCTGGTTTATTATATTCTTTTCTGCATACAGTTACACGCACGACTCCCCTTTATAGTTTCTCTTGCTTTTAACTGTTGGCGTTGAAAAGAGACCCAGTAATATCTAGTCCTATCCTGCCAACTTGAAAACTTTGTTGGATTACAGTCTTAAATTACCTATTGGTATTTAGTATTTACATACAATAACTACAAAAATGATTAAAACTCCTGTTATTTCATTGTTTTACTAATAAATACGTTATCTAAAGCATTAAAACAAATAAGCTAAACTAGTCACTCTACATAACACTACTACGAATCAATTCGAAGCGTTTTCTAATCAAATTCCATTACTTAAGATTAATTTAGGAACGATTATCGTAGAAAACGACATAAAAAGAAACTATAAACCCCACTACCACCACTACCACTAAAATTATAGTCTTAAAAATATGAAATAGAATTATATAAATTATTTACTTTCCTTTGTTCGTTAAGGAACGTATATATAAATTCAATTATGAATAACTAAATTTTAAAGATATTTTAAAAATATAGCAAATTTTAACTTTTCCTCATTATAAGGACAATATACATGCAAAACACATAGTTGTGTAAATTGTTTCCACCTTAGGAATGATTTTGAAAGATTGAAAAAAGAGCTAAGATATATGGTAAAGCATGCAAATAAAAGTTATCCAGTTTGTACCCAACTCTGACGTGTTTAGCTCCGACATATCAACCAAGTAACCAAAGTTGTAACGATTTGTGGAGCTGTTTACTCAGAGACAGGTTCCCCAGTTTGTTCAACTTTCGTAATCAAACTGACGCGTTTTTGATATCACAGTATTCTCTAACTTTGCTCGACGTGTGTGTTTGTTTGTATGGGTACCAATATTATTCTTTTGTTTAATGGTTTTTATTGGTAATGTTTTTAAATATATTTTTTTATTAAATTGACAAAACATTTATTATGTTTTACGTTGCCAAGTACAATTTAAAATGTGGACATATTTTATAATTACTTGTGCATTTAAAATTATGTTTTCTACATATATATTTCCAAAAATTCAATTTCTTTAATACTACATAAAAATGAAAAAAGGAGAGGTATACAGTTTCAAAGACTTCTTAGCTACTAAAGCTTTCTTCTCAATAATTCCAGGGCTAAGATATTTGGTTGGTCAACTTGAATAATAGTTTAACGAAGAAATGGTTACTCAAACAAACTTCTATTACTTGCTTGATTGTTTATAAATGGAAAATTGTGAATACAAATTAAAATTCATTAATTGGTGAAACCAAATCATCAAAAACCTATCATTCATGGCCACTTTTTTATAGCAAAGAAGAGCTAATTAGAAAAGCTCAGAAGAGCTAAATTTGGCCTGTAAGAAATCTTTATATTTACAAAGTTTTAAAACTATTTTACATAAGGGGTTCAAATGCGGCTCTCACTCGTGACGTTAGGTATAATTTCAGAAGATTCCTCGTTCCTGTTCCAAAGTCTAATTTGACATTTTTTCAACACTTTTTTTACTTTTAACGCTCCACGATTGTTTAACTTATTTGCTCTAAACTTAAGCATTTAGAGCCTTTGTCCTTGTTTTTTAAATGTTTAAAAGATCACTTATTTTCTTTAGAAGATTGTGAGCTACTTTTTAAAATTGTTGCGTAGAGAGAGTCGTGTTTGCTTATTTTATTTGTTTATTTTTTTGGTTTCATATTTGTTTGTTTTTATGAGGCGAGGGGTTCTCTCCGTTGTCCACTGAACAGTGTGTTTTTTGTTTCTTATTCCTTAATTGATTTTAGTTTAGTATACATAAATGTAAATAACAGGTATTCCTCATTCTTTAATTTAATGATATTTCTTAGTTTTTGCGTTGAGCACATTTGGAAAGTTAATACTTCCTTTTATATTTTCGTAGGTAAACTTATAGACGTAATTAAGGCTCATGACTGGCTTGTTTTAACTGTTTGTATCTTAAAACTTATAATACATATCTAATTATATGGGCGTGGCGGTCCCACTTCTCTGAGTTGGATTATATTTATAAGTTAACTTTAAGAGAAGGGCATCCTACACGGGCTCATGCCTAAGGGGGGCTATATTTATTTCATACTTCGACTTATTATTAAATGTATAAGCTTATATGGATCCTTTTTTCTTTTAATGTATTTGTTATTTGTATTTTGTATTTTAATATTGTTGTGTGAAATAAATCTATTTTGAATTTAATTGAATTGAATTCTACCAGTCTAAATTCTGGCGTGGATTATATAATAATAATAGTCCATAGAGACTCGGGAAAGTTAATGGAATTTCTTAAAGATTATCAGAAAATGAGATACAACGTAAAATATCTGCTTTTTAAAAAGCATTGGAATCTAAAAAAAGTCTGCTTTGTTTACACTTACGTAAGTGGTGATGTTGCGTGATTAAAAAACGTGTGCTTTAAAGTTTATAAACATAAACCCAGTTTACTACGAAGGTATTTAGTACTATGATAATGGATTGTTCCAATTTAAATTTCTTATTATAATCAGGGGATTTTAGCCCCTTCAAGTCACTAGTTTTACTCACACACACACACACACACACACACACACACACACACACACACACACACACACATAATATTGGTTAATAGTAAAAAAGTAAATTAACGCAGATGACCGCGAGAATTAAACACCGAAACCGCGGGTATTGTGTTGGAGGCTGGCTTCCAGTAAACATTTTCTGCAACGTTTCACAAGCCGCTTTTGTTCGAATTTATCCTGAATATCTTTACACTCCCGTCTAAATGCAATTAGAGTTTTTAATAATATCCTTAAAAATATTTACGAGTTAAAAAGATTATAAGTTTTTTATTAAGCCGGTGTATGTTTTGAAAGTTTAAGAATTTATATGTTTTCTGCTCGATAAAAAACTAGTATAGTTTTGATTCTACTTGACTGAATTAAAATTATTGAGATCACTAAGTTAATTAGCTTATAAACTATGGTTGTCGTCTTGACTGCTCGAATAACATGAAAGTACGGTCTTTTTCAGTTTTGGAGCTGAAAGTAACTGATATTTGAACTACCGCGATGAAAAAAGCACGTGAAATAATATTTGTATTAAGATAAGACGTGTAATCTTTTTTGAAACAATTGAATCTTACTTTACATTCAAAATCGGTTATTTGTTTTCCTTTAGAAGGAAAAAAACAGTTGAAATGAATTGTTATTTCGGTTTACGTAATTGAAGTCAAAACGTAAATAAAATTTGGTAGAGTAAAATTAGACCAGAATGAACAAATCACGAGATATAACCTTTTTACTCCTTGATTCGTTGGAGCTGCGAATTCCAAATCGGTAACTTATCAATTACAAATAAACCCCAATAAACCGTGTCCCAAAAATAATTCCACACTTTTAACTGTTCATGGCTATTTTATTAATGATCATAGACCAATGAAACTTATGCAACTTGAAAGGGTAGACTACTAAGTTTTGTTTTCAGTCATTAAGCAGCATGTTGTAGCCATTCTTTGATGTGTAGCTGTAGAATAGAACTTTTAGAATATAGAATAGACTGTAGAATATGGCAAATTTGCATGTACTGAATGTTGACGTTGCATTTAAAAATGTGATTGCAGAGGAACAGCTTGTCTTCAATGAAATTCCTCTTCAGAGACGTAACAATAAATCAATCAATTGCAACTTATCAATTGGAGTATAAATTGATCAGACGTTTAAGAAAATTGTAGTTTATTAGACAAAAATAAAAGGTAGACCCAAAACTGTAGGTGAAGCTCAAAAACCACTAAGCAAGAAGTAAAAAAAGTCCTTGCGAAAGATTAGTTACGCATTAAATGTTCCAAAGTCCAGAAATTACAATATTTTAGAATTGAATAAGTAGTAAACTGTATCACTGGTTTTTATGGTGTTCAGATACACTTTTATAGTCCGATAATAGTATATTTCATTACAAGGACCTAAAGTGACGCTTTTCGTACAAGGTCAAGTTTTACCGAGTTTACCGGGGAAAAATGACCGAGTAACGAAAAGCAGCTTTAGGTCCGTGTCATGAACTATATTTTTCGTTATATTGCTCAATACAATACGTAAACTACTTAAGAAAGCCAAAATGTTACAACTTGTTTACCTTTAAAGATGCCTTCAAAAGATGCCACAGTCTTGTTCTTGCTATTTGAAGCAATCAGCTGATTGTCTGTTTCAATTGTGTTAGGGTAGACTGACAACAATGAACAACTATCGACGTATCGAACGCATGTAATAATCGATTGGTGAAATGAGCGAGTTTCACAAAGTGATTAAACTGACAACAATGAATGTTTCGATAATAACGATGAATGTTTCGATTATTTGTAATCGAATGAATATTGTTCGATTATTGTGACGTACTCGGCACTTTTTAGGGAATTTCCCCTATAGGGAAGAAGCTATTACCGTAGGTCTCATGGTAAGACTTAAGCCCGGGACCACTATAACTTTTCGTTTTGGGGCCCCCAGAAGCAAAAAACACTATTCGTTTGAATTTATATATATATATATGTGTCTGTTAGCACGATAGCGGCTGCAAAAATGGTCCGATCTTTATGAAATTTGGTACGGACGTGTAAAGTGGTAATCAATTGGACGAGTTCGTGAACCAGCCCGATCGGACCACCGGAAGGGGGGGTAAAGGGGGATAAACCCCCCCAAAAATGGGTTTTTTTTTAATTTTTTACATAGAAAAATAAAATTTATCGAATTTTTGTGAGCACCATTGAAATCAGCTCAAAAAAACAAACAATTTGGTATTTTGAAACACTGCTCTATATCCATTGGTTACCGAGATATTGAAAGTGGTAAACACAGTACGTTGTCCCAATGTTAACCTTATGGGAAATAAGTCAAATTCTATATCTCGCTTATTTCTCAACATATCTCAATAAAACTTGGTAAATGCTTCTTCTAGTTCAGATATACTAAATATTGAATTAAAACCACCCAGTTTTAATATACCTGTAGCAGCACACCTGCATACTCATTCCCCATGTTATTTTTATGGAGCTTACAAAAACATGTCAAATCTCGCTATGTTGGATTGAGATATGTTGTTTTGCATTTGAAATTCGCTGAGTATGCAGGTCTGCTGCAACGGGGGTATTGACTTTTATAGTCCTAGGACTATAAAGAGTCAGCTGGTATCGAGTACGTCAGCTTTCAATTCCTAGGAATAAAATGAGTGTATTTAGGTCCGGAAAACATGCATTAAAAACATCTGTTTTTGAAGCAGTATAACGAAAAATATTTTGGCTGTGTGAACATCTATGTACAGCAAATTTTAAGCAATATCTGTTTTCATAAAAACGTTAGCGACACATCTAAGAATGGCAAAATTAGATTGCTTAGACTAATTACTGAACACAAAGCTACTATTTAAATGGCACAAGTTTCATTGGTTTAAAATCATGAATAAAGCAGCTATGAAGAATTAAAAGTGGGACTTTTTTTGGGATACACGGTATATTATAATAATGGGGCTTACCGATTAAAACATAATAAAAATACTACATAAAAAAATTAATAAAATGCTACTTAGTTATCATTACATGTTTTTTCTTTCATTGAAATTACCTGAGGTCTTAACATATAATCAAAAATCAAACTCTTGCACATGTTCAAGCGGTTGATCTATGCTTAATACTTTTTTAAAACATGAATTTTTCAATCATTGGGGTGATCATTAAGAACATTTTATCACAACTATGATCAAAAAGTGTATTTTTAAAATGAGTTTTATTTTTATGATCAAAGATAACAATAGAATTTTTTCAGTGACTTTATAACAAATTACGAGTAACTCTTAATCGAATATTTCAAACGATATAGAACGACTTTGTTGTTCAAGAGCCGAGTAATTAAACGCGACTTGTACTTGCATTAGTGAGACCCTCAAGCTACTCCAAGTTTCAAACTAAATGGTTCTAGTGACAATTAAAGCCAACTTGATCATAATAACATTCCAAAGTGAGACCCTGCAAATAAACCATTTGGTTATTGTATAAATACTTTCTTGCTACTTAGTTTGTGTTATGTAGCATGGAATTGCTAATTACGCTTTACTTTAAAAATTCAATACGTTTATGAGCATATCAAATTACGAGTTAAGTATATCAATTTTATGTACCGTGAGTATAGAAAATAGGCAATATTAGGTTTTCCTTTTAAATACTTCGTGTTTTGGGTAATTGTTTGATATATCCCCACACGTTCTAAAGTTTTTCCATATCGTACAGATTAACTTAAAATTGGTACATAGTTGTAGGAAAATATTTTTTTCCAGAGTTAAGAGCACAATTAAAGTAGAATTTATTAAGGAGACATACATTATTATGAATTTAATAATGAGGAGGCCTGGATCTGCAATTGGGTCATTATCGCCGTTTATCGTATCGAATATTTCCTATATCGTACAGTTAAACCTGAAATGGGTTTATAATTCTTGGAAAACATTATTTATGAATAAAAAGTAGTAATTAGGATAGGTTACGTTTGATTAGGTTAGGTTAAGTAAGACTAAATTTAAGGTGACAACACAAGGATCACTGCACGCCTTTTACGACACTGTAATCACACAGAAACGGTAGGCACACATAAATCACTGAGGCACTGGCGGAGTATACGAAGCGCCTGGCAGAGCGGCGAGTGGCCTCGCCAAAGAACTCTACATAGTGGTATAGTTCTTAGGGGCTCGCTCGGTCGCTTATGGTCCGTTATCCGGTTCTTTATTTAACTCCCTGGTTATTCCTACTTCAAAGAGATTTAAAATATTTATACTGCCACTTATTCTATTATTGCATTAATTTTCTTTGGCTTGCCTTGTATTATTACTGTGATTTTATTCTTACCTAAACTAACCTAGTTACTTCATGGAAGTTACTAACCAAGCTCACATTTATTCATTGAAAATGTTTTCCAACAACTATAAACCTGTGTGAAGTTAAACTGTAGGATATAGAAAATTTTAGAACGTGGGGGAAGATATCAAACATTTACCGTGTTTTGTTTTGGTTGCTTCTACGTTGGATACGGCAAAGAGAACCAGTAGACAACACAGAAAGCAGAGGTAGTTTTTAAATCTTGCAATAAACTGGATTCAACCCTTAGTGAGAATAGGAAATTAAGTTTTATTATTTTGCAGTAAACTAACCCATTTTTGGTTGTTATTTTAAACTTGAAAGGAAAATTTTAGAAAACATACTTTCATGTACTACATTACAAATCAGTGTATGCAGAAAGGATTTTGAGGAGACGTGCTAATGAAAATAATTAATTACGTTTAAAGATTAATCAAAACAAACGTACTTTCAGACTCAGAGAATAGAACTAAGAGTTTGGAGATAAGTATGAGTTTACCACAACAAGCTCACAACCCACAGTCTGTTTTATACCGGTTTCAACAGAGTGGTCTGATCTGTATGTAAAGCTAGGTAAAGCTAACTTCTGAGACTCCAATATCGACAGAGAGATTTGTACGTACCAGAATGGTTACGTAGTTCACACATCTTTCAACATTAAAGATTATACAAGCAGGAAATTTAAATATCCAGTTATGGCAGGATTAGTGTTTCTAATGTAAACGGTGACATAAATTTAAGCTAAACGCAAATGGTCAGTCCTTGGATATTTAATCCTCCATGAACATTAATTGTTCATGATTAAAACGGTATGTGTTTTGCATATTAATAACATTAGGGTGACGATTCGTTATGTGATTCGAAATGTTATTTTTTCGAATGTTATTGACTCATGACCTAGAGATGTACATAAATAATTGTTTTAAA
This sequence comes from Flexamia atlantica, assembly GCA_035578135.1. Lineage (NCBI taxonomy): Eukaryota > Metazoa > Arthropoda > Insecta > Hemiptera > Cicadellidae > Flexamia > Flexamia atlantica. The sequence goes on from JAQJVK010000006.1 coordinate 34,675,393, forward strand.
AATCGTCGCATTGAAATTATTTTCCTTAGATTGTTGTATAATCACAGTAATACAAATTGCAAAATCGTTTACTCTGAGGACTAGAGGAGAATTTTTAACAATGGTGGTATGGATGTGAAACGGTGCAGAAAATCTCCACTCTGACGCAGCCACCATCACGCCAACACTAAATACACATTGTGCCAGCGCTCCATTGTGGTTTTTATTACATGTTATATAAAATGTTTTGAATATTTTTAAGTGTGAGAGTTATACGTAATTTATTTATATTATTCAATATATTTCCTTAAAAACCAAGCAATTGAAGAAAAATGGCCTATGCAATAATTATCTTGTTAGTTGTCGTCTTAAACATAACACGCACACTAATAGCAAACATATACAAGCCGTATAATGTTTAGCGGCAAATGTCAGAAAAAATCAGAATCATAACATAAATTCACCTTCATCCACAATACAAGTACATTTAAATACTTTTACATCAGTTTTACCAACATGCTACACAGAATGTGCCTTACTCTTGGCTGGGAGTTACTCTTTGCTGATCTCTGCACGGTAAATTTACATGCAGTGCACAGTAAATTTACCATCCACTAGGAAACAGAAATAACGGAAGTCAACAGTCAAAACAATCAGCTGATTGCAGTAAACCGACGTTTAATGCTTGTTTAAAGGTTACTTCAGAGGAGTGTAGTGACAGCACAGGTGGCAGTAGCAAATGTTCGTTTATAGGCTAGGTTTCAAGAATTTAGAAACGTAATAGTTATGCAAGGAATACGTTATGATAAAAAAAATAAGTTTTTTCTGAGTAGTACGCTGTAAAGTATCGTACGTCACACGTACGGTAAAACGGTTCTTACCGGGCTAGTAAAGTAAGATACAAAAATACAAAAAGGCAAATTGTACTAAGACGCTTATGAACCTTAAGTTTTCTTCCTTTAATTATATGTGTCTTTCTTATGGCCGTTAATTTTTATATGATATTAACTTCAAAACAAAATGCAATCACAATTTATTTAATACATCCGGTTGAAAATTCCATGAGAGTCAATTTGTTATTTCCTCCGAACAATGTTCTGTGTATTTAACTTAACGTTTGGAATGTTATTCAACATAATTATTATACCTTGAAAAAATTAGTATAATGTGTAATCATATTAATGACATGAGCACCATTGTTTCAATTCATATTTCAACAGTTTTGTTTCGCTCTTGCTTAGCGGTTAGTGTCTTGGAATCTGGTTCAAGAGGCGACGGGTTAGATTCCCGGTATGCCTCAGATTTTGAGGCATTTGGTCCACTTTTCCTTCTATACAGTGCCGTTGAGCATTGATAAGAGTCTGACTCTAATGAGGAAATGTTTTGTAATTAAATCAAGTTGTAAATAAGTAAGTTAATTTTTTGAATGATTTAAAAGCAATATGCAAAAAACAGGAGATATAAAAAAGCTGTAAAAATAAATAAAATGCAAAGTAGTTTTATTAACTATCTAATCAACAGTGGATTCACCCCATGACGATTGTTATTTTTTTATTTTTGCTCTTGATCTCTTTGTTTGTATTACCAATTCTGAAATGACTTGGTGACGCCATTAATGGCTCCCACCTGTTACCCGTCGAGTGACTGCGCTCGTAGTTAGTTACTTTATTATTATTATTTTTTTAGCAACTTATAATTTTATTGACTCTTTGTATTCCGTATAAATATTTACATGTTTATTATAGATAGCTTATATTATTTATTCGTTGTTGCAAGTTCATTGATTTTTAATTGTTGTTTGTTCTAGTAATTCAACTCTATTTGTCTTAGTACCTGACATCACTCCTCTTGAGTTAGAAATGATTATTATGAATTATTGAAAAATGAATACATAAAATAAACACAATTCATAGACAATACTAATGTACTATAACGTGTATTATTTATGGTAAATTTAAACACGTAACATAATTCATTTCATAAAAAAGGGTAAACGAAAAGAAGAAAATAAAAAAGAAGCGAATTGATTTACCGACAAACAGAGCCAATTCGGCCGGTCTGTCAGACAGAAGCAATTGGAACAGTCTGTTGCTGTACTTTAGATCTTATTGTGTTTCAACGTGTGTTCTACGTTTTACGTATATTGGTACACTTTGAACACATTTATGATTCATGAAAATATTCTTCTAGTAACGTAGTTTGTGTTTTAAAGCCAAAATTCTAACTACTATCATGCATCATGCAAGGACCAGAACATAAAATGCTTAAGATTTTGATAATTTTTTTACCGAATTATTTTAATTATTAAAAAAAAATACTTTGAATGTATTAGGGTCAAAACTATTTTGAGGATATTTAGAAATATACGATGAAAAAGGTAATGGAGCACAATTTTCACACATAAAAGAATAAAAAAATCTCTTAATGTTTCGTTACTAACGAGAATCTCGATTTAAGGTTTAAAGTACGTAATACGAGTGGTAAAGAAAGTTAAGAGCCAAAGTTCTGGCGCATGCAATTCCAACACATCAAAAGAGTACAAACTTTTAGAAGTAAAGACTTGCAGCGTTGTAAGTCATCTGGGAATCGGATATTGAATTTAATACTATCTCTTACTGAGAGATGAAGACGTTGCCTATCGTAAAACTCAGCCACACGTATAATGATCTAGTTTAAGTTTCAATATTTATTTACATATTTATTTCTGAGATGGGACGCGTCGACCTTTGTTTACAGTAGTCCTATTTTAAATACAAGGTGTCTGATATATAAAATGAAATGGTATAAATAGTTTGAAAATCATAAAGTTGTGATAAAATGGGGAAATGGTATAAAATGGTGTTTTAACCGTAAAAAGCATTAATAAGGCGAGATTCATCTTCAATGTTATAAGGGAGTGCAACTTAGCTCATGTGCGCTTGAGGTTTGGGGGCAAGTTTTACAAGCTGTTTTGACCTAATTTAGTCCCAGCCACTGTTCCCAACTGATTTCAGTGATAATAGTCGTTAACTTAAAGCTTTTGCGCAGAATTGTTTCAGGTGTTCGAAAGAGCTATTTCACGGAAATTTTTGAATGGTATAGTGAGGAATTTAAGACTCTCTTCAAGTAATTATTATTTGTGAGGCCGCTGCTAAACTGAACGGTCAGTATTACATTTTTTCCATAGTTTTTATTTTAGTTGGGAGAGAGTAAACAGAGGCATTGCACAACCATTTTTATTTCACTGAATAATAAAACAAAAATGAAACATTTGCATTTGTCAGCAGTTTTAGCCTTATTCCTTGAAAAGACGCAAACGTTATTCCGGTAATAATTGAAGCCGGAATTGTTGAATAACTACTACAACGCAGATCGACTGTTTCAATAAAATACCATTGAATTTCTGTTATTTTGTGCTTAGTTACGTGTAGCTAGTCTAAATGCTTAGTCAGGTATATGTAATTAAAAATGTTCACTTATGTATTAAACACGCTTTATATGTTTATAATACTTATATTCTTTGTTTGATAAGCTAGTGGTCTGGTGATGGTGAATTGATCAGCTGGCCCTAGCATGGTGTATCTCAGCTAGATGCATCCACAGCCGAGGGTTGTCAAAACGGGAGGTTTATCATGCGACTGTGTTTTACGTTGATTCGTAGAACATTTGAACACACCGCGTCGCAGCGTATTACTACTATTTAAGCCACTATCACCAACAAAGTAGAGTTAGTGATTAACTGGATTAACTCGTTGGATCTCTTCAGGTAGGTGTGGACTTCAGATTTCAGAAGTCAACCTACGACATAGCTGTCAGATTTTAGATAGCTTAGAGGCTGGCGTGAATGGCACAATAACAGTAGAGTGTTTCTAATAGTTATTATTTTTAAGTAATGTTTAATATTACAAAAACGTGTTGGGTTACGCTTAAAACTAAATGTAAAAACCACATTACCAAGGTAAATGTTTGCTTGATAATTTTAAAATGTACTTGTTTTTCAGACGATGTCCTTTTTTACAGTGAGAACTTAAAAATCTGAATGAATATAGTTTTGGTGTCTGGAGACCACAGGAAAAGAGTTATGATTCTCTTTGACGTAAATAAAATCACGTCAACCGTGAAAAAATCTCCACTTAGATATTATTGTAAAACTGGTTTTTTATTCCCTAGATCTAAATCGGGCTTAGTGAATTCTTTTCAGGAATATAATTAAAATATAAAATATATCTTTATTTATTCAATTGATAAAATTTTCAAGTTCAGTAAAATCAACTAAATCAATTGATTAACAATATTAAGTATTTTTAGATGATATGAAAAACATTTGGCAACCAGAATGCCTACAGATGGATTAACTGAGAAATTATAAATAAGCATAACGTAAGGAATTACATGGTAATTTGATGTCTTTGGATACCGCATGAAAAACATTCCCCTTGTGCCCCGCTTTAACCGCCCAGCATACGAACCGCCAATAAATTTTAAATCGTTGAAAATATTTACAAGATGTATATTTTTTCCAAAGCGAGTAATGAGGGCGTGTTGGGGGCTGTGAAGTGTCAGTCGAGGCGGCCGCAATGCAGCACTCGCGCTGTCTGTCCCGCGGCAGATAATGTCAGCATTATTACATCTCAGATGAAGATAGATGGTCACTCGTCACTCTGCCACCTCTTACGTCAGTCCTACTTAGAATATATTTGGATTCGTTTCTACTTTAAGGATTTCTTTTACAAAATAAATACAGTATTTTTAGCAGGGCCAATCGATTACACCTTTAAAATGTATACTAAGATGGCCACTCGACTTACGTCACCTCTTACGTCAGTCAGTTCTACTTAGAATATATTTGGATTCGTTTTAACTTTAAACATTTGTTTACAAAAGAAATACAGTATGTTTTGCAGGGCCAATTGATTACACCTTTAAAAATTATGTATTGAACTAATCTCGTCCCACATTATGTGTGTTTACTTATACGACTTTGATTGCTCGGTTGTTGCTTAACCGAAGGGTTGTCTTGCGGTGTTGAGACAGGAAATTGAAAGGTACTAAATAAACACGCTAAGAGGAAACAGTTTCATGAGAATCATGTTTGATGATGTGTCGTCGCCAAAAGTCAACAACTGGCAACTTGTTCGGAGGAGCGTGTCAACTCGTGATGTCAGCTCCTCGAGAGCATCTCCTACCCTAGACAGCTGGGGTACATTGAACTCATCTGAGAGATTTTATGGTTATATTAATGATATAATCACTCAACTGCTTTAAAAAGATATTTTTTATATTCGGACTTAAATAAAAAATATAATGATGAGTTAGAAGAAAAATCATTTCTTCATAAAGATGTTTACTTATATACAAAATTTGAAACACTTCACATGTTTAAGGTTCAATTTCTATTGAAAATATTTCACTTGTATTCACTTTTTCCCTTTTATTTCAATGTTAAATTAAGTCAAATTCTTTTTAATTTACTTCAAAAGAATGATAATTACTTCCTCTGGGAACTCAAGAACCAAAAATTTACCTAGGCTTGATAATTCTAGTTTACTTTCTGGTATCGTTGTCTAACAAAATGAAGGGTAACTTTATCGGAAGAGTTTAAGGTTTGGCAGTCTTTTGAGCTGTTTCCTGATTTAATATAAAGATTTCCTGGGGTTGTTTCAAACAACAGCCACTCAAAATTGTGTTTACCTCTCAGTGACAGCGACTGAACTTGTCAGCGGAGAAACTTTAAGAAAAACTCATTTAAAACATTTTGCAACGAGTAAATAAATGTAAACTTTATAAGAGGAGGGAATTGTGTATCATAAATGTCATTATGTGATTTTTTATGAGAATATAAAAAAATATACCAAAAATATGTTAATACTTAAAAGACTTCTTGAGTGAGGAACAAATACTACTTACTTAAAAATCCTATATTTTTCATCCAGGGAAGTAATATTTATGTATAGTACACCTGTTTTTTTGTTTTTTTTTTTAATTACGGTTGAATTTAAAAAAACTACGGTTTTATTAGACTTTACTAATAAACCTTAGAACTAATTAACTGGAATGAGCCTTAAAAGGAAGTTTGAAAAGGATCGTCTCATATTCTGAGGTTCCACTATTCCAAGGTTTATAAAAATGAAGTAAAATTAACGTACTAATTCTTCCGAGTTTAGACACCGGAACCGTTCAATTTGAAATGATAAAATATACAGTGTGTAAAAAAGGTCCATCCCCCGTCTTTAATTTTTTTGTTTGTTAAGACAAACAATTAACCTTTGGGGAATGATACTAACTCAACCCAAATTATTTTTTGACGTTTCCGAAAATATTGAGTGTCCCCCAAAAATGGGGGATTTTGGGCGCAACTCAAAATTTTCAAATGCAAACCCCTTTTGAGTGACCCTTCATTTTATAGAGCCTTCAAAAAGTAGATGAATGGTGAAAGTTGGAGGTCTCTAACGTGTGTTGTCTGTGTGTGTGTGTTGGTGCTGTCTTTGACCCAAATTGACAGCTGGTCAAAGTTATGAATACAACACATCCTTGAATCTGGCGTCTAGGACGTTTGGAGTTTTAATTCACCTTTGTTGACTTAAAAATTAAACGATCCTGGGAAAAATGTTGTTAAATGAAAAAAGATTTCTTTTGGTCATATTTAAAATTTTCAGTGTCTCCCAAAACGGGGGGATTTTGGGGGCAACCCAAAATTTTCAAATGCAAACCCCTTTCGAGTGACCCCTCAATTTAAAGAGCTTTAAAAATTAAGCGAATGGTGGAGGTTGGAGGTCTCTAGCGTGTTTTTATCAAAATTTGTAGCTTGTAAAAGTTCTGAATACGACCCTATAAAACATTTACAAGCTGCCAGTTTTGATAAAAACACGCTAGAGACCTCCAACCTCCACCATTCGCCTAATTTTTAAAGCTCTTTAAATTGAGGGGTCACTCGAAAGGGGTTTGCATTTGAAAATGTTGAGTTGCCCCCAAAATCCCCCATTTTTGGGGGACACTCAAACTTTTAAATATGACCAAAAGGGACCACTTTTACATTTAATGACATTTTCCTCAGGGTAGTTTCATTTTTAATAGTCCGGTTGCTTAGGGCTGTATTTTAAGAACACCGTTACCAGGTGGATAAAAGCACCAAATTTGGCATGAAGGTACCTTAGGGTATACTAATCAATTTTAGCTTGGGAGCCCTCACGAATTTTTAAGCATTTCCATTCACGGCACCATAATCCAAAATGGCCGACAAATACAGAAATATATATTGAAAAAAATTTATTTATGTGTATCCAAGCTAATATCTTACAATATATCGATTTGGAACCACCGCCATACTTGCTGAGTAGTAAATACTTCAATCTGATTGGGTATTAATTTTTAGCCGCCATCTTGGATCCGCCATATTGGATATCATGTCAATTTTTTTTAACGTAAAGATGGCGTTTTGACACATCATTACAGACTAGATTTTAACGCTGATTACAATGCTGAAATCCGTTTTTGAAAATATGCATACGTTAAAAAGATATACTCAAATAAAAATGTATCCCTATACATTTCTTATGGGCGTTTTCTGACATATTTTAGCATTTTTTTATTATTTTTCTTATATCTCTCATTATAATTAACATATGCAGATAGTTTTAGTCTTGTAAATGTTTAGTGAAATGGCAGCTTTCATTTGAGATATTAATTATCAACATCGGACAAGTATCAGATGAGCTATGAGCCTCAATGAAACTTAAAAGTCAATTTTTTGGAAATTTGTTTTTAATTAAGTATTTGTATCTCGGGTTCCAAATTAGGTATTTAAATAATGTTGGTCTTAAAATACACAGTGATACTTTGGCTTTTGTTTGATATGTTGATACGTAAATTTGGTTAAGTCTTTAATGGATTTTAAGGCTCATTACGACATAAAGATTAGTTATTTTTAAATTTTACGCTTAATAGTGGTTTATATCTCACCACGAACTTGTCCAAATTAAATGATCATAGTCTCAAAATAAAGCTGATATTTTATTGAGTCTTTTAAAAGCATTTAGAACTTTATACCTGTCCTAGAAATGGAGATAACAGTCTTTATATGAGCAAAAATGTCTGAAAAATTCAATTTTATGCGTGTTTTTGGACCACAACTCACCTGAAACGCAATCTATTAAAATAATTTATGACTCAGATGAAAGCCAATAATCTACAGAGTCAATTAAGACCTTTAAGAATTTTGAGTCTTCTTTGGAACTAGAGGAATCCTTCAAGAACTGTAAAATTATGTAAGTAAAACGAATTTATGTTGAGTGAAAGCTCATGAGTCACTTAAACTTTAATCTGATTTTATTGAGAGTTAGCTCACTTGAAAGCTGATGGTTTACTGAGTGATTTCAGACCAAAAAAACTTAATACCTTATTTAAAACCGGAGATATAGACAATTGATTAAAAAAGAAATACAGAAAATTTATTTTTAAGTTCATATTATTCCTTATAGCTCATCTGTCACTCGTCCGAGGTTGATGATTAATATTTCAAATGAGAGCCCCTATTCCACTGAGTATTCTAAGACTAAAACTAAGTACATGTCTTAATCATAATGAGAGATAAAAGAAAAATAATTTTAAAAATGCTAAAAATATGAAACGCCCATAAGAAATGTATAGGGATAATTTTTTGAGTATATCTTTTTAAAGAATGCATATTATCAAAAACGGGTTTCAGCATTGTAATCAGCGTGAAAATCTAGTTTAAAATAATTATGCGTCACCACACCACCTTTACATTAAAAAAAAATTGAGTTGTCCAAAATGGCGGATCCAAGATGGCGGCCGAAAATTATTATCCTGTCAAAATTAAGGATTAACCACTAAACAACGATAGGCGTTGTTTCCAAGTCAATATCTAAAAAAATACTTGTAAAAAATGCACTTCAGTAATTTTTTTTTCAAAAATGATCCCATGTTAATTGTTATTTTACATACCACATTCGGATTTTGGTGCCGGGTGTGGAAATTTTCAAAAATTCAAAAGGGCTCCTAAGCTAAAATTTATTAGTACACCATAAGGTACATTCACACCAAATTTGATGCTTTTATCCGCCAGATAACGGTACGCCACCTCACTATAAGTCACCAAAAGTGAATTAATACTCCAAACGTCCTAGACGCCAGGTTTCAAGGATATGTTGTATTCAAAAATTTACAAGCTGTCAATTTGGACAGAACCACGTTAGAGACCTCCAATTTTCACCGTTCATCTACTTTTTGAAAGCTCTTTAAAATGAGGGGTCACTCAAAAGGGGTTTGCTTTGAAAATTTTGAGCTGCCCCCAAAATCCCCCATTTTTGGGGGACACTCAAAATTTTTGCTAACGTCAAAAAATAATTTGGGTTGAGTTAGTATCATTCCCATAAGGTTAATTGTTTGTCTTAAGAAACAAAAAAAAATTAAAGAGGGGGGACGGACTTTTCTTTCTCACTGTATGTCATTTCAAGACAGAAGTAATGAAAATTGATGAAAGCGATTTTACCTACTCTAATGTAAAACTGTTTTGTGTTGCAGGTGGGATAGCTTACTCCATTAGTTGAGATTAAGATTACAGCACGTAAGTTTAAAGCATCCAGTGTAATAATTAGTTATGGTATATGGTTATTAAAAAAATTTGGATTTCAGAAAAACAAGACTTTGCTTAAGTCTGTCTTAGTTCGGGTAACATTGATTATGATTTTAGACCTCCACAGTTCCAGAGTGTAGGAGAGGGTACAACCTTTCAGCTCAAAAGGGGCGTCATGAAAAATATCTGCCATCCTGTAGAACCGCCAACGTTTTGGGGTCAAGCGAGGGAAGCGAGAGAAGGTTGCGCCGTACTATTAGAATTCAAACTTTCAATTAACCTACTAACCTAACCTAACCTAACATAGTTTAATTTAACTTCACCTCACGATTACCTCACCCATCTCTTAAGAACGCCTGACCATCTATTATTCGATTAATGTTTGTATTAAAATAAAAAACAGCTCAATCAAATTTGTAATAAATAGCGCTTAACGCATATAACAAGTTAAATAAATTTAAATAGGGAGCCAGCAATGATATATTGTGCGAGTGCATTTTCAATAATTCGAATTCAAAATAACTCTTAGTAACATCATCAAATAAATTTATAAAATTGTAGCTTAACTTCTTTAAAACTGCCTCCGTTAACCTTATATAAAAATTACTTATAGTTGCACCACAAAACGAAAATGTTAAAATAGAGACGGGGTTAAGATATCGTTTTACAGTGTCTTTTTCAGTCAATAGTGCAAGTATTTTCAGATTTTATGGAGTATGTTTGCTGCCGTCTGGCGAAAGATAAGCTGCTCAAAATTCCGAGCACGAGATCGTCATTCCCGCCTTGCATTTTATCACAAACCTTCCACGATTCCGAAGTGATTTTCATAACTTTTTACCCTTTTAGAATTCATAATCAGGTTTAAGATAGCCATTTGTCAAAAATCACAACCCTCCACATTTACAATTGACCTACCTTTTAAAGATAAGTTAACATATTGCAATCGCTAGCCAAATGCTTTACAATTATGGAGTGATTGCGTAGAATTTCTAGACGTTTACTTCCAAGTACTGTTTTTTAGTTCTCGACTTCATATCTTGTGACGTAACAATCACAACCACGATAACGCGGTAGTGGACTTTACCTATCAGTTCGCAAACTCGCCCAGCTCATTACGCTCCGAGGTTGAGAGCACATTAGCCCCGCAGGACACATTACAGCTAAACACGGCTCAACCCTTCCCTCGGCGGCGATAGCGGTAAACAATTGCCGGTTAAAAGTTCGCAACTCAAGCTACCGATTTTATTTGAGAAGAAAAAATAATAATGTTATGAACCTCGGTTAGTGTAAGAACACTTGACATTGTGTATAATTACAATAAGAATAAGAATAAGAATTCATTTATTGTCTCACAGGCATAAAACAGCATTGACAAAGTCAAAAAATAGCAGTGCAATACCACCAAGTCAAATTCCTTAACCTAATGATTTAAAATACATATAAAACATTAAAAACATCAATAGGCCTAATCTCATTTTAAAATAGATCTCTCATTCAAAAGTCAATCTTGTCAAAAGCAAAAAACTCACTGATTGAATAAAAAGGATTCAAGGATAGCCATTTATAAAACTTCTGCTTAAAAACCTTAAAATTATATTTATCTACAAGATCACTAACCTTATTGTAAATCTTCAAAGACAATACCACATGACTAGATAATGATTTGCTTAACCTATTAAAATCTATATTTGCCTTGCTTTTATTACGAGTATTGTAGTAATGTATATTACTCTTAGGTACAATTTAAGTCTTGATTTTTAAAAACAAATGTCATCAGGTCAAAAATGTAAAGATTAATGATGGTTTGTATTTCAAGCTGAACAAATAAAGGTCTACAATGGGCTCTGGCGTCTGATTTAGTTAATACTCTAACTGCTTTTTTCTGAAGAATTGAATACATTGACAATAGTCCTAATTTAAATGGCAACTAACACTATACTCACACTACAAAAATTAACATTGCTTTTTTAAGATTTAATTATTTATGGAGAATGAAAATGCATTTCAGTGTGAGGAATATTGGATCAACATTAATTTGTGTATTATTTACTATATTTCCTAATAGAATTTAACTATGTAATAGTTATGCTCCAATGCTACAACAAAACAATAATAATTTTGAATAATCACTGCCTTAATATTCACCATTTTTAATGGTACATTGAGCTTATTTATTCTCACCTACAAAGAGTCAGTACATTAAATAAATCGAAAGTGCTCAACAAGTATGAGGGCTTGAATATTTCTATTTTGACACTCTGCCAAGCAGATAGTACCGTAATGATCCTGTGCACCCAGCAAAACGTATTGTGTATAAACCATACAATCCATTCAACAATACAAAAATTATGTCATTCAGGAATAGAATCTTATCATAAGTAAGTTTTTCAGTTTTTTATTAATTTTTGCGTGCTTAATGAAGAATAAATAAATACATTAGTTATGATTGTTTGAATTAAACATAACAGAATGACACGAGAAGGATAGAGTTGGAGTGGGAGGAGGGGGGGGGGGTTTATTCAAGGAGATTAATGAGTGTGCCGTTGTAAGTAAACGATGTAATGGAGAGGGCGAAGGATGCTTGCTTCAATAAAAAGTCATTACCGCCTTAAATTCTGTTTCAAGATTTCTCACCTTATGGGATTTTGTTTTGTTGCAATATATTATCTCTTGTCTATTACCTTTTTTGTGACTTTTTACGGAGATCTTATGAAGGTAAATACTTAGGATTTCGAAAAATCAAAAATCTCTTCTGATACAAATCTAACTGTTTTCATTTTGCATAAATTAATAAACAAAAATATCTAAGACAACAAAACACGTCGTTTTTTATCCTCTTCGAAATATTGAAACCATACAAAGGTACAACTTAAGATTAAATCTTATTTCCATTGTGTGAATGATTCCTCGTACCAATGCTAAAACACTTGACACGAATTATATTTATTTTAGTTTAACTTTTCTAATAAAACCTTTTCTTTTCTTTAATATTCGCCAAACGCATAACATGTCACACTTTTTCTGCTTTTCATTTAGGATTATCTTTTTTGTACAGACAGATTATTTTTTTTGCTCTTAGTTAATAATCTGCATTATAAGGGCTAAATTTGATAATGAAGACAGTGTTATGTAACATACTTAAAGATTTTACAAAAACAATGATAAATGATTGACGACTGTTAACCACCCTATAAATTTAAATAGGTTGTTATTGCGATTAATGGTAAGTTTGTGTAGCCATCCAAAGACCAGATTTTTACTCAGTTCGTCTCCATCTTATACTTTCTAACTACTTTTATTTCTGGTTTATCATAAAACCCATTCAGGTCAGAGCTGAAGGCAGAGCTTGATGTCCTAGGGGTCTAGAATGAACACTCTTTGCTGCCCAACTCCTTGCGTCTTGGGCTGGAGAGCAACTCGCTCCGGGATATACTCCCCGAAACACTGGGTGAGAAGGACTGGAGGGTTTGGGGAAGGGGTCAAAATGGACAGTGGACTCCCGGCTTGCTGGGTCCAGAAACTGAGGTATTTTTTGTTCTGACCGATCTCGCCTTACCTTTTCTGTCCAAGTAAATCTTCTCTCCAAGTAGATAGGACTATATAAAATATTATATAGAGAGACGTGCCTAGCCAGATGTAGTGAACCCTCTGAGCCTTTGACTCTGATAACTGATATCTAAATCATTATTTGATTTAAAACTCTCCGGATTGAAACTTGTTATACCAGGTTATTACGATTACATGTATTTTAAGGCAAAAATATTTATATGTCTACAGTAATACTTAAAATCATTTTAAAAAGTTGAATGAGACCTTATTTTTTTTAACTGCAAACTTAGTACGTTCTTTGGTTTCTAAAAGTACTCAACTGAGGTCTTCTAGTTTAAGCTCTAAATAGTAAAAACCCTAAAGTTTACATTTTGTCATTTCACTTTTTAAGTGGGTTATTGGTAAATTAAAATTTTTCCAACGAAGCGACTTAAATCTCGTTATAAAGCTTTTATACGTAATGTATTAGGGAATGAAAAGCATAACAAAGTGAGATAAAATCCTTTTTGTTAGAAAGGGAGAATGTTCCAACGAAGTTATAAGAAGACGGATGGAGTGTTGAGTTGCTTTACTTGTTGCTGAGTAAGATTTTCCAGTTTAGATATCGGCGAGGAATCAATCTAAAACCTACAAAGTATATTTTATTTTTATCAGAATTTTTATTAATTCCGTATTACACAGGGCTGGGCGATTGTTTAGAGTATATAGAGTATTTCCTGAAATAATAAGTTTGAACAAATGTATATGAATATGAAAATATGAAACTTGGAACAACTTTGTAAACGGTGTACGTAACTTAATATAAAACATTTCTTCACAATGTCTCTTATTATCATGATCAGGGGAAGATCTACGATTGAAGTTTCGACATTTTCAAGTAGAAGCATACCTCAAGTATTACTTTTAAAATCATAAAGATTTTTCAAAGTCGAACACAACTCGAAACTGATCGTAGTAGGAAAATACAAATAGACATTACAGCTCCTCTAAAGTTAAACACAAAGCATAGGTTAAGCCCAAGACTTAAGAGTATATTTTATATCTGAAAACCTATCCTGTCTCTTGAGAGTAATAACAGACGGGATTGTTGGAAATACAGAGTTGGGTCCTCCGGGACTCGCACATCTCGGCAAATTTGGTCTTTCCTCAACTGACCGCGTCCTCTCCCACGAACAACTTCCTACCTATCAACAGTAATTAATTCTACAAGGTTTTACAAAATTTATTTTTTTTGAAAATATTCGACATTTTTGCGCGAAAGTTTTTATTAAATTATAATCCGTTATCTTTTTCTACTTAATAAAAGAAATGTGGAATCGTTTTTGATACAACCAACCAACCACCACTTGTAATACTGTAATACAGTAATAATTGACAGCTAGTAATATTGTGTACTATATTACACCATACTACACAGAAACATCTGTTTTCTGCGCCTTACTCTAGGCTGGAAAGTTAATCTTTGTCGATCACTGCACGATAAATTTACTGTGCACTACTAAACGGAAATAACGGAAGTCAACAATAAAAAAATATCAGCTGATTGCAGTAAACAGACTTTTAATGCATGTTTATTAGTGACTTCAGAGGAATGTAGTGGCGGCATTGGTTGCAGTAGCAAATGTTTGTTTATTATAGGCTATGTTTGAAGAATTGAGAAAATAGTCCATGCAAGGAATGCGCTATGATTAAAAATAATGTTTTTCTCTGAGCAGTATGATGTAAAGTATCGTACGTCACACGCCCGTTAAGTTTTACCAAACTCGTACGAAAATCCCGCACCCGCCTAGTGGCTCGCGCGGGAACTATCGTACTCGCGCGGTAAAACGGTTGTTACCGGGCTTGAAAAGTAATATACTATTCTGCCGTTTTGAAGGATTTTTATTTTAGTTACCATTTTAGTTTCTCATCACTATGAATAAAATTAAAACAAAAAGTTTTAATTTTACTATATTCTAGTAGATATACCCGCAGCTTCGCCTGCTGAAAGTAGGCCTTTGACTAATTTTAACCCTGGGGGGGCTGGTAATTCTTCCCTAGATTGAAATATGGAGGTGGACATTTCCTCCATAAATGTCTCATGATTAGCAAATGTTAAGAATTAGTATCCTCCAATTTGCCAATACAGAGAATGAGTGATAACCCGGGATATAAAACAAAACCGCTAAGGGCAGGTCTTAGACTTAAAATAAATCTTAAGTTAGCGCGTTTTTAAAAATATACGGTAAATGCATTGGCCAAAAACTACTTCCCAGACGTTTCTCAATCAGATTTGAGGTCAGGTTACTCTGCTATCGATAAGGCAAAATATTGTGATGATAGTTTGTGTTTTGGAATTGAAATCCCCATTACCTTAGCAAACCCTCGTAAAGTTATAATTTTAGAAACTCCGTTTCAAGTGCATATACATATACTCGAAATGCAATGTCCACACTGATGAGTTTTAAAGATTTAGTTTGAGTACCTATTTATTTAAAAGACGGGCAACAAATTTTATTAAAGTGGGAGTACAAAATAATACTTCGAGCGGGTCGTACAACGCGAGTAGCTCAGGTTGCATTTGACAAATATATACAGTATAGTTGGTGGCCGTAATAAATGTGTACACTTTATTTTTTTAGTATATTGGATTTCGTACCTTTCCTATCTCCTGAAAATATTCTATAGGCTTACCATCCATAGTTTCAAAATCT
The DNA here is from genome assembly GCA_035578135.1 of Flexamia atlantica. Classification (NCBI taxonomy): domain Eukaryota; kingdom Metazoa; phylum Arthropoda; class Insecta; order Hemiptera; family Cicadellidae; genus Flexamia; species Flexamia atlantica. Next base: position 34,691,188 of record JAQJVK010000006.1, read on the forward strand.
GAAATGGCCGCCATTTAGAATTTTATAATACACTTCATTTTAGCCGTCTGTGAGAAAATATTTTGAAAACCTTTCTTTGCTTGCATCTAGAGCCTATAAAGAATATATGTGACAAGTTTCATGGCCCAAAGTCTTGTAGTTTTTGAGAAAGTAAACTTTGAATGCAAAAAATGGGCGCCATTTGGAACTTCATAATATAACTTCATATTTGGAAGCCTTTTATATTCGAGGCTTTTGAAAGAAAATATTGCTAAACTTTTTCTTAGCACGCATCTAGAGGCCGTAGAGAATATTTGTGCCAAGGTTCATGGCTCTAAGCCTTATAGTTTTTGAGAAACTGTGAGCACTCAGTCAGTCAATGGGTTTTGGCTTTTTAGTCCAGGCAATGAATGCTCAAAAAGAGGTATAGAGGGAATTGCATGAATCACAATTTTTAACTTTGTAACTTTGTTTGGACTAGTTAGGAGTAAAACATATCAAAAGTCAAAAATTGTGATCCATACAATTCCCTCTATAACCTTTCGTTGCCTGGACTATTTATATATATATAGAAGAAGATTTCAGCCTCTTATCAGAGGCCATCTTCAGTATAATATACAACTCATATCAACATGTTGTTGTTGTTTACATTTTATTTTATTCAAATACATATTCATATACGTATTCAAAATGTTGATATGAGTTGTTTCTACTGAAGATGGCCTCTGGTAAGAGGCTGAAATATATAAATTAAAACTCTTTGTTTTAATTTTATTCATAGTGATGAGAAGCCAAAGTGGTAACTATACTCCCACCTTCACAAACAATTGTTCATAGCGTAATATATTTTTATTTTTGTTATGTAATTGTTTTAATTAATTTCTTAGTTTGGAAAGAGTATGAAAATTCATAAATTTATATTTTACTTGATGTATGATAAATATCGCTTAGCTTGTTCTATGTTTAGATGAATTAAGAAGTGTTTGTTATCATGCTTTCGTGACTTATTTACTATACTTCCACGCATACTCCCGTTGGTTTATTAGTAATACAGAATTGCGTTGGACATAAACAAGGCAGCAACATATAGCCTAAGAAAGCGTTTAAACTATTCAATTTAAGAAGTAAAAAGGTTTTTTCATCTTTACTTGATCAAATATTGGCTAAATTTACATGAAAGAGTTTTTTTCACATTTACTTCTTGTTACACTTTTCTCTTTATAAAAATAGGTTAGTTTCTCATAGATAATTAGACTAAAAACCTTTACTTTATGCTTATTCTTTTGTTTTATGAGGCCATTAACATCCTAATAAGTTGAAAATAATTTTTATCTTCATTATAATAGAATAATAATAATCTTCATTATAATAATTCTTTTTCAAAGTTCCCGTTAATTTACGATAAGTAAACTACTTCAAATTATCATTTCAGCATCATAACATTTGAAGTTTTATAATACTTTATAACGCAGTTTCAAACGTTAAGCAACTTAATATTACTCGTTACGAAAATGTTGATCATCATCTGCATTTCAAAAGATTACAGCTAGATTATGATAGATTATAGATAGATTACGCTGTATTATTATAGCTATTAAAGAGGTGCTCTATTCACAAAGTGGTACAGGATTGAAAATTAAACGTGACTTAGTCGTTGTAACAGTATAAGGAAAAACCTGTGTGTTTCAGTTTATAGGAAAGCGGCGGCGATTTTATCCTGTAAATGAACACTTGTTGCCCTAGCAGACTGTCACTCTATCGACGTCAGCCAATCTACGCTTACCGTATTGGCACAGTTCATTCACTACATAGGGATTTATTTTATAAAAGTATTTTATTGTTTTATTTTCTTGAAAACCACCTAGATTAATTACTAGCTAATCGTTTTTCTAATTATGAAAAAATAAAATAAAATTCGTCAGATCTTAGCAATATAGGGGTAGGGTATTTGTTTGATAGATCCCGTAACTTTAACATATATATGGCCGATCGTTGTTAGTAGTTTAGTCTGTTTTTTTATTATGACATGAAAGTCATTTTTATATGAAAACAGTACTTTGACGTGTATGTTTACTACCGTGGAAGGTACAAATATGACTTCTAAATAATTGTAACTTCTGAAGTTATCTACCAAATTGTTATATATATATATAAGTATGACTTCATAATATTAGTTTGCTGTAGCCAAGCAAGGATCTTGTTACTTTATTTTTTGGGCTAGTGGTATCATAAAGTGACAGTGAATAGACAACTGATACCGATCTCTTTCCCCAAACACAGATGTGAAGTTTATCCATGGAAATAATTTCATTTATTTTTGTATTAAATTATCATAATATTGTTTGTATTTATTTGAAATAAAGATATTTGAATCGAATTGAATTTTTTTGAACATTTGGTTTTACATTACGTCTTAGTACAGTTATGCGAAATATTATTGAGAGTTTTTGTTTCGGATAAAAAACTAACATAACCCAAAATGTTCATTATATATTCAATTTATGAATCTTACTATTCAGACGTTAATATACTCCAGACTTTTAAGTTAATATTATGAACGCAGTTTTCATACGTTAATAAACTAAGTGATTGAATGGGATAGGTACATTTAGTAACCTGTTTAAACACTGACCCGTCTAAACATTTTAGTAGGTTTACATTGATTATAGCAGGTTGAGATGGACGAAGTTTAGCCTTTCACATTAGTAGGTTGCCTCTTAGAAGCACAAGGAGAACTTTTATACGGTCTTAGGTAAATTGTAATAATAGGACTTCATATACTTAGAGTTCATGGAATAACACAGCAATTTTAAATATATTCTAAACTTAAAAACACACAACTATTTGACAATTTTCAACATTTATGACAAGTCTTTAATGGCTAAAAGAAATAGATTAATTTTCACCAACGGATATTTGATTGCAAATGAATCAGTATAAATAGGTGCTTAGCGTTCTTATTTAATATTCAGTGGAACTTGTTAAATTATTAAGATTATAGTTATAGGGTAAAAAGAATGAGTTTTTCGTTACTAGATTGCATTGGGAGACTACTAATTTAGACTACTAATTTAGGAAGTTTGTTCGCAGGTATCATTTTATCTTCGGTGGCTCAATCAGTTTATGACTCCGCTATCGATGTTTACATTTTACCTTACGTAGTCTTTTCAAATGTGATAAAAACATGTTTTACAGACAGTTTCGCTCGTTGGAATATCCTCTGGTAAACAAAGATTTTTAAGTGTCTCATAATAAAGAGGTCTGATACGGGGACTTCACAAAGCCTAGACGGTATTTATTGTGTACAGTTTTGTGATGGGATTGTGATGGTTAACAGCTCAAGACTGCCTGATTTTTAAAACTTACTAATGAACGTAAAATTTATGCATTTTAAGGAGGAAACTGTATATATGTTAAATTTACCTCGACCTATAGCTAAAATGTAAATTTTTTATGTTTTACCAGATATTCGAAAAAGTCAACAGGCCTCCGGAAACATTTTGTTGATGGAAATATGTTCCAGGCAAATAATTTAGTGTAAGTTGAAATTCTGAATTGGTTTAATTTACTGCTTCATATATAAACTATATTTTGCGTTTTATTTTTGTCTTTAATTTTGTATTAGAAGAGGTTAGTGATCTCTTTTTAACCTTTCATTTGCCACGACAGTATAGACTATTGATCTGTGCGTGGAAAGTCACCTTGAGCCACTTCAGTAAAGGATGAACAGCACCGTTAAAAGTCACTGATAGCTGTAACTTATTCTCAAACTCGCGATATCGCTATCGTGCCACTCGAGTCCTTCGCACGACCGGCTGCCCCACTCACTGTCTCGCTGATATGGAGTCCTTAGCATATATTTGTTTGCGACATAAAACTACGGTTTTAGTACCTAATATTCTGCTCTCCTGCTATAACTATTATTGTAGTCGGAATTTACGTCCACTTCTTTAACATTACTGTACTATGATGGTGGGAAATTACAATCCTATGCACAGGAAAAAAGATTTGTTGGAACAACAAAAGCATTTGCAGGTTGTATATATGCAAATGCTTTTTGCTCGGTTTACCAATGTTTTTGTTGAAAAAAAAAACAAAATAGATTTGTTGGAACAACAAAAACATTGGTAAACCGAGCAAAAAGCATTTGCAGATATACAACCTGCAAATGTTTTTGTTGGAACAACAAATCCATTTTTTCTGTGTGACCTACTCATACATGTTAACATTAGAATATCGCTTTATTTTGTTTGCAAATTCCAAACTCAGAATTGATTGTGAGATTTCATTGCAATAACCAATATACCTCATGTCTGTAAGACAATTTAAAACATAAAAAAGAGTAAAAAATAGTAAAAAATGGACTTAATCATATTGGAAAGTGAACTAAATCACAAATACTTTATTATTGGAATCATTTGTGACTGTTTAAAATAATATCACAAAATACGTTGTTTTTACTGTTATATATTATATTTTATATTACTCAACGGCATTGACAGTTCAGCATGTCAGAGCACAAAACTATTTCTCAGAAACCAATAACTCCAAAGTGGAAGAAGTCAATCTATGTCGGCTTCCTGTCGGATATGGAAGGATTACGTGGGGGGAACGCCCTCGGGCCGCACGTCCGACTTGTTTTCTTTTCGTATTTTTGGATGTTTAAGTTAAGTGAAATTCATATCCTCTAGGTATACCTCAGTAACTTTTATCAAATTTTGAAAAACTCAAACCAAGGATATTATTATAGCTATATTTTACTTCAATAATTCAAATTCAAGTAACAAAATTTTATAAATGAAAATTTCAAGTATTGTTAGTAGGTTTTAAGGAGCTAAGAATTTAATTTATTTTAATTCAAGCGTTTAATACTTTCCTTATAACTTTGAGCGTTGTCCGGTCGAAGTTCTAAAGAACTCGTCAGTCAAAAAATTGCAGTTGTTAACAGTAAACACAGTTCTTATCAAACAATCCTACAAAAAAGGCCCACAAAACAATCTCAAGGATGATTTTTATTGTCTTTGGGCCATGTGCTGCATGAATTGAATACTTGTTTTCTGTTAATTATAAACGACTTAAAATGAGATTGCGTCTGTTTAGTCAGAATATTCCCGAACGTTACATACCCTACATGAATATTTTAAAGGTTCATTTTCAGTTTACTTATAACAACTCATGATTAAAATAGTTATTCGTACATTTAGGGACTCTCCATGAGGGAAATTGTTGTCGCCCGATGGCGAAGCTGAGGGCGACAATTTTCCCGAAGGAGAAAACGCACTTTAGTTCCTTGATGCACACAACTGTGACAATATAACTTTTCCTTCATATGATCCTTTTCTCCTTTAAACTAGGCTAGATTAGAATCACATATAAATATATAACATAAGCTACTTAGGCAATTTAAAAAACTATTTGATCACACATTAACACTATTTTAACACTATTTTTTCTTAAGTCTATTAATTAAAAATACCTCCCAAAATGTTTACGTACAATTAGGTACATGATGCAAGAAACAATCATGTTTTTAATACGTTCGGCATATTGGTAATGACAAACTCTAAATCAGGTGTTTTTATATTCAGTGTTGCCAACTTAATTCATACCAAAAAAATATTACCTGGCTATTAAATACATATGGTTTTGTTTTCTTAAGTTGAAACACTGAAATTCTTAAATTAAATTTAGAGTAAGCAAATGAAAGTCGACAGTGTTGCCAAATTTTCTGACTGTCCACCGCAGTGTTACCGGATTTCTCCCCATGTATTTCTTATAAGATAACTTTTAGTCCCATGGGAGAAAAAGTAGATTACTTTTAATCCCGTGGGATAATAAATAAGTAATTAAATCCCATGGAGTATAAACTAGTACTTTAGTATTCAATTCCAGGGACTAAAAGACGACTTTAGATGGTAGGTGGATGAAAAATAGTTTTAAATACAATTATTAACATTTTTTAAATTCATCACCTGTACATTGGTATTTAGACTAAAATGTAGATGTTTGTGTTATGTTTCTTTTTATATTATGAGTTTATTTTCTAAATATTGGTTAAATCAAAGAATGTAAGACTAATTATTAGTGAATAAAACAAAAATAGATTAAAACTAAAATCTTTGAAACAGCTTATCTTTACGGTTTGTTGTGTTGATAAAACTTAAAAGAGCTCTGAGAAATACTTTTACAACTTTGCTATTCAGAGTTCTTCGATAAAAATTAGTAGGGCTGAAAGCAAACTTCTTAGTACACAAACTTTGATGTTCTTTAAGATTTTACAATAATATTAAATTTTAAAATATTAAAAATCCAAGTTCAAATACATATTGCAATTTTTAAGACTATTTGAAAATAGAAATTAGTCAATAGTGATGCCATAATAAGATAAAGCAAGAGAAGTCTACAGCCGACCAAGGGATAAACCCCGTTTTCACTTGTCAAAATTCAAGAAAACCCTAACATAACTATTTTTCTCAAATACTCGTTCAGAGGTTTTTATAGTATTTGCGAATGACTTTTCCAGTCGAATCGGTTTGCCCCGTTTAATGCTTTAGTCTTTTTTTACGTAATATTAACGTCACAATTTTGAATGATGAGTCAAATGGATGAAATAAAATAATGAATTATATTCAATAGGAAAACGAAAACATTTGTGTACTATAGAATTCACTGTTGTGTATGTAATGTGTTTCGGCACTTTACGATTCCTCTGCATCAGGCGGATGTTATACAAAAGCTTGTTCAAGTCAGTCAATATCGCTTAACCTTATCAAGGAAGTCAATCTATGTAGGCTTCCTCCGGATGCAGCAGATTACACGGCTGCGACAAGAATCTGAATAAAACTAAATTTTTGTATACGAGTTTATTGAAATACATAATTTCCTATTATGAAATAATATTTTCCAAATTTTGAACAAAGGAAGACTAAATCGCAATAATTGACACACTTTCATGATATGCTCCTTTTGATTGTATGAATAAAACTCATACAATCAAAAACCTACTACAGGTATTGATATTCGGTATTTGGTTACTCGATCGATAAAAATTAAATGTTTGCTTGATATTTAATTTTGAAAATATTTGATACTACTTATTTGGTTATAAGTAGTTATATTTATATTTCTTATGTTTAGTTATAATTCTATATTATATATTCGTTATATTCCTATATTGAATAAGATTCTTCATCATACCAGATCTTAGTTACTCATCACTGTAATTAGTAATAAAACCAAAAAAAAAGTTCTAAATGGGAATATGTGGACTTTTGTTTGAATCTTCAGCCAGTGATAAGTCATAACCAAAACTAATTATAATCAATGGCTGAAGAAGCCTTATAATAAAAAGCTAAGTCGCACCAGTGCTTTCGTTTGTTTGTCTTCATAATAAACTATAAGTGATGAGTAGTTAAAATTATATCGGGTTTTATAAAAAATAAAAATAAAAACTCATCGGTATTCCGAAGAAAAATCACGTTACTTAAAATAACTATAAAATGTATTATCATGAAAGGTAATTTAAGTAAATACAAAGGTAAGTAGTTCTAAGGACTGACTAAGTTGAACAATAAATAAAGAATGACAAATGTATCAGCGGAGCTAGCATGTCTGAGCCAATCAATACTAATAAAGAGGTATATTGAAATCATGTTAAAAATAATAAATTAAAAATCGCACGTTTGATACCAAGAATGTTTCGCCAACGCAGACGGTTAGATGAAAAACAGTTTACTTTGAATTTAATCCGCTGAAAAAGTTAGGAAGGTCAAAGTTGAAATCAGTAATTTATAATCTAAAAAGAGACCGTTATTGGAACCAAACCAATTATGTTATGTAAGCTGTAAAATTTACTAATTACTTATAAATACAACTTTAATTTTTATTGAAGATTACTGTCTCAAAAACTTAACCATCCTGGAAGTATGCATTTTATTTATTTATCAGACCTTATTGGTTATATATCCTTTAACCTTTAAATTTACTTCGCTTGACTCCTTTCTTAAAATATTTTTTTTAAATCATGGATAGAAACTAACAAAAATGTTGGGAGGAAAACTATTTTACAAAGGTAGAAAAGTGTAACATCATCTCATTTGAAATAACGATGACGAGCTGCTGAGCAGGCAGTCACCGCCCTGCAATGCGGCGACGATTTAAATATCACACCGACCAAACTTTAAGATGAAAGAACTTTAGGTAAGCCAACATGGTTGTATTTCTACAGTATAAATATTACATATATACAAATATATACACAGAGTATTTTAAGAATTATTTGGAGAAGTACGCATAAGATATCAAATAACATATCTAATAAAAATATATCCAATAACATCTGTAAGAAAAGCATGTTTTTACTTAAACGAGTGTTGCCAAAAGCTAATGTGTGACCAAGTACTAATTAAGAATCCTTGCACTGAATGCAATACACAAAGTGAATTTTGAATATTACAGAATTTTTAATATTCTAGAAAAAATACTCCTTCTTAACAGGATTATTATGGACGAGATCAGAGTCCGGATCCTTAGTTGTTGTTACACTTGTTTTATTCATCAGTGATTGCCAATGTTCGCAAAAACCAAAGAAAGGTACTTCTTGCATTTGAAAATCACAGGTCATTTAATGTCATAAATTTCGACGTAATTACACCAACCCCTGAGCAAAAACAGTTTAGGGAATTCAACTGTTGCATGGTACAGTTAAATTTCATGCAAATTGCAAATAATAAAGCAGAAGTATCCGAAAAATAAAAAGACCGTTTGAGCTGAAAATTTGTTAAAATGTAGAGATACTGTATTTGACCAAAATATAAGGTGATTACGAGAAACGCCTTTCCTTCCTTGGAATTCCTAAGAATTACACCCCATTTGAAATTGCATCTCAATTAAATAAATAAATAAGTATATATATAAAGAAGTAACTTAAAATGTTAACTGCTGATACTCATAAAGCAGAAACTAATAAAGCTGTTTAATCATATTTTAATACATGATCTCGTAATACCGATGAAATCACCTTCCACTTCTGAGAAGAGCGTTCAGCAGCCTGTGCTATAAATAAATAATAATGAATTCAATAAATGTTTCACATATCCTTACAAAACAGAAAAATTATTAAAATATTGACATTGATAGTATCATGGATATTTTCTACTATACGTGGACCATACACTTGTAAGTTAAATCGATGGCCTTCCCTTTCAAACGGATTAAAATAAAACAAAAGTTTATAAGAAAAAAAATGGGATTGGTTCGAATAACTTGAGCGAGTAACAAACAATAATAGCTATTTTTGCATTAAATCATTAGTGAAATACCAAAGAGAGCGATAAAATTATAATGTTGGTTGGTTAAATTAATCGTTTAATTGAAATAGGGTTGCTAATTTTTTCTTTCTACGAAATAAATACAGACATATATTAACCATGAAAGAAAAATATATATTAATTTATATATATTGATAGTTAATAATTAAAATTAATTTATATTAATTATTAAATAATAGACAGTTGATATAAATTTATGCGAACATAATTATAAAATTGAAGATTTAAACCAGAAACCCTGCTGGAAAATGTCGGAGGACATTGTTGAAACTCGCAGTCCTGTCCGAGGGGAGTCCCGTTTCCGTACACTGGACCGTTACTTATACAGATTTTAGGTTGTAGATGCTAATTGTTTTCTTACTAGAGTAATTTAAAGTTTTCTATACGAAACTCAAACCTGCACAGCAGTAAGGTAAACTTTTACGGGCCTATATCATATCATTAACATCATTAAACCGTCGTAGAAATGAAGGTAACCTACTTGTTAATAGAAACGAAAACTTTGGCTAATATATATTTTTAAATTGTTTTTCTTAATGTGATTCGAACATTTTAATATTATTTCAGCATAACAACAGAAATGTATAAGTGATTAGATAAATTAAAGTCATTGGTATATTTTCATGAATGATCAGTTACTATAATCCCAGTTATTACAACTTTCAGTCAAAATATGCTTAGATGTGGACACTGTTGATGCCAACCCCCACTACTTCCTTCAACATTAACCTCCTTTTTTCATGGTAAATCTCGAAATTTATTAAATTCAAATTTATTCTCAAAATTTATGATTTAGTATACACATTAAATTAAAATAAATGCTAAATCTCAGCAGTACATTGAAGTTGCAGTGGCAAGGGCAAATAAAGTAATTTAAGAGTTTTATTGCTATCGGAAAGCTTAAAGCAGTACTAAGTCCACAATCAAATGGGTTGCCTTTGCCTATAATTATTTTCTATGTAATAGTTTGTTTTTTTTTTACTTACATAATTGTTTATGTTAGACCAAAAAAGTGGTTGCTGCTTTACTTGTGTTTCGATTCGACTTTAGGCCCTCAACACCTCAGAGTGGCATAAATTGGCACTGCGTGGCAGAAAGTAGATAAAATAGCATTGTGTTATACGTTAAATCAGCTGATTTGGAGAGGCGCAGCTTCCGCCACTTGATGCATCTCCCATGTTAATTTCCACGCCGATATATTTATATTAATACTTACCAAGTTACTCTGTTGAATAGACGCCTTACTATCATAATCTAATATATATACAACCGCTGTCTAATCTAATATATATACAGCCGGATGTGTAACTCATCTATAGATACAAATTCTAAAGTACTTCTAGATAAGCTAGAGACTTGAAATTTGGCACGGATATTCCTTCGGTGGTCAAACCCCAGGGAAAATTATCAAAACGAAACATTTCCACCCCCGACCCCCCCAAAGGGGGGGAAGAGGGGGGAAAAATTGAAGTTCGAAAAAAGTACTTTTCGTTTTTGGGCTGTAGCGGCTAAACTAGAGGTCCTATTGAAAAACAGACTGCACCACGTGTCACGGATTTTTCACGATCTACAACTTTGGTTCTATGACTTTTTGTTCTATCTCGTCTCCTTCACCCTTAGATAGCGCTAGAAATTTTAATTTTCGAAATTTTCCTCAGGTTTTTCAGTTTCAGTAGATTTAATATTATATGTAGAGGGCTGCAAATTGGCATAAATCATCTCTGCAACATATATGTTACAATTCACAAATAATATAACTAGTTTGCAATGTTAAAATGCCAATAAATTTAAAAGAATCTTCAAAATTCGCCAAATGTCAGCGATTTCCCCAGGTTTTTCAGCTCCAGTATATTTAATATTCTACGTAGAGGGCTGAAAATTGGCATACATCATCTCTACAACATATATAATACAAATCACGAATAATATAACTAGTTTGTAACATGAAAATGCCAATAGATTTAAAATAATCTTCAAAATTCGCCAAATGTCAGAGATTTCCCCAGGTTTTTTAACTACAGTATATTTAATATTATACGTAGAGGGCTGAAAATCGGCATACATCATCTCTACAACATATATGTTACAAATCACGAATAATGTAACTAGTTTGTAGCATTAAAATGCCTATAGATTTAAAAGAATCTTCAAAATTCGCCAAATGTCAGCGATTTCCGTTTTTCAGTTCCAGTAGATTTAAAATTAGACGTAGAGGACTGAAAATTGGCATACATCATCTCTACAGCATATTTGTTACTAATCACGAATAGTATAACTAGTTTGTAATATTAAAATGCCTATAAATTTAAAAGAATCTTCCAAATTCGCCAAATGTCAGCGATTTTCTCGAAAATCATCATCGAAATTATGTCACGCACGGTTTATGTTCTAAAAATGATTACGTGTACTAATTTTAAGAAAGAAATATTAAAAACCTTAGCCATAGATATAAAACAATATATTTAATATGGTATCTTTATACAATTTTCAGAAAAAAATTGCTGATAACAGATTTTAATATAGGTTCTCGCTGGTGGTAATGTCACAAGTTTCAATGACACCGTCTCTTCTTCTAACTATTGTTATAACTGGCGATTTTTCTCAATTCGTTCATTTGTGTGACATCAAACTGTAATAAGTTAATTTTTAAGTTTAATTGGATTTAATTTGATTATTATTATTATTGAAATAGCTCTCTTATAAGTCTTACTAATTCAGAAGGGAGGGCCAGAAAATTCCTAACACTAGCCTGATCGGACCATCGGATGGCGGGGTTAGGAGGGAATAGATGGAATAGATAAACCCCTTAAAAATGGGTTTTTTAGATCTTTTACATAGAATAATAAAAATAATCAAATCCTGGGTTGGACCATTGGATTTAAATTTAAAAAGGTACTGTGAATAAATTTTCTCTGTCCACTGGTTGCCGAGATATGGATCCATGGTAAATACTGTACTTTATCTCAATGTTTTTCTACTCCTAAATTAGTCCTCTAAAATTGAACTTGCATTAAGTTCTAAATTTTCCTCGTGGTTTTAAATTTGTTTGCCAATTTATTATTCAAATGAGAGACCCAATTTTTGACAAGCATTAATTAGTGACTCTACCCACGTTTATCTGAAGTCATTTGTCACTATCAACCCATACATAGAACTAATAAATGAAGCATATTAAGCATTTTAAAAATCATGGGAATGGTTATTTCTCAACAAAAAAATTTCCCTTTACCCTCTAGCCCCACCAACCGTCTCCTCCCTAAAATAACTAACACGGCTAAACCCCTTTCAACCAAATTACCTTCCCCACAACTGAATCAAATTAAGCATTTTTAATATTTTTGGCAACTTTTTAACACATATAGTACATTACCCTCACCCTCCGCTCCGAACCAACCAGTTCTTCCACGTACAATGTAAAACCCTACCCCTCCACCCCCAACAGCCCCCCCGCCAAACACTTACTACGATACAATTTTCCCGAGGATTTGTAGGGATTATTCTTAATTTGACTTGTTGGTAAGCGTCACCTCCCACGTTTATCGGTCATTTGTTTTTTCTTACCCCTATCAAGTCCTAAATCCGACCAGTAAATGAAGCAAAGTAAGCATTTTTTAAATGTATGACAATGTTATTTTCAAACAAATACTCTTGCCTCATCCCTGGCCCGCGATTCTCAGAGGACACAGGTTAATCGTACGTTATTCGCCAATTTTACCCTGTTGTGGGCAGGGTATGGGGTTTTGTGATATCTTACATTGATAAATGAAATTATCAAATCTTGGGTTGGACCATTGGATCTAGATTAAAAAGGGTACTGTGAATAATTTTTCTCTGTCCACTGGTTGCCGAGGTATAGATTATGGTAAATACAGTACTCTGCCTCAATGTTTTTTACTCCTAAATTAGTCCTCTAAAATTGAACTTGCATTAAATTTTTAATTTTCCTCGTGGTTTTTAATTTTTTTGCTAATTTATTATTCAAATGAGAGACCCAATTTTTGAGAAGGATTAATCAGTGACTCCACCCACGTTTACCTGAAGTCATTTGTCATTTCCAACGCCTATCAATCCATACATACAACTAATAAATGAAGCAAATTAAGCATTTTCAAAATGATGGGAATTGTTATTTCTCAACAAAAAATATTATCTCACCCTCTAGCCCCACAAAAACGTCTCTTCCCTATAATAACTAACAGCTAACAAGGCTAAACCCCCCCATAAGTACGGAAATTGGGGGAAAAATTTAATTTCGATAAAAGTACATACTTTACGTTTTTGACCTGTAGCGGCTAAATTAAAGGGCTTAATGAAGACAATGATCATGCTACAGTTAAAATTAAATTTACTACCATTTTGTTCATTATGTATTTTGCTCTATCTCAGCTCCTTCACCCCCTAATTGGCCTCTAAAATAAACATTCATAAGTTTTCAGTTTATTGTTTTTGTTAATTTTTTTGGACTGATGGTCTTCAATTTTGACCCTGAGGTAGTCACTTTGACCCTTTAGGATTATCAGGGGTCATCTAAAAATTTCACCCCGTTTCGACCCCTGAAAAAGTCCTCAAAAGCTGAACTTTCGTGAAATTTTAAATTATATCTGTTTTTTTTAATTTTTTTGCTAACTTATTCTCTGATTTTTGGATATAAAATACGATGAGGGATTGGCCAATATCACCTACATTTATCCGGTGGTATTTACCATTTCTAACCTCTTTCAACTCCCAAATCCGACCAATAAATGCATCAAATTAAGGGTTCGTAACATGTTTGACAATGTTTTAAAACTAAATAAATTTTTGCCATCATCCCCTGACTTCTCCAACCCTCTTTCAAAACGAAAAATTAAACCCTACCCTCTCCGCAAACCCCTCCCCTAAAGTAACCCATTAACTACATCCCACTAACTACCCTCCCAAACATTACAATGATATATTTTGCTGAGGATTTGTAATGAGTTTATTCGAAATTTCGTGACTTTTCAATACACACCCCCTGCTTTGTGCCAAAGCTTTGCCATATTATTCTTATGGAGAAAATTGGTTTTGACATTTTACTTTAGTCTTTTTATAAAAAGGTTTTCGTAAAATATCTCAAAAATTGAAACCTATCTGATTTTTCCGAAATTTAATGAATCATTTCAGTAATAATTACCCCCCCCCCTAACATGAACCCCATTGAAACTATTCACCCCAAAATTAGTAATAATTACTTTTGCTGAGCATTTGTAAACAGTTTATTCGTTTTGTTACTTTCAATACAAACTCTCCGCTTTGGGGCGAAACCCTTTAAGGGGGCCTGGGGGCGGAGCCCCCAGCGAGCCGTAAGGCGAGTCTAATATATATACAACCGCTGGTGTAACTCAGGTATACGAACTGTTTTCCACTTCCCGATGACCTACAGACTTGAAATTTTGCACGCACTTCCCTTTTTGCCTGAACATATGGGGAAAATTATCAGAACTCACAATTTTTAATTTTAACCCCCTCAAAAATGTTATTAAAAAATCGCTAAAAAAGCTTTTTGAAATAAAGTTATTTGGAGCTCTAGTGGCCGAACGGATGGTCCTATCGAAAAACAGACTGCACCGTGTGCCACGGATTTTTCACGATCTACAACTTTGGTCCTGTGACTTTTTGCCCTATCTCGTCTCCTTCACCCTTAGATAGCTCTAGAATTTGAAATTTTCGAAGATTTCCCTTCGTTTTTCCAGCTCCAGTTGGCTTGATATTAAATGTAGAGGCCTGAAATATGCTACACATCATCTCTACAGCATATATATTACAAATCACCAATAAAATAACTAGTTCTTAGCATGAAAATGCATATAAAGTTAAAAATCTTCGAAATTTTCCTGTGTCTCCAATTTTGATTCTGTAATCTAGCCTTATAGGTTCTCGCTAATCTTCCTTACCATCATACTGTATCTTACAGTAGAATACATAACTTCTGAATCTTCGAACTAAGTCGGTAATGCAGTATTAGCAGTTTAGCAATATAGGCATTGTTAAATTAAATACTTTATTGTTATACTTTTTGAATTATCCTGCTATATTTTTATAAAATATATAACCGAAACAATCTAGAACCACAATCCTTTTCATTCTTGCCTTAAAGTGTAGTTTATTCTTATGGAGCTTACTAAAACATGTTAAATCTCGTTATGTTGGATTGAATATGTTGTTTTGCATTTGAAATTCGCCGAGTATGCAGGTCTGCTGCAACGGGGGCAATTCAAAATCGAATTGCTCAATGTCTTACCACCTGATACAAAAATGTAGACTTGTATAAACCCTGAAAAAACAGGGAAGACGTTCAGCGGTACTCGCAGCGTAATCCTGACGGCTCCCTTGAGAGGGTTAAGATTTTTCGTTTGAAAACCCGTAACTCTCTGAAGTTAGGCATTTGCCAAATTCGTTTAACAGGAAATATATAACAATAAATCATAAATAAAATATGAATGTTTTGGGTTTCTCCAAATCGGGCTGAACGATACTACATTCGTGTCCTACTTATGTTTGTTCCTTGTCGTGGTTATCTCGATCTTCTGTTACTTGGTGGTCCCAACTGTCCGCACATTCCAGGAACTCGCACGGAAACTCGGTTTGGTCGAAGACAAAGATGAGTACGACTACGCGTTGCAAGATGCTGCGCAATTCATGACAGGCCCGAGACTCCGCTCTTTCTTCGTTCTCCTTTGTAACATGGGGGCTCCTGGAGCAATCTTGTGGGACAAGTTCAGAGGCATCGTTTGCGAGGATCACATTGAAAGGAATCCCCATGATCCAAAGCTGGTCTACCATCTTGCCCTCGTCGAAATTGATCGTAGTTCACGCCGTCAGGGTTCCTGTTTATCCAATTACGATCTCCCTGATATGGAAGAAGACACTACTGAGTTGGGTAGGGAACCGCTCATCTATGGTGAAAATCAACAAAGAGCGTTGGTTGAGGAGTGGGTAGTCAAACTGTCTGATGATCAGAGGCAGGTTTTTGATTACGTTCGTTCACTTCTTAATAGCCGCGGGGTTTGTAGGTCATACAAAATGATCTTTCTGGATGGGCCAGTTCCCACTGATGATGGCCTATTGTATGACCGGTTACAAGAGCCAAGGTCAGACGATAGAATCAGTCGGTGTTGATCTACGCACGGATTGCTTCATGCATGGTCAGCTCTACGTTTTGCTGAGTAGAGTTAGGCACCGAAATTGCGCCGCAAACAAATCTGACAAGAAAGGTTCACTAATCTCCAACCGATATTGCGTCGTGAGGGTTGCAGGTACCTGTAGACTGCAACACCACGCAATGATTTAGGAATGTTACCCTCGTCCCCCCCGCCTGACCAGTTGACGAACCACAAAATATTTGTACTCCGCAAATGATTTGTCAGTTTTGCATAAGACACCTAAGCGATAGGTAGCTCCATTCACGAGCAAGTGATCCATTATAGTTAATTAGAATTAGGTGTTTATTGTTTGCGATCCTCATTACAAAAATTATAAATCAATGATATCAATACAGAAATAGCCCTTCAGAAAAAATGTTATGAGTTGCCATATTCCAGCACCCTATAAAATAAATCGAACGATATATTTGATAAATTAATTAGTTACCGGAAATAGAAATCAAACAATACGGCGGTTAATCAAGTGAAATCAAGTGTTAGTACGTTGGGTTACGTAAAAACCTTGCACTTTTTGATACAGCTTATATCCAATTGGCAGGTGTAAAGAAGATACCAGTAGAAGTATTTTTGTCCGAAGAACCAATCTTGAATTCTTGTATAACACCTCCATATCAGCCATTAAAGCTAACCATCTGTATGAATTTTCAAATTTAGCCTGACTCCGTTGCTCACTCGCCACTTCCCTCCAAGGGGCGATAACGAAGGGTTTTTAAGGAATTCCTGTGTTCCGACTTCGAAGGCGAGGCGAGGAGTCACTGCTTGCCTCCCTCATGTGATTCTAGGAAGGGCTGCGGCGCAATATCGGTCTACCCCTGGGACAAGATTTAGAGTCACGGCGCAATTTCGGTGTCTACCTGGATTTTGCGGCGCAATTTCGGTGCGCCCATGTGAAGAACATAGTCTTTAACGACCTCCTTCTTTAATACTGATAAATACGTCCTCAGTAGGCTAGGGGATCTGCGAGATGATGAAAACTCCTCGTTGTAATTAGACTATTCACGCAGTACGATAGGGGGTCTGCTTAAAAAAAGTCCCCGGTGTTGTACATAGTTGTTTAATAATGATTCTGTTTTAATTGTTTACGGCAGAGGCAAGGGAGAGGGCAACAATTAAGGCTTCGTCAAACTCCCCATTATTTTTGTTTTCGTTGGTGTAAATAGATCTGATTTTTAACCTTTTCACAGGCAGAGGCAAGGGGGCCTGCCTTAAAACAAACTCCCCATTTATTTTATATCTATTTTGTTCTTATAGTGTTGTAAATACATGGTTTCTACGTTTCCTGACCTCCCCTTTTGGCGAAACTGGATGCGCCTACTATAAACTATTGCTAGGTAAACTGACAAGGAAATAAAATTGCATTAATTCTTCCTTAATACAAAAGTTATTCGTTATTGAAATCAAACTTTCCTAAATCATTTCATCTAAACAATATATTTCAAAAATAATTTCAAAAACCCATCTGCATTCCTCAAAATTCATCCCAATAAAAACATAATCAAAATCTTTAATCACCGACAGCACTAAGTAAAAACACATACATAGGCTCTCTTCTCACATCCAACTTAACTAATTCTCATCGATAACATTAGAATATAAATATACCGTCATACACATAATTTTCACCAACCCTTACAATATCCGTTGAAAATTCATAACTTTATAAGTTCTTCAACCGTTTTCTTTGAAGTACGTACACAAAATCTCCAGCTTAAAATTATCTCAACACTGGCAATTAACGCCATATTGGGGTCCTTCAATATAGGGTATTGTTCAACTGCAGGGAACACAAACGGGGGCCTGGGGGCGGAGCCCCCAGCGAGCGAAGCGAGTCTACTATATATTTGTCAAATACCACTCACCTATTATTATCGCACAGCCCAAACGACTTAACCTTGAACCTTGAAACTTTGCATGAACGTTCCGCTCAGGGCATAGGCATCCACTAAGAACGGACTTTTAAAAATTCCCTCATTGCTACGCTCTATGATACATAAAAGTTTCAATGTTAATGTATACGGAAGCTCATGTTGTTGTCATGGTAACCTTAACATTAAATCATGAATCCAAGGTAGTTTTTCTGCTTTTCCACGGGTAAAACCGTGTTGATCAGCTAGTTATTTAATAAAAGGTTTATTCTGAAATACATAGTCAATTATCAATTGCGTAAAATATGAGTTAATGATTTGTCTTTCTAATAATTTAATTCTGTTTGTAAAAAAATCACAAAAATAAGTACATTATCCGATAGACAAAATAGAGAAGTCAAAATTGTAATCGTATTTTAAAAGTTGAGTTAGCCATTTAATAAGAGATGTTAGGTTTAATAAACTATATCTTTCTAGGACTTGTAAGTCCAAAGCTGGAATATGAAAACTGTAGAGAAAATGGAACAGAATAAATATAGACCACGTGTCGGGCCACAGACTATTGTAATTCTTGAGAACACAAAAACCAACTTCGCGTCCTAAACAATGCAATAGTTTATGATGTGCATTTTAAAAGCCATACATTTGAAAATATTGAAGTTTGGTATTTATCAATTCACTGAGTTTTTATCAAGCAATCTATGGTATTCATATAAAACTACAAATTTGGCTTTCTTTTATCTATGGTAATTAATAACCAAATCAATGACAGTACCCCAAACATTTTATTTGGGTTAGTATGGTTTAACTTTTATTGAAAAGACCTATGTGTATCTAAAGAGGTAAAATAGTATGATCATTTTACAAAACTCTTAAGCCCTCTCCCAAACTTACAACACACGAAATTACTGAATTAACAATGAAATTGTAAATTTACTAAACGCAGTACGTTGTCTGAAGGATGTTCCGCACTCCAGCGGCCGCAAATATCATCGGAATTCTTATAAATGAGGTAGAGGTTTTACCACTGACATTGCACTTGTAAGTAGATAATCATTGATATTACTTTTTTGATCTTATTAACAAGTTTATTGGGGCAAAAAATCGGAACGCCCCCATCCCTATTTCAAAATTGTAACCAACCATGCAAACATAGGCTTGTTTCAGGACAAGACTAACTATGCAAACGTAGGCTTGTTTCAGGACAAGACTATCGAAGGCATTTAATTTGTATTGTCAAAGCAATTCTGCAATGTTCAAGTTGTGTGATTTTGGTTTTACCTTGGCAGCTCAACCAACGTTTTATACCGGCCTAGGGGTTAGTCTGTCGGTATTTTGTGCCAGGCGCGATTGTGATCGCGAAATATGAATAAAAGCCAAGATTATCATAAAAATTTGTTTTATGAATTTTTAGTACCAACATAAACAAGTTAATTAAAAAAAAACAAACCATGTCGTTCAGAAATACAAACAAGTTAGTATTCCAAAGATTAGTTAGTTGTAACATAAACAACTAACCCCTATTCTTAAAAGCCGGTGTATCTTGACCTATTACTTTTTTGGAAAGGATGAAGTTAGCTTAGCGACGCAGAATAATGAGTGTTGAAAATTATTAACTAATATTAATTAATAATTATTATAAGACAGTCAGTACAATTCAATTAGTTAGTCTTGCTTTTTTTTGGTCACAATATTTTGTTCTATTATTTCATAATTAAAAAATTAAAATAGTTTTTGACATCTGTTTAAAAACAGATTACAATGAGAAACATTTAATTATAAGGCAAATTCAACCAACTCTATTACCATGCAATGGACAATCTTCCATTAATTACTTTTCATTTTAGGATATCACACATTCAGACGTACCAAGGCTTGGAAATCTGTTCAATGTTAAGTGTGTGGTGGAGCAGGACCGGTTCAGAATATCACACGGGGAGTGATGGCTGCGGCCAGGTCGGGTAATTTCCCCCAGGAAGCATAAGCCAGTCGCGGCGCGCGGTCGTCTCCTGCTCTTTATTCGCTCATGTTTATTGTACACCAGACAAGTCTCGGAAAACTGAAATATTTAAAAATACTACTTAGGTAACAAAAAAGTTAAAATAATAAAATAGATAATATGATCAAAATGTTCAGAATTAAAGGTGACTTTTGCAACAATCATTGTTGAATTTCCGAGCTATACGTAAAAGTTTGATTGCTGAAGTTCAAAGATCCTGTATGAGAAATAATTATGGTTTTTTTTTTAAATTACTGATGTAACTAAGCTAAAAGTACGGTTTGTATGTAAATCAACCTCCAAAACAATTGTATGCTGCCATTATATTGTGGATTTATTTGCCTAAATATCCGAACATAGAAACATATTAATACACTGGGGTTTATAAATATGTCCTAAATTGATGTGAAACAAATTAAAAGTACAAATCATTGGGTAAAAATGGCTCTATTTTTTTAAATTTGTAAAAGTTAAAGTAATCAGTGATTACTCAACGCTAAGGGTTGTGCATGAAAATTCGTTGCAGATAAAGAAGAGATGATGAAGGACGAGAGTGTCTTTCAAAGGGTCTTTTCAAAGACGCGGCTCTCAACAACAGGTCGAGCCTTATAATTGTCCACAGATACATTTATCACGTTTCTTTTTAATGGTCTCTTAATCCTATATTCTTATACAAGCAACGTATGCTAGCTTTTTTGTTTAAGCAACCATCTCAAAAACGGCTCCGAGCATTCCATTCAAATTTTGTAAGTATGTTATTTTTGGTTCAAAAACTGTTCCACGTAGGTTTTTTTAATTCTAAGTGAGGGCCAGGCTTAGTTGTTTCCATGAACATGTACTGTAGCTATATATTCAGCATATTGTGCACCCTCAAGGTTACATTATTATCATATGGGAAATTGCAATTGGGGATTGACGGGATTCGAACCTGGGTCCATCGGGACCGAAGCCCCGCCAGCCCCACCACTACACCAGGCCGCTCTTGTTCCATGCAGTTTACTTGCCCAGAAAAATTTCCTCACGTACAAGGGTCAATTTGAAAGTTTTGAAATTTTAATATGGGTTCGTTTGAGTTGCTGAACTGGCAGCGAAAATAGAACGAAAAATGTTAATATAAACAAAATAAAAACAGTCCAGTAATTTCTTGTACTCTTAAGCAAAAAGGATTAGAATTAACATAGAGTTTGCCTGGGGAAAATAATAAGCTACCGAGCAAGGCTCCGCCCACTAGTTACCGTAATGTTAATGTATTCAAACTCTGAAAAATTATATTTCACAACATCTTTTAATAATTGATTTTAAAAATAAGTTAAACGTAGTTGGAATCAGCCAATTTCACTATTTTAATAATTATAGGTCTATTAGCTAACTGCCATCTTATAAAACATAACCAGTAATAATTATTATTTTAATGATGAACTTAGCCCACTTTACTTTCTTAGGAGAGAAGAACTTTGGTACAAAAGTATAAGTTACTTAGTTTCGCATTGCAAAAGGTAGCTAAAATCTTATAAAATTTCGATTCGTTTAAATAATTTATAAATTGTGCCATCGGTTGTACAAAAATTGGTTCTCTATTGATTTCCCTTGTTTGCCTTGTTCAAGCTGACATGAAGTGTCTTATTGCGCAAAATGTGCCATACAAAATATGAAAAAAATAAAAAATATATAAGTTTAATATTCAACTTTTTTTTAAGAAGCAAAACATATAACTAAACAATCCATGTAACTTGGATTTTTGATATTTTACGGGGAAGAGACAAAAGAAAATTGTGTTCATCTCGAGAGAATATTATATCTCTGTCCAACGTGAGTACTTTTGTTTATAATAATGTCACCAGGTCATACAGAAGTAATATTTAAGTTTAACCTTCTCTCCATCTACTATATACTAGTAAACCCTTGCTCGAAATCGAGCAATTGTTATGTATTGATTTAAAAATAAAAATAATTATGGTACAGTAGTCTAGAACTATTTTATTAAATTTATGGTTGAACTTCCTGTTATACTGAGATTTTTTACCAAAGTTTTTTTAAACTCAATTTCTTGTGAATACTCGTCATTTTTAAGGAGGTTTCCATGTTTTTTTTATGTTTCTACGAATATTATGAGCTCCTCAAAGGAGTTGGCTTGACCTGCCGCCACATATACAGTAGTCCATGAGAAAGTACTGGGGAAAGAAGGTAAATTCCAACTTTTGCAGTGGACTGACACTGAGCTATACCTAGTCATAGCGATTTACATCATTCGTGGTTAGCATTTCATAGTTGAACTAACTTAATTTTTCTTTTAGGTAATTGCTCACAAACACTTCACATTAACATTCATCATAAACTCCAATCGAATTGTGTAATCAACCAAGTTCATCAAGATGAAATTGTCATACGTAAATTAGTTATTAGTTGAAATATCCCAAGCACCATATAAAATAAAATGAACCAAAACAAATTGTTATTTGAAAATCGACTGCAAATCTGTTTAGACAACACTGATGTTTTTAAATTGTTTGAATTAAACCTGATGGATATAGAAGAATTAAATTACGTTTTGTAAAAAATAAAGTTAGGCTGGTTGCTTTCCCCTAATTTATTTTTATTTTAACTTCAGAATCTTAAGTTTGTTAAAATTTCTATTTTCCTGATCTGTTATATAATTGAAACATTAGAATATTCATATGGTTTAAATTAAACTCACGTTTATTTTAAACCTTAATTGGGAAAAGTGGCCCTAAATAGCGTATGACCCGTCATAATCTCAAACCGAACTAAAATGGTTCAATAGATCTACTCATAATGAATTTTAAGTCTTGCTTCTTTTTCTTCCATTCTATTTATATTTATAGAATTTATTCATAAGCATTTATTTTTTCTTTTAGTATTTTTCATTGGAATGTAAAAATTTGCGAATATTAAGATCTTCACACGTGATTCAAATGTTTTTACAACTGAATTATGACCATAAGTATGTATTAGGATAATAGTTTGTTTATTTAAATCTTCCATCAACTGAAATGCCTCCAGCTCTACATGCGATGGTTTAAATTCCATTAACAGCATATGGCTTTGCTGAAAAACTTTGTTTGCTCCAATCAGCTGCTTCATTTGAAATTTCTATTTCCATGTTAAATCTTATGGACTAATAAGAAACTTTAAGAGCGTCTAGGGCTCTTCCCTTAAGTTGAACCTTTTTTAAGTTTGATTTTCTGCAAAACTTCACGCCAAGCTCTTCCAATAACACCTAAATTATTAAAATCGGCCCAGAACTTTCGGAGGAGTAATGATCACAAAAAAACTCGTAGCGTATTAAATAAGTAATAATATAGATTAGTCAAATACCACTCACCTATCATCGCACAGCCCAAACTATATGACCTAGAACCTCGAAATTTTGCGTGGACGTTTCTCTTATGGCGGCACCAAATTTAACATGTTTTATTGTGTCATCCGCTAAGAAAGGATTACAAAATTCGAAGTTTCAAGGGGTTTCTGGCGAGGTCGATTTACTCAAAATTTTCCATTTAAAAGTGTTATGGACGATCTTTTGTTTACATTTTCAATATTCATTCAATCAGCCAGCTGAGTTAGCTTCACATTCACAAATGTTCATACGCTGTTACAGCTGATTATAAATTGATCTTTTTCATCAGGGTTTTATTATTCTTTTGTTGATTTATTTTCTGGACATAATTATGTACTATATAAAAGTTACATTTAGTTTAGTTTTTGTACCTAATCTGTTTAATCATAAATTCAGTATTTGGCACCATATTTGTTTTGGCAGCGTAAGTTGTATATGCCTGTTACGTTGACTTGGCATTTAATATAATTCGACCAATATAGTTTCAAGCCTGAAGAGCGTGCTGCCTTTTGTGGCTGAAACTAATTCCCCGCAAGACTGAAAGAGGGGTACGGTAATTTTTTATTCACCGACAGACTGTGCTGTAATAGCCTAATCTAATTCTACGATCTATTTATTTAGAATTCCTTATACTATAAAGCTCTTGGTTTTAAGGTTTTTTTGCAGAGTCAAAGGTTTGAAATATGCCCGTATAAATGTAATGGATGACCTTTTGTTTACATTTCGAATTTCATCAGTCAAGCAGAGGGTAATTAGCTTCACAAACGTAAACGTTTTTAAGCTGATCTAAAATTTGATTCCTTTCATCATGGTTTATGGTTGTTTTGTAAATTTTTTTAGGTCATACATGCTATAAAAAACAGGCCCTAAAACGGGCTAGCAAAAAGGGTGGCTCTTTGTTACCAATCTGGAGTTAGATACAGAAACACAGGCGTTGAAAGATCATATGAAGCAAATAACCGATGGGGAGGTAATCTGCCTGGAGCTAACTTCGAAGTACCACGACCATAAATCTTACAAAATAGGTATTAACCTACAAGACGTGGTCAAAGCAAAATCACCGGAGTTTTGGTCCGAAGAAGTTAAGGTTGACGACTTCAGACCTTTCTCAAGGAATCATTTTTTAGGGAAGCGGAGGTGGAGTCGTCCACCAAGGACTCAGGCCTAGGCCTATAGTGCTCAGATAGTGTTAAGGTTTCTCTTCCGTCAATTAGGGTAGTTTTTCTCAATGTACAGTGCCTCAGAACCAAATTTAACATGTTTTAAGTGTTCACACAAGACTCTAAACCTCAAGTATTATGTATTTCTGTACATTGGTTGGTTACCGGCGAGGTTGAGGCCTATGAACAGATAGGAAATCTGTATCTCAAGAGCATTATGTGTGGGGAGAAGCACACCCACGGTGGAGTTGTCATCTATGCTGTGTCGGACTTGAACATAGAGCCTATGAATCTTTAGGCTCAGTAATTTCAATTCTGAGTTTGACCTAGAAGTTGTCGGTGTAAGACTCAACCTTGAGACCTTTAGTTATAATTTCAGTGTACCGCTCAGATAGTGGTTGTTTTGAAAACTCAGTGAACCTTTTAGTTGAGTGTCCATCCTACCTCACAAGATGTTTTGGAGATTTAACCTTTTACGTTGGTGGGGACTTCAACGTGCCAATAAATGACAATGAAAACAATCACACTAAGAGTCTGACTGACTCGCTCAGGAGTTTTGGATTGTATTGGAAGTCTCTTCAGCCTACTAGAGGCACAAACCGCCTGGACTCTGTGGCCTCGAACTGCAACGTGGGGAAATGGAAGTGTCTGTCGTCAACGCAGCGGTTGCTGATCACCTAGCAGTGGTAACCAAAATATTCAGCAGTTTGGTGAGTAACAATCCTAAGTTACCTTGGCTCGATAGATATATGTTTGAGACTAGAAAATTGGATAATGCTTTGTTTGAATTTTTCGGTAAAAAATTGGGAAAAGTTGACTGGCACGCTGATATAGGCCTACAAGGTACTGATGCTAAAAATGATTTTAAGCTCTTCTTCGACACCATATTTTTGACTCGGTATTTCCTGCATCATTTAGGCATAGCACAAATCAGTCAAAAAATGTAAATGAGAGTGCTAAGACCTAGCATAAGGGGTACCTTCCAAGTAACCAATGAGGTCAAAACTCTTAAAGCCTGGGTACTTTTGTTACATGATAAGTGTAAAATAGCCACTAGTAATGAAGAATATGATAGAACTTATAGTCTGTACCTACAAGTAAAGAAGCGGTATAGGTTAGAACTTGAAAAGACCAAAAGAGCTTCAACAGCAAAATATATTCAAGGCTCCCTCAACCCATGTACAGCCGCGTGGAAAGTGATTAATAATAACAGACAACAACAATCTGCTTCTCAATGTGTTAATAGCCCTGATGAAATGAATTACTTTCTAGAATCAGTCAGGGAAATTGCTCTGGTTACTCCAGGTGATCCCATCAGAGCTTGCAATCTGGTTACCAATGGGTCCAGAAATGAACTGAAGTGGGATAAGAGGAAGGAAAATACGCCTCAAAAAATAGTTAAAACTGTTTCAGGCTTTAAAATGTCGACTAGTAAGGACATATATGGTATATCTGTGGAATTGCTGAAGTGTGTTGTCATCAGAATTGCTTCCCCTCTGGCAGCCATTTATAACTTGTGTTTAAGTCAAGGACATTTCCCAGAGGAACTAAAGATAGCTAGGGTGGTACCGGTGTACAAGAAAGGGGATATGAACTTGAGCCATCGGCCAATTAGCATACCCCCAGTCTAGGGAAAAACTTTGGAAACAATAACCAATCGTCAACTTATGGATTTTTTGAGATAAATAATCTGTTCAATGATGCCCAACACGGCTTCCGTCCTAATAGGTCAACCACTACAGCGGTTGAGGAGCTGACTGAACTTGTCTATGAAGCCTTTGAATTGGAGAACTCAGTGCAGTTGACGCTATTGAATTTGTCCAAAGCGTTTGATTGTGTGTCGCACAGGATTCTCATTGACAAACTGGATAAGTATGGAGTTGCTGGCACCGTTCTGGAAACTTGTAAGTTTTACCTCTCTGGCCGCAAGCAGGCAGTATCAGTACTCGGAGCCAACTTCTAAAACTGCTGATGTCAAGTATGGAGTGCCGCAAAGCTCGCCCCTTGGACCTAGCCTGTATGCCATTACTGTGAACGACTTTGCGGTTAGTGAAGAGGCTTTACTCTACGCTGACGACACGACCATCGTGTGCCGAGGCGACAACGAGCTTACTCTGGAAATATCATCGTCTTTCTGCTTAGAAGAAGCTAAAGATTGGTTTAAAGTTAATGGAATGAAACTGAATGAAGAAGAGACCCAGAGGCTGTTATGTAGCCTATGGACCATGCCTGAAATGAAGCTATCTATGGTTAATAAGTCGGTCAAGCTCCTCGGACTACATATTGATAACAAGCTGGATTGGAACTGCCATACAGACGAGGTCTGCAAAAAGCTCTCTAGAGTGAATCATCTTATTAGTAGGAAACTTAAGACTCAAATAACATCAGATTATCTCAAGCTTGTATATTTCGGCCTGTTTCACTGTCACTTAAATTATGGATGAATTTTATGGGGCCATGCACCACACAGTAGAAGAATACTTCTCCTGCAGAAGCCCGCTGTGCGGATAATAACATCAAGCGGTTTCCGCGATCCCTGTAGACCTCTCTTTAGAGAGCTGGGCATACTAATCGTGCAGGGTCAGTACATTCTCAATTCGCTGGTGAATGTCAAGGAGAATCCCAAGTTCCAAGTTCCAACCAGAGAACAGTGCCACCAATACATCTCCGGTCCAAGCAAAATCTTAACATACCCTGGTGCAGGCTCAATAAGACGAAAGATAGTTATCCAGTGTTGGCTTACAAGATGTTTAATAAACTCCCACTTGAGGTTAAGATGCTAGAAAAAGCAAAATTCAAGAAGGTACTTAAGGAATAACTTCTGGGAAGATGCTTCTATTTAACAGACGATTTCTTCAGAGATCCCATGACGGACAAAGCACTCTGAACCCGGCCGCCACAAAAATGTAAATTGTATTTAAAGTTTTTTTTTTCTAAGTAGTGAAGCTTTTAGTATATATTGACAAGGCCTATCCAGAAGACTGGTCAACGGTTGCTGCTTGGTAAATGGTAAATGGTATGTAAAAGTTACATTTATTTAAGGTTTAATCCATCATCAATTTCTATATCTTATCTGTATAATCATAAAATGTGGTTCAATCTTTATTTAGGCAATGGGAGTTATAGTTTTTCCTTAGGGCGTCCTTAATGTATTTATTCCCCACAATACATTGGTGAATTCCTTTTTTCATCTAATCCGAGGGTGTCCTGGTTTTGCACGGAAAAAATAAGTGCTACAGTCTGTAGTTGACCTCTCAAAATATATTGAAAATCGCCCATATGTTAAGCTGTAAACTGAGTGACTCAAGTTTGTGTAATATATTCATCAGGTGTTTTTCTTGTTTTAATCAGATGGTTGTTGTTTTTGTTTTTTTGTTGTTTTTGTTTGAATTTGTCAAAATAAAAACTTGAAGTAAAATGTATAAGTTGATAATTTAATTTAAACATACAGGAAGAAATAAGGAATACCACATGGCGACGAAAAATAAGAACCACATTGATAGTTTTTTTTTTTGTAAGTATGGCTGAATCTTCCAGTTATATTGGGAAGTTACATGAATTTGGGATTAATGGTAACTGGAAACTGTTTAAGCCTAGGATAGAGAATTTTTTCCTGCTTAATGGCATTAAGGTAGATGGAAAAAAGCGTGCATTCTTTTTAAACAGTTTAACTGAAGAGGCTTATCAATTAATTTGTAATTTGGTTGTGCCTAGGGCTCCTGAAGATGTTGATTATCAGGATTTAATAAGTCTATTCGACAAGTATTTTACTCCTGCTATATCTTTGTTTGCTTGTCGGTATAAATTTTACAACGCTTCTCGTGAACAGAACGAATCTATAAATGAATGGCTTGCCAGAATTAAATCACTGGCAGGTGCATGCAAGTTTTCTCAAGATTTAGAGGGACGTATTTTAGACAGATTTGTTATTGGTATGGATCACGGTGAGATTAGGGATCGATTATTTGAGGAAGACCCAACAATCTTAAATCTAGACCAGGCCGTTAAGATAGCTTTGTCAAAAGAGGCAGCTGACTACCAATATGATATCAGTAGAAGTTCTGCAAGTTCAGTTTATAGGAATACTCAGGAAACACCAGTATATTCTGATCCAGTTTGTTATAATCAATTCCATAGTAAAGGGAGATGTAATATATGCGGTAAAAGTAATCATAAACCTCAACACTGTAGATATCGTTCGTATAAGTGTAACGTATGCTCCAAAACTGGTCATTTAAGTAAAGTTTGTCCCATGAAGAAAGAAAAAAATGATAGTATTAATCCTAGAGTAAATAATGTTGAAGAATTCGAGGATTTACACAAACGGGAATTGACTAATGACATGTCTAATACTGGCATTGATAGCGTTTATAATTTAGAAAGCGACTCTTGGGTTCCACCGTATCATATCATACAAGTAGGAGGGACTGTACTGACTTTTGACATTGATACTGGATGTTCAAGTACTATTATACCTTACAAAACCTTTAACAAACTTTTTTCAAATGTTCCTTTGGTAAAATCTGATAAAACCTTTATTTCTTATTTCAATGAATGTTCAAAACCTGCGGGGTCAGCTAGATTAAATGTTAAATTCAGAAATAAGGTTCATGAGGGAATGCAGGTTTTTGTAGTTCATACCGAAGGCCCTCCACTGTTGGGGAGGTCATGGTTAGAAGTATTTGGTCTCAGTATTGGTCACCATAATTCTAATGTTACTTCAATAAGGGCATCAGGTATTTATTTCTCTAATGAAAGTGAGTTGATGGATAGTTTGATTAATAAGTTTCCTAATGTTTTCACTAAAAAGTTCGGAGTATACAACAAGAGAAAAGCTTCCTTACAGCTGGTGCCAGATGCTAAACCTAAGTTTTTCAAAGCCTGACCGGTTCCATTTGCTATGCAAAAGGGTGTTAACGAGGAAATTGAGCGTCTGGTTGGTGAAGGGATTTTGGAGCCAGTAGATTACAGTCCATATGGATCACCAATCGTTCCCATTTTAAAGAAGAATGGTAAAATTCGAATTTGTGGGGATTATAAACTTGCGGTAAATCCTTACTTGAAGTTGGATCAATATCCACTACCAAGAGCGGAGGACATTTTTCATAGTGTTCAGGGTTGTAAAGTATTTGCAAAATTAGATCTATCCAACGCATATCAACAGATGGAATTGGATGAAGATTCCCGTTCTCTAGTAACGATTTCCACTCAGAAAGGATTATTTCGCTATACTAGGTTACCTTTCGGAATTTCATCTGCCCCATCGATTTTTCAAAGGGAAATGGATAAGCTACGTGAAGGGCTTATGGGAACTGCAGTTTTTCTTGATGATTCCCTTGTGGGTGGAAAGGATCTGAGAGAATTGTTTGACAGGTTATGTAAGCTTTTACAGAGGCTTCAAGATGCAGGGCTAACACTTTCTGTAGAGAAATGTGAAGTAGGAAAGTCTTCTTTGGAGTATTTGGGGTTCCGAATTGACAGTGAAGGACTCCTTACTACAGATGAGAAAGTCAAAGCCATTTTGGATGCTCCACGACCTCAAAGCGTAAGTGAATTACAATCATTTTTGGGTTTTACAAACTACCTATGTAAGTTCTTACCAAATTTATCTTTCATTCTTAATCCAATGTTCAAGCTTTTGAAAAAAGGTTCACGGTGGTATCGGGACCATGATTGTGAGAAGGCATTCAAGGAAGTGAAGTACTTGGTAAGAATGAACAGATCACTTGCTCATTTCAACCCTAATCACACAGTGAAACTGATAGTGGATGGATCAGATCGTGGTCTTGGAGCAGCATTGGTACAACGGCACCCAGATGGTTCAGAGAAGCCGATTGCGTTCGCAAGCAGGACACTATCAAAAGCTGAAGAGGGGTATTCTCAACTTCATAAAGAGGCAGCAGCATTGATGTTTGGAGTGAATAAATTTCATATATATTTATATGGAAGAAAGTGGATACTTGCAAACGATAACCGTCCGCTACTTGCTATTTTTGGACCGAAAAATGGTATACCCATGTGTGCTGCAAACAGATTGCAAAGATGGGCGTTGATTTTGTCAAATTATAATTTTGAAACAGAATGGGTTAGTACTAAGAATAATATTGCAGACTGGTTGTCAAGAGCACCTCTGCCAAGTGAATGTACTAGTAATGACAAAGAGGAAGTGGATTTGAATTTGCATTATGTTTTTCAGCAAAATTCTGAACTCCCTTTGAACTACAAGGAAGTGTTATCTGAAACTAAAAAAGATAAAACGTTAATGAAAGTGATGGGTTTTCTAAAGTTTGGTGGTTGGAGTTTTGGTGGTTCCAACCACCAAACTTCAGATACAGAGCTTTTGCCTTATGCTAGGAAGAAAGACGAACTTCACGTGGAAAGAGATATACTCATGTGGGGTTACCGGGTAGTGATTCCAGAAAATCTGAGGGAAGCTGTGTTAAGAGAACTTCATGGATCTCATATGGGTATTGTGAAGGTGAAATCTTTAGCACGTTCTTATGTCTGGTGGCCAGGAATTGACAAACAAATTGAAGAAACAGTGTTGGCCTGTAAAGTATGTAATATGACCAAAGATTCACCACCAAAATCTTGTTTGATTCAGTGGGAATGGCCCCAAAATCCTTGGCAAAGGCTTCATATTGATTACCTTGGACCTTTCAACGGCCACTACTACTTTGTTTTAGTGGATAGCCACTCTAAGTGGTTAGAAGCATTTAGAACCCAATCAATGACAGTTCAAACTCACATCAAGCTCTTAAGACAAACATTTGCACGATTTGGAATTCCTGAAGAGATAGTATCAGATAATTATTCTTCATTTGTTTGTGATGAGTTCCAAAACGTTTTAAATCAAAATGGAGTTACTTTTAAAAGTGGTGCTCCTTTCAATCCAAGAACTAACGGAGCAGCTGAAAATGCAGTCAAGACAGTGAAACGAGCACTGAGAATTGCTCTTGCTAGTAATAATAACGAGGAAGCAGCGTTGCAGCGATTTCTATTGGACTATAGAAATACCATCCATCCAACGACTGGTAAATCTCCTGCACAGGCTTTGATGGGCAGATCATTAAGAAGTCGATTGGATCTTCTTCGACCACCGTCGTTGTCTACAACTGTGAACAAGCAACAGGAAAATCAAGCTAAAAACTATGGTGGACAGCGATCTTTAGTTGAAGATTTGCTGATTGGTGACAAGGTTTGGGCAAAAAATTATGGAAGAGGATCTAATTGGTATGAGGGAAAAATTGTGGAAAAGCTTGGTCCAAAACGCATGAAGATATATATTCCAAGCCTGAATTTGGAATTGACAAGGCATGTCGACCAAATTAGGAGGGCGGAACGACCAAGCAATACGAAGGAGCGACCAAC
The DNA here is from genome assembly GCA_035578135.1 of Flexamia atlantica. Lineage (NCBI taxonomy): Eukaryota > Metazoa > Arthropoda > Insecta > Hemiptera > Cicadellidae > Flexamia > Flexamia atlantica. The sequence continues at coordinate 34,723,433 of JAQJVK010000006.1, forward strand.
CCATACGAAGGACTTGTAAAATTAAAGGGGGGAGAAATGTAATATATTCATCAGGTGTTTTTCTGGTTTTAATCAGATGGTTGTTGTTTTTGTTTTTTAGTTGTTTTTGTTTGAATTTGTCAAAATAAAAACTTGAAGTAAAATGTATAAGTTGATAATTTAATTTAAATATACAGGAAGAAATAAGGAATACCACAGTTTGTAACAATGTCGACGGATAGCGCCACTGTTCCGAACATTCAGCTCTTTATTACTAATTATTTGATACCCTATTTTACAATTCTGTACCGTAATGGCAAATATGCATAGAAATACCTTAAAATTAACACATTTAACGTTGAAATTGGTCTTGCCGTTTTTGAGCCATGACTGAGAAAAAAACCTACACTATCTACTCTAATACGAGAATAACTGTTTTTTAAACCTACACAACGCCATAGCACGTAAACAAACCTCTATATTAAGTATTCCTTGATATCACCTTTTTTAATTCAGCCACTTCAGATTCGTCAAATCAAGGTTAGACTATAATTTTTATCGTGAGCGAAGCCACAGGAACTGCTAGTACCTAATCAATGCTTTTTGCTGTGTCTGTATCTTAACAAAAGTTGTTTATCATTTTACTTGTTTTTTACGTGTTATTATTTTGTTTTAGCGAATTTCCCCTATAGGGAAGAAGCTATTACCGTAGGTCTCATGGTAAGACCTAAGCCCCAGACCATGAAAACTTTTCGTTTTAGGGCCCCCAGAAGCAAAAAACACCATTCGTTCGAATTTATATATATATATATATATATATATATATATATATATGTGTGTGTGTGTGTGTGTGTGTGTGTGTGTCTGTGAGCACGATAGCGGCCGTAAAAATGGTCCGATCTTAATGAAATTTGGTACAGACATGTAAAGTGGTAATCCCTCGGACGAGTTCGTAAACCAGCCCGATTGGACCACCGGAAGGGGGGGTAAAGGGGGATAAACCCCTCCAAAAATGGGTTTTTATGAGTTTTTTACATAGAAAAATAAAATCTACCGAATTTTTGTTGGCACCATTGAATTCAGCTCAAAAAAACAAACAATTTAGTATTTTGAATCACTGCTCTATGTCCATTGGTTACCGAGATATTGAAAGTGGTAAACACAGTACGTTGTCCCAATGTTAACCTTATGGGAAATAAGTAAAATTCTATATCTCGGTTATTTCTCAACATATATAGATAAAACTTGGTAAATAGCTTATTCTAGTTCAGATCTAATAAATAATGAATTGAAACCACCCAGTTTTAATACACCTCTAGCAGCAAACCTGCGTACTCTTTTCCCATGTTATTCTTATGGAGCTTACCAAAACATGTCAAATCTCTCTATGTTGGATTGAAATATGTTGTTTTGCATTTGAAATTCGCTGAGTATGCAGGCATGCTGCAACGGGGGTATTTAGTCTGTATTATATTTTTAAATTCATTGTAGTTTAAAGTATCTATTTTATTAAACAAATAAAAAAAATACGTGAAAATTGAATCTAACTGAGTTAATTTATACATAACAAGATAATAGTTGAGGAAGAGATAACAACAGAAATACAGATTTGAAAAAAAATTATTTTAAGGAATTGATAATATTTAATCTAAAACATTCTACATAACTCCAGTGGAGGGGAAAATTCAAACGTCAATTGTGGTACTTACTTACTAAAACAATTTTGAATGTAACATTTATTTACAGAAATGTTTTTCATTCATTATCTATTTTTGTTCCATTTTTTTAATTGTTTTTATGTCGAAAGCTACCACAGTTTGAAAATGTTAAACTACTATTAGAATTTGGAGTCATTTCAGCAGGGCAGTCAAGCTGTCATGAGATTCTTTTATATGGTCGCCTGAAGGATAAGAGTTAAGCAAGGCGACAAAAGTTTCCAATTATATATTCTTTTGAAAAGTCTTCAAGCATGGCTGGTTATTAAATCCCGAGCAAAATGTGGCTCGGTTTACGTGTATGCTCAGTGGAGACATCCACCTTCATTAGCTGGTGGACGAGTAGGTGGCCTCACGACCCTCACTGTATACTCTCTTGGAGGGTATCAATAGAAATACGTCTGAAAATTAGCCCACAAATTAATAATGGGATTGCTATGCTCCTCTTTGTGAACTTAAGTAATGCTTGGGCTACTATTTATAAAATTGATAAATTTATTTCTGGTTAAACTATTATAATATGATTAAATATTGGATTGCTAATTTGTAGTTATCTTTATTACTTAACTCAAGTTTTGCGTGTGATGTGAAATTCAGACCGATAGCACATTTTCCGATGAAATTGATGTTTCTATAAAAAAGCTGTTAGATTGAATGAGAACAATTTGATTTTGTTCGACACATATGTGTACAATAATCTTGTGTTCTTTTAGCGAATTTCCCCAATAGGGAAGAAACTGTTACCGTAGTACTAATGGTAAGACCTAAACCCGAGACTATGTTAACTTTTTATTTTGGGGACCCCAAAAGCAAAAAACACAGTTCATTTTCATAAATAAATAAATAAATAAATAAATATATATATATATATATATATATATATATATGTGAGAGTGTGTGTGTGTGTGTGTGTGTGTGTGTGTGTGTGTGTGTGTGTGTGTCTTTAAGCACGATAACTCGCCTAAAAATGGCCCAATCTTCATGATATTTGGCATGGATGTGTAAAGTAATAATTATTTGGACGAGTTCGTAATCCAGCCCAATCGGACTACCGGAAGGGGGGGTTAAGGGGAACAAACCCCCCCCAAAAATGGGTTTTTTTGAGTTTTTTACATAGAAAAATAAAAATAATCCAATTTTTGTTGGCACCATTGAGTTTAGCTAAAAAAAAATAGTCTTTTGAATCACTGCTCTATGACCATTAGTTACCGAGATATTGAAAGTGGTAAACACAGTACGTTCTCCCAATGTTAACCTTATGGGAAATAAGTAAAATTCTATACTCGCTTATTTCTCAACATATCCTGATAAAACTTGGTAAATGGCTTCTCCTAGTTCAGACCTACTAAATATTGAATTAAAACTACCCAGTTTTAATATACCCGTAGTAGCAAACCTGCATACTCATTCCCCATGTTATTCTTATAGAGCTTACCGAACCATGTCAAATCTCGCTATGTTGGATTGAAATATGTTGTTTTGCACTTGAAAGTCGCTGAGTATGCAGGTCTGCTGCAACGGGGGTATTTAAATATCAAAAGATAAATTTAATTACATAATCTTGGTTGCGGTCAAGACAAAAAAATCGCATTGTTGCTAGTCTGTTGAAAAACTGCTTGTTAGGCCTCTATAAACACTCCTTTTTATTTGCAATAAACATGATAAATACGAAACTTATCATAAAAACCGAGTTATATTTCAGAATTAATTTGACGACATCGAAATATCGACCTCTAACAATAATAGTACAAAGCATAGTTATAAAATTAATGGGTGTCTAAATAGTTTTAATAATAATGTTTAAATAATAAAAGAGATCTGGAATATTTTATAATACTAACCAATCCAGCTATGAAATGTTTGAGGACACATTTTATCTCTGAAGCAGAACCTATACCCTCCCTAGAGCCTAATAACCGGAGAGAGTGTCTGAAATACTGAGTTTGGTCCCTGGAGACTCACATTTTCAAACGTATTTAGGCCTTGTTTAGCTTAAGTTTTCTCGCCATATTTTCGTGATACTTGTATGGTTTACGTGGTCTAAGGTAATTACTTTCCATACAGGATCAAAATCTAAGGAACTATTATTTCTAAAATAAAAATGACTTTATCTTTTCGAGAAAAAAACAGAGTAAAATAAGTTTATGTATTTAGCCGTGTTTATATGGAGATCAAGAAAAAATAATATCTATAATCAAATTATTCATTTCAGTGAATCACATAAATTAATAATCTTTTTCGTGCATTTCTGATTTCATGTTTCCAAGAGTTACTTCACGTTACCTCCAGTAATCTTCCAGCAAAGTTTTATTTATTCTCACTATCGGCAGAAGAACTTTTATTTTGGAGATGTCAAAGGGGGATTGTTGATGAATTTTGATATTATTTTACCTCTTTTCTCCCACCATTATCAGTACAGGTACTTAATATTTGTCTGGGCAAAACAGGTGTTGGATATGCTGCGTTCGCCTCTGTCCTGAAAATTTCCTATGTCAACGTTTGTGTACTGCTTCGGCCAGCCCTTCTTATTAACTTTTCATTTCGGTCAAGGAAGATTCCATTGCTTTTTAAGAGCTTCGGCTCGTAGATAGTCCGAGAAAGCGTTGGTCACCTTGTCGCTCAATGCAGGAAACTGAGACTAACAGCCCTACGATGTGGAGGTCTGTTATGGTGATCACTCGGTGTAGAGGTTCCCTAGGTCGACAATAACAAATTTTTGGCCTTGAAATAAGCCAATTGATTTTTTTAAACTTGTTATTGGTATGTAACGGGGTAACATATATAAGATTCTCGTTTCTATCTGTCACATGATATAATAATCATGTGTTTAGTTGTTATTGTTTTGTTTTTAATATTGTAAACAAGTTACTTAAGTTTTTGAATTAAATGGTATTTGTTCATAAAGGATTTTTATAATAATTTAGTAGTATAAAGATATCATGGCGCAGTCGAATGTATGCTGTTTAAATGATTATTAACAGTGTTAGATTTTACATTTTGAAATAAAAAAAAAATTAAAAAAAAAATAAAAATAAAAAAATGGAGTACAATAAACCAGCAACATTAGATGTCACTGGGGACATAGCCAACAATTTTACCAACTTTAAAGAGGAAGTGAAGATATATTTAGTAGCCACAGAAACTGAAAAGAAATCACGTGAAGTGCAAGTTGCAAGACTAAAAAATTTATTAGGCTCTGATGGTTTAAAGCTATACAATAGTTTGAAAGATGGCTCTGAAGATAGAGAAACCATCAATTCAATCCTTGATATCCTGGAAAAACATTGCATACCGAAACGAAACCTTAATATGGATATTTATAAGCTGTTTTCAAGGAGACAGCATCCTGAAGAATCGTTCGAACAATTTTATGCTGATCTGAGGAGACTGATAAGACCGTGTGAATTTGGAGAGCAAGAGGAGAAAATTATGAAAGCGCTCATCGCTCTGGGGATAAACTCAAGAGAAATGCAACAAAAGCTTCTCCGTGAAGACACAAGTCTTGAGAAGGTAATAAATTTTTGTAAGTCGTTCGAGCTTGCAGACAAAAACATGGAACTTTTACGCAGAGGAATTGAAAAAAAGAATACCATCGATGTGATTAAGCAGAAGTCTTCTATCGTTACAGATAAGTTAAATAAAACTAGTTTTAATGAAAACCCTAAGAGACCACAACAGTTTGACAGTAAAAATAAATGTTTTAGGTGTGGTAGGGAACACTCAGGAGCTTGCCCAGCTATGGGTAAAACTTGCAACTATTGTTCAAAGCCTAATCATTTTTCCAACATGTGTAGGCTAAAACGTTATCATCAGACTAGTAACGTTAGCTGTCTAGAAGATCAAAATAAAGCTGAAGAGGATTATGGTACCTTTCGAGTATCTGATAAGTCTGGTGACTGTGATGATAATCAAATCAATAGTCTTTATATTGTGAACTCTCTTGGTAAGAAACCTATCTGGTGCAAAGAGCTTTCTGTAAATGGGCATAAAATAAAACTAAAGCTTGATAGCGGGGCTGATGTTAACATATTACCTCTTCATATGCTTCAAAAATGTGGTATCTCGCATAAGTCACTGGAGAAATGTAATATACAATTAGAAGCTTATGGTGGATTTAAGATTAGACCTGTAGGTTCTGTGACAGTACAGATTGAAACTGATTCCAAAATATCCCTTGCACAGTTCTTAGTTGTAAATAATCATACAGCTATTCCAATTTTAGGATTGCAATCATGTGTTGACCTGAATTTGATTAAACGATTAGATACTGAAGATCGTAGTGGTAGTGCCAGTAATAAGATAGAAAAAGATAAACAAGTTATCTTTGAGAATCACAAGGACGTTTTCAATGGACTTGGTTGCTTTCCCGATATATGTAAAATTAAACTGAAAGAAAATGCAACTCCATCTGTAAGTCCTGCTAGGCGTATTCCATTTAAAATTAGAGAAAAGTTTCGGGAAACATTAGAGTCATTACAAATGAAAGGTATAATTGCTCCAGTTGAGGAGCCTGTAGATTGGATCAACAATGTTGTAGTTGCAGAAAAACCAGACGGTTCGCTTAGAATTTGTATTGACCCTATAGAACTAAACAAATACATAGTTAGGGAACGATATGTAATTCCAACCATAGAAGAATTGTCCCAGAATCTATCTCACAAGAAAGTATTTACTGAATTAGACATTAAAGATGCTTTTTATCACATTGCCCTTGATGATGAGTCAAGTAAATTGTGCTCATTTAGTACAGTATTCGGTACATTTAGATTTTTGCGAGCTCCATTTGGTTTGTCATGTTTACCTGAACTATTTCAAAGGCTTGTGCACAAATACTTTGGGGACATAAAAGGTGTTTCCCTTTACTTTGATGACCTTTGTATTGCTAGCGACTCCAAGGAAGAAAATGATAACATTTTAAGAGAAGTATTAGAGAGAGCAAAACGTTTCAATGTGAAGTTTAACTTTGCAAAGTTTCAGTATTGTCTTCCTGAAATAAAATATGTAGGAGTCATTTTCTGTGAAAAAGGAATGCTCCCTGACCCAGAAAAAATTAAAACAATCAAAAATCTGGAAAGTCCTAAGAACAAACAAGACTTACAACGCATGTTAGGAATGGTTAACTACCTGAGACATTTCATACCAAACATGTCAGATCTAGTATCACCTTTACGAAAACTTTTGAGAAAAGATATTGCTTGGCAGTGGAACGATACACATGACCAAGTCTTCCAAAAACTAAAACAAATGTTGTGTAGTCCTCAAGTATTGGCTTCATTTGATCCACAATCTCCAATCGAAATTCAATGTGATGCATCTAGGGATTCAGTTGGGTTCTGCTTGCTTCAAAAAAGAAAGCCACTGTATTTCGGATCCAGGTCTATGACAACAACTGAAGAATCCTACGCTCAAGTCGAAAAGGAACTGTTAGCGATTTGTTTTGCTGTACAAAAACTACATAACTATATCTATGGTCATGAATCTGTAACAGTATTCACTGATCATTTACCATTAGTTTCTCTGATGTCTAAACCAATGGACAAAATACTAAACTATCGATTGAAGAGGCTCAAGCTTAAGCTCATTGACTACAACCTAAATGTAAAATATTTGCCTGGGAAATATATGTTAATTGCTGATTTTATGTCCCGTACTGGATTGAAAACTGAACCTAAAGAAGATAAAACGATGAAAGACTTCATTCATACACTAGGTTCCAATGATGTACATCTAAGTGAGCCAATACAAAAGAAATTTCAAGAGAAAACCAAGCTAGACGAAACTTTGAAAGAAGTTATTTCGTATTTACATAGTGGATGGCCTGACGTGGATCAAATGCAAGGTGAACTGAAAAACATGTACAGGATGAGAAATGATTTACAGCTCAGTGATGGCCTGGTATACTATGGAACAAGATTAGTTGTACCTCAATCACTAAGAAAAATGACACTAAATCTATTGCATGAGACTCATCTTGGAACCTCCAAGATAACTTCATTAGTTGATCAATTTTACTACTGGCCTGGAGTTTACTCTGATGTCCGCAACATGATTGCATCCTGTGCTGTCTGTCAAAAATACAATAGATCAAACACTAAAGAACCTTTAATCAATCATGAAATACCAGATACACCATTTACGAAAATCGCGGCTGATATTGCAGAGATTAATGGAATGTACTATCTAGTCATTATTGATTACTTTTCACGATGGCTTGAAGTATATCAAATTAACAATAAAAATAGTTCGACTATAATAAGGAAGTTGAAGGAAACATTTAGCAGATTCGGAATACCACAGACAATGATTGCAGACAATATGCCATTCAATAGCTTTGAAATGGGACAGTTCGCAAGAGAATGGAACTTTAAAATTGTTACTTCAAGTCCTTATCACCCTAAATCAAACGGTTTGGCTGAGAAGGCCGTCGGGATTTTTAAAACCATGTTTAAAAAAGCAAATGAAAACAAACAAGATATTGAATTGTATTTACTAAACTATCGCAATGCTCCCGTGGCTGGTTTGGGATATTCTCCTTCTCAACTTCTCAACAGTCGTCATATCAGAACAAAGCTCCCAATTAATGAACAATTTTTAAAACCAAGACCTGTGTCAGAAGATGTAATCAATAAAATGAAAGAAAATCAATATTTACAAAAGTTTTACTATGATCGAAATGCATCGGGAAATGGTGGTGAAGAATTCTATGTTGGTCAAGATGTCCTTGTACAGAATGTTTTTAACAAACAATGGGAACCAGCTAAGATTATAGAAAAACTGAATATTGTAAACAAGTTACTTAAGTTTTTGAATTAAATGGTATTTGTTCATAAAGGATTTTTATAATAATTTAGTAGTATAAAGATATCACTATCTATCACCCGCTTCAGCGGCGAAGGGGAGATTCATTTATTAGTCCTCCGTCTTTCGGAAGTCTTAGATTTATAAAAAATTCGCTTGAAATAGCCTCGCTAAAAGTAAGAGTGACGTATCAGCCCCGTTTAAAAACAAAACTACTTTACTATTAATATTAGTGTAGCTAGTAAGACATATAAAAATGGCTGTATTATATTTTTTAACAGTTTTCTAACCAAACAAATTGGGAAGATTCCTTGTTAAAAACATTCGAATGCAGTTTAAAAAAAAGTAAAACCATTTCTCAGTAACCAATACATCCGGAAATCCTGAAGTTGTTTACCTACCTTAGAATCGGAAAAATGAAGATAGAAAACAAAATCAGATTTCATATTTGTACATATTTTTGTTGTTGTACAGTATTTTCAAAGCTTATTTGGTTGGAAAAGCGTAATAGTTCTTATTTTATTTACTTACGTCGTTGCAATCTCTTGATATTTTTTACTTTTTACTGGTGAACATGTTTCGGCACTCGGCCATCTTCAGCACCTTGAATAAAATCCTTTACATAAGGTTAACAATCTTGTTAATTTCAGCTGTGGGCCACGTCAGTTTGTACTTTAAAAACACTACTGTACATTTACACATTTACATTTAAACATAAAAAACACTATTACACAAAATTGTCCACGTGGTTTAACTGGATACCAGTGTCAACAGGCACGGCCGCCGGCAGACTGTTCATCATTCTGCCGGCGGCCGTGCCTGTTGACACTGGTATCCAGTTAAACCACGTGGACAATTTTGTATAATAGTGTTTTTTATGTTTAAATGTAAATGTGTAAATGTACAGTAGTGTTTTTAAAGTACAAACTGACGTGGCCCACAGCTGAAATTAACAAGATGGTTAACCTTATGTAAAGGATTTTATTCAAGGTGCTGAAGATGGCCGAGTGCCGAAACATGTTCACCAGTAAAAAGTAAAAAATACCAAGAGATTGCAACGACGTAAGTAAATAAAATAATTAGTTATATGCAATCAGTGCTACATCAAAAATTAATATGTAATAGTTCTAACCACTACAGTTCGCGCAAGTATATCCCGACCAGCACGAGAATTTTGACGCATCGGGGTGTGGGGAAGGAGGGGAAGTCACTCCCCTACTCAAGCCCCGCTCGTTTACCACTGCTACGAGCTGTAAATAAGTGAACTAATATTCAAAACCAACGTAAAATTCTTAATTGTCAAAATATATTTAAGGTTATGGTTTGAGATTTTGTTTACGTAAGTTTTATCTTTGTCATTTCACCTATAAATTTGGGAATATGCATTGTATTCTCTGTGTTTGTATTTACTTGTTATTACATAAGAGCTTACACTTATATTAGTTATGTCTCCATTAAGTTTTAAATAAAAAATCATTTTCCCAGAAGTAAACAAATATTGGTTTATTTTTTTATTGTTGACAGCTGTCAACTCGGACCAGGTTTATGAGTGGCTATCTAACGGATAATAAAAACACTTCAAGAACAAAAAAAACCATCCAACAGGAGTCCAAATAGGTACAAAAAAAACACTTTGCTGTAGCCAATGAAATTCATATTTATAAATCGTCTACCTCTCTCTAAACATTCACTGTCCACCTCTCTCTCACATTCTTTAATATGGTCGGGATATTCATGTGCAAACTATGGTAATGAACCGCTCACCGAAAATTTAATCTCTCTTTCCAATAAATTAGCTGAGCTATAGCAAAACAAAAATAGTCAGGTTTTTTTACTAACCCTTTATAAAAAGGAAAATTTTAACCTAGGGGATTGAAAAAATATTGTTTAGAGAAGTACTAAAGAAGTTCAACTATCAGTTTTAACAGTTGTATTGTAATTTTATTTCTATATGGGTATGTAGAATAGACTGCGAAGCAAAGAACTCAATTGACTTTATCTGAGACGAGATCTAAATCGTTGTGTGCGCCCAACATGAAGGTAGTTGGAGAGTAATCACTCAATTAATGGGTCAGTAAACAGCCACTTCAATACTTACTTGAGTTTAATTTTTACATATATGGATGCTTTTAACAATTTTTTTACTTTTAGTGGCTATTCATTGATTTGGCAATAAAATGGGTAATTATTTAAGTTTTATTAATTTATTACTCTCCTTAAAAGAGGTTACTTTATTATTCAATGTAAGTATTTCAAAATCACCTATTTGATATCTTTACTTTTAATAAAATAAATATCAACTCGAAAGTAAAAATTCTTTATCTTTATTGCATGACCAACAAGACTTTTGAACTATAAGGGGGAATCATAGAGACTGAGTGTTTTATTTATTTAAAACCTGCAAATCACATTTCATAGGAGTACGGTATTGCGAAAAAAGTACCTGTATAAAGAAGAACAGTTTGAATCCAAGAGCAAAGGTATATTGGGATATTCATGCAATAACAATAAATCAAAGTTATAGAGAGGAGAAGGTTTGATGTGTATGCGGAGACCGCAGTAAGCCATCAGCCATCGATCTCCAGTGAATGGGCCACATCCACGCAATAACTTTGATACGGCACTACTCTCCTTGCCCGGTCACACATTCCCGAACAGAGGAGAACATCTCATGGCGATGAATGGGACAGGTACACACAATACCTTGGGACGGGCAACACTTGCACAATTACACACATTCCTGAACTGAGGAGGAGTACGCCTCCTGGCAATGAATGGACCAAGAACACACATTATCTTAGGAGGGGCATCACTTAAACAGTTACACACAATCCTGAACCTACAGTTGGCGCACGGTCATCCCGACCATTTTAAAGAACGTGTGTGAGAAAGATGGACAATGAATGTTTAGAGAGAGATAGACGATTCCTAAATAAGCGTATGTCATTGGCTGCAGCAAATTTTTTTGGACCAATTTGCTTTCCTATTGGGGGATCTTTTTTTTCTTGTTCTTGACGTGATTTTATTATTCGTTAGATAGCGACTCTTAAACCTCAACCGAGTTTACAGCTGTAATCAATCAAAGAAAATAAACAATACTTGTTTACTTTTGGGAAAATTATTTTTTAATTAAAACTTATGGAAACACAACAATTTCAAGATTAAACTCTTATTTAATAACAAGTGCATACAAATTTGGAGAGTACAATGCATATTTCCAATTTTACAGGTGAAATGACAAAGATAAAACTTACGCAAACCAAACCTCAAACCATAACCTTCAATATATTTTGACAACCAAGAATTTTACTTTTGTTTTGAATATTAGTTCACTTATTTACAGCTCGTAGCAGTAGTAAAGGGGCGGAGCTTGAGTAGTAGGGGAGGGAGTCAAATTTCTCGCGCTGGTCGGGATGACCGTGCGCCAACTTAGGAGCATATCTCCTGGCGATGAATGGACCAGGTACACACAATACCTTGGGACGAATATAACTTGCACAGTTACACACATTCCTGATCCAAGGAGGAATATTCCTCCTGGCGATGAACGGACCAGGTACACACAATACCTTGGGACGGATATAACTTGCACTGTTACACACAATCCTGATCCAAGGAGGAATACTCCTCCTGGCGATGAATGGGCCAGGTACATACAATACCTTGGGATGGATATAACTTGCACAGTTATACACATTCCTGATCCAAGGAGGAATACTCCTCCTGGCGATGAATGGGCCAGGTACACACAATACCTTGGGACGGATATAACTTGCACAGTTACACACAATCCTGAACCGAGGAGTACATCTTCTGCCGATGAATGGGCCAGGTACACACAATACCTTGGTACGGGTATCTCTTGCACAGTTACACACAATCCTGAACCGATTAGTACACCTCCTGAATGAAGGGGCCAGGTATACACATTACATTTAGACGGATATCACTTACTCAGTTACACTCCTCCCTGAACCGAGGGTATATCTAGAGGTGCATGGGTCAGGTACACACATACCCTGGGACAGAATTAACTTGTACAGTTAAGAGAGATTCAATTTGTGATAATAGTAAACACACATAGTACCATTTCTGTTAATAATATATAGGGTGTTGGTAAAAAAACGCCAGGTCTTCGGTATATGGTTACTTGCATCAAAACTAAGTAAAAAGTACCTATAAACATGGGTCCTAAAATGCTCGGTTATCCATCTGTCGGTCTGTATGTGTTTTTATATGGTTTTGCATAATTTCGGAACTACTAAAGTTATCAACTTCAAAAATGCTTGGTTACCCGTCTGTCTGTCTGTATGTGTTTATAACATGATTTTGCATTACTTTGGAACTACTGAAGATATCAACTTCAAATTTGGTACGTATATGCTGACTAATAGGACCTATTTTGGTGCGGTGTATCAAGTTTCTACTTTGCACCATTTCTAAACGGCAGCAATTTTTATATTTTAAAACTTAATATCTTAAAAAGGTAAATTTTACAAAAATGTTACAAGAGACAAAAAGGTTGTACAATTTTCTTTTTACAGAACTATATAAAGATTATCGAACTACAATTAACAGAGTTATTGCAATTTTTCTAACAGAATACATGCTTGTATTATGGTAGTTTCTGCAAATTTGCGAACTACCAATTCTGTAAGCAAAATTGCAAAAGCCCCGTTAATTATGGTTCGATATTAGTAATCTTTATATGATTTGTAGGAAATATGATTTCGCAGCTTTTTTGTCTGTTGTACAATTTTTGTAAAATTTACGGTTTTAAGATATTAATTTTTAAAATATAAAAATGGCTGCCATTTTGAAACGGTACAAAGCAGAAACTTGATACTGCGCATCAAAATAGGTCCTATTGTTCAGCATATACGTACCAAATTTGAAGTTGATATCTTCAGTAGTTCCAAAGTAATGCAAAATCATGTTATAAACACATACAGACAGACAGACGGGTAACCAAGCATTTTAGAACCCATGTTTACAGGAACTTTTTCTTTGTTTTGATGTAAGTAACTATATCCCAAAGTCCTGAAGGGTATTTCATCAACACCCTGTATATTCTTTTTACAAGTAAATATGGGCTTGATGATAGCTCATTCGATTTTGAAATAACTATTAAAGCTTTAAAGTATATGATTGGCGGACGCCAACTGTACTAATAAAACAGTTTTTTAACGCAAAAAAGTCAACAATTCCTTGAGAACCCGTTTATAAAAGTTACAGATAGTAAATACACATTCACAAAAACGCCTTCTCATAAAATAAATTAGATCAGTTTGTAACAAAAGTTGCTTTCAACCAAGTTTCTCAGTAGTTACCTGAACCTTTAGCACAAACTTACTTAAGTAAAACTAATTAGGTTAAACTTTGACTCACTCATGAAGGTAATAAAAAGAGGATTTACAATTAGTCGTTACATCTTTGGAAACTTTATTAAAATTATTGCAGAAGATTTTTTTAATTCCAAAAAATTTTAAGTAAGGCAATAATTAGTATAATGTATTTTTAGAAAATTTTGTTAATCTCAAGATGCGCCTTTTCAATTCGTACTCTTCGGATGCGATATATATAATTTGGAGCGATTTCGTTAAGTGAGTTAGTTCATCACTTTTGTTTGATATGAAATATTTCTATCAAAGTTAAATTTCTTGAAGATGTTTTAAAATGTTTTCTCCGAAACCAATAAATCCTGACTGGAAAAAGTCAATCTATTTCAGCTTCCTGTTGGATATGTAGGATTACAGAGGGGCGCTCCCGGCTGGAGACGATGAGAAAACGGAGTAATATGAGGCTGTTGCAGCCCGAAGTAACTCTAAACAGACAGTTTATTGAATCACAAGAAGTATAGAATCCCCGATATTTTATTGAAAATCTGGTTCTGTTGAAGGTTTTGTTGTTCAACTTAAATATACAGGGTTCGGCAAAAGTCTGGAATATATAAAATAAGTTCTACATTATATTGCTCAATGTAATGAAACTTTGCAATTGTGTATCAGTCATAAACAGAGATATTTTAACGTGTCTTATTATTTTAACATGTATGAAATGATAAAAGATACCAAGATTATTTAAACAACTTTTTTTAAATATCCAGACACATATAATTATATGTATATATGATCCCTTAAAACCCATCCTAAATTTTGTACTATTTAACCGGAGACCAATGTGAACGAACCTGCGAATAAACTAAATCTGTAATGTTATAAGGAATTTAATATCATCAAAACCTCGGACTAACCCAATCAATGACATATTTAGAAAAATCAAATAAGTACCTAAAATAAAACTCACTATTACGAAGGACGTTTACTCAAGTATATTAAATAGGCCTACATGTTTTACTTACAGAGATTGTCCCAAGTAGGCTTACTAAATTAATTAAAAAACAGCCTAAGTATTAGACCCGAATATTTTTAGAATTATTCATTCTTTACATTTTATTTTAAGTATATTTGTACTAACTACAACATTAAGTGTTGCCACGACGTTACAACCGAACTTCTCCCACAGTTGAATACCTGAGACTGGAGGCGAGGCCACGACAAGATGAGAGGCGGCGGAGTCCCTCGAGGGCCGGATCAATGGCCGGGTGCGTGTCAGGCTGCCAGACACACTGCCCCACAGTTGTATACCTGAGACGCGAGGCGAGGCCGCGATGAGAGGCGGCGGAGTCCCTCGAGGGCCGGATCAATGGCCGGGTGCGTGTCAGGCTGCCAGACACACTGCCCCGCAGTTGTATACCTGAGACGCGAAGCTAGGCCGCGATGAGAGGCGGGGCCGCGATGAGAGGCGGCGGAGTCCCACGAGGGGCGGATCAATGGCCGCGTGCGTGTTTAGCTGCCAGACACACTGCCCCACAGTTGTACACCTGAGACGCGAGGCGAGGCCGCGATGAGAGGCGGCGGAGTCCCACGAGGGGCGGATCAATGCCCGCGTGCGTGTCGGGCTGCCAGACACACTGCCCCACAGTTGTACACCTGAGACGCGAGGCGAGGCCGCGATGAGAGGCGGGGCCACGATGAGAGGCGGCGGAGTCCCACGAGGGGCGGATCAATGCCCGCGTGCGTGTCGGGCTGCCAGACACACTGCCCCACAGTTGTACACCTGAGACGCGAGGCGAGGCCGCGATGAGAGGCGGGGCCACGATGAGAGGCGGGGCCGCGATGAGAGGCGGCGGAGTCCCTCGAGGGGCGGATCAATGGCCGCGTGCGTGTTTAGCTGCCAGACACACTATCCCACAGTTGTATACCTGAGACGCGAGGCGAGGCCGCGATGAGAGGCGGCGGAGTCCCTCGAGGGGCGGATCAATGGCCGCGTGCGTGTCGGGCTGCCAGACACACTGCCCCACAGTTATATACCTGAGACGCGAGGCGAGGCCGCGATGAGAGGCGGCGGAGTCCCTCGAGGGGCGGATCAATGGCCGTGTGCGTGTCGGGCTGCCAGACACACTGCCCCACAGTTGTATACCTGAGACGCGAGGCGAGGCCGCGATGAGAGGCGGCGGAGTCCCTCGAGGGGCGGATCAATGGCCGCGTGCGTGTCGGGCTGCCAGACACACTGCCCTACAGTTGTATACCTGAGACGCGAGGCGAGGCCGCGTTGAGAGGCGGCGGAGTCCCTCGAGGGGCGGATCAATGGCCGCGTGCGTGTCGGGCTGCCAGACACACTGCCCCACAGATGTATACCTGAGACGCAAAGCGAGGCCGCGATGAGAGGCGGCGGAGTCCCTCGAGGGGCGGATCAATGGCCGCGTGCGTGTCGGGCTGCCAGACACACTGCCCCACAGTTGTATACCTGAGACGTGAGGCGAGGCCGCGATGAGAGGCGGCGGAGTCCCTCGAGGGGCGGATCAATGGCCGCGTGCGTGTCGGGCTGCCAGACACACTGCCCTATCATCATTACATTCAGTTCTGATTATAAATCGATAACGTCAACTCACTGTATCGTTCCTTGATTTTCCTTATTAACTTTGGCTGCTATGTAACAAAAGTATCATTGTGATGTCGTTGGCTGGTTTTCAGCAAACAGTAAACTATACTTTTATTAGGTTTTTAATTTTTTCCTTTATTATTTATAAACATACATGCAAATCTTTTTTGTCTTCTTTAAGAAATGTGAACAAAAATACAATAACAACAAACAAAAGCAGCAATATTTTATACCTAACGCTACCAAAGGGTTCAGATTAAACATATTTTAAAATATGGCAAGAAGGCATAAACTGTGTATTTTTCCAGACAAAAATAGCAATCCACTATACCTTATTTTAAAGGATGGAAATGTAGAGTTTACCCTCAAATATATGCAGGAACCAATAACACTAATCCGTATAAAGGAAGTCAATTTATGCGCGTTTCCCCCGGATATGAAGGGATTAGAGGCTTCGACACTATCAGCCTTGGGCGTCGGTTGTTGTTTTTATCTCACAACTTGTGTCTCCGTGATCAGTGCTATTTTCAATATATGCTATAAAATCAGTGCCGTATCATAAGATAAGTGTGCAGGTGGTAGAAACAATTATCTCTTGTTTATACAGCTGTTCAAGTATTCTGGGTTTGATTCACAAATTCTCTTAGCTTAGCTTTAAAAGGGCCATTATTAATACAATTTAGTGTTTCTTCTTAACTCGGCAAACACCTTAAAAGTATGTTTAACATATTTTTATCAATGGTAAAAATAAAAATAAACTGTATTTAGTAATTTCAGCGTACTTAATTTCCCTGGAAAAATGTTAAACAATCGAAACCCTGAAAATATTGTCATGTATATTGAGAACAGGTGCTTGTCTGCTGAAGTATATCATAACTATATAATATACATATACATATACCGGGTGTCTCACCTAAAGTGAACCAATAGTTAACTTTTTTATTATAAATCTGACAAAGAACTTCTTATTGGGGACCTCCCTTTATTTTTAACGCTGCTTTTGGGAGGCACTTTGAAATTAAAAAATATGGCCGCCATTTTCCAATATGGCGGTCAACTTTGATTTTTCTTACGGAACACCCTACATTTTATGGCGTTTCTGGATTGTACGCTTGATTTTAGGAACTTTTTATTCTTTCAAACTTTTTCCTAAACCCAATAGTAAAGGAGGTATGAGAAGTTAAAGTTCGATTTTTCCCCCTTTAAAATGCATGGGGAAATTGTTGGTAGTCTGTAAATCGAAAACGGTTGGGTTTTAAAAAGGTACCAAAGAATAACAGTGCCTAAAAATGTGAGTTTAGATGAGATTCAATGATAAAATAATTTGTAGTCGAGATTCACTCGTTGAAATGTATTATTTTGAATATGCTTTTACTCCGTAAGAAATGCATGGGATGGCATAGTTAAATGGGCACAATGCATTTTAAATGGGGTAAAATCAAATTTTAACTGTTCATACCTCCTGAACCATTGAGTTTAGGAAAAAATGCGAAAGTATAAAAAGTCCCTAAAATTAAGGGAAGAATCAAAAAATGCCATAAAATATAGAGTGTTCCATATGAAAAATGAAAGTTGTCCGCCATATTGGAAAATGGCGGCCATATTTCTAAATTTCGAAGTAACTCCAAAAAATAGCGTTAAAAATAAAGGGAAGTCCCCCATAAGAAGTTCTTTGTCAGATTTATAGTAAAAAAGTTAGCTATTGGTTCACTTTAGGTGAGACACCCGTTATATTTAATTTGAATACATTCCAAATTTCGTATGTAAAATTACTCAAATTTAGGATCGTTATAAGTAATGTACGAAATTAGTATCTATACTTATTTACGCTGAATTTTGTGATGGAGACTCCAGCGACGGTTTTGAACCTATTTTAATAGTGCCGTTGGAAGGAGCTTTTGGTGTGAAGATTTCAATAAGTAAAAATGATGAAGGTTAGTCTTAAGGGAAGAGCACTTCATGCCCTTAAATGTTCAAATTGCCCATATAAAAAGATTTAACATATTGGAGCAAAAATATTGAAAAACAGCTGATTTTAATAAAAATTTATTTATCAGCAGACTGTAAAATAGTATATTTCGCAACAAGAGTCGAAAATGAGGTTTTGCAGGCTCGAGATCGTTTCAAATTCGAGACGAAGTCGAGAATTTGAAACGATCGAGAGCTGCAAAACCCTTTCGGCCGAGATGCGAACGCTATTTTTCACCACACTACACGATGAAATATACCCTAAATAATAAAAAAAAACTGATTATTATTTGACTCACTTGAAAACAAAACACAGCTATGACAATCATATGATCGCAACTATCCTGCCTTGAATGCCGTATAATTTTGTGATGTTCTGACGTTGTTTCAAGCAAATAAACTATCAGCTGACTTTCGGCCCTAGGGCCCCCAACGTTTTCGGTCCTGTGGCGGCAAACGGTGTGTTTCGGTCCGCGTTTGACGTTTGTAAAACAGGTGATTTCGTTGTAGTGTGGTGAAAAAACTATTAAAGGCTACAGGGCAACGCGTATCCACTAGCAATACAATAATTAGGTAAAGCTGCACCAGTAATCTAGTTTACATAATTTACAGAAAATAATCCTACCGAAGAGCTGGGAACACCAAAATTAAACAAACCCGAGCTCTACTGATTAAATGGGCAGTAAAGTAAACACAAGTTGCAGTGCGACTATCAAAGAACAAAAGTGCCAGTAATTTTCTCGAATATTTAAAACCGAAGTTTCAAACACTTAAGCTTGATTAAGTGTAATAAAAATAAAGGCGCGGAGGTTGAGCCCCTGTAGCCATATTCATACTCGTTACAAGGCGCGGGGGAGCTGCTGGATTATTCCAGTTATGCATTCTCCTGAGACTATGAAAGCTTTTAGCGTGTCGTGCATTACAATAAAACTGCTTGGTTTAACACGGATTAAATTAATTGCAGTTTTGATGCGATTACCTCGCGAGCTCTGAGGCTTCGTTTCAAACACATAATTAATTAAAAACATAAACAATCAAGTTTATACCAGAATGAATTCAGTTTTGTCGTGGGACAAAGTTCGTAGATTTGTTTCAGCATCTAGATTTAACAAGGTTTTGTTCGATGATGCCCAAACTCAGTGTAAATAAAGTCTATTAGACTCTTCCCTTGAACTGTTGAGGTTTTAAAAGCGCCTGGATTTGAAATATTTCAATTAGATAGCAAATCTATTCCCTAACTTTCCTTATTAATAAGAAGTTAACTTTTTCTAATAAAAAGATATAAATAAGTTTTATTCGAAAAGGACGAGTTAATAATTCCTTACAGGTGAAGGATCGTATTTATTCGCATCCTGAGAACACTAAGGGTATAAAAATAATCTTCTTCAGTTTCTCATATCAATTTACAGCATTACGTATTCTAATACATTCAGAGTGATATGCATTTCATTGAACTATCGAAGCTAGCGTGCGGTATCACGTAGACCATTAATAATAATGTAGGGTTGCGGATCCTCCTTCTGCACAGCACGCGAGCTCGCGCCCACCCTCTCCGCGGGCCAGAGAAGGGTCTAATCGAATTCAAACTTTTTTAAACAGATTGTTATAAATATGACTTTTAAACTTGGTATTAAATATCAACAGACCGTTTCTTTTATTAAATGATAAGAGTAATTCATTTTTATCGTTGGCTATATTTTTGTTAAATCGATCTGAAATTGATACAATATCTTAGAAATAAGGAGTCAATCTCAACATTTTATAAAAATCTCTCATTTTTACGACTTTGTCGATTATAAATAATAATACATCCAATTAATTAATCAATTAATTTTGCTTAATTTCATAGCAAAGTTT
Organism: Flexamia atlantica; assembly: GCA_035578135.1. NCBI lineage: Eukaryota > Metazoa > Arthropoda > Insecta > Hemiptera > Cicadellidae > Flexamia > Flexamia atlantica. The sequence goes on from JAQJVK010000006.1 coordinate 34,743,694, forward strand.
CAGGTAAAATTAACATTTCGATTTTCTAAATATAAATAATATTTTTTTCGTGTACAAGAGGATAGGACGAGAAAAGTAATAATCGTTATTTTAAACTATCATCGACAACAAATAGGTTTAGGGCAACTGCTTAAGGCCATTAATGAAGACCCAGCTGAAGTGGAGTTCGAGTTGGAGCCGCTCTTGGGTCAATCTTTTTCAGAGAAGTACAACAGAGTGCTCACCGCTGGAGCTTTTCCGTGTTCTATTGTGCGCCAAACTTTCTGTAGGTAAACTTTTCGTACCCAACTTACACAAGTAGCAAATTAGTTCCACGCTTAAAACTTTCCTTCATGGTAAATACTTTCCTCTTTTATGTATGCATGTTCGTTAGGCTCGTAATGCTTACTTTCTAGGTCGATTAACTAAATCAAATATTAAAACACATTTACTTTCTATATTTATTTTCCTTTATCAAGAAAATGTCGGGAAAGCGTTTAGTTTTTGTTGTGACTACATAAACATTCTCGTGGAGTGTAACAGAGCCTCTCCTGAAACCAGGTTGTTAGTTTACCAAGCACAAACAATCTGTTTGGTATTCAGGAGAAAGACTCCGGATACATCGGATACAACCCTTTTGTTTTCGTATTGAGCTAGAGTCGTTGGTACTCCTATTTTGTATTTAAAAAAATAAAAATCAATCCTAATAGCCCCTCGTTTAAAATTATACTTTGTACAAAACGTACGAGTGGTTTGTAGTTTTTAAAAAATTATTTGATGTAGATCTTCTGAAGTGTGTTTACAATTTTAATTTATTCCATCTAAAATATGTGAACTTGGTTAATACTTCGATTTAGGATTTATAAATGAATGGTCACCAGACGCTCTTTTTATGGTTTACTATATGTTTGACTGGTATTAGCGTATAATCTTAAGAGTTACATAGATATATAGGAAGGCAGTAGCCATTGTGATGTATTTCGTTTATATACATCAGACTATAATTCTATCTATTCCATCTACATTATTTGAACTTGGCGGATACTTCGATTTGGATTTATAAATGAATAAGTCTCCAGACGTCTTTTTGACAGTCTGTTACATGTTTGACAGGTATTTGCGTATAATCTTAAACGTTTACATACATGAAAAACGAAAGGCAGTAGCCATAGTAAAGACTTAATGTAGGCCGTATATATACTTCCGACCATTAACCTGTCAAATACATGCCCACAGCCCACAAAATGCGAGAAACCTTTCCTACTTCTAACTTGGCCCATTTACTCGATAGTTAAGTATACCCAATTTATGTAACATTACGTATAATATTTTCTACAGTTTGTATTACTACAGTATTTAACATTAGTGGAAAGTGTAAACAATTATCATATTACCGTCATCCGTTTTATAATACGTTGACATTTGCTATCGAGTTTTTTTTTTATATTTTACAAAATAAAATGTTTTTTTTCATAGCCATTCTATTTTTTTGATAAACTATTGTCAATACCTGCTTTAGTGTAATAGATCACCTACAGAATCGTGGTAAATAAATCAGCGCTAAACCTAGTAAAAGTAGATAGATAAAAATTGAAACTCTTAAGAGCCACTTTCCTTCCTTCGTTGGATTCGGAATGGGTTGGGTAACACCAGGTGTCTTTAATAACGTCAACTGAAATCTCTTCGAGAATTCGTTGGAAAAAACTAGGATTTTAAAATAAATAGTTGACCTTATTACTAAATATAAACCATTAATTTTACAAACATCACTTTAACCGCCGTTATTTAGGAGTGAATCTTCAATCAAATAACCCGAAGTCGAAATAAACGTTTTCAGTTATTATTATATCAATGTTTAACGGTTATCTCCCAAACTAGGTGGGAAGTTTGCAAGAAAGATAATCCACCGTTTAGAGAGGAAAGCCTCAAAGCACAGATAGTGCCGCGCCGTAACTCAAACTGAAGCTGTAATTAGGCATTGATCCAGCCCCTAGGGGCGCCTATCTCACCTCTAAGTGCCCGCTCATGTTAGCTGAACCACTGGTTTACGATATTATTATCCAAAGTATTACCGAATCCTACGTTTGCTGATTCAACATCACGTTACTGCGCCCAGTGGTATGTAAAATGGTTGTGTAAAATGTATTTGTTTTGTGAATAGCCAGCTGATCCCGGCAGACGTTGTCATGCCTTTGACTGACCGAAGATCACCGGTATAAGTAAACATGCCAATAACTTTTATGTGACAAAACTTTTCCGTAAGGTTAATATGGAACCCTCTTAGGTCTCGGGGTAGGAACTCTCAAAACTAAACGGATGGCTTATAAACCTTTTCCGTGAAGTGTTATACAACAAATGCCAAGTTTTTAACTTAAATTTATATGTTAAATGTGAAGTACTTAGATTTAATGGATGTAAATTTAAATGCCATGAAGACTGCAGATTTAACATGGGCCTTATATGGTAAAATAAAGTTTTTTGCTTACAACTACTTAATCTACTTAAGAAAGATAGGAGGTAGGTTTAAGTTGAAAAATTGTTGGTCTTTGCGAGGCCTGTAAAATGATGTGTAATTAGACATATGCTGCCATTTAAATTTTTTGATTTTCAGGGCTACTAACATTTAAAAAAATATAATTTACAGTCAAAAACTTTTATTTTTAAATGTTGGCATGTCGCATATCAAATTAAAGCTGAGTTTACAAGGATTAATAATTTTTAAACAGGACAAAAATTTGTTTTATGGTTCTCGAGATACAGAGTATTCCGTAAATAACAACAATTTTCACGAAAATGGCCGCCATTTTGGAATTAGTAAATATAAATCAATTCTGTTTTCACCAAATTGTTTGTTTTGTTTAGAGCTTTAAAATGATGCATAACATGACATATGTTTACATTCAAAAATTCCGAGATTCGAACCCGTGACCCCCAGTTTTTGGAACACCCTGTATTTTAAAAAACTTAAAAATATTTTTACGTTGTTCCTTGGGGTCGATTTAGTAGGGAATGATTTTGTTTCATCCTTGTAGGACAACTAGTTTGTCCGCAATCCGTTTGAGACACCTTAGGTGAGACACCCTGTATATACCGGGTGTTCAAAAAGTCCCGGATCGGCTTGTTAATTTTTTTATTATTAAATATTGACCTACGAAACTTATAACATGTCTCTTGGTCACAAAACACTGTTTTAGCAAGTATTCAGTGACCCCATACCTCCTCAGGGGGACGGCCCACGAGGAGTCAGAAGAAAATCTTAAATATAAGCATAGGTTGATATGTACATCAAATTAAAGCGCTTTTTGAGTAGAAAACAATGCCGTAAATCCGATCTCAATCGGGTCACCGAATCTAAAATGGCGGCAGTTTAAACTTTTCTAAACTGCAATTTTTAACCTCCTTAAATATTCGATTTCAGACGTTCTAAGAGTCCGTTCGCGATGCGGTTTGCGGCATTAAATTTTGCTTTATTACCCCTTTAAAATGATATACATATCGACCTATGCACAGCCTATGGCATAAACCACTTCCATGAGGGACGGTGCCTTAAAGGATGTCTTGCATGGATGATGACCGGCATAGGTGGTGCTGTACATAATTTTAAAGGGCATGAAATTCTCAACAAAATGCCGCAAACCGCATCACGAAAGGACGTTTAGAACGTCTGAAATCGAATTTTTAAGTATGTTAAAAATTGCAGTTTAGAAAATTTTAAACTGCCGCCATTCTGGATTCGGTGATCCGATTGAGATCGGATTTGCGGCATTGTATTCTACTCAAAAAGAGCTTTAATTTGATGCACATATCAACCTATGCTTATGTTTAAGATTTTCTTCTGACTCCTCGTGGGCCGTTCCCCTGAGGAGGTATGGGGTCACTGAATACTTGGTAAAATAGTATTTTGTGTCCAAGAGACATGTTCTAAGTTTCGTAGGTCAATATTTAATAATAAAAAAATTAACAAGCCGATCCGGGACTTTTTGAACACCCGGTATGTCTACAAAGAAGCGACCTCCTTTATAGATTCATAAATATATATATATAACAGTTGATAGTTAACAGAGCTGTCAGGAAAGTTTGAACGACTACCTCTGATGTAACTATGGCTTAATATTTAACTTGAAAAATTAATTATAGGTAGGAAAAAAGTTTTACAAACTGTTGTTTTTTATTCTAAAGTAGTTTTACGGAGCATTATAAATATAAGTGTTAAAACACTCTTCAATATATATGCTGATATCATATTGTGCGTAAAGCGTAAAAAGACGAATAATTTTTTAATAACAATGATCCTATTAATTACTTAAGTCATGTTAAGAAACATCAAGGCCTACCTACTTATTATGACTTTTTTTTATACTCTAACCAAACTTAGCTGTACGTGTACATTTTTTTACAAGAACTGGAGACTTCATTTAGTAGTTTTGACGCATTATCTAGATTAATTTACCGAAGCTTTTTAAAACAGTAGCTATACCATTTACTCTCCACATAACCATGGTGGACCCCCAGGTCGCAATCCTTTCCAGGTGAATTTGCAAGGTCGACAAGAGATTTGTAGGAGTTGAATCATCCAGTGATCAGATCCCATAAAAAGGGAGAGGCTGACCCCTTGAGTATGTCTTTTGTTTACAACGTTCTCTGAACTGTATGTAAACAAAAGACTGTATGTATGTATTTTCCAGTGTATGTACATTATTGAAAAGGAATACTTTTCTAGCCAAAACTTTCCAGATTCTTGGTATCCGTTATGACCAAGGTGTGGTTGCTAAGTGTAGCGGTCGTGTTGCAGGGGCGATGGAGGAGGTTAGCGCCGTGCTGGGGCGGGGAGTCGACCTGCCCTGTAACATCGAGCCCAGCGGCTGCGAGGACCGCGTCTACATGGTGCTGTGGTTGCTACGTGTTGCTAAGTGTAGCGGTCGTGTTGCAGGGGCGATGGAGGAGGTTAGCGCCGTGCTGGGGCGGGGAGTCGACCTGCCCTGTAACATCGAGCCCAGCGGCTGTGAGGACCGCGTCTACATGGTGCTGTGGTTGCTACGTGTTGCTAAGTGTAGCGGTCGTGTTGCAGGGGCGATGGAGGAGGTTAGCGCCGTGCTGGGGCGGGGAGTCGACCTGCCCTGTAACATCGAGCCCAGCGGCCGCGAGGACCGCGTCTACATGGTGCTGTGGTTGCTACATGTTGCTAAGTGTAGCGGTCGTGTTGCAGGGGCGATGGAGGAGGTGAGCGCCGTGCTGGGGCGGGGAGCCGACCTGCCCTGTAACATCGAGCCCAGCGGCCGCGAGGACCGCGTCTACATGGTGCTGTGGTTGCTACATGTTGCTAAGTGTAGCGGTCGTGTTGCAGGGGCGATGGAGGAGGTGAGCGCCGTGCTGGGGCGGGGAGCCGACCTGCCCTGTAACATCGAGCCCAGCGGCCGCGAGGACCGCGTCTACATGGTGCTGTGGTTGCTACATGTTGCTAAGTGTAGCGGTCGTGTTGCAGGGGCGATGGAGGAGGTGAGCGCCGTGCTGGGGCGGGGAGTCGACCTGCCCTGTAACATCGAGCCCTGCGACTGCGAGGACCGCGTCTACATGGTGCTGTGGTTGCTACATGTTGCTAAGTGTAGCGGTCGTGTTGCAGGGGCGATGGAGGAGGTTAGCGCCGTGCTGGGGCGGGGAGTCGACCTGCCCTGTAACATCGAGCCCAGCGGCCGCGAGGACCGCGTCTACATGGTGCTGTGGTTGCTACATGTTGCTAAGTGTAGCGGTCGTGTTGCAGGGGCGATGGAGGAGGTGAGCGCCGTGCTGGGGCGGGGAGCCGACCTGCCCTGTAACATCGAGCCCAGCGGCCGCGAGGACCGCGTCTACATGGTGCTGTGGTTGCTACATGTTGCTAAGTGTAGCGGTCGTGTTGCAGGGGCGATGGAGGAGGTGAGCGCCGTGCTGGGGCGGGGAGCCGACCTGCCCTGTAACATCGAGCCCAGCGGCCGCGAGGACCGCGTCTACATGGTGCTGTGGTTCCGCGAGGGAGCGGGCAAACCTCTTTATAGGTACTTTTATTTTAGTTCTTTTAAGCATACGAGTAGTTTGGTCTTTTGAGAGCAATACATCAAAACACATTAAACAAGTGGGATTAAAATATCTAGCAAAGCGTACGGATTGCGTTTTTATAGTTTGTTGACTCACGTGTTATTGTCTCTAAGACACGGGCGTGTGTCACCGGTCACGCAGAGCTGCCTGGGGCGGAGTGTTTAGTCAGCGGATGATCGAGTGAGCCAGGTGACCTCATCTATATTTATTACTGCAGACAATGAAATACTCCCCCCGTATTGGCCGGGTCGCACGCCACCCTGACTCACGCGGCCGCTGCTGACTCATTCATGAGAACTGCCACACTTCCGCGGACTCCACGGGGCTCGGCAAATCTCAAAAGTACAACATTCTAGTCTGTTATAAGTGGTTTTGTTGTATTGACGGTACTAAAGAGTTATCACCAAATCAGCCGTTTAAAGAAAAGTTCTTTCTCAATACATAATTTCAAGTAACGTTGATGATAATAAGCAATTAAAATGAATTAGCTAAAAAGAAAAATAGCTTGGTTTTAAAATTGGAGGTAAATGGTGAGCTGTTGAGAGTGGACGATGGATTTGAAGATGCTAGACCGCAGCTCCCGAAAGCGCCGTGACTAGCAAATCTGTCGTGGTGTAGTCACCCTCTGCTTGTATCTTACGCTCACTAATTTATATTGTTGTGAGCCTTATTATGTCAAAATAATCCGCAGAAAACAATGTAACTACAAATTTCGTTAGCCTGATAAGGGAGATCCTTTTTTGACCGACCGAGACACACATCTATCGCGTCATGCCCGCAGGTACGACGTGCGAGGGCGGTCGTTCAGCAACGCCGTCATGTGGTCGGACTCCAACGCCTTCGGCCCGCGCGCGTTCTTCGTGACGGGCAAGCAGCCGGCCGCCGCCCTGCAGCTGGACGCCGTGCAGCTCAAGGACGCTGGCGTCTACCGCTGCCGCGTCGACTTCCGCAACTCGCCCACCAGGAACTTCCAGGTCAAGCTCACCGTCATCGGTGAGTTCGAGACATCGTACAGCTACTATTCTAGTTTTTATTATACATTTTACAAATAATAAATCCCCCCCCCTACTCCAGATACCCTCCAACGTAGATTTTATAATATTTTTTACAAGAGTCCTCTCCCAGGTGGTCCTAAATTAGCCCAGTTGGGCTGTTGTTGGAAATTGTCAGTATAATCTATAATATAAGAAGTTGGAAAAAATATAATTAAAAATAAAAAGATTTTTGTGCTGAGGATTATGGCCTAACTACAGGGTCAATTTGGACGATTTACTTGTTGTTTGAAAGCCTATAAAGCCCTTAAGATGAACACAAAAAAATCCTTTGGTTCTAAGTAAAGTTAGGGCTCACTAAAAACATTGTACAGCAAGTCACTCTAAATACAGTGTACAAAATCATTTCTCGTTGTAACTAAATTCAATATAACTTAATTGAAATCTGATTTCCAACTCTAATACTGCAAGAAAACTTGTGTAAAATAGTAAACCTAATAAAGGATTAATTACAAAAGTTATATGTAAAAATAAAAATAAAAACATATTAAAATGGCATTAATTATATTAATTTTCTGTGGTTGCAGTGCCGCCGCACAACCTGCTGATGTACGACAACTCGGGGCGCGAGATCACGGAGGGCGTGGTCGGCCCGCTCAGAGAGGGCGACGACCTCGTGCTCAAGTGCGAAGTCAGAGGAGGTACACTTACATTCAGCAGGACTGCTTTTAAGACCCAAAATACATCATTGTTTCGTACTTGTTTTATTTTAAATTTTAGTTTTTAATATTTACTGGGTGCCTGTTATGTGCTTATTCCGATGATGGGTAATCATTTGATTATACCGGGAATGGCCTGGTGTAGTGGTAGAACGGGGGACTTCATTCCCAGGGTCCCGGGTTCGAACGCCAATCGCCAATGGATAATGCCGTAACCTTGAGGGTGCACAATAAGCTAATTAAGCTGAAGTGCATGTCCATGGAAACTTCTAAGCCTGACTCTCGTCTAGAAAAAAATAAGTGGTATTATACCACTATTTCTCTTGGGCAATGAAATGGCCAAGTGGCAACTGGAGGAGGAATAAAACACAATTTTTCACTCCCCCTTAGAATAAGTTTACGATGCTGTTAAAAATTCCTTTCACACTTATTTAAATGCCCAGTAAATCACAAATTATCAAAAGTATATAACAAATCGTTTTATACCTTTATATTTATATTCAGAGTTGCACTAAAAATAGAATCACAGTCAAGCTACACTGCCAACCCCGCTTAGCACTCTTCCAAAGAACTCGGATAGGTTAATTGGAGTACAACTGCTCTTTACGAAATAAACTTTACTTTGCACTCGATCCCAAAGATTCTTTAGATGTACAAATTTAAATTAAAGGTTATGGGAAAACTATGTTTCCAATGATTAGACGTAGATTGTTGGAAGTTAAAAAAAATAATTTTACATGATACTTGGGAGTAAACAGGTCTAAAACTTGTGACCCAATCAAATGTGAGTTCAAATGTGAGTTGTGACCCAATCTTGTGAGTTCAATCAAATTCTATGCGGGAAATTGACAAAAAAATTAATTTTGGGATTTAAATATTTATTTAATTAGGTTTCCTATATCGGAAACGCTTTAAAATGGATAATTTTGTTTGCAGAAATTGATGAATTTTAAAAGACAATTTCTTTTAGGTTTATAATAATCATTGACGTAAAAATAAATTCCATCCAAATGATATTAAATTAGTGAGTGAATGACAGGTAACCCGGCGCCGACGGTGTCGTGGTTCGTCAACGACAAGATCGTGACGGACGGGAAGGTGGAGCGCGTGGGCGAGAACGTGATCGTGAACCGCCTGGTGGTGGCGAAGCTGCGGCGCGACCAGCTCAACACCACGTTCAAGTGCCAGGCCAGCAACACCAAGCTCATGCAGCCCACCGAGAAGACCGTCCGCCTCGAGCTCTACTGTGAGCCCACTCAGATATCTAATTACTGCCATTTATGCTTTAAAATGTCATAACACTCTCAGTAATGTTCATTAAATCTTGTACTTTACAGTGAAAGAATTCAATATGTATGTCGTAGCCACTCACTGGATTCAACGCTCATTGGACACAAATTTCGGGGCGTGTTGGGCAGTCGCTATAAAATCTGTTAAAGTAAATCCATATGTTTATGTCAAATCTCGATGTCTTTGTCAAAGTAACTTATCTTGTTTGCTTTTAAACTTTTTAAATATTTTTACATCCAAATATGTTAATATTGGTTTTATTTACCCACGCCTTTTCAAAATATAGTTAGTCTAGATAGTTTTGGATCGTGAATTTATTGTTATATAAATTTAATTCTGACTAAAATAAAGAGTTAAACATCGTTATTGTCACAATAAAATATTAACTTATTTTGTAATACAATGTGATTTATACAACGTTTTAAAATAAAAATTGTCGTTTTAAATAGTTAAAAAATGAACAAAAGTTTAAAAATGGTAAATAAATCTTAAAAAATTATGATGATTCAAAATTGTTCTTTTGCTAGCAACCCCTTACCTTGTAATACCTTCAACACTCATAAGTTATCCCTATAAAGAAATTCTTCATATGAATTTCCAAACACAGATATTTGTTTTAATATAAATTCGATTTTTAAACTACTGATGTCGTACATTACTTAAAAATATCATTCTGTAAACAGGACAATCCATATAGATTTCCTATTAATTAAAAAAATGTATGCAAAAAAAGTTGCAAAGAAAAGGCTTCAAGTAATGATGAGTTCATACAAACATAAAAAACTTTAACCAAAATTTACCTTGATTCTAATAAGATTGTAAAAATAACAAATAAAACAAAAAATTTAATGTAAACTTTATGTTTTCAATGTTGACTTGAAAGAAGAAACTGAAGAATTGATTTTATTGATTTGCGCAAGACTTTTTTCGTACTTGCTATGAATTTGTTTTACCTTGCTATATTGATTTATTATAAGTATTGTTGGGGATGACGAAATTATTTGGTAATCAGTTAAATCATAAAAAGTTAAAAGGTTAATGTTATAGCATGTTGATGTGTTATGTTACTTACAAATAAATGTAATAGTTAAAATGTTTAATGATGTTTGGTTATTAAAACATAAAATTTAAATTGACTGAATTGTCTGGTTTAGTGTTGGACTATCTTATTGTACACGTTCTATAATATACTTTTAAAACGTTCTGATTTTGCATAATTAAAAATAATACATCGGTTTACGTTGATGATGGTAATCAACGTAAACCGCAATTTTATGTTTTTACATCAAGTGACCAGCATATGAGCAGGACACATGGAGTAAAAATAATAATTACAACAAGTGCCTAGTTTTGTTGGTTGCATCTGTAATTTTAAATGAATGCGGCCAACAATATGCCCAGCGAGCTGGGCTCTTCATGAAGTGCCCGGTTAGCGCCGAGCACTTCATCAAGTGCTCAAATACAACAAGTGATTACGACATGTATATTGCGGCCTTAAATCTATGGATTGTATGTTTAATTAGAAAGTATTACTTTACGAAGGCTTGTATAAAACTTCATAAAACATATTTAGAAATATCATACCTTATTTAAATATTTACTCCATATTAAGTCACTCTGGCTAACATTAGGATTTATTCATGATTTTGCCTCCAGAATCGATGTGAGTACTAAAATAGTTGATAATGGCCTAATGGGGCCGAAACTATAGTCATCCGTGATTACAATTAGAATCGACGACAGTATCTGGGGTAAGTAAACCCAACTATTTTAGTAACATTAAGGACATGACTTAATAAATGCATTAAACCTTTATTGAGGAACCCGACAATTAGTAATAAAAAATAAAAAAAACTATAACTACAATACCAATTGAGAACACCATGCACTTTGACTGAAACAACTTTATACACAAACAAGAACTAAACTTAGTTGCTACGGCTACATATCTTATTCCCCAGAGTTGTTTACTCGCATATTTAAACCAGCTACCGTTCCAGTTAAAAGTTAAAGTTCAAATTAAAGTTAAATTAACTTCCAAAGCATCTAAAGGATATGTTTTGTATTCTATCTACTATTACTTATTCAAATGTTAACAATTCTATCTCTCCGCTTAACTGTCGCAGTAGTCATGGGAATTCAAAATATACGCGATTTTATTAGTTATGTAAAATTTGAAATATAAATCTATACTAAAACAAGCATTAATACCATGATTTCCTTATCCATCTAATATATTTAAATTAATCATTATAAGTAGTTTTCCTTTATAATTTCCTTGAGTATTCGAACATACTACTATCATACATGAACTATTATACAGCAATGGTATATGATGTTGTGCATACAAACCACTAACACAAAGTGAACTTTGCAGTGAAGCCGGTTGCCGCGAACATCATCACCAAGCCGGCTGAACTGGTGGCCTACGAGACGGTCAACCTGACCTGCGAGGTCACAGGGTCCAGGCCCACGGCAGAGGTCACGTGGTACCGCGAGGGCCGCAAGTTCAAGAGGGGCAAGGTGAGTAGTGTAGCCATCAGTTGCAACTGTCTGTGTACAGCCACGAGACGTCTACCTGACCTGTGAGGTCACAGGGTCCAGGCCCACAGCAGAGGTCACGTGGTACCGCGAGGGCCGCAAGTTCAAGAGGGGCAAGGTGAGTAGTGTAGCCATCAGCTGCAATTGTCTGTGTACAGCCACGAGACGTCTACCTGACCTGTGAGGTCACAGGGTCCAGGCCCACAGCAGAGGTCACGTGGTACCGCGAGGGCCGCAAGTTCAAGAGGGGCAAGGTGAGTAGTGTAGCCATCAGCTGCAACTGGCTGTGTACTGCCACGAGACGTCTACCTGACCTGTGAGGTCACAGGGTCCAGACCCACGGCAGAGGTCACGTGGTACCGCGAGGGCCGGAAGTTCAAGAGGGGCAAGGTGAGTAGTGTAGCCATCAGCTGCAATTGTCTGTGTACAGCCACGAGACGTCTACCTGACCTGTGAGGTCACAGGGTCCAGGCCCACAGCAGAGGTCACGTGGTACCGCGAGGGCCGCAAGTTCAAGAGGGGCAAGGTGAGTAGTGTAGCCATCAGCTGCAATTGTCTGTGTACGGCCACGAGACGTCTACCTGACCTGTGAGGTCACAGGGTCCAGACCCACGGCAGAGGTCACGTGGTACCGCGAGGGCCGCAAGTTCAAGAGGGGCAAGGTGAGTAGTGTAGCCATCAGCTGCAATTGTCTGTGTACAGCCACGAGACGTCTATCTGACCTGTGTGGTCGCAGGGTCCAGACCCACGGCAGAGGTCACGTGGTACCGCGAGGGCCGGAAGTTCAAGAGGGGCAAGGTGAGTAGTGTAGCCATCAGCTGCAATTGTCTGTGTACAGCCACGAGACGTCTACCTGACCTGTGAGGTCATAGGGTCCAGGCCCACGGCAGAGGACACGTGGTACCGCGAGGGCCGCAAGTTCAAGAGGGGCAAGGTGAGTAGTGTAGCCATCAGCTGCAATTGTCTGTGTACTGCCACGAGACGTCTACCTGACCTGTGAGGTCATAGGGTCCAGGCCTACAGCAGAGGTCATGTGGTACCGCGAGGGCCGGAAGTTCAAGAGGGGCAAGGTGAGTAGTGTAGCCATCAGCTGCAATTGTCTGTGTACTGCCACGAGACGTCTACCTGACCTGTGAGGTCATAGGGTCCAGGCCTACAGCAGAGGTCACGTGGTACCGCGAGGGCCGGAAGTTCAAGAGGGGCAATGTGAGTAGTGTAGCCATCAGCTGCAATTGTCTGTGTACTGCCACGAGACGTCTACCTGACCTGTGAGGTCATAGGGTCCAGGCCCACGGCAGAGGTAACGTGGTACCGCGAGGGCCGCAAGTTCAAGAGGGGCAAGGTGAGTAGTGTAGCCATCAGCTGCAACTGGCTGTGTACAGCCACGAGACGTCTACCTGACCTGTGAGGTCACAGGGTCCAGGCCCACAGCAGAGGTCACGTGGTACCGCGAGGGCCGCAAGTTCAAGAGGGGCAAGGTGAGTAGTGTAGCCATCAGCTGCAATTGTCTGTGTACTGCCACGAGACGTCTACCTGACCTGTGAGGTCATAGGGTCCAGGCCCACAGCAGAGGTCGAGTGGTACCGCGAGGGCCGCAAGTTCAAGAGGGGCAAGGTGAGTAGTGTAGCCATCAGTTGCAACTGTCTGTGTACAGCCACGAGACGTCTACCTGACCTGTGAGGTCACAGGGTCCAGGCCCACAGCAGAGGTCACGTGGTACCGCGAGGGCCGCAATTTCAAGAGGGGCAAGGTGAGGGGATTCGCGTGCAAACACTGCAATCTTTGGTTTGCCTGTAAAACTATTTAAAAGCATAACCGAATGTTCAGTTGTAATTAAAGAGAACTGAGCTTGGTCAAATTAAAATGGATAGCCCAACGAAACTGGACACTTCATGAAGTGCCCAACGCTCTTTGGACACATGCTGTAACTATCGAGGCATGTTGGACAGTCGATTTTAAATCTTTATATAAGTAAATCCCAATGTTTACATAAAACCCCAACGTTTGTGATAAAGTAGCCAATGTTACTGTTTGCTATTGAACCTTTTAATAATTGTCAAATCTAAAAATGTTAATACTGGTTTTAGTTGCATACGCATTTTGAAAATATAATTAGTCTACGTTATATTTGGATGGTAAATCTTTTGGTGTAAAGTTGAGTTATAAATGAAATAAACAGTTAACAATTACGTAGTTATTTTTCAAAATGAAATAGTGACCACTTTATATAGGATCAAACCTAAACACTTATAATTGGTTTAAAGTTTAATACAAATATTGTGGTTTTCAAATGTTATAAAATCAAACAATAGTAGAAAATTATAGGTAATGCGCTATTGAAAAAATATAAATGTTAATTAAAAATCGAAACGCTAGAATTTTCTAGTGACCGCTTACTTTTGAATAACGTTTAATATTCATAGGTTATCCCTTTAAAAGAATTTTTTATATAAATTTCTATATATTTGACTTACTACTAAAAACTTTGATTTTTAAGCTACTGAAGTCAGCCGGAATATAATAAAAGAGTTAAAGCATATTTTTAATACAAATCATAGAAAAGAATTGTTGTAATGATGTTATGTTAATTTATTCATACTGACATAAAAGAAGAAATTGAACGTGAATTGTCGTTAATGCTAATAAAATTTTAAAAAGAACAAACGAAATAGTAAAATTGTACATAAATTAACTGCTGTAAATTTGTATATAAAAAAGAAATTAAAGAATTTTTTTTTATTTTTTCAAGACTGTTACGACACTCTCTGTAAATATGTTTTACCTTGCTAATGTTGATTTGTTATACGTTTTATTAAGAGTGATGACCAAGTAAGAAGTTAATCAATTAAAACATAAAAATAGGTTAATGTAAATGTTTATGTGTTATGTTACTTATAAATGTGTCAGGTAAAATGTTTCATGTATATGAAACATGTACCTTATTTTAAATCGCCAAAGTACTTTATTTTATTAAAGCATGAAATTTAAATTACATCCAGTAGATTTAAGAATTGTCTAGTTTATGTTTTCTGAGTTATTTTGGCTACACCTCACCATTAATATTATTATTTAAACAATATACAATTTTAAAACCGTTTGTTGTTTCAATAATAATAATATAATAATTATGTGCAACCAAAATAACTCAGAAAACATAATAGAAACCATGATAAAAACATACCAGGCCAGAATCGTCTGGTTTAGTGGCAGACAATCTTATTCTGACTAATTCTTAAAAAATGTTCCTATTTGGTATTATTAAAAATAATACATCATATACTATGTGTTTACATCAAGTACCCAGCTTCTAAGCTGGACACATAGTGTAAAAGAAATAATTACAGCATGTACCCAACGAGCGTTGGGTACTTCATGAAGTGCCCAGTTTTGTTGGTCACATACTGTAATTTTTAATGAAACCCTTCAATTACACTATGTGCCCAGGCTAGCTAGGCACTTCATGAAGTGCCCGGTTAGCGCTGGACACTTCATGAAGTGCCCAATTACAGCATGTGGCTACGACACATGTATATATATATATATATATATATATATATATATATCGAAAATATATGCATCTGTAAGATATTTACTTAGATAGTACTTTTATGAAGTGGCTACCTAGTATGGGTTTTAAGCCAAGTATGAACGAGAGATGAGTGTAGGATGACTGTAGTGTGACCTTACTGATTCAGTTGCGTTTCTTTCAAAATTCAACATTAAATATTGATCCAGATTTAAATAAATTAAATGTCTCTTAATTATAATTCCTGAAGAGTTTCGTTTTCCGATATACTCATTACTAAGAGCAATCTGAGCACACAATTAATACCACCTAATCAATGAAACCAGTCAAAAGAATTCAAAATCAACGTATCATGTTTAGCTAATCATGTTTGTATACTCTAGTAATTAAAGGGGAAAAAATAAAATTAGTACATTTGCATTGGTTATAACAAATATATTTAAATCAAAATAAAATAATACAGTAGCAGAACTGTTCCATATTACTTCAACTCATGTGGGATCTCGTATTCAGGTCATATTCAGATGACAGTAATACGGAGGATTGCCTTTAATACGGGTCAGTCGTGTCGCGTCAAGCTAAACAAGATTGCTGAAACAACCCTCCATTTTTTAGTAAAAACAGATCCCATCTACTGTGCAATGTTTTAAAACTACGAGTTCGTTCAAAGTAAATAGTACAAGATAATGATAGCTTTCTTATTCATTATTTGTATGCTTCAACTCTCACATCTAACATGAATGATTTTTATTCTATAAACACTAATTTCAGACTGAAAATTTTGCCGGCAGTAGTTTGTTTGTTTTACATTAAATCAATATTTTTGTATGTAGGGTTTATGAGTTAAAATCTAAATTATTTTATTACGATTCTGGCCACAACATCAGGCGGGTGAGTGAGTGCGCTGCTGGTGTTTTAAATATGTTTTGTTTAGTTAATCATCAACCCATCTGACGTTATAGACGGCTATACTCTTTGGTTTTCACCACAATCAGCTGATCATTGAAATATGTGAATACAGCAACTCCGTGTAAATGTGTTACCATCTTTTGGAAACATCTTCAGCTACTGAAATATGTAGAGGAGCTTAGCAGCATCTAACATCAAGTCATTTTACACCGCTGATGTTTCCATTTTTTGCCACCCGCCTAATTCTGTGACCAACACTCTTACCAAAAATTGTTATTATCTTCTAAGTACCCAACGAGAACGAACGTCTCTCGTTCTTTATTTAACGTCTTTTATTTATTATTTATAAATAATAAATAAAAGTAGAACTTAGTATATGCATATTGGGCTTGAGTGTTTGACGTTGCGTCAGGTGGACCAGGACGCCAACGAGACGGTGGCGCGCAGCTCGGTGCAGTTCGCCGCGGCGCCCGAGGACGACGGCCACGTGCTCAAGTGCCAGGCGCACAACCCCAAGATGGAGGGCTCGGGGGTCGAGGACGCCGTCACGCTCAACGTCGTCTGTGAGTCGAGCGACGAAGCAACAAATTAAGGGTTGCAAAATACAGAGCGGCGATCATTTTGCCTGAAAACTATATAGTGCAGGAAAATAATGCAAAAAATAGCGTAATAACGGAATTTTGATTAAGCAGGCTAAAAATTGGTGGATAGGTCGTACAGCTCGGATCATCATACTGAAATTCCCAAAAAAATCCCACATGGGCAACATGCCAACACCTTGAAAAAAAAAACATTTCCGGTCCGTGTTTTTATAAACATTTTTTCGATTACCATGGAAACAATAATAGGTAAAAAAAGTGTAAATTACATTATTTGTAGATAAAAAAATTTCCAGTAAAATGAGTATAAATATGTACAAGAAATATTGATAATAACCGTTGGTATTATTAATTAACTAAAATTTTGCAATTCTAATACCCCTGCTATAAGGAATACATGTAAAATTTGATGTAACATATATTCCTTAGGGGGCGAATTCCTTTGACCTTAATTAATGATTAATTATACCCATATAATCCTGATAAACATTCCAGTTATTTGACAGCTCAATCATCAAAATTGGTTCACAATAAAAACGTGGATAAGATCATAGAAAAACACGGATCGGAAATGGTTTTTCAAGATGGCGGCATGTTGACCAAGTGGGATTTTTCGGGAATTTTAGTATGATGATCCCAGCTGTATATACGACCTCTCCATCAATTTTAAGCTGCTAACTTAAAATTCCAGAATCCAACACTATTTTCCTACACTAATAGCTAAATCTTAAATTTTTCCTTAAATTTTGGAGAACATAAGAACATTCTGTATTTTAAAATTTGTATTTAATTTTGTTTTCAATAATAATAACAGCAAAGTTACGAAGCAGAAAGATTTAATAAGTCGTTCTCTAGCATAGTTACACTTGGTGATGTTAAAAGTGTTATCTGTACTATAGATGAAAGGCTATCTGTCTTGAGTTGGCGTTGGTGAGCTCTCACCCTTTTATTGTATTTTTTAAGATTTATTAAGCCGTTCTCTTGTCTAATTACACTTGGCGATGTTAAAAGTATTATAATATGTGCTATGGTTGAAAGACTATCTATAGGAGTTACTGTAGGATTTGCTGGGGTAAAGTTATCTAGGTCAGATAACAAAAATGGGTCTCGCGCCGGCGCTTGTCAGCTCTCATCCTTTGATTGTATTTTTGGGGGGGTTTTAGGAAATAACCCATCCAAATATTTAAATACCTAAAAGCAAGACTTTTGATTTTTTCGTTTTTATTGTTTTAATTACAGGTAATGAGGATTTTTAATTAATTTTGTATTTTACTGTCTTAGATAAAGTTGTCACCTGCGGTGTCCGGTGCTTAATAGTTATTTATTTTTATTTTTACAAGTCTCAGCTAGATTTCAGTTTTCAGTTAGATTATAAGAATTTCATTAAAAAGAATTACATTACAAATAAGTAAGAAGTTATTTTGAAGAATAATTATTGTTATTTTGAGACGGGTTACTTTTTAAATCTTTGATCAGAAACGTTTTTATTTAATTGGATGGATATACTGTAGAGTTGTCACGAATATAAATTGTTTAGCCTATGTATAAATTACACGTAAATTATGTTTAAAACAATTCTATTTTATAAATAGCGTTATAAAGCTAATATGAGAACAAAGATTTCGTTTTAAATTTAAAAGTTCGCTTTCATAATCGTGAAAGTGGATTTACTATAACGATGGAGTGGTTAGCGGAAAAGTTTGGACTTTGAATAATTGGAAACTCTTCCACTCTTGACAATCACGCAGCCACTTGAAAATCTCATCTAAACAGGGCCTTTTAGTGCCAGCTAAACCAAATAATTTTGATACGATTTTTTACGGTTCGATTGTAAAAATAAAATTCAAGCGGTTAAATTAGGTAGTTTATTTGTTTCATTAAAATTCCAAACACCTCATAGGAACCTATTTTGTTACTGTTTACTTATTATAACTATTATCATAAAAGATAATAAAAACCAGTTTGTTGAATGTTCGAAGTGGTGAGTGCGAGCCGCAGAGCGCTGCAGGCGGCGCCATTACCAGGTGAGGTGTGTTACGACGGCTGCCAGCTAAACCCTCACTAAGTGACTTGATAATGTGTCCCGCCGGGAACATTACTTTTACATGTGAGCGGCCGATGGGATAAAAATGTTCCTGACGACTCATGGACTCATCTGGTTGTTATGTTTTATGTAATTTACGTTGTGATAAGTCCTGTTATCACCTAAGAACTAAAATGCTATGTGAAACGTTTAATTAGTGTTTGGTGTTTTATTTTAAAGTAAACTTTGGACGATATACAAAGATGTTCATAAAGTATTCTATATTAATTTAAAAATCCGTTGATTGAAAATCTATTTATTTGATTCAACTATGTTTATAACTCATCAAACTTACTATTTTTTACTGATTGATTATTTTATCCCCTTTGCCCCTTTATGGTCCCAACCACGACTTGAAATGTTTTTTGACTTCCAATTCAAATATGGCATTAGAAACAATTTCTCCATTCTAAGATTTAAGAACAATCGTGTCTAATTTCAAGTTCCTATCTTGACTAAACAATACTAAACGATTAGCAAAATCATATTCAGACAGACAGAAAACTAGGTACCAGAAATCTATAATTATGGGATGATGTATATTAAATATAAAATAATAAAAAAACATTAAATTAAACATATACATAAACTAATTACTATGAAATTATCCTGCTGTTGATAAAAACACAAAACAGTTTAACTATCTCTTTTCAATCAAATGAGTGGACGGATCACCTTATTATGGAAGAGACATTTGACACTTGCGTGTCGTCTTGCAGACTCGCAGCTCGGCACGTCGCTGAAGCCGCAGGAGATCAAGGAGGGCGACGACGTCTACTTCGAGTGCAACATCCGGTCCAACCCCCGCGAGCACAAGATCTCCTGGCACCACAACGTATGTACATGTGTCGTGTTGCAGACCCGCCGATCGTGGCGCTGCAGCTCGGCACGTCGCTGAAGCCGCAGGAGATCAAGGAGGGCGACGACGTCTACTTCGAGTGCAACATCCGGTCCAACCCCCGCGAGCACAAGATCTCCTGGCACCACAACGTATGTACATGTGTCGTGTTGCAGACCCGCCGATCGTGGCGCTGCAGCTCGGCACGTCGCTGAAGCCGCAGGAGATCAAGGAGGGCGACGACGTCTACTTCGAGTGCAACATCCGGTCCAACCCCCGCGAGCACAAGATCTCCTGGCACCACAACGTATGTATATGACCTGAACAAACAAATATAGGTCAGATTTGTAAAAGACGATTCTATTTGTTAAAATATATGGATGGTGGAAAGAAGTGAGGGCTGATTTTTGTTGTGTTAAGCTGCTAAGTATTAGTGGCGATATGGCATTAGTCTAGGTTTCGATTCCTTTGCAGTAAAAGTAAATAAATAACAAAATAAGATTTTTTAATATTTTTGTTCTTGCTTTGAACAATGATTAGAAGTAAATTAAAAGTTATTTTGTGTGAATTTGACTTAAGTTTAAAACATCTTAATACAATTTGGGTGTGATAAACCTTTAAATTCTTTCTTTATAGGAAATCAAATAGTTTTCACGTAATTTTTCCCTTTTACACTTTTAAACTACAGTGTGAAGCGTGTCTAATATTATTAAAAAAACTAGCTGTTGATAAGCTTTAAAATGAGGTATATCAGCATAAACTTCTTTGATTTTTCATTCTAATTAAAGAGTTTGTGTAGAAAACAGGTAAAGTTAAATTTGGATATAATGTAAAAATACATGTATTTGTTTAAATAAAATAGCTGTAACTGCAATAAAATTGTATTCTTATATGCTTTTTCAGAACCTATAAATTATCTCCATTAAGTAACCTTTCAAGTTGTTTTCAAAAACCTACTATTCCTATTAATCGTTTAATTTTAGAATATGTGTGGAAACCTGGGGAAGGCTAAAATGCTTTTACCGTAAAATGACGTTGAATAAACTTGCCAACTAACGTATTTGTTTGTGACACTCATTAATCATTTTAGTACTGATCTGGTTTCTACAACAAACGCTGACGAAGCCCTGTAAACACCTTATTCTATGCCTGGTTCACGTGATTTCATTCTGGATATGAGTTATTAATTAATCGGTCATTTTAATTCATATTTTATATTTAGTATAGTCACTGAAATTTTTAAAGTATGAATATTATTTTTTTACAAGATTTAAAATCAGTTCTTTGCTTTTTTTATTTTGGCACTGTAAAGCCTCGTTATTTATTAAAATCATGAACCTTTTATAATCATACGTCATGAACCTTTAGATGGTAAGTTAAATCAAAGTCATTTACCTTCAATGCATTTCCAGTCATATCTTTTTTTGCCAAATACCATAATAGACAAATTATAGGTTATTTAATGGCTTATTTATTTTTATAATATTTGACACACGCTAAGTTCCAATGAGATAAACTTATTTTTCTCCATTAAAAATAAATATCAAACTTTAAAATACTTTAATTTATAAGGATGTTTGATCCTGATAGCTATTTTATGTGCTTAAAGGACATTTAACTTTGGAAAACGTTGATGAAGATAAGATTTTAGGTTTTATCTTTTTATTATTGAGCTGAGAAGAGAGTTTAAATACAAATGTGGCTTTGTTTGAAAAAAAAAACTTCTATGTATGACATGTCCATCCTTAAAACCACCCACATAATTAGACCATTTCGTAATTCATTGGCGATATTGTGATTCGAGTAGCCTTTAGGTCTCTTAGTTTCAGTGGCTGTTAGGTTATAAATCATAGGTCCTACCTTAGGAACATGTCGGCCTTAATCCAGTAATAAGACCACAAGATCGCGCCACAGTCATCCTACTCTCATGTCTTATTCATACTTCGCTTAAAATACCTACGTGTGTAAGTCGCCATTTCCAGTAAAAGGATTAAATGTATGTAATCATCACTAAGAAAGCCACCATCTTGGAAAATGGCGACTCTAACCTTTTTTTGGATGGTGCAGCTTAATTATGAAGGTTACAAAAAAGGTAACTGAAAAGGTAAGGAATCTACTTTAAGAATAAAAATCTAAATATTTTATATTTACTTCATTATCATAAATTAATGAGTAGAGACGCCAGAAAATATGTTAGATATAACAGTTATATATTTTAAACCGAGCATCAGTTGTATTAAAAATTCTCTCTTAAATTTAATAATTAAAAGATATAGCTAAAAAGCTGTTCCCCAAGATTGAGGCTTGAGCACAAAATTTATTTTCGAAAAGCAAATTGGTTTTCAAAGGTAAGTAAAACGAAGTGGTTTTAAACGAAACAAAATAATAAAAGGAAACTATTTGCATCAAACTAATATTATTAAAAATAATGTATTAAATGAAGGGCATAACGTTAACTAGCGTACAACAACGAACATCAAGTCAACAAGAACAAAAGGATATTCCGAACCATCGAGCCCTGTATTGCTGCAGGTGGTTCAACTTGCGAAACATTACAGACGGGCAGCAGTGGCGGAGTATCAGGAGGAGAGAATTTAGTGTCAAATCAATATTAAGGCCCTAGTGTCTATGTCGATGCAGGTGTTATAGGGCGTGTGAAACGTTATCTCAAAAGTGTGACAAGTTTAGTAGGAATGTGAGGGAGTTTAGTATTCCCCGTTCAATATGGCGACTGCTGCTATCGGCTGGATCCAATTTCGTTATGATATTGCACCGCCGCGCCAGCTATCACGTTATATTTAGATTACGCGCTCTTGTTGTCTCCATACAATTCCGTTGTATTCCGTACGTGCTCTATTTTCGCTTGATTGTCTCCACCCCTTTTGTATTCTGCCTAGTGCACACTTGCAGTCTTATTTTTAGTTACTTAATTATCAAAGCAGATTAAAGTCATGACACAGACCAGATTTAACTAGGACTTTGTTCAAAATGTTAATCTTGTTCATAATTAAATTGGATTAGGGTAATTGAAACAAGACATACCGAAGCCAAATATTGTTTTACCAATCGTATTATAAACTAATATAGATTATTGTTCAAAGATACACGCTATAAAATAATGTAGCTAGTAAGTAACTGAAAAGATAGTAAGATTTGTTAAAATAATATCTAGCCTTGTTAAAGTAATGTTCTTTATGGAAGTCAGTAGCTTATGTGAAATGTTTATCTCACTGCATGAAACATATTTTGACCACAGAATAAGAGAGAACTTGTTTTATTTTCTCATCCAGAAGACTTTAATGTAACGCCCTGATTTGTAAAATGTTTTTGGCAATCAAATTAATACTGGGCTAAAAGCTTACTTCCAAAATTATATTTTTGCTCGTGTTTCCTTTTGAATTAATCGGATGATGTTCCTCAGTTTAAGAGATGTTAGTTATTTTATATTAACACCTAACGTAATTGACTATCTGTAAGTGTAATGTCAATACTTACATTTACAGCCGGAACATCTAAATCAAATCAATCATATTGACAAAGTAGGGCGAGTGCACCAGTGAATGACCGGTTAAGGACAATGTCTCATGTTAATTTGACATTACTCCCCTATCTCATAGTCACAGTTATACATTAGACTATAGAAAGTTAATTTATTCTTTAAGGATTAAGCAATATTAGTTAAATACGTTACTTGATGAGAATATTAGTTGTAATATTAATTAAAAGGCAACTATGTCAATGCTCCACTAAATGACCGGGACTGCACCAGTGAATGACCGATCTTGCACCAGTGAATGACCGGTCTCTTTTGACTGAATAACTGTCAAAAAATTGGAAAATCAGCTGACAACAATGAATAAGAATAATTCAGCTGAAAATGTAGATCATAGCTAGTAAATGACCGATCTTGTTCTAGTAAATGACCGCTAAGTTTTTTCACCGGTCATTCACTGGTTTTTGCCCTAGTTACGTTCCAATTTATGACCGTCCTTAATAATAATTAATTATAACATGTAGAGGAATAAAATTTATTTTTAATTTTAGAATACCATGTTAAATATTATTTAATTGCAACACATTTTTGAAATAATCATCAAATAAAGAATTAATGTAAATCCAGGTAAGCCTTACAGGGATAGTTGCTATAGCAGGAAACATCAACATCGAAGATAGTGGGACACTCAATATTAAATTTGATTAAAAAGTATTTTCAATTCCAACAATTTTACCCAATGAAATATTGTTGTTGAATAACATTCCAAGGCTGGTTTTACGCTTGTTTTTAATTAGCTAGCCCAAAGAATATGCTTAATACCGGGCTTTCTAAGCAAAATGGTCATTCACTGGGGGGTGGTCATTCACTGGTGCACCCACCCTACAATGGTTTTCTAAACTCTTCAGATGTAATAAAGCAAGACAGAAAAACATAAATGCTTTTTGTTGCATCAGCTACAGCAAAACAAATTTATAAACCTGCATAAAACAGCTGTATTAACATAAAGCTCGCCTTTAAAAACTAAATTTTACTGCCCAAGGTTCCCAAGGTAAAGTTTACTGGTTCCACTTAACTGCGTAAGATTCAGACCACATTTTGGTGTTCATGGAAATATTCAGCAGCGTGATCTTCAGCACAGGTGCTGCAGGGCGTGACGTGCCATAACTGACGTCACTTTACATTGCAGGGCCAGGTCCTGACACAGAACATGTCCAGCGGCGTGATCTTCAGCACGCACAGCCTGGTGCTGCAGGGCGTGACGTGCCATAACTGACGTCACTTTACATTGCAGGGCCAGGTCCTGACACAGAACATGTCCAGCGGCGTGATCTTCAGCACGCACAGCCTGGTGCTGCAGGGCGTGACGTGCCATAACTGACGTCACTTTACATTGCAGGGCCAGGTCCTGACACAGAACATGTCCAGCGGCGTGATCTTCAGCACGCACAGCCTGGTGCTGCAGGGCGTGACGTACCATAACTGACGTCACTTTACATTGCAGGGCCAGGTCCTGACACAGAACATGTCCAGCGGCGTGATCTTCAGCACGCATAGCCTGGTGCTGCAGGGCGTGACGCGCCATAACTGACGTCACTTTACATTGCAGGGCCAGGTCCTGACACAGAACATGTCCAGCGGCGTGATCTTCAGCACGCACAGCCTGGTGCTGCAGGGCGTGACGCGCCATAACTGACATCACTTTACATTGCAGGGCCAGGTCCTGACACAGAACATGTCCAGCGGCGTGATCTTCAGCACGCACAGTCTGGTGCTGCAGGGCGTGACGCGCCACAACTGACATCACTTTACATTGCAGGGCCAGGTCCTGACACAGAACATGTCCAGCGGCGTGATCTTCAGCACGCACAGTCTGGTGCTGCAGGGCGTGACGCGCCATAACTGACGTCACTTTACATTGCAGGGCCAGGTCCTGACACAAAACATGTCCAGCGGCGTGATCTTCAGCACGCACAGTCTGGTGCTGCAGGGCGTGACGCGCCATAACTGACGTCACTTTACATTGCAGGGCCAGGTCCTGACACAGAACATGTCCAGCGGCGTGATCTTCAGCACGCACAGCCTGGTGCTGCAGGGCGTGACGCGCCATAACTGACGTCACTTTACATTGCAGGGCCAGGTCCTGACACAGAACATGTCCAGCGGCGTGATCTTCAGCACGCACAGTCTGGTGCTGCAGGGCGTGACGCGCCACAACGCCGGCAGCTACACGTGCGGCGCCGTCAACGCCAAGGGCGAGACCACCAGCGAGCCCGTCACGCTCCGGGTCCAGTGTGAGTGACCGTCGTCACACAGACATTAATAGTTTATTACGTTACTAGACCGCGAATTACTCTTGTACCGGACGAGCATGAAAGCTCCCGCTCGAGCCAGAGGCTAGTGCGGAATTTCATGCGAGTTAGGTTAAATCTTACCGGGCGAGTGACGCACGATACTTTCCATCGTACGTCACAAAAAGTTAAAAAACTTATTTAATCATAGAGTATTTTTTGCATAAGCCAATAGGTAAATGAATTCTTCAAATATAGCCTACAATAAATAAACATTTCCTGCTGTTACCAGTGTTGCCACTACATTCCTCTGAAGTAACCTATTAAAACATTCATTAAAAGTCAGCGTCCTACAATCAGGGTAATGTTTTGATTATTTACTTCAGTTATTTCTGTTCCTAGGGCTCGGTAAATTTACCGAGCAGATATTGGCATAGCGCAATTTTCCAGCCAATAGAGCGGTAAAAAGATAATTGGCGCAGAAAACGATCTGTGTACTACAATGTAAAATGTATTAATATTTCAGTAAAATGTATACTGTTGTCAACATGCATTTTATAGAAATTTCACCTTTGAAACAATGCTTTCTATAATTATTTCCATTATTTTTCCTTTTCAATTTTCTCTTTTATGTGCCTAAATATGTTCTACTTTACCTCTCAGCCGTTTGAGCGCTTGGGTACCTCTTTGGATAACTTAACAGCGTCGATTTGTAATAAACTGATGTTACTAATTATACTTTATTGATTAACGTTCATCAATAACAAAAGTTTTTTTGCAAAATTGTCGATGAAAATTACTATAAGAATCTATGATGTCTTCAGGGTAATGAAAAGAAGAACTAGAAACGTATTTTACTAATTTTTCGAAAGTTCATCAAATTCAAACACTGTGAAACAGGATATATCTTCTCTGAAGAAGTTCAACATTGAACAAGATATATAAAATGCTATTGTGCATCAAATATGTGATGGTATTTCGAAATACGAGAAGCAAGTAATATGGAGTAATGGAAAACGCAGGGTTTAGTAGGATACGTGGTTGTCAAAGGCTGAAAAGCTCATCTTGTCGTTACAGCAAGTAATAGCTCGACGTCGGAACAGAAGCTGCGCTCCTTGATGGCTTTGTTATGTAATAACTGATATAAGCAGCTGTGCTCCTATCACTTATAAGTTATACATCTTTGTCTTCGAAACTAAAAGATATGCCCATTAGTTTAACACCTATGCATTATTTAAGTCTCAACTTTAGATTTCCCAAAGCGACGCTTAGAAATAACTATAATATCAAATGACAACCAGCATAAAACTGTTTATATCTTGTTTATACTTATATTTTAATAGGTGTCAGGCATTATGATATTTTTTTATCATGTGAAAACATTCCTGCAATTAAAAAGTGACTCAAGTGATTTCCATTAGCTGGAAGCAAAATGAATATACAGGGTGTCCAGCGAGTACTGTGCCGAACTTTACCAGGTTACTCAGCAGGTCAAAACAAACAAAAAATGTCATATGAACGTATGGCCTATCTCGCTTCGTTTTCCGTCTGTCCACCTGTACGTGATTTTTACATAACTAATTGTAACTTTTGAACGACTTGACGTACCAATACCGAACTTGATAAATTTATAACGACTAACAGGACCTATCTTTGTATGGAGTATCAAGTTTCTACTTTGTTCCATTTCAAAATGGTGGCCATTTTTATTTTTCAATGCTTAATAACTTAAAAATACAGGTTTTATACAAAAATGACAAGAGAGAAAAAAGCTGCGAAATTTAATTTCCTATTGAAAAATGTACACTTTTACTGAGTTTGTTACACAAATAACTTAAAGCGTTAGATTTTTCATTGTTCGTGTATTTAAGTAGGGGGTTTACCTTATTTACGAAATAGTAATACAGAGCTAATCAACAATCAGCTGATTTAGAATTAAACGAACTTACAGCTGGTACAGTAATAAGTACGTAAATTAAAAGCTCATTTGCAGATCATTGTTGCATTATTCGTCAGTACGTGCACTGTGCATCTTGAGAGTTGCTCATTATCAGTAATGTTTAATATCTTAATTTAATTGGATTGAAAATTTTGTTTCATTTCAATAGCTATTTTATTTACTAATTCATTACATTTATCTTGAGCGCCAGTTTGTTTTTTCTGTGAAATAAACCTCTTTACGTGGAGAGTACACGGAGATGCATCTTTTCTGTGGATGAACACGCTATCCTAGAATTTCCATTAGCTAATCCATAGAAAAAATTCATCTCCGTGTATTCCCGCCACGTAAAGCGGTTCATTTCACAGAAAAAAAACCAACTGGCGCTCAAGATAAATGTAATGAGGTAGTAAATAAAGTAACTATTGTAATAAAATAACTTTTTGAAATGAATTAAATTAAGCTATTAAATACTGTTGACTATGAACAACGCACAAGAAGCACAGTGCACACGTACTGACAAATAATGCAACAATGACCTACAAATCAGCTGTTAATTTGTTTACTACTGCACCAGCTGTAAGTTCGTTTAATTTTAAATCAGCTGATTGTTGATTAGTTCTGTAGTACTATTTCGTAAATAAGGCAAAACCCCTACTTTCATACACGAGTAATGAAAAATCTAAAGTCTTCAGTTATATTTGTTACAAACCCAGTAAAAGTGTACATTTTTGATTATGAAATTAAAGTTTGAAGCTTTTTTCTCTCTTGTCATTTTTTTGTAACTTGTAGTTTTTTAGTTATTGAGCATTGAAAAATAAAACTGGCCGCCATTTTGGAATGGTACAAAGTAGAAACTTGATACTCCATACAAAGATAGGTCCTGTTAGTCGTCATACATTTATTAAGTTTGGTATCGGTACGTCAAGTCGTTCAAAAGTTATAATCAGCTATGTAAAAATCACGTACAGGCGGACAGACGGAAAACGAAGCGAGATAGACCATATACGTATGACATTAATAATATGTTCATATGACATTTTTTGTTTGATTTGACCTGCTGAGTAACCTGGTAAAGTTTGGTACAGTACTCGCTGGACACCCTGTATATGTGGCTAAGTTAAGAGGAAAATCTTATCCAGTGTGCAATATGTACACCTCGGGTTGTATATGTATTGTCTTAGCGTGGTTGCGGTGTTTCAATCACATAATTGTACAGACCCACTATGTGTTGTCTCGTCATAGTTGCAATCAGCATCGGGAGCTAAGAGCACGACTACCATATGTACGTTTTTGGTATTGTAAGGCGAATGTGACGGAAGACAAGTAGAGGAACACTGTTTTACCTTGCGTCTAGCTTCGTTGCCGACTAGGAGCCGATTTTTTAAGTCAAGTTCTTTGATTAAAAACCAAATAATCAATGACGATAGGGTCCAATATCATCTCATACAAATTGTGCACTTATAATACTGTCAAATCGGTGGCCTCCGGATGTTCGTGTTTTGCAGTCGCGCCGGTGTGCCGGCTGGACGAGCCCACCATCGTCGGCGCGTCCATCGACGAGGCGCTGCGGGTGCGCTGCGAGGTGCAGGCCGACCCCAGCGACGTCAGCTTCGTGTGGCAGTTCAACAACAGCGGCGAGAGCTTCGAGGTGCCGCCCGAGAAGTACGCCACGAGCAACGGCAGCACCAGCGAGTTCCGCTACACGCCCACGTCGGAGCGCGACTACGGCACGCTCACCTGCTGGGGCCGCAACGCCATCGGGCGGCAGGTCGAGCCCTGCGTCTACCAGCTCGTGCCGGCCTGTGAGTGTTCAACGTCAGAGTTCCTCCTATCAAAATTTGTTTACAGCTTCGTTTGATGTAGGAAGTCTTTTTGCATATTAGTATTATATTAGTATCCTTTATCAGCATTGAATAAAAATAAATGCCATCGTCAGCCGTAATAGCGACTCAGGTCTGCGCACGGGTTCACGCCCATGCGAACCTTTTGCTTAGACCAAGAATCATAAAGAATTATTAAGCTATGCAATAGAATACAAACAAATTGTTAATTTTACTTGTGAATATTTTTTGAATAAAGACAGTTTTTCATTCATTCATTAATTCATTTAAGGGCGGGTTTCGGAGCTCGGGATTATCTCTATCCTCAGACTAAATACCAGTTTGAACCGGTTGTTACTCTCGGACTGTAGAAATCGGGGTTTGGAGCTCAAGGATAACTAACTCCAAGAATATCTTTAGCCCGAGAATAAATTCGGCAGGCATAAACCGAACACAACAAGAGCCGAATTCAATTGAGAAGAGAAGAAAGAACAGGTAAAATACGTCTGCACACAGTACCCACCTCTACCCTAAAACGAAAATTCTCCAAAATACCTCGGTAACTCCTTGCATAAGTCCAAAGATAAAATTATCCTCAGACTGAGATAACCCGAGAGTTAAGAAACTTATCCCCGAGCTCCGAAATCCGATTTTTCATTCTAAGATTATCTTAATCCACGGGTTAACTAACTCCAGGATTACTCATCCCCGAGCTCCGAAACCCGCCCTTATTTATTCATTCATTCATATTAGCCTCTTTCTATACAAGGTTAACGACTTCTCCTCTACAATAATACAAACATTACTTCTTAGACGATCGATGAAGTGACTATTGAAATAAAAAATAAATCCCGTTGTGTTGTATGCAGCCAAGCCCAGCTCGCTGCGCAACTGCACGCTGCGCTCGACCGTGAACACGACGGGCGACTGGCTGGAGGTGGAGTGCGTGTCCGGCTTCGACGGCGGAATGCCGCAGACCTTCCACATGGTGGCCATCGACCCCGCTTCCAACGAGGTACGACTGCAACGTAATAACAGGATTTTAATTCTATATCGTCTTTTCAACACTATATTGAAGTTGATCATCTACTACATGATACGAAGAACTCGAAGCAGTCTTCGGTTCTGTCTTGCACACTTTCCATCACTATGTAAGATGATAAATTTTAAGCATTGAACGACCCGGTATTGCGTCTCCCTGTGCGATATCGTGCAGGAAACAGAATAAATGAGTTTTCGGGGACTGGAATAATATGATTTCAGTCATCCTTTCCCCAAAATGGAAACAGAAATATTCCGAGCACAACCTTCGGGGTCAGACGACGACCTCCGAACCCCCAGTCATGTGGTTCTCCCTCCAGGCTGTCCATACCGGTATACCTTAACCGATCCTCGCGAATGTCTGAAGTTGTGCGATAATTATTTGCTAGATCGTCAGGATTTGTTAGTACGGAGGGCAAACCGGCTAGTACGGTACTCTCCTTAACACGAAGAGCTGCAGCTGGTGTGTTCGTCACAGTTATTGTTACTCGTGCGGCAGGTGCGGCTGAACCTGACGACGACGGTGGTGCCGATGTTCCGAGTGGACCTGGCCGCGCTACAGGCTGCCACCCTGCCGCTGGTGTGTACGTCACTGTTATTGTTACTCGTGCGGCAGGTGCGGCTGAACCTGACGACGACGGTGGTGCCGATGTTCCGAGTGGACCTGGCTGCGCTACTGGCTGCCACCCTGCAGCTGGTGTGTACGTCACTGTTATTGTTACTCGTGCGGCAGGTGCGGCTGAACCTGACGACGACGGTGGTGCCGATGTTCCGAGTGGACCTGGCCGCGCTACAGGCTGCCACTCTGCCGCTGGTGTGTACGTCATAGTTAGTGTTACTCGTGCGGCAGGTGCGGCTGAACCTGACGACGACGGTGGTGCCGATGTTCCGAGTGGACCTGGCCGCGCTACAGGCTGCCACCCTGCAGCTGGTGTGTACGTCATAGTTAGTGTTACTCGTGCGGCAGGTGCGGCTGAACCTGATGACGACGGTGGTGCCGATGTTCCGAGTGGACCTGGCCGCGCTACAGGCTGCCACCCTGCAGCTGGTGTGTACGTCACTGTTATTGTTACTCGTGCGGCAGGTGCGGCTGAACCTGACGACGACGGTGGTGCCGATGTTCCGAGTGGACCTGGCCACGCTACAGGCTGCCGGGTGGCAGGGTTGCCGCTGGTGTGTACATCACTGTTTTTGTTACTCGTGCGGCAGGTGCGGCTGAACCTGACGACGACGGTGGTGCCGATGTTCCGAGTGGACCTGGCCGCGCTACAGGCTGCCACCCTGTCGCTGGTGTGTACGTCACTGTTATTGTTACTCGTGCGGCAGGTGCGGCTGAACCTGACGACGACGGTGGTGCCGATGTTCCAAGTGACCTGGCCGCGCTACAGGCTGCCACCCTGCAGCTGGTGTGTACGTCACTGTTTTTGTTACTCGTGCGGCAGGTGCGGCTGAACCTGACGACGACGGTGGTGCCGATGTTCCGAGTGGACCTGGCCGCACTACAGGCTGCCACCCTGCAGCTGGTGTGTACGTCACTGTTAGTGTTACTCGTGCGGCAGGTGCGGCTGAACCTGACGACGACGGTGGTGCCGATGTTCCGAGTGGACCTGGCCACGCTACAGGCTGCCACCCTGCCGCTGGTGTGTACGTCACTGTTATTGTTACTCGTGCGGCAGGTGCGGCTGAACCTGACGACGACGGTGGTGCCGATGTTCCGAGTGGACCTGGCCGCACTACAGGCTGCCACCCTGCAGCTGTTGTGTACGTCACTGTTAGTGTTACTCGTGCGGCAGGTGCGGCTGAACCTGACGACGACGGTGGTGCCGATGTTCCGAGTGGACCTGGCCGCGCTACAGGCTGCCACCCTGCAGCTGGAGTTTACGTCACTGTTATTGTAACACGTGCGGCAGGTGCGGCTGAACCTGACGACGACGGTGGTGCCGATGTTCCGAGTGGACCTGGCCGCACTACAGGCTGCTACCTTGCACCTGGAGTGTACGTCACTGTTATTGTTACTCGTGCGGCAGGTGCGGCTGAACCTGACGACGACGGTGGTGCCGATGTTCCGAGTGGACCTGGCCGCGCTACAGGCTGCCACCCTGCAGCTGGAGTTTACGTCACTGTTATTGTTACTCGTGCGGCAGGTGCGGCTGAACCTAACGACGACGGTGGTGCCGATGTTCCGAGTGGACCTGGCCGCACTACAGGCTGCTACCTTGCACCTGGAGTGTACGTCACTGTTATTGTTACTCGTGCGGCAGGTGCGGCTGAACCTGACGACGACGGTGGTGCCGATGTTCCGAGTGGACCTGGCCGCACTACAGGCTGCCACCCTGCAGCTGGTGTGTACGTCACTGTTAGTGTTACTCGTGCGGCAGGTGCGGCTGAACCTGACGACGACGGTGGTGCCGATGTTCCGAGTGGACCTGGCCACGCTACAGGCTGCCACCCTGCCGCTGGTGTGTACGTCACTGTTATTGTTACTCGTGCGGCAGGTGCGGCTGAACCTGACGACGACGGTGGTGCCGATGTTCCGAGTGGACCTGGCCGCACTACAGGCTGCCACCCTGCAGCTGGTGTGTACGTCACTGTTTGTGTTACTCGTGCGGCAGGTGCGGCTGAACCTGACGACGACGGTGGTGCCGATGTTCCGAGTGGACCTGGCCGCGCTGCAGGCTGCCACCCTGCAGCTGGAGTTTACGTCACTGTTATTGTTACTCGTGCGGCAGGTGCGGCTGAACCTGACGACGACGGTGGTGCCGATGTTCCGAGTGGACCTGGCCGCACTACAGGCTGCTACCTTGCACCTGGAGTGTACGTCACTGTTATTGTTACTCGTGCGGCAGGTGCGGCTGAACCTGACGACGACGGTGGTGCCGATGTTCCGAGTGGACCTGGCCGCGCTACAGGCTGCCACCCTGCAGCTGGAGTTTACGTCACTGTTATTGTTACTCGTGCGGCAGGTGCGGCTGAACCTAACGACGACGGTGGTGCCGATGTTCCGAGTGGACCTGGCCGCACTACAGGCTGCTACCTTGCACCTGGAGTGTACGTCACTGTTATTGTTACTCGTGCGGCAGGTGCGGCTGAACCTGACGACGACGGTGGTGCCGATGTTCCGAGTGGACCTGGCCGCACTACAGGCTGCCACCCTGCAGCTGGTGTTGTACGCCTCCAATCAGAAGGGGCAGAGTGAGCAAATCGTGCTAGAAGACATAGCGGTGCGCGACGCCGAGAAGAGGACTGGTGAGTTGGACGACTAAACCGTTCATTTCCAACTCTTTAATCAAACTGTGTAAGCATTATATGTTCTGAAAAGGAAAATGAAATATTTAATTTTTTTACCACACCGAGCCTTATATGATTTAATCTAAGATGAAATAATCTTATTTCTTGAAGATTACAATCTACTACGTAAGTTAAAATTAAAAGGTTTTTTACCTTCTTATTAGTATTTCTGTTGGCTTTGTCAAACGATGACGATGATGATAAAACTCATTTCGGGGTGTTAGTATCCCTTCCCCAGTCATGATTTACTCATGCCAGACTTGAATTGCGCCGGCAGTTACAATTTTTTTTCGAGCGTTCATTCCTGAGTTATTTTATCGAAACTATGCATAAGCTTGAAGATTTTTAGAATCGCCAACTTCGCTATTAGTTAAAATGTTTTCAATGTTTTATTCTGAAGGAGAGATGCTGACGCTCGGATGCGCCTCAAATAACGGGTATTACAAAACTTTTTAAGACAGCTAATAGGGCAATATAAAAGTTTGTAGCCTGTGATTAAATAAGAAATCAGTAATATTCCATGCGGATATATACCACTTAAGCTCTATCAGTTTATAAATTAAAACTTACAGTAGACCTTAATTGACTCACAGCGTTGCATGTGTGCTACTGGATGACTGATCACAAGGTGGTACTTTAGATGGAATGCTTTGACACTGTATACAGTACACATACAATGCAAATTAACTCAAGACGAGGCTGGTTGAAGTTTAACTGCAAATTAGATAGTAGAGAAAATCTTATTTACTGTTTGCGTTAAAGTAATGTGGTAAAAATGTAATGAAAATTTAATATTAAAAGGTTGCTATTTCACATTTACGTCCGTAAAACTAAATATTTACTGAGATAAAATGCATTTTTATAATATTTGTTTTATTTTAAACTTAAATTGTTTATTGTTATGGTAAAATTTGAAAATTATATTGCCAGCTTTTAAAAAAGTTTAATTAAAAAATCAGGATTTCAAGCGTACCAACACAGCAAAATGAACAACCCTTGCTTTAATTACTACCCTAGTTCCATAAAAAACACGTATTTAATATTTAACTTACACAAAAACGGAATAAGATTCAAATATGATGAGGGATTCATTTACATGAATCGTTAAAATTTTCATAATCAAGATATGTTTATTAATTTAGAGGCAGTTTTGATTTTCCATTCCACAAATTTATTATGATCCAAACTTACACATGAAAACATTGCCGCCGGTGAATTCCACAGTGTACAAATTCAGACAACAAATTCCGACAAATTCAGTGTACAATTCGATACGTATGGCTTATCGTACTGCTTAATCCTTACAATGATTCAGGCATTGTTGATTGCTACAATGTGAAACTCGACCTGGTTGAGTAATTCGAGAGGAAGCACGGTTGGAAGCTTTGCACAAGCAAAAGGCAACAAGGGTCTAACGTGAGATATCTCTGAATGTAGACCAAATACTTGGCCAAGATAAACAAAATACTGCTAACTTACTTCACGAGAAATAGCAAGGTAGGATGTTTTATGTTTTTATGGCCTAAAATAACACGAATCTTATTTATAACGTTTATTTTATATCCATAAGGACATAGTTAAAATATTAAAATGTAATATTGTGTCACAAAAAAATCCGTACCGGAAGAGGAATCGAGTACAAATAACTGAGTGATTTGTGCTATTAAAAAGTTATATAAGTTGTTGTTTTTTATACTTTACTATGCAGATTAAATTTATTCCACAAAGTACTGAATATTCATTGATACAGAAACATAGTTATTGATTTTTTAAGCTTTATTTATGATTTCACCTTAAAACACCTCAATTTTTTAGCTCTTACCGTTTTAAGGAATTGAAAATTATATGTTCCATTCTTATGATAAGGCTACCAGTATAATTATAACCATCATCATTTTTAATGATCAGAAAACCCGTGTTTACATAATTAAAAATTTATTTAACTAAAGTTCACGACATGTTTCGGCTCTTGGCCATTTGATGAAATTGTGACGTCCATGGTTCGTACGACGTTTAAAGTTCGTAAATTTTAAATAGTTAAAAATTTATTTATGTACATAAAAGAATTTCTGTTAGTAAAAATTATTATTTCTAAAAATAAAAATAAATAATTAAATATATATATATATATATATATATATATATATATTTATTTATATATACATACATACAGTGGAGTGGTTAAAGGAAAGTTTAATCAATTTTCTGTTGACTTTCAAGGAAGATCAACCAAGAAACATTTGCTAGCAATGAACAAATTACGTACAAATCAAATTTGCTAGTACAAATTTGATAGTAATTACGTACAAATCACATAAAGCTGTATCACCAATTTTTTCATCAAACGAGAATATTTTGCCGCTTCCTATATGAATTTTTTTAATTGAATCACTAAACATACTATAGTGCTAAATAGACAACTTTAAGTCATTTTAATTTAAACATTCTTTAAGGGGTTTCTATACTCAGAATTGTTTTAATAGTATCTTAATTGAGGCCATGATTACTGAGAAGAGGAAGTAATTAGAAAAGTTGGACTGAAAACCGTAAAAAGAACTCATTAAGCACTGCTGAACCGAGCTGTGTAAAGAACTCTTGGAATGGCTAGGGTAACTGTGACGGACTTCATTAGTTATGTAGACTTTAATTCATCAATTTTCCTCAACAACATGTATGTTTAGTAATGAATTTAAAATAGGTAAAACTGATATTTTTACATTATTTTGAGATTATTCCTTAATGTACAGCGTGCTATCAAAATATAGCTTTGAGGGAAATATTTGCTTTTTTATTACTGTAAGTATCTTATGATACGATTAGGGTCATTGCTATTACAAAACTTGAGACCTGTGACAAATTATTAGAAAACTTCACCCTGGTCGTCTAGTGTAACTGGACCTTGTTATTTTTTAGAACTAATCTCGGTATACCAAAAGCAGTTGACAAGGCATCTGGATGGTATTACAAGTGTCGTCCATAAAGTAAAGAACGTTTTGTCAGTATATAAGGCCCTGTTGCCCCAACAAGGCGACTGAGTGTGCAGTCTAAAGATTCACTCCCATTCTCAATTTTAGCCAAGTCTTGTTGCCGAACGATCACGTATTACATTCTTACAGCGTTTTTGAAATGGCGTTGCCTATTGAAAATCCCGCCGAATTCGAGTGGGCTGATTTCAATAGTGTTTTGCGCCCTAAAAGATTACTCCGTGTTGAATTTATGCCTAGAGGAGAATAAAGCTATCCTGAGTCTATTGTAAGGTCCTACAATAACTTGATATGCCATACAAAACATTAAATAATAAGACCTTTAAGACCTTTAAAGTGCACACTCAGTCGAGGTGGTGGGACAACAGGGACAAAAGATGTAGACAAAACGTAGATGCAGATGACAAAACGTTCTTTACTTTCAGGTTGGCCTTCGTACAACTTACCTTTAGATTTTTTCTGACTCTACAAGTTATTAGAAAGCAAATCGTTACATGTTACATCTTTCGTTAAGGACTGTAGTTCCTAGTCGCTTAACATGGGTGGTACATTGGTCGATGACCTTTGAGGGTAAAGGGAACTGACCGGCAAGAAGAGAAATAAAGCAGTTTCCAATAGAAAACGTATCTAACCAGTGACAGATATACGGAGTGGGTCAGCAGCGGGGTGCCTACCATCAACCTCAGTGGACCGACCCGCGACGGTGCTGCTGGGTGTGTGTCGCCGTGCTGATAGTGGTGCTGATTCTCACCCAGTGTTGTTGTTCAGAGTGGGTCAGCAGCGGGGTGCCTACCATCAGCCTCAGTGGACGGAGCTGCTGGGTGTATGTCGCCGTGCTGATAGTGGTGCTGATTCTCACCCAGTGTTGTTGTTCAGAGTGGGTCAGCAGCGGGGTGCCTACCATCAGCCTCAGTGGACGGAGCTGCTGGGTGTGTGTGGCCGTGCTGCTAGTGGTGCTGATTCTCTCCTAGTGTTGTTGTTCAGAGTGGGTCAGCAGCGGGGTGCCTACCATCAGCCTCAGTGGACGGAGCTGCTGGGTGTGTGTCGCCGTACTGATAGTGGTGCTGATTCTCACCTAGTGTTGTTGTTCAGAGTGGGTCAGCAGCGGGGTGCCTACCATCAGCCTCAGTGGACGGAGCTGCTGGGTGTGTGTCGCCGTACTGCTAGTGGTGCTGATTCTCACCTAGTGTTGTTGTTCAGAGTGGGTCAGCAGCGGGGTGCCTACCATCAGCCTCAGTGGACGGAGCTGCTGGGTGTGTGTCGCCGTGCTGATAGTGGTGCTGATTCTCACCTAGTGTTGTTGTTCAGAGTGGGTCAGCAGCGGGGTGCCTACCATCAGCCTCAGTGGACGGAGCTGCTGGGTGTGTGTCGCCGTGCTGCTAGTGGTGCTGATTCTCACCTAGTGTTGTTGTTCAGAGTGGGTCAGCAGCGAGGTACCTACCATCAGCCTCAGTGGACGGAGCTGCTGGGTGTGTGTCGCCGTGCTGATAGTGGTGCTGATTCTCACCTAGTGTTGTTGTTCAGAGTGGGTCAGCAGCGGGGTGCCTACCATCAGCCTCAGCGGACTGACGGTGCTGCTGGGCGGAGTCGGCCTGGGCGTGTGTGTCGCCGTGCTGATAGTGGTGCTGATTCTCACCTAGTGTTGTTGTTCAGAGTGGGTCAGCAGCGGGGTGCCTACCATCAGCCTCAGTGGACTGACGGTGCTGCTGGGCGGAGTCGGCCTGGGCGTGTGTGTCGCCGTGCTGATAGTGGTGCTGATAGCGGCTCGGCGTCGTCAGCAGCCGCAGCACGTGCACGAGACGAGCGTGAAGCAGCTGGAGTTGAGCCACCCTCACAGTGACCAGCAGCGATACGTCGTCTCCTACCAGCTCAAGCCGGAGACCAAGCAGCCCGACATCCTCTCCAGGAGTGAGTTTACTTTCTGGCAATTACAGAGTTTATTTTCTGTTGTCAAGAAGACCAATAGTGCATTTTAAATAATAAAAAATAAGTTAATAGGCCTAGATTGAGATACGAACCTTTTAATGACGTCAGTTAATTGGACGTAAATGAACATCACTGTTATTTGACGTTAAGTGTCAAATTCTCTTTATTACTCAGTTGTATGTACAATAATGTTATGAAATTTCATTTAAAAAGTGACTCATATAAGTCAGTCGTTTCTTTATAATCGTAATTCGTTTAGCACTTAAATTTTAAAGTCTTTGAAAATAAAAACTAATTTTATACTTCAAAATACGTAAATAATTAAATATTTCGTCAATTTTCTATCCGACGTAATGAACATTTATTTGATCGCACATCTATCACACAAACAATTTCTCTGGTTTGGTTAAGGTGCATTTCATTATTAGTGAATAAATAATTACTGACTCAAAATATTTTTTTCATTCGGGTCAGGTAAAAGAGATCCAGGATTAAATTAAACTTCAGAGATCCAGGTTTAAATTACTAACTTGGGTCGCTCACCTATTAATTTAAAGTGACTAGAATCATAAGCAGAATTCATCAATCGAATTAAGTCATAAACATGAGATTGTAATCAGCTTGTGACGTGGTGAATGGTGTGTTTCAGTATCGGACGAGCCGCAGGAGAGGGACGCGCCCTCGATACCCTACAACAACGGGCCCAGCGTCATGGCTACGTTTGTGAGTTGATAATCCGATTACCCAGTTTAACAGAGTAAACTGACGCAAATTTGTAAATGTGTAGTAATATCATGAATATAACTATAAGAGAATGTATATTAGAAATTATAAAGAATGGAAAAGTTTTATTATAACCCTTTAGGTTCAATTGTTTCCACCTTTTTGAGGAATAAATAGTTCTTCGTATTGTTTACGTAGTAAGAACAGTTTACACGCGAACTTAAAGGATACCCTTCATCGAATGTGGGATTCCCTCTCGGATGTTGGTCGAGGTATACTTACCACACCACTCACGGAGCCGCGGGAGAACCAGGCCGGGACGGTAACATTCTCAGGCAACTAACGCAGTGGTACGCGCATCTTGCGCCACGTCATCGTTCCGAGAAACTCAGAGGTTCCCTTCTGATACAAAATACTTCTGATACCATGAGACTCCAGTATGTCCAAAAGCATTCTGTGGTCAATGCAATCGAAGGCTTTGAAAAAATCAATGTATAAACCTAACGTGGATTTTCTACCCTCCGAGCCTTCCAAAATCATCTCGATAACATTCATCTTCTGCGTCTATGGTCGACTTTTTATTTCTAAATCCAAACTGGTTTTAAGAAAGCTATTTTCGGTTTCCAAGAAAACTAATTATTCTTACCCAAAATAGGTTACTTAGAACATAAAAAATCTATACTGGTGGTACTTACTAATCAAACTCGGCCCCTCCTCTGGAAAATACGCCCAAGCGACCCCGAGCGCAGCCCTGCTTTGGATGGGTGGAGAAAATTATCTTGCTGTGTTTCTTGACTCTCATGGCACGCATTCACACTTCTGCACCGGGCGCCGCGCCGTACCGAATAATGGTATGGAGGCCACATGAGGACGTGAGATCACGGAACCACGGAACTCTTGATGGACCACGGACTTCCGACGTTCCATATAGCCTGTTGAGCGTCAGGACAATCCTCGCCACCTGGCCGTAGACATTCTGGATGTGCTCCCACAATATGAGGTGGCAGTCGAGCACAAGTCCCAGATTCTTCGCCGTAGACTTCGTCTGGACCTCGACGTCACCGCAAGTCATATGACTTATAGTGGGGATTCTCCGTCGAGTGACCACGAAGATCTCGGTCTTGCGATTGCTAGCTCAAGTTCATGACCGCTCATTCATCTGTTGATCCAAAATATCAACTGGTTGAGGTGAAGCGAGGCCAACTCCGGGCTTCGAGCCGTGATGATTGCGGCTACATCGCCTACATGGCCCACGAGAAAAACAATGGGTGGCATCCCGAGGCGAAGCGACCCGTCGTACACCACGTTCCAAAGGTCAGGGCCGAGAATCTACATTTGCGCCGTGAAGATTTTGGAGCGGACCCCTGCTTCAGTGCTGTACAGGAACCTACGATCCTTCAGGTGGTCCTGTACCACGACCAGAAGAGAGACGAGTAAACTGTACAACGCCTCGAGCTGTCCACCCAACGCGCAGAGTCGAAAGCCTTATTTACGGCCTCGGTGACAACGGCACGATCGGCTTGGCCAGGTGGCAGGTTGTATCAGCCTGCCCAGGACTTAGTCCTGGCCTCCAAAGTTGAGTGGCTCTTCCGAAAGTCGTGTTGCCGAGGGAACAAGTCAATCAGATTAATGATTAACCTTTCCTCTAAAATCAATAAACGATCATTTTGAAAGTACTACAACTCAGTTGGTAGAGCACCGGGTTTCAACTAGCCAACCTTGGTTCAATTCCAAGCCATTTCTTGGTCTAAAGGCCGAACGCAGCTTCTGCGGTTCGGAAGTCACGTTAACCCGATGGCCCACCTGCACGCTAAGAAAACAATTGCAGACTTCTGAGGCGAGGATTAATGTTCCTTAATTGATGGCCTCTCAGTACTAAAAACCACACGAAACTTATAGTTTTTATCCCTCTTTGATTACATAACTGACTTTTCACCTTCTCAGGTCTTAAAATTTATAAATCTTATATAGTGCAGGAGCGGTTGCAGTGACCCGTGCCTCTGTTGCAGATGTCGCCGTGCACCAGCCCCACGTGCTCGCTGCGGTCGGCGGGCTCGGCGACGCTGCCCCTGCGGCCCACGACGATAGGCTTCCCGCACAGCTCGTCGCCGCCGCTTCCGCCGCCGCCGCCCCACGCGCTCGGCATGAACGGCACCCTCCGCGCCAAGGAGCACCACGTGCTCTCCAACTCCATCCCCGGCCCCGAGAGCTGCGTATGAGCCGCGCCCTCCCGCTAGGCTCCCTCTACTCTTCTGTTTAGGCCTAACCCACTTTATAATTGTTTTAAAAGCCAT
Source organism: Flexamia atlantica (assembly GCA_035578135.1). Lineage (NCBI taxonomy): Eukaryota > Metazoa > Arthropoda > Insecta > Hemiptera > Cicadellidae > Flexamia > Flexamia atlantica. Next base: position 34,785,041 of record JAQJVK010000006.1, read on the forward strand.
AACTGGCAAAAGCCGAACTCAAATTTAGTTTAAGCAAATTTAAAACTTTTAACGATTTATACATCTCTAAAATACTGAGTGTCCCAAAAGTCCCGGAACGGTTTAATATCTTTTAAAGTAAGCCAGATATCAAAACGATATTTTGCATACGTTTAGGTACTGAAAAAAACTACCTTTTGATGAACGCGTCATTTCCGCCCCTGCCCCCAAAATTGGATTTTGGGGGGGTAGCCCCAAAATTTTCAATGTAAACCCCCATCGTGTCACTGCTTATTTTAAAGGGCTTGTTGAAAGAAACACAATTCTGCAAACCGGAGGTCGACATCATGCACCAATCCAAAATGGCGGCCATTCAAATATTGAAAAATGCCGCCCATCAATTAAAATTGAATATTTTCTGTTTTCGGAAATTCACATTTAAATGGAATAAGAATCACCAAAACTCGTTTTAACTACTTAAAAGATACAAAGATAATAATTTCTTGTTGCCATCATCAAGGCCCAAAACTGTTTTAGGGGGGAAGGAGCTAACTAACTTATTAAATGTAAACTCTTGTCGTGTAACCACTCACTGAAAAGATCTACCACTACTTGAAATGACCTGGTTAAGTTACCGTAGCCTCTCATCATTAAAATAATCACTCTTTCCATTTCAGTTAACGCCATGTTGATAACAAATTATAAAAATCACTTAAAACAAATCAATTCTGTACTTATTTTACGATTTTCCTCAATAATTAGATGAAGAAAGAAGGATGAACAAGCACGATGTTGACACAATACTAGGATTACTAACTAAAAAATATTTTGTGCCGTATATTTGGTACTTGATGTATGGGGATTTTCCTAAAAGATAAACAAACACAGGATACCGCCGCCGAGCCAAAGTTACAACAAGGCGGATATCCATTAGTCTGTTAGTTAAATAATTTTGACACTAATAAAATTCATTTATTTATTACAGGTATGGTAACTTTTATTAAAATTTCATTTAAAAAAAACTTTGGTTTTTTTTACTCATTCGTCATAATAAAATGAGTAGTCATACGATGTGAGTTGATATTGGAGTTGGTTGGACCAACCCACCCCCCCAAAACAATTTTGGAGGGTTGATCCTTGATGATGACAACAAGAAATTATTATTGTTGTACCTTTTAAGTAGTTAAAACGTGTTCTGGTGATTCTTATTCGATTTAAATGTGAATTGCCGGACTCAGAAAATACTCAACTTTAATTGACGGGCGGCATTTTTCAATTTTTGAATGGCCGCCATTTTGGATTGGAGCATGATATCGACCTCCGGTTTGCGGCATTGTATTTCTTTCAACAAACCCTTCAAAATAAGCAGTCACACGATGGGGGTTTACATTTAAAATTTTGGGGCTACCCCCCCAAAATCCAATTTTGGGGGCAGGTGCGGAAATGACATGTACATAAAAAAGTAGTTTTTTTCAGTACCAAAAGGTATGCAAAATATCGTTTTGATATCTGGCTTACTTTAAAAGATATTAAACCGTTCCGGGACTTTTGGGACACGCAGTATATTTGTTGTTTTAAGAGGATAAAGGTAACTTTAACAATAGCAAAGTGTATCGTGTTTGTACTACGGTCAAACATTTTAAAATCAATCTAAAAGGTATTATCTGTAAATTTTACCTTGACTGTGGATCTAAAACATGTAACGAAAACATGAAACTACAAAAATACAGTAAACTGAAAGTTTTTAATTTTATTTAAGAGGTACTGACATTGTACAAAATTTTTAGTAACTGAATATTTAGAGTAGTACTTGTACAAATTTCCTAAATGAGAGCAGTAATTTAAAAACTTTGACTGATATTAAAAGACTAACGAATCTGTTACACTGTAATCTTTTATACTAATGTAAAACACTTTCCCCAGTAAATGGAATCAACACAAATGTTCATCCGTATTATATGGTAAAAAAAATATATACAAGGAGGATTGGTTGGAGGTGTAAGCCTAGAAACTAAACGATAAAAAAAGTAAAACTTGTTGGTATTTTTCCTAAAATCCTTGTCAAAAGTTGAAGTTTATACTCCTTGTTTGATTTCAACAGTCTTAAAATAAAAAATAAAACCATTATTAAACTATTGTTAGTTGAGTAGTTGTCGGAAGAAGATTTTATTTACAAGGACCACCATATATACTAAAAAAAAACTAGTAATTTTACTGGGATTCACATGTGCCTATCTCACATGATTATAAAGTAAACTGCAATATATGACGAATGACGAATACCATTAGATATGTAATGGACAACGGTGTGGTTGGTTGCGTTTGGTGGTGTGGTATTGCACTTGACATTTCATTTAGTGGCATTGCATTTCATTATTGCGATTGTAAATTTATTTCGTCTGATCTTGTCTATGAATCCCATTATGAGTATTTATTTAAGAAAATCAATGCTTCAATAAAGAAAACTAGAAAGTTTTCAACTGAAAATTACAACACTCAAAAACAGTTTTTTTATATTAGTTTCTTATACTTTTAACATAAGAACCCTTAGTTAAAATAATGATGATTGATAAATTAAAATCTTGTACCAGATTTTAATGTGATAATTAATTTTAGTAAATTGCCATTGTTTAGGACCATATCCGGAGGAAAAATACACTAAAACAATGTTTTATTTAAGCCATTTTGGCCTTTGTACATGTTTAGTGTTGGATTTACGTCTTCAATCTGAAAAATGTGCTTCTGTGTAAACTTGTTCGAAAAAGAATGTGTTTCATAAAATTGGCCATTAACTATCTCTCCAGACCAATTACTGGCACAGATTTATTTTTTTTACAGTATAAACATGTAAATATGTTGTGGTCGTACATACTGTATAAGGTTTATGTACAAATAGTATGTGTGTTCATTTGTTGGTACATTTCTTAATGTTACACGAAGACAATATTAAAATAAATGTTTTGCCTCACTAGAATCATGACTTTTTTTTAACAAGGTTTTAATAATTGTAGATGTGCCTTTAGTGCGTTTTAAATGTAACTTTAAACTGGTTGTACATATTTTTATTATAATTTACTCAGTTCATTGTTTTAAACCAGTTATAAATAAGAAATCGAAATAATTTTTTTATTTGTTTAAAAATAATTTTATTTAATCAATAACGCTATTTCTTACCGGAAAAATTAAACACTTTTTTTACTAGGTACGTTTTGTAAATATTTCCGAAATAACCAATCAAATTTTTTATGTATTTCTAACAATAAATACTGATATTTGTTATCATATTTTCTTGTTAATATTATTAACTCGCAACCTAGAATTCAAAGTTTTTGACCACTTTCGGCGTGGTAATTTAAAAAAAATACAAATTTTCAATAAAGTGTACATGGTGTAAATAAAGAGATTTTTAATTTGCATAGTAATGAATTTTACTACGATTGTACATATGAATGTTATGCTTGTCAAGATAAATAAATATAATTTAAATGTTTTATAACTCTGGAGTATTATATTGTTCGGAAAACCCTATGCTTTCGAAATCCAGTCTTAAATATTAATGAAATATTAGGTATCGAAGGGAAACTTTTTTATCAGTTAAAAGAAAAGTATTATTATCTTAAAATAAGCACGAATGATTTTGAAAACTGATTGAATTTTCATGGATAACTTTTTAATATATCATACAACGATACTTTTAAAAATTTTCTTGTATGATGAAAAGTAAGTTCAACGGCATTTCAAGCTCAAATTAATAATTATTGTTTTTACACTTAAAAATGTAGAGCTGGCTTTACGTTTCATTTTTTAAATATACGTGAACTGAAAGATTCGCCATGGATATTATTATGATTATTGTGCAATTATTGTGATTTACAAAAGAAGCATGCACTTTTATGAACATATTATGACACATGATGTATTCCAAAATTGCTATATATTCAACTTATTTCCATCAGAACAAAAGTGTGATCTCAAGGCTAACGTCACACTCCTTAACCAACTACTAAACGCAAAATATTTAAAACTACTAAAAGAGGAAATGTTTAGGGTATACGTTTTTTTTGCTGGTAAAAAACGGACTAATATATTTTATAAGGACTTATTACCTTTTGATTCGTGCTTAAACTTTGTCAAAGTCACTAATTTTTATGGATGGTTCTACATTTTTAGCGTCGCAATCGGAAAGAAGTACCAAGTTTACTTTGCGTTAGGTATCATTACCTAAAATTCCTCTTAATTTAAACGGCTGTTGGCCTAAACTTTAATTTTAACTTACACTTCGTTCACAAACATTTAATATCTTTGGTTTAATACATTGATCTAAGGTAGATAAAAGTGTATATGACTATTCTGTCACATAACGTTGAAATAAAGGTTTAGTTGGTGAAAACGATTATAATAATGACACCATTATCTATGAAAGCCAACTGAGCAAATATGCTAGGTTCTGCGCCAAGGCAAATATTTCGAATATTAAATCTTTATAGCCACTCAAATCAGACACACATTATAAAACACCAAAAAAATTGTTTTAACTTGGTGTCATTTAAAAGCTAGGATGAAGGAATCATACAAGGACTTTGATCAAGATGTGGTAATAACTCTCAATCTCAAACTGAATTCCAGAAAAATGTAGTAAAATAAATTTTTTATCGTTTTGATTTCGACAATTATCTCATGCATGGCTTTTTCTAAGTTTTTTCAGCTCGCATATACCAAGCTCCGTTTTAAGCCTACTTCTCAATTGTTATTTCAATTAGTGATTATAATTCAAAAATAAAAATTTATTGTACTTCTTGCACTTTAAAGTCTAACTTCTGTCATTTTTTTTTTTTTTGGTAGGAGGTGGAATGCGTTTACGCACACTGAGGGGCTCGTTGTCCCCTCAGTAGTGTCGGATTCCCACGAGCTCGATGTCCCGTGAACTACCGACTAAACCACCTCCCTCGGCACCGAGGACACTAGCCTGGAACTGTTTCACACATTACTTCGGGCTAGGCCTTTGATATTACGCCACTAGGGCAACCTCCTTGGGGAAAAGCTGAGGATTAAGGCCGATCGAGGTCGACCTTTTTCGCCCGAAGAATGGCCTGGACGTAGTGCTGGACACAGTTCCAGTTGCCCTCTCCCTGGAGCATAGCTCCGACGATGTTGTTTGGGCTGACGACCACGCCGATCTCAGATGAAAGCGAGGCTCGGTGGACGTGCCAACGGTCGCACTGAAAGAAAGTGTGCTCGGACGTGTCTGGGATGCCGGGGCAATACAGACAGTCCGGGCTGGCGACTTTGCCCAGCCCGGACTGTCATTGCAGTTAATAACTTCTGTCATTGCAGTTTGGTAAACCACGAAAAATGATATGTTCGGAAAACTCTTTGCCACCAAAGGTAAAATTCCGTACAGTTAAAAATGATTCAAATGAATAAAGTTAAATTTAATCATTACTTCAATTTCTCCAATGGATCCTCAATATTATCGATTCATAACTAAATATTAATATAATAGATTTAGTTGAAATTAGCTCAGTTGAGTTGTAGTTCCTTTCTATAAACTAATTGCTTTCAATTAATATGAGACCCACGAATAGTGATGAATAAAAAAAGTCCTGATTCCAAAAGAATAACCAAATTACCGTATTATTCCTTTTTTTAGTGGAAAGTACATCAACGCAAGATAACCACGAGCGAGCTTGGAAGATTTTGTTTTTCCTTCCACCCCCAAATGGCGTCGTAATTAAAGCATTGATCACACACCACTTACCAAAATGGCTCTTCGCCAGTAACGACCGGGTTAGAAGTTGTTAACTGCTTGCGCCTTCTTACTCATAGTTACCAAAACTATCTGCTTCATTTTTTCTGCTAACGATCGTTGATATATGAAACTGATTCTGCTAGGCTCAATGAGCTATGCTTGTATTGTCGTTTTGCAGATCTGTTCAGCTCCATAAACAAATTTTGTATAAACACTCTAGTACACATATATTCAAAGCTGGATACTCCTTCATATTTCCTTAGGAGTCGAAGAAATACGGGAATAAACGACTATTGTGCAGTTATTTTGTCGTTTAGTATTTTGATTTTAATGCATTTCATGTTGAACTAAGCGAGCAAAATAGAGATGTAAACTGTTCATTTTTTATACTTGTAATATTTAGTTCCCATTGAACACTCGTAAAAAACTAAACCCAAAGTACTCAGAACATTGTCGTAGTAAAGAATCAATAGCAGCTTCAAGGCCACCGATTTAAGTAAAAAAATAATAAAATCTTTATAATGGATAAAAACGTACCTGAGGTGAAATCAAATAATTTACCAAATAAGTGGACATACTAAAACAAAAAAGAAAAGAATAATAAACCGCACTTAGTACTCGAGGTATGGATCTGAAATTTAATATACATTTTGGAGAGATTAATTTGTTAAAGTAAACAATGAGTTGTACGTTACCGGCCTCTGATCGGCAGCCGCCTGGGTCTGGGGTGTCGGTGCAAGTCCCCTAGTGTTGGGTCGACGCTGTAATCCAGGCTCATTAGCCGAGGGAGACTCCCTCCACTCGACTTATCTCTTCCACCTACTTTGATTTAATGTCTTCCAAGTTCCTTCGGCAACTCTGCAAGTAATAGCAATGATAATGCTATAGGGCTTGTTATATATTTATTTTGACGAGACATTTAGTACTTGAATTATCTTACAATTGTAATCCACGATGATTCTAAATTATTTCGAATTACTCTAAATTTTATCAGAATGAACATTTAAGAAGAATAACATTGCTTTTAAAAACTGTTTTAAGTATACAATTACGATTTTTAAATAAAATTGCTTGGAAATTTTACATTATAGTTCGTTTACATATTGAAATGAATACATGTGATTCTTACAATTTTTGAAATTTAAACTTAACGTTAAAAAGAATAATGTGAATTCTTAAAAGAAAAGGTTTAACTTTTGGAATATTTGAATCATCCTGTTTACGTTTATAAAAATAAATATTTAGAAGAGGTCAAAAGCCTGGAAAAAACAACAGTTTTGCTTAATCCTCACACTTGCATCGTCTTCCTGTCGGTTAAGAATTTCAAAGCTAAGCGTGAACTTGATTTTAAGAGCATTTACCAACTAGACCCTATCAGATTTGTTACTCCAATTGTTGGTATTTATTATCAAGAATAGGAATACGAAATGGGAAATAAGAAAAATACTCTATAGTATAGAATTTCAATATAACAATCTTTCAAAATAAAATAACACAAAACCTTCAATTTGTACGTTTTATTTAATTCTATCAACTAAATTTTCCTAATTGAACTAATCAACAGGATTTAAACCGAGTGTAGAGTGAGGTCATCACTCACCCGGCCACTTGGGCCGCTATCGCACAATATCTGACAGCGGCCAACACAGGAAGTGTTTTAATGAAATTAATGAGGTCGGGCCAGACTGTCACGTGCGATCTGGACTGTTACATTCATCAGCCCGCGGCGGCGCCGGCGCACGCGAGGGACCGCCAGACAAAAAGACACAAACTAAATATTTGTGTTTAATAAGACGGTCCCTAATATGATTCAAGAACAACTCTCAATGAACACTCTGATGATAAATCAAGTTTAAAATTAGTGAAATTATTTTAAATAAAGACTTACAAAACCTTATAACGTCGTTTAAAAAACTTAAGTTGAGATAAAAAAATACACTTAATAGTATTTTGATATTTTACAAGTAAAGTCTTGTATTCTCCGATAATAGTTTACCAACGAAATTCAAAATAATAGCGTGAAAATTGCGGCGTTCATATATTTTTGCATTTACCGCTCACATCTTCTAAAAAATTTTGCAACCGATTTAGGTTAATTTAGAGCGCCACGGTAAGTTGATGAAAACAGTAAAAGAAAGAAAATACATATTCGAGCTTTTGAAGAGTAATTATCTCAAAATATAGACTAAAAGAACTGCGGAAACGATAAATCTTTAGTTATAATTCCAAATTCAATCGCTGAATAATCCTTGTAAAACTAAGTATACGGACTGATGTGTATATCTCACTTGACTGGCCCGTTGAAATGGAAATAACTTTAGAAATTTGTCTATGTATTGAGTACCTTAGGATGAAAACAAATCGTTGCTATTTTGTCAGGTTCATTTTGTCATATTCAACCCCAATCTTGTAGATATACAAGCATTTAAAATAAAAAAATCGATTTTAACATGCGAATCGAGCCAGAGTGCCCATTATTAAAAACCACTCAGCACCATATGTATAAGATAGGGTTATAAATTTTATGTTTAGGTAAGAAGTAAACATACTCAAATGATTGCAGTATTCGAGACCAATGTTTTTGTAACAGTATTATCTTCCAACAAATTAAAGATCACTTCATATACAAATCATACAGATTACTCCACCTTCTATGCTTGGTTGCATAACATTATTTAACCACAGGTCTCGTTGTGGCCTAAAAAAAACGCAAAATTAAGCGTTATTAATAACACAATTCTTACTTTTGGTCAATACCTTGTTTCCCACCATATCATGAGAATATGGAAGTTAAAAATATCCCTTCCTAAAATAGTGTATGACATTTATGCGGCAAATAACTGGAAAACGAGGTAATTACTCATCCGGCCACTTAGTGTCGCTAGTATCGCGGAATATCTGACAGCAACGAAAACACGGGAAGTGTTTCACCAGAATTGATGAGGTCCAGGTCAGCCTGTCACGCATTCTCGGCACAGTCGCATTCATCACCCGTAAACGACTACATTTCTTAGTGCAATGAACAAACTCGTGTTCCAGTCGTTTTTCTTTGTTTTAACACATATTTTTGTGAAAGTCATCTACAAAATCAGAAATAATACCATCGTGTCGCTGGACTATTTAGCAATTTCTAGGATGAAATATTTTAGACAGTCTCTAGGATATGCAAACACAGGACGTAAAGCACTACCAGAGACTTATTATTCCATAACCCTGGTTGTCTAAAACAACAATATTCGTCCTTTGTAACCATAATCTAGCTAGAAGCTCAATAATTAAACAATTTGATGAACCTAAAATAGTTTTATATCCCACAATTGTTTTTAATAAACTTTATTCAATTGTGTACGGGATCAATTAAAGCTATTTCAATGGTCGTGCTTGTAACGTTGGAGTACTCCTTGAATTGTCACTTGGTAGGCCAGAAGTTGAATCAGCATCATGGGGAAAGTATCAATGTCACTAGACACGAGCTGAAAATGTATTTTACCGGTGCGTCACACCGTAACACGAGTCGCCAGCACTAAACGGTGGTTTGCGAACACGTGCAGATTGCGTGCAGCGAGGGGCGTGGGTTAGTCATTGTGTGAATCACCCATTAATAGGAAAATGTGTATCTGGTCTCTAATGATGTTGTCACCAGCTATTTTCTTATAAATGATTATTTTTTTAAGTTACTTCATGGAAACGTGGGATGTGTTAAAATAAACAACTGTGCAGCTCTCCAAAATATGAAAATTTATAACTAGCTTGTTCAGATGGTTGTATTGGTTTAAATAATTAAAAAATTGTAATAAAGAAGAAACTAAAAAAAGTAAACTTAGAAAAATTAAAATTAAAGTTAACCTAGGAAATTTCAATTTTTGGTCAATACAAATATTAAATTATTGAATTGTTTTTTTTCATAAATACAAAGATTAGGTCTTATCAATACATCAGAGTGGTCGTTGAGTTGTAATTTTATTTTCTAAAAACGGAAATTTCACCATTAATTGCGAATACGAGGGGCTATTGAACGAATTAAGTGTAGTGGTTGTAAATCTTAGCCGCCCCTTTCAAGTCTCTGGCCACTTGACTGTCGGGTCATAAATCCCCGAGGACAAAGCCGCTTAGTTTAACTTCATTGTATAAATTAACTCTAAGTTGAATACCCCATTCCGAGAAAACACCTGTGAGACATAAAAACATCCTTGCAGTGGTAAATTTGACTCTGGAATGAAGAAATTGGCTGATAGTTCCTGGTTAGTTAGACCTAAATATTAATGATTCGTGAAACAGTTTTCCAACTAATAAAATATTAAACGATGAATTAAGTGTTGATTAATTAATCGTTGACATTCTTTACATAGGATTATAACACAAACATATGTTTTAATTTGTAAATTTTAAAATGTGTCCATAGAGTAACCACATAATTTCAAATAATACATTAAGCTGAAAATTGAATTATTACGTCATTTATATATCCTCAATAAATACCTTGTTATGGAATTTTTAGGAGTGGAACTGTTAAGGGTAGATGTAAAAATACACATTTTATTCTTTTTAATTCCTGTAATTTTAATAAGCTAAACCTTTGTTTAACTGTGGTGTTATTTTACGCGGGATGTAAGGAATCATGGAAAGCTTGTAAGTGGATCCCTGGCAAAGATTGCTCGGTACGACGCAGGTTTGGAGGCTTTACCACGAGAGAGGAAAGGAACACTTTGTATGTATCTCAGATCAAGATCTAAATGAACGGCAACCCCGCCAACAAGTGGATGGTAACAATAGCAGGCCGAATTACACAGACTCCATTTATAATTCGTCCCTTCACGAATTAACAAGTTTTAGGCAAAAACTTGTAAAGCACGTTGTGACCACAGTATAGTACACCAGCATGTTTTGTTTTACTGTATTTGAAACACACAATTAAGCCTAAGCAATTGTGTTAGGTTAAAACAAGGACGTAAGCTTTTCACAGCTCCAAAAAGTTAGCCTCTTAGGCCGGGCTGGATTGTGGGTAGTTACAAAAAATACTTTATTCTGGATAATAGTTTTAATTTACTTGATATCATCTTATGTTATTCCGCTTCATAGTGAATTAACATTAAATTTCAGCTGTTGATTTACATTAAATAGCAGACGACTGTGAAAATGAAGCCACATAAACACTGAAACACAAATATTGACCTTTTGTAGGGTCCCAAAAGCTATGTAGAAAATCCCCTCTTAGCCTCTTCATGCATGCTATATTAAATACTGTTTAAAACATTTTGCATAATTCATTCTTGAATTCAGGAGGTTTAATTTAGTGGGTGTACAAATTCTTGATATGATTTATAAGTTTATCGGAAAAAATAGCTGGCTGGCCACAAATGTGTAATGTATGCAAATATGGTGGTATTATAGATAGTATATGGTGTTAGCTTATTTGCATATAAGCCACATATGTTGACACTTGTAGGTAACAGCAGTACTTCCGCAAAGGCATACTGTCCACATATTATGTTGCCAGCAAGGTAAGACAAGGTAACCTCTTGATCCACATTTGCATGGTGGCCACAAATGAGTCCAGCTTTACGTGCCCACGTATGTGGCCTCCATGCAAAATCGGTAAAAAGCGGACAAAATTAATTTTACCTACCTGCATGGAAGCCACGCATGTGGACGGATGTATTTTCACTCAGTTAATCATAAATATAAAAATAATCCCTATATATTATATATTAAACTGTAGCCTAGAAGTAGCAAAATAACAACATATTTTTCTTATCTTTATAACTAACACGCAGTCGTCTGTAGATAAACCACAATCTGCGAATTTTGGCACAGCTGATGTTCACTGACCTGTGACTAGAAAATGGAGAATAAGAAGAAAAGAATTAACTGCGATCTATCGGCGACTGCTTAAACTTGGTGAGGCCTCGATGCAGATCATAACTCAAGTTTATTCATCCTTAGTATTTATATGGCTTTAAATAGCCGTCCACAAATGATGCCGTCATGCATGAAGAGGTTAGGGAGTGCTTACGCGGTAGAGGAGAATACAGAAAATGTTTCGTGACTCTATGTGCAATTGTTTGGCCTGGTTGTATTGTTTTTGGGCGTCTTCTGATATTATAGGTAAGCCAATATTATTATTATTATATTTCATTTCTAGAGAATTTATGTATCTGTAATTTAACAAAAATTGTCAGCTGTTACTTTTTTACCGTCAGTTGTCTTCCCCATTGATTTCGTTGTATGTTTACATAGTAATTTTTACTCTAAAATCATGGCTCATTATTACTGGCTTCATTTATAAGATATTTTAGGAATAAAGTGCTACTTGTTTCCCTTTAAAAGATTCCTCCAAACTAGGCTTTCATCTTGTTCCAGCTATTTAAAACAATCAGCTGATTGTCTGTTTCATTTGTGTTTAGGTTAGACTGACAGTAACCGACTATCGACCTCCAGCTGGGATAAAAATTTATCTTGACCAAACAGAGGGAACATATTACTGATACCTCCATTGAGGCTATTAGTTTTATCCAATAAGCTAATAGAGCTGTGATTAAATTGGAAAATGTCCGAATAGTGTCCGACATTGACGTCACAGTCTTTGGCTCAACAGGCCTAATGGGAGTTAGGTAATCTTAGCTAACTTATTACTCTAGAGATAAAAAAACTTTTTAGCCCTGCAACTCACGTGATAAAAACTAACATTTTCGTAGCGGTATGACGAAAATTATTATTTAAGATGTATACTTTAGAATGAATATTGTTTATTGAATAATTTTTACACTTAAATAAAATCCTATAAATAAATGTTCTACATTTTATACTCGAGAGACAGGAAATTTTGACTGCCATGCATGATCCATTGCTTCAACCAATGAACATTGGTTTTGTTGTTGTTTTTTTTTTACTTCATTACATATAGTCTTCTCCGCAGAAAATGTTGCAAATGTTGCTCCACTGCATTGCATAACATTGAAACTTTGGAGTACCGAAGGGCGTAACCCTAAGGGAATTTTGTAAATCCGTTTCTCAGTACGTTTCTACTAGGACCTAAGGGAGTACACATGCCAAATTTCAGTTTTGTAGATCTCATGATTTGAAAATTCGTTGTCTGATAGAAAGCCCCTTTTCCTTTAGATAGATAGATAGATAGATAGGTAGATAGATAAATAAAAAAAATAGCAATTAAAACAAAGTTAAAAAATTACAAGAGTAAATCCACAAAAAAAGACATAAAAACATAATAACATTTCGTCTTTTGGCTAAAGAAACAAGAACAATCAAACTGCACTCTAGAAGAAAAACATCGGCTCTCTGGTCCTACCATACATGCAACAAATACGTCGTAAATAACAAAGCAAACTTGAACTTTAAAATGTTTCCTGCTTGCGTAACATTTAAACATCAGCACTCTAAAAAAGACAAAACAAATTGGAAAACAGTTTTTTCGACGTAATTTGCAACATATTGGGGAGTTGGGTAGAAAATTATGTAAATAAATAAATTATCTTTAGAGATTGCATGAGCTGGTTATCACATTATCCTTTTAGATTTATTTTTCCGTTACTTATATTCTTTAGTTTCATTGAGCGAAGGACAATAATATTTACTCTAACGCTGATTTAAACAAAAAACCTTTTCTAAGCATTCAACATACTCCAAACATCCGTTGCATATTTTCTTTTAATTATTGATCTTTAAAAATTGTACCAAATTTGCTTTCAATAAATATTTTGACTCTTACCCCACCATAAACTCGAAGAAAATGTTTCAAACTAGAAACAAAATTTGTAGTAGGAGTCCCTTGGGTGAAAACTAGCAACAGTCCGTTCTAGAACAACAAATAATCCGGCAACCACGTTTTAAAGCAAAAATGTGTTGGGTCGACGGAAGCGGCGGTGCAGCACGCACCGCGCCACGTGGCAGTCTTATTGTACCGGATGTGTGCCCATATATCTGCCTCATGCGGCGAAAATTACGGTGCCGACATTACACCTCATCTCGACTGACTTTGCGGCTACAGTGTTACGGTTAGATATTCCATCAGTTATCAAGTTATGTAAGTGATGTTAAATACAAAGGTGTAGGGGTGATTGCAGTTTATGATACTTAATAGTGCCGTTGTTTTCAACGAAAAGATTTTGACAAGGAAGTTTATACTCGTTATACTACGTTTAGTAAATTTTCATCATTATTCAAGCTTTATGAAAATCGACTTGTGAAATATTATTTTAAAAAGAATATTTATTTCATATTGTTTTAAGTTTGTAAAATTGTGATTTAACAACTGTTAGGGATATGGATCTTTAATTTTATGTGTCTGACGTATTTTTAATACACAAACCATTCTTTAACTTTGTTTTTATATTGTATTCATCAAGCACTCACTACTCGTGACAGTTCTCAATCTAGGAGGGTTTTTTGAGTGTTCTTCAGTTATAAAGCTAATATTATTGAAGAAGAAAACGTGGCTTTATAAATATACCACACAGTAATGCGTGCGATAACTTCCATGAGGATAGTAACAACGTGAACTCAAAAAAGTTGTATTTTCCTCTGGCTAAATTCAAAATCAAAATTTATTATGGTAGCTTGTACAGCTGTTTATGTCGTATATGTGCAACAATACTTGCTATACTCTGCGTCAAGAAAAACATCGGACGAAGGTCAAGTTTTGCAGCAAGTCAGCCGATATCGGCCTTAATAATTAATGATTTGGCATTTTGATAATTTATGTTCTTGCTACTGTTCTATAAGTATAATATTTGCTCCTCTTTATATTTACTGGGGATTCACTAAAATACTTTCTCAAGGATATCATATAACTACCTCCCCAGTAGCAGATCAATTAGTTCAATAGCGTAAATAAACACAATAAGAAACAAGCAGTCATATTTGTTAACCGACAGATTAATTAATTTTACAAGTGCTATGAAAATTCACTTTTGATTTCAACTTCCAAGTAAAGTGTACATAGTCAAAATAAAGTAAAAAAGATTTATAATTGAATTTGTATTCAAATAAAAATAACTTGAAAATAAATGTAATACACTATCACGACAATAATACCTTGATAATTAAAAATATATTGTCAAAGTACTTTAAGTACTTAATTCGTGCTATGGTGGTTTTTACTAGGTTTCCTTAACAAAAGCAATAACAATGGAAAATGTTTACAGGAAAGTTATCCTTGAGCAATCTTCAATGCGTAAACACAAATCCGTATTTTAAAGCTGTCCTCAAACTATGTAGCACTCGAGTGTTTGTGTTCAAATCTGTTAATGTAGACAATACATCGGCCCACAAGTAATTTTTTTAATTAAAAAAATGTGTACGAACAGGACAAGTCAATTTATTAATTGAATTTTAACCAAGAAAGAAGAATTTTGAGCTCTGGAAGTTAGCCCAGCTTGAACCACTATTAGGCAAAATGGTAAAAGTTTCCTCTAAAAGTTCATTAGCAATCTCGCACTCGAATAGGGACGAGTTCATTGTCCTCTATTTTTTTTTAATTTAAGAAAGAATACTGTATCAGCCAGAGATTGGCCATTTAATACCTCAGTTTTATGTATAACATAATTTTATTTACATCTGGGGTAGACCTAGAGCTTCGTAATGCTAGTTCCATACCCTTGTGTAAGTTTCTTTAGACGACAGTGTCTGTTAAGAGTTGTCTACCTAGTGCTACATTTCAACTATTTTGTTCAGTTGGCACGTCTTCGGTTTTCAGTGTGGCTTCTGCGTTACCTGTGTTATGTCGCTTCCCAAATTAATCATAAGTCCTTCAGCACTCATAGAGCTTTCATTTTTCAGCATTCGCGCTTCTTCAAGTCCTCAAGATATCCTGTAAAGTATTATTAACAGCAAAACATTTTTTCAAGACAACTACTGTTTCATCTTAAAGACACATTCCAACGTTTGTATGTAGTTTTTTTTTAAATAATCCAGTCACATCGATAAATACAGAAATCTTTGTTTCCTCAAGCATTTTGTACAGAGCTACATGAGTTTTCTTTGCTTCTTCATTCCGGTACCAGTTCTTTCGGTAACTCAGTTCAATTCCACTAGATCTTACTTTTATAGCAACCTCTTCAAACTTGGTTTCGTTTGGGTATTCAAGACTTGTTTGGTCTTTTTTTATAGCTTCAGCACTGAATTAATAATATTCTTTGAAACATTAATAATACGCTACATGGAAATGTTGTAGACGATAAGGTTTTTTTTTGTTTTAAGACTTGCCCCCACATATTGTGGATTAAAACGCGCTTCCCTGTCTGCAGATTTGCAAACTGGCTTTAGATTTTTAATTTAGGCAATAAAACTCGAAAAAAAGTGCAAAAAACTGATACGAAAATTAAGTTTGTTTTAACATAAGCGAAAGTGTAAACAGAAGAACATTTAATCAGCTTTGCGGGATTCTGCACTGTTCAACTAGTTATTTATTAATTTCTTAAGTGACAGCCGTGGTAGAAATTTGGCATGGTAAACTAACAAAGCACAAAAACTTTATGAAGCAAATGGTTTTGTTTTGCCAGCTAAATGTTACGATGATGTTTTGGTAACATTAAAAAGAAGATTTTGAAGAAGATGTCTGTGTAATAATTGAAAAGAATGAGTACTGAAGCTATAAGAAAAATACTAAAAAGTCTTAGATACCCTGAATGAAACAAAGTTTGTAATGGTTGCTATAAAAACACAAAACTGAACTATTTTGTTCAGTTGGCACCTCTTCGGTTTTCAATGTGACTTCTGCTTTACCTGGGCTATGTCGCATCCCAAATTAACAATAAGTCCTTCATCACTTGTGGAGCTTTCATTTTTCAGCATTCGCGCTTCTTCAAGTCCTGCTAGAGTATTATTAACAACAAAACCTTTTTTTCAAGACAACTACTGTTTCATCTTAAAGTTAAGACCCATTCCAAGATTTATATGTAGTCTCCTAATTAATCAAGTCACATCGATAAAGACAGCATTTTTTGTTTCTTCACTTATTCAGTACAAAGAGGGCTTTATTAGTTTTCTTCACCTCTTCATTATGTATTAATTCGGTCCTATTCCACTAGATCATTTCCTTTTTGTTTTGCAGCCACTACAAACTTTGTTTCATTTAGGGTATCTAAGACTTGTTAAGTATTTTTCTTATAGCTTCAGCACTCATTCTTTACAATTATTACACAGACAACTTCTTCAAAATATATTTTTTATGTTACTAAAACATCATCGTAACATGCACCTGGCCAAACAAAACCGTTTGCTTCATAAAGTTTTTTGTGCTTTATTAGTTAGTTGTCCAAGCCAAACTTCTACCATGACTGTCACTTAAGAAATTAATAAATAACTAGCAGCCCGCGTCACTTCATGACTTAAAAACAACTTGGAAAATAGGCTTTAGTTTCATGTTGATTATGTATGGAGTTTTGCAGTGCAAAATACCTTTCAAAGAGGAAGTGTGTGAATTTTTGGATTTTTTAATTTTCTAGACCGATTCCTTGTGTCATAGCACTGAAATAATGTTGCCAGTAATTGAACTTCTCGTTGAGGCAAACTTTAAAATAAAAAATGACTAATTACCTTAGACTTTAAACTTCAATACGGGTAAGAAACTCCTCACAGAATTTTTGAAGCTCGTTAATTTTATCTCCTTTAAAAGTGTTTATGTATAGGTTCTAGGCCTACTCTTTAAAATTTCGATAGTGCAACAACATTCATTTTGCACAAAAAGAGGGTTAGTTTACATGAATCTTCATTGCTTGGTGCATCTTCATGTCTCTGTTTTAGAGTTTTCTTGAGTTTTGAATCTTTATGTTAATTCTACGCAACAACAACGCGTCAGTTTCTTACAATCATCTTTGTTAGGTCTTAACAACAAATGGTAAGAAGATGGACTAACTGATCTACCAATGAACTGATCTCTAAATAACATTCATAAAATAGCCATTCGCCGTAAAAACAAAATTATTCAACGCTCAAAACGGCCAGGGAATTAAAATTTCAAATTGGCCCGCTTCTTTGTTTCACATCTTAAATACATGTTTGGCAAATTGGTACCTATAGGCCTAAACAAATAATTAACTTTCAATGAAACACCTTCATTATTTAGGCATGTCGTTATTGGTACATTTAAAAATCAAACCAAATACACAGGCTAACCGTTAACACTTCAATATCGCATTCCATGTACATTTCAAAATACTGGTTTTAGCGTTTTAAAACTTTATTTTTTAGGTTAATATTTAACTAATATTGCTATTTAAAACTCTAAACGTTGAACATTCATAAATGTGTTGAAACATTACATGTATCAATGTGTATTCACTGTCTATAGTTTGTTAGAAAATCCCATCCCCAGAGCACCTTCTGAGTTACTTGTATTCCTTTTTAAGTTCCCTTTTTAAGAAAACAAATAGAGTAAATTTAGATGATTACAGACTAATGGTCTTAGTTTCAATAGGGCAAATACTCTTCCTTATTTTCTGTAGTCTTAAAAAAAATCAACATTTTAAGAAATCAAAATCATAATGTGGATGAATATTGACTGACTTTTGCTTGACCTGTATTCTGAAGGATATCTCTGGAACTATTTGAAATCTTGATCATCTGTTTTGTTACAAACAAATGTGAATTGGAAAAAGTTCACAGGTTCTAACACAGATAGTAGCACTTTCGCTGGAATTTCAAAAGCCTCCTGTGCAAAGGCTTTTCATGGGATGTTTTCCAAACCCGCTAAAGGAACATCTAGAGAGTAATAGCTTTAATTTGATACCAAATATGTGTAAAAAAATTAAGTTCTAGAGGCCGATTTGCTCTGAACAAAATCCCAGAAATTCTTTTAGCGAATTTCCCCCATAGGGTAGTAGCTATTTAATATTATAGAAGATAGACTAGTTAAACAGTGCAGAATCCCGCACAGCTGTTCAAATGTTCTTTTGTTTTCATTTTTCCGATTTTGCCAAAACAAACTTTATTTTCGAATCAGTTTTTCGCGTTTTTTAGCGAGTTACATTGCCTAATTAAAAACTCAAAAGCCAGTTTGCAAATCTGTACAAGAGTCGCGTGTTTTAATGTATTACATGTGAGGGGGAAGTCTTAAAACAAAAAAGTTTCATCGTCGACAACGTTTCCATGATAATGTAGATTATTAAGGTGTTACACTTTATTTAAATTATACAGAAAGATCAACCATAGAAAATGACAGCATGATCACATATAATTAAATTAAAGCATATTTTTTATCAAAGCATTTTTAAAGATAGTAAGTTGGTGTATTTAACTAACGTGCTGCAAAACATTATTTAACCTCGAAACTGGAGACATTTCGTTTAGACATCAGCCAGCTGCTCATCTCCACCAACAAACATGGCGCATCAAATGTATCAGCCAGGGATTTCCCACGTACGTACTGGTATCCAAATAAATCTGCTAGCTTTTACTTTGGCTTTTAAGACATTATTCAATTTGTAATGAAAAATATTTAGTTACATTATTTCCATGGGTTTCAAGTGATTGTGTGAGGTCTAATGTAAACGTTTTTAAAGTATAGTTATAGTTTTTAAAATGATCTAAACAGGAAGATATCTTTTCGTAGATATTTTTGTATTATTACTTTTTAAACTAATTTACAAACATTAAATACTGTTGTGAGAACGAACGATAATATTCATACAAATCCTTCCCTGGTCGTACTCCGCAAAATCCTCAAAATGACGAGCCATCAAGCAAATCTTAACGTACTAAAGTTGTTTTGTTTATTGTAGAACATAATCTCCGTGGTAAAGCAATTAGCTGATCTTCCTCGTGTTTACCCAGCGAGGGTACGTAGGCGGGCGCGGGCGGTGGGGCGGCATGCCTACGAGCGACGAACATCAACTCTCGTGAGGTTTACGTTCTCAGGGCTTGCTTGTAATCTTACGCTTTTTCGAATTCAAATTTTATGAGAATGTTCCCTCGTGTTATATTATTGAAAACCCCGATTCCAGTAGCTGTTAACGGCGTTTCATAAAATAGTCATGCAGTTTTTCTTACAAAATTTAGTGCACAATAGAAAAAGAATTCGTGCATTTTTCCGGGCATGTATTAGACAGAATGAAAGATTATAAGTGCTACTTTTGGTTTTTATGATGATATACTCTTTAGTGATTTGATATTACTGCTCTTCAGTCTAGTTAGCAGCAAATAAAGTACATTCAGTTTTAGTTCAAAATTGAAAATTGTTACAGCATTTCATATAACATCCATGATTAAAACAAGTTGAATAAATGCCTACGGATATTAGAACAAGAAGTAATTATTATTGAGAAGCAAATAGTATACACTTTTACTGTTGGTGGAGAAATTGTTCAGCCTTTGTTATAATATCCATTATTCAAACAAAATGAATTGTGTTATTTAAGGGTAGTAGAAAAGGTGGTGAGTAATAAAGAAATTACTTCAGTGGATCGGAACTATCACCACTGGCTTTTGTTGCGAATTCCTCTATGAGGAAGAGCTACTACGTAGAATAATGCGACAAGGTGAGACTTAAGCCCGGGGCCATGTTATTTTCCTTTTTGAGGTCCGTAGACAAAAAACCATTCGTTCACTTTCATATTTTGATAACGACATTCATGACTTGAAGTTAGACAATTATCAAGATCAGTTTACTCTTAGGAGGTTTTAATTTTTATTTTCAACATTTCTATAAATTTTAACTAATTTTACTGGATGTTTTATATTTAATGAATATTTTATATTTTGTGGATTTATACTGCAGTTGATTAACTGACGTATTTTATTTGTTTTCGTCTGATGAATTTCACTTGCTGCTTTTATCCTATCCCTGGTGTGGCCCGTGCAGTAGGCGTGCCGTGCGAGCTGTAATTGTTTCCGCAGTCTGGACAAGACGGCTCATCACTTCCAGTTTGATGTTGCTCCGGATATTACCTTTGTTCGCAAGGAATAATGATTGGTAATTGTTAAAGGTTCTTAACAATAACAATATTTTTGTTTAAGTAAAATTTGGTGGGATTAAAAATAAATAGTGCAATAGACTGACATAAAACCCATTTTGTTGTTTTTGTTTTGTCTTTTGGCAATGGGGAGGTTCCGTATATAAGTTAAGTCTGCCACATGCCAGGCAATTTTTTTTACAGTTGTTGACCCGAAATATAGAATCAGCTTGGCTTACTCTTTCAATTTTACGATTAATTTAACGGTATTACAAAGTTTCAGAGCATTATTCCGTCACAATGTAAACGAAATTGATTTGTATTTAAAATACCTCTACTACTCAGGTTAATAACGCTATGACTAACGTCTGTTACTCTAAAAATTATTTCTATTTTATATTGTTCTAGAAATTTCTTTACTCCAGAACATAGAAAATGTACAGGAATGTTTTTATTGGACCAAAGAATTCTTTATACTTTTCTTGCAATGGCGACCTACCCAGGTAGGTTTTTTAAGCCAAGTATGATTGACAGGTGAGTGAAGGGATGATTGTGGCGCGATCTTGAATCTTGTTGTTCTGTATCTACATTGCAAGACATTAATTAAAGTTTAAGTAATGAAGTCCCTGGACGGTGGTGCTTCCGTGGTCATTTGAAAAATGAAACAACTTCGTTCAATGGTTTCCAAAAACATAGGCCGGATTCTATACATTTTTGGACACATCTAGCAGTACAATAACTGCTTTCAAATTACGTCATTTGGAGCAATGACGCAACAAAGTTATTCGGAGAAAAATTTGGCTCACATTCAAGATTAAGACTGAAATATATCATCAATAGATTTATTATTGCCATTCACAACTATCGTTATTTTGAACAATGTTTGGGTGCATAATCTCAATATTTTAATGCCTTTGATTTTACAAAATTACAAAAATTGGCAGGAATTAATGACCGCAATATGTCCAAACGTTGTGACTATAAGAGTAAATTGTTATATTACTAACGTTAAGCAATTGCTTTGAGAAAAGCTTTTCCAGATCGATAGTTATGCAACTCTATATGTATGCAAATATTTATTCTGAGTGTTTTCCTTGTTTGCTCCGGAACGTTGAAAAACCAGATTAAAGGCAAAACATATTGATTCATCTTGTTGAATGCAAAGGTATCATAAACGAAAACACAGACGCCTTTTTTGCCAATAATAACTTCTGTTCATCAAATATAGCTCAGCTGAGGTTATTGCTGAGCCAAGTGGTGTAGACTGTACCAAACAGGAACTGACGACGTTGTATATTAAAAGCCATAAAAATAATTATGTTTATTTTTAAATAATTATTTTTAGTACATATTTAGTTTGAAGGCAAGACGTTGTCTTGTCCTATCTATTACATTTTAAAAGACGGGAAATCTGTTGAGTCAGCTAGTTGTTAATATTTTTAACATACTCACGTAACCTAGGACCTTTTTACAGTTGGGAGTATTATATAATAAGTAATGGAAAACCACAGATGATGTGGAAAGTCATACTAGCCCAAGTATTTGCCTGATAATTTAGTTTTAAAATACGGTTGATGTTAGTTGAAATTGGTCTAAGTTTATTGTATCAGATTATTGGTTTCGTTGAATTTTCCCTATAGGAGGTAAGCTATTTCCGTAGGTCTCATGATAGGACCTTTTTGCACGTTTGTACATTCGATGATTACATATGCTATAAAAAGGAGAAAAAATGTCACTGCCGTAACGTTGAGATGTCCATAATATTATCATCTTAAAAAAACAAAGAAATTTATACTAAATTGATAATGGAAACCTTATCAATTACAGGCTCTGATAAATAGTGACGCCTATTTATCGAGTAGTAATAGAAGCAAAATTTTCTATGAGACTGTTAAAACATCTGTCACATAAATTTATGTGAGTTGTAAGTAATACTTCTTGCGGCCTAAACAAAGATGTACGTTTTCCTTTAACTGGCTAGCTTCCAGGTGCGCAAATTGCATCCTAAATCCTCCTCTCTGTCTTTCTAACAGAATTGGTTCTCTTAACTGTCAATTTCAGAACTATTAAAAAAAACTAACCACTTTGATAGCAATGAGAGTAAGATACGAGAAGATTTATAGTTGTTGTAACAAAATAAAATTAAAATTACGTACTGCAATGATAATTAACTGGTTTTCAATTGCGTTTGCAACAGTAATTCAAACTATTTATATCAGATCGGCAATTAATTAATTAGTAATATGAAAGAGAATTTAAATCTTGATATTATCATAGTACTGGAAAAAACTACTACCAAAAAGGGTCAGCCTTAGTTAAATAGCCAAGGGAGATAACTCGCTTATTTTTAAGTTATTAATAATCTACGTATCGCAGTAAAGGAAAAAAAGATTATTAAGAATTCGTTATCCTCCAATGAACCTCGTTAAATCTCAGGAAATAGTATTACACCAGTACAACAAAATAAATTAATATCTTATGGATTAGAAAACTTGTTTTCTATAATTTGATACAACGTAAATGCTAAGGTTTTCAAAACACGTTATGAGATTGAGATATCTATCAAAAGCTTCAATCCGAATGCTGAAAAATTTGAAATTTACCATTGACCTATGGCAATATAACAATCTACGATTAAGCCAGAAAAATATAAGGTTGCATGTTACTCTTTACGTAGGGCCTATTTAATTATGAATTATGCGATGAATCTATTCTTCTCGCACATCAGAGTTGATGCCCTGCTTTGCACATCTTAAGAGCCAAATGGACTGCCGCTGTCTCCTCACAAGTGGAGCCTCTTGTCTGCAGCCACAGTATTATCTTTCTGGCATGGTCGCATTTATAACTTGCGAAATTCAAATGAACAGTATAGTTATGTAACGATTTGTTGCAGCAGTAATCAAACTTGTGCCGCGTAATAGAAGGAATTCATTTTTTTGTTCTCCTTAACGACATCGGTCCGATTCGATTCTGAGTTTTTGTCCTCAGCCGGGCCGTCGCGTCCCTCCTTAAGTTCTTTCCAGCCTCCTGATATACTGCGCTAGTTCGCACCGGCATTCGGCAGGATGGGCCTTGTTCCGCAGGGATGGAGTCGTCTGCGGCGACGCGTTCGAGGCCTCCTCAGCTACGACATCCTCAGCTGAACGATGGGGTCGTTGGAATTGTTCCCCCCGGATTTGAACCCCCAGAAAAAACGCTACGTCATTTTGACATCACAGGACGGGGGGTACAATTCCGGCCGCGAACTTTTAGGAGTTAAATTATTATGTACTTTAATCAACTGACATTTCACGGTTGGCTGAACAGTTGCATAATTGATATAAATCCAATTAATCCTGGCTTCTTAAGTCCTCCCCGGAATTGTACCCCCGGATTTGTACCCCCCATCGCCAAATCCTCAAGTCCTACCCCGTATTTGTACCCCCCGGATTTGTACCCCCCGTGGTCAAATTCTTAAGTCCGACCCCGGAATTGTACCCCCCGGATTTGTACCCCCCGTGGCCAAATCCTCAAGTCCTACCCCGGATTTGTGCCCCCCGGATTTGTACCCCCCGTGGTCAAATTCTTAAGTATGACCCCGAAATTTTACCCCCCGTGGCCATATCCTTAAGTCCTACCCCGGATTCGTACCCCCTGTGCTCAAATCCATTTTGACCGACCATGGAAATATACCGGGTCCATATTCATTGTTGTTGTTTACTTTTCTAAGTAGCTCTCGTAAATCAACGGCTGTTCGTTAAATTATTACCTAATATTATTCTCCGAATACGTCTTATTATTATTAGTGTTATTATTATTATTATATTGTGTAGTCTTATTCATCATTAAGTGGGCTAGAAAATCTGTCAATAATACTTGATGAAAGTATTGGATAAAATATTGTTTTGAATAACCATATTCATAAAAACATTGTTAGTTTGATTATACATGTTTCACGTGCATTGACTCGTATTCCGTTGGACTGTTTGCCATGAAACTTGGTACAAAAAAGTGCTATTATCTGTGTTAGAACCTGTGAACTTTCTCCAATTCACATTTGTTTGTAACAAAACAGATGATCAAGATATGACATAGTTCCATAGACACACCATAGAATGCAGTGCTGGCAAAAGTCAGTTAACAATCATCCACATTATGATTTTTATTTCTTAAAATATTGAGTTTTTTAAGGCAACTGAAAATGAGGAAGAGTATTTGCCCTATTGAAACTAAGACCAACTGTCTATAATCATATCAATTTACTGTATTTCTTTTCATAAAAAGCAAACTTAAAAAGAAACATAGTAACTTAGGAGGTGCTCTGGAAATGGGATTTTCTAACAAACTATGACAGTTACATTGATACATGTTTCAACACAATGAATGATTGAATGTTTAAAGTTTTAAAATATTAGTTGATTATTAACCTAAAAAATTCAAGAGTTAAAAGACATTTTAAATTTAATACCTGTATTTTGTAAATGTACTTGGAATACGAAATATATTGAGGTGTTAAGGGTTAACCTGCCCATTTAACTCCAATTTGAAATGTTTCTATGACAATATGCCTATCTAATGAATGCATTTCATAGAAATTTATGTTATTTGCTCAGGTAAAAATTTTCCAAACATGTCTTTAAGATGCGAAACAAAAAAGGCGGGTCAGTTTGAAAATTTAATTCCTTGGCCATTATGACAGTTGAATAATTTTTTTTACGGTGAATGGCTATTTTAAATGTTATTTAGATATTAGTTCATCAGTAGATCAGTGGTTTGTCCATCTTCTCAGCATTTTTTGTTCATACCTAACAAAGCTGAATGCAAGAAACTAACGCATAGATGTTGTGTAGAATTAACATTAAGCTTCAATACTTTTGAAAAGAAAACTCTACAACTGAGACATGGAGATGCGCCAAGTACGTAATGAAAATCCAGGTAAAGTAACACCCATTTTGTGAAAAATGAATATTGTTGCATTGTCAAAATTTCAAAGTGTAGTACGTATACATAGATACTTTTTAGCGAATTTCCCCTATAGGGAAGAAGCTATTACCGTAGGTCTCATGGTAAGACTTAAGTTCGGGACCACTATAACTTTTCGTTTTGGGGCCCCCAGAAGCAAAAAACACTATTCGTTCGAATTTTTATATATATATATATATATATATATATATATGTGTGTGTGTGTGTGTGTGTGTGTGTGTGTGTGTGTGTGTGTGTGTGTGTGTGTGTGTGTG
Source organism: Flexamia atlantica (assembly GCA_035578135.1). Taxonomy (NCBI): domain Eukaryota; kingdom Metazoa; phylum Arthropoda; class Insecta; order Hemiptera; family Cicadellidae; genus Flexamia; species Flexamia atlantica. The sequence goes on from JAQJVK010000006.1 coordinate 34,810,891, forward strand.
TGTGTGTCTGTTAGCACGATAGCGGCCGCAAAAATGGTCCGATCTTTATGAAATTTGGTATGGACATGTAAAGTGGTAATCAATTGGACGAGTTCGTGAACAAGCCCGCTCGCACCACCGGAAGGGGGGGGTAAAGGGGGAAAAACACCCCCAAAAAGGGTTTTTTGAATTTTTGACATAGAAAAATAAAATTTTTGTTGGCACCAACGAATTCAGCTCAAAAAAACAAACAGTTTAGTATCTTGAATCACTGCTCTATGTCCATTGGTTTCCGAGATATTGAAAGTGGTAAACACAGTACGTTGTCCCAATGTTAACCTTATGGGAAATAAGTAAAATTCTATATCTTGCTTATTACTCAACATATATTGATAAAACTTGGCAAATGGCTTCTTATAGTTCAGATCAAATAAATATTGCATTAAAACTACCCAGTTTTTATATACCTGTAGCAGCAAACCTGCATACTCAATCCCCATGTTAATCTTAAGGGGCTTACCAAAACATGTCAAATCTCGCTGTGTTGGATTGAATATGTTGTTTTGCATTTGAAATTCGCTGAGTATGCAGGTCTGCTGCAACGAGGGTATTAAACAGATGAAATAAATGAACTTATCATATTATGTGAGGAATTTATCTCACATATTGAAGATTCAAGACTAAACCAATAAGTTATTTTTTCAAGTTTGCCCCGATGAGAAGTTCAATTACTGGTAATTTTATTCCAGTTCTATGACACAAAGAATTAGTCCAGAAAAAATAATTCGTAAAAATACACACACTCCCCCATTGAAAGGTACCTTACGCTGCAAAGCTCCATACATAATCAACATGAAACTAAAGCCTATTTTTCCACGAAGTGACGCGGGCTGCTAGTCAATCTTATGTAAAGACTAGTAAATATACCCGCGGCTTCGCTCGCTGTAAAGATAACAAATTTTTGGTCCAATTTTACGTTATGGAAAAAAAATTGGATAATTTTTTACTAATTTCAAAATAGACAGATCAGTTCAATAATTTGTATGAAATATACGTTTTCAAATGCTTAATTACAAACTTAAGGTTGCCCTTCCATCACAGATTGACATGAGAAGATCAAACGCCTCCTTGATGAATTTTCCGTTTTCCCTGAAATGGTATGAATTGGCTGTCATGTGCCAACATATTGTAATTTTCTGTTAAGTATTAATAATACTGAAATTTGCAAGTTAATCCTAGTATTTTATTTAACCATTAAATTTGGGTTTCTAATAGTCTGAATAAAAAGTTATCTACTTCAGGGTTTTAAACTCAGATAGTATTTCATTGCACTGCGCTATACGTGAATGGTCACCTTTAAGGTGACCATTCACGTACGTGCCCCCAACGTAAGGTGCCATGCAACTTCTCATTGAATCGCTGGGAATAGTTATTTATGTATTAAGAGCGTAAAGTAGGTCTTTCTCGCTTGAGCTAAACAAATAAAAGCAGGTATTTTTAGCGAGAAAGATGCTTTACACGCGAAATACATACTAAAATTTTCCTACAACTGCAGATTTAATTTTCCAAACAATAAATACAATCACAGTTACTCACACCCATTGTAGCTGAATGCGCCATCATGATTGCATATATTCTTTATATTTATTTTTGTAAAGGTTTCTAAATTTACGAGGTAATAAGTTTTATGAGACTTCTTTCACTAATTCACTAATATCAGGTGGAGCAAGTCTGAATTCGTCATCACTTATTACATCCATTGTAGCTGAATGCGCCAGTTTGAGGTTATAAACAAGTCGAGCCCAGTCGGAAACGGAAAGGAGTGCTGTTGCGCGCCGAGTAACAATGCAAAATCAGCTGGCGAGCGTGAAAGTAATCAAGTGGCGAGCGCAAAAGACTTTTGTGCTTGCTCCAAAGACTTTCAAAGACTTAATCGCTCGCTCCTCAGTAAATAGCTGCTGTTTTACGATTGGTTTTCGGTGCGTAAAATGACACTTTACGCGGGGTTGTAGGAAAATATTTTCTTATTCAATCTCTTATACCTCCATATTTTGCAGACCAACTATCAAGGTCTTAGTGGGAACTAGAGGAAAATATTTCCCTAAAAAAACGTAATGATAAATTATTTGGTTGAAACTAAATAGTTTCAGCTGTCACCGGGACGGCTATTATTTGGGCCTGGTCTTCAACAATTTTGTGCAAAAATTAAATGCCATTAAGTTTACAGTTACTTTGTTTGAGGAAAAACGCATTTATGTTACGTCTGGTTTCGTGTCATAGGACTATAGTCTTGACAGTAATTTGTTTCTATAAACTTATTCATAACTTTTGTAATGTCGTAAAACATGAACTTAAAATTATTATGATATGAACCCAGTGATTGAAGCAAAATTTTTCAACCCTATTACAATAATCCTCTAAATATAAAAGAAAAACATTTCAGATTACAAACCACAATTCATCGAGCAATAAACTCCCAATCTTGAGGAACATAAAAAACGAATAAAGCTTAAATTTGTCATATTATATAGTGAGATAATATTAGGTGTTAATTAATTTTTACCTTTGAATCGAGTTAATTTCAGTTTTAATCAGACGGTATCACAAATAAATTTGCAAAATATTTTTGTACAACACCTCCAACAAATGTTTTTGTATGTACAATCCAATTTCAACAAATGATAAGCTGTGTGAAGTAAAGAAGTGTTTCCATTTTACTCAATTATTAGATTAATGCCGTAGCTTTGCTTGCAATGTTTATTCCAGTCAGCTATTTTACTTGAAATTTTATTCACCCTTAAGAATTAATTGTATTGATTCAAGCAATAAAGTACTGTAGGGCGTATTTCCATGGTCGACCAGAATGGACTTCAGCACAGGGGTACAAATCCGGGGGGTACAAATCCGGGGTAGGACTTGAGGATTTGGCGATGGGGGGTACAAATTCGGGGGGTACAGTCCGGGGGGTAGTCCGACCCCGGATTTGTACCCCCAGTCGCCAAATCCTCAAGTCCTACTCCGGATTTGTACCCCCCGTGGTCAAATTTTTAAGTCCGACCCAGGAATTGTACCCCCCGGATTTGTACCCCCCGTGGCCAAATCCAAGTCCTACCCCGTTTTGCACCCCCGGATTTGTACCCCCTTTAGTCAAGTTCTTAAGTACGACCTCGGAATTGTATCCCCCGTGGCCATATCCTTACGTCCTACCCCGGATTTGTACCCCCCCCCCCGGATTTGTACCCCCTGTGCTCAAATCCATTTTGACCGACCATGGAAATATACCGGGTCAATATTCATAGTTGTTGTTGACGTTTTTAATTAGTTTTCGTAAATCAACGGTTGTTCGTCAAATTATTACCTAATATTATTCTACGAATACGTCTTATTATTATTAGTATTATTATTATATGGTGTGGTCTTGTTCATCATTAAGTGGGCTAGAAAACCTGTCAATAATACGTGATGAAAGTATTGGATCAAAGATTGTGTGGAATATCTAAATCCATAAAAAATTTGTTAGTTTTCTTATACATGTTTCACGTTTATGGACTCGTATTCCGTTGGACTGTTTGCCATGAAACTTGGTATAAATATGTAAAATTTCACGGATAAGGTTTTTAAGCCATTTATTTCGTCCTAACTCAATCGGTTTCCTTCTCAGAGTCCAACGGGTTATCAATCTTATGAAAAAGACATCGTTAATTTAATATCGTAAAACAATGAACTTAAAATTATTATTATATGAAACCAGTGATTTAAGTAAAACTTTTTAACCATATCAATAATCCTTTAGTTATAAAAAAACATTTCAGACACAGATGAAGAACTATAGAGATTGGCAACCCAATACACTTTTGCGTGCCCGTTTTTTTCGCACGGCGTCAAGTTTGTTATGTCGTTTTGCCGCACATATTGCATTGGTATGAAGTATAATTTCGTCAATATCAAATCTTCAGGTCCCAAAGAACAAATATAGCCATTAATAACTTTGATACCAATGCAATATGTGCGGCAAAACGACCTAACAAACTTGACGCCGCGCGAAAAAACGGGCACGCAAAAGTGCTTTAGGTTGCCAATCTGTATAGTTCTTCATCTGTGTTTCAGATTACTAATCACAATTCATAGTGCAATAAACTCCCAATCTTGCATGAGGAACATAAAAAATAAATAAAGCTTAAATTTAAGTTATATTATATAATGAGATAATATTAGGTGTTAATTAACTTTTTTCTACAATCCCCAACAATGTTATCATTTTTTTAAAGAAAAGTACGGAAGTAGGCTACCGAATGACAACTTACTAACTTCTCACCCAGTCATATGTTTAATCGCAGAAATAAGTGAAAATCAATCCAAATGTTCAATATTTGTAGGGTTACAATGCGTTTACGCACTCTCGATGTCCTCAGTAGTGTAGGACTTAACATTACATGTTGTCACCTATCTGCACGGGGAAGAGGGTAGGGGTGTTCTTTTTGGCGAAGAAAACAATCTCCGTCTCGCTGATAGCCAAAGACAAGTCCTTAACTCGGTTTCCACTCCCATTCTTGGGCCGGGGTAGAATATCCTAGTAGTAAACCATGCTTGTCATAAGAGTCGACTAAAAGGGTTGGGAGCATGGTGGTCCTTTCCGTGTCTCCTCTTTCACACTTCCATTTTCACGTTATTCAAAATAGCCCGGGTCAGTTTGGCCAGCAATGACCTGACTGCCACATCATCCGGGAAAATCCCCCTGGCCTTAGTAGTGCCGGCGGGGTAGCGGATATGTACCCCCCCGGATTTGTACCCCTCACAAAAAACGCTACGTCATTTTGACGTCACAGGAGGCGGGGCCTAAATCACTCGAGAAACAGCCCGCGTTTGGAAATGTACCCCTCAATACATTATTAAATCATCAACACCTAATTGGTTTGAAATTAAATTATTTTCCTTAAGTCTGAACCTGGAATTGTCCCCCTCCGATTTGTCCCCCGTCGCTAAATACTCAAGTCCTACCCCGGATTTGTAGCCCCCGTCGCCAAACTCTTAAGTCCAACCCTGGAATCGTACCCCCCGGATTTGTACCTCCTGTACTCAGATCCATTCTGACCGACCATGGAAATACGTCCTACAGTCCTTTATTGGTTGAGTCAATACAATTAATTCCTAAGGGTGAATACAATTTCAAGTAAAATAGCTGACTGAAATAAACATTGCAAGCGAAGCTACGACATTAATCTAGTGTAATGAGTAAAATGAAAACACTTCTTTACTTCATACAGCTTATCATTTGTTGAAATTGGACTGTATATAAAAAAACATTTGTTGGTGTTGTACAAAAGTATTTTGCTTTATTTGTGATACCGTCTTATTAAAACTGAAATTAACTTGTTTCCAAGGTAAACGTTTTTTACATTTCATTGAGCATTACATAACTTCTGTGTATTTTTTCAATATTCATTGACATTAAAACTCCTTAAAAACTCTGATAGAAGCATTCCGTTTTCTATGATTTTCTTTTATACATTTTAAATCGCTCATTCTATTTTTACATTTATAGATACGAAAACTACATCAACCTGACGACATTAACGCAATGACTGCGATATTTACATCAATAAAAACACCATGACCCAGATCGAAGTTTAGTTTCAATCAAATTTTATTTCTTATTAAAAACACGTCTCTTTATTTATATTTTTTCTCAGTCAGTGTTTGATTTAAATCTCAATTTGGAATTATAGGTTTGGGATCCAAACGTAGTATAAAATCCAGCCATATAATTGCATGCGGGAAACAGTGACTTTAATTTACATAGGTGGTGGTGATGCGGGGCGGTGGGCAGCGATAATCTAACAAAATTGGATTTGGACAAATAGCCGCAGCGGCCATAGTGAATTGGGGATGATTAACTCACCTACTTCAGGCTAAATATGGGTTCGTCGACCCATGAACAGTTAAATCTACAATCTTCTAACGGAGGGCATTGTTTGTTTGTTGGTGTTAGACAGTTAATAAGTTAGGCATTTATATGACCTCAATCCACCTCATAATATCGACTTAAAATGTCGACTTTACGGCATATTTTTAATGAATATGGGAAAAACCGCAAATAAGATATTTCGAAATTTTTATATTCCTTATAGCCCTTTTTCTCTTATAAAGTAAGTCCCAAAGCAAAAGTTTTGCTTGCTAGTTGTTTTTTAATATACTTTGCATAGTTATTTAATGGATTCAGATATTTTGGACTGGGGTTTAACCTCTCAGGATTGGTTTTGGACAAGATTGGTTTCCCTCACAAAGAACTAAATGTTCAATAAAAATAGAAATAGTACATTCCTCCCCGCCACAAAAAATGCCCTACAAATTCTTCTCAAGCATTGTCTTCCAATATGGCGCTAACATGTATTGACAAGTCAAGTTTTTAATTATGAAATTTGTTTTACATCATTAAACAGTGCATTTATATTCTGTGGTTACTGTTGGCAGGAAAGTTACACTTTGCTGATAACTGCAATGTAGCTGAAGAACTTAATAAGACGAAGACCACTAGTAAAGGGAATTTTAATGCAAATATGAGTGAAGTATAAGTAGTGGATAATCTCGTAGTCTTTTACCTTTTGGCAAAAATGTTTCCTTATATAGGACTGTTCAGTAATATCACTACAGCCAATGCCAACTCAGGAACCTCGAGTTTAGTGTGGGATCCGAAACACAGTTTCGCCAATTAATTATGAACTGGTCTAGTTATTAGGATGACCTTATAGACGAACGTAGTATTCACCGTGCGGACGTTAATCCCACCAGGGGATACCGCATCCACAAGCCATCGCTACCATAGGCCAATTATTACCATAGTTTGGAAGATAATCCACGGTTCTCTTATGAAATGCTCGGATGATTTCTAAAACGACTTGGTTTTCCTATCATACTTTTGAGTGAAATTTCAGTAAACCTTTCGTGCTGTTTCAATGGTTTATATATTATTTTTTGTCTCCTATTGGCATGATTGATATGTTCCTTATAGTGAACGTCGGCGTCGGGCCCCACACCTGGTGAGGACAGTAGCATCTGGGGCACTTATCTCGATGACTCCCGTATGGTAATCGTGTTTTACTGTTCCGATACAAACCTTCACATCTTGTAAGTATTGAACGAACATTTTACTTCGAACTTAAATAGAAATTGAAGTTCGAATTAATCTAAATTATTTTGAAGTTTAGGACGTGGAACATAATTATTGACTTTTAAGTTTTCAGTTCAAAGTGAGGCATGTGGGGACCAAGGACCAAAATTCTGGAACATCTACTTTTTTTATTTAAAAAATCTGCTTTAATGTACATTCAGGTTGTCCGCAAATTATGGTAAAATATTTTAGCATATGATACTAGAGGTAAAATAAGAAAAAATATTCATGTATACATAGGTCCTAAATTGCTTCGTTTTCCGTATGTGTGTCTGTGATTTTTACATATTTGATCACATCTCACGAACCGCTGAACGTATAAACTTCAAACTTGGTATATGGATGACCACTATAAAGAACTATTTTTGTAAGGAGTATCAAATTTCTACTTCGTACTATTTCAAAAAGGCGCCTGTTTTATGTTTTCAAAACTAAATATCTTAAAAACCGTAAATTTTCGAAAAATTACACAACATACAAAAAAGCTGCAAAATGTAATCTAATAAACGTTGATATTAAGATTATGATGATTGGACAGCTAATAACAGAGAAATTTTAATTTTTCTGACTAAAAACATGGTTCTTTCAACAACTTGTCAGAAATTTACATTTTTTTATTCAGAAAAATTAAAATTTCTCTGTCATTTGCAGTCCAATCATCATTATATTAACTTATCATTATCATTATATTAACTTTAATTGGGTTAAATTTAGCAATTTTTTGTCTTTTTGTAATTTTTCTAAAATTTACGGTTTTTAAGATATTTAGCTTTGAAAACAAAAAACAGTAGCCATTTTGAAGTGGTACAAAGTAGAAATTTGATACTCCTTACAAAAATAGTTCTTTATAGTGGTCATCCATATACCAAGTTTGAAGTTTATACGTTTAGCGGTTCGTGAGATATGATTAAATGTGTAAAAATCACAAACAGACACACAGACGGAAAACGAAGCACTTTAGGGTCTATGTTTATATGAACTTTTTTTCTTATTTTTACCCCTACTATCAAATACTAAAATATTTTACCATAGTTTCCGGACACCATGTATATTGTATATATTCCAAGGTTTCAATCCTACTAACATTTAAAAGGAAAGTGAAAGTTTCTTAGTTTATTTTTTGGGGCTTCATCGCGCCAAAACTACCAGACCAATTTGGTCAATATATGATATATCTAAAAGCCAATTTACTATAGGTGGTGAGAAACATGTTGACGCTTGAGTTTGAAGTTTCGGCAGAGGAGGGGAGTAGTACATCGATGATTTGGAAGTAAACAGAGACAGGTGATTTCGTTACTAGTCTGGTAGCTAAAATATACTAAACCAAAGCATGTGTGTTAATATTGGAAACAATATTTTGTTTTTTGAATAAAAATCAACAAACAAATGAAATGTTCTTGGCTTAGCATGTAACATATGATTGACACAAGAAGTTCGTAGTTGAATCAATTGACCATCTGTTTTTATTTATTTCCCTTCCTTTAAAATATCAAGTTCATAGTTTGTAAACACCCATGCTTCTTCATGTCCCTTACCGAAGGTATATAAACAAAGGTATTTTATACTGTAACAAAGTAGGATTGTTATAATTAAAATGTTTTTTCTATGACGTTTAGGGGATTTTAGCCCCTTAAAGCCAATATTTAGGTTATACTTTCGTTACCTGTTAAATGAAAACGATCTTTTTAGTTTATAATATACGTTGCATAACCATTATCATTTTAAAAATATATTAATATCACTGCGAATTGCGTTTTTAGAGATAATAATACAACCATTGAAGCTATCATTTTATTCATAAACTATTAAAGGTTTTGATCAATAATCTCTATAATTAATACTCACAACTCAAATGATACTGCCAGTACGCATATAAAAAGACAACGTCAACTGTTGAAAGTCCGGAAATGAAAATTTGGTTGAGTGAACAGCGTAATATAAAACAGAATTAAATCCTAATTTAATATTGTGCCGTTTATATTACTTCACCCCTGATATTGCTGTAGATTGCAAGAGATTTTGTTTGTCAATTCTTAAAAACCGCTTTTTTTAGGTGCGATAGTTAGACTTTTACAAATCATTTAGTTTTTTTAGTATTTAAAATTTTAGGTATTTAAATATTTTAATAAATATTTCATATTTACATAACACTTACATATTTTACTTCACTGCAATCATAATACTGTTCTACCAAAGAATTTACAACAGACTTTGATTGATACTGTTAATTAAAGTACTTTGGTGTAATTCGTGTAAACATCTAAACGGTAAACCTAATATCTAATCGTAATTGAAATATATAAACATTACATACCACAAAATCGCGTGTCTCTATAATATGCGTCTTATTTTAATCTTTAGGGTAATGCCACATTGGGCGGTTTTCCCGCTGTTCTTGGGCTGTTTCGAGCGGTTTTCACTCGCCGCGTGTGACACCCTCCATTTAAGACATGAGATTCTGGTGGTGCTTGGGGTTAACACATAAAACAGCTTCATGTAGATCAATCTATGGTTCTGAGAACCAACCACGGCGAACGGCAAGCTTGTCGTACTCCTTTATAGAAGCAGCATTAAAGTAATTGTCAGTAACCCGCTCAATTGCCGACGTTTATGCTCACCCACTGAGCAATAAAACGAAACTCTCACAGGATACTACACACAACCCAACTAGCTAATTGAACGCTCTAGCGAGAGTATATCTAAAAAAATATTTAAAAAAGTTCTACAGATTAGTTAAAAGGAATCGGTGGAATTTCAGGGGAGTAAAGGGCCTATGAGGGAGTTAAGGCGCAGGAGGAGTGCGCGCTTTTACTGCGTAAGTGGATGAACTCACAAACAATAAGAAACCGAATTCATTGCCATATAATTAACATCGGAGAAAAATTGCGTTAGTTAAATTTTGGAATACAAATAAAGATAATTTCAAATACAAATGAAACCAGCGATTAAATATGCCTCATATATATTTCCCGAAAAACGTACATCACGTGGAGTGTGGTTCACGACTCTCCGATCACTTTGAAAAAAGTTTCAGAATTATTACTAGTGGAAACCCATCAGGTGGGGATCTGCTGCTGATCACCGACGGTAACTTGGGTACGATTTAGTAAAAGACATTAGAAGAAAGTTTCCTCTGGATTTTTCGCGTGTGATTTTCGGGTTTTCCACTAGTTTATTATAAATATATTTTCAAAGTAATTGAGGAATCGTAACAAGCAGCGTGTGATATACCTTTTATGGAAAATATACTTGCCATATATTTAATCACGAATTTCTTTTGTATTAGAAACTATCTTTATTCGCATCTCATTGTTCAATAAACGCCATATTCCGCCAATGCTAATTTAATGGTTTTTTTAAATTTTTTTAATCAATTGCTAAAGGGCGGTTTGGGGGATTTGTTTCAAAATTTATAGGTTTTTTTGTGAGCTACAATGATCGAATGGGAATGAACATTAAACGTTTGCGCAAGATTTGAAAATGATTAATGAAAACAGTCGCGTAAGGTCACTCACACACACAGTGACGGACAACGAATCTTTCACTCAGCTAATACATAGTTTCGTCACTTCGTTCGTTCGTCAATTAGTAGAATGAGTTTTAAAAAACTTCGAGATTTAAATTTTTTCTATACAAAATTCTCAAGTAGTGTTTTCCTAAACAAGCTCATTCGTCAGCAAAAATCCCCTTCTTCTCTTAAAAGAGTTTTAAAAATTATTATTTATGGCTAATAAAAACTCATATATTTACGCCGCCCTTGGAATTTCAATACAGAGATACAGCTTGAGCGGGTCGCATTTGGGATGTTTTTTTAGTTATTATAAATGTATTGTACTAATATTTCTTCAGAAATGTTGCAATTATTTTTTACTAGGCTCAAATAAAGCGACAGGCTCTAGCAGTTGTCAGCAGGTGAGATGCTCACACATGTTGTTGCAAGGTCACGCGACACGGACCGTCCATTTAGCTCTCGAGGCTGTTGAATGTTGAGTATCCGAAGCAGTTTGTCCACTTGAACAATAAACTTCACTCTTAATTTGCTACGATTTCCAGTTGATGAACATTAGAAATAAATGTGATTTTCAGGTTGGACCGAAAATCCAAAGGAAAATTAATATATATAGGTAACTTAAAATTAAGACATATGAATAATCTATATTGCTTGAATAATTAGAATACCTCTTTAAATGACGTGTCTACTTACAGGGTTTAACATCTGATTACATGCTTATTATTTTTAATAATTATCTACAAGTGTAATGTCACTACTAGTTTGAGTATAGGCTATGTATTTTGAATTTTCTATGCCAAATAGAGAAAACTTAAGGTTTTTTTGTACTAATTACTACTTATCTGTCCGTACGTGTTTTCTGTTTTTCAAAACAAATATAATGAACACAATTAATTACTGACTAAATTTTGGTAATAAGAAACAAATTAAATGTGTCAAATACCTGCCTGAAGTTGAAAAAGAGAGGTATTGACCTACACTACATGCAATCCAGCGAAGTGATAAATTTGTGACTATTTTAATATAAAAAGGGAAAGTTATGATTGAATGAATAAATGAATATGAGAAGAATATTTTTTTAATGTTATTTGAAAATTATTCCGTCCTACTCACTCTAAACAGGACTCGAATCTTTAGCTTATTGGGAAGCCATTAGTTAATTTGGTATTCTTAGGGGAAAAAACAAATCAAATTAAACAAAATGTGATTAGAACTGAAAAATCTTTGAGGGGTAATTTCGCAAAATATTTATGATTGTTAAAGATGTACGACGCACCCTCCAGTCGTCAGAATTCGACAACCAATAGTTAAAAATAAACAGATGATTCCTTGAGTATTTTTATACTATGATAAGTAATAACATGTTATAACTAAAAATATATTTATCTTTAATGGAGGTAAAATACGGAAAAGTTAAAGTTCGTAATATGTTCCTGTCTGCCATTCACATCTTATTCGTCGGAGCTAAATAACTATAACAATGAAAGCCAGTAAATCACGAAGTGTTTTTATAACCAAACTTAAAAAATGACATTAATAATGCAGTAGCTTCTGATCTTTATTTAAAGTAAATCCTTGGAAAATTAAAACATATTTTGGCTGTCCACAGCGCGTTCGCTTAAAACTCATCCAGTTTCAATACTTAATGGATCAAAGTGAAGGTTCATAGACCAAAATATGTTGATTAAACATGTATAACTTGATAAGAACTGGAAAATAGATCTTTAATCAAAGCCAGACAATTGAAAAATTAAAATTAAAATTGTTTTAAGTTTATAACTCGCCTAAAACTATTAATAAAGAAATTAAGTTATTAATAAAAGAAATTGCAGACAAACTTTAGAAAAAATCGTTGATTTTTAATTCTACGGTCTGCTTCATATCCATTAGAACTACATAAACTAAATTTCAAATGAGAGCCTGGAATTCACTGAAGGTTCTTAGACCAAAACCTTTAGGGTGACATAATTATTGCCAGAGATATAGAGCTTAAACTGAAGTCAATTTTAAGAAAACTTCATATTTATGTTGGTTAGAGGCTCATAACTCTCCTGAAATTCTACCGATTCGACTGATCTCGTAACTCATGAAAGGCTGTTGGTCAATGAGTATCTTAAGGCCAAAACTAATTATGTATGTTGATTCAATCCGGAGATATATGATAAACAATAATAAGACAATTTTGAAAATCCGGAACTCCCATATGTAACATACGGGGAAGAATTTTTATTTGGGTATAAGTCCAGTTGTGTGGTGGGTAAATGAATGCGGATAAAATTGATGGTCTTACATTTAAACCTCAATCCTAACAAAATTGGTCGGATAGAAGAACCAAATGGACTTGGAAATATTTTTCTTAATATATAAGATCTGTAAACACTTATTTTACCATTATTTTCAAAGGAGAGACTTGTATAAAAGAAATAAAGATACGAACCATATTCACAAATGCTCATGTTATCAAAGCTTAGGTACTTAGGTCGGCTAACATGGAAAGTGCCAAACACTCAACCTTTTTTACTTTCACCCCTATATACATAGTATATGGAGAAAGTATTGTTTTCGTCAAAATTTTTGAATTTTAGTTGTTAGTGGATATATTCGTTTTAGTGCTCCCTGAATAAAAAAAAATGATTTCGGAGTGGTGTCTGTCTGCCCGTTTGGATGTGTGTGGATATAAACAAAGTTAGAGACGACATGAGTGGTCCGATTTTCATGAAATATGGCATGTAGGTAAGAAGCCGTGGTATCTCCAGGCTTTTTTCATTTTTTTTGAATTTTGGATTTTTAAGGGTATTTACCCCATAAAAACCCATAAAAATTACAAAAATCCGAATTTCTCAAGAAGTTCTTTGTTTGAAATTCATTGTTGGTGATGGTGATTTTATATTTTGATTAGGATTTTTGCGGACATTTGCCATCACTGATTAGTAAAAAACAAGTTTCACGACGTTTCGGGATCTGGAATCTGATCCCGTCTTCAGGTGGAAGAAAACCTAGAACATAACAAGATTAGTAACACATAGCTAGGAAAACCTGGAGAAAAAACACAGCTAAAACAGAGAACTGTAAAAGCAGTCACGAAACCAATAAGCTGAAAAGAAAAACAATACACAAAATAACACAGGAATCACAAGTATCAAGAATCACCAGGCAGGAGAGAGCACGTCCACACCCAATCAGAGCTGAGCTGAGACTGGTGGGAGGAAAGCAAATGGCGGCGGCAACGGAAATGGCGGCGCCCACAGCCAACCAAATCACGGCGCGCTACCGGTGGCGAAAAACTGAAACAGAGACATGTGATATGCAAATTCCGTGTGTCTGTTTGTGTTTTTTTTAGTTAATTTTTAACCTGATTTTGCCCCTTGGCCTTGCTACGGGTCAACATGTTATGAGAATTTTGAACAGAATTGTTAGTAATTACCCTATTTGTTGACACTTTATTTTCCCTGTCTTTCAATTCTTTGTTTAATATTGGTAGCCATACTGGCCTTATTTCAAGTGAAGATTGACTGATTGGTTGGTCTGCTAGTTTTATGTATGAAGCTTCAATTAGTTTTCTTTTGAAAAAATGAGGTTCGCGGTGTACTATTTTTGCTTCGTCAAAATTCATCTGGTGATTTTCAGACCAGCAGTGTTGAGCAATTTTTGATTTATCCACTAAGCCCTTCCTCGTGTTATCTTTGTGTTCTTTGATTCTAACATTTAAAGGTCTTTTTGTCTCGCCATAATACGGCCTAGAGCAACTATTGCAGTTTATTCTGTAAACACAGTTTTTTGATCCCTGAGTGCCATTTTTTGGTTTGGTTTTTACGAGATATTGCCTAAGAGTGTTTTGTGTCCTAAACGCGGTTCTAACTTTGAACTTCCTAGCAACTCTTCTAATTTTCTCCGATAATCCCGGCACATAAGGGATTGACATAGGAACGAATTTTTCAGTGTTTTCTGACTCATTCTGTTTAGCCCTACGGGTTTTGCACTTTCTTATTACGGATTGAGGGTATCCATTCTTAGCCAAATCTTGCTCTACTTTTTTGATTTCCTGATTTAATCCATCTTGATTTGAGCAAATGCTCTTTGCTCTGTCAAATAGTGAGTAAGCTACCCCTTCTTTGACAGATTTTTGATGGTTTGATTGAAAATTTAAGTACTGCCCTGTGTGTGTCTTTTTTCTGAAAACAGTTGTCCTAAGCGTGTCCCTATCCTTTTCTACGCACACATCCAAAAATGCTAGTTTGTTTTGGACTTCCTCTTCCATTGTTAGGCGGATGGAAGGAGAAATACTGTTAAGATGCCCTAAAAAGTCTTTTAGTTCTTCGTCTCCATGCGGAAATACCACGAAGGTGTCATCGACGTACCTCCACCAAATCTTCGGTTTGAGTTGAGCCAAAGACAAAGCCTTTTGCTCAAACTCCTCCATAAAGATATTAGCAAAGATAGGCGACAATGGCGACCCCATGGCCATCCCCTCATCTTGACGGTATAATTTACCCTCTAGTTCAAAATAGTTACATTGAGTGCATAATTCAAGCAGTTCCATAATGACGTTAACAGGAAGTTTAGTACGTTCAATTAGACTTTCATCTTTTTCGAGCCGAGACTCGATTATTTTTAAGGTTTCAGGAACTGGGACATTCGTGAACAGACTTTCAACATCAAAACTAACCAGCTTATCCGTCTCAGCCAGCACTATGTCCTTTGACTTTTCAACGAAGTCTTTAGAATTTTTTATGTACGAGTCAGTTTTTCCTACCAATGGTTTTAGGATGTCCAGGAGGACTTTAGACAGTTCCCTACACGGTGAGTCGCGAGAGCTAATTATAGGCCTAAGAGGTACATCAGTTTTATGAATTTTAGGTAACCCATACATGTGTGGGATTTTCGAGTGATGCGGTGTTAAACGAGTTCTTTGTTTATCAGAAAAAAACTGTTTATGCTTCCTAAGAGTGCTTGCAACTTTACGCTCGAAACTTTCTGTAGGATCTTTATTTAGTTCAGTATATTTACCAGCTTGGAGAGTTTCCAATATTTTCTCTTTATATGTTACTGTGTCCAAGACAACAGTAGCGTTTCCTTTATCCGCGGACAATATTTTGATAGTATCATCTTTCCCAAGGATAGATACTGCCTTGATTTCCTCTTTCTTTAGGTTGGGCTTTGGGGCAGGAATTTTATTCAGTAAGATGCTGGCCTCGCACCGAAACTGATCCCCCTGAGTCTCAGGGAGCTGAGACACAGCGGACTCAATCCCCGTAACGAAGTCAAGCGCCCTCACTGATTTAGGCACAACAGAAAAGTTCAGCCCTTTAGACAAAACGGAAATTTCATTTGAATTTAAATTTCGTGAAGAAAGATTCACAACCTGATTATTTGCATCATTAATCTGTTCATCATTTTCAGAGTTATTACTAATTTCGACAGGTCTTAATTTTTCTAGCTTTGATTGTTGTCTGGATTTAATATCAACCGATTCTTTGTCAAACCTATCTTGGATGCTTTGAAAAATGTTCTGAAACTCAGAACCAATTAAAGTTGCCAATTCAGATTTCTTATTTTCAATACTGATTTTGAGGGTTCTCTTTTCCGTACGATGAAAGTTTATTCTTTCAATTAGGAGAGATTTTGAAGCTGCAGACATTATTTTGCTGGCTTTAAAACTACTAAAAGGAGGTTTAATTCTGAAACTCTGCGGTATTAGATTTTCGAGTTTGCACTTAGTGAGAAAAGTTAAATGGTTGGTGTGCCTAGCCAACTTTAGGTGCATTTGTTCAAGTTCACTTAATTGATTACTTACTCCGGGTCCGTACCGAGAATCAATTCTTTGTTTGAAATTCATTGTTGGTGATGGTGATTTTATATTTTGATTAGGATTTTTGCGGACATTTGCCATCACTGATTAGTAAAAAACAAGTTTCACGACGTTTCGGGATCTGGAATCTGATCCCGTCTTCAGGTGGAAGAAAACCTAGAACATAACAAGATTAGTAACACATAGCCAGGAAAACCTGGAGAAAAAACACAGCTAAAACAGAGAACTGTAAAAGCAGTCACGAAACCAATAAGCTGAAAAGAAAAACAATACACAAAATAACACAGGAATCACAAGTATCAAGAATCACCAGGCAGGAGAGAGCACGTCCACACCCAATCAGAGCTGAGCTGAGACTGGTGGGAGGAAAGCAAATGGCGGCGGCAACGGAAATGGCGGCGCCCACAGCCAACCAAATCACGGCGCGCTACCGGTGGCGAAAAACTGAAACAGAGACATGTGATATGCAAATTCCGTGTGTCTGTTTGTGTTTTTTTTTAGTTAATTTTTAACCTGATTTTGCCCCTTGGCCTTGCTACGGGTCAACATGTTATGAGAATTTTGAACAGAATTGTTAGTAATTACCCTATTTGTTGACACTTTATTTTCCCGGTCTTTCAATTCTTTGTTTAATATTGGTAGCCATACTGGCCTTATTTCAAGTGAAGATTGACTGATTGGTTGGTCTGCTAGTTTTATGTATGAAGCTTCAATTAGTTTTCTTTTGAAAAAATGAGGTTCGCGGTGTACTATTTTTGTTTTTTACTAATCAGTGATGGCAAATGTCCGCAAAAATCCTAATCAAAATATTCTCAAGAAGTGCTCCAGCGATTTTGATAAAAATTCCATTGTTTTTAGTGCTTAATATGACAAACAAAATGACACCACCCGCATGTTTGTAAAACATTCAGGTTCAGAAGTTATAAAAGTTTAAGTGTGTGAAAAAATTCATGTTTTTCAAATTTCACAAAATGTGTAACTTCTAAAGAAAATATACTTGCAACCATTAAATTTGGTTTGCAAAACTAAATAATCAAATATTTTGAATAATTAGTCTTCGTTAACTCGTTGCGAGATAATTGATATTTTAGTTTGTCGGTAAACGCAGTACGTTGTCTAATGTTATCCTTATGGCAAATAATTAAAAACCGATATCTCCGTTATTTACTAACTCCTTTTCATAAAATTTGGTATGTAGGGTATTTGGGTGATAGTTAATTGTTAATTAGTTTTATTTCATTATATATGTTTTCTAGTTTTAAATGACTTTAAGGGAGTATGTGTCAGTTTCCTAATACCGTTTATTTAAAATCAAATCATTCTACTAATAATATTATAAATTTGAAAGTATGGATGTTTGTGTGAATATCTGTCTTTCAACCACGTGAAAATTACTCTTCCAACTGACCTGAAATTTTGCAGGAATACAAAGCTGATACATAAGAAAAGGACATAGGCCCATTCACTCCATTTAAATCCCCCCGGGCTACGCCCCGTGAACGTCATTAGCTTCAATGTATACATTTTATGAGGGGATGTTAACATTCAAATACCGAATTGTAAACAGCTGTTAATATTAAAATTTTACAATTCAAAGAGCAAAAGTAAGATCAGCTGTAAGTTTTATCGTGAGCGAAGCCACGGGCAACTGCTAGATAAAATATAAATGGCCATGAAATGATCACTATGAGCGGAATTCTAAGACGCCACTCAAACGTACCCTCACTCAAACAACACTCAAACAACATTTAAACAACGGATCGACTGTTGTTGTATTCAATAGTGTCACAGCTGTTTCTGTCAATCAAAGTCAAAACAAAGAGTTTTTAAAGGTTATGTTTATTTCTATTGTTTACTATGAATTTATTGTATGGCTCTCAACTTTTCATTTTCAAATTTATTTGTTATTTTTACTCCTTTTTTATATTCCTGAACATTATTTATTTGATTATCTTTTTTTTAATAGCCGTACAGTTATTATTTATCATGGAAATATTTGATGAAGTTTTAATTGAATGTATAGAGCATATCAACGATGATTCATTTGTAAAGATTGTTGTACCGAGGAAGAAATATTTGGATCAGTTTCTTTTGTTTGATGAAAGTGCATTTTTGATTCGGTATGGATTCTAGAAAGATACAGTGAGGAATCACATTTTATCCTTGATGTACGGGGATGATGACGACTCGTTCAGATGACTTCCTATTCCTCGGGAAATTAAAGTGACTACGTTTAAGGCCATATCGTACTGCTGTTGCGTCGCTTCCGTCTAGTATGCGGGTGGATGTTTAAAAAAGTCGCGAACCCTGTTATCAAATAGAAAAAGTCACACTGACGTAACCGACGTGGCGTCGCGTCCGTCTCGTCCGCCGAAGCGACGTCCGCTCGAAGTTAATTGCGGCTAATGCAACTCTTGAGGCCATGTCAAAGTGCCTTAACGTCGCGTCCGTCCGTCCATCCACGTCCGCCGCGACAGTCTCAAACCACGTCACACTGCCAGACGCACGTCTGTAGACCACTCCACCTTTCCTACTAGGAGGGAGTAAGCTTAATACCTGGGGAGGCCCAGGCGACTCAGCGGACGTGACGGACGCCACGCTACGCCGGATGCGTCAGTGTGACTTGTCCTATTTGACAACATGGTTAGCGTTTTTTTAAAACGTCCATCCGCATACTAGAAGGACGCGAGCCACGACAGTCGATGGCCTTTAACAAATGTCCGCAGACGCGGACAGTGGCTCGCGCATGCGCATATACTACCTTCCCTGGTACTGAGCTTGCTCCTTCCTAGAGATATGTGGCGTGGCCGAGCGTCTGGCAGTGTGACAGGGTTTGAGACCGTCGTTGCGGACATGGATGGACGTGAATGGCTGGACGGACGCGACGCCACGGCGCACAGCGAGCGCAGACCGGGCGACCAAATGATATCGGGAAGTGATTTTTTTTATTCTGAGGGAAAATTAAAAGTCAAAATCATTGCCCATCATAAATTACAATTAAATGTAGGTTATTTCACTTCTAATAGAATGATTGCAATCACAGATTTTTTGCTTTTGATCATAAGTTGACTGTGCGACCAAGGCCCGCCGCACATTGTAGCGAGGCGTTGCACAGCATGGGCGGATTTAGGTAAAAATATGTGGGGGTGACAGCTCACCTAATGTTTTAACTATTGCAGGCTCACATTCAAACATCAAACTCCCATTTCAATGGTCCGTTCCAAGGAGGTAGGCTACTTATTTTATTTAACAACCATTTGTAATTTAAGCAAATACCTCGATCAAAGTTATGTTGAAAACACTTTCCCCTTTCACTGCCAACAAATCCACCAAATATCAGAGGGTGTCATCAGGTACCTGCTGGCACCCCCAGAAATCCGCCCATGATGCGCAAGCTTTACTCTATGGCGCAGGCAAGGTACAGGCTGGAGGGTGCGAGGACTTGGTAAAACAGACTGTTGTCACCCGTCACGGCATGACACTTCTCTAAACCAGAATACTCTGATACGTAATATCACACAGTACGGACTCAGTCAGGAAAGGACAGAGCACGGCAGTCAAATACTGTCGTGCGGCGTCGCAATGTACGATTATCGTTAGCGTGTTGCAGCAAACAAATATTATCGTAACTGAATATATTTGCTCCTTAGACGAGCGCCGAACCTCAAAACGGTCGCCTCTGAGTTAAAAAAAGCATTTTTAAGAGTATGAGCTACAATCGTTAAGAATTAGGATAACATTAGTTTCATTAACATTTTTATATGACCTACCATGCATGTAGGTCGTAGGCTAATTGACGTAGCTACGTTTTTCACG
The DNA here is from genome assembly GCA_035578135.1 of Flexamia atlantica. Taxonomy (NCBI): domain Eukaryota; kingdom Metazoa; phylum Arthropoda; class Insecta; order Hemiptera; family Cicadellidae; genus Flexamia; species Flexamia atlantica. The sequence continues at coordinate 34,831,174 of JAQJVK010000006.1, forward strand.
TGGTTATTTTAAAAAATTGGCTCAAAAGTGATTGCGTAACCTTTGATTTTAAATACGGATTCAGTGCGCGTTTTTTAGTTATTTTTACGCACCAAGATCGTTCGTTCCATTTACCTACAATAATATAATATCAGACAGTTCATTTTAACTAGATCAAATGTGTAAATAAGAATTAACACCTAAATGTAAATTTATTTTATTCCCTTCCTTTCTTTCTTTTAATTCACTTTCTTTTGTTTATTTATACAAGCGGTAAATCTACAACATGCTTTTTATCTAAAAGCCTTTGATCACAACTTTTATTTGGTTGCAATTTGAAATCAGCTGTGATACCATTCCCCGAACAACACTGAACATTGAATGAACAACGGATCGTGTTGTTTGAGTGAGGGCTCGCTTGAGTGAGGTCTTAGAATTCCGCTCTATATGACAGTAACTGAATTAAAGTATTCAATGTCAGGGAGTCGTAAAATACTTTTTTGTTTTAAAGGAAATTTTAATCTTATAAATCTAATATCCGGCTGGAAAATCTACCCGGATGTGAGGGTTGTTCCCCTCGGCGGAAACAATTAGGTCTACCGAGGCCTACAGCTGCCGGCTTAGCTAAGGGGCGTGATGGACTTCATGGGGATATGTAGCACGTAAATTTTCTATGATAAACACTGCAGTAACTCAAGTACGACATGATAACGTTAATGTGCTCCAGTTACGTTAAATGAACTGTAAATATCGCTAGTGACGTTATAGTTAACTGTACGTATGCAAAAAAACTATAAAAAATAATTCAAGAAGATACTGCTTACAGCTATTTAAATCATCTAATGTGTTTCTAAAATATTTTGTTCCAGGATGTTTTGTGTGTAATGCTTTAGAGTTTGCAGACATATAAATTTTTCCATAAACCATTGTATAATCTTTGTCAATATCTGCAAACGATTTCTCGTCTTTAAATTAAAAATAAAGGCCAAGCAAAATTTTTCTTTAAGTAATTGTTATTTAGAAAAGAACTAAATGACACTTCATTACCCTACAATTAATTTTAAGTCCTAAAAACCCAGTTACAAATAAATATTCGAGCTTAAAATATTACATTATAAGAGTTTTTAATGTTTGAGTTCTTTAATGATATTAAATTATTTGAAAAATAATATTAATAAACTTATTAAAAGCTGAACAGCTTTTTCATCCTGGTTCTTTAATGGTCGTTTCTTTAAAGTTCGATTTAGATACCTCTTCATCTTGAATAAAAGTATCTTAAAACATGAACTTACACAGGTTATAAACGTCAGAATAATAAAACTATTTTAAATGCCTTAATAACTGCTTACGCTAGTTAAGACGTCTCTCAAGATACGTGAGAGATACTGTGCGAGAGAGATGAAGTTAATAATTTGTACGAGTGTAAACTTAAGATTTAAAAAATTAAGTTTTATAAAAAAGTAACTCAAAAACGTTAACGCAATTATCGCTGTATTTGAATTGTATCTTAGGCCGGTGCACGCAGCAGGCCGCTTGTACATGGTGGAGTGTGGAATGCGAGTTGTCCTCGCCGACACGAGTTGCCTGTGTAAACAGCAGTTCACAGACGAGCGGTCAAAGCGGCGGCCTGCACTGCACATGGCTACATCGGTACACTCTCGCCGTTCTTCATTTTTATTCCGATCGCTCGTCAACATTGCAGTGAAAATAATACACGTAAGCAAATTCAATCCTCAAATCAGCTTGAAAACTCAAGGTTCTACTTTCATGATCAATCACTCAAACTACAATAGTAGCTTAAAAAAAAATAATATTTTAATCATTTTTTGAAATAATTAAAAAAAATTTAAAAATTGAAGATTTATAAATATGAAATTGCAGTGAGTCAAAACTGCTTGGTTTTGAAATTCCAGATAGTTTCTAAAATCATATCTTAAAGATGATTACGGCATTAATTTTGGTCTTTTAGTAGTGACATTTAATGCTTAAAAATTACAATAAAATTTATGTGACTCGTTTGGCACCTGTCCCAAAAAAATTGAACAAACTTAATCCGAATTATCTGATCCGGCCCACGTAGCAAGTTTTGAAGCAGACAATACTGAACTGAAGGAAGTTATTCAATGTTATTTGTGAATGTTCACTGATTAAATTCACTGTTGATGGTTATAACTTTTTAACTTAAAAACTAACACTACAATCAATAATTGGGAAAGGTGTCTCTATTAGCTGGCCCCAACGGTCCCAGAACCTACCGCCATCAAAATATTTGATCTGGGTGTTTGCCAAGAACAATTAAACAAAAAAAGTAGCTGATGTTCAATAATTAAGGAAGAATAAACACAGCCTCACGGACGAAGCGCGCTGGAGAATCGTTAGAGCTAAATAGCCGCATTATTGACTTTTTTTTTTAATAATAGGAACTATGATGAAGTTATTGTCAAACCTTTTATAAAACTTATCATATGAATTAAGTAAACGTTAATTAATTTAATATATAATTATCATTGAAATAATTCCGCTTCACAAATTTTTTTAAGTTCTTTGGGATACGGTGTATGGCATCCACGAGAATGGTATTGAGAAATCACATTTTCAAATTGAAAAAATGGTTATTGACTATTAGAAAATGTAAACCTAAATCTTTTCCTAACTAACAACGAGATAGTTAGAGCGACAGGCAAGAGCATGGACTTAACATGTAGTCACTAAGGATGCTGTACAATGAATCACAATCCAATCAACGTCCATATGTGTACACGCTTAAAAAGAGGAAAACTACGTTTACCACAATACGTTGGTAGTTACGGGCTGTAAAGAAATTTTCAATTTTAAGCTCTAAGGTATCTAAATTTCGTTTTCTATCTCAAGAAGAAAGAAAATTAAAAATATTACGAGGTAAAGTTAAGCGAAATCAATGATGTTAAGTTTCATTATTAAAAAGTTTGTTTGAATCGAGTTTTCAAGCGTTTTTTCGCATGATATTAAAATTTATATAATTAGTTAGTGATGGAAGTCGTCCTCTATATCTCGGTAAAAATATATGTGTTATTTTAATTATAAAGTGCCATGTTTCTATGTAATCAATTTCTATTCCTGATGTTTGGTTATCAGTTGTTTTTAATTCAACATCTAAGTGCCATTAGCTTTTACATAGAAATATTGAAATGAAACTTAAATCTCGATGCGTATAATCAGTGGTTAGATCAAACGAAGTTATCCCCGAAAAATCCGAATTTGTATTATATTTTACTACGTCGGTACATTTTTCAGTTATAAATATATTTCAGTGTTTTTTCCCATACAAATTAATTTTACTTCACAAATATAATTTATTATTAAAGTTTGCTTTCTTTAATATAGGTCAGGTTAAGTGAAATTTTTAAACTTATGAGATAAAACTGAACGTAACCTCCTCACTCATAAACTGCGCAGAATACTGTTGCAGTTGTATTGATTTGTTCTGCAAACATAACGTATTTTGCTATCACAGTGACATAATTTCATGCAATATTTTTCATTCCCCCTTCTTATTATTATGACATTCTTATTAACAGTAATAGTGGAATTCATCAAGAAAGATTAATATAAAAGCGGCAAGATAATAAGAACAATTTATGGGGTATGTGTTTAATGGAAGTGTGTAATCTACAGCGAGCGCTGCATTTTTATTGCTCAGTGGGCAGACATAAACGTAGGCAATTGAACGTGTTACGGAGAAATAACCGAAGTCTCACAACGGGTTCAAAGCTATTCATGCAAAACATACAGTGCAGATTATTTTAGCATTGAATATTCAATAAAACCCTGCATAGAGAATTTTTTTCCACAAAGTGAAACGAGATTTTTACTTAGAAAGTTTCTGGGAAAGAAGCTTTGATTATAGGGCTAGAATTCCAAGCTTATGAACAAAAAGTCAGGTTTCTTGTTAATAATCGGGGGTGAAATCAGACGGCAACGGTTTCCCCCCCTGTACGGGATTTTTATTCCCAAAGTGTGATATTTTTATTCTACTTATGGGATTAAAAAATGCAAACAGAAATATCGGGCGTTTCATGAAGCAGCGCCCGATGCTTGTTGGGCTTTTGATATAATTATTGATTTTACACCTTGTGTTCAGCTCAGATGTTGGCCGCTTGCTGTAAAAACGTAAAACTGCGGTTTACGTCACTATTTTGTGCTTTCTACGCCAGTGGCATTTTCTAACGTTTTGATCGGGAACGATCCAAACCCGGGTCTTGTTATTATCTAACGGCGACCTTTTGTTAGATAGCGTCATTAATTCATAGCCCAATGGCAACTGGACCCAGTTTCGATCCTGTCAGGAATCGAACCGGCGACCCTCAGGTTATGAGGTGAGCGCTTTATCCACTCGTCTATCCAGTCAATTAAATTGTTAGTATTAAACGATTTTTTTAAATATAAACCCATTTATAGCAGAATCAAACACAAATTTACATTTGAAATAGAACATTGACAATAAGGCTGTCTATCAGTAAATTCAGACATTTCAGACAATTTTAATTGTAAGCTTTAATAATAAAAAAATGAAACGTTTTATCTGAAACATTTAAGTTTAACTTAGCACACCAACATCAACCTACATCAAACTTTAAAAAAATTTCAATGTTCTAATTAATTTGTAATGAAGTGTTTTGGCACTCCAAGGTACCCGAACACCTCACGATACTCGAGCGCCAAACGGTACCCAACACCTTACGGTACCTAAGCGCCCAACTGCACCCAAGCACCTCACGGTGCCCAAGCACCCTATGGTACCGTAACACCCTATGGTACCCGAACACCCGACGGTACCCGAGCACCAGGTACCCGAGTACCTCCTGGTACTCACGGGAGGAGAGGTTGGAGCATCATGGTGCCCAATGGTGGGGACAGCGGGCATATAAGGCGGACTTTGGGGACCAGGAAGGCAGTTGGGCCCTAGCGGCCCGACCCACCGGATGGGCGTGTTGAGCCCCCGGTGAGCTGGATGGGCGTGTTGAGCCCCCAGCACCCGCGTGGGCGTGCTGAGCCCGCGGAAGGCCGGAAGGGCGTGTTGAGCCCCCGGTACGCTGGACGGGCGTGCTGAGCCCCCAGCACCCGCATGGGCGTGGTGAGCCCGCGGAAGACCGGACGGGCGTGTTGAGCCCCCGGTACGTCGGATGGGCGCGTTGAGCCCCCGACACCCCGCATGGGCGTGCTGAGCCCGCGGAGGGCCGGAAGGGCGTGTTGAGCCCCCGGTACGCTGGACGGGCGTGCTGATCCCCCAGCACCCGCATGGGCATGGTGAGCCCGCGGAAGACCGGAAGGGCGTGTTGAGCCCCCGGTACGTCGGATGGGCGTGTTGAGCCCCCGACACCCCGCATGGGCGTGCTGAGCCCGCGGAAGGCCGGAAGGGCGTGTTGAGCCCCCGGTACGCTGGACGGGCGTTTTGAGCCCCCAGCCATTGGTTTGTAGTCCACCAGTTGGTGGAGTGGGGATGGTTTTCCCTTCCACTATAGTTTTGTTATTTATTAATTGGTATCTGTATGTTACAGCCAGTTAATAGTAGTCAGGGCAGGCCGCTGCCCGTCTACACCGTCGCAGCTAAACGTCTGAGCGTGCGCAGCCAGGCCGTACTCCCTTGGTACCGCGGGCCAGCGAGTATCCTAGTGAGCAGACGAAGATCCTCCGGGCTTCCTCAGAGCAGGTCGCTGCCGAGCCTCCATACAGGAGTGAAAGCCGAGGATAGTTAGGGGTTCAGCGAGGCTGGACAATGGCGTGGCAATAACCCCCCGGGGCATCACATAGGCGTCGAGACTGATCCATCTACGGACGCGGTGAGCTGGTTCCCGGAGTCCACGCCAAGACTACAAACCAGTGATTGGATCTTGTATATTGTGTATATATTATTTGAACTGTGTGAATAAATGTAAGTGACTGGATATCCGGACGATTTCACTTAGAACCCTTACCAACCCTTGTTAAGGTCTAGTGCTCGAGGAAACTTCCTCACAAGATTTTGGCGCCCCTTAGTGAAATAGTGCAAAGTGTTAGTGCAGTGTTAGTGAACTGAGGAAGTGTTAAAAAGTTTTCAAAATTGCGAAAAATGACTGGGTACTTTATTTGCCATTTGTGAAAGACAAAATGCCGTCGGACACCGAATCGGACAGTAGGAGTGTCGTAGGAGAGGAAGAAAAGAAGAACCCGAGGACAGGGTGGATCTACTCCCTCAAGAAACTCGAGTTAGAAGAGGAGCTGCGTAAATTTGGACTCCAGGCAGCAGGAAAAGTATCAGCCGACCGTCGGATGCTGTGTAGCTTCATCCGAGGTGAATATCGACCTCCTCCAGCAGTAACGGCCCCAAGCACCGAGACATTTCCACCACAACCGACCGCTAAACCAGAGGCCATGGCGAATGCCTCCGCCCAAACCGTAAGTCACAAGCCCACAGAAAATAGTAGTATTTGTAATGTCGTAAGAAAATGGAACTTGCATTTTGACGGGGATAAGGATGTAATCCTCTTTCTTGAGAGATTAGACGAATTAAAGGAGGCCTATAAATTACAAGAGGGAGATCTCTTGATGGCCCTGCCGGAGTTGCTTAAGGGAAAAGCACTGCTATGGTACCGAAACTCAAGATCGTCATGGGGTTCCTGGGCTGAATTTATTAACCATTTTGAAACACAGTTTTTGCCACGCAGGTATAGGGAAAGGCTAGAGTTGGAAATTAGGGCACGGACCCAAGGTACTAACGAGAAATTTAGGGACTTTGCCATAGCCAACCAAACCCTTATGCGCAGGCATGGAAGGTATTCCACCGAACAACAGTTTACTCAGATCTACGAAAATATGCTCCCGGAATATAAGTTATACGGCCTGAGAAAAGATGTCAAGAACTTCCGAGAGTTAATGCATTGTGCAACTGAATATGAGGCCATTAAGTTAGCGGCACAGTCGTACCGTCCCCCTACCAACCCTGCCCAAGCGATGTATCCTGATATTGCGTACAACTCTAACTTCGCCCTTCCTAGGCCCTCGACAAATCGGCAACCCTCAAGACAGCAAATTTTTCCCCAACACTCCACAAACTAATTTTAGAAGGAACAATAATTCAAGCGGTAACGAGCAGAGAGAAACGACGCCTAGGTGTTGGAATTGTGATAGGCAAGGCCACCGGGCCAAGGATTGCAGACTCCCCAAGAAGGCTGCGGAGCAGTAAAATCAAGATGGGACTGAAATCAAAGAGGTCCACTAAGTCCTCGGGTAAAGGTAAAAGGAGTAAAAAGTTGTTTTTTTTTTTTACTGTATTGTATATTGAATAATAATAGTTATTGTACATAAGCAATTGTTTTTGTATGAAAAAAAATGTTTGAGGTAAAATTAATAAATATTATTTTTGTAATGTTAAAAACGAGGAGAAATGCTCTGATTTCAAGTGGGAAAAAGGGGTTCTGCATTTGATCCTAGGAATGATATGTCAATCCTGAGTTATGTTATGCTGTTATACTTTCTTAGAAAGAGATGTTTTAGTTTATTTGTTAGAAAGACGAGTGTTATTGCTATATGATACCATTTTTGAAAAACCGGGGTCCCTCCTGAGAATGAATTTGTTAAAATAAAATAAGATAAAATTGAACAGAATTGGTGGCAATTGGTGGTGTTTGGTAACAATTTTTTTTTTTCGAAAATAAATATAATAATAAGATGGAATCTTGTTTTGGGAGGCTGTTTTGTTTTTTTTTGCCTCCGGGAAGAAAAGGGAGAGTGTAATAAAGTGTTTTGGCACCCCAAGGTACCCGAACACCTCACGATACTCGAGCGCCAAACGGTACCCAACACCTTACGGTACCTAAGCGCCCAACTGCACCCAAGCACCTCACGGTGCCCAAGCACCCTATGGTACCGTAACACCCTATGGTACCCGAACACCCGACGGTACCCGAGCACCAGGTACCCGAGTACCTCCTGGTACTCACGGGAGGAGAGGTTGGAGCATCATGGTGCCCAATGGTGGGGACAGCGGGCATATAAGGCGGACTTTGGGGACCAGGAAGGCAGTTGGGCCCTAGCGGCCCGACCCACCGGATGGGCGTGTTGAGCCCCCGGTGAGCTGGATGGGCGTGTTGAGCCCCCAGCACCCGCATGGGCGTGCTGAGCCCGCGGAAGGCCGGAAGGGCGTGTTGAGCCCCCGGTACGCTGGACGGGCGTGCTGAGCCCCCAGCACCCGCATGGGCGTGGTGAGCCCGCGGAAGACCGGACGGGCGTGTTGAGCCCCCGGTACGTCGGATGGGCGCGTTGAGCCCCCGACACCCCGCATGGGCGTGCTGAGCCCGCGGAAGGCCGGAAGGGCGTGTTGAGCCCCCGGTACGCTGGACGGGCGTGCTGATCCCCCAGCACCCGCATGGGCATGGTGAGCCCGCGGAAGACCGGAAGGGCGTGTTGAGCCCCCGGTACGTCGGATGGGCGTGTTGAGCCCCCGACACCCCGCATGGGCGTGCTGAGCCCGCGGAAGGCCGGAAGGGCGTGTTGAGCCCCCGGTACGCTGGACGGGCGTTTTGAGCCCCCAGCCATTGGTTTGTAGTCCACCAGTTGGTGGAGTGGGGATGGTTTTCCCTTCCACTATAGTTTTGTTATTTATTAATTGGTATCTGTATGTTACAGCCAGTTAATGGTAGTCAGGGCAGGCCGCTGCCCGTCTACACCGTCGCAGCTAAACGTCTGAGCGTGCGCAGCCAGGCCGTACTCCCTTGGCACCGCGGGCCAGCGAGTATCCTAGTGAGCAGACGAAGATCCTCCGGGCTTCCTCAGAGCAGGTCGCTGCCGAGCCTCCATACAGGAGTGAAAGCCGAGGATAGTTAGGGGTTCAGCGAGGCTGGACAATGGCGTGGCAATAACCCCCCGGGGCATCACATAGGCGACAAGACTGATCCATCTACGGACGCGGTGAGCTGGTTCCCGGAGTCCACGCCAAGACTACAAACCAGTGATTGGATCTTGTGTATTGTGTATATATTATTTGAACTGTGTGAATAAATGTAAGTGACTGGATATCCGGACGATTTCACTTAGAACCCCCTTACCAACCCTTGTTAAGGTCTAGTGCTCGAGGAAACTTCCTCACAAATTACCTATCAACTTGGTTACGCCTAGTAAGACTTATAATAAATCAAATTATAGCGAGACAAACAAATTTCCAGAGAGTGGCATGAATTTCTTCCGTGTACCAATGTTAAAATGTTTTTAAAACAATTCTTCAGTTATTTACTACTATTGTAACAACATTTAAAACATTCATAATAAATTTTATTGCTTTGTTTGTTGTTTTTACAATTTTATTGAATTCAACGTAAAACCCTTCAACGTTGAGTTACCTTTTTCTACTACAGATGTTTATATAAATGAATAAATATAAAATTATTATATTGAGTCTTTTTATTGTAATATTATTTTAGTATTTCTTCTTATTAAATAACTAGCTGATAACCCCTGCTTTGTCCGGGTGATTATTTTCTTCTCATTGTATTTTTGTTGTTTCTTAGTGCTGCATTCTGTTTGTAACCGTAGTAGCTAAGTCAAATGGTTACCACACTAACTACTCAAAGCACTTCCAAAATCCTTGACAAGGGTCCCTTTTGAACGATTATGTACCTAGGTCCTAAATGATCTCAAAACCAAACCACCATTGTGCACATCAGGAGATTCCAAGCTTTGATTTGACACCAAGATAAAGTGTCTACCACATGACGTTTTTGCTATAGCACGAAATATACCAACACGCAACTCTCTTTACATATATACAGTATATAATAAAAATATTAATAAAATATCTATATGGAGTGTCCTGTTTCCTTAATATACCAGTGTACTGTTTTCTGTAATGTACTTTAAATCGTTTATTCTATTCCTACCAACACCAGTAATTTAAAAAGAGTAAAATTACAACCTAATCTATAACTATATTTAAAAATATCATAACATATTTTAATAGATTAGGTTGTAATCTTTTTTCTTTTTACTCTCTCAATTTTACTCTTTTTTTTTGTAAATCAAAATATCTCTATCTATAAAAGAGGAAGTATGTGTGTGTGTGTGTGTGTGTGTGTGTGTGTGTGTGTGTGTGTGTGTGTGTGTGTGTGTGTGTGTGTGTGTGTGTGTGTGTGTGTGTGTGTGTGTGTGTGTGTGTGTGGGTATGGTCCCTATAGACGCCCAAACCGCCCAACGGATTTTTATGAAATTTGCAGGGATTGTTCCCAGGATGGTTTTTGTCAAGTTTGGTGTAAATCCATCCACAGGGATCTGCATCACGGGCTCCTAAAGATACCATGTTATTCAAAAGAGCTTTTGGTTTGTTTACAAAAAAACATATGATTATACTTAAAACTTCAATACACTGTTCTATATAAGACTGTGACTTGATGTAGTTCCTCATTTTTCCTGCAGACTGCATCACACACAGATACAAATTGTGTGTTTACAATGAACAGCTGACTTGATGATCCTTTTTCACACTGCAGCACACTTAATTTTCTATAATTCTTTGTCAAACTAACAGCTGTAGTTAAATATCTATATCTATAAAAGAGGAAGTATGTGTGTGTGTGTGTGGGTATGGTCCCTATAGACGCCCAAACCGCCCAACGGATTTTTATGAAATTTGCAGGGATTGTAATTTAACGACCAACTTCACCAAATCCGGATTGGCTTTGCGAACGTGCGATTTTAGCACCAAAAAATGATGATGTAAACAAGTTAAATCAGCAAATTCAATTGAAATTACTTGGGAAAACAGTAAAATACAAATCAATTGATAGTGTAATGGACGAAGAACAAGCAGTAAACTACCCAGTAGAATTTCTGAACTCAACAGAGCCACCAGGAATGCCACCACACTTACTTGAACTAAAAGTAGGGTCACCTATAATACTCTTGAGGAACCTGAATCCACCAACACTATGCAATGGGACCAGATTAAGAGTGATGAAACTGTCTCAAAATTTAATTGAAGCTCAAATCATTAGTGGCAAGTTCAAGGGAGAAGAAGCCTTAATTCCAAGAATACCTTTGATATCCTCTGAGTTACCATTTGATTTTAAGCGATTGCAATTTCCATTACGCCTTGCTTTTGCAATTACTATTAATAAGGCACAAGGACAATCCCTAAAAATTGTAACGCTAGAAAACAATTTTCATACCTACCATTAATCAATATGATATTTTTTATTTAAATATTTAATTATCATGGGCGCAGCAACGCGCGCCGGGTAACGCTAGTACTAAATAAAAAAAACTTCTCAAAATTTATTCAAACGAAAGGTTACTGCACCTCTACAAGAAAATATTTCATCTGTCATTGAAAACATCAAAGTCGGACTCATGATTAATGAGCCTTAAATAATGAGGCATTGAAATGACTACAGTGTTGCGCCGTGGTAATGAGAACTAATCAAACGATCTAGTACTAAGATAAGGTCCTACAAACAAATATTTCCTAATAACAGTTTACTGCCAACGAGACCATTGATAATCTTGTGAATCAAAGAAACGAGTGCGATATTTATTCCAAGCGATAATCTTTGGAATAATATGAATGGTTATGCAATGTAATTTAGTAATTAAAAATGGAAAAAAATATTGGTTTGGCTTAGTTTATCTGAAAAAAATGTTATTTAACGTTGGAACAGTTTTCAACTGTGGATTTTTTGGTCGAAGACTAAGTTTAGCGAACCACTTCTACGAGAAAATATTGTGTGGCTATAGACTTGCGTGACATAACAAGGGTCTTCGGAATTTACAACTTTTTAACTTGAACTTATCTTCGGGGTAAATCAGACATAGTAAAAACAAGTATCAATAATCGTTTCATGTGTAAAGTTTTAAATGAACGACTTGTCTATTCTTAATCGAAGGAATAATCAGTTCTTGTTGACTACACTAATCGTCTATCGTCTATAAAATGACTACGTATGTGGTACTGTGGTCGAATGTCACCAACATTGCTATCATGGTGAGATAGAAATTACTGTGTGCTGACTGAAAAAAACCAGGAAGAATTCTTATTTATTCAATTTTTAATGTTCTAGGTGTTTACGTGTTAACAGTTTCTAAATTTAACTACGCTAAGCCCCTTCTCCATCGACCTTCAATGCGTCATAAGATAGACAATTATCAAAACTAATAATACATTTTTTTAATATCCTTTTTTCCGTACCCTTGACTAAAGATCTTCAGTATAAGTGTAACCGACTGTGAAACAAAGTGCAGTGTTCAAAAAATTTGCCGGTACAGAGTTGGTAGTCTGAATCACATCCAGCAATTACTAATAAATAGCCTGATTTGTTTCATTAGGGTAGGTCGGGGTAAAATGAGTATACTGGGGTAAAACGGGTATATTTTTATTTTTTTATATAAATCTTTAGTTATTAATAATAATTTGGTGGGAAAAAATGAGTATAACAACAATATAATTTATTATGATTTTATGGACTTAAAGTGAGTTGGCAGCATTGTCATTGGCTTGAAAAAAAATTAAACAGGTGTTTACAGGTGTTTGTGAAATCAACAACAGCTGATTGAAGACATTGTTAACAGTTAACCTAATGAAGTAGGAGCTTCAAAGTCAGATATGTTTACATTAGTTACACCTAATAATACTTCAAGTTAGTTAAATGTGTTTAATTCAAATGCTTTTTGTGTTATTATAATTTTGTTGGTATGGGGTAAAACGGGTATATGTCTTAAATACCCCCGTTGCAGCAGACCTGCATACTCAGCAAATTTCAAATGCTTCAATAAATAATTAAAATGAAACCTCACACCAAGCTTTGACATTTTATGTCCATAAACAAGCATGCAAACATATTCTCCATAAGAATAACATGGGAAATGAGTATGCAGGTTTGCTGCTACGAAAGTGTAAAAATTGAGGATTTTAGGCCATAATCAATTAGATCTCAACTAAATGAAGCCACATACCAAGTTTTATTAAGATATATTAATTAATAAGCGAGATATAGAATTTTATTTACTCCCCATAAGGTTAACATTGGGACAACGTACTGTGTTTACCACTATCAATATATCTCGGACGAGTATATTGATTTCCTTGTGTTTTGTGTGAAATAAAAATGTTTATATAGGCCTACTAATGAATTTTTATTTGTCACTACACCTACTTAACCATAAAGCTGGGGTAAAACAGGTATATTACTTGTTATAATTGTGTTTTACATAGAAAATACCCACTATACCCATTTTCCCCCGACCACGGGGTAAAATGGGTATAGTACAAAAATTATCATAATTTGGATATAAAACAGTTTGGCAACCAATAAATCATGTTTAACTATTGTATGAGATCCTAATGACAATCTAAAACCACAAAATGTTTTCTTTGTATAGCAATTTATTTTTTAATAAGTCTTAAAGATAAAATAAGCTCTTTTTTATACCCGTTTTACCCCAACCGACCCTACCACTTCAATGATTTTAGAATTTTTTCATCTTTAAAAAAGTACAATCTCTACAAAAATAAGAGAATGCAAAGATTAGGGACAGTTTTTCGAGATGAGATTGTTTTTTACAAAAAACAAAAAAACTAAACGTACTGTTTGTAAACTAATGCGTTTGCTGTTTGTGATTTTAAAGGATACTTTGAACTATGTTGCACAGGGTTTAAAGTTTTACTTATAATATTCATTATTATTATGGATCCATCCATAATAGACTAGAGATAGACTGGAGATCTGCTCCCCAATCGGTAATGATAACGACACATATCTAAAGACAGCAAACGCATTACGCATTTTTAATGGATTATGAAACGTCGTAATCGTGGTATATATGGAACTGAAATTAACCGCAGAAATGCTAATGGAAAGTATAATAGTAGTTTTCATTACTTGTCTCGAAAGTGACCTATTGCGGGGCGAGATTGCATTTACGCGCGAGGCGCAGCTGAGCGTGGAAAAAGCTATCGAGCCCCCCAATAGCAATTTTGAGACGAGTAATGAACATTATTTTTTATTACGATATCGAAAAACTTATAAACAACATGAATATTTTTTTAAATTCAACTTAGTATTAAGAAAAAAAATCGAACTCATAACGCTGAGTTTCCGTGCTTATGTCGAGGTACAGTAATGCAACAGCTGATCGGTCTGCACCGCAAAATCCCATAACGGTTACTTTCCGTACACCACATACGCACAGAAAGTTAACGTTATGTAATTTTGCCGTTTATTAGCGGGAATAACCTATTTTCTTAACTCATTTTACGTTTAGAAAGTGTACTTTCGTGTGTAGAATAATGAAAAAATATTAGTAGCTTTGACAAAAGTTAAGAATGGATTATGAAATTGCTATAGTTAGTTATAGATGGACAAATGTTTCTCCTGTCGAGGTTATAAAAATATGTGATAACAATTCAAGCATGTGATAAATATGTGATAAAAATATGTGATAGAAATTCAAAACGAACATTACAATTATGGTTAAATTATATGGTTTAGCATGAACATGAACAACTTAATGCAACTAATCCAAACATAAATTATTTTTTCTTCAAGAAAGTCGATGATACTTATTAAATTTGCGTGTAATTATATAATATATCTAGGTTTATAGCCTCTTGATAGTTATTTAACATCATATTAGTACTTGAATTTTACCTTACGATCCTATTGTTATTCTAGTCTTGGAGACCTAGGTTTCAGCTCCGAAGAGCCATGGACATGTTCAGGTTTTTTATGTCATTGTCAGTATTTATGTCTGTGTAAATTAAATGTATCTTTTATCAACTCGACAGAAATCACAACATCTCAGTCACGAGATGACAAAATAAAATCGGTAGCATAGCCTTGGATTGATGATAACTCTTCGGAGCTGAACCCTAGGTCTCCAAGACTAAAATAATAGGATTGAAAGTAAGCCTTAAGTACTACTAATAATAATAAGAATAAATTGATTTTCCACTTTTACAACACTTTTTGCGTATTCTTTTCCGTTACATGGTACCTCTTTTAGATTACCCTGCAGCGAGGTTGCCATCACAATAAATGTCCAACTTCTTGTTAAGAGTTCTTCAGGCGTGTACTAATTCATTAACAGTAACATTAAAAACATATCTCGATATCAGTTACAATATTTCTTCGATGCGAGCATCAGAAACGCTAAAATGAAAAGCTGACAAACAAACAATAATCAAAAAAGAACTTTTTAAAATTAATAATGTTCTGACTGAAAAAAAAAACTTAAACCAACTTAAAATGATATAACCTGTAGATGCAAATGCTAGTCAGAATTACTATAACACATACACCATATAATTAAATTGACCAGTTTTAAACGTTGAATCTAAGCATGTAATTTGTATTTTCAAAATTAAACAACATAATATTTATTTTTTCATAAACCAAAATATGTTTTGAGTTTTTTCTATATGTTCAGGTAAGTTATTGAATATTCTGGGTGGTATGTAAGCGTATGAGAAACTAAAACATGTTCTGGCGGACCTTGGAACAGAAGAAGTTAGTCCTGAACGTAAATTAGTTCTGTTATCTTTTACTGGAATATTACCACTTCTAATGTAAAACATACTAAGCACCTTATATACAAGGAGATGTCTTAAAAGCAATATCTTCAAACTTTGAAATAAAGGCCATGAGAGCTCTAATCTACCTTTCTTTAAAGTTAACCCTAAAAAATTTCTTCTGCATGATTATTTAACTTTTGAAATTTGTCACGTATGCAGCTCCCCAACAGACAATGGCATATTCCAATCTGCTTTGACCCAATGAAAATAAAGTCTTCTAGACGTCTGCAGTGGAACAAGCTGATTTAAAAAATAAAAAAATCGTAAGGTTGCATTTAATTTTTTTATAACTTAGTGATGCGAGTCTTCCCTGAAGACGAGTCATCCAAAACCTAAATACTTTATGTTATCTGTCCTTCTTCTGTTAAACCTTAGAACGTTTTTTACAAAGGCCTGAATAAGCAGCACAATTTTCACGGAGTCAAGCGACTTGATCAAAAGTATTTTCATTTTGCCTTCATGAAAAGTTGATAAAGTTGGTTTTTTCAATACTTAAAAACATTTTATTTTTACAAAACCACATTTTTAAATTTTTAAGATCTTCCTCCGCTGCAGATTTATTTTCATCAAAATCTTTACCTACATATGTCAGGGCACTGTCGTCAGCGAAGGAAAACAATTTTCCTTTGTATTTACCGTTACATAAGCCATTGGCGTAAACCAAAAAAACGATTGGCCCTAAAACCGTACCTTGAGGCACCCCATGCCTGATACTTCCGAACTGCTCTTACAATCGCCCACACACATTGTTTTCGCCCAATCAAATAGGTCTCAAACCAACGTTAGGCCTTACCTCTTACACAGCAAATATGCAACAAGTCTAACAGAATAAAACGCTGCACACTGTCAAACGCCTTAGAAATATCTAAAAATTGGCTACTGACTTTTTTCCCTCATTTCAACTCTGCATCGCAAAACTTACAAAATCCAAAAGAGCATCCTCTGTTTTTTTAACCCCCCCCCCAAACCGTATTGAAAACTACTGAAAGATTATTTTGTAATTTTTTAAATATTTTTGTAATTAATTAATATGATATAATATACTTATAGGGTAGCTGTAAGACCCAGCTACTAATATAAGTACTCTGCGAACCTAGGTCTCCAATACTAAAATAATAGGATGGAAAGGTAAGCCTTAAGTACCAATCTGATATATAATTATTGAATAACTGTAAGACCCGGCACAATGGAAGTATTTTTGCTACGTAGGTATTTTTGCTAAGTAATTTTCTCCTCCGATGGTTTTGGGGAAACTCAAATTTGCACCTAGATACCCTATATACAGCCTTATAAACGATGTAGAGCTCAAATATAATTAATTACACAGTCGTCATCACTACGTAGACTTCACGCCAGCTCAGACAAATGAATAGGACTTTAGACAAGTAAACGCCTACACAAGTTTGGGCACACACAAGTTAACAGTTTATAGTCGAACGAACAACACACCGCTACATGGAGTTTTGTGACCACCGGCCCAGACAACTAAACGCCGCACAAGTTACCCATGTAAGCGGTCCACAGTTAGGCAAACAACACACCATTACATCACCGGCACGGACAACTGAACGACGTCACAAGTTGCCAATTTTAACGGTTCACAGACGAGTAGTCAAAGTAGCGGACAAAATACGGTTTTATTGTTTTTTTTTTGTACCGGCCCGCGTAACTTAAAAGGTTTATACTCCCGCTTTTGTAAGACTTATATTGTAATCATTGCTTCATCAAGAGTATGTTATGTGTTTTTAGAAAATAGTTGCAAGAAATAAACGATTTCCTATTATAAAAATAGATTATAGTAAATTTGTGGAAAGTCCTGATTTTTATAGAAAACATCAAGATTTGTTAAAACGGATTGCCGAGTTGTAAAATATAGTAGACAAATTACTTAAAAAAATTCTCACATTTTTAAAATGGTGTATACAATGCAACGGGTCCAAGATGAACGAAAAATTTGCATCGGTAAAAATGGAGTAAATGTTATGAAGATCCTTGTAGGCTCTACCTAAGAAAGAACATATAATGTTCGCTGTAAACACTTCAATATTTTAACGATCTTCTGTGAAAAATACTGTTTTTTAATTAGACATGACATTTCATAACATCAACAAAGTATTAACGATTTCATCTTCTTTTATCAAGCCCTTTACAATTATGTCACTTAATAGAAGTTCATATTTTACAATTTTAATTCCTCCAAACTACCCCATTTTGGAAGGAAAGGGTGTATCATTCCTTGATTGTATTAACAGCCCTTAAAGGTAATTATTGTATCCAGTACATTTTATAGAATCAATAATTATAGGAGGTGGAACTTTAAGAACACGCGGTGTAAGTAGCTTGTGTACACATTCTTTGCTAAAGGTTAGGTATAAAATTATTGGAGCTTACGAGTATTTGCAATTATATCTTATTAGTTATAGCTTAATTGCATTTACAGGTGAGAACTATGCTTGAATTTTAATTATTGTGAATAATACCTAGGCTAATACAAATTCCTTACAATATTTTGAAGGCTTGAGAGTAGGAACACTTTGCATGGAGCAGACAAACAGCATTACAGCCTTTGCACCGGTTCGTTAACCACACAAAGAACAAGTGATGTGCCGTTTATGATGGCATCGGAAAACCCTTATTTTTTTATCACAACCTGATGTAGGAGGAAATAGTTTTGCTGTTGGACGATTTTAGATTTATATGATTAACTTTGGATCATATTTTTGGAAAAAAGCATAAAATTAATTGTGTTCTCGCGCCCTTATTGGCCTTTTGCAAATTTTGTTGCTGAATCATGCAATTAGAGAACCTTAAAACTATAGACTACATCTAGAAGTCCATCGTTTTTAAACAGCTCTGATGTACAAATATGAACTTGGTCACTTATGAATGTGGTAATAAACATAGGTTTAAAGCAAAACTAGAGAATTAGTATTTCAAACTAAAGTTAGTCAAACGGAAAAAGTAAAAAAAGTAAATACCCACGTTGCAGCAGACCTGCACACTCAGCGAATTTCAAATGCAAAACAACATATTTCAATCAAACATAGCAAGATTTGACATGTTTTGGTAAGCTCCATAAGAATAACATGGGGAATGAGTATGCAGGTTTGCTGCTACAGGTATATTAAAACTGGGTGGTTTTAATTCAATATTTAGTAGATCTGAACTAGAAGAAGCTATTTACCAAGTTTTAACAAGATATGTTGATAAATAACCGAGATATAGAAATTTACTTATTTCCCATAAGATTAACATTGGGACAACGTACTGTGTTTACCACTTTCAATATCTCGGTAACCAATGAACATAGAGCAGTGATTCAAACTACTAAATTGTTTGTTTTTTTGAGCTGAATTCAATGGTGCCCACAAAAATTCAATAAATTTTATTTTTCTATGTAAAAAACTCAAAAACCCATCTTTGGGGGGGTTTATTCCCGGTTTACTTCCGGTGGTCCGATCGGGCTGGTTCACGAACTCGTCCAATTGATTACCACTTTACATGTCCGTACCAAATTTCATAAAGATTGGACCATTTTTGCGGCCGCTATCGTGCTAACAGACACATAGATACATATATATATATATATATATATATATATATATATATATATAAATATATATATATATATATATATATATATAAATTCAAACGAATGGTGTTTTTTGCTTCTGGGGACCCCAAAATGAAAAGTTAACATGGTCTCGGACTTAGGTCTTACCATGAGTACTACCGTAATAGCTTATTCCTTTAAGGAAATTCGCTAAAACAAATTGTCGATGAAATAGGTATTTGATGAGGTATGGTTGGAATCAAATGGGCTTTGATCAAGGGCAGTACATTGTTATACTTTAATATCTATCAGTTATTTTTGTTAGTAATACAAAAAAGACTATCTATACAATTAGAGGACTTCAAAACCATACATAATAGTAACAGGTTACGTACCGTGACGTCCGCAATTAATTCCTCAGTCTACTAATGTTGACTATAGTTTCGACGTTTCGACTACTAAGTAGTCATTATCAAAACTGAACGTTCATTCTTAACGTTAAATTTCATTCATTGAAATTTTGTCATATTTAAAAACACTTAAACACATTAAAACTTAAAACTTTTTCGACACAAAACACTGGACATGACATATAACTCAGCTTGCCGGCCGGCACACGTCACTGAACTGGTCAGTTCCTAGCCTACTCCACTTCGCCTATGAGCTGAAGTAAACGAACGTTGTGGAATAAAAAAGTTTAAGTGAAATCTGATATTTCTTTGATTGTGATATATTAACAACAAAACTCTGCTTTGACACTTCTTTAAAGCGTCCTCTATTTTGTTTCACGCCCTCAAGCCCTCACTCACACTCACTTCACAGTTCACTTCACTCTTCATGAAGCCCCACACAAATAGAGTCCAAATTCCATTATGGTGATTTACATATCCGTTCACGAGTCTTTCTTTGTAAAAAAGTGCTGATAGGCCTGTTTATAATTGTTTATCCAGATTGCTTATTTCTAGAGATCGGGCGGGTTAAGGTATGACCTGTCCCTCAAACCTAATTTATTATGGTCAATTCTGAGTAAGACACATCCAAATGCCTTCTGTGGGATGTGGAGATGAACCAAGTTATTGGAATATCATATCCGCCATTAATTTCAGCTCTATTTCATAAAGCAACTGAGGTTGAGTGTGCTGTAAAAGCCCAAATTTCGTTCAAATGTCAAATACACTGGTCGTCTAAAATAGAATAGTAATGATCAAATGCGCTAAAAGACTATACTCAAATAAGACACAATGATTTGTTGTTCTTACATGTTTCCAACTTAAATTTTTGAATTAAACCTGTGAAGTTTAAATTAAAGACTTGAAAGATATCTCCATATTCAATCAAGCTGGCCGATAAATATTTTAATTTTACGAATATTGTACCAACGAAGGGGTCTGCTTTAATAATCTACAATATAAAACTATTTCGGAAGACAAACGTTACCTTGGAAACAGTGTGAACCGTTTGATCATACCCCAACTCCATGCCAAAGCTAATAGAAAGGCTTTATGGAACTTAAATTTAGTTCAATAGCTGTGATAGGTTAGCTGGCGGAAAACTGATTCCTGAAGCGTACTTGAGTAAAACACATTTTCTTCACCTCACACCAAAACGATAACCAGCTAAACTTTATGCAGCTAAACTTTGGGCATTTCTTATCTAAAATGATTGTTTGGTTATTCAGTTTAGAGCAAAAAAATAAGATGATGAAGTTGGGTATTACAAAGCATAATCCTATGGAAGAGTAAGAAACCTAATATGATTGATGTTCTGTTTTTTTAGTAAGAAAACTGTCAATATAATTAATATAATACTAGAATTGGGCTTAATGTTGTTTTCACTCATGGATTTACTGAGGTGACTTACAGACAGCAGTGTTTGCATTAATGATTTTCTTTAACTTGAACGGAATCTATGTGTTCGGGATGTTCATTAAAAGCTTTTTAGGATTTCAGGAGGTAATTCCTTAAATCTAAACTAAGAAAAAACATATGAAGGTATGTCCTCAAATGTATATTTACCCAAACATCCTTCATTTTTATCTGCGAAGTTTTTGAATCGGTTTTTTTAAACTCGTTATGTACCTATAATTAGTCAAGGTTAGTGTATGAAAAAATAATCAGCATGATCGAATTGTTAATGTTAAAATGGTGGCCGTTTAATTTTTTTAAATTGAAAAAACTGTAAGTTTTACAATAAAATATAACGGATAACAATTTTTAGGAAATTGAATTTCCAATATAATGATACTAAAGTTATGAAAATTGGTTGGTAAACAACTGAATTAAAGTCGAATTTAGCTAACGAGAATACCACCATAGTACACAAAATATTCCCCCTCAGCCACATTAATTATTTGAAAGAACTTGAATAAGAAATATGCAGCAAATTTTTACAGCAACTTGGGATTGTTAATGGGATTGAGCGTATAATGAAAACGAGAGCAGAACACTGAGAAAATCTACATCATTATATGAAGAAAGTTTTAGTCAGAGACATTAATATTTACCGGTTAGTTGTCAGTGAACGATCGTGATTTTAGGTTTAGTTTGATTACTATTACCTAATGCAAAATCAGGAAAAAACATTAAGGCTCGCTAAACTAGCCAAAAAGGATTATTCATTTAAATGTCGTATGAAATTGCTCTACATATCTTTCTATTTTTTTTCTCATCTCAAGAAAGTACAGTTGATAAGAATCTCTCGCTATAGGCACATAAACATTGCAGCTTGGCGGTATACGTGACGATAACAAGATAGAGAACGAGTTGCTGGCACACTTATTGCCTCCATTATGGTGATTTACATATCCGTTCACGAGCCTTTCTTTGTAAAAAAAGTGCTGATAGGCCTGTTTATAGACTAAATTTAATTTGAGTTGCATTGAAAAAGCTTAGCAGTCGCAACTTGATATTTAGGAGTACTTTAAAGTGTACTATGAAACTTGTGAGGTGTACTATGTGTGGCGACAGCTGATCATTTACTTACCTAATGTTTTTATAAATTGTTATTCCTAACTGTTGAATTCACAAATAAAACTACACATTATAATTAAAAGAACTAAAAATTGTATTTCTATATTTCCATTTCTACATATAAACAAAAACAATTATGTTTACAAAAGTTAATGTCAAATGAAACATATGATATAAATAAATCATATGTTAACACCTCCTCCCCTATTTACTGTGTTGAGGGTACTTTACACCGTATTAGCTGGTCAACATGTCTTTTTAAAATGCGCCCATCATCTAGATGAACTTTGTACATTACATGTCCATGTTTTTCAGTTATATGGCCCAAGTACCACTTTGTTGATCCATTTATATATTCACGAGCCTGTACTTTATCTCCAACCTTGAAATTCCTCTTGATTCCGATTTGAAGTCCCTTTTCCTGATATTTCTCTGTTTCTAATTTCGGAACAATTATGGAGAGGTTCGTTCTGATTTTCCTTCCAAACATTAGGTGGTATGCAGAAGTTCCAGTGGCATTTGGCGCTTGCCTCAGTTGCATGAGAAGTTTTTGTATTTTATTTTGTAAAGTCCCCTTTTCTCCCTCCATAGACCTCAACGCTTTCTTGACAGTTTGTACATATCTCTCAGCCTGACCGTTTGAACTAGGGTGGTATGGTGCAGATGTTCTATGAATAATTCCACATTCACTCATGAAGTTTTCAAATTCTGTAGAAACAAACTGTCTTCCGTTATCAGAAACCAAGACGTAAGGGAAACCAAAGGTTGAAAATACTCTGCGTAGTTCTTGGATTGTCCACGTACTTGTCGTTGTTCTTGTCTGTATTATTTCCACCCATTTACAGAAAGCATCCACTAATATGAGGTACTGTTGACCATCTGTTGGTCCAAAGAAATCAACGTGCACCCGCTCCCATGGATTAGAAGGTTGTTTCCATGGATGGACAGTCTTTCTTGGGTCGTTACGTTTTTCAAAGCATTTCCGACAATAAGCAACCATCTCTTCAATATCCTTGTCCATGCTTTTCCACCAACAAAAACTGTGAGCCAAAGCC
Organism: Flexamia atlantica; assembly: GCA_035578135.1. NCBI lineage: Eukaryota > Metazoa > Arthropoda > Insecta > Hemiptera > Cicadellidae > Flexamia > Flexamia atlantica. The sequence goes on from JAQJVK010000006.1 coordinate 34,854,301, forward strand.
TTCATTTTTATCTCTCCTAAGTGAGCCACGTGAAGTTCTCGAAGTACATGGTCTCTGAGAGAATTTGGTATTATAACTCTCCAGCCCTTCATCACACAGTTATCTTGAATAGACAGCTCGTTATCATGAAAACCATATTGTTCGACAGATTTTCCTGATTTTAAGGCCTGTAAGATTGGACCTAAAACGGAATCCTTAAGACTCTCCCTAGCTACTATGGTGCTGCTGATATTAAGTGTTTCTAGTTGGTTTATTTGGTACATGCAGAGGTCATCTACAACATTTTCTTGAGTCACTTCAGTAGGGAACCGTGAAAGATAATCAGCATTGCAATGATGAACAGTTTGCCTGTATTCTATGTCATAGTCGAACCCGGAGAGAAAGTGGGCATAATTAAATATACGCGTTGCTGAAATTGTTGGTAAAGTCTTTGTTGGATTAAAAATTGATACTAACAGTTTGTGATCTGTAATCAATGTAAATTTGCGCCCGTAACAAAATGGAAAGAACTTCTTCAGACCCCAATATATTCCTAAGGCTTCCTTATCGATTTGAGAATATCTCTGTTCAGCTTTTGTTAACGACCGAGAAGCGAATGCAATTGGTCTGTCAGTTCCGTCGCTGAATCGGTGAGATAAAACGGCTCCAACGCCTACCGGTGAAGCATCAGTAGCCAAAACCAGAGGCAAAGATGGATCAAAGTGCACCAAAACATTGTCACTTGTGATAATTTCCTTGATTTTCTGAAAACTTTTTTCACAAAGCTGATTCCAGTTGAATGAGTTTCCTTTTCTTAGTAGCTAATTCAAAGGATGTAGTAGTGTAGCCAAATTCTTTATAAACTTGTTGTAATAGTTTGCTAGGCCTAGAAAGGTCCGGAGTTCTGATACATTTTCTGGTCTTTTGCATTTTAAAATACTTTGAATCTTGCTATCTGACTTGTGTAGTCCTTAACTATCGATCACGTGACCTAAGTATTCAATTTTGGACTGGAAGAACTTGCACTTTTCTCTATTTAGTCTCAAACTATTCATCTTAAGTCGTTCAAACACTTGTTCAAGTCGGCAAAGAAGCTGTTCCTTGTCAGATCCTTGTACAATTATGTCGTCGAATAAACACTGTGTACCTTCCAAGTTGTGTAATGTTTTGTCCATAAATCGTTGCCACACCAAAGGTGCAACTTTTACCCCAAACATCAACCTATTCACTTTAAATAACCCCTTATGAGTACTAATAGTTTGCATAATAGCACTGTCTTCATCCATCTCCAAGTTTAAGTATGCATTACTGATATCGAGAGTGCAAAATATCTTCCCACCGTGCATCTTTGACATTATATCATCGATCCTGGGAATAGGGTAGTGTTCGTCCTTGATTACTTTATTCAGAGTCACCTTATAATCAGCGCAAATTCTAACTGAACCATTTGGTTTGACGACTGGCACTATCGGAGTGCCCCAATCTGACAATCGACTTTTGTGATTATACCCAGGTTTTCCAGTCGTTCAAGTTCTTTCTCCACTCTTTCCTTTAATGCATATGGTAAGTGTCTTGGTTTAATGTATATTGGTTGACTCTTGACTTTTAAATTCAAATGACCCTTTTCATTTGGAATTCGTCCAATTCCTTCTTTGAAAATGTCTTCGTAACGAATCATCAGGTCATCCAGTCCTGGTATATTTTCCTTTTCGTTACTTGAGGATAACGCATGTATGTCGGCTGGATCAAGTTGAATCTCTCTGATCCATTCTCTTCCGAATATAGAGTCTACGCACTCGTTCACTATGTACAGTTTTCCAACAAATTTTTGGTCTTTGTATTGGACATCAACAAACACAACTCCTTTTGGATTTATTATTTCACCAGTATATGTCCGGAGTTGAACATTTGTTTAGAAAATCCTCTTTGTTGAATTTAAAAGTTTAAACGTATTGTAAGATACAATGCTTAGTGCCGCCCCAGTATCTAACTCCATTGAGATTAGTTGCCCTTCCAATTTTACTTGAATCATAAACTTGTCATTCGATTTTGATTGAAGTTGGTAAATTTCATGAGTACTATCATCAGTATGTTCGACAGTTTCTTCTGATTGTTTTACTTCCTTGTTCGACTTTCTTGAGCTTACTCGTGCTAAGTGGCCGAAACGTTTGCAAAAGCTGCATTCAGTGTTTTTGAACCTACACTGATTTGCTCTATGTGAATCATCACCACATCTATAGCATTTGTTCCTTAGTTTCTCAAAATGAGATTGACTTTTAGAAGGTTGTGTATCGTTAGTATTACTTGACTTATTGGACTGTTTGAACCTACTAGACATTTGGTGAACGTCATCTTGACTATGCTGTGCTTTTATTATTCTATTCTCACTCTTTGCTAGTTCCAATGTAGCTGCCTTTTCGACTACATCTTTAAATGGCTGTAATAGGCCAACCAACGATCTGACGTATCTCAGAAATTGAGAAGGAGTACGGTCCCCGAGTTCCTCCTCGGTAAGGAGTTGCCTTACAAAGCGCTCCTCGACACAGAGAGTCTCCGAATTAGTTCGTTTTTCTGAGTAGAGTAAGGTGACTCAAGGGGAGGATTAACAATAACATGGCTTAACCTCATGGGCGAGCAGACGTGACTCTAAGACAATCACCATTCTTCAGAACGGAAATTCCGTTCGTGTCACACTGGATCGCGTTAAGCCAGCCTTTATATTAACCGACCGGACTGGATCAGCAAGCTCTCCAACCCAACCAATTGATGATGTATTGCCTTCAGCTTCTCGGAAATCTGAGTATGTCACCCGCTACGAACGGAAAGTCAAGTTCAACGTTCCATAAGTGCAACTCCGTTTTTCCGTAGGGGGCTGTGTGGCGACAGCTGATCATCAACTATTTGTTTACCTAATGTTTATGTTCATTCAACACTACTCTCGCTGTCAAATAAAAGTATTCTACTGATGTCTCGGATTCCTCATTAAGCCTAGGTTCACAAATATGCAACTGTTAATATTATTCTTATAGTTAGGGTCTATCAACTATAAATAAAATTGTAAATATGATTGGTATTCGGTTTAATATATTAAATCCTTCAACCTCGTAGATGTATTGATCTTTTAAGTCTTTAGATGTCTTAGATAAGAAAAATATACGTTGTTAATTCCTGCAAAATTAAATTTTTCATAATACTACAAATTATTAGATAATCCGCATCACTTTGTAAATCTGTACTGCGGCGCCAAAACAACTACTAACTCGAATGCTGTAACCATCATGATCTAACATTGAAGGCCTATCAATAAGAATACTTATAACAAATTAAATATTTAGTTTTTTTTTTGTAACTACTTCCCTCTTCTTCTATCCAACTTGAACTTGCGTTTATTAGAGCCCTGTTCGGCGTTTTCCAAAGAAAACCTAAACACGGAGCATACCCCGGAGCCAGAGATGTGTACGTTTTGTCACTACATCTAGCCCTGTTGCCCTAACACCACAAGTGTGTACGGTCTAAATCTCCGGACTCGATTTGAGCCATGTCTCGTTGCCGACCGATCGCGCACTTCATTCTTACAGCTTTTCAAACTGGCAGTGCCTATTGAAAATCGTGCAGAATGTTTACTCCGGCCTTAAAATTTTACTCCTGAGTTGAATTTATGCCTAGAGGATAAAAAAAAGTGATCCTGAGTCTAATTATGATGCCCTAAGCTAACATGACATGATGTATAAAACATTCGACATGGATAAATCCCATCGCAGACAAGGGTGTTGCTGATCAGTGTCGACGCGACACTGTAGAAACACAGAACTTAGCCGCCTAAAGAGGGGCTTTATCAGACAAACCCTGTATAATCCAAGTGATTAACTACTTTTTCGAGGTTTAGGGGATTTTTAGGCAGAAAAGTGTTTGTAAATGGTAAGGAACTGAAAGGAAGAACATTAATGACTGGATAGCCGAGTGGATGAAGCGCTCACCCCGTAACCTGAGGGGTCGCCGGTTCGATTCCTGACCAGGAATAAAACTGGGTCCAGCTGCCATTTCCCATTGGACTATGAATTAATTATGCTACCTAACAAAAGGTCACCGTTAGATAGCAACAAGACCCGGGTTTGGATTGTTCCTGATCAAAAAGTTAAAAAAATGCAACTGGCGAAGAAAAAAAATTAGAACAAATTTACATGAAAACAGTTTATCAATAGTTACACTTTTTTCATAAAAGTTTTGCTCCATCGTTCGCTCGTCTCATAAAATCTTACCATCAGTAGATTATAAAAAACACTCCCTATTTTGGACAGTGTATATGCATTTTTTTTTAATAAATCCGTTTAGTGCTGGATATAATTCAAACGTGGTGTAGTTTCTCTTGTCAAAGTTTTTACCTGGCTCTTTATCGCATGACTTGCTTCTCATCGCGCCAGAGTGCTCCTGACGTCGACGTAGCCTGTTGATGTTGAGAGATGGATAGTCGAGTGGTTTGGAAATACTAAAATAAACTACCAACAAGTTTTTATCACACTCGCTAGTCAATTGAGGAAAATTTGTTCTTTTAAAAATGTCAATTCAACAGTTAAGTTCTATTTTTTTTATCATATAAAGTTTGGATTGTCTTAGTACACTTGAAGTACATTAATGATGAACAACAAATTAATATTATTGGCTAAAATTTTATCAGGACGGTTTAGACTGTAATGGTTGGGAGTAAATCTATGAGGCCAAATTATCAAGATATTTCAGTGATATATTGGCGGTCGTGCTTCTCAGTTGGCTATGATAGTAGAAAGCCTCCGGTTATATTTAGTACTTCATGATATCGCTATATCAATTACATTTTATTGCTACTTAATTATTTCCAATTTCAATTGTATTTAACAGATGATTGTTCACTTACCTGTAAAAACACTGAATAGAAATGGTTTTTATTTCACACTATGCACCTTTTTATAAAATGAAGTAAACATAGTCGCCTGTTAATATAATAGAACAACTACAGAAGTTAGTTCATTCGGGAAGGATTTAATTCGGTGGCTTTGTTTTCAGAAAATTTACGGTGCAACAGTGGAGACACCCGTGACTTCAAGAGGCCGCCAAGATTTATAGCTTTTGAACTCAAACTTGCTCTTTGTTAAGAGTTTAGTGAAAATCAATTGAAAATTTATTAAGTCAAAAGGAAAAGTATGATTTACTACGTACCTTAAGCAGTAATTATTTGATCAGTTTAAACTTTCAAAATTAACTCAACAATTGTTATGGTTTAGTGCGTCTTCAAATAATGAATTTCAAGAGAGATTTTGTAGCAAATTAGTATTGAAGAAACGTCGTAATGACGCCAACTTCAGTACGTTTCCTCGTGGAAAATAACATCAGGTTCAATTCTGGACAAAAAGTTAGTTTGATACTCACTCATCGTAAAACCCCCGATCGTAGTTCGTAGTTCTTAGTTTTCCCGGTAATATACAGTCCCATCCCCGTAGAGGATTGGGGAACGGGGGACATTGATGACTTATTGTAATAAGCACTAAAAAGTTATAAAGAAATAAATAAACGTAATTTGATTAAATTTCAATAAATAATGTCAATGCAATTTTCAAACTCGAATCATTTCACACACATTTAACCATCACTTTCATCAAAACCATAATCTATGAGATTGCAAAGTACTCGGCCTATTTTGATTTCGTTGCAATGTCGAACATCTCTGTACCTGGATCACTAGTATGAACCCTACACCCTTCTTTTATTACATGTTTATCATAGTTCTTGGGAAAGTAAGTTGGAATGTGATTACTTTCAATAAAACTGATAAATAACCTTAGCCAATAGTAAAAAGTCAATATGGTTTCTGGGCTAATATTAAACTTCACTTCCCATTCATACGATGTCGGTGATTTTTTTCAGACACCTATATATTCATCTTCATCAAACTGAAAGATTATCTTATGACTTCCGCTTCACAAGTTGTTCACATAATGCTATGGAGGAAAATTTACTTTAATTACGGACTAAAAGCTTTTGGAGATGATTTTAAATCCAATCAAAGAGTTGCCAACATTAAGTGCTCAACAGTTAATGCGATATGTATTGTTCTTGAAATGTTTCAAATTGTGAACAAGTCCTCAAATAAACATAGAAACGTTTACGCTTTGTCTCGATTGCTCCTGAGTAACACAAAAAACATTAATTTTCAAGTCGAGACTACTTTGTGTTATTTGGGCCAAGTCTCAAAGCTTTCAGTAAGTTTTGTGAACATTCAAAATGAAACTGAAGCAGTCGTTGAAGAACAGATAAGTATCAGACGAGCTTCTGAAATAAAAACCTATCAGTTAGCCAAAAAATTCAGTAAACAGTCATAAGAGTTATCTGTGAATCAGAAATGTCTACTCAGAGAACCTGAGTGATTATTCCAAAATGTAGAAAATGAAGGCATTGACGAGAGGGTATGTGTGGTGTGGCCTGAAGTATATTTTGATATAGAAAACATCGCCCGGAACTTTCGATCTTGTTCGCAATTTCGAAGTGATCCACCAAAAACAATTAATCATCCTTGCGAAAAAAAACCTTGAGAACCATTGTTTGGAATGATGATATTATAAATTAATTCATGGCCGTTTCTAAATAATGTCAATACTGTCAATGAATTTAAAACCGATGAATTAGTTTTCACTATCTTTTTCATTGACTTTGTTATAAATTAAATAGTTCATGGTTCATGAAGACTATAACTGATCTAAAAGTCAAAAGGGTGAAATAGGGTACTGTACAGATCCTTGCGAAATAACTGACCCTGGAAAGAATCCAAATGCTACAGGAGAGAGTTACAGCCAGAAAATAACATCCATACTGAAAGTGCGATCATATTAATTGAATTTCTATTTTAAAGAAAAAATGCTCTTAAAAAATAATACGTGTTTTCCCAAAGGGCATCAGGGACAAGACCTGGCAGTGAGGGATGTTGATCCAGCTGCAGCGGGGCTCAACAAACACTCCGACAAATGTAGTCCGTGTTTATTGTAGAACAAAGCGGACGTTTAATTCACAAAACTGGTGTTTGTAAGAAAAGGCTGTGCGTTTTCCTGTTCTCATTCAAAGTTAAAAGGCTCAGACTCAGATTTTCAAAGGATAGAGTTTTTAAAGTATTTGAGCCTAAACACCCTTGTTTTAATGTCCTACTTCTAATACTGTATTCAAATGTTAACACGTTTGGATGTATGCAAACTTAAAGATATTTTCATTAAAGAATAATTTGCAATTCATAAATATTATTTGCTTGGTTATTTTTAAAATATCTTGAGTTGAGTGCCTTTCTTATTTAAAAAGAGTATCTTCTCTTTTTTGTATTTAGGGTTAGGGAAAAATGTTGTTCCATCCTTGTCTAATGATTGTGGATATACAGGGTGTCCCTTAAGTAAAGTACGAAACCCCGGGAAAAGGTTATATAGGTCAATATAAATAAAAAATTGAACAATTTTGTCCATAACGCATCGCTTACCAAAAATCCGCTATTTCGTATTTTTTACAGAATAATTTTTATTTTTGAATTTTTTAACAGTTCCTCATAAACCTCGGTATGTTTGTGAAGGTAGAGTCCAGGCAATGAACGCTTAAAAAAGGTATAGAGGGAAATGCATGGAACAAAATTTCTGACTTTGCAGCTTTGTTTGGTCTAGTTGGGAGGAACATATAGTTAGGAGTCCCCGTCCGTAGCCCTTGAGCGGGGGCCGGGAGTGGAGTCTGAAGGTACCATTTTTAGATTTTTTTCTTAAATATCTTGAAAATTATCAACTTTTAGCTCTCCTTATTAAATGAGAAAATTATAGAAAACTAGTAGATATACCCGCAGCTTCGCCTGCTGAAAGGATAACTTATTTTAACCCTGAGGGGCTGGTAATTCCACCATAGATTGAAATTAGGAGTTGTAATGTTTCCTCTAAACATGGTTCCCTCGTGATTAGCAAATGCTGTGAGTTAGTTTCCTCCCATTTGCCAACACAAAGAATGAGAGATAACCCGGGATATAAAACAGAAAACGCTAAGGGCAGGTTTTCGACTTAACATCAATCTGAATTTAGCGCGTTTTAAAAATACAATTGAAAACTATAAGTAAAGTATATAGGTGGTAAATACCTTTGCCAAAAAGCTATTTCCAGACGTTTCTCAATCGCTTTGAAGATCAGGTTACTCAAAATACGTCAGGCAAAATATCGTTGTGATAGTTTGTGTTTTGGAATTGAAATCCCCATCACCTAAGCAAACCCTCCTAAAATTCTAATTTTGGAAGCTCCATTTTTCGTGCATTTACATATGCTCGAAAAGTAATGTCCATACTGAGTTTTAAAGATTTTAGTTTGAGTTCTTATTTATTTATAAGACGGACAAAAAATGTTACCAAAGGTAAACATGAAGTACAAAATACAAGTACAAACTAGTACTTCGGGCGGGTCGAACAACGCAAGTAGTTCCAGTTGCATTTGACAAAACAGTGGTTGGCCGTAATAAATTTGCACACTTTATTCTTTTAGTAGATTGGATCTCGTACCTTTTCTATCTCCTGAAAATATTCTACAGGCCTCCCATCCATAGTTTCAAAAACTGGAATTGCCGCCATTTTGAATTTTATAATACACTCTATTTTAGCCGTCTGAGGAAATATATATTAAAAACCTTTCTTGGCTTGCATCTAGAGCCTATAAAGAATATCTGTGCCAAGTTTCATGGCCCAAAGTCTTGTAGTTTTTGAGAAAGTAAGCTTTGACAGCTAAAACTGGGCGCCAATTTGAATTTCACAATACAACATATTCAAGCCTTATGAAAGAAAATTTTGCAAAACCCTTTCTTAGTACACATCTAGAGCCTGTAGAGAATATTAAGTTTCATGGCTCTAAGCCTTATAGTTTCTGAGAAACTGCGATCAGTCAGTCAGTCAGTATATCCATGGTTTTTGGATTTTATATATATTGATTAAATTTCCTGTAAGAAAAGCCTATGATATGTTAGGTTTGGTCCAACAATTTTCAAGATAAGCACTATTTTTATTAATATTTAAACAAATATTATTTCCATAAGAAGTACATGTGAATTCGTGTGTAATTTACAAGCCCAATGGGCCAACGCTTTTTCACATAAAGAAGAATGAATTACTTTCATGAAATAGTGACAAAATTAACAGTAATTTGACACCTCAATCATAAAAAATTGTCCAAAGTTAAGGTCTTGGTGAGCTTTTAAAAAATGTTATTTTTTAAGGAATTACTAAAAATTTGTGGTTACAGTACTACAACTTTTTAGTGAGTTTCTTCGGTATTTCAGTTTATAGATTTTAAACGGCCGCTATTTTGAATTTACAATTCGATTAGGCTGATTTTGTTTTTCATAAACTGAACTTGACTAGATACAGTTAAACTTCCTATTTGTTTTTTACATTATTGATTACCTAAGGCTCATGTTCAGGCAGGTACATACCGAGTTTCGAAAAAATCGATTCAAATCTTCGGAGATAAAAATTTCGTAAAAAAATGGCGGATATCTGGTAAATGAAGCGTTTTTGGAGATAATTTTCTCTTTATTTTGACCCATATAACCGATTCCCGATGTTTGGCACTTTACTTATGGGACACCCTGTATAATTAACTTATAATAAAATTATCATAAATTTAGTTTGTTGAAATATCTTTTTCCTTTAAGGCTAAGCAAGTAGAAAGATTGTGACTATAGCTGTAATCACGCTGGAAAACGTGTAAAAATAAATGAAAAATAAACAAAACCGTACTCACAGTTAAAGAATAAATGAAACATTACTAATCATAGCCCTAATCTGTGAATTAACTGATTTTTTGATAAATTTTATTGGTTTCTACAATTAAACAAAATGTTAGCAAACAAACAAGTGTTTCTCTTAATTCATTTAACCTAGTTTTGAAGAACTTCAGTTTTAGCTCTCCTTCTACTTTATGTTACATTGTCTTAAAAATTAATCGAATTTCACAATTTTTTGAACGAGATAACGAGGTTATTCAAAATAAAACGTAACCTTATCCAACCAAACGTGAGCTCACTCGGATTTTAATTTTCGCAAGATTTGTAATTTTATGTTTTTTATGTCCTCACATGTAAATACACAACCTTAGAAGATTTACAGAAAAAATCATGTTTTAAACTGACCGTAAAAATACACAATTCTTTTTGGAATTTAAATAAGTAAGATAGTTTGGTATCTGAATGTAGCTTGCTTCGATTAGATCTCAATCAAAGCTCGTCGGCGAGTTGGCTGAACATAGTTTGGACAGTCCCAGTTAAACAGCCACCGGCCCCGGAACTTTATCAGAGGTGAAATTCCCTCATCAAAGCCCTTGCTTCACAAAGCTATTCCAACAAATTTTCATGTTTACTCCCTTTCCGTTTCTCGCCTTTACAGTGGACTTTGGTGACGAGGATGAATGCAGATTGTCAGTTTTATACCAAAACCTTTACCTCAGTTCTAAACATATTAATAGCATACAGAGGCTAAAGCTCCTAATTATAGAATAATGGCTTTTAAAAGCTTTTAGAAATTCTGCTTTAACGTATACATTCAATGGTTTCAATTATTATGATAACAAACAGCTTTGCTGGAAATCTGTGTTTACTCCGCCCAAACCTAATTAATTTTAGCTGTTAAATTTTAAATTTCTATTCTCTTGGGTAATATTGTCATAAAATACGAAACTTTGAGGACAGGTAGGACTTTTCCCATTTGGCCTTTATAATTTTGATTCCGGGAAACGTCACGTCGTCAAAATTAGTCTTAGCGTTATTAGTTGAGTTAAAACAAACAACATTAGAAACATAAGTGTCTCGCGTTTACTTCCCGTCCATCGGCCCGTGTCCTTTTTTACATAATGTATAGTAGCTATTTGACCTATTGAGGTATAATCTTCAAATTTCCTAACCAAATGTTTTCATATAGAACCCATTTAAGTACAAGTTATTAAGTTGCTACAAAACAGTGGCAGATTGTATTTTTCAAAACTTGATTTGGCAGTCGTAATCAGGCGCTCGGCTCGATTGCGGGTATCCACTTCTCAATGACTCCCTTAGAAAACGGGAAACGTTTTTTATGGTTTCCCGAAACGTCGGGAGTACTTTTTGGCGTTCACATTTTATTGCGGTTTCCCTTGGGGTATTTAAGTGTTTTGACAAGAGGATTTTTTCAAAAAATCAGCGCTGAAAGGACGGACGGACTTATCGCAAAAAACCTGGAGGTGAGTAGAAGGCCAGTAGTTAGTAAATACTACAAAAACCTCACCAAAAATATGTCATTTAAAGAAGGAAAACTCGATTTAACAACTATAATTTTTATGTACAATACTGCAAGTAAAATAATGTATAATTTAATTTTCTACACGAAATGTAAGCTTTTACAAGGATTGCACAACAAAGAACCGAGAAATTAATTTCCTTTAGTTATTAAATACCCCCGTTGCAGCAGACCTGCATACTCAGCGAATTTCAAATGCAAAAAGACATATTTCAATCCAACATAGCGGGATTTGTCATGTTTTGGTAAGCTGTATAAGAATAACATGGGGAATGAGTATGCAGGTTTGCTGCTACAGTTATATTAAAACTGGGTGGTTATAATTCAATATTTAGTAGGTCTGAACTAGAAGAAGCCATTTACCAAGTTTTATCAAGAAATGATGAGAAATAACCGAGATATAGAGTTTTACTTATTTCCCATAAGGTTAACATTGGGACAACGTACTGTGTTTACTAATTTCAATATCTCGATAACCAATGGACATAGAGCAGTGATTTAAAATACTAAATTGTTTGTTTTTTTTTGAGCTGAATTCAATGGTGCCAATAAAAATTCGATACATTTTATTTTTCTTAGTAAAAAACTCAAAAAACCTATTTTTGGGGGGTTTATTCCCCTTTACCCCCCCTTCCGATGGTCAGATCGGGCTGGTTTACGAACCCGTCCGAGGGATTACCACTTTACATGTCTGTACCAAATTTCATTAAAATCAGACCATTTCTACGGCCGCTATCGTGCTCACACACACACACACACACACACACACACACACACACACACACACACACACACACACACACACACACACACACACACACACACAAACATATATACCCGGGTGTCCCGTAATAGTCCCCCCCCAAACCTTTTCCTATAATTTTTCAAATATCAGTTCCACACCACCCCCAAACATTATTGGGTAGGTAATACTTCATTTTGAGGGGGTATCCAATTTTGGCCGCCATCTTAGATCCGCCATATTGGATTAAAAATAATTTTTTCAAATGTAAAAGTGGTGTTGTGATCCATTATTTCAAATTAGATTTTTTCACTGATTACAATGCCGCAATCCGTTTTTTAATATCTCAATTGGTTCTCAAGATATGGGTACTTTTAATTAATTTATTTTCAACCAATTTAAACATTACAAATTGATAAAACAGGCTTATAACCACAAAATAATGCTAGATAGTGACGAATAACCACCACCAGTCATTGTTGAGCGATTTACACTCAACTTTCACCACTGTAAATTTTCGGCCGCCATTTTGAAATGAGGTAAGTTATTTCAAATGTGAAGTTGGTATTGTGACCCATCATTTCAAGCTAGTTTTTTACGCCAAATTCAATGCCGCAACCCGTTTTTAGCTGTAAAACTTAGTTTTTGAAAAATTCATATTTTTGAGATTTTTATTAGAAACATGTCGATATCTTGAAAACTAAACATATAATTAAAAACGGGTTGTGGCATTGAATTCGGCGTAAAAAATAGTTTGAAATGATGGGTCACAATACCAACTTCACATTTGAAATAACTTACCTCAATTCAAAATGGCGGATCCAAGATGGCGGCCGAAACATTTACATTGGTGAAAGTTAAGTGTAAATCGCTCAACAATCACTGATGAGGGTTATTTGTCACTATCTAGCATTATTTTGTAGTTATAAGCCTATTTTATGAAATTTTAATGTTTAAATTGGTTGAAAATAAATTAATTAAAAGTGCCCATATCTTGAGAAACAATTGAGATATTAAAAAACGGATTGCAGTATTGTAATCAGTGAAAAAATCTAATTCGAAATTATGGGTCACAACACCACTTTTTTTGCTTCTGGTGGCCCCAAAACGAAAAGTTATCATGGTCTCGGGCTTAGGTCTTACCATGAGACCTACGGTAATAGCTTCTTCCCTACAGGGAAATTCGCTAAAAAATATGGAAATTTAGATGCATTTGCATGTAAAAAATCAGTTGATTTTGATACTCAAACAGATGATGACATGCAATAAAATCAATAAAATCCCCGTTCAAATATACCTATGGTAATAACAACCTTATGTAAAACTTAACTACTTAAAATGTTGTCATTATGTTATTGCGTTGTGTCAAATTATTTAGCTTAATAAATCCTACCATACTTTATGTATGTACCCTTTGAGTTTAAGACTCAATATCGTAAAATATTTTACCCGGTCGTTTAAGCGCGATGAAGTTGTTACGGAACATCTATAAAGATTTTATAGAATCATTAACTTTGCTTAGTTTAAGCCAATTACAGTGAAAGACATTTTTAAAACTCTATACTGGCATTAACGGCACTATAAACTTCCTAAGTTTATGTGTGACCTGACCAGGGATTTAGTCCAGTCAAAAAACTTTAAAAAATGGCCCAACCTGGAAAAAATTCCGTTAATTTTGAAACTTTGCACACTTATTTAGAAGTACCTAAGGATGAAAATACCAAAAGTCCTGGAAAATATGTGGCGAGCTCTAGTGGCAATTGATGGGAGCAGGGTACTTTTTTTGGTTTTTCGTAAAACTCTTGAGAACCGTTGGTCGGAGGTGAGAACTTTAAATGTACAAAATAAAGCTTATTAAATTTGTTACAAAATGATGTGGTACATTTTCTTTGTACTCCTAACGGTTACCGAGTTATAGGGCGCCAAAAATAAGGATATTGTCACGATTTTCCCCTAAAAATGAGCAAAATTTTTTTGTTTTGTTTTTAACGTATGAAAATAAAATTATCTAATTTTGGTGGGCACCATCAAATTCAGCTTAAAAAACCAAACAATTTAGTATCCTAAATCATTGCTTTATGTCCGTTGGTCACTGAGGTAATGGAGGCGGTAAACACCCCTTACATTGTACCTTTGTGATCCTTATGGGAAATAAAAAAAGTTCTCTATCTCGCTTATTTCGCAACATATCATAGGAAAACTTGATTTGTGGCTTGATATAGTAGAGATATATCGTACTAGGGCCTATAATCCCCAATTTCCACATTTTTGTGTCAGCAAACCTGCTTACTCACCTGCATAAGAATAATACGAACAATGGAGTATGCAGGTTTGCTGACAGGTCAATGTGAAAATTGGGGATTATAGGCCTAGTACGATATATCTTAACTATATCAAGCCACGAATCAAGTTTTCCTATGATATGTTGCGAAATAAGCGAGATATAGAACTTTTTTTATTTCCCATAAGGATTACATAGGTACAATGTAAGGGGTGTTAACCTCCTCCATTATCTCGGTGACCAACGGACATAAAGCAATGATTCAGGATACTTAATTGTTTGGTTTTTCAAGCTGAATTTAATGGTGCCCACCAAAATTTGATAATTTATATTTTCATACGTAAAAAACTAAAAAAACAAAATTTTGCTCATTTTTAGGGGAAAATCGTGAAAATATCCTTATTTTTGGCGCCCTATAACTCGGTAACCGTTAGGAGTACAAAGAAAATGTACCACATCATTTTGTAGCAAATTTAATAAGCTTTATTTTGTACATTTAAAGTTCTCACCTCCGACCAACAGTTCTCAAGAGTTTTACGAAAAACCAAAAAAAGTACCCTGCTCCCATCAATTGCCACTAGAGCTCGCCACATATTTTCCAGGACTTTTGGTATTTTCATCCTTAGGTACTTCTAAATAAGTGTGCAAAGTTTCAAAATTAACGGAATTTTTTCCAGGTCAAGCCCTGTTTTGACTGGACTAATTGTGTTTTTTTGTACACAGTCATATGGCAGAGGACTCTAGAAACACTTCTCTAATATTAATCCATGCAAAGTGAAGCAACGATTCGCGGTAAGAACCAATCATCGCTTGTGCTGATTACCGCAGCAGCTGAGGAGTGCGATCAATCACGGTGCGAAGCAGCCAATTATCGGTCGGTCGTGTGCCTTGTGGGACTGATACGTTATCACCACGCTGCAGCCGACCGTCGGCGTCGTGTGGCGGGTATGCACATATCGGGAGGTCTCAAACTGTCCAACTTGAGTTACACTGTATCTGTGTAACTTATCTGTTATTTCTGTAACCGTAAGAATCTTCGGATCAACTAAGATTGCATATTTATAAGATATGCTTTATTTCATATATGTAATCGCATTGTCAAGATGAAATAACAGTTTGGACGTTTTTTATAAACCTCATATAGTTTTGGCTGGTTTTAACTATAACTAATACTCATTGGACACACGTAAAGCTATAAACATAAATTTATTTCTTTAGGTTTTTTATACGTTTTTTAGTTTGAAAAGAAAATTACATTGAATTTTTTCCAAAACATTATGTTGCACTTTTTTACATATAAAATGCTTATAATTAAATTTACTTATATCAAATTTTATTATTTACATCGCTTAGAGTACTTAGTACATTCCTTGCTGACATGTTATCAATTCTTTAAGTTCGGTCAGCGCTCGGTGTGGCGGGCAGTAGACATCACCCGCTCTGTTAGCCAGCGGTTCGTTACCCTCTCAAAAAACTAAGAACCAGTAAAAACTTCCTCTTTCTCGAAACTAGACAATTGTCGTAGCCAGATCATCCGAATGTAAATGGGATTAAAAAAATGATTCAAAATCAGTAATTTATTCTCATTTGTGTAACAATGTAAGAACGGTATTAAACTTGACAGAATTCTTCCACTGGAAACACCCATTTGAATTTGGTTATTCTATTTTAAAAGATATTTTGATAATCAATGGAAAATCGCCTGATACTGAGATCATATTTTAGAGCAGAGGCGGAGAGAAACATTCACCTGAAGTTGTGGGGATCGGCAGCTGAGTCAACACAATCGGCTTGGTCGGTAATACTCAGGTAGGTGCTTGAGCTTCATTAAATGTATATTTTTATTGTATTTTTAATGATAATGAGATATATTTCAAAGAGGAGTTTCTTCGGTTATAACGCTCTTAAAATTTGTAGCATAGGGGTTTCAGAATAAATGTGCTTGATCAGAGCTTCATTTAGTTGTGTAACATAAGTATTAATAATCGGAATGGCAGATAACTGATGATATATGCACTGATAGCATTAGGATGGTAATTACTAGTGAATCAAAAAACAAGGGTCCTACCGATGACTTCCTAATAATTCCACTAATTTAGCTGCTCAAGAATCTTTTTTAAAGAAATCTCTCAATTTTGAATTATATCGTAATATACTTTTCAGTATCCTTGAAAATGTAGTCGGATATTTTTTAAAGCGGAATCATAAAATATTTTACGATATAATAAGAACGGGCACAAGCATAAAGGCTAGGTCGTAAACATTTTGTCCCGCTGAGGTCAGATTTACGGGAGTTGTAAAAATTAACATTACATTTTTTATCAATTCGTCTTACATGAACATGAAAGTAGTTACATGTTTTAAATGTTCATGAGATGAGCACTTTTTCGATGATTTCCTCATTAATTAACTCTCGTTAGTTATAGCAATTGGTAATTATAATTTAAAGTTGGTCAACAATATAAAATAAAATGCCATCCCATACTACTTTATAATATCTGTTCTAAAACTTAAATTAATCCTTTCTGCATATTAAAAAATTAGGAGATTCGCAGGATCAGATGGTCAAACTATTAGGTCAAGATAATGTTTCAAAGCCTTTACAACAACTGGACGTACCTGAGATGAGGATAATTATTCTGAAGTTAAGACACAATTATTATCTACACTTTTAGAGGCTCAAAATTTAGAGACATTGGGTGTTTATAAAGTGTACTAAATCGGGCTCCAAAAATAGATTCTTGAATGAAATAGCTCATAAGTAAAAGGGAATTATTTGAAAAAAATTGTGATATATTAATAGGGGTAACTATTTAAGTATTAGAGTGTGAAACATAAAGGAAATTTTGTTAAAACGGATATTGTAAATAGAAAATTGTCAGCATTACCACCTAACAACTCTTTCCCTCCATAGCAATTATTATTTCTTTGATTATTCTGAATTATAAAATAACAACATATTAAACAAAATTAAAAAAAATCAATTGTGACCATTTAAATTAATTTTATTCTTTGTTAAAGCGGTAAGTATAAAGTATGTATGTACTATAAAGTAAGTATATACTATACTACTATTGTGTACGGTAAGACCTTTATTAAGGTCTTTCACTTAAGCTTTTAAAATCTTTTTAGAGAAATATGCAGACAATTTGTTATTAAAATGATCGGTTACATGATATTCTTCATAAATATCGTCTTTTTATGAAACAATTATTGTTAAATAGTTATATTACTTTAATTCGAAGGTAAAAATCTAGTATACAAAACTAAGTAAAGGGTTCAATGAAGATTCTTACTGATCACTTTTAATAACACTGCTTAAACGAGAGAGATTAATTACAAGATAGATAATAAATTTTGTTCCAGACAGCAAAAAATGAATGATTAATAAAGTGTTGGCCGTACCATCAATCACTTAGTGCAAACATCATAAGAAAATATTGCAGTTTCATTTAACCAACATTTTAATGTAGAAGAACATCAAATAATTTTGTTGACAAAAATTAAAATTACCAGCGAATTCCCCCTATAGCGAAGAGTCTATTACCGTAGGCAAGACCTAATCCAGAGACCATCATAACTTTTTTGTTTTGAGGCCGTGAAAAGCCATAAACACAATTCGTTCGAATTTTTAGATATCTATCTATAAATCTATTTAAAGTTAGTTATATATCTAATTTTGATGTCTGATCTTCGCTCGCCACTCTTGAGAAAAACCTATTTAAAATAAATAAACTCATGTCTCCAAATCAACCAGTTTATAAAGTAATTTGAGATGACATGCTGAAAGTGAAGCGCAGTTCTAATTTGTTGACGGCGCCACTGTCTCGCTCGAACAAGTGGACCCAGGTTTGGAGGTTCGCCATCTTCAGCACCACTAATGTGGTTCGTTTGAATTCGTGCTTAAAAGGCATGTTTCTAGGGTTGTTAAAAAAACAATAACAAAAACATCTAGCAACAACACCGTTCATATTCAAACGTGAATTCGAACAAACCCCATTAGCGCTGAAGATGGCAAACCGCCGAAAGTACCGAGTACCACGTCCGAGTGAAGCAGTGTCGCCGCCGATGTACCTAGTACCACGTCCGAGTGAAGCAGTGTCGCCGCCGATGTACCTAGTACCACGTCCGAGTGAAGCAGTGTCGCCGCCGATGTACCTAGTACCACGTCCGAGTGAAGCAGTGTCGCCGCCGATGTACCTAGTACCACGTCCGAGTGAAGCAGTGTCGCCGCCGATGTACCTAGTACCACGTCCGAGTGAAGCAGTGTCGCCGCCGATGATCATAGATTGACAATAATTAATTCTCATGCAATAACTGAACTTAATTAAAATCCTCCAAATCTGCCTTTGCTTTGAAGTACGTACAAAAAATTCTTGTATTAAATCATCCTGTTCGGTGACAAACGCTCAATAAAAATCCATCAATACACTATGCAGATTTTGTATTACAGGATAATTTTAATCAGTAAATTAGGGGCGGAATTCAATTTAGCTTGAAAATTAAACAAATCGGTATTTATTTTGAATTATTGCTCTATGTCCATTGTATGTCTAGATAAACAAACTACATAGTCCCTATGTTATCCTTGAGAGTAAAAAGAAAAATTACACTTATTTCCAACATCTTAATTAAACTTAAGCGTCATTTAGTCGAGATAACCCTGAATTTTTGCGAATTTCCCCTTAGGGAAGAAGCTATTACTGGAGGCCTTATGGTAATACCCGTGACCATCATGATTTCGTTTTAGGCCCCCAGATAACGAAAATTTAATTCTTAAGAAAATATGAGTGATTGTGTGTGTTGTGTGTTTTGCCTGTAAGCACGATTGCGCTCGCTAAAACGATCCGATCGGGGTGAAATTTGGCACAGGCAAGTAAAGTGGTCATTTTCTGATGAGTTCGGAAACCAGCCCAATCGGACAATCAAAAGACCTAATGTTGATTTGCAACGTTGAATTCACCTCAAAATTTAATATTTCTTTAAAGGGACTAAAGTGACGCTTTTCGTTCGAGGTCGAATAATGACCGAACATAGAAAAGCTACTTTAGTCCCCTGTGATGAAATATATTTTTCGCTATAGCGTTCAATATATTTCCACTAACTGATTAAAACCAAAAATGTTACAACTTGTTTACTTTCAAATGATTTCTTCTAAGGATGTTTTTATCTTGTTCTTGCTATTTAAAACAATCAGCTGATTGTCTACATCATTTTTGTTTGGGTTAGACTAATAGTAACCAACTATTGATCTTTCAAGCACATTGAGCTATCAATTGTTGAAATACTTCAGTAAAAATCGACGTTTTCAACTTAAGGTGATTCCTTTTCTGCCTAGGGAGGAAAAGGGACCCTTCATTTCCGCAACGCATGTGATAAAAACTGCCGTTTTCGTAGCGATATAACGAAAATGAATGATTTGATACTTGAATCATTGCTCTATGTCAATTCGTTACTTAAGTACTGAGAGTGTTAAACACAGTACGTCGTTCCAATGTAACAAACAGAAAGATGTATTACATTCCCAATGTATTTAAACTCATAGAATTTAATGTTTCTCTTATATCTCAACATATATTAATAAAACATAGAATGTGTTCTTATTTAGGTGGGAACTAGTGGATTCAGGTATAAAATCAACCATTTTAACACTTCTGTGGCAGCAAACCTGCATAATCATTCCTCATATTAATCTTAATAAAAATACAACCAGTAGTGTTTTTTGCATGTTTATAAGCATATCTTGATGATACTTATTATGTGGCTTCACCTAGTTGAGATCTACATTCATATCTTTCACATTTCTTTGGCAGCAAACCTGCAAAATCACTTTCTATGTTCGCTGAGGGAATTCGCCGAGTGCAGGTAATTAGAGTGCCGCTGCTGCAACGGTTTTTGTTTATAAATAAGTACGAAAATTTAATCATTACATGTATACCGGGTGTCTCACCTAAAGTGAACCAATAGCTAACTCTTTTGTTATAAATCTAACAAAGAACTTCTTATGGGACACTTCCCTTAATTTTTAACGCTGCTTTTTTAGTCACTTTTAAATTTAAAAATATGGCCGCCATTTTCCAATATGGCGGACAACTTTGATTTTTCTTATGGAACACCCTATATTTTAGAGCGTTTTTGATTTTGCGCTTAATTTTAGGAACTTTTTATTCTTTCTAATTTTTTCTAAACTCAATGGTTCAGGAGATACGAGTAGTTAAAGTTTCATTTTTCCCCATTTAAAATGCATTGTGTCCGTTTAACTGTGCCATTCCATGTATTCCATATGGAGTAAAATCATATTTAAACTAACACATTTCTACGATTAAATCTCGACTAAAATTATTTTATGATTAAACCTCAACTAAACTAACATTTTAGGCACTTTTATTCTTTGGTATCTTTTATTAAACCCAACCGTTTTCGATATACAGACTACCACAAATGTCCCAATGCATTTTAAATGGGAAAAAGTCTAACTTTAACTGTTCATACCTCCTCAACCATTGGGGTTACGAAATAATAATGAAGGATAAAAAGTTCCTAAAATTAAGCGTAAAATCCAAAAACACCCTAAAATATAGGGTGTTCCAGAAGAAAAATCAAAGTTGTACGCCATATTGTAAAATGGCGGACATATTTTTAAATTTCGAAGTGACTCCAAAAACCAGCATTAAAAATTAAGGGAAGTGCCCCATAAGTAGTTCTTTGTCAGATTTATAATAAAAAAGTTAGCTACTGGTTCACTATAGGTGAGGCACCCGGTATAATGATTTATAATAGAATGTTGAAACCAAAAGTAAGCCCTGTACCTTTTGTCTTCGAAAATTTTATTGTATATTCATTTTTTTTTAATAAAACTTTCCCTAATGGAAATATCTACAGTAAATGGTAGGATAAAGATTCTCCTTTAGGTGGATTTCTTTGGTGAATTAAACAAATGTATTATTTTTATCTGACGGATTAATAATAACATTGAAAATTTTGTGTTTTCTCCTAATGATTACAGTTTTATTCACGACAAAACGTTAAAGTTCATATCAACGTGCATGAATGTATTTAGCACAGGAATGAGATCTACAGCATAATGTTTCAGATATCGGGAAAGGATCATCACGTAATAGTTGGTCTCATGACAATGCTTCTTTTGACACTGCAAATCAATAATGTGCTTTTGCTATGTTGTTATGGCGTTTATCCTCAAAAATACACGCACAATATTACTATACAGCAGCAAGTACATGTAGAATTGTTATGAATTTTTATCTCTACAGCTACTGTTTGAATGAAAAAACAAAACAATAATTATCGCCGGTTTTGTTCGAAATATTATCTTATGTATATCTTATGTATATACACTCAACATAAAAAAGGTCAGCTATAGTTCTAACCCTTAAAGTTACGAGAGGCAGTGTATAATAATTCTAGCCTAAATCTCTACTTTCCACTAATGTCTGTACTTGTAAAATAATAATTTAAGTTGATGTTTGAGCCACAGTATGTAGGCCTGTCGGACTGGACCACCTGATTGTTTACTGATTAAAACTCAGGAATTTTTTTATCAAAATCAATGGAATGTTCAGGCACCATCTTGTTTCTTAATCCTTTTCATCCCTTGGAAGCCTGAATCTCCCTTAAATTGGATCAGCTTTTCCAATGGAATATATTTTTTCCTCACTTGCTATTTTTAGACGCTTTTTACTCCTCGTAATGGGCGGGTAAAATAATAATTTGTCTTCCAGCGGGCATAAAGTGATTACGTTGTCTCCCGGCAGTAGACAGAGTAAACCCACAAGATTAAGATTGAAATCAATAATTCACAAATTAAAGCGCCTTCAAGTTTCCACGCACACATGCAAATTTGTTGCTGCTCAACGAATGCAGGCGCTATTGTCTGAACGAAACGTCAGCTATTGTTTGAATAAAAATGTGGTTTTATTAGGTAAAATAATTAAACTATCTGTGGGGGTAATTTTGTATTTGTTGAGTAACGCCGCAACAGATTTAGGGTATATTTGGAGTATTTTCACCTAGTAATTTGTGAACATTTTCATATATCCCCAGTTAGTTATATTATGACACTAGTAAAATCTATATTAAAAGAGAATAATCATTTGGAATTGGGCAATAAGATTAAGTGATGTAGGAGATTACACACATTTTATGTTGTCACATGTTTTTCATAAAATTTTACTTTTTTGTGTGAGAATCTCTGGAAAAACTTATGTCTTGTTCTGATGCCAGTGACGAATACGTGATCGCTGAGGGAATTTCTCCCTGAACATGTTAGAATTACTTTAGGTTCCACGATAATTTGGGTTGGCTCTGAAGACTGTAATCGTATGTGTGTGACTGTATTTGTATCCTGAACAATACAACAGTTTTGATGTCGTTGTAATGTGGAATCCAAAATGATATTCTAAACGCCAATAGTGTAAATAAAAATTTATCTGCTTTTAACAAGGCTGAGGTTAAGTAAATCCAGTGTCACAGTTTATTATTTTTTTTATTTCAAAAGTTTCTATAGAACCCTAAAGAGAAATTTGAGAGAGGTATTTTACCACATTTTGAGCTGAGCAGAGTGCACTCGTATTAAGTAATAATTAGTAAAAACACTAGTTATTAATATTTTCTGATAATAATTTTGCTGGATACCAATATCAGACAGACATTGACTTGGATTATATTTTAATATTATAATATAATTTTTTTTACTGGATATCCCTTTTTATAAGCTTTGCAAGAAACTTATCAAGATAAAAATAAAATGTGTAAAAGAGAGTAATATTTATATATGTTAAGGCATTATAAAAATAAACAGTAAAAGTTTATAACTCGTAATATATTTTGCTTTTTGCGAAGTCATGTACATAAAATATACATAGCTATATAAGTATATAAAAAAATACTTTATTGCAAACTATAACTTTTTTTGTAAAATTATGAATTACCTTTTAATAAAATTACTTATTTATATATTATAAATATTGAAATAAATAATCGATTTATTAGCATAATACGTATTGATCTACATTCTGAACATGAATGTAAGACGTTTAACACAACTTATAATTTATTTACATTATTATATTGACTTATTTACACAGTTACATTGTTTCCTCTTTATAATTAGAATCTTCTTGCGGAAAAACACTAAGTTAATATCTGAATTTCCAAATAGTAAACGTTGGAAGTTCGCAAAAAAAATCAAATGGAAACGTCAACATTAAATAGATGTACCTGAAGTTTTGAGTGACCTTCCAACGTTTACTAGTTGGTAATCCTTTTAATAATCCAAGACTTAATATTACTCCGCAACAGGATTCTAATCGTGAAAAGTAAACAATGCAACATTTATAAACACTGGGATTGTTATGGTTTATCACTGAATGATACTAAGCCACTGCGCAGGACGAGGATAGCCGGAGGTGACAGATAACGCCACTGTGGCGGCCCCGCGATAAACGGCAGTAATTGATAAATCGTCCCCGTGCTGCATCGATAACGTGGGAGAGGCTAGTAGGTCGGTAGGTGAAACTATACACCGACACAGTATTGCATCGTCCACTTCCGGTGCAATGCAAAAAAATAGATAATGTAGTTTGAGTTAATCTGTCATTGGAATCTAGGAAAATAGAATAAATTAATTTTAAAAGACTATCACAAAACATTTTAACCTACTTAACTCTCTAAGTTAAGATGGTTAACCTGATATAACGAGGGTCGTTTGTAGTTCTGGTCTTTCTAACTCGAGTAAGTTATATGAAAAAAGGAAACATACCAAGTACAGAATTTATTTAAAATAGTATTTATTTAAAATGCTTAAAACAGAATAATTATTTTTAATACATTGTACATTGTTAAAAAAAAACAAAATACATTGCACAAAATACGTATAAGTAGTTTTGTGTATATTAGCATATACTTGTAATGCAAACGCATTATATTTGGGACACTCGGTATCGTTGTTACATTTTCGAAAAAAGATTAAAACAAAAATACCCCCGTTGCAGCAGACCTGCATACTCGGCGAATTTCAAAAACAAAACAACATGTTTCAATCCAACATAGTAGATTTGACATGTTTTTGTAAGCTCCATAAGAATAACATGGGGAATGAGTATGCAGGTTTGCTGCTACGGGTATATTAAAACTGGATGGTTTTAATTCAATATTCAATAGATCTGAACTAGAAGAAGCTATTTACCAAGTGTTATCAAGATATGTTGATAAATAACCGAGATGTATAATTTTACTTATTTCCCATAAGGTTAACATTGGGACAACGTACTGTGTTTACCACTTTCAATATCTCTGTAACCAATGGACATAGAACAGTGA
Source organism: Flexamia atlantica (assembly GCA_035578135.1). Lineage (NCBI taxonomy): Eukaryota > Metazoa > Arthropoda > Insecta > Hemiptera > Cicadellidae > Flexamia > Flexamia atlantica. The sequence goes on from JAQJVK010000006.1 coordinate 34,878,934, forward strand.
TTCAAAATACTGAATTGTTTGTTTTTTTGAGCTGAATTCAATGGTGCCAACAAAAAATGTAAAACACTCAAAAACCCCATTTTGGGGGGGGGGTTTGTCCCCGTTTACCCCCCCTCTGGTGGTCCGATCGGGCTGGTTTACGAACTCGTCCAAGGGATTACCACTTTACATGTCTGTACCAAATTTAATTAAGATCGGACCATTTTTACGGCCGCTATCGTGCTGACAGACACACACACACACACACACACACACACACACACACACACACACACACACACACACACACACACACACACAAAAGCCACATCAATTTATAAATATACACATATATATATATATATATATATATATATATATATATATATATATATATATACACATATATATATACAGTGTGTTCATTTTTTTAGGGCCACCATTAGGATCTCGTAAACCGTAAGAGATACAAGGAAGGTTAAATTAGCAAAATTGTGCGTAATAATGAGCTGAATAAAATGGTGAAAAAACATTTAAGGTATTCCATCTAATTCGTTCGCTACGCTCGAAAAACCATTTTTGCCCTAAAACTAAAATTGCACATAACTCGCTTATTTTTCAAGTTAAAAAAAATTTTTGGGATGAAAGTTGCTTCAAATTTTGCGTAGAATTTAATAAAGTGCATAAAAATTTTATAAAATTTTTCATTTTTTATATACGTTAGTCAAGTTTAAAATTTGTAATACACACATGGTTATTTTTCTCATTCATGTGATAGACCTTTTTTTCCTGATTACAAAAATACCACACATGTGGCATTTTAATCATTAAATATCGTATTTATCAAACAAAATGTTAATTTTACGTCATTATTTTACATATGATGTATACTGGCTTTATCTTACAACAATACGTTGCGAAACAGCTGATTCCTACAGAACCTCTCGTTTATTAGAAACAGCTGATTCACCGGAAACTGCAACAATACCGGATAATCAGCTGTTAAACAAATAAAGGCACTGATATTACTTTTTATGATACAAAAATTCATTATATCCACTTTCTCAATTTAATTGTAATTTTAAAATGTTAACCATGAATTAATTAATAATCCCAATACTAATTAGAGAAAAGGACGAATATTTCATTAATTGTTTATTTTTTAATCACTTAAAAAGATTGCCAATATTTACACAATATTGCTATTCAGTACTGTAGATCTTGTTTAAGTTAGTTATCGCTACTTTCCTAAACATCAATTCATTCATTTTTTTAAATCTAAAATGTTAAATGATTGAAACATTTACAAACATTGATCCTATTTACATATCCTATTTACAAAAATTGTTCGAATTGATGTCCACCTTTCCTTATACACAGCTTTGCTCTCTTTTTTAAAGAGTTGGTGGCTTTCACTAGGGACTGTCTCTTGATACTTAAAAAGGAATTCAAAATTCGGTTCCTAAGGTCTTCGACAGTGTCTGGTGGGGAGGGATTGTACACAAGGTTCTTTACATGTCCCCAAATGAAAAAATCAAGGGGGGTAAGGTCTGGTGACCTTGCCGGCCACCTTACAGGCCCATTTGTCCCCATCCAACGGTCACCGTACAAATTGTTTAAAAAGTTCCTCACAACATTCTTGTTGTGGGGGGGCGCACCGTCTTGCTGGAAAAACAAATTGATTCTTATATCTAAGGGAAGATCGTCCATCAAATCAGCAATTTCGTTTTGCAGCATTTGCAGATACTGATTGCCAGTTAAATTTCCCTCATAAAAAATAGGTCCTAAGACACGACCCCCCACAACCCACACCACACTTTTACTGAAAATCTTCTTTGATTGTCGCGTGCATACGCAATATGAGGGTTTTCCTTGCACCAATAATGGATATGCCTTCTATTATACATTTTATTATTACAAAAAGTGCTTTCATCCGTCCATAATATTTTCCCCAAGAAGCCAGGTTCCCTTCTTGCCTGTCGCAGAATCCACCTGAAACATAAATTTGATGTAGTACCTAGTTAGATTAAACATTCTAATTTCGTCCACCAAAATAAAAATCGACCACAACTACAATTTTCATTCATCTACTTTTGCCAAATTGTTCATTTTATAGTCTATAATAACAATTAGGATTAAACCGTTCAAATCTAAATTTTGTTGTTTTTATAGTCTTTCACAACAGTAAGTTAGTACATTTTCTGTATCTACTCTGAACTATTTCATTTCAGGAACTTTAAGAAGTACGGCCCAAAAATCATGATTGTTTCTACTATAAAAACTTAGGTGTTAAATTAACTGATTGAGTATAAATTATTTTTTATAATATGCTTTAACGATAAAAATACATCCAAAAAAAGTTAGCTGAGAGGGCATTAGGAATTTATCAAACCTTTCCATTAGACAGTTATCATTTGACATTTAATCTATGCGTAACTAAAAGAGTTGATATAATAAATTACAAATTACGTACCTACAAAACTGTATTCGTCTTGCACTATCTCCTGGGTGTAAGGTCTGTACTGGCCTTGGCACGTAGGGGTGAAGCTTATGGCCCTTCATTATGCTGTGCGCTGTACCAACAGATGTTGAACATTCCTTCGCCACTTCCCTTACGGATGTCCTGTTATGTTGTGATACATATGCCAATACAGCTACTTCCTTGTCTTCGTTATGCTTAATTGAAGAAGAATCTTTTCTTTTTTCAAAAGAGCCGTACAGTCTTAAATTGTTTTCTATTTTTTTGAAAAAAGTGCGATTAGGCTGGTTTCGTTCAGGATATCCGGTTAAGTAATCTTCAGCAGCTTTAGCAGTGTTTTTATTGGCCTTCATATAAACTGAAAACATGTCTACTTTTTCTTCATAAGAAAACTTAAAAGTAGGCATGATTAAAAATACTGAACTAAAATACTGATTACTATGAAACTAAAACTATACAAAGATGTTAAAAGGAACTTAAATACTTATTTCTTACAGTGTTTATAATGAGCACGATAAATATTAAAAATTCACGATAAATGTTACATATTATTCACGGAAAAACACATTATTAAAAACTGGTTTTGAGTGGACCATGCAGGAATACAACATTGAGTTACAATTTTATTGTAAACATCTCAGCTGATTTGCCTCCATTGTTGCTGTTTCCGGTGAATCAGCTGTTTCTAATAAACGAGAGGTTCTGTAGGAATCAGCTGTTCCGCAACGTATTGTTGTAAGATAAAGCCAGTATACATCATATGTAAATTAATGACGTAAAATTAACATTTTGTTTGATAAATACGATATTTAATGATTAAAATGCCACATGTGTGGTATTTTTGTAATCAGGAAAAAAAGGTCTATCACATGAATGAGAAAAATAACCATGTGTGTATTACAAATTTTAAACTTGACTAACGTATATAAAAAATGAAAAATTTTATAACATTTTTATGCACTTTATTAAATTCTACGCAAAATTTGAAGCAACTTTCATCCCAAAAATTTTTTTTAACTTGAAAAATAAGCAAGTTATGTGCAATTTTAGTTTTAGGGCAAAAATGGTTTTTCGAGCGTAGCGAACGAATTAGATGGAATACCTTAAATGTTTTTTCACCATTTTATTCAGCTCATTATTACGCACAATTTTGATAATTTAACCTTCCTTGTATCTCTTACGGTTTACGAGATCCTAATGGTGGCCCTAAAAAAATGAACACACTGTATATATATATATATATATATAAATTCGAACGAATGGTGTTTTCTGCTTCTGGTGGCCCCAAAACGAAAAGTTATCATGGTCTCGGGCTTAGGTATTACCATGAGACCTACGGTAATAGCTTCTTCCCTATAGGGGAAATTCGCTAACAGTTAATAAAGCCTTTGAACCAGTTAGTTGGGACATAAGATTTATTATACTCCAAAAAATATAAAAACCTTAAACATTTAATACACTAGCGTATACGTTTACGGATGAATTTACATAGTACCCTTTTGATTACAAATTGATCAATAACATTTATTTTTTATAATTAAAAGTTTGTTTAGCTTTGGTTTTATATCATACTTGCTAAATGCTATATGTAATAAAAATGTTGTATTACCTTCGCCTGGTGTTTAAAGGAGATTTGAAGCATTTGAAGGAGTCGTTGACTGGAGCGAAATGGCCTAACCACCAAAACCAATTAAACTACAAGCACCAGCAAACTGCCGCATTGTCAGCTGGGTTATATTTCAACAATTTTTTATTACTATTTTAAGATTTACTAGGATTTATCAAATAAAATATTTAGTATATTTTCTAATCTTATGAAAAAGTATTTTATAATTTTATTTCTTCTTGGGCTGATGCCTTAATTTGTTGTATTAGCCTAGTCAGGAAACTATGTGTACAATACACTAATAGTTTTCTAAATGATTAAATAATGTAGATTGGCCTCATTTTGTACGAAAGGTCTACATATACTAAACATAGATCTTTTAGGTTAGGTGGACCTAGGAAGTTGGAAGGTATTAACGAGTTAAAGTGCGCAAGGAGGAGGTGAAACAGAGAAAGTTTGGTGAAGGAAAACTGGGTTCTTGGAAGAATTCAACGTAAGACGACTGTAAAATGTTTAGTTCCCGTGAAAGACAAAAGCCACTAAGTATTGTTGCCTAGATCAACTATAATAGCCAAGACTAATGGATGGAATCGAACCATCAATGAAGTTGTTACGATTTCCAACGGTACATTACACTTAATCGCTCAGCGAATTTTTCTGAAACAGTTTCTAAATTTTGAACCATTCCACATTGATTACAGTACAGATCTAGATTTTGAAGCAGCTGGTATTAAAGTCACCTTCGATTCTTTTGGTAAAGTGTATGTATTCGGTATTTACCGGTCCCCAAATGGATGTAGCTTAATTTTTTTCGAAAAATTCGAAACCCTGCTTAATTTTCTTAATCATAAAACAACAAAATTTATTGTAGTAGGTGACTTTAATTTTGACGTTCTAAACAACACCCATCCCCTTACCCAGCAGTTTCGGGATATTATGAACTCATTTGGTCTAATCTGGGACTCGCCAACTTGGGTAACAGCGACGTCGAGTACAGCCATCGACAACATAATCACAAACATTCCCAATAGCTCAGTTTCGGTCATCAATACTGCCATCTCAGACCATTTCGCGCAGGAAGTTGTGGTCCATGGACAAATACCGGAAAATTTGCCAATTGCGTTCAAAATTCAAAGGGATACACAGCCCAAAAACATCGATTCACTAAACAATAGATTACAAAAAGAAACTTGGCATTTTTAAAATCATTTCGACTCAGTAGACGAATCTTTTGAATATTTTAACAATTGTTTTATGTTCCACCTCAATATCTCATGCCCATACCAAAAAAAGAGACAAATGCAGAAAAATTCAAAAAACAAATGGATCACTCGAGGAATTCTTAAATCAAGGGAAAGACTTAAATTTTTACACACGATTTACGTTCGAACAAACAACGAGAACTTTAAAGCATACTAGTGGCTTGAAAGAACTAAAAGCCCCTAACCGTGTATAATAAACAATTTTAATCAAACTAAACCTTCTTTATAGTACAAAATACCTTATAGTAAAACTGGCTTTTAGATCCTCCATATGTTGATATCTAGCACACGGTTTTCAATCAAGTATCATTATCACATGTTTTACGTAAACAATACAGACGTTTTCATATCCCAATGCTTTTTAAATGGCAGATGTTTCACATTATTTCTCGGTTTTTGGTGAATTTCAAGCAATTTCAGTATATTTTCCGCCATCACGGATTAGAGACCTTTAATTTGAGCCCTCTCCCATATTTCTACGACTTATCAAACGCCCACAATTTTAACGCAAAGAATCGCCTTACGAAATTAAATATATGATTACAGAAATTATAAACGAGTTTATCGTAAAGTCATGCAAGCCGCAAAATTGTATGGCATTGAGAAAACCCTCCGGTCTTGCGAAAAATTTTCAAAAACTGCGTGGGGAATAATAAATAGTTCAAGAACCCTAAAACACGCTCACGCTTTTCCTTGAACGTTTCAAAATTCTTTCTGAAAACCAATTTGGATTTCGAAAAACCAAATCAACACTTGATGCGGTGACGAACCTCATTGAATTAGTTGTCGATGGCATAGAGAGGAGAGAACATGTGCTAAGCGTATTTCTCGATCTCTCTAAGGCTTTTGACTGTGTGCATCATGAGACACTGTTGCACCAGTTAGAGCAGTACGGCATTCGAGGCCTACCCCTCAGGTGGGTCACCTCGTATTTGAAAGATAGAACTCAGCAAGTGCAGGTTGTAAACATACTTTCTCCTAAGGAGGGTATATACTATGGCGTCTCCCAGGGATCAATATTAGGACCAGTTCTATTTTTGCTGTACGTTAACAATTTAGGTTCATCAATCCAGAATGGAAAGGTGATCCAGTAAGCAGATGACACGACTCTCTGTGTAAAATCAAGTTCAAAAGTGGACTTGGAACTAAATTCTTTTGTTGTTCTGAATTCCTGCATTCAGTTCTTCTCAGATATCAATTTGAGAACAAACGATTCGAAGTCAAATGTAATTTGTTTCGTCTTCGACAGCAGGAGGCTGGCCTTCAACCAGTTGTCATGGTGGATGAAGACCTCCTAGATTTATCTGATTCCAGAAAGTTCCTCGGAATGATCCTCGATAGAGGTCTGACGTGGAGCGACCATGTTGACCATGTTTGTTCAAAGGTCACATCGGGTATTTTTGCTCTCCGCAACCTAGCCAAAGTATGTTCTAGAAATATATTTCTAATGGCCTACTATGGCCTAACTTTCCCCTACCTGGCTTATGGCATCAGGCTATGGGGTGGTTGCGCTAAACACAGACTGGAAAAAGTGTTTAAATTGCAAAAAAGAGCAATCAGAATCATTTTGAATCTGCATCCAAGAGAGTCGTGCAGGGATGCCTTTAGGGGGAGCTTTATTTACTTACTCAGCCCTCACTTTACATCTTCGAGGTGGTACTTTACTGCCGCACGAAATGTTCTCTTGTTCAGGGCAGACAAATCCACAACTATGACACCAGAGGCAGGGACAGCTTCCGTGCGCAGCAGCATAGGACTGTGGCGTGCGGGCACTTACCCTCGCAGGCTGGTGTTAAGTTTATTAACAAGCTCCCTAAAGAAATCAATCGAATCCCTAATCAAAATTAATTCAAAACTCGACTTAAACGCTTTTTAGTGTCAAAGTCGCTTTACTCGGTTGATGAGTTCATGCTAAGCCGCTGGGGAAATCAAAATTAGAGCAAATATTTTACGCGAATGAAATCTAGCATTGGCGTGTCACTTTTCAAACAAAGTGAAAAAATTGTACTTATGTATGTAAAATTGTACCTGACGTTTGCAATGCAATGTATATTGTCTTTACTGCAATAAAAATATTTGAATTTGAATTTGAAGAATTCGTTCATCCGATAAAGAGAAGCCGTAACAAATGAAATACAAAAGATCAGACTTGACGTGAGGAGTGAGTTCAAAGTATTTAATTCACCAATGGCAAAATTTAGCAGATTCACCATGAAAAAAAGGAATCTCCGGAGACGGAAAACAGATATGTGACTAAATTGTCTACTACTGATTGTTATTTTATGGCCAGCACAGAAGTCGCACGGCGGAAAGTATGGCATAGCCCGAGTCCGGAATACTGTATTTTGTGCGTGAGTTGACGGAGAGAGAAAATGTAGCTGAATCTTGTTATACATAATACTCAAAATAGATTTGAGTTGGGATATTGAAAGTAATTCCGTGCTATTTCACTTGTATTTGGATACTGATGGTTGTAAAGAAGAGATTGGTCTGCTTCCTGTAACTCAGGCCATCTCTGCTAGTCTCAGTGACCCCGAGAACCTCTCTGCCCCTACTCGACTGCGAGTCGCCACTCTCACTACATGGCGTCTGTGGCATGTTATTTGTCCGCAAAGATATCAGAAAAGAAGACAGCCAATCAGGCGGCAATAATGAGTTGCTCTAAGGCATAGATCCCTTCACCCAAGAAATCTCTAACACTTCCACCTGCTTAATTTTGTTTTCGGCTGCTCTTTTATACCGACAAAAATATTAAAATAAAAGATATATTTTTAATTAGACATCTTAATGTTAGTTTTTACATCTGACACCGACTAAAAAACTGCAATTATACCGTCAATCGTTCACAATAATGGGTAAAATGTAAAATAATGTACAAAATTAGAGTTATCGAACAGGGATATATTCAAAAACATATTCAAAATTTGCACATGAAATTGCATATCCCGAATACTTAAAATACAATATACGTAATGAACGTTACTCTTAAACATATTTCTATATTAGATGTTGGATAGTATAAATATTTCCCTTAAAGAAATTATTTTTTTAAATATATGTTTATTAAGCAGGAATTGCACTGACATCAGCTCGAGTAGGCATCAACCCACAACATTTTTCTGTATTTTGCAGATATCATTAAAATTATGTCTAAATCAGTTAATCGAGCAGTCAAGACCTAACAAATTATACGCATATAAAACTGTCAAGCATGGTCCATCAATTCCCTCAATTATCGATCAAATACGTTTTTGCGATTACAAACGTCATTTCTTTGGTTTTAGACCGTTACTTTCGAACCGCATGGTATTGTTATAGAAATTTTATCATGTACTGTAATTAGACATTAGATATAACAGCAACATACAAAACTATATCAACATGAGAACTGTAATGACGTTGTGTTAATGTTGTAATGGTAAGAAGGATCACGTACCAACCTTAATACATCCTGCAACTTACCTGTAATTTTATCAAGATGAATTGTCTTATTTTAAGTATTCTGATCATGATAAAGAAGATTTTTTCTAGTGTGAATGGCTTATAAATAAATTGAGACCAAATTTATTTTGCCATAACTAATTGTCATAAAAAATACAAAAAGGGAACGTTTTCAAGAAATATCTCACTTAATACATTTTCAGACAAACCTCCTATGTTAAAATATCAATCAAGATTTTTTTCAGGCGTAAAGACGTTTACTGAAAAATTTAGAAGAATTTTGAATAACACCTCCGAAGCCAAGAATACGTTTTACCAAACGTGAGGCGGTTGATATCAGCCACAATCCCTCTGATGGCCCAATCTGTCCACACCCGACAGACTCCCTGCATTTGTCTCTGATACCATCTAGCTAGAGAGAGAGAGAGAGAGAGAGAGAGAGAGAGTAACATGCCACCAACAATCCTCAAAGCTATACACTATATGTAACAGACAAATGTGAGACCGTTGACATCAGACGCAATCCCTCTGATGGGCCAATCTGTCCACAGTCTCTCTGCATTTGTCTCTGATACCGTCGAGTTAGAAAGACACATGCCACAAAAAATTATCAAGGCTGTATGTAAACTATTAGCGTTATAATTTACTATTTCGTTTAAATTAGATAGATTTTATATAAATAAAAAGAGGTCCCTTTCATATTTTTTCTGATATTAAATAAATTGTACTTAAAAAATATGAGGAATAATTATAAATTAATCTTATCTATGTACAAAGCCCAAACTATCCGTAACTTTTGAGAAATCAAATCTCTGGCCCCCCTTCACCCCTACACTTGACTGAAAAACCTCGGTGAGAAAATCACAATAAAATATTAGTCTTTCGATAAAACTTCCCCTGAGGGCACAAATATAAAGAAAAGGGCTAATACAGTAAGTAACGAAGTGAGCGATCACAAACAGACGAACGGAAATTGTCCACCAAAATAAAAATAAAAGATGAAGAAAATGAATTTAAAAGAGTGAGATCGTATGTTTTTATAGGATTTAAAGTTTGACATACTATCAAGATAAAGCTACACTTGTAGACCATATTAATGCCCTCTTTTTTCGTACAAAATGTCTTAAAATTAAAAAAAATTCTCTGCCTCCCAGAAGATCAGAGGATTATGATGGCAAAATAAATTATACTGTATATAGAGTGGTTGCTAAAATCCCTTCAGGACTTCGGGATATGGTTACTTACATAAAAACTAAGAAAAAAGTTCCTTTAAACATGGGTCCTAAAATGCTCGGTTTTTAGCCTGTCGGTATGTATGTGTTTTAACATGATTTTGCATAACGGTACGTCCTGAGTGCACGCCGGTTCCGATTCCGATTCAGTTTCAGATTATCGGCGTCTGTTTAGTCTGATTCAGATTTTTTGTAGGTGGCCATAGTGGAGGCATGAAAGGCTTCGCCGACTCGGCGAGCAGGCAATAGAGTTGCCAATGTTGTGTATACAGTATTATTTTACCAGTACAGCTAATGTAATAAATTGCTAATTTAATAAGTGTTATTAATTAATTTACACGGCAAATTGGTAACGTAGGAGGCCTCTGCGGAAAAGATGTCGGGGAGTGGTAAAAAAACCACGAAGCAATTAATTATTTTATAATGGTGGCCTAAACGGGAACAAAGCAAGCTTAACAACAAAGATAATGTATGCTCGCAACTTTGACATAGTCAGGATTTAATTTGTGTACCTTATCTCAAGTCTTTCTATTTCGTGGAAATCAACAAAAAATGTAATGAGATAGTGCGACGAGCAGATAAGGAAACAACAATGGACTTACAAAAAATTGGAGGCGCATAAGGAATATTTTAACGCTTCAAACCATTTTAGCTGACTGATACAATAACCTATCATTTCAAATTTTACATTTAGTTCCTGTGACTTGAATCAGACCATTATTCTTTTAAGTTTGAATAAGCTGCTTTATTTGTAATAAAATTCTTATTTTGTCTTATCCACTAGGCCTATAGTCATTGAACATAAATTTAGAAGTATTTACCTTGCACAAATAGGTTGTTCCACTAACCTACAACGCCGAGTTCCAACGAAATTTCTTTCCAACATTTATCTACTATATCTCTGTTTGAATATGCTATGAGTATTTAATCCCAGATTGGTGGATTTCTTACAATATGAAAGATTAAAGCTGGTAAATCCATTAAAATGCTGAAATTAGGTTTTAAATTTCAGGGGGAGGGCGACCTAGTGGAGTTTAAAAAAAAAAGTCGGTCAATGTCCATTTCTGGTATATTGGCCTCCGATATTTGTCTATTCCTGCAAACTTTCAACTCAATCGTTCCGGTTGTTTTCACGTCATGGCACATCAAAGTCACGCACAAACATCCATACTATCCCATTTATAATATAAAAAATAGGATGGGATAAGTAACATTCACATGTGAGGCGGTCGACATCGGCCTTAATCCCAAAGATCATCAACTCCATATAAGTGAGTTCCAAAAAACACATTAAACAAAATAATCAACAACAAAATAGTATATTTCACTACTAGTCACAAAAGTAGCCCATTTCGGGGCAAGATAGTGTTTTACTTGCGAGGCGTAAGCCGAAATGGTACTTTTGTGACGAGTTATGAACAGTACTTTTCATCACGATGCAAATAAGTGACCAAACTCATAAAAAATGATCCAACATTTCATAATTTAGTAATTTTTCTATAAGTATACACAATACGGCTGAACTGTCTATTTTAGTTTATAAAGTCAGCTGGTTGAACTGTCAAATTAAGGAATTCGTTTGTTTGGGTACGGCAATATTTTGTTTTGGTACAGAAATGGTTTGTTTGGGTACGGGAATTAAATGTTTGGGTACCGAAAAAGCAGCTGATCATTACTTGTTTTGACGTAAGGAAATCGAGAGTTTCGTAGATCTCAGCTGTACGGTAACGGGCAATTTTCGTATACAGAGTGATGAAAATATATTTTCACACATTTGGTTTTTAGGACCTTTCCATAATACATTTATTAGAGATTCTTGTGAATAAAGGAAATTCTATTAGTTTAAATACTGACTCGTCTATAACGTAAGGCCGGAAAACATGAATACATGCATGGAAGTATTATTATTCAACAAGAAGGCAACGATGATATGATTACGACTCTGGAGTGTTCTTAAGAAGCGTTACTGTCGACATTATCCGCCAACAGCACTGTATTGCTCCCTTAGCTGTGCTTCTACAAACATGTATTTTTGTAAGTGCAATACAGAAGGGAGTTTAGTTGCAGTATAACACTCGAACCACTAATGGCCACTTATTTTAGCACGTCGAAGATATAGACTATAAATAATAAATGTATAGACTAAAACAATATAACCACATAAAAATAGGGTTCAACCAGCGACCGCAAAATAAAAGGTTTAACACATAAACTTTCTTCGATCTTGATAAAATGCCAATCAAGAGTATTGAAACCCCTACTGCAATCAACAATGTAGATGCTGCTGCAATATATTTCTTTTATTACTATCGATTTCAAGACCTTTTAAATATATTTCCATAGTTCATTTTCATTACTCCTTACAGTTATTTTCAATGAAAGCTCATATAAAAAAATTATCGTTTCCCAAGCTCTATAATAGAAATGCAGCTTTGAACCGGGAGAGAGAAGGAAATTACACTTGCCAATCACCAGCGACTGGCATGACTCTTACGAAAGCCATTGAGTGTGGTTCGTAAGATCCCAACAACTGCATCATTCAGGAGCATCATGGTTTCTTGAAACGATATCGTTCCCTAATGGATGAGTAATATTCGGTTTCTTGTTGTTTGAATCTTGTCCTAAATGTTGTTGACTGTCCGCTAGATAGGGAACTTTATAATCCTCCGAGATTTTGGGACTCCTCGTGAGTCTGCGTCTGCCTACGCGGGAACGGCCTGTCCTGGCGAATGGTCGGTATATAAATTACTCTCTCACTTCTGTAATAATAATTTGGATCAAGGGAAACGGTTAGCTGATTTTTACTTTCCTCTACATTTACTTTCCCTCGCTTTTAATCAGTTTTTCATTTGCTCTCTACGCACCCTAACGTTTCTTTATCATTTATTTTCAAATTTAAATTAGTTATGATTTTCTAATTGTTTTAATGATTGATTGAAAATGTAACTATTTTTATTTAAGGCCTTTGACACATTTAAGTGGCTTGGCGTGTCGTGGCGAAAACTGAGTCAAATAGCATTGTGTTATATGTCAAATCAGCTGATTTGGAGGTGCACCGCATCCTACCCTATTACAACTCTCGTGTTGATTGTAGAAGTGCCACCCCGGACCACGCCACGCTACTCTGCTGTGTGGAAGCATTGATGGAGACCCTTACCACAGTCTACGAAAAAATACAGTCCCGACACTTGCCTTATGTTATACAGTAATACATTATGCTGTCTCAGGGCGACACCAGCTTTCAAGGCGGCACGTAAGCATGAATACTAACAAAATTAGACACCATCTAATTGTAATTAATTGTACTTATGTGCTTGCCACCAGGATCGCATAGGGAAGACAATTTTGTATGTGTGAATTTTTGCATCGTGATGAAAAGTACCATTCATGTGTACCGAGAGTCATTGTCCGGCACCCGCTGGTCGGCTTCGCCCCGTTGTGAAACTCACTTCCACATGCCCGGCTTCGATTCCTTTACATACCCTCTATCACTAGCGAAAAATCCTAAAAAACTCTACATCCTAAAAAACTACATAAAGTTCTAAAACCTTGGAATTGTTTTAGGCTGCTGGGTCGAAAAGATAGGAGAAAACCAATTTTTCCATTCCTATGTTACCTGAAAAGTGTTCAAATAAAGTATTCCTAAGTTTCCTTTTCACCACGTTAAAAATATTTCTATCTTAGAATGTGTGACATACTTATATTCAGGAAAAATAAAATGGGATTTCTTGAATAATAGTTTGCTTTGAGTCTACGCGAAACATTTCCAGAGATGGGACACAAATGTTTACAAACGAAGGAAAAATATTTTAACTGTCAATTACATCAAATAACAATAAATAAAAAACCTGTTTGTCTCTAAAATGAATTCCAATCAAACTGAAATACCGGAATGATGGGAAAACCTGTAAGTTGTTTGTATCAATATCTAATCCATTTCCGCTGGTACTCTCCAGTAATTAAACACACATGGTTCGTCTGCGTTATTCTTGTGTGCTGGAATTGCCTGTCAGGTGCAATATCATGTGAGTGCTTGCTTAATAGTGTTCGCTTCCACTTTCATTTTCTTATCTCCTAAAATAGAGATAATAAAGACTGTACACGAGATTCAAATGCAATTGATAGGTACTCGACTGGAACATAAAATCACCCATATTTAACATAGCTCTTTATAGTGGGAATGTTGATTTTATTTACTTAGATTACTTCAAGGTTATTGACTGGATTTCTTGTTTACGATGTATGTTTTTCATCTAATACAAGTGATCAATAAACTTTACTTGAAAATAAGAAGTCTATCAACGTTTTTAATATCTGGATGTGCTTTTAATAAAAACGCCTAATTAAAAAGTGGGCTGGATATACCGAACTGGTAGTTGATTTTTAGGTTGATATTTATAGTTTATAGCATATTTTTAGTCAATATTTTCAAACAAATAATTCCTTCGAAACTACGAGTGTTTAGGCTCAAAGAGGACTATAGTTTTCATTAAAAGTAAACTGATAGCATTTCGCTAAAAAATTGTTTCTACTAAAACTTCAAAAACGATTTCTTCCAGACGCAGTTTAATACGTAAAAGAATTACACTAACAGTGTTTACGGAGAATCACAATCTCTAGCCGGCAAGAGATAGGACACGATTAGAGGGAGTTTACCCGTTCATCAGACTTTAAAATTGCAACTTTGTGTTTTCGTAACTCATCTTTTAAGCCTGAACGGACCTGTTTCTTTAAAAAGGTACTTTACACCACCAAATAAATAGGAAATTTAAAAAATTAAATTAAAAATAAGATTCAATCCTTTACCTTTCAATCCTTTTTCAGACCTTTGTAAAAAACTACCGACCTTTTCAACCCGTTGAAAGCGAGAACAACAATCTGTATGACCCTTACCTTATTTAGGAACATTTATCACATTTAAAACACAATCAGTGTTTTAATGAAGTGATCAATTATAAAGTGAGATACTTAAAGAATCTGTTGTTTTTTTTAAATGTAAATCAGGATAATTTTACGTATAAATAATAGAGAGGGGGTACCAAATCAATGCATAAAAATGAGTTAATTATCTTTTGAAATATTTAGGCAATCACGGAGAGCAGAAATCACTTTCTCATAGACATAGGCATTTAGCTATCGTCTGCCACACATTTCAACTGGATGGTATCAAAAGCTACTATAAGCCCCTCAAAACGCAGTTCTTTGAAGAATTAGACTTTCTCATGAAATTGAATGGAAAATTCAGTTTTTCAAATATGAAATGGAAGCGATTAACTCTTGAAAGAAATGTTAAATAAAGAAGACTTTTTAAGAAATACCTTTTAAAAAAAGGAAATCAAGTTCGGACTACTTTCTTAAACTTACAAAAAAGGACAAGTTTATATGTTCGTTACTTTTTATTCTTTGTTTTTACATAAACAATTCAATAATTCTTAACATATGACATTTGACATATAAAAAAGAGACAGGAAAAATGCGAATATTCCCAACATCCTCCCCTCCCAAAAAGATAACTTTTGGGGAAGTTCACTTGAGAATATCTATCTCTTCACTGGAACATATTTCCAATGGGTATAGCCTTTGCACCGGTCTCAGTAAGATACCACTTGCTGTTTTCACCCTTACAACTCGCGAAACACCGTCCTTTCCTGGTAGAACCTCTTGAAAGTTTATTCACATTGCGGGTTCTCTTATTCAAACTTGATGAATCAATTATGTTCAGGTCAGGTACTTGCGAAGTTGATATTGGCTGAAGAAATAAAGTAGGTGTCAGTGCCTGTAAACAGTCCTCGTCATTCGAGAGATAGGTTAATGGTTTTGAATTCACTGTAGCTTCACAGTCACAGAGAATGGTGGATAACTCCTCGTATGTCACTGATGAATTTCGTCTGAGAAGTTCTTTTACCATGCCAATAAGCCTCTCCCACCAGCCTCCCCACCAAGCTGCTGAGGGCGGATTAAATTTCCACGTAATTCTTTCGACTGCTGAAATCTGAAGTATTTCATTCCAGTCAATTGCTTTCAACAGATTA
This sequence comes from Flexamia atlantica, assembly GCA_035578135.1. Classification (NCBI taxonomy): domain Eukaryota; kingdom Metazoa; phylum Arthropoda; class Insecta; order Hemiptera; family Cicadellidae; genus Flexamia; species Flexamia atlantica. Next base: position 34,894,965 of record JAQJVK010000006.1, read on the forward strand.
CTAGCTCCCACGAAATTTCTACCGTTATCTGAATAAATTGTAGAAACTCGACCTCTTCTTGCCATGAATCTACGTAGGGCAGACAGTAAAGCTCTTGTAGAAAGTGAGGTTATGAGCTCAAGATGAATTGCTCTATACACTGCACATGTGAACAATACAATGTATGCTTTTTTCCCTTCTTTTAAGTACAGTGGTCCTGTAATATCTATACCTGTAGTTTCAAAAGCCTTCGTATCTTTGATTCTATCAAGTGGCAATGGAGGGAGTAGTGTTCCAAAAGCTTTGATTTTATGTCACTTACAAATGACTCATCGAGACACAACTTTCTTAACAGTGTTTCGACATCTTAATATCCAAAAATTCTGTCGCAGAATGGAAACTAGAGTGTTTATTCCAGCGTGTAAGTGTAGTTCATGCTTTTCTGTTATGAGCTTCTTGATTATGGCATGATTTGCTGGCAGTAATATAGGATATTTAAAATCTTCTGAGTCGTCCATGAGTGTCAACTTTGATTTTACTCTTAACACTTTATTTTCATCGGCAAAGATTTGCATCTTGTGAATTGACGACAACTCTTTAGAAGATTCATTTTGAACACATCGTAGCAATCTCATTTCTGCTTCTTTGATTTCGGATCCATTTAACTCCCCTACAATTCTACGTCCTTTTAAGTTATTATAAAAACGATAAATCCATCCAACAACCCTAATGGTTTTTGTGTACTTGTTAAAATAATTTAAACAATCTGTGAATTTGGGTTCTTCTACTGATACAGAAGTCTCCTCTGATTTTTACAGAAGTCCTCAAATTGAATGTATGTTTTATTGAAAAGTCTTCTTACCTGCCTTCTCTCCCGTTTCAATTTTTCTAGGGCATCCATTTCCCTTAAATTGACCTTAAAACTTTCGGTAAGAGCGTTTTAATATATCAATTGTTAAAAGGTCCTGTCACGGTCGCCATTTATTTCTTAAACTTACAAAAAAGGACAAGTTACATAAACAAAAAGTAACACAAAAAAGAGACAGGAAAAATGCGAATATTCCCAACACTACTATTACCTGAGTTCCAGAGCCGTTTATGAATTTAATAGTGGCCTTTTTTAATGGCTGATATGGGGGTGTACTTCACGAATTCAAGGTTGATTATTCTGACAAAAATACTTCTACTTATATCTTATACACACTCACGAAGTGGCCAAGCTGTATAAAAAAGTGCAAGATTTTTACGCTAACCACACGTACTAATTATTTTTAGATAACAATAAATTCGAAATTCTTGTCAAGTTACAAAATGGTTATACTTTGTTTCCTGAAATAAATATTTATAGTAATTGAATAGATTATTTATTAACCTATTGAAACTCTCGGAAAATATGGCATCAGTTCATAAAAATAATAACAAATGTTTATTCAAATATGAATGCTCGACCAACTGTTAAAATAATTATACGATTCAAGTACATTACAACCAACAATGGACAGCCCACCACACAATCTAACCGCGAACTAAACGTGGTGTTTCGACAACGGTGTTTTGCAATTGATTGCATTGTTGCAGTTTGTTTACTTTGCGTTCGAATATAACAGTTTCGATGTCCGTGTTTTGACGAAATCATAATATATCTATTTATTAAAAGTTTAATGTCTTCCTTGGTAAGGGAAATGTTGTGTTAGTATTTTTTTGTTCATTTGTTATACTATTTACATAGTGTTCAGCGTGGCTTAGCAACCAATTTATAGATATTTTGTATAATACAAACATGTCTTGATTATTTTAAATCTTCTGTTATGTGACCTGTCATTATCCCTTGTTCTCATTAAATAAAAACGTTCAACATCTTTAAGCGAAGGAACTTTGAAACAAACCTTTGAACACACAAAAAACATTGAAATGAGCCTTAAAATGTAATCTTAGGCAAAACATATTTGTGTTTAGTATAAATTAAAAATGTTTTATTTAATATATGTGTTTAATGTGTTATCTAGATTACAGCCAGTTTAAACTCCATAGAACTAGTGGTTGAAACAAGACTTTTTACTACCACTTCAATATTTTCAACTTTGTACTTTCGTTCACGCACTTTTGTAATATTCGATTTTGGATTTTATTATAAGTGTTCTTCGTATATTAGGCCATAATATTGTCTTTTATTTCTACAAAAGAAATAATCATAGGCTATAGAATTTTCAGCTTAAATAACTATTGCTTTGGGTCAAAATGTGCTATGATAAACTAGCACTCATAAGTGATATCAAAAATGCCTTAAACGTCATGTGTTTTGGCGGTGAAATACTTACATCACTCACTTCTGTCTATTCTCGCTCCGGGACACGTTGTTTGCCTATTTCCTGTAAGACCGACCGAACAGCGCAGCACCGTCGCTGCACAAACCATTAAGTCCAGGAACTGTTGAGAGTGAAGAATTGTTTGTGAGGCCAGGTGCAACCCTGCACCGCATAGTACCAAGAAGCTAAAACATTTTTAACAAATACTCCCACAATGTTTTGTTTTAAGGTTCCGTATGATCAGGTGTACGGGGTTGCCTGAAAGTTAAAATTGAAACGGCGTAAGTTACTTCAAATATTTATTCCCGACAAGGAGACGAAACAAAACTATGAAAGACATAACTTTACAGTAATGTTTTTCCCCATATAACATATTAAAAGTAATCTTTTAAGACTTCCACGTAGTTGATATAAACTGCGTTAGCCAAGATCTATAATAGCAATTATTAGGGTATGCGCTTTTAAATAAGTAATATCTATTAAACAAGGTTGAATTTATTCAAGAGCGCATTGAATATTTTTGTATTTATATAGTGTGAAAGGTTTCATCTTGAAAGCTGTTATCCGAAAATAGCGTCGTAAAGTAAATTGGCGTCTCTCTCGTAACGGCAGCAATCTTATGAAAATCCTGAATCTCAATGAGTAGTTCTATGTTTTTTATACTTCTTTTAGACTTACCACTGTAAGCTATGTAAAATACAAACGATAATGTAGTAAAGCTAAAGAACAATAATCAGTTTGATATTATTTCTTAGGGCCCAAACAGTGTTTTGAATGGTTCCCAATAACCTTTGGTGCATTGCGCTTATTTAGACTCTTGAAAGCAAAATCTGGACATCACTAATTATTATCTTCATAACAACCACAGAAAGATAAAACAACAATGAAATTTGTCAAACTTAGCAGATACTGTGCTTTGATAATTATATGAACCAAAACATCTCAGCCTAGACGTAGACACGATGCAGAGACATAACTGCAGAAGGTAAAGATAATCAAACCTTTATTTGTTGACAATCTAGACGCTTCCCCCTTCTCTTAATACAACTACAGTCTAACTTAAAATAATTGTATTTATAATAATTATTATTGTAAATAGCTTTTTAATTTTCCATAAAACACAATTTTATTCAAAAGTGCTCTGTTACCTGCATATAAAACTTCTCATAGAAGTTTGCAATATTCAACAATGAAAACCTATGAAGATGTTCCGAGATAATTATTCAAACAAGCACTCATACATAAAATAAAGTCAGTCATTATAATACATTTATTTAACGGTGAATAAATACATTTTAACTTGTTTTATTTAAAAAATACCCCAAGATAGACTCCCACAACACAAGAATAAAATATTGGGGATGTATATAATAATAAGTTGAGTTTTCGTTCTAAGAGCATGAAGCAGTGGATACATGACACTTGTTATTTGTTGAATGATATATCACTATCATTTTAATCGCGAGCAAAGCCTGGGTTCAGCTTTTACTCACACTAAATACGTTTAGTATAATATACATTAACCTTTAAGTTTAATTTTAATTTAAATTACTTTAGTTAATTTAATTTTAGTAACCTTAAATTTTGGACACCGAAGAAGGAAAATGGTCTTCAAAATTTCGCCATAAAATCTTTGGAACATTACCTTTTATTTGCAGTTAACCTTCCTGAAGAACCCTTCAGGAAGAACCCTTCCTGAAGAACTCTCTCTTTGTTTATTTCATTTATTCGTACTTTTAGCAAGGCCTCTATGAAGCGTGTTGAATAGTTACTGAATATTATTTCGGTACTACTGTAAGTCGCATATGTAATCGCTTATGAAGTTGTCATATATTTAATATTATTATTTAATGTATTAAATTAAATAACCAAGTTCCCTGAAAATTAAATATTATAAACAAAAGTGAAACTAAGGAATTTTTTGATTTGAAGAATAAACATTAAAAGTATAAAATATTTTACCTTGTGATTAAGGGTGCGCGTTGTAACTAATTAACACTAGACATGAACAAGGTAACGATACCCTTGCTACTTCATGACTTGTGTTTTGCGTGCAGGAATTCTTGTCGTACAACCTACAGGAAGTGCACGATTACTATCGTAATATTCACAGTCTTTAGTTGCGGTACTCCCATTCCTTTGTCCTATATATATCCAAAATTATTAAAAAATAATGTTTATATTTCGGATTTCCGATCTTCAGAACATAAAATTCAAAAAACTTTAACCTAAACCACAGTTTAAGAAAAAATAAAAATCTAAAGTGAAACATTTAATAGCAGTTCGACAGGGAAGAGTTGCAAAATAAAAAGAAACTCAGCCTTTGAGTCTAAAAACGTTGTGTACCAATTACAAAGCAAAAATATCCCTGAGGCAATACAGGCTCCACAACTAATACCTTAAGAGTTCGAATGACAGGTCATCGCTATGCACACAGGCACGAAGATGTATAGAGTCCCTTGTTTACACACAGTAAAGGACATGATGCTGGTACTTTGAAAACTTCAAAAGTAAAGCCAATCAGGCGATTAAAACAGAAATTTTCAGTACCAGTTTTAAGAAACCTTGGACAAGCCTTGCAACAGTAACAAACTCAAAATACCTAAGTGGACTAAATGTAAGATAAAAAGGGGAATACGAAGAAAAACTACCATTTTTATATACAACATATACACATGTAACAATTGTATTTCTCTTCTTGTTCGCTATTTTTATCTTTTCGTGTGTCAAACGACTCCTGTTCCATCGTGAGCGGTCACCTCTGGCTGGCCAATGAAAGTGTTGCCACTACGGTACCTCGCCGTCATTAGATCGCCGCACAGCGTTTTTGGCCCATGGGGACGGGCAGTTGAGGTTCCTTAAAATAGAAAAAAATGCACTTATAAAATAAAATAAAAATAAAGAGCTCACTCAGTCCCCGTTCATAGATACATTTATCAGAATACTGAAAAACTCCATAAATACTTTTACACTATATTATACCCACCGAAAACTCTATCAACATCAGAAAGCCTGTATTTTATCATTTCATTTTGATTAGCGTAAATGAGGAAATCAATAACATAAATAAATCATGCACAATACGATTGTTGGTTTAGCTTCCTTTTAAATTTTAAATCTGTATTAGTTTTTAAAAATCACTCGACGTACAATGAACAGCCAGCAGAGGACAGAAAAGTGATAACCCAACGTCTGGCGGAGTTAAAATGGTTTACCTACATGCCAAAATGTGTTGCATAGTTTTACATGAGTCAGAGTTTAGGAAAACATTACTCCGCCTTCCCTATTTTAGTTGATTCACCGGTAGTCAAAATGCATTCGAAACAGTAAATACAAAAATACAACAGTATTAGTTTTAGATTTGAGCTTCAGACAGTTAAACCATTCATAATCGTAAGGGCCGTAACATAGATTTTAAACGCGATAAGAAGAACGATGCTATAACAATCAAGGGAGTTGGCGATCGTCTCCGTCTTTATCAGTTATCTTTAGATAATTAATCTTGCACAGCTTCAAGAAAGATAAAATAACTTATCACAATCCCCACAGTAACAGCAAGATGATTTAATGTTACTGATAGGTAAATGACGTCCTTTGTTTGTACACAGAAAAGAAAAGACAGACTACAAATTTTACTAACTGGTTTCTGAAACTGAAGTCAATAGAACCATAAACTAAGTAGATACATCAATAACAAATAAGGGGAATAAACTTTTTTTTTATAAAAAGCATACAGAATTCCACTAGAAAGCCTTCTCAATCCTGTCAAATGATTCACACAACAACTTAAAATCCTCAAACACAGAAAATGGTTGATGTCAACTCTGTAAAACACATATTAGTCAATGTACCATTGGAATCAGTCAACCTTATTGAGTAACTAAACTCAACTAAATTTATTGTAAAACAGAACGAGTGTAATCTTTACATTATCTATATATATAAAAGCCGAAAACGGTTGACTGACTGACTGACTGACTCACTGACTGACTGACTGACTCACTCACTGAAACCTGAGAACCTAAATTCACTGACTCACTGATCACAGTTTCTCAAAAACTATAAGGCTTTGGGCTATGAAACTTGGCATTAATATTCTATAAAGGCTCTAGATGCGTACTAAGAAAGGATTTTAAGATATTTTACCTCAAAAGGCTAAAATAGGGTATATTATAAAATTCAAAATGGCGGCCATTTTTATTTTTCAAAGCTTATTTTCTAAAACAATGTAGGGCTTTGGGCCATGAATCTTGGCTCAAATATTCATTATAGGCTCTAGATGCATACTATCTACTAATGAATGATTTTAAAAAGCTACCTCTGGAAAGGCTGAAATAAGATCAATTCAAAAAATTCAAAATGGCGGCCTTTTGAGTTTTTAGAGCTATGATTAACAAATATCAATAGAAGTTCTCTAGAATATTTTAAAAAGACAAAAATAGGAATTCCATTTCCTAAAATAATAATTTGTACAACACGCTTATCTTATATTAAATATTTTTCAGATACCACATACCTACGCAACTCGCCTTTTACGGATCACCCGAAGTAATCGAACTAAAGTCTTGAGGCTGCATGGACATGTCATTCCGTTATTTTTTTTATAGAATCGGAGTTTTCTGAACTAAATTTTCAAGAGGGTTTGCGTGTTCGCTGAGAGCGATTTAGGCTGTGTTCAATCAAAATATACTATTTCTACCGAAACTTTTCGCCTCAAGCTGCTAAACCCGTAATCCAATCTCCAATATGATTTTTTTATGGAGAATTAGGTGTCCTCATTTTTGGCCTACACATTAGTTTTATATCCTTTCTAACATTTTTGGTATCTTAATAGACGTACTAAATTCAGATTTTAGGTCTATAGTGTCCGCCATTTGCAGTATTTAAATTTGCGGCCTTTAAATATTTGGTATTTACATAAGTTATACATCATACATATGCCTATTATTCTTTTATGTCAAATTGGGCCTACAGACCATATACGTATAATTGAACCAAACATGAATTTTTTATCCTTTCAGCGAGCGAAGCCGCGAGAATATCTACTAGTTATTAATAAAGTTTTTCAAAGAAAACTGAATAAGATTGATTAGACCTTCCAACTTTAAAACAATAACCAGAAAGTAAAAGTATCAAGTACGCATGTATAAGGTACTCTAAGACAATCTAGAATAAAGAAAATACCCCCGTTGCAGCAGACCTGCATACTCAGCGAATTTCAAATGCAAAACAACATATTTCAATCCAACATAGCGAGATTTGACATGTTTTTGTAAGCTCCATAAGAATAACATGGAGAATGAGTATGCAGGTTTACTGCTACAGGTATATTAAAATCGGGTGGTTTTAATTCAATATTTAGTAGATCTGAACTAGAAGAAGCTACTTACCAAGTTTTATCAAGATATGTCGAGAAATAACCGAGATATAGAATTTTTCTTATTTCCTATAAGGTTAACATTGGGACAATGTACTTTGTTTACCACTTTCAATATCTCAGTAACCAATGGACATAATGCAGTGATTAAAAATACTAAATTGTTTGTTTACTTGAGCTGAATTCATTGGTGCCAACAAAAATTCGGTAAATTTTATTTTTCTATGTAAACAGATCAAAAAACCCATTTTTGGGGGTTTTATCCCCCTTTACCCCCCCTTCCGGTGGTCCGATCGGACGAACTCGTCCGAGTGATTACCACTTTACACGTCTGTACCAATTTTCATTAAGATTGGACCATTTTTACGGCCGCTATCGTGCTAACAGACATATATATATATATATATATATATATATATATATATATATATATAAACTCGAACGAATGATGTTTTTGCTTCTGGTGGCCCCAAAACGAAAAGTTATCATGGTCTCGGGCTTAGGTCTTACCATGAGACCTACGGTAATAGCTTCTTCCCTATAGGGGAAATTCGCTAAAAGAACGTTTAACAATAATGTATTTTCATGTTTCAAATTAGTGGAAAACATCCACAAAATATTTTTTGGTTCTGGTAAAAGACTAAATAAAGATAAACACAATTCTTCTGGTGTTTAACAATTAAATTGAGACAGCTGTGATATCATACAAACATAAGATAAACTGGATGTAACAGATAAAAAGAGCAGCCAGGTAAAACGGGAAAAAACAAAAAAAGGAGTAGGACAGCAAAATACATCTAAATACGCAGAAAACATATTTAGAAAAAATTACAACTTTATAGGTATTTATATTAATTTAATCATATCGCAAAAAAGAAAGGGCACCAGCTTGACAGACCTGTGGAAGTATTAATTTATCAAAGATTTTAAGTAATTATCAAAAGAATAGGTGGTTTGACAAAGTTTGTACAAAACAACTTCAGAGTCTTACGCAGCAAGAAAATGCTTAACTTATAAAAAGTAATAATAATTAAATATGTATATAAATTATTAAGAAATTTAATAATTTTAAATTTCTTATTTCTGTTTTAAGAAAAGCTGACAGAGCTTTCAAGAAACTTCAAAACTTCATAATTTTTCAAATTTAATAGATTATATGATCTATACATAAATATATCCTTATTATTTTCTTAAAATGTTGTTGAACGTCTCGAGCAATATTCTCACAAAGATGAATGACTTCTGCTTCTGACACTGTCGCTATTTTATTGCTGCTAAAATATTACTGTTGCTTGACACAGGAAGTGGAAAGCCCAAATATTTATTTATTCTATTTATTTGAATGAAAATAATACAAAGTATGAGCTAGAGAAAATAAATCAGGCTTTTTTAATACATAGTAACCTGTTGATCACTTAAATACTAAAATTATGGCAATGAAAATAATTTGACTGGCAACTTTTTTAAGTTCAAATTTTGGTCACACCGTGTGGGCTAACAATCTGAACCCCACGTTTTTTACAGAATTAAACAGATTATTGTTGGGAACGTCTATATGATCAGAAAAGAAGGTTTTTGGCGTTTCAAAATTGTCAACCCCCTACCCCCAAAATGGGTAGGGTTAGGGGTAGGTTAAAAGTTTCAAATACAACCTTGCGAGGTCCCTCATTTAGCAGTGTACGCCGATTTCCGCTCAAAACCCACCAAGAGTACAGCGCCAGCGGAGACAGGTGAGAACACGTCGTTTTCCCAGCAGAGGCTGGGAGGTGCGGAGGTTGCACTGGGGTGTTTTAGACGTAACATTAATTTTGTTTTGCCTTTAGATCCTTTTGTTTTGCCTTTAATTTTGTTTTACACTTTGCATGTCTCTTTCAGGTCAAGAAAATGGACAAACTCTGCGTTGAAGACTATGAGACATTAAGGCCTGGCTGAGAACTGAACGATAAAGTAATTACCAGAGAATCTTGGAGAAGAGAAGTGTATAAACTTCCGACACCAAGTCTGTACTAGCCATTTCCAGTAATTTCTTCGCCCGCTGGGAACGTGAAAATGCGGGAGTAAAAAGGAGGAAGGGGAAAGGCTGACTAGAGGGGTTTCCGTGGCGAACCCAGGTATCACTTTTAACGCAGATGTATGGAGAAAACATATGGTCGAAACTGTAAATGCGGACGTCATGAGCCTAGATGCGGGCGACGATGCAGAGAGCTACTTTATGCCAACCCCAGTAGGGGAAGAGTGTAAAGTTTAAGCTACGGGGGAGAACGATGATGACCAAATTATGATATTAGTAGAAGTTATGACGGAGACATTTGAAGTCATCGAGAGGGCCCCTAGTTCTCAGCCTAACCTAGATACATTTCCAGTGGAGCTTGGCAAAGTACCCGTTTATGATCAAATCCGTCCCCGACCTCGTGAAGGATTTTATGGAGCTCAAAACCGAGGGAGTACAAAACAACGACGAGGGAGTAAAAAGGTGGACGAGAGAAAGCCCCTTGGAAAAAGACATCGCCCTGTTCCCCTACATATTCCTACCCCATCCAGAGCCAAAACGACTAGGGATCACAGGGCCCTGATTGTGGCTCGCCCTAAGAAAGGTGACATCACCTCATTTGACTCTTCTGGGCAAGAGCACCTGACCCGCTTAAAACAGGCGAAGGAATTTATTACTGCCGAAGCAACTCGCCGAAAAAGAGCCAGATCTCTGAATATCTGGTTTGGATATTCAGAGATTGGAATATCCAAACCATGAAAAAGACAATCCCTCAACTAGAGAGTTCGCTTGATTGTGGAGTTTTTTCTGTGCCTTTTCTGACCTTTTGGCTCGTGGGAGATCAGTTAAAGAAGCCAAGAACACTGCCCGCCGAAAACCGAAAGAATATTGAGCGCAAGCTAAAGTGGATACTCAACCCACTCACCAAGATGGTGCGACCCGCCAGCACAGGGAAACCTTGCGTAGTGATCAAACTGGTAAAGACCCCGGGCACTCGTTTCAAGCCGAAAACCCCCCCGTCTCCGAAGAAATTAACACAGAAAACAGAGGTCGCCGTGTGTACAGTTACGAGTGATCCCGCCAGCCACCCTCGAGACTACTAGTGAAAATGCCCCAGCCCGAAAACCCCCGGAAAAGTCATTCGCAGCAATAGAAAAGGTCACTTTTGTGAAAATGAAGTCGGCCAACTGCAACCCAGTCAAGATTTACCTACGGAAAGTTCAGAGGTCCCTCCAATAAGCGACCCTCTTCTCAACGAGATGATGGAGTACTTAAACGGTGACCAACTCCGTGCGAACAGCGATTTTTTTCCGCATCCACCAACCAAAACCCCAAACGTCAAGAGCATATCCAGCTTAGAAAGCTTCCTGTGTGTCATCACTAAATCAGAAAAAGACTGACCTGACCGCCGAGTCTATGGGCCAAGTACAGACCCCGATGGAAGATCAATCGCCTCAAAACACAAAGATGGAAGAATCCCTGGCGGGCGCACTGACCTCAGGATTAGTAGAGAAACCTACGGTGCAGATAGCGCTACCAACTCCACCGCCATAACCGGAAGTTGCCCCGAGACTTGAGTTATCACGGCGGCAGCGTGGAAGAACCAAATACCCCCGTTGCAGCAGTCCTGCATACTCAGCGAATTTCAAGTGCATAAATAAATTATTTAAATGAAGCCTCGCATCAAGTAAAATCAATATACATTCAAAAGAAAGCGTGCAAAAATACTCTCCTAGTGGTTTTTAGGACCAAAAGGCTATACAAAAATAATAGCCTATACTTGGCACGAAAATGCAATGTTAAAAACTTCAAAACAGCTGGCTTTTCCAATTTATCCTATAGAGAAATTACCAGCTGTTTAAGTTTGAGTAAAAAATTTCATAAACATCATCAGTAAAAATCTGTATTCTATGTTATTTTTTGTTTTCTAGCAAACTTTAAGAAATTACAGTACTTTTCCTGAGTCCCTGACATTAAAACATTTAATTTGAGCCCTTTCCCCTCAACCTGTGACTTGCCTAATGCCCACAATTGCTATTCAAAAATAAATTATTCTCCATAAGATTAGTATGGAAAAATGCAGGTTTGCTGCCACAGAAATTTGAAAATGAGTTATCATAGGCTACAATCCAATATATCTAAACTATATCAAGCCACATAACATGTTTTATCAAGATATGTTGAGGAATAAGAAAGCTATCCAATTTTATTTACCTCTCATAAGGTTAACATTGGGAAAGAGAGTACAGAGGTTTGCTGCCTCAGGAATTTGGTGATTTGGGTATTTTAAACCATAATCAAGTAGATATTAATTGTATGAAGCCCCATGACATTTCTTATTAGGATATTTTGAGAAATGAGCAAACTACATAACTTTTTTTATTGCCCATAAGGTTAACATGGAGAATGAGTATGCAGGTTTGCTGCCATGAAAAAGTAAAAATAGGGTATTTTTGGCCATAATCCAGTATAGTTCAACTAGATGAAGCCACATATAAAGTTTTATCAACATACGTTAAGAAATAAGGAAGATATGGAATTTTTTATTTCCCATAAGGATAACATGGGAAATGAGTATGCAGGTTTGCTGCCATAAAGATGGAAATATCGGGGATTTTAGACTACAATGCATTAGATCTCATCTGAATGAAGCCACAAACCAAGTTTTATTAAGATATGTTGTGAAAAAAGCGAGATATAGAATTTTACTTATTTCCCATAAGGTTAACATAGGGACAACGTACTGTGTTTACCACTTTCAATAACTCGGTAACCAATGGACGTAGAGCAATGATTCAAAAAACTAAATTGTTTGTTTTTTTGAGCTGAATTCAATGGTGCCAAACAAAATTGGATTATTTTTATTTTTATATGTGAAAAACCCAAAAAACCCATTTTTGGGGGGGTTTACCCCCCTTTACCCCCCCTTCCAGTGGTCCGATCGGGCTGGTTTTCGAACTCATCCGAATAATTACTACTTTACACACCTGTGCCAAATTTCATTCAGATCGGACCATTTTTGCGAGCGCTATCGTGCTTACAGACACATAGATATATATATATATATATATATATATATATATATATATATATATATAGAAATTCGAACGAATGGTGTTTTTTGCTTCTGGGGGCCTCAAAACGAAAAGTTATCATGGTCTCAGGCTTAGGTCTTACCATGAGACCTACAGTAATAGCTTCTTCCCTATAGGGGAAATTCGCTAAAAAGCCTCGGTCATTCTGTCTGATGGAAGTTTTGTGCGAATGAATGAGGAAGCTAGAAAATTGTTAGAAGCATTTCCCCTGAGAGGACATCTGTTCTTTATGCAAGAGGAGGAGGCCTAACCTCTCTCCGTAAATCAGACTATGGCCCAAGTGATTTTATACTGTGTTATTATGCTCGTTGAGCATTTATAAATTTCAATTTTTGTCTCATTTTGAACAGATTTCAATTTTCTTTATTTAAATGTACATTTAAGAAAAGAACCAGGGTATTTTTCTTTGATTTAAATTGTTTATTATTCAGAAAAACGAGTTCAAATTTTATTTTGTTTTTTAACGGAGAAGTTTAGTTTCATTAGACCACTTAAATAACAAACTTTTTCTTTTCCCTGTTTCTTATTCTTCAGGGAAAGTAAGAGGGGGATGTGAGGTCCCTCATTTATCAGTGTTCCCCGATTTCCGCTGAAGAGATCCACCAAGAGTACAGCGGAGACAGGTGAGAACGGGCCGTTTTCCCAGCGGAGGCTGTGTATATCGGGGTCAGAGCAGCCCCGCGAAGGTCGCTCCGTCAACTTCGTCCGGGTCGGATCGTTCTCTTCGTGCTCTAGTGCTAGCAGGAGTATTCTACGGTCCTGTTATTGTTCCTAGCAATCCTTACCTGTGCTAGCGTAAGCCTAGCATTCTGCTCCACTGCTAGAGCAATCCAAGCAGTCCGCTTTATACCTGTGCTAGCGAAACCCAACTGCCCGCTCCGTACCTGCTAGCGTAAACACAGCATTCCGCTCCATGCTAGAGCAAGCCCAGCAGTCCACTCCATCCCTGCTATAGTAATCCGAGCAAACCGCTCTCTTGCTAGAGAAACCTTAAGCGTTGCGCAAACCCCGCTAGTTCACACCAAGCAGTTCCTAGGTGGCGATTTTGAACTAATTAGGCCTGGTCAACCTTAAGTTGCGAGATCTGTAAGATCCCGTCTGGGACTTAAACTGTCTGAGCCACCTCTTCCTCTTCCTTTTCCTACTTTTGACCCCTGGAACGATCCCAGCACCGCTGCAGCTACCCTCACAACCTAGCAACAAATCAAACATAATTTTTAAGGGCTTGATAAAAAACATTCTGGAGCAAACCAGAGGTCCCTAAGTCGATTCTTCACAAAGTTGGCAAATAAAAGATTTATTTTATGGAATTACTCCTATGGGGAGAGAGGCTTATATCTTATGGTGCTGAGACCATCATGTATTTTTTTAAAGGTCCACAGATGCAAAAAACACCATTATTATTGTATAATTTACATTTTAGGGCTACAGAGATTATTTGTATCATCTCGGATCGGAGAATCGGATGTAACATAAGCAACGTTTTTTGAAAAGTGTAATTTAATATGAAAATAAATGAAAAAAGAAACATATTTTATTTTGAATTAATAATACATATATACATATAAATTAATAAAATACAACTCGCGTAAACATTTTCCGATCTGGGTGAAATTTGTCATAAACTTGTAAAGTAATAATTATTCGGACGAGTTTGAAAACCAGCCTGATCGGTCCATCAAAGATAACCCCCCCCCCCTTAAAAAGTGGGATTTTATGATGTTTATATTGAAAAATAAAAATTATAATTTATTTGTTCCACTATTAAATTTAGCTTTGAAAAACAAACAATCTCGTATTTTGAATCATTGCTCTATGATCATTGCTCTTAGTACCATTGGTTACTAAGTTATCAGAAGTGGTAAACACAGCACGTTGTCCCAATGTTAACAGTATGCGAAATAAATAACATTGTACATCCTGATTACTTCTCAACATATCCCAATGAAACATGGTTTGTGGCCCCACCTAGAAGTTTACTGGATTATAGCCCAGAAACCTATTTTTTTATTTCTGTGTACACTCATTTCGCTTGTTATCTTTATGGAGAATATTTAATTATGCCAACTATGAACGAACTTGCTATCAGACTTAATCTGAATCTACTTTTTACACATTTGAAATTCGCTGAGTATGCTGAAACGAAGGTATTTTGCTATTGGCTTTACACATGGCATGTATGTACCTTTTATCTTGAGTACAAATCGATATTTTTAAAACCAGATTGCGGCGTTTAAATCAGCATTAAAATAAAGTTAGAAACGATGGGCTTGTATCACTGGCCTTATATTTGTAAATATGTTTGTCTTCAATATAACAGTGTGGATTACTCTCAACTAGAGGTCAAGGCAGTTTTGGAAATTATGAATGAGTGGAAATCAAAGAAATACGAATAATCTCATATCCCCAGATAATAAACATCATTCATAAGCAAAGTTACGATAATTGGGACATATTTAAAGGTTGAGCTATGCTAAATGCTATTTTAAAAATTAAAACTTTCACTTGTCATGTTATGATTACGCCGACGCATGGTTAAATATTACCTTAAGTTTAGTTATTAAACTTCAGTTAATCCCATAACTTAATCTTTATATCTCAGGAAATAAAAAAATAAAATTGGTTTGGGGGGGGAATAAATTGGGTTGGGTGTAAACTGGTACCTGTCTGTCTTCCTACGTTCTATGGATTAGCTTATAGAACTAACAGAAAGATAAAGGTGAGTTTAAAATTTTATATACTTGTCTTATGAGAATCTTATAGTACGCGGTAAACGTAGGAGATATTTTAATTAGGATCCCAGTTTGCTTTTGCCATTTTATTTACAAAGCAGTTGCAACATTCCTAAAGATTCTTCATTGAAAATGTGTTGCTCTAAATTAAATAACTATCCCCTAAGGCTTTCTTTTCAATCGTAATTACAGTTTAAATAATGCAAATTATTATAAGTTAAAAACTGTGATTCTTTTCTATTGTCATATCTCTAATTGTGGAACATTAGTAAAGTAACCATGTATTTAAGAAACATTTTAACAGGCGTTAACTGTTTTATTTTAACCATCACTTGCATCAGGTTATTAATGGAAATTGCATAAGCTGTAAATTGTCCGAAGGTGCGGAATATTGGTCAGTATTTGTTAAATATGTTTAGAGGCAAAGCGTAATCTATCTTGCACCGACCATACGTCAGTGTCAGACCCACTACGCTATACTCTCTTCACGTTAAAACTGGTAAAAAAGTTTATTATATAAATTGTTACTTTAATTTACTGAACAACAAGATTAAATCGGAACTTGTGCTGTTTTGTTACCGATTTGTATAAATAATTAATGGCAATACTCCGAGGACGTATAGAGTTTGTACGACTAGATATCGTTTTGTTATTGTATTTTTACGGTGGCAGGTTAGAGGTGATTCGACTGACTTATTTTCGAAATACATTTTATAGAGAAGAGTAAAAACAACAATATTTTTTTATGAGTGGAATCTTAAGTTTATACAAAAAAATTAATAATTGTATAGAAGAAAATTTAATAACGCAACGTTTAACTACTGTTTGTTAGGATTTGGATCTACTTCATTATTGTAGGCTAGTTAATTACGTAACCTCATCTTAAGAAGGATTTCGGTAACAATGGAATAGGGAATTGAGTGAAGGCATTCCAACTAGCTATTTCTCCGAATACAGTGAAAGTAATTCACAACAAAATCTTTTAATGCAATACTCGCTTTAGGTGTGCCAATATTTCAAATGAAATTCATATTCAGATTGTTCACAAAAACTGCCCTATTTATCGAGGGGATAAAATATCAATACGTTTTTCACCTGGTGTAAGACACAGGAATTCACGATTTTTGGAAACATGGAATGATACAGGATGGCTCAAGGTAATACTAACCTAGCAGATAATTCTAAGCTATGCACAGCACATCGCAATGTCACCAATCAAACCATAGAGCGTCCACAGACGTCTCTCCAACACCAGTTATGTTACAAGGAATATAAAGGGAACGGTTAGGACTTGACCAGTGTTTATAACAAACAAAAACACTGCTTGGAATGCATAGTATGTTGTTTTATGGTTTATTGACGTCCCAAAAATAAAGCCTAGGGAAAGATTTTAATATTAAAAATGATCAAAGTGGATTCAAGAAAACTCGACAACACGACAAACAGAATAAATCAATGTACGTCGATTAAGCTTTGTCAGTGACCCTCTTGTTGTGCCCTATATTTTTACTAACAAGCTAGATCGGTAAAATATTTGATGATTTTATCGATTTAAGGACTTTTTCCCGGAGTTTATTAAAATAGCCGCCTCACCGATTTTATAATAATGTCCCTGACATAGGTAAGACACTACCTTCTTAATAATGAGGAATCGGTAATTCTCGATAGCGAAGCAGCAAAATGGGTTTTTACCAGACACACTTGAGAGAATCCACGTATTTATAAAGCGGTTAAAACAGACCGCCAATTTGTTCATTGACAAAGTCCACTACAGCTCCTCCTTAATTTTTTCAAAATATTAGAGAATCAAATTAGGCAATACAATCCAGGAACCGGGAAACAGCTGATTAAGACAAAGGAGGACCAAGGTTGAATAGACCTCCCCGGAAACACGTCAGCTGCGGCCTGACTACTCCGCGCCCCGTGTCAAAGTTGTGCCTCGATGCACACCGATCGGCCATTTTCGTCTTATTTTTTTTAATTTTCGTGTCAGTCTTAAATAACTGTTTGGGTCGAGGCAAGTTTCTACCTCAATATCAATGTCCAGTGGACTGACTCACCACGACGTTCCTGAAAGCCTGAAGTGAAGCAATTCATGCGTTGAAACTTAGAGTAGTGCACACAACCCACTGTTAACTGGATAACTAAGGCATAATAGAATAATCCATTATTTGTATTAAAATATTTCCCTCGACATTGTCCATTCACAAGACAATTTATAACAAAAAACCCCCCGGTATTTGTATGCACGGTATACATGAGGTTACAGCACGACGGAGCTTCGGCTCGTTTTGCCGAGACTACCTTTATCATGTCTTGACAGACACATGGACACGACGACGTCGTGACGTGTTGAGCTAGTACCCCCAAGATCCTATTCCAAACACACAGACCTTATTGTTCGAATTTGATAAAGCTACTGAAATTATTCGAGGACAAATCTGAACGTCAGCTAACAGGCGCCCTCGCTTTAAACCTGTTTTGGAGGAAGCCATGCTGAGCGTCCTCAACGGAATCCATGTTACTACAATATTATATAGAAAAACCGTTTTTAGATAACCGTATTAATAGCAACGAAATGGAAATCCTCAGTGGTAGAGACTGATTAGAGATGAAACTAATGGCAATGTATTGTGAATATAAGATATACTTAACTCTATAAACTTAGCTTGGTTTTAACTTTAATTTAATTTTAACAGATTAAACTTCAGTAAAAATATTATTTTCGTTTTTTTTATTAAATACCTGGTATCTAAATTATCCAAGCCAGTGTAACATAACTTATTTTCAATATTTCAACATAAACATATTAGTTTTTATGAAGTAAAGGAATATTGTCATATCTATATAGAATGTAATTATGAAACTCCATAGTCCAAGTTTCGAAAGGCGAAGTACGCCATAAGGAAAATCTTTGACCTTAAGCCTGTCCAATTAAGTTACCTTAACGTGAAGCGGATGTGGTCCCGCGGGTCAAAGGGTTTCCGGTATAGAATTACCCATGTGGGCAGAAGCCGGGACATCACAAGCTTTGTTTGCACAAACTGTGTGCGGTTCAACTATTGGAAACATGTGATAACACATTTAATAAACATTTTATAAACTATCTACTGATCTACATTACAACAACAAAACGCCATTAATAAAACACACGGTATTCATTAAAAACGTCGAACATTAGAAAATTATTGCTTTTATTTATTTACATGATGGGTCTTTTCAGAAATCTACTTTCTCCAACTGTCCATAATACAATTTTTAACGTGTTATGACAATAATTTGAACAATGATGTCGAGGGTTTCCTAGGGATTGAAATATTGCAGTAGTTTGGGTTTTTATCATTTTGAGAGTTTTTAGAGGTACATTTTAAACTTAAAAGATTTACTTGAAGAAATGTTTTTTACCTATATACTTAGTTTTACAAACGTCGGTTGATAATTACAGCAAAAATTGAATTTAAATACTACCCATAAGAATAACATCGGAAATAATAAAAAAGAAAACATTTTACCCGCAACTTTTACGGCGATCTAAAATTAGCGAGATGCCGTAGCAGCAATAGTCACTTAGGTCGATAAAACCAACCAGATAAAGGTTAAAAGATTATTTTAATGAGTTTTGACAAATATTTGTTGTTTACGTGACGGGTGATTTATTGTGAGGTTTCATTCATATACAGCTATTTAAGCTTATTATAAATATGACAGACATATAATAATTCGTGAGACTACGCTAAAACTCCCTAACAAAATTATTTGTTTTCTCCTCAAAACAGGGGAAAATCAGCTTAAGGATGAATGAAGCTATTACTGAGTTCATTATTTGTCTTGTATAAGTAATTACAAAACACTAGTTTTTCATAACTCAAAACATTGAAAAAATTAAAAATCAATAATGCATTTTTTACGATTTGATATAATTTAGCTGATTTACTTTGGACCAAAGCCAATTTATTGAATAAATAAACATAAAATGTGTCTGAAAGAAAAAGTAATTTGTGCTAAATGTTCATCAGTTAAAGATGAAACCGTCCAACGCAGTTTTTAGTAGGGCATCGCTTGTTGATGTTGCGTGTAAATCCGGATAGATGTGATGACAGGCAATTTAAAAACTTCCACCGTTATTCAGCGTTAAATTATCATTTCCTACACCCCATTTAGGCTTACGTCAGATAGGAAAATATTACGGAATTTCTTTGTGACATTTTCTTTTAACAAGTACCTAATCAAATTATGATAAATGCCTGGCCTTTCGTAGTACATAAAAATACATTTTGGTGCTCTGAAAAATTATGCTGGCAAAACAATTAGTGAATTAAAGTATATATTTTCAATTAGTCAGGTTTGAATAAACCTGCCAGACATTCTGGATAAAATGTTTCTTATTAAGCTTCTATAAGCTATTTAGGCTAAAAAGGAATGCCAAAAAATAAAATTATTAATACTCTTTACGTTTAGGTTTTCAGTCCCCCCTTTACTGATCTATTTGGTCATAAGTAATATAAATACATCATACGGTTCTCTCTATTTATTTTATCCTGGTGTCAACGGTTTTCCAAATCGAATCATATTACTACTACCATACGCTTTTCAAAGATGATTAATGACATTTAATGTTTTTTAACTGAACTGGTCAAATAACTAGAATCTTTTTAAGAGATTTATCCCCCTAATGAAAAATCTGTCACAAGGGGTCTCTGCAAAAAAGCAGATTTAAAGTGAGCTGGTAGCCCCTTACATGATTTAAAAACTTGTGCAATATAACTCTGAAATTTTATAATTCTGTTATGAAGATTTTTTTCTAGATCATACACTCGTCCTGATTTATACACTTATTCCCTTTCACTTTATTAAAAACAGTCCTCCGAAAGGAAACCCTTTTTAGAAACTAAACCGAGGATGCTCGTATTAGTAGTATCGATAATAAAATTGTTCCTCACTGTTTTTATTGAGAGAAAGCTAGTAATTTAAAAATAAGGTAAAACTTATATTTGGCTTAAATACTAATTCATCAAGACAGCAAATTTATTTTACGTCATACTACACAGAAACGTCTGTTTTCTGTGCCTTGCTCTTGGCTGAAAAAGTTACTCTTTGCCGATCACTGCACGGTAAATTTACCGTGTCGTGCACAATAAATTTACCATGCCCTAGGAAACGGAAATAACAGAAGTCAACAATAAAAACAATCAGCTGATTTCATTAAACCGATGTTTGATGCATGTTTATTGGTTTCTTCAGAGGAATGTAGTAGCAGCAATGGTGGCTCTAGCAAATGGTTTGTTTATTATAGGGTAGGTTTAAGGAATTAAAAAACGTAATAGTTTATGCAAGGAATACGTTATGATTAAAAAAAGAGTTTTTTTCTGAAAAGTATGGTGTAAATTATCGTTCGTCACACGCCCGGTAAGTTTTACCATAATCCCCCGCGAAAATCCCGCGCGAGCTGCTAGGCGTGAACTATTATGCTCGCACGGTAAAACGGCACTTACGGGCTAGTAATGTAATATACTATTTGACGTTAATTCCTGACAGTATCTACCTGAGTAAAGGATAGTGTCCTAAAAGCACAAAAATTGAGACAGTTTGATGACTTTGTGCATTTTCAATCATCTGGGAGCGCTCAGTCTTAAATGTCCCTATGTTTGATACGTTATTGCAATCACCACAGCCAAGCTTCCCCTCCGTACAGTCAAGTTTAGTTCGCGGTCGAGCGTCTTGAACGAATGGCGTTCACACCTAATTACTTTTAATGGAAACAGGAAAACCGCTCAGCTCACGTCTTTAAGAAAACATATTTTTTACCATAAAACATCATCAAGCCATAAAACAGCTCAAAAAATCACTGAAGTGGCCAAGTCAGAGACGATTGAAAAAGTAACAGACTCTATGAAGCATAAACTCCTCGAAACAACAAAGACAGTTTTTAGAACGGCCTATTACTTAGCCAAGAACAACAGGCCCTACTCAGACCACTTTAATCTTTTAGAACTTCAAAACGTAAATGATATTGATATTGGCGTCGGTCTTCGCTCGAAATTGAAAAAAAATATTACAGAAATTAAAAATATTTCAGGGAACATTTCTGTTGCAATAGACGAGTTTTAACTACTTTAGGGTCAAAATCTACTTTATAATCGTCTATTTAAAGTGTGAATACAGCAAAGAGCACCCACCTAACTTGTCTTATACCTGATTGAACTGAGCAGCCAAACATCTGAAATAATAGTCGGAAGTCGAAGTTAATTACTGACCCAAACATGGATGACAAATATTAGGAGAGTTTAATTTCTTTTGCAAATGATGGCGCCAGTACAATGCTTGGGAAAAAATCTAGCGTTGCTGAAAGATTGCTTAAAATGTACCCGGGAATTATCGTTTGGCATTGCATGATTCACCGTTAGAACTTGCTATTGACGAAGTAGGCTCTTTAAATCATTTCCAGATATTTATGGACAAGATATACTCGTTGTACAGCAAATCGCCAAAAAGGCAGCGTAAAATAGCCGAGTGTGCCTCAGATTTAGAACAAGGAATACAAAAATAGTGAAGATTTTAGGAACCAGGTGAGTGGCAAGTTCTTTTCGAGCAGTTTCGTCTGTTTGTTATGGATACTCGGCCAAACGTAACCGTTTTGAGGAAGCTAAAGTGGACAAGAATAGAACATCAGCTGACAGAGCCATGTACAGTGGATTGTCAAAGCATTTTGCGTCATCGCAGTTTTTACTAAATCTAGCCATAATATACGATATTTTGGCAGAACGTTCAATGCATCAGAGAGCCTGCAAAAACCGGAAAACTAGTGTTGCTTACGCTGGTAAGTTGATTAGAAGAAGCATACGATTTTTTGAGAGCCTTAAAGAAAAACCTGGCACCAAGTCTCTTGAGGCTTTTGTTGCAAAAAATAGTGGCCATTTCAGCAACGACCCGCTTACAGAAAATCCAAAACTGAAAGTCATTAACCACTGCCAGCAAGTGTAATAGACAATCTCAATAACAGAATGTTTACAACCATGTCCAGTCATCAATCAACATCACAATCAACAGCTATATCTTCAGACAACAGCCAAGCACACGACTCACCTTTCACTGATTTGAACGTACAGTACTGGAGCCTGATCAGTGGCCAAAAGACAAATCCGTGCGTTACGGTAAGGAGGAAATTGATAATCTTTGTAGAAGGCAAACAGCTTGAGCTCAGCAAATCCAGAGTCGTAAACAACTTCCGAAATTATTTTGAGGACAGCTCAAAAATACCCAAATACCTTACTCCATTATTAAACTGCACAAAACTTATACCATGCAGTTCAGCGGAATGTGAACGAGGGTTCAGCTTAATGAACCAAATAATAACAGATCTACGTTCAAGACTGTTTAAAAAAAACGTGTCAAACCTCATATTTATAAAACACCATGAACCGTCAATCGCTGAATGAAACGTTGAACCATACGAAAACATGGTTGAGAAAGCATAGGACAGCTGACACAAGAACACGTCGAGCAAAACACTCTTCAGAAGAGAAAAATCCATTTGCTGCGTTCATTAAAGACGTTTTAAAATTTGCTACAATGATGAGTATTGAGACTTTATTTGGCCTCATGAACAAATATGTATAGCAATGATTTTTTTGTTCAAGAGTATTATACGTGATTATATTCTTTCTCTCTGATTCTGTATTCTAACCTCAGCTAAAATGTATTGCAAAGGGATCAGCAAAGTTTTTATGGGGGGGGGGGAACTGCTATACTGATCAACTCTGTAATATTTAGGAGGGTTTTAATATAGGCCTGCCAAGATACGTAAGGTTTTGATAATATTTAGTACATGTTTAGAATAAAAAACATTGCAACGTTAAAACGATATATTGAGCAGTTAGACATAAGCAATTCTGCTACGTGAAGTTCGCACCCGGTGATGGTGGGGGGTATCCCATACCACCACAACCCCGGACCAGGGCCGGACGCACCTTTCCGGCACTTCAAAGTTTGCCATGACACCACTGATAGCCATGAATATGGGTCTTAAATGACAACGTTTGGGTAGATCACCATAAGTGGGCAGGTGGAACCTTCATTCGTCGTCCAGCAGCCAGGTCAAGGTCGAGAGTGGGGTGACAGAAAAAGGCTCAACGCTTAACAAGGGTCACATAGGGGCATCGCAACCGGTCAGAAAAGTATTGTCAAATCAAGACATTACCGAAAATCGTGGCGTTGCAGGTCACGACGGCAAGTAAATATTCCGACATCAGCGCAAGATATGCGCAACGTCGTCTGTCAGCGCGACTAGTCATGGGTGGAGCGTCCCCATCGCGGCTCACTGGCTGTTCCTTCTCCTGGGTTCCAGTCCGGCAACTCGCTGCTCTGCTTCGCCCCCTGAGAAATCAAGTTCAAAAGCACAAAATGCAATTGCCCGTGCTGACTTAAAAGAAGGATTCGTTTCAAGCACTACTAATATATTACTTCGGTTCGAAGAAATGAGATCTATGACGATTTTTTTAACACCGCTAATTACACCAAATGACTCAATGAAAAACTGATCCACGATCTTCCACCGAGTTCTATGGTTTTCGATGTATTGCATCACAGCACATAAACGAAAAATAACTCCAAGCCACACAATCAAACCCGAAGTGTAGTGTAGGTGATCGCTCGACGAATAAAATTCAACCCAAAAGATACCTAAAGTTGAACTGAGCGATATAATAAAAAATAAGGTAACCCCTTAAAAAGAGCATGCAGTAGTGGATTATATTTAGTTAAGAACTGGGCACTGTTTACGTTTATTTCCATATCACCTCGAACTAAACCCAGTTGAAAATTATGGGCCAAATGTTAACCAGAGAGTGATTCCTGTGAGCAACGACGCTAGCGCTTCACAGTGGATGGTAGGACAAAATAATGTGTTTGCGTTTGCTCAGTGTAGTAAAGCGTTAACTGTTGTTCACATTCATATTTTAGCGACCTGAGATCCGACGCACTAAGCCGAGGCTCACACGGCCTGTGTTTAAATAACCATCGGCCTTCCTGTTCGGATCATTAAACATTCCTCTCAGATCGCCCGCACACTATATCTAGTTATTCCTTCAACTTCCATATTTCATCACTTCGTAAGAATAGCTCCGTTCTTTTAGTATTTAATATTAATTTAGTTTGCAACTTTGTAATAAGAATCAGTAATTTATAGGGATATTCGCCGGATTTCCAGGAAAAAGTGAATTAGATTATAATGAACATGATAAATTACATTAATCCTATTAAGTCTTGGGTTAAAACCAATCATTTAAAAAATATGAAAGCTGCAAACGTAATTAATTTTATTATTTAATGTTTGACCGAGTCTGCATTTAGAAATATTTGTCAGTTATAGTTGGCTTAACTGACCTACAACACAAACAGGACACCTAAATAGACTACCTATTTAAAGTATTTTTAATAAGCTGAATTGGAAGTTGAAAACGGTAACAGTTATTTTTTAGCATTAATAGTAATTATAATTAGTTACAAGAAATTAAGGAATCCACTGTGTTGGCATTATCAGCCAGTAGTCTATTAGTTATTAGGATATATTTAAAATTAAATTATTTTGATTAAAGTAATGAAAACAAGTTCAAGCAAAAGAAAGTTCAAAGATTATTTCTTTTATCAGAACACCAGAACTTTCTTGAGTGCATCAAAGATGGAGCGAATTATGGTGGAAGATCATCCACTATTTTGTACGCGATTGAATGAAAACTCTGACGCAAAAAAATTGCATAAGCAGTTATTTTATGAATTTTTTTTTTAAATTTTGCATACCAGAAAATTCTATGTATTAAAAAAATATAGTAAAAAATGTGTGTTACAAGTTAAGTTTAATGCAATTATATTTTTCCCTTCAATACTGTGTTTTTACTATTTTTTAGTTAGCCCGAGCCGACCGACGACGCCCGCCGAGGTGTACGGGAAACATATGGAGGAGTTAAATCGGGTATACGAGAACGCCCGTAAAACCTCCGGTCGGCGGAGGTCCGGTTCGGACGAAGTACTACAACATCCGTCGCCGGGAGGTGAAGCACGAAGTCGGGGACAAGGTGCTGCGGCGGATACACATGCTGTACTCTGCAGCAAACCATTTGTCGGAAAGTTCGCCCCGAAATTCGACGGCCCGTGCGAGACCGTGAGAAAACAAGGTGTAAACCTGTACCAATTTACCCAGATTCCCTTACGCAAGCGTCCCGCACTCACGAGGGCACCTCTGTAGCTGTTATGACAGCATTGCTCAATCAAGCGTCACTTCTTAATCCATGCAGTACAACTATGTAATGGTAGTAATGTACAATGCTCTACTATTTGCACGAAGCTTGGACAGGCCCTGACACAGTAATCTCTGACGCGCTAGTCAAGGGACAACCCGTTCTTCACAACGACATATACGTGCGACAAGCTAACACCAAGTAAAAATCTGATGTAACATAACCTTTTAGCTTGAGGTTGAATATTACCTCTTTATTTCTTAAATCTAAGGGTTATTGAGTAATAGATAATAGTTTTTTATCGACCGATGTCTTAGTTGTTGTTAACGTTTAACTACATCTTTATTAAAGAAGAAAATATGCTAGGTGGAATGTAACTCTTGTGAATGTATATAACTTCAGATTTCGAACCATTCAAAACTTTGACCAAATTAAAGCTAGCTTTAGCTGAGCGAATCTTTTACTGAAATAACAACAGGTAAGATGTTATCTTGATCTACCTCACAAAAGTATTTTAACTTCGTAATTCGTTAAAAACTTAAATAAGACACATGGTAATGCAATTACTCCTCAAGTTAAGCAATGATTTTTCATAATATTAGGAGAGCTCACGAAAAAATACCCTTGACTTCAGATTTAAAAGTCTTATTAAAAACGTACAATGAGTAAAACATGTAGATACATGCTCTTGGATAAAGATTACAACATTTAAGATAAGAAATAATTTTTCAACCTTAATTACCTGATATGATGAAACAATACTGTCGGTTACTTTCGATATAGAGTTTCGGGAGCTCCCGACCATGAATCAACAGTTGTGTGCTGAACTCGCGTTCCCGGTAAGCGTTAATTAAAAGTACACAGAACGGCGTGTTGGCGGCCCTCATCGGCGGCTTGGCGGTGACGCTCCTCATTTGTTTAATATGTTTAGATCTACTACTATATAGTTTGTTTTTTGTTAATTTCATATGGTAATCCACAGGTTTTTTATTCAACATTTGCTGAGTGGATGTTCAACAACCAATGGATGTTGGTGGCCATCACTTGAAGGATGTCATATCCATAAATGAAGATAGCAAATTTCAACAACTGTGGAGTATAATTTTACCACTTTTTTATATTGATAACTGACAGGTTTCATTCCTAAAACGTTCTGAAGAATTCAAACATTAATTTAATTTGAATACAGTTTCCACAAGAAAAACCTTAAGGTTTTGACCAATGGTGTTGCAAAAAATGGGATTAAATGGGGTCACTACTAAATCGTCTCTCCAACCTAAAAATAGCTAAGCTATAACAAAATAAGAACTGAAAGGTTTTTTTACTACCCTAAACAAATTATTCTTTCAACTTTTGATCTTGGAATATTTGTTCATCCGCAGCTAAACCGAACAACATGTTTGCTGTTTTAGTGGAAAAATTGCATTTTCCTTAATTTCAAATTTTACAGAATTGTTACCCATGTTACCCATTGTCGTTACCATTTGTGGGTTTGAAACACGTCTTAAGTGCCAATCATTCCGTAACAGTAGGTGGCAACCGAACAAGACGACCAACTAAGATTCGCGGATGCGGTGTCAAGCTTATTTTTAATGTTGCTTCAGGTGCCCATAATCTTCCGACAATCCAGCGCACGGTTCTAGTCAAATTAGCTTTAGGCTTTAAAAATATCACATTACATTTTGTGATAGATTTCTTGAAAGAGTAAAATTATCTAAGTGAAGTACATTCTGCGATAATTTCCGCGAATACAAACATAGTGGCAAAGACGTAGAAGTTCGGTACTGAAAAGAAGCAATTTTCTACTTCAGTGGCCTTGCACGTCGAGCGTTTGGTCGTTAACGTTCCACGGTCGGCCTCCATTGTTGCACCACCGACACTCCCGCGCGGCACTATACTGCCTTGTGTCAATAGGTAAACAGCTGTGACAGTAATGAGTTGTCTGTATTCGTTTCAAAAGATAAATAGAGCAACTAATAAATATTTTAAATTTAATTCGAATCGGTTAGGTTTGATCTAAAATAATATTTAAGTGTTGGCTTGATTTTTTTCTTAATTAAATTTCCTTTATCATATGCTACACATTTTTTCTTGTTGTTTATTTTTTCGCTTTATTCATTTTACGATCTTTTTATTACATAAATAGAACAGTTCATTAAAAGGCTAAATAGACATGAATAAGAGTAGCAAGAATTAGTTCGAAAACAAATCTCTCATGGGAAAAAGGATCACGTGTTTTTTTCACAAAAACTTGGTATCGGAGGTATATTAATAATTTTCAGTCTGATGGAGTGCCTATTGTCGAGAAGGCTAATAAATGGACTATGGGAATGGTTTTCAATTTTTTTTAAATGCTGTAAACAATTGTGTTATCTCTTCATAGTAATTATCTCACGAAAGATTATCTCTTCACTGATGTAATTGTAAACCATTTCTGATGGTCTGGTTTCAAACGGATTGTTGAGCATTAATTATTCTTCATTATATTTTAGATCGAAATCTATCTAAACTGTAATGAGTTGCTTGCCGTGCCTCCAAGTCAAATGACATGCAGCCATGTGGTTTTTTTATGACGTTACGATGTTAATAATCAATGATAATTTCTTGATTAGTATATTAATGAATAATTATAGTAATTTGATAGCTAAGAAAATGTGTGAAAAAATAAAACCAAAATTAACTTTTATTTGAAATTTTATCGTTTAAATTCTGTATAATGTTATTTTGAAGTTCAGTGAAAATGTGCCACCTATATAATTTTTAAAACTTTTCCCATTCCAAGGAAACCTGTTGTGAAAGCAAATTTATAAATTAGGGAAATGTAAGCAGCTAATAGTTCTAAATTCCCCCCTAAGAAATTAATAGCCAAAACTTAGTAGCATTCACAAAAGAAAATTGGCAAAATATCCTATATTTAGAAGTTTGAATTAGATTTGATTTTTATTTCATAAAAGGTATGCGATTTTAACATTGTTTACCAGGGTACATTTAACTGTGCTTTTGAGTAAAATAAGGACGAAGATCAATTTAAATTAATTAGCTGAATTGGCTTCAATCCGGGCGCAGCTACTAGGCATCTAACTTCATATTCTCCATTCTTTTAGTGCACAGGCCGGTTAACAATCAGACAAATTTTATTGATTTATTATTGTAATTTGTATTACATCATCCCCTAATTTATAGTAAAATTGTATTGCGTATATTTCATTATATATATATATATATATATATATATATAATAAAAATAATATACAATATTAAAAATGTTTTACTTTGAATTACAGAATAGCTCTTCTGCTTGTATTTACCTATCATTATACTAATAAATTGTCAAAAATTTTCACTTCCGTCTATATAAATTATTTCGATATGCGTCAATCGCAAATTTAAGTATTACGATGCTAATTACTCAGCACCGTACAACTAATGATAAGCATTTTTTGCAAAATTAAATCCTATTGATTGCAATAAAACGGTAATCATAGTTAAATTTTAACGACCAATATCATGTTTAATCTTTTTGCTCAATATTTTAGTTTACTTTTATATTTAAATTCCGTCGATAGTAAGTTACTAAATATAAATCATACCACCAGAGTAAATGGTTAAAAAAATGGCTGCAATGCTAACTAAAAGTGTAGGCTTCTGATACAGCCCTTGGTGTTACTAATAGTGTAAAAATACTCTGGAGGTGATTTATTATGATAAAGATTCATGATGCCTTATTAGCGGCCATCATTTTCAGAGCCGTAGCTTGATCCTCTTACTGTAACGGCAGCTATTGCTCATCGGATTTAACCTCTCAAACTGTTAACGAAATAAAACACACTCACAGTGTATTTTCAAAAAAGCAACAAGTTAATTTATTTTCGATTCTATATCTTCACTTGATTTATATTATTTTGTTTCGACAAACTGTT
Organism: Flexamia atlantica; assembly: GCA_035578135.1. Classification (NCBI taxonomy): domain Eukaryota; kingdom Metazoa; phylum Arthropoda; class Insecta; order Hemiptera; family Cicadellidae; genus Flexamia; species Flexamia atlantica. Next base: position 34,924,596 of record JAQJVK010000006.1, read on the forward strand.
AAAGATAAAGCTTAAAATGAGCTATACAATTTCTGTAGTAACAAATATTATAAAGCTAGAATTTTCTCCAAGGTAAAAAAAAAGATATATGTATGAAATGATCTTCTTGCTACAACGCATCGAAAATGGCAGTTTTCATTCCATATGAAAGGGGGCTGAAGTAGCTGTTTTCCACCTCATGGAAAGAGGTGAGGGTCAAGGCCGCGGACGTGAGCCGCTCGTCTCTGCAATGTGCAAACTTGTGTGCGAGGACGTCGATGGCGGGTTGTCAGTTGCTTCGAGAATGGCTATCGATTGTAATTCGTTGTTGCGTCGTTGTCGGTTGGAAAACTTAGTAATTTGACCAATTGGTAAAATTTGGGAATTGAAAGCGAAGAAAGTTTAGTTTTTTATGATAAAATCATTTAATGTTAGATGTTAGATTTCGGGTTTGTTGGAATGTGAGTGAATACTCGTCGTCCACCTTTTCCAAAATCGCGGTATCAGCGATTGATTTAGTTGCTAATGAAACAGTCTGATATCGGGGATGTCATCTACACAAGATCGCGGACTAAGGGAGCACCTATTAATAAATAACCAGGTGCAAGGGCTTGAAAATTGCTGGGATCACTTGAAAGAGCAGTGACAGGTCGCGTACAAAGTATCGCTTCTATCTGCTTAGTAAGCGCGATGAAGTAGGTTAATGGGGGTGCATGAGTACTTAATAAGTTTCAAATGCGATTTGGCGTTTTAACGTCGCTGTCCCATAAATCACCTTGAAGAGGTGCTGCTTGGGGGTGGGGGGTGCAATTAAAGTTAGTACTCTGTTCAGGAGTGAACTGTTTAATCTGGTGTCGGCCAATAGAATGAATGATTTTCTGCAGGGTGTTTCTAGTGCTAACGAAGTTGGTAGCGCAATGACTATAAATATCCGTGCTAATCCAGTGCGTGACACAGATCGGCAAAAGCGGCCAAGGTTCATCCCATGAATTGTCAGAAGTCCGTAGTAATTGCCTGGAGCACTTAGCAGTCATCATACATGAGGGTAAAAAACAACATGTGTTAGAAATTTGAGCTGTGAGGCTCAAAAATTTTCGTTGAGTGAAAGTTTCACCTGTAAATTTGCAATTGTATTTGAAACTGAAGACCATTCAGTGGAACCACGCAGTGGCTTCTCACAGTATCAGTGGAAGCCTAGCGTAAAACACGACACGGAGTTTAGTTGAGCTACTCTGATACTTAAGATCCCATGGTGGGGCAAAAAGTACTATGGGGAAGATAAATCGCGATTAGTGCACTTTCCATATGCCTAAAATTCTGATATTCTGACATGAAGTCTGAGTGGAGAGTGTGAAATTCCGTATTCGTAGGATGAACAATTTTTATTTCAAGGAATTGAAAGCGTTGTTTTACCTTGGACTTAAACTCCGAGTTTTGAAGGACCAGTGGGGAAAGTGACATATGTGCTATAAATTCGACCTTATGATCTTTCAAACATCACATTGGAGTTCTGCATCTTTAACACTATAAAGTTATGCCGGGAAGCGGCGAGGCGTGTCTTAGGGTCAAAACTTCAACAAATGACGCTTTTTCGATGTGGTGGGGTTGGTTGATACTGTGAGGAGGGGTGAACACAGAACGAAAATTTTCCGTTTTCATCCAGAAAAGCGTGTAATGTCTTCACCTTTGGCCAACAGACAGGATGTCTATTGTTTGTTAGGGTTTCCCACTTATTTCGCCCATCTCTCTCGTATTAAAATATTGATTTGTGGTGATGATTAAGTATTTTTATTAACATTTATCACAAAACTTAATACTAATCGATAGTTCAATTCGTTCAGCCCATTGTTAGTTGGTTATAATTAGTTTAACCTAACATTAACTCTAATGAAAAGGACAATTAGCTGATTGTTTTAAATAGCAAGAACAAGATTAATAGTAGTTTTCATTACTAGTCTTGAAAGTGACCTATTGCTGGGGGGTATTGCATTTACGCGCGAGGCGTAGCCGAGCGTGGAAAAAGCTATCGAGCCCCCCAATAACACTTTTGAGACGAGTATTGAACATTATTTTTCATTAAGATATCGAAAAACTTGTAAAAAACATGAATAGTTTTGTTTATTCAACTTAGTTCCAAGAAAAAAAAACGAACCATAACGCTGAGTTTCCGTGCTTATGTCGAGGTACAGTAAATGCAACAGCTGATTGGTCTGCACTGCAAAATCCCATAACGGTTACTTTCCGTCCATAACATATGCACAGAAAGTTAACGTTATGTAATTTGACCGTACATTAGCGGGAGGTACAGTAATGCAACAGCTGATCGGTCTGCACCACAAAATCCCATGACGGTTACTTTCCGTCCACCACATATGCACAGAAAGTTAACGTTATGTAATTTTGCCGTACATTAGTGGGAATAACCCATTTTCTTAGCTCATTTTACGTTTATAAAGTGTACTTTCGTGTGTAGAGTAATGAAAATACTCTTTGGGAGAAAACCTCGAAAGGTAAACAAGTTGTTAATTTGTCACTTAGCGTTATACATTGAGCAGTTTAAAGGAAAATATCGTTCATCACACGGCTGCTTTTCATTACTCGTTCATTTAAAAAAAAAAAAAAAAAAATTTTGAACGAAAAGCGTCACTTTTGGCCCCAGTAGAGACATATAGCTAACGATGTCATTTCTTAACGATGATTATATTTTTATTTCAATATTATTACAAGCTGTCTGACCATTTTTCAACTTTGTTGCTAGGAAAGTAGTAACAAATAAAGAGTGTAAGCTGATTTCTGAATAAAGGAAAAGGAACGAATCCCTGTAAATGGGTAATTCCGGTGGTTTGTTAGGCCATACTGAAAGATTAAGAAGTTAAAACTGTTAACCTCCAGTAATAAAAACTGGTTTCCTGTAATCACTATTATACAGGGTGGTCCCATAAGTAAAGTTCCAAACTCCAGAAAAGGTTATATGGGTCAAAACGAAAAGAAAATAGAGAATAAATTTTTTTCCAGAAACGCTTCGTTCACCGGGAGTCCGCTCTTGTGTATTTTTAACAAAATAATTGATATCTTCGAATATTTTCAATCGATCTTTATAGGACTCTGTATGTTTGTGAAGGAAAAAGAGACCTACTCTAGAAAAAAAATTATTTTGGTCCAACTTATAATTTTAAATTGGCCTCCATTTTAAATTTTAAACCAAAATGGCAGTAAAACGGTGAAAACAAAAAAAATTTAATCAATTTTTTATATTTTTATTTTCAATATGTGTGTGAACACAAAGAATTTAAATCGTATAAAAATAACCTAGATACATTGAAAGGATTTAATGAGTCCAACAACATAATGTCTCAATAAATTGCTCATTTGTTGCCTCTTCGTGTACATTTCAATTTATCTCGGTTATTTTTTGTCAGATTCTATTTTTATTTTGTATTGACAGACTGAAAATAAAATTTTCTAAACATTATTTTCCTCAACAATTTTTCCATTTTTGACCTTTTCCCACTATTTTGGTTTAAAATGGACACCATTTTGAAATTTTAAGTTGGACTAAATTGTAATTTTTTCTAAAGTAGGTCTCTTCTACTTTCACAAGCACACCGAGGTTTAAAAAATATGTTGAAAAAATTCGAAGTTATAAATTATTCAGTAAAAAAACAAAATGGCTGATCTCTGGTAATCGTAAAATTTTTGAAGAAAAAATAAGTATTATTTAACCTATTTCAACCTATACAACCTTTTCCCGGAGTACTTTACTTATGTGATACCCCATACAACAACAAGGGGCTTAGTACTAAAGACGATAGCTCCACTCCGTAAACTTGATTACGTGCTGAATAAACGTAATGAAAGAAAAATTAACTTCAATCATAACCTCTTTAACCTTCATTCACTTGAAAGCAGTGGGTTTATGGCCTTAATTGTCATTGGTTCCACTTAAATACTCGCACATCGAACTTCATGCACAAACAAAAAAACTTTTTTTATATACTAATTTCCCATTAGTTTTAGTATGATATTTGTATATTGAGCTTCATGCTTGATACCCATGTTTATTTTGTAAAATAGGACTGCTTAATGCGAAAAAAGTCAACAAAATGTCCATAGAAAGATATAAAGCCAGTTCTGTAAGGAACTTATACCTTAACGAATTAGTTTTCTAATTCACTTTGAGTTAAAATTCAAAATCACTCTTTAAAGGCTATAGAATCATTTCAACAGATAAACTTTTTTTCAAAACAATTTCCCATTGAAGTGTACTGTTCACACATTAAAGCCTATTGCGTGATTTCAATAATATTCAAGAGTAAACACAATTTTCAATGAATGAAGCTTAACGCTACTCGGCGGAAACATAAACGTTTATTTACTTCAATTTACTGAACACAGTTTCCCACTCTCTTGTCTAGTGCAAATTGAAAATACATCTCCTCCGTGCGCCTTTTGAGCATAAGCAATTTTACTTTAAATAAATTCATCATAAATATATTCTTCTTTCTTATACATTTATATTGAAAGACGCTTTAAAGCAACGTATAAATGTTATTGTAATGATTTGTTAGGAAATTAATTATTTCATTTATAAAAAGTTTATTGTTTTAAAGGACGATGTTGAAAAGTAACTAGCTGTTAAATATTTAACTAAGAAAAAAGAAACAAACCTTTAGTGTTATTGATTGATCTTCAATGGCGATGATCGTAATATTTTGTGTTTTTTCCACAAATCACGCATAAAGTTTTTATTTATTTCTGTATGAAATCAGATCAAAACTTAAAAAAATTAAGTAAGCTTATATTGGTCTTAGTATTAATTTTTACTTGATGAGACTGAAAAGTTGCAGAACTTAATCTCAGCAAGTAGGCCTAAGTTTCTAAGCATGAAGGCGAAGGATTTAGTTTCAGTTATATATTTCCTATTTTTTAATATAGTTGAAAGCACCGAGTAAATATAAAGGCCTATTCTTGTAGTGTGTTGTTTAAAAACGCATAATCTATCTTGCTATGATCATTAGTCAATGTCAGGCTCACTCTACTTGTTCTGTAAAGTGCTACGTCTTAAAACATCGCAGCATATTCAGTGCAAGCACAATTCTCATATGAATCAAGGAAGCGCTGCTCAGTGGCTTTTGCAAATTAATTTGAATTACGGATAGTGGTTTTAAAGTATTGCATTTATCAGAATAATATAACATTGTGAATACTAAAAAATTTCAAACTAAAGTCAGAAGAAATGGTTGAAGCTAAAGTCAGAAATAACTGTTTTCCTTATTTCATAAATAAATAAATGTGCACTCCCTCAGTGCATAAATAACTGCTTTACGGTTAAACAACGTAAGGAGTTTCAATAACAAGTTCTTAATTGTTTCTGAGTAACATTGTACCTTTTGCTTTGGAATTATGTTTTTGCATAGCTAAAAAACACCACTTGCCGTTTAGTTTTTTCCTAATGATTTAAAAAAAATACCACGACCTTATCCTTTGCAATTAAGCCTAATCAATAACAAAAAAAATCGTAAGAAAAAGTTTAGAGACAAAAACAAAGCCGTTACGTCCTGTAGTCATGACCAACTAATTAGCAAGATTTTTAGCAATTAGCAATTAGCAAACATAATTCGAACGTTTCCATGAAGATAAAGAGCAAAGTGTGTATTCTAAAGAAAGATTCGTCTATGAGTTATACAAATATTGGAAAAAGCTTAGTTGATTTAAAATCAAGCTACCTTTTAATTGCAGACACAAATTACCAGTGCAAGCCTGCTGTACATGGAGAGGGCACAAGATGAAAAATCATCCCAAGAAAATAAAATTACCTGACAATTACTAACTGACGTTTTCCCACTCCACACCAATGCAAATATTCAGCTGTACCATTGACTTTAAATGGATTTTAAGTCAATTTCTGTACTGTCTACTGAATCTAGAGTTATGTCCGAAATCGGATAAAAATTATAAAATCCCAATTCCTTTGCGATTAATCGGCAACACTGTGGAACACTGGATTAATCCTCATGATCGACACTGTGGAGCACTGGATTAATCCTCATAATCACCACACTGTGGAACACTGTGGATTAATCCTCATGATCGGCACACTGTGGAACACTGTGGATTAATCCTCATGATCGGCACACTGTGGAAAGCAAAGCAAAGGCCGATCCTCAAAATCTTTACTCACTCAATAAAAGAGGTTGATGAAATACCCTATAAACGTCTCATTGATTTGAGGAGAATTAATAGAGTCTAAACAAAGTGTTTACATTAAGTACCTAAATTTAAGAATAATAAAAACTGTTTCTAGGACTTAAGTTATTACTAACAAGGAAATTACGACTCAACGTGAAACATAATACAGGTGCATAACGAAGCCTTAAATAATTTGATTAAAACTTTATTTGTAAAATTTAATACAATACGGCATTTTTATATTAAAATATTCAAATTTAGACAATTTACCATTGGTTCTGTCAAACTGTGCGTATAACATGATGTAATTTTTTTGCATTAATGTTTGTTAAATTTACGATTGAGTTTGGTGATACGGTCTCAATGAAGGCTCAATTAGAAATAGGCTTTTAAATCTTATTGGCAGATCTAAAACAATATAAAGCTGTATTTTAACATAACAATTTTTTTACAATTGGTAGACTTACATCAAAGAATTTATTTAAACCTACATCATAAGGTAAACCGTCACAGACCGAACGTGATGTAAAGTTTAACAATGTCAGCTCTCGCTCAATCGCAAATAAATAACCTCCTTCAGAATATTTTGTAGAGTGCTTCAAAGCTTGGTCTATTCTGACTGATAATGTAACTTCAGTACACAATTAAAAACTATAACTATACAATTTCCCAAACATTTTACAGATTACGTTACCTTAAAAGTGCATAACGTTAATGACTTGAAGCTACTATACAACAAGTAAAATATGGAATGCCAACATTTGCATCCAATCAATATCCTAATCCACATGGCTCACTTCAAAACGCAGTTGGGTTTCCGCTTTTACGTTTCCGAGACAACTGTATGAGCTATGATTGAGCTTGTATTGGAGCTTCTATTAGGTATATTTAAAATTTGAGGACTGACTCTTTAAAAATCTATAATTTATGAAGAACTTGGAATATGTTTCCTTTTTATCAACACAGTATTTTGAGTTAAAAGAAGCACCATTTCTTGAGCTGCCACCACAAGAAATGGTTTTTGCAATTTTGTTTTTAACAATTCCATCACAATTTCGACAACATATTTTTGGATACATTTACTATTTGAAAACTAAACTCATTCTTTAATCTAAAGATTAAAAATCTAGCGCCAAGAACCATATGCCTGCTGCTAGCTAAAGTCAAACCAATTTTAACAATTAACTTCATGTTTTTAAGTGTTTAAAATTAGGAAGTTTTGCCTGTGATTGTGGGATTGATAGTAAATTTCCGATAATGGTAACAATGACCAAAATCTGCTTCATAAACAGATCAAGGGATTTAAAGAGGATTATATCTGACGCAGTTACGCGAAATACCGATTTACAAACGTACGATCCCATTGACTAGTAAGTTTTATCTTAACTGCGATAAATTACTAGCCATAAGTACTTTATATAAATGTTTTTGAACCAACCAGCTCATTAAAATAACACCTAGAAACTATAATACCATTTTTCGCCCAAGAAAAATAGGTTGTGATCGGACATAATAAAGTCTTAAAAATCAGGCGACTTTTGTATAACCGTGTATCATCTACAAATAAAGTAGCCAACAGTTAGAAGCAATTAAATATTTAACGAATACCTTACAGATTCAAATGGAATCCAAGTTCTAATTATTTTCTGGATTAATTAATATTTACTTTATTTTACCGCATGCTTATTACGTCTTATGTCTTTGACAATGCGCCATGAGTAGACCTACAACTTGAAATATCAACATTTATGCTTAACGTTTTTGTATTTGTGCTGGAAAGTCTAAAATAAAAAAATTATTACAGAAGTTAGTTAATTGTGAAAAAAACTGTTCACTATATACACAATACAGGGCGAATCTTCTAAGCCGTCCACAACAGATGGTAGACGAACGGCTTCACATACAAAGACGAAACAAAATCTTTCCCCACTAATTCATACCCAAGGAACAAAGAAAAAATATTTTTAACCTTTTTAAAATACAGGGTATTCCAAAAACCGGAGGTCATGGGTTCGAATCTCAGAATTTTCAAATGTAAACATATGTCATGTTATGCATAGTTTTAAAGCTCTAAACAAGAAAAACTATTTGGTAAAAACAGAACGCATTTATCTTTATTCATTTCAAAATGTCGGCCATTTTCGTGAAATTGTTGGTATTTACGGAATACCCTGCATCTTGAGAACTACAAAACATATTTTTGTTCTGTTTACAAATTATCAATCCTCGTAAACTCAGCTTTAATTTGATATACAACATGCCAACATTTACAAAATAAAAGTTTTTGACAGTACATTTTATTTTGTTTTAATGTTGATAGCCCTGAAAGTCAAAAAATTTAAATGGCAGCATCAAATAGCACAATATTTTACAGATCTTGCAAAGGCCAACAACTTTTCAATTTACACCTAGCTCTTATCTTTGGTGGTTTTTTTCTAGTTGTAATCAAAAACTCCATTTTACCATTTAAAGCCCATGTTAAATATGTAGTCTTCAAGGCATTTAAATTTTCATCCATTAAACTTAAGTACTGCACATTTAACATGGCCTTTTTATGGTAAAATGGAGTTTTTTGCTTATAAATACCAAACCACCAAAGATAGGACCTAGGTGTAAATTGAAAAGTTGTTGGTCTTTGGAAGACCTGTTAAATAATGTGCTATTTGACATATGCTACCTTTTCAGTTTTTGACTTTCAGGGCTACCAACATTAAAACAAAATAAAATGTACTGTCACGTCTTTTATTTTTTAAATGTTGGCATGTCGTATATCAAATTAAAGCTGAGTTTACGAGGATTGTTAATATTTAAACTGAACAAAAATATGTTTTGCAGTTCTCGAGATACAGGGTATTCCGTAAATACCAAAAGTTTTCACGAAAATGACCGCCATTTTGAAATGAATAAAGATAAATGCGTTCTGTTTTCACCAAATTGTTTTTCTTGTTTAGAGCTTTAAAACGATGCATAACATGACATATGTTTACATTTGAAAGTTCTGAGATTCGAACCCATGACCTCCGGTTTTTGGTATACCCTGATTTTAAAAAGGTTAAAAATATTTTTACTTTGTTCTTTGGGTATGAATTAGTGGGGAAAGATTTTGTTTCGTCTTTGTATGTGAAGCCGTTCGTCTACAATCTGTTGTGGATGGCTTAGAAGATTCACCCTGTATAAATATATCTTTACAGTAAAAATATGATATATAGTTACTCTCTGTAATAGTTTATATAATCAGCTGATAACCTGATTATTTCTAATGTTTTATGTTTATATTATGATTTATGAATTTGGTTATGTGTTGTATTATTAAAATATAAAATGTTTAATTATTCTTAGTATTTCTTTAATCAAGTTTGTTAGATACTAAATTGGCGACGAGATGGCTGGAGTTATTAAAATAAAAAAGAAACTTACTACAAATAGGATCCAAATAACTAAAGCCTACAAGACAATTGTGAAAGATAAATCAGTTGATGGAGTGATGAGGCCACAGTACGATTGTCATCTTTGGAAACATATTGGGAGCGGTTTGAAAGTGCTCAAACTGAACTAGAATCCACTGTGGACGAAGAGGAAATTGAAGAATTAGCAACTGACAGGAGTGAGATAGAGGAATTGTTCATAAAGACTAAAGTAGCTTTAAGAGACAAACTATCACCACCATCTATGACTGTTACAACTCAGTCTTCAGTTCAACCTTCCGTTACATCAAATATTGCTTTTTTGCCTTTTGATGAAGGAGAATCATTTACAAATTTCATAAGGAGATTTGAAAACTTTATTTCGTTGAAAGAAATTTCGGATAATAAAACAAAACTGTGTACATTACTTGCTGTTTTTCCACCTAAACTACATGAACAGCTTCAAGACCTAGTTTCTCCAGATGATCCTTACAAGATGGAGTATGACTGTGTGGTCAAGGTATTAAAGGACTATTTGGAACCATTACCGAGTGTTATTTCTCTACAACACAAATTTCTATGTCGTATTCAACAAGATGAATCAATCATGGATTTTTCTATGGAGCTTAAGAGACTGGCAAAGGATTGTCATTTTCAATGTGATTGTGGGAAGTCTGTATCAGACATGTTATTAAGAATGCAGTTTGTTAGAGGACTTAAAGACAACGACGTGAGAGAACAATTATTACAGAAAACAACATCGACTGCTTTCAAAGATACAGTACAAACCGCAATATCCTTGGAGTCCTCAAGACTGGAAAGCAATATGATATCACACCCGACAGAAGCTACTGTTCTCAAGTTAACAACAAGTCCTGACAGAAGTAATTCAAGACTTAATAAGAACATAACCAAAAGTTCTAATAAAGAAGTGAAGACCAACAGACCTCCTCCAGTTCACTCCAAATTTGACCAATTACAGGGACGGTGATACCGATGTGGGGATCGATTCCATAAAGCCAACACTTGCAGGTATAAAGATGAATTCTGCAATGCTTGTAATAAAGTCGGTCACTTAGCCAGAGTTTGTAGGACAAAGTACAGGGCTAAGCGTATTAACCAGATCGAAAACAATGAGAACCTACCTGATATTGATCATGCAACATACGATACAAATAAGATACAAATAAATGGTTCTGACAAGTTCATGATTGATGTCAAAGTAGAGGGAAAGCCAATTCAAATGGAACTAGATACTGGAGCAGCTTTATCATCCATATCTTACAAGGATTACAAGAAACTTAATCTAAACAAGAGACTATTTCACACTCACGTACAACTGAGAACTTACACAGGTGAAATAATCAAACCCAAGGGGTTAGTATATGTTGAATTCAACTTCAAAAACAAGTCATATTTTGGAAAACTATTCATTATCGGTCAAGATGTTGAACCAATTTTCGGAAGAGACTGGCTAAGGGAGGTCAACATAGAAATCGGGGATATCAGGTCCATTCAAGAAAATTCATGCGACCTATCTAAAATCCTCACAGAGTTTTCTGATATTTTCAAGAAGGAAATAGGCTGTATTACAAGTGAACATGTACATTTATCCCTACAAGAAGGATGCAAGCCCATTTTCATAAAACCGAGACAAGTGCCATTTTCAATTAAAGGAAAAGTAGAAGAAGAACTCAATCGACTTGAGAATGCCGGTATAATAACTAAGGTGAATAACTCACTTTGGGGAACACCAATTGTTCCAGTGGTTAAACCCAACGGATCTGTAAGAATATGCGCGGACTACAAAACTACACTGAATAAAGTCATACAAGATGAAAAATATCCAATACCACGTATAGAGGACATTTTTGCAGAAATGAATGGAGGGAAACTATTTTGTACCCTAGACATAAGCAATGCTTATCTACATATGCCAATGGATGAGGAAAGTTCAATTATGCAAACTATAAGTACTGAAAAGGGTCTTTACAGAGTCAACAGAATGATGTTTGGCGTTAAAATAGCACCATCGGTGTGGCAAAGGTTCATGGACAGAATATTACAGGGAATCAGTGGTGTTAAATGTTTCTTTGATGACATTATTATTCAAGGGTCAAACTACCAAGAAACTCTACAGAGACTGAGACTAGTACTTAACAAGCTTAGGGAAAATAATCTGAGATTGAACTTCGAAAAGTGTAAGTTCTTCCAGAAAAGGATTGTTTATTTGGGTCATACGATCGATGAAAATGGACTTCATAAAGGATCTGTAAAGGTAAAAGCTATTATTGAAGCAAAACGGCCGTGTGATGTGAACCAACTACGTTCTTTCATAGGTTTGGCAAATTACTATAATAAATTCATACCTAACCTGGCAGAGAAGCTAAGCCCATTGAATAAGCTGCTACAGAAAGGCAAGAAATTCGAATGGACAACAGAATGTGAAGAAAGTTTCCAATCAGTTAAGAGAGACATTGCCAAAGACGAAACTCTAATTCACTACAATCCCTCATTACCTTTGATACTGTCGACAGATGCATCTCCAACGGGCTTAGGTGCTGTAATTTCTCACCGGCTAAAAGATGGGTCAGAAAAACCAATTGCCTTTGCGTCACGATCCCTTTCTAAAAGCGAGAAGCAGTACAGTCAAATTGATAAAGAGGCTACCGCAATATATTGGGGGGTAAAGAAATTTTTCCCATACTGCTTTGGCCGGAAGTTTACACTTGTAACGGACCATAAACCACTAGTATCTATTTTTCACCCTTCGAAATCGTTACCCGCAATGTCAGCTACACGTTTGTTGAACTACGCTCTTTTCCTTGCTGGTTTTGATTATTCTATTGAATACAGAAAAACTTCTGATCATTCCAATGCAGATTTTCTGTCAAGGTTCCCGGTAGAAAAGATTGAGGAAGGTGATGATCTGTACTCAAAGTTTCAAATGAACCAAATATCAGTGTTACCTCTTACACAACAAACGATTGCAGAACACACAAAAAGAGATCCTGTTCTTTCCAAACTCGTTACAGCACTCGAAAATGGGGATGATCTTGAGAAAATCGGATTTAACAATAATGAGTTTACCTTACACAAAGGATGTATTTTCCGCGGCATTAGAGTCGTAATACCTTCATCTCTTCAAAATGAAGTACTTAAAGAATTACATATGGGCCACCTAGGGATGACAAAGATGAAAGCAATGGCCCGTAGTTATTTATACTGGAAGAACCTGGACAAGCACATCGAAGAGTTGGTTAGAAACTGTAAAATGTGTGACCAAAAGAGGAATGAACCTCCAAAAGACAAGACTCACCCATGGGAGGAACCATCTGGACCTTGGGAGAGAATTCACTTAGATTTTCTGGGACCAATGAACGGGAATTACTTCCTAATCATCATCGATGCGTACACTAAATGGTTAGAAATAATACATACGAAAACAACAACATCAGAATGGTGTATTAAGAAGCTACAGCATCTGTTTTCAACTTTTGGTCTCCCTTTGACAATTGTAACAGATAATGGAACCCAATTTACAAGCACAATTTTTAGAAAATTTCTGATAGAGAATGGAATATGCCATAGAACTTGTGCACCATTTCATCCGTCCAGCAATGGACAAGCGGAGCGCTTCGTACAAATTGCCAAGAAGGGGTTAAATTCGATGGCGGGAGAGAGAGGTGATTTACAAATTAAAATCGACGTATTGGTTACACAACTGAGGAAAGCACCGAGCTCTACAACTGGGGTGTCCGCTTACAGGATGATGTTTGGTAGAGACATCAGGACAAGATTAAATGTCATGTCAGATAAAGGGGCAGAGCATAAAATAGAGGAACATACAAAAATGGGAAGAGAGTTTAGTGTGGGGCAAAAGGTACAAGCGAGGAATTATGCATCGAAAGATAAGTGGAGACTTGGAGACATAGTACAAAAAGTGGGAAATGTCATGTACAAAATAAAGATGGACAATGGATTGATTTGGACAAGACATGCAGACCAGATACTCCATAAACATTAAGAGGGGAGAATTGATATATAGTTACTCTCTGTAATAGTTTATATAATCAGCTGATAACCTGATTATTTCTAATGTTTTATGTTTATATTATGATTTATGAATTTGGTTATGTGTTGTATTATTAAAATATAAAATGTTTAATTATTCTTAGTATTTCTTTAATCAAGTTTGTTAGATACTAAAAAATAATAATAACATTTTAATACACGTTATATTGTAAACTTCGTAATATCATAAACATAACAATCAATATCGGTGTATGTTGGCATTGGAGTAGCATCAAAACGATTGATCAGAAATACTTCGTTGTGGGATTGTGTAGGATTTGATGGCGATAAAAGCAATTTCAAGCAGTTACGATTCTCAATTCTAGAATGTAGAGTAGGTTATCTGCGTACACCATGCGTGCAGGTCACTGACGGATGCCGACCTCGCCTGGGCCGCGATTGTTCTTGACTCAGGTGTGTGGTCATTGCGAATGACTGACGTGAGAAAGTGATGGCGCTGCGTGTATTTCGAATATGAGTCTTGCTTGAGTCGAGGGTGATTAATGTAAGATGAACAAAATACCGAATTGCTCTCCGGTGATGATCTTAGCCTGAATAATGTGGTTGCAAGGTTTCGTCACGATGGATCTAGTTCTGTAGCACAACCCTTTAGTAGCGACCAGGTTTTCGTCTTGAGGAATTTCAGTGCAATGACGTTAAATTTGTTGTCGAATTTGGTCAGTACGATCTATCCTTCTAATATTATATGGTTTGTGAGTTTGATTGCTTGTCATATTATGTAAGTCAGCTGTAACAACGTATCCATTTGTTAAGCTAACTACGAGCTGGTTGATTTTAACGAATTTAATTGATTCTTTATAAAAATATTAAGAATATCTAACATGTCCATACAACCTATGTAAATAGAATCTTATTACTTAATGAATCTTATTATAATTTTGACGTGTGCGAAACCACGTGTAACATCTAGTTCTTTGATAAGACGTTTCTTCAAAACTTGGAGCAGCGATACGTCGCCGCTCTTACTCAAATCAAGATGATCGACCCTTTCTTCCTCATTTAGCTGAGCCATAAGACATGAAATACCTTCTCTGCTTTTAGACTTCGATGCGCGGCTTGGCCGAGACGTAGGGGCTTGTTGGCCACCGGCTCGTTTGCATATGAAGAGATAACATTCATACCTGTTTCCTGAGGACCGTTTGTGTATGAAGTGGTATCATCCATTTCATATGCTTCCGTAGGTCCTTTGTAGCTCATCTTCATTGCTGATTCTGTATAAAATTTCGTTGCAGAGACCTTTCGTGTTTCACTTTTAGATTGGATGCCGATTTACTTATAATCCTAAATAACTTGAAAACTGCGCACAAAAAACACGAATATAAATCAGCTTATTTGGTCTAGTTGTTGTTAAGAAAAAAAATTCCTTTAAGAATAACATGGAAACTATGAAAGGCTGTATGTGTATGACGGAAAGCATATTTACACAGTCTTTTGACCGGTTCCAATCCTGAAATACTCCAATGCTGAAAACCCCATTTCAAATTACAAACATTCTTGAATGAGAAAAAAATCCTCTAGGCAAAGAGTGCTCGTTTTAAAGAATATAGGATTGCACATATACTAATCTTGTTACAGACCGACAGACGGAAAACTAAGGATATCAGTACCTACGTCGATAGCTACTTTTTTATTTTTTTTATTTAGAGGAATCAATTCCAAATGTTTGTTACGTTACCGCCTTTATAAACACTCTGTTTGATTAACTTAATGAAATTTAATTTCTTTTGTTATTGGCAATTTATTAAATTTAATCATCGCAAGTAATTTTCACCACAATAACTTGAATGTTAACAAAATAAATGAAACGAAGGTAGTAGTGATGACACGAACGAGACATCGATTCGACCGCATCCAACATGTGGGCCGGGATGAGTGCGGTTATTCGTCAGGGAGGGTCGGTCTGTGTTATCCCACTGTTATTTGTCATGATCCGGCAGCTCAGTCGCCCGACACGGACTCCGGCGACCGCAGCGACACACTCGCTGTAACCTGGCCGTTCCAGCAGAAGGATCACAAAAATAATTTTCATTAAAAAGGTTCAGGGGCATAAATAGGTTATTTAACACATACCTCCCACTTTTTACTCTCGTATAAACTAACTATACATTTTTTTTAATTTTATGTGTATGTGGGTTTATGGTGATTGATATCCTGAATGGAAGATGTAATAAGAATACTGTTCAATCAACGGTCTAATTTGCTATTTGAATCCCACAAATATGGTGGACTTTTATTACTTGACCTCTTGCCATGCTATGTTTTAATACAAACGACCTAGTTTTGATTGGCCGTTTTGTGTCTGTTACGTAGGTGCAGTCCAATTGAATGTAATGAAATGAAACAGAATTAGACCACATATATAATACAGAGAGAGTGGTGTAATAATTTTTCAAACTCGTTTCAATCTTGAAGTCGTTTTAACGTGTATTTCACACGAAAAGTTTGTGACACCTTTTTAGAATAAATTTGATTTGTGTACAACCTGGACGATCTACCACGTTCACATTGAAACAGACGTATCTGGAGACTATGAAGTATCGGAAACACATCGTCTTCAGCTGGTTTTTCATTGATTTGACCGGGTTGAGTACAGACGTAAATAAATCTAAAAAAGTAATTTGTAAATATAAAAATCATCCAGCAAATATAGTCAATCAAAATTGTAGTTTCTACTCCAGAAGATTATTAATGTTGTAGCCACTCGCTTTATTTTAGCAATTCATGGAGTGTTCGACTCTGCATTGGCACTTGATGAACAATCTCACTCATTCGAACGGTTTTGGAGCACTCGTCGATCTTAATCAAAAGGATACAGTATTTGCTGAACGAAACTGAGCACTTATAGTCCAGGAATTCCAGAAAAATTGGCCCAACAAATCCTGAACAAGCTGAAACTTCGCACAGATATCATAAACTTCCC
This sequence comes from Flexamia atlantica, assembly GCA_035578135.1. Taxonomy (NCBI): domain Eukaryota; kingdom Metazoa; phylum Arthropoda; class Insecta; order Hemiptera; family Cicadellidae; genus Flexamia; species Flexamia atlantica. The sequence continues at coordinate 34,941,183 of JAQJVK010000006.1, forward strand.
TAAAAATGTCATAAGTCCTCAGAAATCCCCGCTTTTCATCAGCCGTCATCTTGAAAAGACCATTCCCGGTTCGTGTTTTTCTATACATTTTTTCAGTCAATACAAAAACCATGATATAGAAAAAGAGCGTAAAAGGCTTTATTTGTAGAGGATACAATTTCCAATAAAATTAGTATAAGCAAGTACAAGATGTTAAAAAAAACAACTCCTTTCCCATTAATTAAAAAGATTTATACAAGCATAAAAGTAAACTCGCCCACTACATACATACACACATCGCTCTTATACGTTTACGGGATAAGCATTCGGATAAGTTTTCGGAATATTTTCCATTTCTCCGTCATTGGTCAGTTGTCCAATGATCATAATCAGCATTACTTTGACTAAATTTTGAAACTTTTTGTCTCTTGTAATGTTTTTCTAAAATCGACGGGTTTTAATATATTTACCTTCCAATTAAAAAAAAACCAGTCGCAATTTTGGAATAGTATTATGTAGAATTTAATATTTCTTACCAAAATAGACCTTAATATAATTTGTGCCCAGGTGAGTTGTACACTTTTTGCGGAGCCCTGGTGCACTGCTGGGCACTCCATGAAATGCACATTGACAGCAAGTGGCTCGGAAAGTTAAGTCTAGTAATAGAACATCCATTTTAAGCGTCATCTTAAGATCCTCTTAAGGGCCATGTTAAAAAAATATATATTTTGGATCGTAAGTAAAGAATCTATTACAGCAATCTTATTTGGGAGATTGAGCTTTTGTCGTTTAGAATTCCTCGATTTAGGAAATGTATTTAGGACTTAGTATTTATCTTCTTAACACATGTTTTAAACTCAACGAGCTTGGCGTTTCGCCAGACAATTAAGTGAAGGTGTAAATTTTCTTTGTTTCCTCAGCACCCTGCCGAATATTTTACTCTATTCTCTTGTTATATTTTTAATCGAATATGTTAATTTACGTAAAAATATTGTTATCATGATTTAATACATCCCGTAATGTAGAGTATGAACCATATGTATAAGCAATTATTATTCACTTTTAAACAAATCGAATAACTATCAGTGATCTTCGCTTTTCTAAGTATAATATTTTGTTTAAGGCTATAATTTATTATTTGGAAGTGTATTTTACATTCGTTCTAAAGATATGTTTCTATTCATTAAAACTCTAATGTACTCTGATTTAGAAAACTTAGAATTTTCCCGAAATAAGTACAAAAAGAAAATACGAGTATAACCTGTGAGAACAACACAAACAGCCAGTAATGATACATGGAAACACCCCCTGGAGTGATCGCACAGAAGCGTTAGTGTCGACATTATCCGCCAACAGCGCTGTACGGCTCCCGCGGCAATGCTTATACGAACATGTTATTTCCTTAAATGCCATATTGAAATGCCATAGCTTGTTATTTTTTAAGATTAAGTCATAACCTCATTCAAAAAACTTGTTTCACTCTATTGCAGCAAAGAAAAAACCTGCTAAAGTTTGAAAAAAAAAACACTAATCTTCACCCAAAGTCATGTAAAACGAGTGTAAGCGTTCAAATAAAAAGTCTCGAGTACAAGGTTGTCCTTAAGAGCGCGATAACTTAAAAGTAAAACGTTAAATTTTCAAGTAGGCCATTCGAGTCACATCATGGTTAAAATAAAGTGACTTTTATTTCAACCCTATTCATCATTTACTGGATTTATTAATTTATTCATTCACTAGGTCACAAAATATAATGAGTTTTTGTTAGTAGTAGGTGACATGTCATAACACTTGACCTAAGTTAAATATTTTAAAAAATCGTCTACGGTGTAAAATCGGGGGAATACCTTGGGTCCTAATGGTATCTAATCATTTTTGCTTTAAATTTTCTATGAACTTTCATTGCGAATGTCCAGTCCGGTATAAAATGAGTATTTTTTTCAAAAGAAGCTGTCCTATGCTTGGAAGACAAACATGATTATTTGTACATAAATAACAACGACCGTTTTTCAAAAGCGAATATTTATGAAGTTCAATTTTAACGAAGAGAATGGAAAGTAAACTTAACATTCATGGCGTTGTCAGTAAATCAAACTTTTTGAAAATGGATCAAGAAGAAGCTCTATGACTAGATTGTGTCAAAGTTCGAGCGATTCACTTTTTAATTCTAAATACTGCAGAACTAGTTTGTGAATGACCCCAAAAGATTATGATTAAATTCAATTGGCTAAACATGATTAAAATTTCCAATTTCATGATTTCCAAACTCACTCAAGTTAAGCCAAAAAAACGAAAACCAAGACTCTGAGACGTGATGTATAACATCCCATATGAGTGTAATAAAAGGTACTTTGGGCAAATTTCCAGCCCATTAAATAAAAGAGTAGAAGAACATAAAAAGAACATCATTCAAATGTAAGAAAATAGCTCAAAACTCTGTAAACATGCATTATCAGAGAGCCATCAAGTAACTGGAAAGTAAAAGCAACTAGTATAATGCTAATACGCTGTATGCATGGCTGTGGAAAAAGATACAATAGCCCAACCAAGAACAACTATAAGCCAAATGTACATTCCCTTGATGGAGGATGAAGTAACAAACAAAATTCAATTTGGACAACAATTTCAAAATTATTTTCAGTGATAAATACATTATGTGTAGACATCAGAATTCTAAAAAATTTCATAATCTTACCTGTTTGTAATGATTTCACCTTATATAAAAAAAAATTAGTAGTGTTTATAATTACATAACCTGTTACAGTTAAAAGGCTGACGATGGACCTAGAACATGGTCCGAAATACACCATTTTTCCAAAAAATGTTTAATTGTAATGATGTGTAGCCGTTTGAATTTTAATTGACAAATTTAAAATGTATGGTATTGGAGGTCAGGCACTTGCATGGTCAATATTTTTCTCAAAATGTAGAAAGCAGGCTGTAAAAATAAATGGAATTATTAGTGAAATTTTAGATTTAAGATATGGCACAGCTCAAGGCAGGGTTATGGGTCCGACCGTTTTCCTTTTATTTATAAATGATCTGTTAAATATTAAATTACACTCTACAGTTTTTGCCTATGCAGATGATACAGCTTTGGTTTGTTCAGCACCGAGTCGGGAAATGTTAATGTTAAATGTTAGTTTAGACTTAGATATAATATCCAAATGGCTAATAAAAAATAGGTTGTTGATTAATGTGAATAAATCCAAATGTATAATATTTTTTGATTACGACCAACCAAACAAAGCCTTCAGAAAATCTTTGAACTATTTTGCCATAAGCATCACTGTCTTTATAAATGTGAGTGCCAACCAATTGAGATTGTAGAATGTGTAAAGTATTTACGAATATATGTGGATCAGTACTTGAAATGGGATCAGCAAATTAATAATCTTTGTAAAAAACTACGTAAAATAAACTATTCTTTATATTATATTAGAAATTATATTTAAAATAAGCATTTAAAAAATTTATATATTTCTTGGTTTGAAAGTACATTACGATACGGCATTATACATTTTGGAGGTATTTATCCTACAATACTAAAACCCCTTGTAATGTGCCAAAGGAATGCTGTTCGCACAATTAATAATAAGAGGAAAATGGATAGAGTAACATATTTGTTTGAAGAGCAAAATATATTGAATGTAAGTCAGTTGTATATGTACAGTTGTCTAATGCACATCCATAAATATTTTGTTAATTACCAACTAAGACAATCAAACAGAACCACTCGGCTGGCCCAATTTACATCGCTACTTATTCCAAATTACAGAAAAGAGATAAGCCGACATCAGTTTTGCTATATGGAACTTAGGCTATTCAATCTATTTATAAGAATAAATTGTAATGAAATATGTTATGAAAGTAAGCCTAAAGTAAAAATGAAAGCAAGAGCATTTGTTGCACAGCATACAGAAATTCCCCCTTTGCACTTATGAAGCATGATTACAAAATGAGGCATGCTACTAATTTAACTTGGCATGTTGCTATTTATTTGTTACTGTTTGCTATGATATTTTATTTATTTATTTTTTTAATATTTATTGCCTGTGCTTGTTATTCATTTTCCTGTTGCTCGTTATAATTATACCTTGTTATTTGTTGTCCATTTTTATAGTTTATTGTTTATGTTAATCTATATAATGAATTATTTACTGTTACATGCATGGACTGGTAAAGGACTGACTGCATGACTGTATATTAAAATTAGAAACGCTTGACTGTTAAAGTAATTTAGTGCCCGCACGTACTATGTTTGGCACATTGGGTGATTCAACATTGCATGTAACATTTTTCTTTAATAAAAATGTTTTGAATTTTAATTTGAATTTTAACATCCCAGACAACATCATGATAAAAATATTACCTATCGAGAATAATTAACAAACCACTATGGCAGTGAAATAGCAGGTAGGTTTAGAGCACTGGAATGGACTTACACAAAATTAGCTAAAGCTGAAAACCATTAAACATTTGTCCACATAAGTAAGGATTATAATGTTGCACCTAATTTTCTTAAAATTAAAAAATGTCATCTAAGTAAAGCAAAACAAAACCTAATCGTAAAAAACTGAGCAGAAATTACCAGCCGCTACAATCACAGAAAACTGTAAAAAAACGTAACGGACTTGCATTCGGAAATACAATTGGTAGAGATCAATATGAAATGTGTAGTCACAGGAAGAGGACAAAAAGATAACAAAAGCAGTCATAAGTTCGTACGATAAAACCTTCAGGGCTACAAAACAACATCAACAAAAGAAAATACCAAGGCTTTTATCCAACGAATATAGAGAAAGATATAGTAAGCTTCCTTTTAAGAATGATAGTAGCTTTGAAAAAAAAATTGTAGTCAACCTACCTAAACATGACCTCAATGACAATGAAATGAATCTCTTAAAAAAGGTTTGAATTTAAATCGAACACCTAAGTTTTACTCGAATTTAAAAACGATTACAACCAATTAAATTCAATCACAGACAACATCATGATAAAAATACTTACCGAGAAGAAGAACCCAAAAGATTATAACATTCATCTAATAAGAATAAATGTTGGCAAAATAAGCCATTTTGAGATATTCAATACTGAGGATTTTTGTCAAAGTCAAAATAAGAAAGTGGCCTCTACTCAAATTTAATGTGAGATGAATAATCTAAGAATCCTACTTTTAAGTAGAATTAATCAGCAATCACAAGAAAGTATTGACCTCTGAGGTGTTTATTAAATGTTTGAGGTAAGAATTATCTGAGAACCTGGAATTGGAATAACTCAAATTAAGATTAATTGAAAAAGTATTTTCATAACTTGTACCGAGGGTAGCTATTTTCGATGACAGCTGATATAAACGAAAATTATCGTTTCCCAAGGGAAAAACGATCAGCTGATTTTCACTTGCTCTAAATTTACTTATTTTTAGAAATGAGTAACAAGAATTGGAATAACTCAAATTAAAATTAATTGAAAAAATTATTTTCATAACTCGTACCGAAGGTAGCTATTTTCGATGACAGCTGAAATCATTGAAAATGATCGTTTCCCATGGGAAAAACAATCAGCTGATGTTCACTTGTTCTAAATTTACTCAATGAAAACTGTATCTTATTCTGTATCTTATTCTGTATGTGTGTATTTTGCGTCGTGGTGAAAAGTATTGTTCATAACTTGTACTAAAAGTGATTTTCCGGCACTTGCACAAATTAAGACCTATTTGGTATTTCGTGTTTTTTTTTTAACTTGGTGTTCCTGTGTTCGGCTCCGCCTCACACATAAAACTTAAGCGCGCACCGGGAAATGCCACTTCCGGTTCTAGTAATGAAATATACTATTACCTTTTTTTAAAAAAAAACCCATTGGCTTGAAACTATCATTGATGGTAGATCTTTTTTGTAAATTTTGAAGTATTCCTACCTGAGTGGAGTGTATGGTGATAGAAGTACAGGAATATCATCTGCATGAGTTTTAAGTTTAGATATGATTTAGAAAGATCGATGGCAAAAACTAAATACAGAAAGGGTCTTGAGGAACTCCCAACAGTTACGGGGATGTATTGTATTTGAAAATTATTGTTACCTTAACTGTCTGTTTGCGGTTATACAAATACGATTGTATCCACATAACTGCATCTCATTTAACAACATAATGATGAAGCTATTTGTTAAGCAAACAAAGATTAACAAAATCAAAGGCTTTCAACAGATCATAGTACTCCTCATGGTGTACAGGGATCTGTGTTCCATACAGATCCCTGTACACCATGGAGGATACTGTGCCTCAGACAGTTCATTAATAAACTCATAAATGTTTTTGTAGTGTTCCTGCCCTTAGGTAAATCAAACTTACTTTCATTATAAATGGTGTTGTTCTAAAAAAATTACATATAACCGCAGCAGAGCAGCTTTCTCAAATATTTTGGGGGTTGTCACGAGAAAAGAAAGGAAATAAATATCAAAGGAAGTAAAATCCTCTTTTTATGAATTGGATTGATGGTACTAAATTTGGGTAGATGTGGAAAACAAAGATAATCAAAAGATTTGTTGATTTTAACTGACATAGGGTGACAAAGCAGACAGATCAAGCCTATTAACAATGCAAGACAACTTTTTACGTAATATAAGGTGATACTTTTAATCCATACGCTGACATGTACAGTTCGCGCATTATATCTCCGACTATGGCTACCATGCTACCAACCGTACCATATGACAATTTCAACATCTGATATTGGTAAACACAACGTTTGACAAGCAGAAAAGCCTCTCCCTCCCGCGCCTTGCAACCAGCTGACTACCATAGCCGGAGGTATAATGCGCGAACTGTATTTTTATATTGAAAAACTAAAGATTTATCATGCGCTTAATAAATTCTGTATTTCACAGCTGTACACTTGTCTTTCCTACTTCCTTACTCAGCTTTATGACATTCCACGCATTCTTTGATCTATTTATTGAGCTCTCAGTGTAACTGTTACCATAAGCCGATTTAGATGCATTAACACAACTTTAAATACCCCCGTTGCAGCAGACCTGCATACTCAGCGAATTTCAAATGCAAAAGAACATATTTCAATCCAAGGTAGTGAGATTTAATATTTTAAGCTCCATAAGAATAGTAATGATAATGAGTATGCAGGTTTGCTGCAACAGGTCCGTTAAAACTGGGTGGTTTTAATTCAATATTTCGTAGATCTGAACTAGGAGAAACCATGTATCAACTTTTACCTAGATATGTCAAAAAATAAGGAAGATATAGATTTTTTTTATTTCCCATAAGGATAACATGGGGAAAGAGTATGCAGGTTTGCTGCCACAAAAATGGAAATTTCAGGGGTTTTAGACTAAAATACATTAGATCTTATCTAGATGAAGCCACAAACCAAGTTTTATTAAGATATGTTGAGAAATAAGCAAGATATAGAATTTTACTTATTTCCCATAAGATTAACATTGGGACAACGTACTGTGTTTACCACTTAGAATATCTCGGTAACCAATGGACATAGAGCAATGATTCAAAATACTAAATTGTTTGTTTTTTTGAGCTGAATTCAATGGTGCTAACTAAAATCGAATTATTTTTATTTTTATGTGTGAAAACTCCAAAAAACCAATTTTTGGGGGGTTTACCCCCCTTTACCCCCCCCTTCCAGTGATCCGATCGGGCTGGTTTTCGAACTCATCCGAATAATTACTACATTACACGCCTATGCCAAATTTCATTCCGATCGGACGATTTTTGCGAGCGCTATCGTGCTTACAGACACATCTATATATATATATATATATACAAATTTTAACGAATGGTGCTTTTGGTATCTGGGGGCACCAAAACGAAAAGTTATGATGGTCCCGCACTTAAGTCTTACCATGAGACCTACGGTAATAGCTTCTTCCCTATAGGGGAAATTCGCTAAAATGAAAATTATTTTTACTTGTTAACATAGGCTAAATTTGTACTAACCTTTTCTTACGGCTAGAAACTTGAATGCCTTTTGTACCTTTTCTATTGCAATGTACTTATTTTTTAGAATACACACAATAGAAATTATCTTTCAAAGCAGAATAAGTTGGGAAAAAAATTTGGAAATCATCATTAACGGAAAAATAATATTCGTAATTCCAAATTTCAGTGGCTAAATTTGTTTTAAATCGATAAATATTTTTTCTGAAAGTAGCACATTTAATTACTATTATCAAAAGTGGCATTTTCCTGTGCGCGCTCAAGTTTCATGTGTGATGCAGAGCCGAACACAGGAACACTCTTTCACGTGCGACGCCGACTAGAGCCGAGCATTGGAAAATGAGTTCTGCGAGCTCATCTGGCGAAGCCTCGTACGAGAATAATTGGAGCAAGTACTGGAAATTCACTTTCGGTACAAGTTTATGAACGATACTTTTCATAACGACGCAAAAATAAACACATATATAAAAAATAGATATCAATCAAATAAAAACGTTCATATTTCTCAATTAAAATTTGTTTCATTAGGAATGTTAGACATATTTTGAAGACTTTAAAACACGCACTATGCCAACAACACAGCAAAACTAACCTATCTATGTTAACATTTAGGTTGTTTAACATTAAAAACAGATGATTTAAATTGCATGAATAAATGGTAAGGAAACATTAGCGCGCGTAGCGGACAAATGGAAAAATAATTGAGAGCAAGGGAAAGTAAATTTAGAGCAAGGGAAAATCAGCTGATCGGTTTTCCCTTGCTCTAAATTAGACTTCGGAAACGATATTTTTCGTTGATATCAGCTGTCATCCAAACTAGTTACTTTCGGTACGGAGTTATGAAAAAAATATTTTGTGCTTTTCTTCAACATGAAGCGCTTTATGAATATTTTTGACGTTAACAATACAAATACGTAGCATTTGTGCTTCAAGGTTTAAGAGATCAGTGCTTATCACATGTGTACAGCAGTAAAATGAGTCAAAAGTGATTCCCTTTTCGGTCGCAATATGAAATAGCTCATCTATTAAAATAATTACATAGCGACTGTTTATTACTCAACAGTTTTATCATGAACATTTATTATGAATATTTATTGTAATTTGCAATCATCGGAGACTTTAGGGAAAACTTAAACTTACCGATAGGAAAATTACAGGCAGGTGTCGAAGCTACAAGAAATATTACTCACACCGATCAGCTTGATCCTCCCTATTATTATGAATATTTATTGTAATTTGCAATCATCGGAGACTTTAGGGAAAACTTAACCTACCGATAGGAAAATTACAGGCAGGTGTCGAAGCTACAAGAAATATTACTCACACCGATCAGCTTGATCCTCCCTATAACTCAACATGCACAGGTTCACTTGGTAACAGCTTCCTTATCTTCACTGTTATGAAACGCAATGCAGATAATCCAAAGGTTATGAATTATTTTAAACTTAGCTGCAATCCAAGTTAATTTACAAATTTCACTTTAAAGATACATTTACATATATTCCCCCATTTAAGGTATAAATAATCTGGGAACTTGTCTTATTTATTTTCTATGCTACAATAAAAATTTTATTAGTTTTACATTACAAATCATGTACTCTCAGTAACAGTTTAGGTATGTATGATCACGGTGATCTATTTCCGTTAGGCTAAAGTTTGTGACGTCCAGTTTTAGTTTGAACGAGTCTTTGAATCACGTCTCCAACATTAATGTTTGGCGAATCTGTCTTTTAGAATATAATTTGTTCAGTGAAGAGGTGTTTTGGCTATTTTTCTTGTGGCATTTAGCTCAGAATAAATAGTTATTCCGTAAACTCACGTTTGTTAAACAGGAAAATGAATCTTATATTATTGCCAAACACAAACATTGTCATTGCGCATTTGCGTACTGATAGCTTTTACATAGACTTATGTACTGTAGGTAATTACGCTAACTCACAGTAAGAAATTATACTTTATGAAGTGATAAAATGTTATATTTCTTCAGAAAATCGGATTTAGGGTTGTTATATTGCCGTTAATAAAAAAGAGGTTATTACGTATGACCTTTTAACATCGTGACTCTATCACCTCCTACATCGGCGTCTTAAACATTCGCATTTATAAGTAATAATAATAATAATAATAATAATCTTTATTGCCGTAAAACAATTGTACAAATTGTAAAGCAAAAGTCAAAATATCCAGGATGTAAGTCCATTTCCTGGAAAAGAAACACTATGTTAAAAAAAAACTGTAAAAACTGAGGAAAACAAAATTTGGAACTCTGTCCACCCCCGCCGAGCAGCGACGTGAGATTTAACCCCGCCCATCCATAAACTCCCCCACCGAGTAGAACTCGCCACCGATGAGAAACCCCTTTAGGTTTCGCTTGAAAATAAGAACATCTCTCTCCTGCCTTAAGTCCTCAGGGAGATTGTTAAGGAACTTAATTCCTGCTTGCGAAGGCAAGTTCATTGCAGCTCTGGACCTGTTCTGACCGAGTCTGTATTGTCCTCTGCCTCTCGTCGGATATGGATGGACATCCTGACCTTGTATGAGGGCACATTTGGACTTACAGAACACAGCAGTCTCATAGATGTAAATACAGGCCAGAGTCATTAGTCCCAACTCCCTGAAGACACCCCTACATGACTCTCTGTACTGCAATTTAGCTACGATGTGGACTGATTTCTTCTAAAGACGGAACAGCCTGAGAATGTTCGCTTCATTACAACCACCCCAGACTGCAATGCCATAGGCCAGGTGGGGATAAATAAGGCCAAAATAGGCCATTTTCAAAACATTGTCAGGACAATATCTCGATAACACTCTTAAGCCGTACACGCCAGATGAAACTTTAGCGCATAGGCTTTCAAGGTGAGCGTTCCAAGTAAGGCCTTGGTCAATTTTAATGCCCAAGAATTTGGCGCACTCAACCTGTTCGATGACTGTGTCATCTATCATGACGGTCATGTCCTCAAATTGGGTTGATCCTCTGGAAAATTTTACAAAATTCGTCTTAATCTTTCCGTTTTACATCCATGTTTATGAATTTGAAGTTTGTCCCATTTTTCCTAGTGTGCTTTCGACCTGGGACCACAAAAATATCAGAGTTTTGGGTATTTTTTTATTTTTTTGTAAATAAGTTAAAAACCGTTTATTCTACATAAAAACTTTAAATACAAGAATTGTAGAGGACAAAATTCTGCATTTATTGAGTACCTGCTGATAAAGATACAGTGAATAGTAATTGATTTATGGTAAGTTAAATAAAGGGTTTTGGCGAATTTCTCTTTTAGGGAAAGAGCTATTACTGTAGGTCTCATGGTAATCCCTAAGCCCGAGACCATATATATTTATATAGATTTGAACGTATGGGTTTTTTGGCTTCTGAGAACCTCAAAACTAAAAGTTATCATGGTCTCGGGCTGAGGGATTACCATGAGACCTACAGTAATAGCTCTTTCTCTAAAAGAGAAATTCGCCAAAACCCTTTATTTAACTTACCATAAATCAATTACTATTCAAAGTATCTTTATCAGAAGGTACTCAATAAATGCAGAATTTTGTCCTCTACAATTCTTGTATTTAAACTTTTTAAGTAGAATTAGCGGTTTTTTACTTATTTACAAAAGAATAAAAAATTACCCAAAACTCTGATATTTTTGTGGTCCCAGGTCGAAAGCACACTAGGAAAAGTGGGACAAACTTCAAATTCATGTACTTGGATGTAAAACGGAAAGATTAAGACGATTTCCAGCTTTCCGGGAATTTTGTCCAGGCATGACTAATTTTTGATCTAATTTTACTGGCCTAAATTCAATTCATCAAATGTATCGATTTCAAGAGTCATTCGAGACTTAGCACTGCAGTAGAGAGTCGTATCATCTGCATACCGTACCAATGTGCCAGATTGTAATGCAGATGATAAGTTATTTACATAGAACAAAAAAAGGACCGGTCCAAGAATAGATCCCTGCGGGACACCGTACTTAAGTGATGTGCTTTTTGAAAGTTGGTTTGTTATCTGGACTTGTTGCGTTCTGCATGCAAGATAAGATCGGATCCATTGTAGTGGAATACCACGGATTCCAAAGCGATCCAACTCTGAAATTAGAAGAGCGTGGTCAACACAGTCGAACGCCTTAGATAGATCTAAAAAGACACTCAAAGTGGGATGCTGCTTATCTAGGCTTTCAACCACTTCAGTTACCAGAGCGTTGACTACGTCTACAATGGATCTCCCTTGCAAAAACCCAAAGTGATCTTCAGAGGAGATTCGGTGGTCTTTAAGAAACGACAAAAGACGTTTGAGGAAAACGTTTTCGAAAATTTTGCTGAAGGAGGGCAGGAGAGATATTGGGCGATAATTCCCAACTTCTTGCGGATCTCCCTTTTAAAAACTGGGATCACCTTAGCCTGTTTCAATGCTGACGGAAACATCCCTACAGCGAAGGATGCATTGATCGCCTTGGTCAAGGGTGCAATCAGATGCTGTGCACACTGTTTTATGAGGTGGACTGAAACGCCATTTATGTCAGTTGCTTTCTTCGAAGGCAGCCTCCGGATGGCTTCCGCCACCTCCGCCTCAGTTGTAGGGGTTAGCACCATGGATGCAACAGGTCCCTCTATAACCTCATGTCCAAGATCTCTCACAGAAGGTGAATGTTCAGCAACCTTAGAGAAAAATTCAATAAAAGTGTTTGAAACCACAGAGGGGTCACTTATTTCGCAATCGTTTATCTTCAGAGAGATAGGCTTTGAAGCTTTGTGACATTTAATGTCATTAATAATTTACCATGCTGATTTTGAGATGTTTTTACTTGCCTTGAGTTTGTTTTTTATTTCATACGATTTCGCTGCTTTGATTACTTTACGTTACGTTCTTTTGTAATTTCGGTAAAAGGCGTTAAATTGTTCGTCATTTGTGTTTCTGGCATTAATGGCAAGCTGTTTTAATCTATCTCATGAGATGAGAATACCTTTAGTGATCCAATCATTTCTCCTATTGGCCTGCTTATTTTTCGATTTGAATTCTTTAAAGGGGCAACAAACGTCAAGATGAAAATGAAAGGTTTCATGAAATGGCTGAAAAAAATCTTCCGGAGTTTCATTTGGAAAAAGGGGGTCCCACTTTTCAAATTTTAAGCGGGCATTTAAGCTTCTGATCGTTGCCGAGTTTAATATTCTGCCTTTTACTACAGGTGGAGGGAAAACCTTGGGAGAACAATTATTGAATGTTACCAACTGGGCATCATGGTCAGAAATAGCAGTAACCACCACGGAGGCTGCGATATCACTGCTATTTGTTATGATGTTATCAATAGCAGTTGAAGAGTTAGCCGTCACTCGTGTGGGGGAATTTATGGACCAGCACAATCCAAAAGATCCTAAGAGGTCTCTAAACCGTCTGGTTTCGACTCTGGTGGGGTTAAGAACGTCTATATTAAAGTCGCCCGCTATGACAAATGTTTCCGAAGTCCTAAGTAGTTCGTTTAACAATCGCTCGAGGAGCGTGAAAAACCATTGAATGTTCCCATCAGGCGACCTGTACAACCCTACTATGATATACTTGATGTTACTAGACATTGTGATTTTGACACCTGCAACTTCAAAATCCCTGTCCCTACTGTAAGAAATGTCAAACGGTTTCCATGATAGCTGATCCTTTACCAACAAAGCAACGCCAGCTCATTTAAAATTCGATCTCTGAAAAGAGGCTACAAGCTCGTAATTTGGTACTGTAAAATATTCAATAGTCTCCCCAACGTAACCATGCCCAGTTACCACCAACAAGTCAGGATCTAACTCTTGGCACATCAAATCTATCTACAACGACTGATTGGAAGCAACCTGTGCATTTTGGTGGACGAGGGTGAACCTTTCGTTTACATTTAACTCCTGTGATTGAGGGGACCTACGCGGTGCTGATCCAACATCAGTCGTCCTCGGGGGTGTCCCTGAGCGCCTAAAAAAGAAATATTTTTACAAGGTGAAAGAGATTTACATGTAGAACCGAATTTTCCACTATCTAAAACTTTGTTCGTCTCAGCTGTGGGGACACTGCGGAGAAGGTCGGTATGCACGGCCCGTGCAGTGCTCATGGCCGGGGTGCGTGGTGGTGTCTTGACCGCATCAGCGTAGGTCTCATGGGGGAGTGTAACTGGAACTATCTCTGGGGTAGACGGTCTCACGCAGAGGTTGGGGTTCCTGCTACCATTGCTGAATGTGGAGCCGACTAAGGCATCGAGAATGATGTTGGCTGGCATGCATTTTCCTCGCCATCGCAAATGCTGTCCATGCGTGGTGAAATGTTTTCGGGGAATCATGTTGATGTCAATTACGCCTACATGGGAATGGCGAGCGGCAACTTCATCAATATAGGCGTTTAACATGATTATCTCTTCATTTACGCTGCAGTTTGGTCTCAGATCATGCCTTAGAGGTATTGATGACAGCAATACTTTGCTGTTCTGGAGAGCACCAAGGATTCCCTCCAGTTGACTGTAGATTATGGTTTCGTTTCCTTTCGACACATCGTTGGAACCTGCAATCAAAACTACACAATCAGACAACTTGCCGATGTTTGGCGGGGCCACGTTCAGGAGACCTGCAGATGGCTTACAGAAACCTGTAAACTTACAGTTGTTCCCCATTACTTCTGCACACAGTCCAGCAATACCTCGCGAGTGGCTGTCTCCATGAATCTCTTCTGATCGGAAAGGGATAACCCTTTTAACCCTGACTTGCATTTTGCCTTGAGACTCATTAATCTTGGGCTTTTGAAACTGTTTATTTTTGTTGGTTTTGTGATGTCTGATTCCTTTTTAGTTTTTGTTAGTATATCAAACCTATTCTTTGTTTTTAAATGTTTAGTATTGTTCCGCTTAACCAAAGTCCAGTCTTTGTCTTTTTTTACACATTGACATGATTGATGTTCATTTTTTGGACTTCTAATTTCAGCCTGTAATACTTCAATAGTTGTCTTCAAGCTGGAAATAAGTTCTACATTGTCCTGAGTTTGGTTCCTAATACCTACAGCGCCTGCGAGAGAGATGTCTGTTAATGGTATGGAATCACATTGGATTTCTACATCATTGGAGGGTTTTTGTATTTACCCCCAATTTTGGGCCCACGATGATGTCACATTGAGCCTCTGCGTCCTTTAAAACCTTAGGTAAGTGCATGATAGTGTCTAGAGCGGGATTTAATTGCTTTTCATCGGTGATTTTTATTAGTTCGGTCTCCAATTCGATAGCTCTATCAGTTAAAGCACGGATTGAGAATTCATTTTTGAGTATTTGTCTACGAAGATGCTCGTTCTCCAGCTTAATGTTATCATACTCGGATGCGGCTTCATTTGCCTTGGTGCTTGTGATCACCGGAGTTTTCATGGTCGAAGGAGACGATAAACCAAGAACTGAGGTTTGTCTGATTTCACCTGCCGAGCTGACGATTGGACAGCCACCATGGTTGTCACGGGCGTCGCGGTTGTCGCGGTTGTCACGGGCGTCGCGGTTGTCACGGGCGTCGCGGTTGTCACGGGCGTCGCGGTTGTCACGGGCGTCGCGGTCGCGGTCGCCGCGGGTCTCAGTGGCGCCGCAGCCGCCGTTGGCGTCGCGGTTGTCACGGGCGTCGCCGTCGCGGTCGCCGCGGGTCTCAGTGGCGCCGCGGCCGCCGTTGGCGTCGCGGGCGACGCAGTGGGCGTAACAAGCCTAACCCTCGACATATTGAGAGCTGCTGGTTTGTCTGGAGTTATTGCAGGGGAGTTTGTATTTGGGAGGGTGTGATTATGATTGTCACTCTTAGCTTAAACAGATGACATGGCATGGTTAGTTTTAATGTTCGCATGGCATGTTCTGGTTGTACATCGCCAGCTTATGTCTCCTGATGCCAGTGTTCTGTCTTTTCTATAGTAATATACTTCACAAATAATACCAAGTTTTCCTCTAGTTGCAGTAAAGGTCGTAAGTCCAGATTTTTTAGTCATCATATAAAAATTAATGTCAAATAATATTCCGACAGGAAAATTTGTTTTCCTTGTATGATATTCTTGTCAAAGAATAAAAAATGAATTAAATACTTCCAGCAAAAAATAATGCGGTGAGTGGTCAGGTTTCGAACCAGCGAACCTAGATTTGGGAAGTCGGTTCCGATTCCTAAACTTCATTGAAATTGAAAAAAAAATATTGACAGATGAAGTAGGAATATTTTATATTTTATTACATTTGATATTTGTATTACTTTTTTTAATACAATTTTGATAGTGCAGACAAACAATACAATCATAAAATATTTTTTACTTCTTTACAAACCCAAAGTAAAATTCCTAATTTATACAGATCAAAGATTTACAGACATTGACTAATTTTTTTAATGTTAAATCCCTTGAGATATCGAATCGTGTAAAATAATATACTGCATATACTCCCTCTGACAAAACTACACATATTGTACGTCCAAAATTACCAATTTAGCCATAAAAATAATTATTAACACGATTTTTCAAAAAATTAAAAACATTTACAGCGTTATATCCATATACTTTTGAAGAAATCTGATTTTCACTCCAAGGCACTCCCCACCCCTTAAGTAATAACAATATACTTAACTGGTAACGTAATTGGCATTTGATAAAATGTTTAACTGCAAGTAATACAAAATGTTAGGAAGTGCAATACGTCCAGTGTACAGTAATATTTTAAAGGATTTGAAATTCTTCTCCCCAATCTATTTGTATGTGCTGATTGTAGGGATTTAACGCCACTTTAACCAGCGTCATGGTGAGCGTGACGTAAGTCAACTTGTTTAACATGTGGGGAATAATCTGCTCAGACAAACAAGATCAGACATCTCCCGCGTAAATACGTCGAACAAGTATGGATTCATTACGTGTTTAACTAAATTTATCAGCTAGCTTAGTCCGTGACTTATTTAAAGTGTGTTGGTAATTATTAAGCAAAAATGAATAATTGATATTGCAGGTCATAATAAACCGAGTGCCTAGAAAGAAATGGTGCAAAATTAAAGAGTGACATTTCTAATTGTAGAGACCAAATTTATCAATGGTTACGATGAAAAGAACATGCTTTAATGCTTAGAAATAGCTACCATTAGAAATAATGGTAATCATAGCAACAATTCAAAGCACTCCCAAAATCCTTGACATAGGTCCCTTTCGGGCGATCCTGAGCCTAAGCCCTTAAAGATATTAAAACCAAACCACCATAGTGCACATCATGAGATTCCAAGCTTGAGTTTGACACCAAGATCAAGTGTCTAGGATGTGTAGTTTTGGCTGTAGCCCGAAATATACCAACACACACTTCTCTTTATATATATATATTGACTAACAGAAGATACCCCGGTGGTTCCCTGGGCATTTGTTTTAAATAACAGCTGTTGATTTAAATTAAGTAGCAAACAACTGTTTAAAATAAAAACTAAGTATTCTCCACAGTCACAAAACTTTGATCCTCTGCAGGGCGGGGATACCGGCGTAAAAATTGTTTAGTTAGTTTTAGGCTAAGGCCTAAAGATGCCAACTTGGTAAGTTGGAGGATTAGTGATGAATGAATCAAATGGGGCTTTGCCTTTGGATACAGATAATTTTGTATGGGTAACTTGACTAGATGTAAGAGACTTAATGTTAGAACTGTGCAAAAAAAGAATACCCCGTTGCAGCAGACCTGCATACTCAGCGAATTTCCAGTGCAAAACAACATATTTCAATCCAACATAGTGAGATTTTGTAAGCGCCATAAGAATAACATGGGGAATGAGTATGCAGGTTTGCTGCTACGGGTATATCAAAACTGGGTGGTTTTAATTAATAGTAGGTCTGAACTAGGAGAAGCCATCTACCAAGTTTTATCAGGATATGTTGAGAAATAAGCGAAGTATAGAATTTTACTTATTTCCCATAAGGTTAACATTGGACAACGTACTGTGTTTACCACTTTCAATATCTCGATAACTAATGGACTTAGAGTAGTGATTCAAAATATTAAATTGTTTGTTTTTTTGAGCTGAATTCAATGGTGCCAACAAAAATTCGATAAATTTTATTTTCCTATGTAAAAATCTCAAAAAACCCATTTTTGGGGGGTTTATCCCCCTTTACCCCCCTTTACGGTAGTCCGATCGGGCTGGTTTACGAACTCGTCCGAGGAATTACCACTTTACATGTCTGTACCAAATTTCATTAAGACCGGACCATTTTTTCGGCCGCTATCGTGCTCACAGACACGCACACACACACACACACACACACACACACACACACACACACACACACACACACATATATATATATATATATATATATATATATATATATATATATATCTAAAAATTCGAACGGATGGTGTTTTTTGCTTCTGGGGGCCTCAAAACGAAAAGTTATTATGGTCTCGGGCTTAGGTCTTACCATGAGACCTACGGTAATAGCTTCTTCCCTATAGGGGAAATTCGCTAAAATGCATTTTAATGTGTTATAGTCTATTTCGCTTAAGCTTATTTAGGTTATTAGACTAATGTATTCTTGAAAACACCAAACTTTTTATTTTTCATGAAAACAAGCTTGGTTAAGCATCCAATCACTGTTAAGTGACAATAAGTATAAAAGTGCTTTGCCTTGTAGATACAGATATTTTGTTATGGACAACTTGACTGGATATAACAGGCCTAATGTTATATAGCTATGCAAAACAAAAAAATGTTCATTGATGAGTTGAAGTATATTGAGCTTAAGATTACTTAGGTTACTAGAATAAAATGTTCTTTTTTACACCCAATTTGTTATTTTTCGTGAAATCAAACCATCCAATCACTGTTAAGTGAAAATAAATACAAAATGTCTTTAAATAAAGGATGAATAGCTATACCAGATTTGAACATGCAAAAAAAAAACATTCACCCATTTAGCGGCATTCAAAATTATGTCGGTAGTAGCTGTCGATCACACAGTGCAAAAAAACCAAATGCAAATACATCTTAAGAACAATATTCTTCCATTACTCATTGCTTCAGTACTCTAATTTAACAGATTATAAATACTAACCCTTTAGTTTTTGTAGCTAGCTAAGCGGTTTTGTTGAAGCTTACTTAATAATGTAAAGCAAATATATACAAGATATATATATACAGGGTGTTTTTATAAACGTAACCCATTTTTAAGATTGAATAATGCACATATAAATATGAAATGAGCATTGTTTTGTTGATCTTTACATTTTATACAACTTATAAGTTTGATCACATTTAGTTTACATTATGAGTTCAAAAAATTCGCCATTGGCATCTGTATAAAGTTTTGCTCTCTCCATCAAATTCCCGAACACGTGATGCAAGGTACCTCTTTGAATTTCTATCATAAAATTTGTTATGTTTATTTTGAGGTGCTGAATATCCTGTGAATTGTTTTCGTAGGTCTTACTTTGTATGTATACCCAAAGAAAATAGCATAGTGGGGTCAAATGTGGGGATCTTAGGGGAAAATAATCCTTCACTGACAAAATAAAGTTTTGGTTGCGTTTAAAAAAAACACCCTGTACAGTGTTTCTGCAACCACTGAGGCAAATGTAAGAATCATTATTCCTTGGTTGAAGACAAACTTTTTTCCAGAGGAAGCACACGTGTCTCCTGTGCCCAATTTTCCGTCTACCAGTCTATATTTTTAAAGGCTTTTATATTTGCCAATGTATTACAGCTTATTTAATTTATTTTTAATATATTACATCTTTTACACCACTTCATGTGTCCCCCTACGAATGTCGTACATCAATGGTGTTTAATATGTACTCTTAGAATGCATAGTATCAAGTTTCTACTATGAACCAATATAAAATGGGGGGCCAATACAAATATTTGAAAGATTGTCTATGCTATTTAACTAAATTTGAGAAAATTTTAAGTTATTTGCACAAACATTCTTCTGGCTTTTAAATTACAAAAATAAAACTAGTTTGAATCATGTTTACCGAGGAAAAAGGGTAAAGTTGCGTAGGAGCTTTCGTTAAGCGCATTACCAAAAGAACCGAGAACGAACTTTGCCTAAAAGGTATTGACCCTTAAAATCAGCTTTGAGTTTAATTTACCTAACCTCTAAGCTTCACATGACGTCCTCCACTGATAGGTGGAAATTTCAATATCGCTTTGACATCGAATAGGGTTAAAACTTTGTTACCCTATGTTATTATAAGTATACAACATTTTAAAACTTGTTATGAAATCTTTAGTTGTCCGTTAATGTGTTACTTGTGAATTTATCAATTTAACAGCCGAGTTTTGCAGTATTATTTTTGTTTGAAAAATTCCTGCAATGAAGAATTTTATGAGAAGCATTTAATAAAACCATAACTAATAGTTTGTGGTAAAAACAAGTCATATAAACATGCGATGAAATTGTCTACTTGTAAGTCTGGACAATCTTTTGTCAAATCTATAATTAATTGAAAGATTTAATGGTTATTTTTCCTTAGATAATTCTATTTACAGTTCAAAATTTTAAGTGAAAACTAACAAAAAATTTATCAAGTGCGTTTCAAAAAGGTTGCCCTTGCTTTCAAGGGTCTTCCCAGTGAAATAAATATACTTCTTGAGTCCGAAATGCAGTTATAAATACAAACTTTCCACCTTTCACCAAAGCTGCATGATTGTAAATAGCTGAAAAGTTTTGGTTTCCAGCAAAGTAATCAGCTAGATCTTGACCTTCAAGTTACTTCCATTACTATCTTTTCCTCTAAAGATTTTACGTGCCCCCCCGGCTGAGATGATTAAAAAAACACTTTTTGAGCTCTTGGATTGCTGAAGGCCAGGAAGAACAATTGAGACTTTGGATGGATGAGTTTTCAAAACAAAATGAATCACAACTTGACAATGAAGTAGATATCTGAAAACATTTGCAAGAACATTTGAAAAATACTTCCAAACTTGAGTATTTTTTTTATCAAAGATCCTTTTCTGACTCTAATTTTATAGAACCAAAATTAACTGTAAAATAAAAATAAAATGTTATTGAACGGCTGGCACATTTTGAAAACTAATTAAAAAAGCTTTTATGAAATATTGGTTGGATTTGAGTTGTGAATATGAGAGTCTATCCATCCAAGCCATTAAGGTTCTGATACCTTTCCCAACTGCATAGCCTGTATAACGAGCATTCTCTTTATACGCATTTACATAAAACAAATATAAATACCCCCGTTGCAGCAGACCTGTATACTCAACGAAATGCCTGTTTAAATAATTTAGAAGGAGCCTCAAATTTTGTAAAATCTACTTCAATCATAAAATGAGCATACAATAATTTTCTCAAAAAGAATAACATGGGAAATGAGTATGCTGATTTGCTGCCATAAAATATGAAATTGAAATATTTTTTTGCAGGAATCCAGTAGATCTCAACTAAATGAAACTATATAGAAAAATAAGTTGTGGTCAGATGTGTTGAGAAATAAGTGAGACATACAATTTTGGTTATTTCGCATAAAGGTTTACTTTGAGGCAACGTACTGTGTATGCCACCAGCGATATATCGGTAACTGATGGACATGAACAAAAATATTGAAAATACCAAATTATTTGTTTTTTTCTTCAAGCAGAATTTAATAATCCAAACTAGAAATTGATAATTTTCTTTTTTTTATGTGAAAATCCCAAAAAAACATTTTTGGAGGGGTTTATTCCCCCTTACCCTCCCCCTTCTGATGGTCCGATCGAGCTGGTTTTCAAACTCTTCCGAATAATTACTAATTAACTTGTCTGTGCCAAATGTAAATCAGATTGGACAATTTTTAGGCGAGATATCGTTCTTAAAGACACACACACACACACACACACACACACACACACACACACACACACACCATATGTGAAAATGGTTTTTTTGGCACGTGAGGACCTCAAAATGAAAAGTTATTATGGTCACGGGCTTAGGTCTTACCATGAGACCTGCGGTAACTGCTTCTTCACTATAGGGCAAATTCGCTAAAACAGGCTGGATGCGGCCCCGGACTTAAGAATTTGGCTTGAACCGAACTTCAGAAAATTATGTCAAGCAAAATAGGATCAGGACTCACATAAAAACATAGGCTATTATAGAATTAGTAGTAGGCTACCAAATAATAATTCATTGTTTTTTATTTCAATATGTTTGGCAAAGCTAGGGCTTTTTAAAAGAATCAGTATTCGCAATTGTTTTTGTAGAATTCGTTATGATAGTTTTTTCAAAATTAATTGAAAATATATTAAAAATTACGTTGAACTGTACTAGTAAACCTAAATTTTAACTATAACTAATTATTCCATTTAATTACTTTTGGTTTCATTTAAAAAATATCGCAAATATTGATATTTTTGGGATTTATTATAAATTTTTCTTATTGTGATATAAAATATCTGCTCACTGGAATCACTATATATATTATTTCTCTTTCAAATGAGGTACAAATCAACGATTTTTGTTGAGCGGTTGAGGCTGTACCGAATTTAAAATTTAACATTAGTCTTGAGAAAGAAGAAGGTAGAAGCACGAAGCTGAAGCTCCTCTTCATATCACAATTCTTTATTTTATTAAAAAGATTTATGTGACATCAACTTTAGCAGTTGCTTGTCTTATGAAACCAATTAATTACAATATAATTTGTGTTAAAGTATGAATTTAATCTTTAATGTACTATCTTACTTTAAAATTTGTAATGAAGTTTAAGTTCAACCCAGAACCTACATAATCTAAAGATGGACTGAAAGAAGCAAAAACCCCAAATGATTTAATAAGATTATATATAACATTTGATAAAATTTTTTTGTTACAAAGTTAAGTAAAACATATATAATACAATAACATAATTAGAATTGAGAAACGCTGATAAAAAATTGTTTTGCTAGCAGAGACAATGTAGAAAGGTCCACCGCGTTTGGAAGGCTTCCATCATTTGCCCTCCATTCGAATTTTGTTTACGTGACTGCCTGATTTATATCTTTGGTCCCAGTTATCGTCTTTATATTATCAATCACACTCAAACCAGAAAGGTTCACTTCTACCTTAGTTATAACTTATATTGTCTATGGCCTCGTGTCCAAATTTCAATATGGACCAGGTGATGCATGACAACTGCATTGCTAAAAGTACTTTATTATTAGATTTGTAATGTTGACAATCATATTTTCAGTGTTTTTAGTAATAAACTCTATGTTATTTTTAACACTTTATTAAATAACAACTACCGTATTATGGATTTTAGAAATAATACCTATCCATGAAGAAAATCACAATCTGGCCTGGTGATTTTGTTGTAAGAAGCGTCTAATTTAATAATTGTCATACTTCAGCAACAAATTCAGGGTTTAAAATTAATTAAATAACTACTGTTATTGAATTTCTAAACGTGTTAACATTTGAGTATAGATAGATTTTGCTAGTCAAAAGTTATTCAAACAGGGTTAAACTAACTTGAAAAATGAGGTGGTAAATTTATGATTTATAACTCTGAAATCAATCCTATACTCTCATATGAATCAAATGATTGCTTGATCGTATATTTAGACAATTATCTCAAAAACTGCTTCGATGATTAAAAACATTTTTTAACATGTTATATTTGGCTCAAAATGTGTTCTATGGAGGTTTCTTGACCAGAAAACAGAAAAATGTATTTAATTCGTCGTCTTATAACATCATAATTAGTTACATTCATGTTATTTTAACAAAATAATGTGTATTTCTATGTAACACTTTTAACAATTCTTTTCTGTAACGATAAGAAGAAAATATTATATTTATAGACCGCTATTTGTATTTATATTTCTTTTGTACATGATAGTATTTTGTTGGCAAGTCTGACTGAATCGCCCCTTGAGATGCACATTACTTACTCCAAGTTAATAGATAAGAAATAAAGAGTACGTCGACAGTATTTCTTGTCGAGTTTAGTGCTTCTTTGTGCGGTGAATGGTCAAACTAATTCGGTGATGGTCTCCACATAAAATTTTATGATCTGCATAATTAATCAGGCAACAACAAAAAATTGACGTTCAGAACTGTTTCTTGTTTGTCTTGAAGCACTAAATCAAATCATGCCTCCACGTTACAAGACATATAACAGACCTTCATGTGGCGAGTACTTGTACTGGAGTCCGGAGAGAGATGGAGTCCGGTGATTTCACTATAATTTATTACGGAAGCAATTATTACATAGACATACTGGTCCTCCCTTATTTATGACGAATAATTCACGTACCGAGGCTTTGTGCCTGTGAATGTAGTCAGCAAAGTGAGTTGTAATATTTACCAGTCGCTGGTGTTGAATGTGTATTTAACGGCGGGTTACGCTTTGACACCGATAATCTCGTGGAATCCTTTTATCTGCTTGCTGAAAGGCTTGGGCCGACCGCGGGCAAACTGACAAGCTCTTAAACTTTCATATATGCTGCTAAAACGTCATATGTTTTCGTAGGCACCTGACTAGGGATGATATTGCGAGAAATCATCTCAATTAAGTTTGTACTGGCTATATATATAATATATATATATAGCCTGTCTTTATATAGCCTGTCTTAAACATACTTTTAACAGCCTCATAGTTCCGATATGCAAAGTGTTCAGCGATACTAACCACGATGTAGTAGGAAGTTCCGGTCCCATATTAACTATGAACAGGATTTTAAACGTATCCGTGCAAAAGGTTAAAACTGAAACTTAAAGTATACAGGGTGTTAATAAAAACATTGCTGAACTTCAGGATGTAAGCACTTAGATATACATATATTACATTTGTATATAAGTATCTAGAAATAGTAAATGTTGGCTCAGGGCACCAATACTTCTGTCAAAAACAGTGGGGGACAGGAGGAGAATACATGATAAATGATGATTTCAGGAAGACCTAGTAGGCCTACGCAGTTGGTGGTGGTGAGGCAAGCATGAACATGCTAGCGACATGGAACAGCTTCTGGATTGAAGTGGTGAAAACCCCCCGGAGATGTCAGATCAACAAATGC
Source organism: Flexamia atlantica (assembly GCA_035578135.1). Taxonomy (NCBI): domain Eukaryota; kingdom Metazoa; phylum Arthropoda; class Insecta; order Hemiptera; family Cicadellidae; genus Flexamia; species Flexamia atlantica. Next base: position 34,966,107 of record JAQJVK010000006.1, read on the forward strand.
AAATTCTTCCGTAACCAAGTTTTAAACAGCACGACTAATCAACATTAGACCACCTCAGCTCAGACGACTCCCAGGAATTAAATAGCCACCACCATTCCTCACCATATTAGAAACAGTTCAAACACAAAACAAACCTGACTCCCCACAGAAACCATTCCAAATCATCAAACCCAAACTACAAACATCAAAACACTGACCCTAATCCACCCATACAAAACCATACACATTCACTATGCAAGTCCATACGCTCTAAAATACAAAAACCCAGGCAAGTTGTTCGATGTAAAAAAAACAACTCCACATTTTGGGAACAACTAACAACAGCCCACTGTTTGGTACAGGACTAACAGAATGTCAATGGGTGGAAACAAACTAACATCTGCTTTAGGGTGCGGTAAGGAATTATTAAGGCAGAAAAATTCGAATCTCAACCTCCTCCTAACCAGCACAACACTTGACTCTTCCGCCAATACTCATTTGGTGTTTAGGCTCCTTGCTCTTACATCTATCTTTCCTAGTTTCCTCCTTTTCCCCCAATGATTCATTAGGTAATTCAGAGGTCTGCATCAAATACCAAGTTTTAATGTTTACATCTCATTTGATCACATAAGACAAGCGGTGCCGCTGAAATGAGAACTTGAATGTTGCGACCGAACATACGGTATCTTCCGTATCCGTCCGCTAGTCCGTGTGTCTTGGTATGAATTTACAACAAAATAGAGAGTTCATACATTTACACAATCTTTTTGGTGTGTTAAGGCAGAAATTTTCCTAGTGTCCATGGGGTTGTTTGTATGTGTTGGCTGTATGGGTAAGTTTAATGTTTTGGTAATTGTGCATAACAAGTTTTGCTTTGATTTAACCTAGTACCGTTTATTTCATTTATACTCTTTGTATAGAATAATGTAGATTATTTTTTACTTATAGTTAAAATCAGTCAAAAGCTACATAATGGTTAAATTAAACATATTCATCAAATGAGGAGCGTCACCGCCAAGCCGCCGATGAGGGCCGCCAACACGCCGTTCTGTGTACTTTTAATTAACGCTTACCGGGAACGCGAGTTCAGCACACAACTGTTGATTCATGGCTCTCAGATTCCTTAACTCAAAATAAACTGTTACAAACAATAACATAATATACACAAACTAATAATACAAACGTAAAAATGTCATACATTCATTCGATAAATGTTGGATAAAAAACTCAAATAAATTTAATATTTGCGAGTTATTGGAGTAATTATTTAATACGTGTACATACAAAGAATCCACCTTCGCGTGATTTACTGGCATGGACTTCGCGTGATATTACAGCTCACTTTGCTGACTACATTCACAGGCACAAAGCCTCGGTACGTTATAGTTATTCGTCATTAATAAGGGAGGACCAGTATGTCTATGTAATAATTGCTTCCGTAATAAATTATAGTGAAATCACATTTTCTCTCTCCGGACTCCAGTACAAGTACTCGCCACTTGAAGGTCTGGTATATGTCTTGTAACGTGGAGGCATGATTTGATTAAGTGCTTCAAGACAAACAAGAAACAGTTCTGAACGTCAATTTTTTGTTGTTGCCTGATTAATTATGCAGATCATAAATTTTTATGTGGAGACTGAATTAGTTTGACCATTCACCACACAAAGAAGCACTAAACTCGACAAGAAATACTGTCGACGTACTCTTTATTTCTTTATCTATTAACTTGGAATAAGTAATGTGCATCTCAAGTGGCGATTCAGTCAGACTTGCCAACAAAAGACTATCATGTACAAATGAAATCTAAATACAAATGGCGGTCTATAAATATAATATTTTCTTCTTATCGTTACAGAAAAGAATTGTTTAAAAGTGTTACATAGAAATACACATTATTTTGTTAAAATAACATGAATGTAACTGATTGTGATGTTGTAAGACGACGAATTAAATACATTTTTCTGTTTTCTGGTCAAGAAACTTCCATAGAACACATTTTGAGCCAAATATAACATGTTAAAAAATGTTTTTAATCACCGGAACAGTTTTTGAGATAATTGTCCAAATATATGATCAAGCAATCATTTGACTCATATGAGAGTATAGGATTGATTTCAGAGTTATAAATCATAAATTTACCATCTCATTTTTCAAGTTAGTTTAACCCTGCTTGAATAACTTTTGACTAGCAAAATCTATCTGTACTCGAATGTTAACACGTTTAGAAATTCAATAATAGTAATTATTTAATTAATTTTAAACCCTGAATTTGTTGCTGAATTATAATCGCTAAATTTCCTTCTACTTGAAAACGTAAGATACTAATATACCAATCGAAATAACAGAACAAAAAATATTTAATTTTAACCCTCAGAAAATGCCGAGGTTTCTAAATAAATAACTTACACATAAAAGGATATAACGTGCTTTTCGTTATACAGTCACGAAAACGGCAGTTTTTATCACGTGTGTTGCTGGGCTAAAGAAGCTCTAATCTCCCAAGGGAGAAAAAGAAACAACTGTAGTCGAAGACGTCAGCTTTTCGATTAAAGAGGATAGAGAAGAAGAGAACAATAATATTAGGTTACTTCCTTCCGTAAGGCCTGTGGAGCCAAAGTTTGTAACGTCTATGCCGGGAGTCATTACTTGTTGGGTAAAAATATAGCCTCAATCGAGGTATCCAGTGTTATATCCCTGGTTGGTCAAGATGAAACTTGATATTTAAAAACTCGTTCATTTCACAAATCGATAGTTGAATGTGTTCGATACATCAATTGTTCATTGCTGTTAGTCTAAACTAAACTCAAATAAAACAGACAATCAACTAATCGTTTTGAATAGCGTATATAAGGAGAAAGCCTCGTCGGGAGAAATCTTTTAAAGATAAACAAGCTGTAAAATTTTGGTGTTTTGAGTACTGTAGTTAGCTGAATATATTGAGCGGTTTAATGAACACGGGACTAAAGTTGCTTTGCGTTATTCGGCCATTTTTTGACCTTGGCTGAAAAGCCTTGGTCGAAAAACAACCTCGTACGCAACACTTTAGCCCCTAGTAATGAAATATACTATTTAACTTTTATCAACAAAATTTTAGAAGTAAGCTAATATCAATCAATAAACTAACATAAATTCCTTAGCCCTTTTCAACGAAAAATGAAAACACAAAACATAACTTTCTCTCTACCATTTATACTGCTAATGATGAAGCTGGGTTTCGAACTGTATCTGATGGCGGCACAACAATGCCGGGCGGCCCCGGAACGCAGACGACCAAACACAACGTGTGAGGGCGCCGAAGTGGAAAATTGCTTCTTTTCAGCCCTCAAGTTCCGCATCTTTGCCACATTTTAGTATAAAGTTATTGTGCAAGATATTTCAAGGTAAATCTTCCGAAAAAACACGCCAATCAAACCGATAACTTACCTACGCACTGATTACTGATCTGTGTTAAGCGGAATGAGTTAATACAAAAGTTTTGCAAAATTCTTTTAAATTACTATTTAAAATTTGTAATAGTAAAGTTTAAAGTGCATTGTGCCATCCACTTAACTGTGCCATCCAATAATTCCTTATGGAGTAAAAACACAATTCCAGGATTAAATCTCGACTAAAAATTATTTTATGATTAAACCTCAACTAAACTACCATTTTTAGGCTCTTTTATTCTTTGGTATCAAACCCAACCGTTTTCGATATACAGACTAACAACAATTTCCCAATGCATTTAAATGGAAAAAATTTTACTTTAACTGTTCATACCTCCTTAACCATCGGGTTTAGGAAAAAATTATAAAGAATAAAAAGTTACTAAAATTAAGCGTAGAATCCAAAAACGCCCTAAAATATAGGGTGTTCCATAAGAAAAATCTAAGTTGCCCGCCACATTGGAAAATGGCGGCCATATTTATAATTTTCTAAGTGACTCCAAAAAGCAGCGTTAAAAATAAAAGTAAGTGCCCAATAAGAAGTTCTTTGTCAGATTTATAATAAAAAAGTTAGCTATTGGTTAACTTTAGGTGAGACACCCGGTATATTTTACCATATGTTGATTACAAATTGGAATTGTTTATATCATGATATTTACTTTTCAGTTATGAATAAATAGATATGCATGTTACAAGTACTTTGTATTTATTAAGAACAATAATATAAGGTTACCTAACGTCCATAAGGCCTGTGTAGTCAGAGCTTGTGACGTCAAAGCCAGACGTCGAAACTTATTTGGTAAAAATATAACCTCGACCGAGGTGTCAGTAATATGTTTCTCCTAAATGGTCAAAATGAAAATTGATATTGCAATACTCGTTCAATACACCAATCGATAGTTTAGTGTGTTCGACACATCGATTGTTAGTCACTATGAACACATCAATTGTCAGTCTAACCTAAACACAAATGAAACAGACAATCAGCTGATTGTTCTAAATAGCAAGACAAGATGAAAGCCTTGTTGGGAGAAATCTGTTTAAGGTAAACAAGCTGTGAAATCTTGGATTTAAGTAGTTAACGGAATATATTTAGCGATATAACGAAAAATATATTGCATCACACCAGACTAAAATCGCTTTTCGTTACTCAGTAATTTTTCTAAAAACATTTGACCTCGTATGTTTTCCGGAAAACCTATTTGGACGGTCTATTTGAATTTATTGGAAAAAACTGTTCCTCAACAAAAAGCAAAAAGCGTCACTCTAGTCCCTAGTAATGAAATATACAGGGTGTTTTTAGCGAATTTCCCCCCTATAAAGAAGTAGCTATTACCGTAGGCGGCACGGTGAGACTTAAGCGCGGGACCACCGTAACTTTTCATTTTGAGGTCCCTAGACCCTAAAAACACCGTTCGTTCATTTTCATATGTATGTATGTATGTATGTATATATATATATATATATATATATATATATATATATATATATATACCTGTCCGTAGGCGCGATAACTTTTGTAAAAAATGTCCGATCTTGATGAAATTTGGAACAAACGTGTAAAGCGTCATTCATGACTTCTAGTTCGAAAACCAGCAAGTTTGGTTTACTCTAAGAAGGTTTTTTTCACGAAATAAAATTTATTTTCAAGATTTAACACCTTTTTACTAATTTTATCAAAATTTAATTGTTTGAATTGAATTCACCTTAAAAAAACAAACAATTTAGCATCTTGAATTATTATTCTATGTCAATACGTTGCTTAGATATTAGATGTGCTAAACACAGTACGTTGTCCAATATTATTTTTAATTTTCCCTCCAAAAGTACAGCTACCCTGATTTAAGAGGTTTTTAAAATACAATTCTGAACATATGATTAAATTTTCAGGTGATGAATATTCTATGTGTTTATTTTGAATAGTTAAAAGTTCATTGATCAAGATTTTGCAGAATGCACATACTATATCAAAAATTCAGTTTCTTTAAAAGTAAATAAAAAGAATAGGTGTAAATATAATATTATTATATAGTTTAAAACCAGCTACAAAAACTGAAAACTACATTTTGCTTGGTAATACTTTAAATGAATTTTAAAAAATATTGGCAATTTTACATGAAATTAAACTAAATGTAACCTGAGCTATGGATGTTACATTTCACCCTTATACTATACTTGCAGTGGCCCAGACCAAGATTTAAATTAAAAGAAAAAATGCCGGCTGGCTGTAAATGGCAGGGATAACCCCATCATCCCTGCTGTTTTGTTAAACATCTTGGGATTTTCTTTACAAACCTATAATAATTAATATTTTTTTTTTATTAAAAAGAACATTTTGGTGAAAATGATCCTCGATTATACAATCAACTCTCACCAAATCGGTTCTCGAATCATTTTAACATCAGTTTAGGTTTGTAGAGTAGGAGTATTAGAAGGAAGGCAAGTTAGTACGCAACAGTCAATTAATTCCTCCAGAGTAAACAGTTAAACAAGTCGAATGGTGCGCGAGTTGACTGTTCTCAACAATTGGGAATCAGCTCATCCTTACAACTCAGGAGCGGCCTGGCGTAGAAGTAAAACATGGGACTTCGGTTCCCAAGATCCGCGTTCAAAACTGATTGGATAGTTGAGCGGATAAAGCGCTCACCTCATAACCTGGGGGTCGCCGGTTCGATTCCTGACAGGATCGAAACTGGGTCCAGTTGCCATTTGTCAGTGGGCTATGAATTAATGATGCTACAGTATCTAACAAAAGATCGCCATTAGATAGTAACAAGATCCGGGTTTGGACCGTACCCGATCAAAACGTTAAAAAATGCCACTGACGTAGAGAGAAACAAAATACAAAAAAAAACCGCCAATCACCAATGGCAATTTGCTACGGGATAATGCCGTAACCTCGAGGGTGTATAGCTAATTAAGCTGCAGTGCATGTCCATGAAAACTTCGAAGCCTGGCCCTCGTCTAGAAAAAAAAATCTTGACAACTCAAACTGACTAGAGAGCCGAGTGGACAAACTGTTCACTGCTCACCTCATAGCCTGAAGGTTGCTGGTTCAAGCGTATGATGTAGTTGGGCTCGAGAAACTAGCGGATCTTGCGGTTTGACTGCAGAACTAAGACCATACAAAATAATTTGATTGAGTTGTATTAACTGGTTTGTTTTGCAATCGTCCTAAGCGCTAGTAACGAGCGCACCGAGCCCTAGTAATCGGCCTAATAATCGTTAATCGGTGCGAGTAACGAGGTGAGGCTTATACATAAATTTCCCACAGCTATTAATTTATCTCAAATATGAATTTGAATTACTTTAATGAAAATTATTTAATGTAAATTCATTTAATGTAATCCTAAATTATCATACGATTATAGATTATCTCAGAAAGTTGAAGACCCTAAAATTACCTCTATCACACGAAGATCAGTTTATAGGCTAAATCAAATTAAATTTGGGTCAGGCCCTATCTTCACATGTCAAAGTTTACCCTATGGACCTCTGCAATTCGATATCCAAACGTACAGGTTAAAATGATTCGGAGAATGATTAAATTAGATTAGAATCATTAGGTTTAGGTCTGCAAACATTTCCGCTGACAAATGCCTTCACGCGGGTCGCGAGGACGTTGCCGCTACCCGCTTGACGGAACATTATGTTTTTATGTCTTGCTCACTAAAAGAACAGGCCTTGCTCAAGGACACACTAGGACACTAGGAAGGCCATGCTGTAGGATTTATGACGTCAAACAAGTAGGCGGTCTGAAAGTCTGGCTCAGGACTCACACAGCTGTGCTGCTCATCAGTTACTTTTAAATGAAAACAATAAAACGTAAATAAACAATATTTATAAATATTTTTAAATGTAAACAGAAAAAACATAAACAAACAAGGGATATATGTAATTTAGCAATAAAAAAATGTAAACATAAGATGCAGTTCGCTGCCTACTTGTGTGACGTGGCGCAGCGCTGGGATCGCAGCAGCATGGCCTGTTTATTCAGTGGGGCCTTGCCTTGCTTCAGAATTCTTTAAGTCAAAACAGTAGTCTGGCTGAGAGTCTTGCTCAGATATCACAGCTGTGCAGCTCTTCAGTTTCTCTCAAAACAAAACATCACAACTTATATAAACAAGTAATATTTGACAGTCAGTGATAAAATGAATACAAAGGTTTGACGAATTAATTCAAGAATGTCCTAAATGACTTGAGCTGTTTTAGTTTTAGTCAAACTACATGGAACTCGGAGAAAATTTGTAGTCTCAATGATTTTTGAGTTTGAGTTTGAGTGGTATACTGCATCTCAATTTGTTTAAAATGGCAGCCATTTTTTCATACTATCGCCAACGGATACACCTATCACCTACTGGGTTTATTAAAACCTAATCTACTTACTAGTTTGAACGACTAGACTAGCAGATGTTTTAGCGGTGACCAATCGACTTGTTCGAAGACAAGACAAGTTGATGTTTAAACTGATCAGCTAGGCCTAAATTAGTCAATGTGGTAGTTGTTGATATAGGCCTATTCGTGGCCATCTCAAGTAATAAGGTCACACCCGTAAAACTGGGAAACTGGTTTTAAATAAAGTCATCTGTTTTAAAGTAAAGAAAATGCATGATTTAAAGAAAAAAGTAAAGTGTGTGCATAGTTAGCTGGTATGACGTGGTAGGGCTCACGAAATTGGCGGGCCTAGCAGTATTACAACAGAATTGAGACCATAAAAATATTTTGATCGTAATTTTTTAACTGTTATATAATGTAGGACAAGTTGTCATAAGCGCTAGTTGCGTGAGCCCAACTAGGCCTACATCACACCGGCTGACTGCGCACTTCTTTCTTTTTTCCTGATATCATGAAGAAAATGGCTTTCGAATCATTAGGTGCAATCATGCCATTTACTAGTGCTGCCAGGCCTCTAATTCAAGTCATCGGGACACCACAGCTGCTGTCAATTTAAGTCTATTTGCAAATTAACGACATGAGTGTTAGTTGAAATTTGTTTATAGCCTACATTGTTTATTGCCCCATATTATTTACAATAAACAACACCTTACAGCTCCCGCAATACAGTAGACCATGGCTCAAGATATAATGCACCAAGTGCATAGGCCTGATGGCATAACAGTTGATTTGTAACTTAATCCTTCCATGAAATGGGAGTGAGAATCTGATTATTAGAACCAAAATAGCTTATATATTTTTAAACATTATGTGAAAGATTCAACATTTTCCGATATCTAATTAGTTATTTTGAAACATTGTGTGGCCTAAGCCATACCCACTGCCCACTACATGATATTACTATGTTGGCTTTATTACTATGTTGGCTCAGTTAAATAAAGTAATACAAACCAACGTTCATCCGCATTATGTCACTGATAATATCAAAATACTACTAAATATATAAAAAAATGCATTCTTCTTCAGCTTGACAGACAGTAGGTAGCCTTTTAACTTTACCACAAACATCCACCAACACTAAATTATTACACTATTTAAAGCTCCAACGGAAATAGAACACAAATAATAACCAAAAATGGATTGAGATTTTTGTTAATATAAGCGTTTATTTCGTTAAATAGTCATAATTAGTAAGTACTTAAGTGATCAATGTTTAGCATTTTAAAGGTTAAGTTATGTTTACAAATTGACACATTAAAAGACAGTAGGCAGGCAGGCTGCCAGAGGGCAAAGAATAAACTGAAATATACCTTGTTAAACTTAAAAAAAAACTAAATTCCCATCACTTAATGACAGCACAATTGATTAATATTGAAGTAATTTATCATACTTTAAAAATATTTTACCAGACTTTAACGTTACAACTCGAAAGTTTTTTTTACACTTGAATACGAAGAATGTTAGGATTTTACATTTTAAGCCATCCTAAAAAGGGATAGAAGTAGGTCAAAAATGAATTAGCATATCATAGCCTATATATACTTTAAATATTACACATTATACATGGCTTGAAATGGCGACCTACCCAGGTAAGTATGAATGACAGATGAATGAAGGATGCTTTTGGCGCGATCTTGTAGTATATTGTTACTGACAAAGGCCAACATGTTCCTTAGACAGGACTGTTAATTAATAGCCCAACAGCCAATTTCAATTAAGGGGCCTACATTTTAACGTGGGATCCGAGCCACAATTTTGCCTGGTGTTTACAATTTATGAACTGGTCTAATTATGAGGACGTTCCTATGACTTATTGTACGAGAACAAGGCTGAAGTTTATAACTCGCACAATCGTTGCTATGCTTAAGGCATCATAATTAAATTTTGTTTTATGGAAATTCGCTGGAGATGCAGGTCTGCTGCAACGGGGGTATTTTAAAAACTTGCTTCTTAATTTTTTCAGAAACAAAAATAAATTTTAGTATTCTGTTTTCTGGAAACGTCTACCATCGCAGGGGGAAGTCAATTTCACAGGAAACTTTTATCCCCTCAACGACCCCCACCTCACCCCAACCCCTAACTTAAAAATTTCAAATAGCAACCTACCCTTTTTGACATATAAAATTAAAGAGTACAGAAAAAGAAAAATTTTGGTGGAAGAAAAATTAAAATTGCCCCATGCGTTCTCGAGATATTCAGTTTTTAAAGGTGTTTTTCGTTTAACTTCAAATTTTTATTATTTAAAAATTAACACAGACATAAATATGATGTTAGCGGGAAACATCTAATTAATGACAGGGGAATGTGTGGTAAACTCAAAATCAACCCTTATTTCACCCCCTTCCCACAAACCCCTATATTGAAGATAGAGACTTACCACAAGTGACATATCAAATTAAAGGGTATGAAAAAACTAGATTTACTGCAAAAACTAAATTGAGATCCAATACAGACTTTTTTATATCCTCGTATTTTACAATCTGACAATTTAAGTGCAAATTATTTTAAATTCATTCTTCCTCCAAAAAGATTATTGCTGGCTAAATAAATCTCTTCGATGCCGGATAGCTACAGATGGCATTATTTATTAACAAGTATTAACAGCATAACATGATAAAAAATATCAATAATTTTCTTAATACTTACCTTCTTCCTGCGAATCTTGTTTCAAGTTAAAGAAAGTTTTCAAAATGTTCACCATTTTTTCCATACGATAGTACAGTCTGTTCTCAAACTCCTCCCTTACTTTTTGAAATGTTTCTTGACGAAGAGCCCTACATTCCATTATTATTCTATTTCTGAGGTCCTCTATATTGATGGGTGGTGTTTTGTACACAATAGATTTTAAATGTTCCCACAGGAAAAAGTCTAAGAGCGTCAGTCTAAGGGGCTTAAAGTATCAATAAAAATGTAAGCAGCTTGAATTTATAATTTTACCTTATTATTTTGGAATGTTACAATAAATCAGTATTACAGTTGAATGTAATAAATGGATAATTGAGAAAATAATATTATTAAAAATGTAACAGAGCAAATTTAATAGAAGAAAATTAAAAACTATTAAATATCTCACCAATTTCTGGTTGCATATCAATTTTGTTTTTGCAATAAATCTATTTTTTATACCCTTTAATTTGATATATCACTTGGGGTAAGTCTCTATCTTCAATATAGGGGTTGGGGGAAGGGGGTGAAATAAGGGTTGATTTTGAGTTCACCACACATTCCCCTGTCATTAATTAGATGTTTCCCGCCAATATCATATTTATGTCTGTGTTAATTCCTAAATAATAAAAATTTGAAGTTAAACAAAAAACACCCTTAAAAACTGAATATCTCGAGAATGCATGGAGCAATTTTAATTTTTCTTCCATCAAAAAGTTTCTTTTTTGTGCTCTTTAATTTGATATGCCACAAAGGGTATGTTGCCATTTGAAAATTTTAAGTTAGGGGGGATAGTTGGGGGGATAAAGTTTTCCCGTGAAATTGACTTCCCCCTGCGTTGGTAGATGTTTCCAGAAAACAGAATAAAAAAAATTATTTTTGTTTCTGAATAAATTAAGAAGCAAGTTTTTAAAAAAACGCCCTGTATTATTCCATATTGTAACTAAAACATTTTTACCAATGTTAACCTCATTACAAGGGAATCTGTTATTCATAGTAATTACGTTTTAAGGCAATACGCAATAAAATGGTGTACACCTAAAGCGTGTGTATAATGTTATTGAGAAATAAACTTTGTGCCAAATTCCGAATCTCAGTGTCATATTCCTAAAATAGTATTTAAAAAAAATCTTAAGTCACATTTATTTTATTGTAAAATTTTCAATAAAGGTACAATATTTATCATTACTTTTTAATATGAAATAATTTGAGGCAAAATTTCATTTTATTTTCATCCCAACCCTGCAGGATATTCGTGTTGGCGATGTATCGCTTACACCCCCAAAACATTTTCTGTCACGTTAACTAAAAAGGAGACTAAGCAAAAAATATAAAGTAAAAACGTATTGTATATAAATACAGTATACGTGTAAATACATCCAAAGGTTCTAAGACGTTCCTTATCTATAACCGGCATATTAAAACATGTAAAATACTAATCAAGATTTATTCAGAAACTGAAAGTTCCCTTTATTTTTTTTTAATAACGATATTGGAAAAAATCCGTTCTGTAGTTTTATACAAGGCCTGGAACAAGGAAAGAAGAATAACTTTATCTAAAATTGACTTATTTAGCAAACATTTAACTCTATAGTATACTATGAAGTTATAAATTTAAAGGGGTTCAGTGATTTTAACATCGAAAACTAATTAACTAACCAATTTGTTTGCACATTATCCAGCTTGAGTGTTATTTATTAATCGAAATCTATTCACTGTGTCCGTTATATTCAAGAGTCAACAAAATTTTCAATGAATGAAGCTTAACGCTACTCGGCGGAAACATAAACGTTTATTTACTTCAATTTACTGAACACAGTTTCCCACTCTCTTGTCTAGTGCAAATTGAAAATACATCTCCTACGCGCCTTTTGAACATAAACTGTTGTTTTAAACAGTTTCACCATGGAAATTATAATTGAAACAATAAAGTTTTATAAAACATATAGTGTCCAATTCAAAAATTGTAAACTCAAAATAAGAATAAGTGACTTGCTTATATTATGACCTAACAACAACTATAAGATGACCAAAGCAGCGTAAACTATGATAATATCTTGATAATGTCTCGAAATAAATTATAAAAAAGCTCATAAAGGAAAATTATAAATGAAAGAACGTTTTGAGTAAGGGGAAAAACTGAAAGAATTCCTTTGCAAGTGAATTTATTTAAGATAGTATAAAAAAGGAATGGTGCAAAAATGTTGCAAATTGCTTGTGCTCATAAAATGAATTCATGGCTGTAGCAATGGGAAAAGTATTTTTCAACTATCGTGTGTTTCGTTAAGCCTTGACTTCTTGAATATTTGTAACATGTGGAAATTATTATTGTCCCCCTGGAACTAAATTCCAAGATGAAGGTAAATCCTGTTACCTCTAAATTACCTCGGACATTACTAAAACTTATCACTTTACCATGGATAATGAAGATATGTCTATCTTCTTGGTTTTAGCGAATTTCCCCTATAGGGAAGAAGCTATTACCGTAGGTCTCATGGTAAGACCTAAGCCCGAGACTGTGATAACTTTTCGTTTTGGGGCCACCAGAAACAAACAACACTATTCGTTCAAATTTATATATATATTTTTTTTAGCACGATAGCGGCCGTAAAAATGGTCCAATCTTAACAAAAATTGGTACATACGTGTAAAGTGGACGAATACATCACTCGGACGAATTCGTGAACCAGCCCGATCGGACCACCGGAACCGACGTTTCGGACTCATTACAGAAGTCTATCTTCAGGGCGAGCACAATTCCACTACTGTACTGAAGAGGCCGATGGTCTGGGTCGCAGCTTATATAGACTCCGTTGGTCAAAATAAAATTTGATGAAGTTAAAGTTCTAGCTAGTTTCTCAGACTATTATGAAAGGAAAATTTTAGAAGCCGTAGAAATTAGAAAACACGTAAATAACTTTAACAAAGATAAAGGAATAGATTTAAGTAATACATGGGCACCAGTTATAAAGGAAATAGAATGTTCCGGCAATAGTGCGAAGGGTCAACAATTTAGGGCAAAGAATGTAAACAATGCCTCGCCTCCCCCCCACTGCGGCCGTCTTCCACCGAATTCCGGGACCCGGGACATTCCCGGAGGTTCTAGAATGGTACAGGCTCCAGTTAGTTCGGTCAACGCCGACCAACGGAGTCTATATAAGCTGCGACCCAGACCATCGGCCTCTTCAGTACAGTAGTGGAATTGTGCTCGCCCTAAAGATGGACTTCTGTAATGAGTCCGAAACGTCGGCTTCACAGCGATACAACATCTCTACGCGGGGAAACCCAGAAGATCTCGGGAGTGAAGATACGAAATTGACTAACACTCCAAGTTTTTTATCTTCTGCAATCTTGGTTTCATTGATGAAAGTTGAAAATGTCTGGAACCAATGTTTCCATTCTGTAGTTGCATTGGGAGTGTCAGGAGTAGAGCTGAATTTTTCTGGTCTGAATATTTTATCCATTCAAGAATTTATTAAGTGTTATAAATTGAAATAAGACACAACCTTTAAGTCAATTAAGGCCTTATAACACTTAAAACTCAACGTAAACAAATTTTAGAAATTAGTACAAAAGTAAACATTAATTGAATAAATAAATAATATGACAATAATAACACAGCTTTGTTTTGATCAGGTGAATCTTTCATCTAATTCACCACACAATGAATTAAACCACCCAGTTTTAATATACCTGTAGCAGCAAATCTGCATACTCATTCCGCATGTTATTCTTATGGAGCTTACCAAAACATGTCAAATCTCGCTATGTTGGATTGAAATATGTTGTTTTGCATTTGAAATTTGCTGAGTATGCAGGTCTGCTGCAACGGGGGTATTTTTTACTTAAGTGCAGTTAAATCAAAAATTTATTAAACGACTATCGCAAGCACGATAGCCAGAGATATTATTATTCTAATATATTTTCAATTTATTAAACAAATCTATGCACTTTTATTCAATCTCCGTGATGACTAAATGTTTTTATTCTAGAAGTAAGAGGTACTACCGATATATACAACCTTACCTAACATAAATAAACTACTTTTAAAAGAGTGACTATAAAATGTTATGAAGTATATGATACATTCAATTTAAATAAATTGTATTCAATCAGTCTAAGTACCTTGAACGAAATCCTCATAAATCTCATCAAACAGTTTTGAAATGTCGGTAGTTTCTAACCGGTTTCAACTTATGTAATGTAATGAAACAAAGATTCCAGAATTCTAAAAAAACAAATTTAAAATTAAAAACAAATAGGAGAATAGGAAAGTTGTAAATAGCAAAGTTCGATGGAATTTTTGGATATAACCAACAGTTTTTTACAATTGAAGTAACTAGGGAATAATTACTATTATTTATTACTGGTTTTTTACCAGTTTGATATAAAAAAATTCTGTTTACATAACTGTATGGCATGGAAGGGATAAAAATAAAAATAAAATCTCAAATGAACACTTGAGTAACACTTTAATTTGTATTTGAATAGATTCGGGAAAGGTAGGCCTACCTATAATTTTTATCCAACAAAACTAAAATATAAAATATCTTAGTGTCTTACTACAATTTGCAGTCAAAGTCTAAATTACAAACATTAAACTGTAAATGAGACTTAGGCACAGCCAAAAACGTAGTTTAAGTCAAGGAGATTTACATTTATCGTTTTCAGTAAGAGCATTGGCTTTTCTGCAGCTTTAATCACTAATTCAAGATTTTGGAGCTTTTAAAGAGTTCAAACAGATACTTTGCGTCGTTTTTGCTGCCAATAAGCAAATAAATAAACCTTTTGTAGAAACATTCAGCAAAATATTTTCAAAGAAGATAGAACATAAATAGTATATAAAGAACATTGTTACTTTTTTAAGAATCTTAAATTAAGGCTGTACATATGAATATTTGACACACTAAATTCTCCATAAAATAATTCCTTATCCCGATAAAATTGCAGCATTACAATGTAAAAATCCTTATAAATCATCTCACTGGATTCCGAAGATGTGTCAATGGGATGAGCTTGATCATTGCTGACTTTATATTTTCACTTACGAAACGAACACAACAAAACTGGCATGGGCCCAATAACAGCGTTGCGTTAAGTTATTCAATTAAAATTAATTTGACACTTGATCGAGTCTCACCTATCTCGAGTATAAGGCGAAGGCTTCAGAACAGTTTTAAGCTTAAAGACCGGAAATGAAAATAATCAGAAATGTTGGTGAAAAATTAATTATTCTTAAAAGTAATATGGTATCAATATTATTAACGAAATGTTTTCAACCAAAGATATGCAATACATTTCAGCCACATTAAATTTTCAAGATTAGGGGGGCTGAGGGCAGGTGCTGTGACACCCGCCGCCCGCGCCAAAGCCAGAAGGTACAGGTGCTAGCGACGACGGCGGTGCTCATAAATCCACTCTAGCTTACGGCGGCAACTCTTGTCATGACATTATACATTGTTTAGCTACTTACTCTTGTTTTTGTGTGTTTAAAAAGTGTCCAAGAATTGAGTAGGAAAGACTGCGTCCATTGAAGATAAAAAATAACTAAACTCAACATTGAACTGATCTAGGACAATAAAAGATTTCATGTTCTCTTGCATTTTTATCTACAACAAACATCACTATAGGATAAGAAATTGTAAAAAAAATGTTTTCACCATGGATGAGTGTCCATTGTCACTCATGATAATTTGTTACTAATGATAATTGTAATTTACATACAATAATGTATATTGTGTGTAAATTACAAATATGCAGACTAATAAAAAACATGGAGTAAAAATATTAGTTTGCATGAAGTTTTAATTCTCATTGCACGGGGGACTAATTCGTTCGTCTTATACTAATACAATAGTTGATAATAATAGATAAACTTGGACGCTACTTTCCCCATAATTCAACATAAACTATTACAGACCATTTGGAGGAAAAATAAGGATACCCTAAATAGGCATTAAGAGGATCAACTTTTCATGGGTCCTAACTTGTAAGATTTTTCGCAGGTCACAGTTTATTGTTCAGTGTTAAATGGCTTAAGAACAAGGCTTGCATTGTGTAACCAAGGTCAGTCATCGCAATGGCCATTTATGTACGGTATTGTTCAGTTTCGCTCTGACACAAATAATCTATGCGTATCGAGCTTTGATCAGCTTGCTACCAGGCTTAGTCCGCCGGTCACAGATAAGCACTTTACCTCCCCAGTTGCTAAAGCCACCATGTGTCTGCATTGGGATTCACTCGATAACCAAGCTTTAATCAGTTTAACAAGAATCTCTTTACAATTTTCACTCTTGTTTTTTCAACCTACTTCTCTAAGGTTTGTAAATTACAAAAAAATTTGAATTAATAAGCCATGAAAATTTGTGTTTCCTTAGTCACATTTGTGGAAGCACAGCTACAAACACCTTCCCATTCGGGAACGGATTGCTTGAATGAATGTACCTAATTCTTTAGATAAGCATATTTCATGGGGCACTGCATTTTTCCTGTGATGAAGTTAATATAGTGCTGCCTTTTGCAAATAATGATCCTATTTTCTGTTCCGCGAAAACATTCATTTCGTGAAAACCTGGAGACCTAATAAGAAACCTAAACATCACTATCAACAAACAGCCGAACAAAGGGTCCCATTGATAATGGCTGTACAAACCTAAAAGTTGGATATGAGGTTAATTTTAATGCAAAACCAAAACTCTACAAAAATAATAATAGTTTTCTAGACAAAAAATATCTTGATTCGCTAGATTTATGTATATCTATCTGTATTTATAATTACGTAAAGGAAATTGTTGTACCAAAATTGTGCGCGTTTGGGAGGTCACAGGATGATGGATGATGTAAATTGAAGGTCTTGGTGCCAGTGACTCAGGAAATTTCTTTAATTTTACCTGCAAATGATAAATAACATAAAATATCCGCCATTTAAAAAGCATTGGGACTGGAGAACGTCTGCTTTGTTTATACCAAAACATGTGGTGCTTACATTTTATTCAAAGCCATGTCAATGCTGTCAGTATTAGATATTGTCATAAGATGTATTTTAAATAAATCTTGATATCAACCTTAATATGAAGGTTGAACGTACTGTGACAGATAACTTTCTTTTACTTTTAAATATTCCTATTTCATAGTTAGGGGATTTAGCCTATTCACCATTTTAAAAGCATGAGGATTTAAATACGTATATTTTGTTTACATTTTAACATGTAGTTCATGGTAATTTAAAGCCAGGTCCCAATGATTTGTATTATTTTGGTTTTTTATTTTTTTAGTTTTATTTTTTTAAACATGTGCGCAGACGTTCTATCCATCTTGAACGCAGACTTTAGGAACAGAGAAGAATTATTTTCTATGAGGCCCAGTTCTGCCAATTTTAAGTGCAATTAGAGGGGGTTATAGCACTAATCGAGTAGCAACAGGTAAGTGTGCTGTACTATTGACGTTTGAATGTATCGTCAACTTCAGAATTCATCCTACAAAAAGTGTTCACCTTTAAATTTGGCCAGTATAAATATATTTAATCTTGAATCTACCAAGACAAAGCAGTATTTATTAATGGGCTGCCATAGTAATTAAGTGCCACACGTTAATAGGACGTTCTTAAGGTTGTTCTACGTCCTAGGAGAAAAAATGGAAATAGCTGTAGTTAAATAGTTATAGATACCCACTAGTAGTAGTAGTGTAGTTAGAGTTGTTATTAATGGAATTGTACTTTTATGGCCTGAGGAGCCAGGGTTTCTGACGTTGACGGGATACCCTTTTGTGATTTCAGCCTAGCCTAGCCTGTTGGGTAAAAAGATGTAGCCTCAATCGGAGGTTTCCATACCCCTCTGGTTGGCCAAGATATACTTTAAACCAGCTGGAGACAACAGACGAGCTACACTTTCCGGTCTCTCTATGACGTCACGATTTGTTTAAATTTTTGTGTGTAATATTATGACAATGCTGGGGATAAAATAATAAAAAATAATAAGTGCTGCAATCAGTGTTTAACCTTTGAAACTTTTTTTAAATCATGAACATATGTTTAGTTGAAAACAAAGTATAAATTAAGTTTGTTCAGCTACCGACAGATAGAGCAACTGATAAAATAAATAAATCAAAGTAGGGTATGTCAAAATACATTCAATTAAACACCTCAAACGTTAAATGCGTTCAGGTATTATCGTGTTATGAAAGAAGTGATGAAATCCCATACCTCATGAATATTGATCATTCAATATTTGATATTCAATTTTTTAGCGGATTTGCCCCTACAAGCCTCTAGAGTATATCATTAATCCTTACAGAAAATGCCTCCTATACAGTAAATGGCTCCCGTTTTGAAGACCCTAGCTCTAGACCCCCCCTCCCCTAAAAAAAACCATTCGCCCTATTTAGTGTGCATATATTGCAGCCAAAGTGAATGATACAGCTTCTAAGAATAATAACCAGCCAATGTGTATGACAATTTTGATCAAAGTAATGAATTAGGCTTAATTTATCACTTTATCCAGTCATTATGTATAATAGGATCTGTATTTTTTTTGGTGTCTTTCAACGCCAGTGACATTTTTTTACGTTTTGATCGGGAACGGTCCAAACCCTGGGCTTATTACTATCTAACGGCGACCTTTTGTTAGATAGCATCATTAATTCATAGCCCAATGACAAATTACCAACTGGACCCAGTTTCGATCCTGACAGGAAAATCAAAAATGTCCGTTCTGGACGACATTTGGAATGAAAATGTAAACATTCAATTTTAAGTAAATTTAGTAGACATGATTAGATTCAGATAAACCAATTCTGCATTTTGAATCATTATTCCAAGCCAAGAATAGGCTTATTAGGTTTCTAAGATATTATAAAGCACTGCATTGTCAGATAATATTTTAGAATTACCCCTAAATGTTAAATTAACCTAGTCATTACAACTACCCAAAACCAATAAAACTGCTATAAATATAGAATTTCTGTTTATAACAAAAAAATTTTATTGAATGTAATTTTTCTATTTATTTATTCTATTTTGTTGTTATTATAATTAATTGAGTTGAGTTCACGACTAAATTAATGTTGAAAAATAAAATGCTATAACAAACCTTCAATTTGAAAATAGTACAAATTATCCACAGTTCAAATAACTAATAATTGATAATTAACACCGATGAACATTATTCCTGTAATAAAAATCAATGTGATTCGCTTGTTCATTGAAAATCGTATATGTTGAAACCTCATTAATGGTAAAATGTACTTTCATTAGTACGTGATTATTATTATCACGAAATATTAAAACGATTTCTTTTGCAAACATGTTTATTACATGATTGATCTGTGAAGGAAAGGGTTTTTTTTAATCGCAACCCATTTTTAAGATTGAATAATACGTATATAAATATGTAATGAGTATTGTTTTATTGATCTTTACATTTTATACAACCTATTATTTAAGTCTGATCACATTTAGTTTACATTATATGATCAAACAGTCCGTCATTGGCATTTGTATAAAGTTATGCTCTCTCCATCAAATTCCCGAACATGTGTTGCAAGGTACCTCTTTGAATTTCATGCATTAAATTTGTCATATTTGTTTTGAGTTGCTGAATATCTTGTGAATTGTTTTAGTAGAATAATACAACTTTATATGTCTGTGGCAAATTTAATTCAGATCGGACCACTTTTACGCGAGTTATCTTGCTTAAAGACACACACATTAAAAACGCTACCCGAAACTTTATTTTATTGGTGAAGGATTATTGCCCCAAGATCCCCAGATTTGACCCCACTATATTATTTTATTTGGGGATACATCAAATTAAGGCCTATGAAAACAATTCACAGGATATTCAGCACCTCAAAACAAACAACAAATAAAGAGGTACCTTGCAACACGTGTTTGGGAATTCGATGGAAAGAGCATAACTTTGTACAAATGCCAATGGCGGACTGTTTGAGCACGTAATGTAAACTAAATGTGGTAAAAATTAAATAATAGGTTGTATAAGATGTAAAGATCAATAAAACAATACTCCTTTCATATTTATGTGTGCATTATTTAATCTTAAAAATGGGTTGCGTTAAAAAAAACACCCTGTATATTGATTTATTAATTGATCACGCATGTTTGCTGCGACGGGGGTTTGCCCTTTACTCAAAATATCATGATAGGATGAGAATAATTTGTTATAATGCTTAGATACTTGTATTTGTCTCTTACTAAGAGTTTTAGTATGTATTTGTAAGTTGAACTGATACTAAATGACTGGTAATGGTAACAATGACGTTAAACCGCCTCACAAACAGATCAAGGGATTTAGAGAGGATTACTTCTGACGCAGTGAGGCGAAATACCGATTAACAAACGTACGATCCCATTGACTGGCAAATATTACCTTTATACGATTGTGTACATTTCTGTAAACAGTTATTTTCTAATTAATTCAAAATGAAACTTTACAGATTGAATATTTGCCATCATATATTTAATTTCGTAAGGTGATTCTTTGCGTCAAAATTGTGGGCGTATGCCACGTCGTAGAAAGTTGGGAGAGGGCTCAAATTAAAGGTCTATATTCCGTGATGGCGGGAAAAATAATGAAATTGCTTTAAATTCACCGGGAAACGAGAAATAACGTAAAATAGCTGCCATTTAAAAAGTATTGGGATCTAAAAACGTCTGCTTTGTTTACATAAAACATGTGATGCTGATACTTGATTGAAAAACCATGTGGTTGGCTAGATATAAATATAAGGTAGATTCAATTTGCTATGAAGGTATTTTGTACTATAATAAATAAGGATCGTTGGAATTTTCCCTCATTAGGGGCTTTTAGCCCCTTTAAGCCACTAGTTGTTTTATATTTTGGTTGTGGTGTTTTAATATGTTTTAAAATCGTTGTTAGGGCAACTAGGCAACTCGTAGGGCCCAATGATAATTTTTTCGACTTAAAAATTAATTATATTACGAGACTAGAGAATCTCTGGCCCAGTAACCTACATGAAACTAGTTTTTGAGTCAAATATGAGATATTTCCGAACATTCAATTAAATCCTCGGAGCCGTTTGTGAGACAATTGTGCAAACAAACACACAATCGTTGCTCATATCAGAGTAAAGGACGAACAGTGTAATCAGAGAAAGAATATTTAGTTTTTAGTAATCACAATATTAGATGGATGTTGACTCTTTTGGATTGTGGTCGGTGAAACAAAAATATTTAAACGGTTAAACTTTATAGTAGCAAACAGTAAGGAACCTTATCTACTTTATCACAATACAGCCATACATCGGGGAGAGGATAGGGAAACTTGATGTCTGAAAAGAAACAATTTTCTAGTTGGTCGCCCCCGGAAGGCGAGTGATGGTCGGCCACGTTCGCTATTGTGGCTTGCCTGCAGTTAGCTTTGACTCGTGGGTAGTGTATTATAGCTGACCACTTAATAATATTTGTCTAAATAATGGTTCGTTTGGCTTCAGTAGAATCATACCTATAACTTGTCAAATATTATTAATAGTGAACAATTCGAGACATTTTTAATAAAATCCATCGTAGAATGTAATGTAGAGTTTTAAAGTAGCAAACTACGAGGTAGTTGTTGTTAAACATAGCGAATTACTGGTGTATTTTAATTAATTTTATGTTCAATCGAAGCAAAATATTTCTTGAATAATTATATCACTTTGTTATCTTTTAATTAAAACGTTTCTGCATTTAATAAAAAATATGCTTACAGGATTAGTATTATAAATAATTTTGTTCGTAAATATCCAGATTTAATTTTTGTTTAGTTTATCTCTAATATTTGACACACAACAAAGGTCGGTTTTAGTTGTAAGACGACATGTATGAAGAAAGTAGCTAAGAGAACGTAAACACGCTGTCACTGTTCTCAGGACAACACAGATAAGGCATGGATTGTGTGCCCAGGAAATTATGTTTACATTACACTATCGTAAAGCTATTATAGGAGCCATTAAATAAGTGAAAATAAAATATTAAAAAGAACATTATATTTTTAATAATAAGTATAAATACAGGACTAAAATAGTATAGTTTTAAAGTTAAGTAGTGATTAACCAAAGGTCGATTTATATTCGATGTCTTTAGCCATAATAACTAAAAATATGTGATAATTTTCTTTTAAAAAGTCATCTATTTAAAAAGTTATCTATTTTAAGGTTATGAATTTTATAGTTTCCAATTCATAGATATTGATAAAAAATCACTTAAGTCCTGTTAATGTAGCGATTGAGTGAAGTAGTTTCGTTTGTTTCCAGTTTAAATCTACTGTCCCTAGTCTATACTAGTGACTCTACTGTGTTTTTCTTATTTTCACAAAAAAGTTGTCCCATGTAAGTAGTTAGGTGGACGAGTAATGAGCACTGATGAATGTATCGGAACTGAGCCAAGTATAAGTAGGGGAAGACTTAGAATTCCAACTCAAAATAAAATAAAGATTTCGGCCCATGACCTAGATTAAATTCAGATGCTCTTAAAATACATATAAGGTCTGTTTGCGAATAACTAGAGGAAATGAATTAAAAGAAGCAAGAGATAAGCGTAACAGGCACTTTTAAACTCGAGCAAGGGAAGGAAATGGTCGAACACTGTGGCATATTGAGACTTAATCAGGAAGACGCATACAAGGGCAAATATAACAGTATAATCAAGAAAAGACTATTCAGCCTTAAAAAGCTTTCATAATCGTTGAGAAATCTTTTCAGTTTTTCCCTGTCTTCCCTGAAATAAATAGTGAAGGATTTAAGGTTTCTATGGAGAACATTTTTAGGCAGGAAGTTTTGTTTGAACTGTATTTAGAAGCGATATCGTTGCCCGCACGAACAGTTTTCTGCGAAAAAGTGGAAATAAACAGGGGCCTTAAAAAATTCCTGATTGTTGACCTGGGGAACGAAGGAGCGATGTAAGAGGGTTTGACCTGGAAGAGGGTAGTTTACTGCACTTATACGGTTTACTTATTAGAAGCAGACGGCAGAAGCTTCGACGATAATATTTAATCAAAAGTAAGAAATAAATGAGAATTCAAGACTACATTGCTCCTTTCACGCGAAATTGTTATTACTGCATCGAAAGAAAGCATAGATACTGAAAACAATATCCAACGCTTCTCAGTTGAGAACTGAGTGATGTCATTTGCTGCTAATAGTTCCTAATTTACCAACGTTGATTCATTTAAATACTGTAAAATAATTTAATTATCTTTTTATCATTAAATTACAGATTTCCAGAGGTTGCTAACTGCTTTTTCATTACACTACGACGTAATCGCCTGTTTTACTAACGTCATTTGGTGGCCGAAACCAGCTATTTCCGCCAGAGAGCCGAAAACTTTCGGCCTAGGGCTGCACGTAGTTATTATACGGCATTCAGTAGGTTCCAAAGGAGGATCATTTGTTTTCAAAGCTGTGGTTGTTTGAACCATGACAAATAAGTTGCATCGTCGCTCATAAATTCAAAGTTATGTTTTCAAGTGTGTCAAATAAATAATTAGATTTTTAATGTTATATTATATTTTTATGTCATGTCTCGTCTTTGCCTCCAATTTGAAACACGATCTCGAGCCTGCAAAGCCTCATTTTCGGCCCTTGTTGCGAAAAATACTATTGTGTGACCCGAAAGCATGTGCTTCGTCGTCATTGGCCTGTTACTATAACTTGTCTGTAAGGTGAGTAATTAGGTTTGCTGCCTCGTAAATCTGAAAATGGGGGATTTTCGGCTAATATACATTATGTATCGACAAGATGAGGCCACGCACCAAGTTTTATCAAGATTTATTGAGAAATGAGTGAGATATTGAATTTTTCTTAATTCCCCTTAAGGATAACATAAGGACAATGTAGTGTTTTCTTCTGCTTTCACTACCTCAGTAACCAATTCGATTATCCATATCAAAATTACAGTAAGTGCCCGATGAAACTGGCGCGCCTTGAACACATGCTGTAACCTAATGGTTTTGCACTGTGTCCAGTTTGTTGCAACTGTGGTCTGTTTGGCACTTGCTTAAGAAACTATTGACCACGGTAAAATTATATAATGAACATTAATTTTTTTCATCTGTAAAATGTCGTTAAAATATTTTTTTAATAGGTGCTGCTTTATTAAAATATGCTCGTAAGGAATTTCCTCATATTATATGTCACTTTTTAGATGAATAATTAGTTTTTAAGGATTTTACGCACGGTAAAATATTATCATTGATCATGTAATTGATGATATTAAACAAAAATATTTCTTTTAAGGTTAAAAGTTTAAGGTAAAATTTTGTTTTTACAATAAGTACAAATTAATATTATTTTAGGTAAAATTAAATAATTTATAATTACAAATAGGTCTTTTGCAATACTCATACTAATCATGCATCATATGCAACCCCTCATCAGGAAAATCAACCGTCCTTATCACATATAATTAGACAATACTTTTGTCCTTTTTACTGGTGGAAAAGAACAAATAAATATTATTAAAAAACCTATGTTTGACCTAAAGTAAAACATTTTCTATAGTAATTTTCTTCATTCATGCGTACAGTGCAGGTGTCCACGACTTTCTCTACTGCCAAGTATTTTGCATTGCTTTGCTACATTTTGATTTAATGATTAAGTTAAAGATTTGTAAAACGAAGTAAACAATTCATCAAAACGTAAAAAATTCAAATGAAATTAGTTATTGGCTTAGTAGTAGAATATACAATATTAATGTTCTTTTCCCATAACGTTCTTTTCCTGAGGTCCTTTAAAAAATATTCAAAAGACCACTTGAATAATATATTACCAAAAAGTGTCATAAACGCAGTTTTATGCTTCTACAGTAAGTGCCCAATCTCTGAGCTCGACATATGTATTAAATCAAATCAAATCAAATCAAATCAAATCAAGTTTATTTCGCAAATATCCATTACAAAATTTACATAGCACATAAACGAAATTAGTCCCCACATAAGCCACATTGGCTTGTGCGTGGGTGACGAGTTCTTAATGAGGAAATGAGTGCATTCTTAGAGTTACATTAGAGAGAAATTACATTAAATATGGATAAAAATTGGTAAGTTATAAATAGGCCTATTATGAAAAAAGGGACAGTGACAGACAAACGTTAGTTTGTTTTATAATAAGAGGTGAAGGTAAAAATAAAAATAGAAAGAAATAATCATAATATAAGTAATCCTAAAATAACCACAAGATACGTTGGAGGCGTCATTAGAGTTATAGTTAAAATTAAAATTAAAGCAGAATAATAAACGGTACTTAATGAGAAAAAAAAAATTATATATTCTATTATTTTAGAGGCAAACAGTAAGAAATGAAGCAAAGACGGTTTGACAAGTAAGTTAGTTGTATATGTTAATGTTAATGTTAATGTTAATGTTAAGCGTCTGTAGGAGATATATAGTTAAGTAGAGGTCAAGTAGAGGGTACAGTCCAAGGAACAGCCAGGAGGGATGCTGAGTAGTCGGGTCCGACCTCCAACAGCCAGGCAGTGACGCGCTTTTTATATTTGCAATTTATAGAGTTATTTTGCAATTTTTATATATTGCAATAATATTAAAAGCATTATTGCAGCAAGTGCCCAATGAGCACTGGGGTAAAGTTTTTTTCCTCCCACTGCATGGAAATAATATATTGCCAGACCTGTCAACTGTACGCAAAACTGTTCATTTCCGCTTTAATTTCATTCATTGCAAAAGCGAGCGGGAATGGCAATTGTCACTCGCTAAATCAGGGTTCTTTGTTAGTTCAAGGTGGCACAGAAGAGAGATAACTATGACGTCAAACAGCAAAGAACATTTTCTATTGGTCAGAATTCTCATGTCACTCACCGTATTCTAAATTCTAGTTGCCTTGCTCTAAGTCAGCTGATTTCACTGTCGGCGTTTCTACACACTAACTTCCGGTTCGTTCCAATAGAAAAAGCAAACATAACCTCAATGAAACTTTGTATACGGGTTAGTTATTAAATTGAACTGTTTAAATAATGGTGGTAGGAAGAATATTGCAAGTAGTCGTTGCCGCTCTCGAAATGTTTGGCCGCACTCAGCTAAAGCTTCGTGCGGCCATCTACAATTCTCTAGCGGCAATGACGTACTTTGCGCTCTGAATACACAAATAGCTATTGTTCACATGCTGGGCCGCGGGCCACAGAGATAACGAGAGTCTAAGCCAAAAGCGATCAACTTGATTGAATTGATAATTGAGACGACTGAGAACAGGGATTTCCAATTGAATTGAGCATTTTGTTGACTCGCAAGGCAAGAAAAAATAAATAAAAAAAATAAAAAATAGCTACGGGGCCATCTCTGGAAAATCTTTGCCAGGGTCTCCTGTTGCAGGGACCTTAGTTTGAACAACTGACTCTCAGGCACCCTCCCCGCAGCACTCTGTGGTGCCCCATCTCCTTGAGGTCCGCGGCCGGAAACGAGGCCCAGGTCACCCTAACTCCATTGAGGGGAAATAAAAATCCTGGGCCCGGCTAGAGGGGCTGGTGCCAGTACCGGAAGAGGGGACACAGAGGTCACTCTCGACTCAAATATACCGATTTTGACAAACAATCTGTGACATGATGAATAACCAAGATAAAGAAGAAGTCTTCAAACCAAGAAAGAGCCTCCAAACAAGCCCAAATGCTTCAGGAGCTCAAATTGACACATTGATTATTCCCGATCAAGACGATTCCCTAAAAGCTACAATGCCAAAACAAAAACAGACGCAACTACAAATTGGCTCAGAAGAAAACATTCAGATAACTCCAAGGAAAAATGTGAGCTCTCCTAACAATAAGGAAGAAAACAAATCGAGCAATGACATGTCCTCTGAATCTGAGCCTTCATCTGTGGAAGAAGAGGAAATCGAGGAGGGCTTTAGTCAAATGACAGATGAAGTCATGGCAGAACTCAACTCATTGGATAAGCTCAATCTTCTCACAAAATCCATGGTACAGAGGAAAAGGCCTGTATCGGCGAGTCAAGGTCAACAGTTATTAGCCTTGGTACAGGAAATCAGACATTCTTATCTGACCCTAAAAAGAAAGTATGACACATTAAATGATCAATACATTGAACAAAAGAAAATGTTTAGTGCACTAAAAGGTGACCATGCAAAAATAATTACAGGAAAAAATAATGCAAAAAGCTTTGCATACAAGCACTGCAAATATCACTGACGAGATATTTGCAATGAAAAATCAAAAAGAAAATTTACAAAGTATGCAAAAATCTTATGCGGACACTACAAAACGTTCTGCACCCAGTTTACAAACTCTCCAGGTGGTACATGGATCCTTTTCGAGAACTAGCCAGGCAAGCAAAACTCAAAGCTCGAAAGTGATGTTAATTTATCCTAAAGAAGAATTTGAAGACCAAACCTCGGTTGAAACCAAAGATCAAGTTCAGGAGGTGCTGAAACCCACTGAGATTGGCCCAAGGATCAGAAATGGTGGAGTAGCACTCGAAGTAAGCAAGGATCAAGTAGAAGAAGTTGTCAAGTACCTCAAGAAAAAATTTGAGATTAGAGAGCCTACAGTTAAAAAGCCTAAAGTACGGATTTTTGATGTACCTACGGACACTGAGGACGAAGAGGTATTGGAAAGCATCCGATTGCAGAACTTCAAAAGCATAGACCAAAAAGATTTCAAAAATAAGTTTAAGCATATAATGAAAGTTGGGCCAAGAAACCAAACATCGGCACAGTGGATTGTAGACGTTGAGCTAAGCATTCGACAAGACATTTTATCTGCAGGAGGAAAAATATTCATTGGATGGCGCTCGTGCAAGGCCACAGACTACATTATTATAACAGGATGTTACAAATGTCAATCTTTTGGACATTTGGCAAGGGATTGCAGAGCAGCCACAGATACCTGCAGTCATTGCTCCAAAGAAGGTCATACCCATAAAAATAGTTCTGATAGCAATTTGCCTTCAAAATGTGCAAACTGCATGAAGCGAAAAGTGGATCATAGAATAATATTAACTCAGATAAGTGCCCCACCTTCCAGATGGAAAAGAAACGTATTTTAAGTCAGACTCATTATGGAGACTAAGATCAAGAGGAAAAGAAAGCTACCCATAATACAAGAAGGAAATGCACCTGAAAGTCACGACCAAATCATTCCCATACAAGACGAAAACCTATTGAGACAAAATTTCACATCAACAAT
Source organism: Flexamia atlantica (assembly GCA_035578135.1). NCBI lineage: Eukaryota > Metazoa > Arthropoda > Insecta > Hemiptera > Cicadellidae > Flexamia > Flexamia atlantica. Next base: position 34,994,731 of record JAQJVK010000006.1, read on the forward strand.
TGACAAATGTACTAGTCAAGCAATGCCAGATCACGCAAACATGCAACAAGCCACGCCTGATCAAGAAATGTCTGAAATGAACCCGAATATAGTCAGACCAGCACAAGCTACCATGCAAAATGTTTCGCAAAACCTAAATATACCAGTTCAAGAAAAGCTGCTAGAAGACATCGTACCAGGAGGGAAAACACAAACTGAGAAAAACCTAGGAAAAGGAAATGCAATAAAGTTTGCTCAACCAAATATGCAGAATTCAACTAAAGCTACGTCAGAAACAAGTTGCTGGAGGAGCAAGAAGTGGATTTCTTACTTGGCCAGGAGCCGTATAGTGCTGGTGGCAATGTGAGGGGTTTTGGGATGACTTCATCAAATTTAGTGATAGGCGACAGACCTGATGGTCAAAAGCCTATGGCGATAATAGTATCAAAGCCAAAATATGAGCCATTGGAAATGCTCCAGTTCAAAACCCGTCACTTTTGTACTGTCATGATCAATACAACAATAGGCCCACTAGCCATAATCTCATCTTATTTTCAGTTTGCAGACCCAATAGAGCCCTATATTGATCAACTAGAACATATAATCAGGAATCTTAGAGCATCAATGATAATTGTTGGGCTTGACGCCAATGCACACTCACAGCTATGGCACTTGAGAAACGAGGATGAGAGAGGGCTATTATTTGCGGACTTTATCATGAACAATAACATGAAAATCGTCAACAAAGCAAATCAGCCTGCAACACATCAGAGCGGCACGAACATTGATGTTACTTTATGTACCAGAAACCTGGCAGCCAGAGTTACAAACTGGACAGTCCACGAAAAAGCTAGCCTAAGTGACCATAGATTAATGACGTTTGGTATAATGCTCGATAAGATGAGATTTGAACATGCATCTAATAGGTTCAATATCAAAAGAGCAAAATTTTATCTTATGAATGAAGAGCTGGCACCAGTTCTTCCAAGAATAATAACCCATCGAGAACAGGATCAGATTGATATCGAAGATGCATCTAGACAGCTACAAGAAACCCTAATTAGAGCTTGATTGACATGCAAATAACTCAAGTTGACCTAAAACAAGCACTAATGAAAGCTAAGAATAACAGGGCAGCAGGGGTAGATAATCTACCTGCTGAAATTTATAAAAACCTTAGTAAAGAAAACAGGCACGAGTTAGTAAAGTTCTTCAAGGTTTGCTGGCAGAAAGGAATTTTTCCCAAGATATAAAAAATTGCAAGTCTCAAAGTAATAAGAAAGGCAGGGAACAGAGATTGGTCAAACCCATCATCTTATAGGCCAATTAGCCTTTTGCCTACAATTGGAAAAATCTTTGAAAGGATCATAGCAGCCAAGATGAACTGTCATATAAAGGCCAATGAGACAGTCAGCATTCATCAATATGGTTTCAGAGAGGGCAAAGGTACAGTTGATGCAATAGAAAAGATTACGACTACAGCTCTCAGTTCTGATAGGAAATATGTTATGGCACTCCTTATTGACATCAAAGGAGCCTTCGACTCCCTTTAGTGGCCGACGGTGTTTGACAATCTAAAAAAAGACAACTTCTCGCAAAGCTCAAGCTTCTTGTGGGACATCACATTTGATGAACTACTACAGAGGCCGATGCCACAAGACGTAGCACCTGTCGCCTTCGTAGATGATGTGGCCTTCGTGGTCTAAGGGAACTCTAGGAGAGTCCTGGAAAATAAGGGAAATGCTCTGTGTGAACTGGTAGCTGATTGGGCGTGGACGTCAAAGATGACCATCGCTGTGGAGAAGACACGGGGTATCATCTTGAGAGGCAAATTGTCCGGAAGACGACCCTCTGTTCGTTTGAATGGACAAGCTGTAAGATTTGTGGACGAAGTTACCTATCGGGGAGTGACTCTAGATAAGGACTTATCATTCCTGCCTCACGTACGTCTGTCTCAGAAAAGGCAAGAGCACTGTTTGGTAAGATAGTTAGGATCATACAGATAAGATATGGTGTCAAGTCGAGCCAACTATTGTTTCTGTACAAGACAGTCTTCATTCCGATCGTTGGCTATGCTTTTAGAGTCTGACAGCATAGACTGAACCATACACACATTATGCCCAAGGTCAGGCAGGCACAGCGGCAAGTCCTGAGAAATGTAAGCGGGGCCTATAGGACCACTTCCCTACAGGCATTATGCACCATAACAAACTCAATGCCAATACTTAAAGTTAAAGATGGATTTTGAACTGTGGAGAGCTCAGAAAGGGCTTACTACTGAACCAAAACGGAACATCAGGCTCTGATTTAGTCGACTGTGGCAAGAATAGTGGGACCATGCTACCACGGGCCGCTACACATATCAAATTTTTCCAGACCTATATGAAAGACGACAATTGGTTCAGTTGAGACATATTGACCACATTCAACTGCAAGTCCTTACGGGCCATGTAGCATTTGGAGCGTATCTTCACAAGTACAGGAAGCGGGACTCACCAAACTGTGAAGACTGCGGTGAACCAGATAAGCCGCTCCATGCATTGATGGAATGTCAAGAACACCAAGACATAAGACAGCAACTGCATGAGGATATTGCAAGACTGGGGGGTGAGCTTCCCTGGAACTTCCCTGCAGCAATTCGGAATCCAGAGGCTTTTGGCATGATTATAACAAGCTGGAGGAACATCTTCACCAGAAGAAACCTGTGATGGCTCTTCAACCCGAACATGACAACGCCCGACAGGGTGGATCAACTTCTTCAAGACACCTGCTAGGACTGAAAAAAAGCAATGAAGACCTGCAGAGGCTCAGAAATAAAAGAATGTACTGTTTTTTTTTAGTGGGTAGACTGAGGAAGGAGCCCCACACACCGGGTGGCTCGTGATCCACCTGACGGTGCGTAAAAGCATTTTTTTCTCTCAAAATGCACTACCATCTCAGTGGACCTGGCCGTGGGTCCACTGGCGACTCCACAGAGGCATGATGGAAATGGCAAAAGAACGGTCATTAGGATTAAGGCAAGAATGGGATAGAAGGAGGGAAGACGGGAGTGTAGGAAGATTAAAGAGATGGTTAAGTTAGTTGTAATAAAATCAGATACTGTAAATGCCCCCCGAGAAAAAAGAAAGAAAAACATGAAGGAATGTGAAAAAATAACCGAGGTATACCGGAAGGTGGAAACTCGGGAAGGAGGCAGAAAGAAATGAAAACAATTAATGTTCGCATGCTGTCATTTTTAAATTAAATCTTTCACTTACATTATGTGCTCAGACGCGCTGGTTACTCCATTAAGTGCCCAATTACAGCAAGTAGCTACGAAGTAAATTTTATCATTTATTTAATTTCATCAGAGTTATAAATCTCTGAGACAAAAAAAAACTCAACAACAATTTGACTGTTTTAGCTGTAAAGCTCGTCTCACACTCGTCAGATTTTAATGATCGATAGCTCAAATAAAAGCCGTTAAATCACTGAATGTTCTTAGGAAATAACTAAATGAATCCCTTAATTATCTCCGGAGGCATAGGAGTGTAACGGTTAGAAACAACTCTAATAAAAAAGTGGGGTTTTGTTGAAATTCTTAAACATATTTTTATTGATACAAAATTTAATCAATTCTCACTTATAATCCATTTTTGTCAACACATATTTTCTTCTCTAAGAATGAAACATCTGCTTTAAACATCAAATTAAAATTACAAAGAAAATATCTAACATATGGTACTTTAAAAACCAATAAAATTAAAAATCCAAGAACTGATTATATGTACACAAATGTTATTGTCCGTAACATCCTCCCACCCAGTGATAACACCGACAGGTTTCATTACCGTTCTCGTACATACAAGGGATATACACATTGTACTGGACGTAATATTTCAAAGTTTGCTGTCTTCATCTCTTCTTCGTCCGTAAAAACTATTTCAAAAGGCCACTTTTGTCTCGGTTCATAGAGCCACTTGGGACCCTCCCACCAACGAACTGACAAAAGTGTCTTGGCACTGCAACCTCGAGATGGGAGCTCAGCAGGATTCAGGTATCCAGGAACGAACCTCCATTGATCAGCATCAGTTGTACTAGTGATAAATCTATTAATTCCTCTTGTAAATTCAAGCTGGTGACACAATTGTCAATATAAAAACTACAATTCAGTCGATCGATAACATCTATTTCGCCCTCAAATTTTCAAATCTCGCCAACTGAAGATGGTGATTTATTACAGCACTAAGCAGAAAAGGACTGCTAAGTTAAACACTACTCGACAATGTCTAAAACACTGTAAACCTCCTTTTTTATCGACCCATATAAAAGCTAAGAAATTCCTGTCTTTTTCTTGTATACTGATTTGTAAAAATGCCTGTTTGATATCTGACACAACTCCAAATCTACCCAATCTAAACCTATTCAACAAACGTGATATTTTCTCAATCATATTGGTTCCCTTTTCCAAACAATCATTTAAAGAGGGCTTACCTTTAAAATGTGCAGAAGCATCAAAAACAGGTCTTACCGTTGTCTCGTTGTCCTTCAAAACTGCTCGATGATGGATGTAGTGTTTAATTTGATCTTACTCGTCAGCAGGAACTGATTCAATAATTCCTTCTTTCTGCCAATTGCTAAAAACCTCTTGATACTTATCGAAACAACCACCATTCTTAGTTTTATCTATTGTTGATTGCAGTAGTTTCTTCGATATTTCAAAGTTATCAGGAATTTTACTGCTATCCTCTACCCAAGGTAAACAAACTTCATAGCGGCCTTTACTAGTAATACTTACAGTCTTTTTAAAATGTTCTAATGTCATCTCGTGCAGCTCCTGTTTTGACCTTTGTTCTTCAGGATCACCAATACCAATGGTTTCTACTGTTTCTAGTTTCCAGAACAGTGATATGTCTTCATTAGGTTTATTACTACAAAACATACTAATACATGAGGTATTATCCTCGGATTTACAAGTACCTGAATTCACAATATTAGACACTCGACCCATTAGTGTCCAGCCCAAAAAGGTCTCTACAGCTACAAGATCACATTTAAGTTGCAAAGTTTTCCCAGTAAACACCTTTCCCGCCACATCTGCTCCAATCAGTACTTCGATTTTAGAGTTTGAATTGTGTAAGTCTGAAAAAACAATGCCAGCACCCTCAATTTCTTCGATTTCTGGTCCTCTCTCAACACTATGGATAATTTCCCTAATAAGTGTTTGGTCCAACACCTTGAATCTACACAAATATTCATTATTCAAGTTACCAAGAACAATCTTTAACTCACTGTGTTTAACCTCATTTGTTCTGACACCTCCAAAAAGAGAATGAGTTACCCTTCCCGACCTTCTGGACACAAACCAACTTCAGTTGCGGTAGATGCCAGGATATAGGATCTCATTGAACCTGTGTCAATTAAAACTCTCACAGGACGTACAAAACCGTTATGGACCAGATTGACAACCAAAGTTTGCAGATAAATCTGAGTTTGCCTGTGTAAATTAGACAAATCTTTTACTTCACTTTTTAGTATAGCCTTATTTGATTTCCCAGCAGCATCTTGTTCTTTATTGCATATTATAGCAGGATGTTTGCGAGAGCACAAATTACATTTCATCAGTCGCCTACAAAACTTAGCTGAGTGACCTTGCACCAAACATGAAAAACAAGCTTTTTTATCCAATACGATTTGTCTCCTATCTTTGTAATCCATGGACTTAGCTTTAATGCAATTTACACTTTTATGTGATTCCAAACAGAAAATAAATGTTGGCTCTTTCACTTTATCTACCAAACAAGATGCTGATGGCATATCTGAGTTTTTAACAGCATTATTCTTAGTGCTTACCTTTTTACTCATACTGTAACCAGCTTTGGCCAGAACTATTCGTTCCTCACCTTCAACTTCATGTTTTATAAACTTTCGTAACCTTTCCAAGGAAAGTTCCTCTGCTTCCGATGATTCGAAGCTCTCTCGATTAGTAGATGAACCTTGTCTCTGCCACGCTCTGAGGAGGTCATCTGGTAGACAGGATTCGACTAAAGGAAGTAAGATACAAGCACATTTATCTGAAGTTACCTGTAAACTTTCTAATGCTCTTAGCTGGCATTCTAATTTGTCATAAAATTGCATTAGAGGTACACTACTTCTTGTTTCGGAGTTTTCAAAACCCTAATATACACTTGTACCAGCAACCCATCCCGTCCAAATCTACATTTTAATTCGTTCAAAACTTTTGGATAGTTGTCTGCAGTTGGGGGGAAGCTCTTTACAACTTCGTACGCTCTAGATCCAGGAATCATACTTTGAAATAAGTATTGAAACTTATCCTCAGAAGTTAGTACTTCTGAGGAAGTAACTTGAATGTTCTGAGGATATTAATTCTTATCCTCAGAAGATTCTTTATCGATCGCTTGAAAAAGACACCAAAAGTGTAGTTTATTTCCAACTAAATTTTTTCACTGATTACAATGCCGCAATCCGATTTTCAATATCTCAATTGGTTCTCAAGATATGAGCGCTTTTAATTCATTTATTTTCAACCAATTTAAACATTATAAATTGATAAAATAGGCCCATAGCCACAAAATAATGCTAGATAGTGACGAATAACCACCATCAGTCATTGCTGAGCGATTTTCACTTAACTTTCACCAATGTAAATTTTTTTCCCGCCATCTTGGATCCGCCATTTTGAAATGAGGTAAGTTATTTCAAACATGAAATTGGTATTGTGACCCTTCATTTCAAATTAGTTTTTTACGCCAAATTCAATGCCGCAACCCGTTTTTAATTATAGTGTTTAGTTTACAAGATATTGACATGTTTCTAATAAAATTCTCAAGAATATGAATTTTTTGAAAACTGAGTTTTATAGCTAAAAGCGGTTTGCTGCATTGAATTCTGCGTAAAAAACTAGTTTGAAATGATGGGTCACAATACCAACTTTATATTTTAAATAACTTACCTCATTTCAAAATGGCGGATCCAAGATGGCGGCCAAAAAATGTACAATTGTGAAATTTAAGTGTAAATCCCTCAGCAATGACTGATCGTGGTCATTCGTCACTATCTACCATTATTTTGTGGTTATGTGCCTATTTTATCAATTTGTAATGTTTAAATTGGTTGAAAATAATTAATTAAAAGTACTCATATCTTGAGAACCAATTAAGATATTGAAAAACGGATTGCGGTATTGTAATCAGTGAAAATATTTAGTTCGAAATAATGGGTCACAACACCACTTTTATTCTAGAAATAATGTTTTGGATCCATCATGGCGGATCCAAGATGGCGGGGAAAATTGGATACCCCCTTAAAATGAAGTATTAACTACCCAATAATAATTGGGGGTGGTGTGGAATTGAGATTTAAAAAAATATAGGAAAATGTTAGGAGGGGGGACTATTATGTGATACCTGGTATACTTTATTTTATCAACTTATATCTAAGCATTGGTAAGAGATATGAAAATTTTTGTTAAAACCATTTTTGTTCCTTATCTTGTTATTAATAAAAAAACATCCTGTAAAGAATTTTCATAAAATCAACCATAAAAAAATTATAGCTCTAGAAAGGCATCAATGTCACCGTTAGCGGCCATTTTGGAAGTATGACGTCATACACCAGCTCGGCCACACTTTCAGGCAAAACACCCGGTAGTACACGATTCTACATGTTATTACCTATCTATCGCCACCAATCATACAATTGCTTCATTTAAAATCCCACGAACTTTCATATATTTACAAATGCCCCTACACTATAGCCAGTCTTTCGAATCTCCTCCAAATTTAATCAATTCTACTTTGGGAAGTCTTATTGAGCTACTTTTTTGAACTGATTGAGGATTACTTACATGACAGCTTTGAGATCTGGTATCATCAATTACTACAATACTAAGTACAATTGTACTAAGTACAATTCCTCGTACCTTACCCTCCACCGCAGCAAACATCTCGTGATACTCGTCCTGTTTTTCAAGCTCCACTTCAATTTCTTCCTCTGATTTTTCTTCCAGCATGACGTTGAAAATTTCCTTATCGATTTCTTCCAATTCGTTATATCTACTCTCAATAACTTCAAAAAGTGTATTCGCCTTTTCTGCATCTTCAGAGTATGCTTCATAAAAATTGTTGACATTTCTACTTAAAGTTGACCTCAATACCTTTCTTTTCTTCAATAAGGTATCCATTTTTTTCTTACAATCAAATAATATTCACAAAAATATATAATTCCACCAACGCCCCGCGTTGGGCGCCACAATATAACGGTTAGAAACAACTCTAACAAAAAAGTGGAGTTTTGGTGAAATTCTTAAAAATATTTTTACTGATACAAAATCAATCAATTCTTACTTTTACTCCATTCTTGTCAACACATATTTTCTTCTCTAAGAATGAAACATCTGCTTTAAACATCAAATTAAAATTACAAAGAAAATATTTAACATATGGTACTTTAAAAACCAATAAAATAAATTCAAGAACTGATTATATGTACAAAAATGTTATCGTCTGTAACAAGGAGAATTAATTCTAAAAAAAGAATCGAGTATGAAATTTCTATAAATGATACACAGGGTTGAATTTTTAATCAAGGATATCTTTCAAACAATTCAAAAATTGTTTTTAGTATTATATTGAATGTAAAAATAAGTTTTTAATGATCGATCAATTTTGTGACAGTTATTACTTACCTATTTTTTTGCCGAAATAAGAAAGGTGAATTGGAAGAAGACTAAAAATTCCACAAATGCAGAAGTTTCATACAGACTTATTCAATAAAACTTCTACTAGGTAGCCTGTTGCTCGAAATCGAGCAATGTTTAGGTACTGATAAAATCAATTTTAGTAATTAATATATTTTCGTTATACTGCTTCAAAAACAGATGTTTTTAATGCTTGTTTTCCGGACCTAAGTACACTCTTTTTATTCCTAGGAATTAAAAGCTGATGTACTCGATACAGCTGACTCTTTATAGTCCTAGGACTATAAAAGTCAAAAAGTGCCGAGTATGTCGTAATAATCGAAAAATATTCATTCGATTACAAATAATCGAAACATTCATCGTTATTATCGAAGCATTCACTGTTGTCGGTTTAATCAATTTGTGAAACTCGCTCATTTCACCAATCGATTATTACATGCGTTCGATACGTCGATAGTTGTTCATTGTTGTCAGTCCACCCTAACACAAATGAAACAATCAGCTGATTGCTTCAAATAGCAAGAACAAGACGGTGGCATCTTTTGAAGGCATCTTTAAAGGTAAACAAGCTGTAACATTTTGGTTTTCTTAAGTAGTTTACGTATTGTATTGAGCAATATAACGAAAAATATAGTTCATCACGCGGACCTAAAGCTGCTTTTCGTTACTCGGTCATTTTTCAACCTCGGCTTACAGCCTCGGTTGTAAAACTTGACCTTGTACGAAAAGCGTCACTTTAGGTCCTTGTGATGAAATATACTATTATTTGTAGTTATTAATGATAGTGCGTAGGAAGTTGTGTATGGACAACGTGATCGATACCATCGACTTCTTGGATTCGGTCTTGTTCAAAAAGTTAATAAAATACGTACATGTGGTAATCCACGTTTCTGGAATTATATTGTGTATATCAGCGTCACACAATAAATTAGCAATTCCAAATCAGTTTTTTTTTTATTCCTGGTATCAGCTCCTTTAACTTTCTGTGAACAGCTCTTGCTATTAAATCAGGTCGAAAATGTGTCGAGCTCCAGGTTCCAAATTCTCAGTTATTTAGACCACCTAGGATTACATATCATCGTTACGAATAAAAAAGGTTTCCCAAACAGTTGAACGATAGCTATTACGTCCAGGTAGTTTTGGTTCATATTCTGTGGTGATCTTATAATTGGAGAAGGGAGGATTACCCACTTACTTCCAATATTTTAGTTTTAGTGGTTAGCTTCCTGTTGGATACAGTCTGTAACATTTAAAAACATATCTACACCCAGTTGGATGGTTCCGAATTAAAGCCAAGTCGAGTGCCCTTCTATCCTCTTTGGTCGGTTGTTGTATTGACGTTATACAGTATAAATATACCTAAGTGAACTTAAATTTATGGTTTTCTTCAGAAAGTAAAGTCTCAATTCGATGATGAAAAATATCGTGAATTGGAAAGTTTTATACATCTTCTACATTGGATTAATCTATACGTGCTTCAGAATTCACCATCGCAAATGCGGAGTTGTAGGATCTGATTTTGTTTAGGTAGTTTTTATTTGTTTTTTTTGTTTCCCTAAACATTAACTGACTTTGTCAATTAGATTTTTAATACATATTTATTAGGTGTATTCTTCTAAATTCACTTCACTTTTATGGCAACACAGATAAAACGTCCTTAACGTACCAGTTATGTTCACCTTAAAGGGTTTTCCTCTGCAATGATTACAAAGTAAGTCCATATTTTCAGTGAGAATGGTAGTTCGTCGGCAGACATTCACCCTCCCCGATTTCTAGGAATCTATATGTCCTCTTCATTAATCAGCAAACGAACGTTTCTCATATAGTTGAGATGTTTAGTTCTTAAAAAGCGGATATCTCTTTTTCTTCTAATTGGTGGCATATATTGTGACCTTTCTAAATATCATGTTTAAATTGTTAAAATATTTCCCATTTAAGTAGTTAGAGCTTGTTTGCAGGATTAAACATTTATTTGTGACAGGTAAATAAAAACAAACCTTACACACCATGTGACAAATTGCGCATATGGCCAATATGTAAACAAATCCTATATTCCATAAGAATAATATTGTAACTTTGAGGTCCACTGGGCCAAAGTCCTTAACAGTCATTGAGCTCAGTTTAAGGGACGCACAACTTCAGAGTGAGCTCTTTAAAATGACACCTAAAAAGTCAAAATCGGTTGAAAACTGTAGGAGGAGTTCTACTCACAAAATAACCCCTAGCAAATTAATTATGTATAGATGAAATCGAATTTTGCAGAGCATCTTCTCCAATCAAATCACACGTACACAAGTATAGAAAATAACAGAGTATATTAAGCTATGAAACCAAATGAGAAAAAATTAATTCAATGAAGAATTTTTTATATACTTCCACAGCTTGAAAGATCCAAATAGAATACATAATGGTCAAATAAAGATAAAAAAATCCCATTTTTTAAAAATACATATGATGAAAGAATAATTTTAGGAAAAAAACAGCTAAACCACCAACATTGCAAAAACCCTATGGAACATTTTAATTCAAACAGATTATTATTGTTTACTTAGATTAAAATAGTTTATAAAACAAGGTTATGTAGGGTCGGTACTAGACTTTGAAAATGGCCTTAGGGCTGAAACTAGTCACTCAATTATTAAAGAAAGTTGAAGGGTACTTTGTTTTTATTTTAATATTACATTATGGGGGAAATATGTAAAACCTCATTTTATAAACGACAATGAAAGATTTTATTTTGGTCAGATTTTATTTGGATTATTAAAAGACAAATTACGTGTTTCACAAAAAAAATATTTCGCTCTTTTGCAAGCAAGACATGTATGAAGAAGGAGAACATAAACACGCCTTCAGTGTTAACAGTGCAACATAGATAAGGCATGGCTTGTATGCTCAGGAAATTATGTTTACATTAAACCAACAAGAAACTGTTAAATAGTTTATTAATAAACAATACATACAGGTGTGCCGAAACTAAAAGCCTTATTTAAAATGTTTCAAATTTTTCCTCATTGTAAACATCGTAGACATATGAGAGTAATGTTTCTCTCTTAAACTGGAGTTTTGTTTATTAATATCTTCGACTTCAAGTTCTATTGCTTGTTAATAATTTCATATTGAAATTAAAACTATCGTAAGCTTAACTTTCGGCCATTTAGTAGAGATTCTTTAGGAAATTCAGTAATTTAAACATGGCTAAGGGGCTTTCAAAAATGTCACTCTGCAAAACGTACAACTGAATCGAACTTTTTTTCAGTACACAGGCCTACACGTTTTCAGTTTCAAAATAAAAACAAAACAATCAAATATAAATAGAAATATAAAAAATAACATGTGATGATATGTAAAAAATTGATTTTTTTAAACTTAAACCCTTTTAATTTCCTAACCAAACAATAAATTTATTGATTTACTGTAAAACATAATAAATTTATTGATTTATTTATTTTTTTGATTTTATGGAAGTCTGTTTTGCCCTTTGACCTTAGGACATAATCAGCAGTCATGACGTTAAAGCTCTGAGCGAACCATAGCTTTGAAGACGAAAATGCTTTCTGTGTTGAATGCCTGAGTAAATAAATTTCAATGGATGTCGTTTTTTGCGCTTGTGAAGTTTTCAAGAATTTTAGATCTAAGGCCTCCATACCAAGCCACCATTTAAAATAATCACCAAAAAGTTCTTCGTTAATCGATTAAGGAAACATTTCCTTGAAGTGTACCGTCGAAACGGATAAAAATCGATAAACTTTTTCAAGCAAATACGATTCAATTCTTCAATAAAAACACGTAATCCCAACAGTTATTTTTTAACAAACAAGAAAAGGTTGTGATGAAATCTTTTACAACAGCATTTTTATATTAGCATAAAATATTTTACAGCTCCAGTTATTTTAAAAGTGCTGAACTTGTGCTCTCAGGTCCGTAAAACTGACCCACGTTGTAGCATTTCTTCATGAGTAAACTAATATTTTGGGATGTTAAAAAGTCATCATTTTTCCAGAGGGCAGCTGCTATTCTGCGTAATGTTTCAACGCGAATTAATTAACATTCCTATTAATTAATAATCCGCTTGTGTCCATTTCTTTGGCACAAAAGCCATGCTCTGTAAACACTCGTCCTACAGTAATAGAACAATCACTCTTTACGAGTAATAAGTTGAAAAAAACCAGATATATGTATTCACCTAGAACCCATTTCTACAATGACCATCAAGGTTTATTAACTTAATATTAATACTATAATAAAACTTCAGGACAACAGTTTAAGATACGTAAGTAATGTAGGGGCATAAACACTAGCTCTGAACACTAGTATAACCGAGTACTTAGAGCTTTGTGCTTATCAAGGCCATTTCGTTTGTCTTAGGTGAAAATTTGTTTAACTAGTGCAACCTTCCCTTTTCTCAAGGCCTTAATTATGAAAAATAAGATAATTCATGTCCGTTACAAAGGCAGTTATAGGATCACAATGTGCAAACCGTTCTCGTCTCCTATTGAATACATTTCGACGACGAAAACTAACAAGGTAACAAACAAAATCGTGATTTATTTTTAGGAATTTTATTAAATAAACAAGCTAAGAAACGTGATTTTTGAAGACGATAAGTTTTTTTACTATGTATCTGCAATGTCAAGTTTGCTAAAATGTAAAATGGATTAACCAATGAATATTTTTACAATAAACTGTCAAACTGCGTTTAGGATTCAATTCATTGTCAATTATTTTTTTGTTTACCTCATCAAACAATTTATATTGCTTCTTCATGATATTTATATGATTTTGGCCTATACTGAGCGGAGAATTTTCCATTTAATTTACTATTGTATTACTCAGTATTAACTTAGGACATTTGTTTCGTTTTAGTTAATATGCTCATAACGAAAATCACTTGGACCAGACGAGCAGACCTTGCCAGCAACAATGTTGGCAGATTTGACAGCTGCTGATACGTGTGCTTAATCACCAATTGTCAATACGATGTCTTGGCTTTGGTAATGATGTTCTGTTGTGTAAACATATAAGATGAAATACGTCAATTCTGTTAACAAGACGAGTATATGCTTACCTACCTAAACACCTGCATTATATCTTTGACTCGCTCTGAAAAATTTACAGCACCAATAAACAATTGAAAAAACTCAACATTAGTAGGCTTTTTAGTTGCAGGTTGTTAAAAAAATATTTTGTTACATTACTTTGGATCTTCGATACCTTGTTTTCCAACTATCTGTATGTACGTGCATTTTACAGAATAATTCATTACTTTTAAACGACCTGAGGGTTTTATTTTGAACCCGGTACATTATAAGTTGAGGCTATTAGTAAAGACCTATTTGAAATTCTCAGAGTGTAAAATTTCATATTTTTACTATTTCAAAATATTGAGCATTTTTACGTTTCATTTTTGTACGTTACTTGCTGCACATTACTTTTCAAAGCTTAACACCTTTAAGTCATTCAAGTCATGAAGCCATTAAAGGTTTAAATACCCCCGTTGCAGCAGACCTGCATACTCAGCGAATTTCAAATGCAAAACAACATATTTCAATCCAACATAGCGAGATTTGATATGTTTTGGTAAGCTCCATAAGAATAACATGGGGAATGAGTATGCAAGTTTGCTGCTACAGGTATATTAAAACTAGGTGGTTTTAATTCATTATTTAGTAGATCTGAACTAGAAGAAGCTACTTACCAAATTTTATCAAGATATGTTGAGAAATAACCAAGATATAGAATTTTACTTATTTCTCATAAGGTTAACATTGGGACAACGTACTGTGTTTACCACTTTCAATATCTCGGTAACAAATGGACATAGAGCAGTGATTCAAAATACTAAATTGTTTGTTTTTTTTAGCTGAATTCAATGGTGCCAACAAAAATTCGATAAATTTGATTTTTCTATGCAAAAACCTCAAAAACCCATTTTTGGGGGGTTTATCCCCCTTTACCCCCCTTTCCAGTGGTCCGATCAGGCTGGTTCACGAACTCGTCCGAGTAATTACCACTTTACACGTATGTACCAATTTTCATTAAGATTGGACCATTTTTACGGCCGCTATCGTGCTAACAGACAAATATATATATATATATATATATATATATATATATATATATATATACATATATATATATACATATATATATACACACATATATATATATAGATAAATATATATATATATAAATTCGAACAAATAGTGCTTTTTCCTTCTGGTGGCCCCAAAACAAAAAGTTGTCATAGTCTCGGGCTTAGGTCTTACCATGAGACCTACGGTAATAGCTTCTTCCCTTTAGGGGAAATTTGCTAAAAATATTTTAAATTCAATTTACCTTACAGTTATTGACAATTTTATCAGAGCTTCATCTCAAATAGCCAAGAAATGTCAGCTACATGCTAATACTACATACTTTTCAACTTACAACATGCTAATAGGCCAATATTGACTCACATTTGCAGTTGTACCGATAAAAATTTAATTACTCATATATTTGCCGTTAAACCCTAACTAATTGCTAATGTAAAATAAGTTAAATTTAGCAATCGTTTTTAAACTTTCAATGGTTTAATGGCTGGAATGGGGTTTTCAGGTACTTCGTAACGTGAAAATGGCCGCTATTTGGGAGTAATAAAAAGTATAAGCTTTATACTTTTAACAAAAATAGGTCTTATTAGTCTCTACTAGGTTTAAAGTTGATACTTCAAATATTTCAAAGTAATGATTTAAAATGTAAAACGAGGCAATGGGAAATTGTGGAAACAAGGCCTGGAGATCCAAGATTATTTGACAAAATATGTTTGATTGATGCAAGAAAAAAATCCGCAAAAGATCCCCAGAGAGTTTGGAAACTCCGTGTACATTTACAGAAACAACTTAAAATACTTGCTCAGCTCAATTTGAAGTCTTGCATTATTGTTTTAGTAATTAATTGTATTCAATTGATAAAGTATAATAATTCATCCTTAATATATTGCTCCTCTTTTTCGGGACTCAGACAGCTTCATAAAGCAAATTGGAAGACGAAATCACGCTACGTCATCAGTTGGTTGGTTGGTCAATTGGTGTAGAGGTGGATTTCCAGAAAGAAATTGTGAAAAACCAAGTTGGTGATATGATGATTGGAGAAAGCACAGAAGAGGCTTTCCGTGATATTTCGTCCAGCCCGCGTTTGCATCTTCAGGGCTTCAAGTACTCTGGCTTAGTAACCCAATTTTCAATCGTTAAGCAACAAGGCAATAAGAAAGTACATAATACACAATAACCTAATATGATTCCTTCATGGAAACTCTTGGACTATCAGGAAAGAGTACTCCTAAAGAAGAGGGCAAGAAGGGGTAGAAGAAGAGGGCAATCCTTTAGGGGTTTATTAAATTTGGCGGGGTTGCTTACAACGAGAGGAAACGTCAAGTCAGTCTATCTGCGATTTAAGAATTTATCATTTACTCAAAACATACCCATATGGGTGTACAAACAAAAATGTGGTTATAAACCATTATGAAACCATAACTAACAAACTCGGAGTGGTCAAATACAAGGTGCACAAAGAACAATCAATCGTGGAGCACAGTTGTCAAAACATTGGTTTTAGATTGCGGTCATATTGTGTGGTGGCAGGCAGTGTTCGGCACGTCCATTGTTGGTTGTAACGCACTTGTTTTGTACAGTTAACAGTTGCTTTCAACGACGTTTCAAATTAGATAATTGCATTGTTATTTGTTTTTCATAGCTCAATATGGTATACCACAAACCGTTCTGTCAGTTGTCAGAAATATTTAAAAGTGTAAAACCGCTGGTCCATCGTCATTGTACGTGTGTTGAACGCAACTGGAGTGAAAATAAGTGAAGTCATTCGTAAAGTACAATGTTATTTAATGTAATAACCGAATAAAACAGACAAACCAAACTCTACATAATAAATAATAGTCAGGAATTTTCCTTCCGGAATGAATTGTTTTTGCTCTCGTTTTAGAGAACGTAAACATAGCCTATTCAATTTCGCGATATGCGGAATAGAAGGTCACTCAAGACCACCTGTCTAATATTTATAAACAATAACATTCATAATTGAGGTTTAGAATGCTTAATCCTTTCAACTTCGCTTTGCTCGTCTTAATTACAATAAAATTAAATAACTGACATTAACCCAAGTAGCATTTGTGTTGGCTAAAATAGTTTTAAAATAAGTTTCATCTACATTTTAAATGTTGAAAAAATGTTTTTAAAATGATTTCTTTTCAAACAAATTTCCTAACTGACCAATTTTAATACCATTCAAAATGAGTTTTAAAATTATGTTAAAATAATTTTGAAATGTTACAAATTGTTTTAAAATCAATCTTAAAGATCAATTTATATTATTTTTAATAACTTTAAAACTAGTTATAAATACTTTAAAAAAATGTTCAAATTATTAAAAACTTATTTTATATTTTGTTTTACACCAAATTTTAAGTAATGTTATAATCATTTCGTAAATTGTTAAAAATTGTTTTAAAACTATTTATTTTCAAAGAATTTTCCTATCTGACCAATTTTATAATCATTTAAAATAATGTGTAAACTTATGTTAAAACTATTTTAAAGTATTAAAAATAATCCTGAAATAAATTTTATAAATCATTATATATATTTTAATGAGTTGTTTACTTTATAAATAGTTTTAACAAATTTTAAATTAATTAAAAAATTATTTATAAATTTGTTTATGCCTCAGTAGTAAAATTATAAAAAAAATTTTAATTGTTAATAAAAGTTACAAAAATATTTCTTTTCAAAACATTTGCTGATTGACCAATTTTATAACCGTTAAAACTGATATTTGAACTCGTGTTAAAACAATTGTATAATGTTAAAAAATATATTAAAAATTTTATCTACGGCCATTGCAATAAACACCAATTACAATATTACACCACAAAAAGGTACATTACAAAACCTAAAACCATATGTAGTTTTATATTTTCCATCTCACTCGACACTTAATGGCCTTCAGAATACAATCGTTGCATAAACTACTATTTATAGTTTGTACAGAAATTGTATAGAACACATTTTTTACACTTACAACTGACAGATAATAAAGTGATAGTGACAATGTATTAAAACAGGTTAATTAAGTAATAAAACTTGATTAAAAGCAAAAATCTATATTCACAAAGTAATAATATATACAAAGGTTCAAGAGTTAGTTGTTGATCAGATTCTCAGTGTTGATGTTCTCTTCATGATTCTCGTCATGGACATCTTCCTGATGCTCCAAGCTGGAAACAGAGAATTGTTGGTTTTAACACAATTTTGAAGTTACCAAAAACAGCACAGAACGTTAATGGTAATATTAACTGTTTTCTTGGTATTAGTATAAAGTTGGCAAAAATGTAATTATTACCTTCTAATACATTGATTATTCCGAGGATATTAGGATATTAAAATTTAATTGTATCTATAGGTGAAATAGTTATGGCTTAAAGTTTTATTGCCTGCCTTTAAGTTTAGTTTAATTGTACAGAACATAAATCTGTAAAGGGATAAAAATGTGTTATTACCATGCTCAGCTCGGGTCTCCTAATACTCTATATTGGATAAAGAAACACAAGAAGATTTGCATTGTGTTTATTGCATTAATCACATCTTTGAGTTTATATATATACTTACAAGATTTCTTTATACTAAAGTAGATGTATTGTAATGAACGCAGAGGTACAAAAAACTTTAAAAAAATTCATTGAAATTTCTTACGTTTACAATGGTTTCATGCGTAGTTATTTATAATGAGAACCTTAATGATATATACCGTAATTGTAGTGAACCCTTGGAATAATTTAACATTATGCCTTAATGGACCCGTAGTTTCAAAATTTGCAGGGAAACCAAAATTTGCCATAGGCAGAGAAACAGATCGATATATTTACATCCGTTTTTTTAATATTACAAAATTAGTTTTTGTAATGAAACTAACTTTGCTTTTATAAAACAATACCGAATGTAAATATTCCAAAAAAACTCCAATCTTTAATAATTAACTTTTTAAATTTTAATATAAGTATATACGTTTAAACTTTTGTGAATTTCAACCCATAATTTGTTGCTATTTATTTATGAGCTGCGCTTATAAAACTCGTTTGGCTTTGTCAACGAACTTTCAAAATATCAAATTTAAAAAAATACAACTTTATTAATAATTACCTTACTCGCTATTTCATTTTGAGCTGAGTTTGAGCCAGCCAGCGACTTATGCTGTTATCCACCTTTCTTTTGACTGAGGAGGGGAACCTTTTCAATACGACATCTGAAACATCAAGTTGATTGAAAATACTAAGTGTCCTATGGCATACCATTTAAATTTTTTTCAAATAACCCCCAAAAATAACCCCAAAAGCACGGTCAAAACAAAACCTTTTTATAAACTTAATAGTAGACGTGTTTAAAAATGTTCTTATGTAAACACCTTTAATAAAATATTCATATACGTTTTCCAGATATTTTGTAACGCGGTATTGATGGCAATGCATCTACTGTACGTTTTTATAAATTAATAAATGGTGTATTCAAAATATTTTAACCCGTAACCACATTGTAGAGTTGAGCGTAACGTTCCCATCGCCGAGTATGGAAACGGAAATGTCATAGTTAATAGAAAAGGGCGGTTAAACTTTGAGTTAAACCGAACCGTTCTAAAACAGGTTCGGTTAAAACGATCTTTGATATTTAATCAGCACGGGAGGATAAGCCGATCGTCGTTTAAAGTAATCGTTTAAGAGGGGGTCTACTGTATTGGTTTAGAAAATTAACATTCTCTCTCCCTCTAAACATGACGGTTGATAGCCGGTTTATGGGTTAAATTATATGATTTAGTTACTTGTTACCAAATGCAGACTAAACTAATTTTTAGACAATATTATAAAAAAATTAGTGGTATAGGCATACCGGTAGCTTAATTAACTAACCAGAAATATTGAGGGAGCGGTGCACCCCTTGTAACCCCCGTGAACCCACCCATAACTAACTGGTAAGTTAGGCCTATAGCTGTCTAATCGTTCTCTGTTAGATGTCGATCAATCTAACTCAATGCACTCTGGAACTCTGTTATGCTATTAATTTTTCCTGTTAAAAACAAATCACTCCATACCGTACTACTACAGTAAAAGCAGTATTTAATTTAGTTCCTCAACCACCCTATAAGAATAAGTAATTTTGGAAATATTTTTCTAGACGAATTGCAATATGTTATGAAATTTGTACTGGTATAAGTTTAGTCACAACCAAATAACTAGGCCTGATTCTCAAGAGAAACATTGATCATTCAAATGGAAGATGTAAACTGAATTATTTCAGTCTTAAAATTACTCAAGCCTAGCCTATGACAAACTTAAAAAAGTCATGCATTTATAGTAAACAATAAAAAACAATATACTTTACTAATACTGTACTAAACATTTAAAAATATATTAATGTTAGATAAAAAATTATGATGAAGATAATAGATATTTGGTTTCATTTTTCATCTGCATATCCAATCAAATTAATTATCGATACAGTTTCTCTAAGAAGACAATCCCTTTTAATAGCTTAAGTTTTAAAATGAAGAATCTATAAAACTCACCTGTTCAGATTGCTGTTGCTTCTCAATCTGGAACTAAACTAAGCCTCTTTAAATTGGTCATCAACAACTTCACAAAACTTAAATAGGTTAACAAACACTGGATAACTTATAATCTACCACTTTCATGGAACTGATTCGAACTGAGTACAATCGAAGCGACCGCAGTCCGAGCACGGCACGAATGAAATCTTGTGACAACGTAGCTCGAATGAAGGTAAACAAATATGGCTACCTACCCTTAATATCCCACCCCCGCCCTACCGGCACACACGACTCTGCCACTCTCGGACCGGTTTTCTGTGGAGCGAGCGAAAATCCCTTCTCGGTTCTCGTTAGTGACAAAGGGACACCGCCGCGCCCAACTATTTAGCACACTGAACCCACCCCCTCAATCCAAACCACATAATACCTAACTGGTAGTCCACAAGTAATTTTTAACGCACATTTCCCTGACTAAACTCGGCGTCATACAATAGCTAGCTGCAAATACTTAAGTTTATCAGTAATTTTTTTACTGCTTAATTAGTAAATGTCCAGTAATTTTTATTTCATATATAAATTAATCGATTCCTCTACTACAAAATAACTGTCTTGATAGTTCATTTGTTAAAGTATAAAAATGGGAAAATTACCTAAAATGTAATATGTAGATGGCACTTTGGTTTATCATCGTTTAAATAATATATTTTAAAATATGTTTAAATTAAGAAAACAATTTATAAAAAAAGATTTGAAATCAATTTTAAATACTTTTAAAAAGTTGTGAAGCAGTTATGTTACTGATATAAAATAATTTTAAAACATATAAAGCATCAACCAAATTTGTTTAAAACTATTTATAAACAATTAATTTTTTTTTAAATCATTGAAAATATGATGTAAAAATGTTTAAAAATATGTTTGAAAAACTTTATAACAAAATTCAGCAATTATGTAACTACTTTTAAAATCTGTTTGAAACACATCCCATAAAACATTTTCCATAAAAAAATATTACAAATTTTTTTTAATAATTAAAAACAAACCCAAAAGTTATTTTCATACTATTTCAAATAATTAAGAATTCAAATATAATTTTTTTCAACTGTTTTTAAATTTTAAATAAAATATGTTTAAAAATATTTATAAAATGATTAAAAGGTTATTACAAACAAATTTAAAATACATTTTAACACAATTTAACCACAGTGAATTAAACGATTTAAAATAATTTAAGAATAATTTTACCGTAATTTAAAAGTGATTTAAAAACACTTAAACCGCCGTGTGGATTTATTATGTTAAGATCTTTAAAAACAATTTTGTAATTAATTTACAAATAATTTTAACATTAAAATATTTAAAAATTCCAAAAAGATTTAAAACTAATTTTAAAATTATTATAAAATTCTTTTGGTTGATTTTAAATTTGAATACATTTTAAAATCTTTGGAAATAACTTTTCATCGATTAAAAATAATTTCCATGCTACTTGGGAAGCCCTAATTATGAAATCTTTATATCTTTATGAGATAAATTTAATATTTTATGGTATAAATCCCGCCTTACCTAAAAAATTATGCAATGTACATTTTTACAGGCCGTAATAGTACAGTGAAATTACCCTTAAAAGGGGAAAACCTGGACATCCAAAAAAAAAAGTTTCTAGCCAGCGCCAAACTGTTCAATACACTTCTCCAAATTTTTACACTGAAGTTACACTGATTTGCGCGTCGGGTTTGGCTGGGAATCAATAGGAACTCCAGGATGGAAACAAAATGGTTATATTTTGACTACTTTGCAAAGAAATTGAAAACTGTGCATTTATACTAAAATATCATATTTTATAAAAATAATCTACTTTAATTTCGAACAAAAATTATCATACATTACCTATTGAAAATTAATGGTTCTTGAGTTAATTTTGAGGAAAATGCAATTTTATTATTATTTTTAACCACCAAATGTCACCAATGTCTAATCCTGGTGCTTCATGTTCAAACTTTTTGACGATTGAATAAAAATTTAATTCAGAAAATTATTACAAGTCTAGGGAAGGAATTTTTTGGTCCTCCTAAATTTTTACCGCATAGGTAAAAAAGTGGGAGGTAAAACCTTTTGTTCAAAACCCCCATCATATGATATATCGTTTTAAAGGGTACGAGTAAAGAAGAAGAATGGTGAAAACAAGAGGTTGATTCTGCTAAAAAGAATAGCAGTTTTTTAAAACTTAAAAGTTAAGTTTGCTGTAACTTTGCGTGGGATCAACTTACAGACTTCCAGTTTTCACCACTCATATTCTTTCATAGTGCCCTTTAAAATTATGTACCAAACGATAGGGTTTCCGTTCGAACGGTGTCACCTCCTAATTTTTCGACGGAGGGAGTAAAAATTTAGAAGGACCAAAAAATACTTTTCCTATGTTTATAATGATTCTCTGGAGTAAATTTTTATTTAAATCAACGGAAATGTGAAAATGGAGCATAGGGAATAATTATTTTGAAACATTTGCTGATTATCAAATAATTTTACAAAATTTGCCCTCATTATCTCGACAATCGTTTACCTTAGGTAGGTAATATATGGTATAATATTGTTTAAAATTTCATCTACATTATTTTTGCAAAGTATAATAATTAGCAAAAACGTGCCGGTTTTAAAAATATAAACCAAAAGTTTTCATTTTTCATTCTAGTAAACCCCATCCCATCAAACACGACATTTAAATCAGTATAACTTCTGTTTACATATTGGGGGAAGTGTATTAAACAATTTGGCACTTAGAAACTTTAATTTTGAATGTCCAGGTTTAGGTCCTCTTGCACCGTACTAAACATATTATGTTGTTATTATAACATCACAGCTGAGATTTTTGCAAAAATTGTTTGTACATAACCATTAATAAGAACACCTACGAAATCCGCTTAAGAGTAATTTGAATCCCCGCTGGTCGCAGCTACAGCTCTCCTGGATTACGGCAGTAGGTAATCACGGCACCTGCCCTTAACTCTTTGTAATCCTGCACATTACATGTTAAATTAAACTGATTCCTGTTTATTTATGGCTGCTGCAAAACCAGGCCTAAAGCTGGGCTCGAATGGGGTTCCGATACAACAGTGAAATATGTGCAGCGATGGTCATATTTTTTATCGTAGGGTTGAGGCTTTCCCGAAAAGGAATTGAACGCAAAATTAAAACGAGTAGTGTAATGCTACAACGACCGGTGTTTTGTCTTTTTAAGTAAAGTCGTCTGGTAATATTCTGAATATAAAATGAGAATCATAGATACACCTGTTTTACACTGTGCTCATGTGTAGATTATAACAGTCTGAACTAAAGAAGAAGAGTTAACCATAAGATTAGAAAGTGTTAGGGAATAACTCATCGCAAAGTCAATCTTTGATATGGTTTCACAAGCACAGCACTTAAATTAATCTCAAGTCAGGTTTTGGATCAGAGTCATAACAGTAAAAGGGTTTATCCTCCATTCATGGGCACCGCTCTAAGAGAGCGTTGGGATAACGAATATGCAAACATTTATATAAACATAAACGGAGAACAAAATGGTACATAAATATTTTGTTTATACTTTTCAGTGTTGCCTGCCGCGGTCGGCGCGCATCATCAGTGCAATTTCTTGCACCTAGCTTCCTCTCTGTTTCTTGAAGTCATTAAGTAATTCAAAAGCTTCAACCACTTTAATTCTACAAAAGAAGTATGTAACAAAACCCTCCCGGCATGCGAACTTACAGCTGGCTACAACCTCTCCACCTCCTCAACCTTACCAGCTTGTTACAACCTTTCCACATCCTCAACCTTACCAGCTGGCTACAACCTCTCCATCTCCTCGACCTTACCAACTGGCTACAACCTCTCCAAATCCTCAACCTTACCAGCTGGCTACAACCTCTCCATCTCCTCAACCTTACCAGCTGGCTACAACCACCAACTCCTCGACCCTACCAACTGGCTACAACCTCACCACCTCCTAAAACTTACCAACTGGCTACAACCTCTCCACCTCCTCAACCTTACCAACTAGCTGTAACCTCACCACTTCCTCAACCTTACCAGCTGGCTACAACCTCCGCCCCCTCAACCTTACCATCTGGCTACGTCACCTTCTCCTAAACCTTACCAGCTGGATACAACCTCACCACCTCCTCAACCTTACCACTCGGTTACAGCCTCACCACCTCCTCAACCTTACCAGCTGGCTACAACATCAACCTCACCACCACCTTACCTTACCAGCTGGCTACAACCTCTCCACCTCCTCAGTCTTACCAGCCGGCTACACATCACCATCTCCTCCCTAAAGTGGCCGAGGTAGTCAAGGAACTGTAGGACACTGTTAGCCACAACATCGAACAATACACAAACTGCAACAATCCTTCAGTAGAGTAAAAACTTTGAATTGTTCATATTGTATCAAGGAACACTTGAATGGGGTGTTCAAGAAACGAGTGCAGATCAAAAATATTAAACTGGTTGATTAATCGGAACCTTTAAACATGTGTGAAGTTCTATTATTAAAAATTAAAATTGTTATATATGTTGTAGCCACTTACTGTAATTGGGTACTTCATGAAGTGTCCAACGCAGCCCGGGCACTTCATGAAGTGAACTCGATTATTTCAATCAAAATTACAGCATGTGCCCAACGAAACTGGACACTTCATGAAGTGTTCAGCGCTCATTGGACACATGCAGTAACTATCGATGCATGCTGAGCATTCAATTTAAAATCTTTGTTAAAGTTAATCCCAATCTTTACTTTAAATCCCAATGCCAGTGTTAAGGTAGCCAATGTTACTGTTTGCTATTAAATTGTTTGATATTTTTCAAATCTAAAAAATTTAATATTTGTTTCAGTTAAATACGCCTTTTGAAATTATAATTAGTCTACTTTATATCTGGATAATT
The DNA here is from genome assembly GCA_035578135.1 of Flexamia atlantica. Taxonomy (NCBI): domain Eukaryota; kingdom Metazoa; phylum Arthropoda; class Insecta; order Hemiptera; family Cicadellidae; genus Flexamia; species Flexamia atlantica. The sequence goes on from JAQJVK010000006.1 coordinate 35,019,917, forward strand.
TTTATTTGTTTTATAAGTAAAAAAAAACAGGTTTATGCAGGGTTGGGTTTTCTGGTTTATATTTTCGGAATTATTTTTAGCTACACATCACTATGAATATTACTATCAAACAATACTCAATTTTCAAATCGTTAATTGTTTCAATAATAATAATAATATTAATGTATAGCCAAAATAACTAAGAAAACAGAAGACACCATCATAAAAAACATAGCTGCAAGAATTGTTTGGTTTAGTGGTAGACAATCGTATGCTTAATGTTTAAAAAGATTCTTTTAAAATGTTCCTATATTGAATAATAAAAATAATATATTGGATACTACCAACAGCAACGTTAACAGCAGTGTTACGTCTTTACATCAAGTGCCCAGCATCTGAGCTGGACACGTAGTGTAAAATAAATAATTACAGCAAGTGCTCGACAAGCGTTGGGCACTTCATGAAGTGTCCAGTTTTGTTGGTCACATACTGTAATATTTAATGAAACCATTAAATGCACTATGTGCCCAGGCGAGGTGGGCACTTCATGAAGTGCCCAATTACAGCAAGTGGCTACGACATATATACTTTAATATATACTATAATATATACTATTATTTGTGTATTTTTAATCGTAATTAAATTTTTGGTTTCTTGAACCAAACCAAACAATGACGGTCGACCAAGAAATCATTCTGAAAAATGGATATCCTGAATTCTTAAAATCTTTTTTCATTGCAACAATAGGCGTGATAAAAGTATATAATTATCACATTTTACCGTACTTACATTTTACATGCCAAAACTGTATTCGCTTTTTAAAAAGTAATTAATTTTATTTTTTGCCATGAAATTAAATTATATGTGGATAGTTGATATATTAGGTAAAACATTCAAATCCCTCCTTTAGTTACAGTCGGCATTTCTTTGTCTAAAGACAAGCTCAAGGAATCCACTTTTGCGAACGTTTACAAGCGAGAGGCATTAGTGAAATATTTTGACCGGTTTAACATTCCGGTCCTGAAACAACTGGAATGCAATATAGAACATTATTTTTACTTTAGCAACTAATACGGCTCGCGATTGTAGTAAATAACAACTGTATTCTTAGCTGAGTACTTGGCTTATTTGGTCATTCTAATCCATGACTTCAGCCCCTGAGCTGCAAATATAATTGTAGTACTATATTACTTACGTCTAACAGCTCAATAGTTTTCTTGTTCAGTCAGAACATGTTTCAATGTTAAAACATCATCTTCTGCTGGTTCTACACATGAAGTTTATTTACTATAATATTTTATGGTCTCGTCATCAAAATTAAAAACAAAACAATACAGTGCATTTATATTTAAACGATAAATTTATAAACTTCATGTATAGTACCAGCTGAAGATGGTGTTTTAACATTGAAACATGTTCTGACTGAACAAGAAAATTATTGAGCTGTTAGACGTAAATAATATAGTCTTACAATCATTTCGCTATACTATGCAGTCCATTGTACAGGCTGTGTAATTTCATCTCATGTTTAGGTTCAGCATGTGTGGCAATTTAGGGTGCAAAAAAAGTGAGCTACCAGTCTGAGCTTTGTATTACTTACGAGAAGGGACTTCCGTGGGTTTAGTTAATGCTTGCAAAGGTATTTCATTGCTCTAAAGTATTTCTATTCATAATGTTTACTTTTAAGATTATTGGACGAAAAAAATACTAAACAATTAAACGGGGGGAAAGTATTAAAAAGACAAAGCTTTAGGATTCAAAATACACATAATTTTTGCTTTCTAATCTTGCGGAGGATGTGCTATAGACATTTTTTTTACAGAATTTAGAAAGCTCATTATTGATTTTCCGATTGGGAAATTAGGCGAGATAAGAGTTTTAGTAAGCAAATCGTCCTCTTAAACATAAGGTGTAGACCCGTATCTAATGAAATCTTTGACTTTTGGTGTGTTACTTTTAAGAAAGATTTAAAAAGAAGTATTAGCTTGTCTATTTAAATGTTCAAGTTTATTCTATTCTACATCTTGATAATTAGTTTCTCATTATTAAAAAAAAATTGTTTTTAAGCTACGTTTTATGAAAATTAAGACTGCATTACGGTATATAATTTTGATTCTAATCAAAGAAGGGGTTTGAGGTTTTGATAATTTGTGTAACGAACCACGTAATATACGTAATGAAAATGTATTAATGAAGTGTACTTCACTTTTTTTAACAGGTGAGTTTGAAAGAAGTTATATTGACATCCACCAAATGCTTTACGAGCGTTTCATACATCTGCCCTCCCCCTCCCCATTGTGCTCTCAGCCGCCCTCTCGCCGCTAGACACGTGACTTTGTCTGCAGCTGAGATATTGCACTTCTGACACTTCACGCCATGCGATCTCTTTGTTAAAAGGCCTTTACCGGAAAACTAACTTTGGTTTGACTTTGTGTAATACATTCTCTTTGAGCCAGATATTTATAGTAAAAATGAAAGATAGGACATAAAATACATATTTTTTAATTGCTTATATTTACATAGATTAGCTGAATCAAAAAAACAAAGAATTCTTTTAATAGAATGTACTTTTCCGCAGCGATGGAAACAGAGTTTGCTTATTAGTATAAGTTTTAATTTCGTAGCGGTTCATGTATTAGTAATTAACTATGGTTAATGGCCATGAGTCTTTCAAAATTTTGTAAATGTACGCCACTCCTTCCCGTTTATGTACTTTCTAAATTCAGCCTCGTTTATTTAGAAATTTTATTGCACATTTTCTTGCTTTGAGGAGAAAGTGTGTATCATTTTGCTAATACCGTTTATTTATACAGGTTTTATTTCATTATACAGTTGTGTTTCGCAAAATAACATCATAAAACTGTGGTTCGAATCCCAAGTTAAAATGTAGGTCCCTTGGGTGGCCATTGGCTGTAGGGCTATTAATTAACAGTCCTGTCGAAGTTACGTGTCAGCCTTGGTCAGTAACAAGAGTACAAGATCGCGCCACCATCATCCTCACTCATTCATACGGCCTAAACTACCTACCTGGGTTGGTCGCCATTTTAAGCAATGTATAATATATTATAGTTTTTCTTGCTTTAAATGGCTCTAAGGGAGGAAGTATGTGTCAGTTTGCAGATACCGTTTATTATTACTAGGAAAAGCTCGAAGCCTTTTTTGCCACCCACAGTTTCCATTAATTTGGTACATTAAGATACTTACTTATTTTTAAATAATAATTCCATACGTTTTGCTTCTGCATTTAGTTTTAAATGAAACATATATAATAGTCCATGACTACTAAAAGATCAAATAATTCGTCCAAAATTTCCCAACCTAAAAATCCTAGTTACATTAAACCTATTTTTTCTAGGTACTAAGCGTGGGGGTAAAAATATAAATAAGATACAAAATGAGATTGTTCAGCCTCTTAGCATTCCTGTCTCACACACTCGGCCATCCATCTCCGGCGAAGACAAGCCGAGTCCGTGTAAATTTCTCTTGTATGAAAAAGGCGACAGGTAATTTGGATGTTTAAGTAGTATTTAAAGCCTTAAATTAGTTAAAGTATTTAAAGCATTTAAGTTAGTTCAAGAACACTGTACAGCGAGGTTCAACTGTATTTATTCATGTTAGAATTAATTAATCTATTTCCTAAATTGAAATTACACATTTTTAATCACCGATAAATATTGTTTAACAAACATTAATGATCGTAAGGCATCGACTACCAAAATCCACTGCATATCAAGCTGCAATTTATCAGGTAACAATATATTTCTGCGGTATACATGATTAAACTTTGCTGTGTAGTGGATCAATCAAACCGAACAATGAAGTGAAAAAGAAGAGTTTGTGACAAAAAATTAAGTGGTCAAAATTTTATGTGATTTTTAGAATCTAATAATTGTAATAGTTTATTACGTTGGCTGGGTACGTACTGTTTTGACAGACAAGTGATAGTTCCCGCGCAAGCCGGAGGCGATTGCGGGATTTTCATGGGAGTAGTAAAATTTACCGGGCGCGTGACGCACGATACTTTACATCATACTACTCACAAAAACATAATTTTTAACCATATCGTTTCCCTTACATAAACCATTACGTTTATCTATTCTTTAAACCTAACATATTATAAACACACATTTGTAGCTGCTACCAATACATACCTCTAAAGTAACCTATAAACGTCGGTTTCCTACAATTTGCATTGTTTACTTCTGTTTCCTATTAATCGTAGTCCAGTTTTCCGGACCGGTATAGAAAAAAAATAACTTTCCTGCTAGCAATAAGGAACAGAAAACAGATGTTTCTGTGTCGGCACGAGGTAATTAGTTATGCAATTAATGATTTGTGCATCTATCTATAAAGTATTTAGTCCCTTGATGCACACAGAATGTTTCCTCCACCTCCACCAATAACAATAACGATATAACTTTACCGATCCTTTGCTCCAAACCAATTTAGAATCGCATATAAATTAATAACACAAGCTAATTAGGTATTTATTAGGCTACAACCATTTTATTTACTCTTTCACCCTATTTTCAGGACACAATTTTTCTGCCTGTGAATTAAAAAATACCCCCAAAAATTTGTGGGTTGGGAAAATTCATGGTTATGAAACGATCGGCATCAACAACAAACGCTAGATCATGTGTTTATATTCAGTGATGCCAACTTAATTCATGCATAACAATTATTAGAGTAGGATTCACCTAAGTTGGCCAAAGCATGTACTAATCATCTCATCAAAAATTTGTATACAAATCACATTGAAAACATTGTTGGTTACACATGGTGTTTGTTTACATTTTCTCCCAACTGTCAAATCGCCACGTTGCGTTTGTTTACAATGTTGTTTATAGGTTATAGAATGTTTATAATATCGCCTATTTTTAGAATTTTCCAGTTTCATCCAACCTTTTTACATAACTGTGAAGTTTAATTTGAATCTATTTCTTGATTTACATGTATTTTAGTTAGTTTGGTACTTGTTTATTTTTTTCTAGGCCAATTTTAATAAGTTTTGACCGCAATCTCTCTTGTCAGATGCTGACTTGCAGTAAGTAGTACTGGCTAATCGTAAACTCGCATATTTTTCTTTGCAAATATTATTTTAAAAGAAAATCTAAGACTATTAATCATGCCGCATCTATGACACGCCCTCTCCCTTTAAAAAAATACTTTATTTTGGAAAGCCCCTCAGTAATATTTTAAGTTGCGGAAGATAACTTTCAGATGCAATATTGCATCAGAACTTTCTCACTACTGCAAGTGCTATACTAAAACAGATGTTCGTTGACAATGTTTTCAGCACAGCTGGATTTTATGGTTAAGTTCGTAAAAAGATAATAGTTTGTTTACTTTCATTTTGGCCAACTTACGTGAATCCTACTCTACCTGGCTATTAAATGCATACAGTTTTGTGTTCTTAAGTTGAAACACTAGATTTATTAAATTTAGAGTACGTAAAGCCAAAAAGTCAGTACGCAAATGAAGATCGACAGTGTTGCCATATTTTCGCTCTGACCAACGCGGCGTTGCCGGATTTCTTCCCATGTACTTCTTATGAGAACAGTTTTAGTCACATGGGAGAAAAAGTAGATACTTTTAGTCCAGTGGGAGAAAAATTAAGCAAGTATAAACTATACTTAGAAGTATAAAGAAGCAGCAAGTAAGTATTAACCATCCCATTAAGTACAAACTAGTATTTTAGTATTCTATTCCAGAGACTAAAAGACGACTTTAGATGATGGAGGAAAACTATATTTCACTACTACGGACTAAAGTGACGCTTTTCGTACGAGGTCAAGATCAATTACCGAGTAACAAAAAGCAACTATAGCCTCATGTGATCAATTTTGCAATATTCTGCTCAAGATATTACGCTATCTACTTAAAAAGCCAAACCTGAACAACTTGTTTTATAAAAATCATCGAGCCTTCTATCTTATTTTTGCTATTTAAGACTATCAGCCTTTTGTTTTATTTGTGTTTGGATTAGACTAACAGTAACCAGTACTATTAATGTATCGAACCTCCAGCTGGGACAAAAATGTATCTTGACCAATTAGAGGTAACAAATTACTAAGACCTTGATTGAGGCTATATTTTTAAAGCTGGGATACAGCTGGGAAAGGGTCCGGCATCGACGTCACAAGCTTTTGCTCCACAGGTCTTACGTGAGTTAGGAATTCTTATATTATTGATCTCTTGGTTTTACAACAGTAAAAAACGAACAACTGACATCCTCGACTCCGGTTGATTCTTTTCCTTCACAGGGAGAAAAAACTTCTTTATCTCTGCAACACGTTTGTTGATAACTACCGTTTTCGATGCGGTAAACGAAAAATATGTTAGATATCAATTTACTTAATTTTAGAATTATTGGTCCAAATTCTTTTCCACAAAACGTGTTGTCAAACATATTTTGTATCGTACCTCGTTTATTGAAACGGCAGCTTGTAAGCAAATTTTATCTCAGAAAAATTATTGTTATCTAAGACACTAGTTATTGTTCTAAGCCCCCCCCTGTATAACCAAAATAGCATAAATTAAAATTGTTTTACCCCTAACTTCAATAGAGTTAAGTTTTTTATACCGACCATTAATTTCTTATTCCATGAGAAATATTTTTTTTCTCCAAAGGACGTCTCAAAAACCGGCCGAAAATTAGTTTGTGCCGTTTGATATTTTTTTATGTTGTTAGAGTATATTTTAAGAAATAAAGATGTGCAGGATTCTTTACATGTAAGTTATCAGAGAATTTTTATCGGAAAATCTTCGGAACTCCTTTGAGAGATTCTGTTTTAAGGAAGAAAGCTTATTTTATCTTATGTTTAAGTCTTTTTGGATATTATTACGAAGGTATAAAATATATAAGGTAAGTATAAAATGACAAGTTGTTATTATTTGCAAAACCTATAAAATGATATGCTATTTGACATATGCAGCAATTTACAATTTTTAATACTCAAATTTACAATGGCCACAAAATAACTTGGCGGATGGGATTTTTCTGCTAGTTAACTTAAATAATCATCTGATTTCGAAAAGCTATGAAACTCGATAAGAGAAGGTAAACAATGTTTTAAGAAAAGTAATTAAGGTCCCAATCGATACATGTTGAAGAACCCATTCAGCTGTATTTGGGGCATCCACTAAGTTGTTTTGCGAGGCTTATACCAACATTAAAAGAGTTTTGAAAAATATATAATTTTACAAATGTTGGCATGTTGCATATCAAATTATTCCTGAGACAAAAATTAAGAATTTGTTGGAAACCAAAAAATGTTTATGGTTCTTGAAGCACAGGATATTCCGTAAATACCAATATTTGAACAACAATGGCCGCTATTTTGAAATTAATAAATGTAATTTTCTGCCTTCACCAAATCGTTTGTCTTTATTAGGCCTCGGGTACGATACGAGCGACGAGCGACAAGCGACAACGCTCGAATTTCGGGTAGCATTTATTTGTCAGCTGTTAATTTTGAAGGCAGTTGCTACGATTGTCCCAAGCGGCGAGCGATATTCAGTGGTGTCGCTCATGTCGTTTTTGTCGCCGGTCTGGTTCGAAAATGTTTTTCGCGTCGCTTGTCGCTCACCATCTGCATTGATGCATTGTTGCAGTGTTTGAGGTTAGAATATAACTGGAGATACCGCGACAATGCTTTTGTTGATGAAAAATTGGATTTCATTTTGTCAGACTGGAAGCAAGGAAGGATTATTTAAGTAATATAATATAGAAATACAGTTTTTTGAACAGTGGTTTAAAATTATTCGAATTTTGACCAGATGTGAGTTATCGCTCGCCGCCTGTCGCTTGCCGCTCGTCGCTCGTATCGTACCCGAGGCCTTACGAGACATCTTATTACATTTGGAAATTCTGCGATTCAAACCTATGACCTATTTTTGCTTTGAATGCCCTGTATTTTAAAAAGGTTAAACATGTTTCACGATAATCCTTGGATATGAGTTAGCGGGGACGTTTGGTTTCGTGCTTGTATGTCAAGCCTTTCGTCTCTACAATCTGTTGTGGACGGCTTAGAAGATTCACCCTGTGTAACAAAATTATTTTATGGTAATTTATTTCAGAACTATTTATTTTGAGCTATAGCTGAGGTGGTAACACAGAATATTGTAGACAAACCTTTATATCAACTTTTTACTTAGTTTAGGTGTAAGGAATCACCTCCAGAAATCCAGAAACGTTTTTAATGGACACCCTAACTGTGCCACCATTGTCATTTCAGAAACTATTGGATTTAGAGAAAACATTAAATGGGGATCTTCGCCTACTTTGAATGTTTTTAATTTTTAATATTTTATACTGTACTACAAATAAGAAACATCTGTTTTCATAAATATTATTAATTTTAAACTTTATATTAGGTTAGATTTTTATTTTTACTATGAAAATGGCCAAGAGCTGAAATATGTTGTCAATTTTAATGAAATAAATATTTAATTATGCACAAAAAAGGGTACTCCGTTAATCGAAAATGATAATCTTTATAATTATAATACTAGCCCTAACAAGAGAATGGAATTGATTATATATATATATATATATATATATGTATGAATTCATCGATGTCTTAGAGTTTTAATTATAACTAGTGGATCCGAGCGCACGGAATCGTGCGCTACTCTAGCAGAGCGATAATTCAAATGACGACAAATTTAAAACACAATCATGCTAACACGATCCGTCTTGAGGGTTATGTTTACACAAATTAAAAAAATAACAGCAATTAAACTATCCAGCTGATCAAAATGTAAACAATTATGTTCTTCATAAGGATAACATGGGAACTTTAAAAGCCAATGGGGCAGAGCCCAAGGGACTTTTTCAAAAATGTAAGGCCAGTTTGCAAATCTACGCGACACGCTCTTTCCAATGAGCCGTCAATGACCAAAATCGGTTAAGAAATGACGGAGGAGTTCATAAGACAAATTTCGTGTTGGCTTATTAATTATATAGATTTACGAACTTGTCATCGTTTAAAGTTTGTGTTGATTCCAAGATGAACAAGGAAATTGAATAACTTTATTTTAAATGACTTAGTTATTATTAAAAGGTAATACCCGGACGTCCAAAATTAAAACTTCAAGTTTTATTTTGTAAAGTATAAAGTATAACTCAACTACTTCGTTTATTAAAGAATCGATTTTTAAGGTTAACAATCGATATATAATGTCACTTTTTGTAACACCTTTGGTTCAATTTGTATGATTTCCTAATGAAAACGACATACAAGTTAAATTATTATTGTATGAATTCTAGACAAAGATGGTATCAAACCGGGATCTAATCCGTAGTGACGTTCATTGGTATATCCGGTCTCTTGACCTAACTTTTGTTTGTGGGATTACCTGAAGAGTAGGGTTTCCGCTTCGAAAATCCTCAAACTATTGCAGGTTTCAAGAACAGCACAAATAATGAAATTGCTACAATACCAATGTCTCCGATGTGACTCTTGTCGATTGCCCAAAAAGAATAGGAGCTTGAAAGGATGTTGTCAAGCATAACTTGAGGAATGGCATATTCAATGAATAAAAATTGCATAGCATTGTAAATATTTTAAATTTATTATTAAAATGCAAATTTTTACCTTACCCTCCGTTGTTTTATTTTGATAATTCTCAGATTTTAGTCCTTAACGAACGTTGTGTGATTCACCAAATAATTTATCAGGAAATGTGAATAGATTTTACCACCGGTGGTACAAAAAATAGCATTACATGATTAATCGTTTACCGCAAAAACCGCCTCTCTAACCATCAAAATAGCTGAGCTTTAACAAAATAAAAACTCGAAGGTTTTTTGGGTCATTCTTCGCGAGTACGTTTTAACAAACAATTATCTTTGTTGATAGTAAACGCGAAATAATTTTTAAACAATGAATATTAAAGGCCAATAGCTACTGTACTATTTTATTTTATCATACAACAAAGCAGTGCCACCCTTCGGGTCAAGCAGAAAGCTCTGTTCGATGGCGAATTCGCTGATAATATGAGACATAATCGTGAATAAGAAAATAATATAGCATATAACATAATAAATATTTAAAACTATATTGAATCTAATTAGAAAATACAAATTTCTTTGTTGATAATTTTTAGCCAACAAATTAAACAATTCTCGTCTGATAGCGTTCGTAGATGCACGGTCCAGATGCAGCCCTCCTGTAGTGACATCTGCCGTGTTTGCTGGATCACGCCTCACGTTGGGCTTCTTCAAATTCAGGATTTTCATATGTCAGTTTTCTACCGATAATATTAAATTATGCGTTTAACAAGTGTCTCGAGTGCCACCAGATTTTAAAATATAAAACAAACAACTTACAAGGGTTAAAGATGGCTTCATCCAAATGAAGAAAGAGAAAAAAAGTGCTAATTTAGGACTTCCATTACAACAAAGTTTTCAAATTACCTGTCGGCTCCTTTATCCTGGAAAATTTACACGGTCGCGGCCTGTCTTCACTGAGGATGGATGGCGCTGCATGCGCGCGACAGGAATGTTAAGAGGCCAAACAATCCTATTCATAAGGTACTGCTCCTCACAAACAAACTTGTCATGTAAATTGTGTTCATCACGTCTTGTTTGTATGATCCAGTTTTCAAAAAATACCAAGAGCTTTAAAAAAGGGGAGGAGGAAGAAAGATCGGCAATAATTATATTAATATAGTAAAAACCATGTTGTTTACATTGCTAAGCTGTAAACATACCTTTAGGGCAAAGTCAGCCTTGAAATCAGTATCAAGCTCTTTAAATGGCCGAGATAAAATTTACAAGTTTCTGAAAATTAATTGGGTAGTAGTAATAGTTTTATCTGCCGATTACGGTTTTTACTTCTGCAATGGCAAGAGCCTCACACTCATGGAGTTTTTAATGGCCAGCCTCTTAAATGTAGTATAACCAGTACATGCCTTCCCTTGAAAGAACAATCCTTAGGAGTGCTATGATTCGTACTCTGAGGATGTATTCTTCTTCGAATTTCTGATCACTCCGGATTTCAACTTAACGCATGTAAGTTTTATGATTGTAACTTTAACAAAATCGTCGAAAAACATTGCAATGAGTTTTCTAATCGATTCTTTTACAAAGAGTATTGCAAAATACGAATTGTTTAGATTTTTAAAAGTTAGTATTTAATCTTGTTTTCAATTGGGTCTGAGAATTCCAGGAGCGCGCTCGCAGTGTATCTCTCAATATTAAATATTTAAATTTAAAAGAATATAATCCTTTAACAATTTTGTTAAAGGATTATAAACAATTTTGTTTGTAACGTAAGTAAAAGCACTTAACATTTCAAAAATTTAGCAAAATAAATTTTTAGTCCGCATAAAATTTAACATGTCTCTGGGGTAAAAGCCCTCAATTAATTTTAACCGATCCAAACAGGAAGGGCTCATGGCTATTTGAACACGAGCCGCATGAGCCTTGTGCTTAGTGAAGCCTGTAAGCTGGATCTCAGGATGTTTAAAAATTAACCTAACAACAACTACCGCTGTTGAAGCAGTTACATCAACAGAGCCCTCGCCAGCTACCGTTCATCACAGAAAACTCTGGGGCAGTTTTAGAAAGTAACAACTAGAACATAAATTGAGATAAAGATTAAATGTTTTCAGTACGAATTTTAAAGACCTGTTGGTACGATTGGTCTTGACCAAAATTTGCGAAGCCTGCATTTGAATAAAAAAATGTTTAAGAAATTATCATATCCTTCAGTGAATGCAGTAAAAACCATGATAAGAGTTTTAATTGGGTTAAAATAATGGAAACAATATGTTAAAGGTAACTAACTATTAATCTTTATTATCATTTTGATATTAGCTTTAAATAATTTGTTAGTTTTTAATTTACGTTTTACCGTTTTTACTTTTAATTGTTGAGAGTATTAGAGCCCTTAAAAACTTTAGAGTCACTATAGTGTGACTCTGCGCAAGGCAATTTTTATTTTTCAATATCACGGCTGTATAAATACCTCTTGTAGTGTTAATTTTGTAGTTTAAAGTTGAAGACAAATAGTTTGCATTGTGTTAAAATCGTCTACACATTTAAATTTTGCTAATATCGTTTTGATACCGGTTATTTACTGAACCAAAATGGTCAAAAGTAGTGAATTCCTGATTCGGGCATTTACTGAATTATGACGCAAATTCTTCAATTTATCTCAAACAAATCATAATTAGTAATAATGTTTCCGTCATAACAGTTATCATTTAATGGGGTTCTCGCCCTATTTAGTAAAATGTCCTACGAACGGTACGCTCGACTCAATAAATGCCCCACGAACTCGCGCCATAGGACACTTGTCCACGTCCGCCTCGCGCTCTGGGAGATGGACGGCGGTGTAAATGTCTAGCAATATTTTTGGCTGGCCAAGTTTAATCGCTTGATTTTGGATTTGAAGCTATGGCAGATGTACAAATAAAGAATACCAATTCTGACTTATGGTGGAGGCACTATGCATTAAGAAAATGAACACATATCCTTTATGAAGAAAACGTCTGTAACAAAATGGCATACGGAAAATATAAGTAATCTAATGACGCAAAAATAAAATAAAAATGAAAGTATAAGGTGTAAAAAAGGGATTGCCGACGATGAAGAAAGACGAAGAGAATTACCCAAAGATAAAAGAAGCAAGCAAAGGTTCTGAGGGTCGGCTACGATAAAAAAATAAAAAGTGAGGCTAAAAAGAATTTAAACAAAAATACATAATACATTCACTGCTTGACTTGACAAAAGTGTTTGTTATTTATTATTATTGTTACTGTTGTTATTTTCAACTGATCAAAACTATTTTCTAGAAATATATTTTATCCATGTTAGTCGAAATTAACCCAGTCATTCACTGAAACATGACTACGGTCAATCACTGACATGAGACCGGCCGTTAATGGCATAGTTTTCTTTAAATATCTGTGAAAACCGTTCCTTTCTATTCAGAGTTAAAATTAATATCCAATGTTGATATATAGATCTTATGCAAGACGATGTACTCACATAGAGAAGTAAACAAACTCCCATACTAAAGTATGGGAGTAGTCTTAAGTTGATCCGAGATCTCACACTTAACTGGTAATTCATTAATGCACTTACCCTACTGTCTAACCTTCGTGAATTTTATTGCCAAATCGAATGAAACGATGACGCAAATGAGTTGATGAATAAAGTCAATTTAAGATTCTGCAACAAAAATGTGCATAACTTCATAAACTTAATATCAATTTAAAGATAACTAGTAAATTGATTAACATTTCATTGACATTTAATTTTTGCTACACGAATTTGGAAGCTTTAAAATGTTTTAACCCGAGAAAATATGATGATATATTAGAATGAATAACCAATATGTTGTGTGCTATTTTATGATTATTTTTCAAATACATTTAAGTTTGATCCCTTAAGTCTTAAAACAAACTTTTGTGTACTTTTACTATTACAAATTGTTGGTGGTTTTAAGTGCCGTTATTTTAAATTAGGGAAAATAAATTATAAGGTAATGGGTATATTATCATACTTTGTTACGCTGGGGTATTTGTATCGCATTCTTTCTCGGGCAATTCAGTTTAACAGAGAACCAAATTTAAAAAGAGGTCATCTGTTTTACAAAAAAAATATTCTGAAATTTTGCTCATAACAAATTAATAAATTAAATATCTAATAGAGCCCAAAATATCGTGCGGTTTTTTTATAAAAACTAGTAAATAAGTATTTATTAATTATAATATTGATTTATTTCAACGTTAAACCTAAGGACTTTGATTTTCATTAATGTTTGAGAATAGGTTCCTCTAATAAACACCCATTAGAATTGGTTGCTCTAATCCTATCGGTCAGTACGGTTTTTTAAAATCCCATTTAAGTGTATCTGCAATTTAAATCCATAACGAAATATTCGTTTCGTTTCATTTAATGGGAAGAGTAATTTTGCTAATTTTGAAAATTAAAAATAATGGGCCAAGCAAATTACTCTAAATGGATTGATGGTAATTTGGCAAGCTTAATCAGCTCCTTGTGGAAATATGAAAAAATCCCCTTAAGAAAATTTCTGAAGTGAAAATAATGTAGTAAATAATGTATTAGGTAGTAAATAATATACTCTTGCCTATTGAGTAACAATTCTTGATGACATGCGATTTGCCTTTTAAGCTTCAGAATACCTCTAGGTTACCGTTTATCTTTATATTAATAGACAAGCATTTTTTCCATAAGGTTTTTGTGCTCCTTTTTTCTCAGCCAGTGTGCATCGTAGCGAAAATCTAAGCACACCGATAGAATTGTATTTTCCTGTAGATGTGCAGAATCCCATTGAAATTTATATTAGTCTTTTAGACAAGTAGAAAATTGAATTTAAAATTTCAAAAAAATTAACATTGGTCTTATGAGTTGCTGTTTTGGTGATAGAAAAACAAAACAGAACTGTGCTTTTGTCATCATATGTAGCTGTTATCACATGCTATTTTTCGTAGAGTAAAGATTATATGTAGAAATATTATGTGAGGGCGAAAAGTGGGCAAACATTTACGCTGTTTTTTCTGTCATCTGATGAGATATAAAACCCAAACAATAATAAGTTTTTATCAAGCAATAAACAAATGTAAGGAATTCATTAATGACACGAGTAGTATTTGTCCAGAAAAAATCCAAATTATTATTTTTAAACAATTTTAAGCCACATGTTTTATTGGGGCATGGAGTAATAATAAGAGTATTTGATTGAAATCCAGGGTTATTTAGAGAAGATTGAATGGGTTTCAAATAAAGTTTGCTCACTTCAATAAGATTAAGAGATAAAAATTAGCTGATAAAAAGGGAAGAAAAAAGAACATGAAGTTGAGTCTCCACCATCCGATGTACTGTTGTGCAACTGCAGTACAGATGGACATTGAACATTCAAATTGTGTGTTTTACTGGTAGAGAATGCGTAAAATATGTGTAATATTTTAGTGATAATGTTAGGGAGAGAGGGGAGGAGGGGAAAATGTCCTAAGGGTAAGGAAGGAGAGAAAAACTTTTGAAGGGGAGTTTTAGGTCTCAAATAATAACTAGGCACATAAATGTTAGGTGTCATTATTTCATAAATGTTAGGTGTCATTATTTCATAAATGTTAGGTGTCATTATTTCAAAGGTAGGAAAGGAGGGACTAGAGATTGTAAGAAGAGGACGAAGGAGAAAAGGGGTGAAAAGTAGAAAGAAGGTCGAAAGGAAGGAAGTACATAGAGAGTAAGGGAAGGAATTAATGGAGGGAGTGATGGAGAGAACTGTAGTAAGGGGTGTATGGGACAAACTGATTTGATGACTGAATTTTTACCGTCCTCTGAATCAATAACCAGCTCAGTGTTAAAGAAATAAACATGGAATCTTAATATTGTACAATACTAATTACTAAAAACCATGTCATAAATATGTGCCAGTGGCGAGGCAAAATAATTAGTCAAAGATTGAGTCTTTCTCTTTTGCTTTTGGTTCCCATTTGGTTCTATTATGTGTTCACGTGGAAAATGTGTACTATATGAAATGTATTGTGAAACACATTGGTGTATGCAGTTCAAAATTAGCTATCCCTATGTCTTGATTTAAAAATTGGTCGAATTGTCGACCACTGGCGATCTCTAGTTCATTTAAATATGAAATAAAACCTACAAACGAATGACTATTAACTAGCGTTTTTTTGTACATGCACTCATAACAGTTTAAAGAAAGTCTCAGTTGGACTGACCAATAATTATAAAAAAGGCAAAATAATCTCACTCTATTAATTTCACTGAGGAAATATTTTCTCATCGATTACGAGGGATAAAAATTCCTCTTTTGCTTTAGTTTGAACGACTTATACACTAGCCTAGCAGAGGTCTCAGATCAACTGTCGAGGGATTTATCATCTTTGAAAAAAAGGATTTACTGAAAAATACCCCCGTTGGAGCAGAACTGCATACTCGCTGAATTTTAAAAAGATTCAGATAAAGCTTCATATTAAGTAAAATCAAACATGTCCATAGACATACATACTTCTATATTGTCCATAAGAATAGTATGTGAAATAAGTATGCAGGTTTGCTGCCGCAGAGACATAAAATAACCCCGTTGAGCGAATTTCAGATATAAAAAAATATTTCCATCCAACATAGCGAGATATGACATGTTTTTGCAATCTCCATAAGAATAACATGAGGAATTAGTGTACAGGATTGCTGCAACAGGTATGTTGCAACTGAGAACTTTCAATTTAATATAAGATCCTAACTAGAAGAAGCCATATACCAAATTTCCAGAAGACCAAGAATACAATGGTGCTAACCAAAAATAACCCATTTTTGGGCGGGAGGGGATTACACCCCCCCCCCCCTCGGATGGTAGGATCTTGCTGTTTTACGTACTCGTTCAATTGAATACCACTTTACATGTCTGCACCGAATTTCATAAAGATCGGACCATTTATGAATAATTATATATCAAACAAAGGTGCTTTTTGCTTCTGGGGCCCCATAACAAAAAGTTATCATGGTCTTGGGCTTAGGTCTTACCATGACACCAACGGCAATAGCTTCTTACCTACATGAGAATTCGCTAATTTCAAGCTATAATCCAGTAGATCTCAATCATAAGAAGCCATAAGCCATATACTGAGTTTCATTAAGACATATTGAGAAATAAGCGAGATATACATTTTAATTATTTCCCTTTAAGGCTAACATTGAGACAATGTACTGTGTTTACCACTCCTGATATCTCAGTATACCAATGGATATAAAGTAACGATTAAAAAGATTGAATTATTTGTATTTTGAGGCGAATTCAATTACGAAACCGAAATTTGATTACTTATTTGTTTATGTAAAAAGACTCATACTAGGGGGGGGGGATTTATTGCCCCTCGCCTCCCCCTTCTCATGGTACGATCGGGCTAGTTTCCGAACTCGTTCGAATAATTACGAATAATGACTATGGGATCTGGGGACCTAAAAACGAAAAATTATGATGGTCTCGGGTTTAGGCCTTACCATAAGACCGATGGTAACGGATACTTTCTAATAGGGGAAAATCGCTAATAAATATTAATAAATTGCCTAGTCTGAATGATTGTTTAGGGGTTTATTCCAATTAATACACTTTCCTTAATATGTAGTAAGATTCTTTTTTTGTAATGTTTGTATTTCTTCGTACTTATTTTTTTCAAATTTATTTTAATTTTAATATTTTTTCAAAATAGGAAGTTTGGATTATTTTTTGGGGGGAGAGGGGTTATTTAAGAAATTAACCAAATATAGAATTTGGTGAGTGCCAAATATTGGTGAGTATTTTAAAGTCTAGAATCTTCAAGGACTAATCTTTCCTAGATCTTGCAACATACTCAATCCGGTTTACTAACAAATGTGATTCAGTTGACTTTCGCTCTTACAATCCCCCTGATGACTCAATCTGTCCTGCACTCTGGAAAAAGTGTGCGCATTTGTCTATAGGACGTCTCCTCTCAGGGGTCTCGTCTTCTGTTACAGTCAAGTTTTAGCACTTAGTACACTATACATAATAAAAATAGTAAAAAATACACTAACTTATACATGATAAATAAATTTAAAAATAAGTTATTTCCAATAACGTAATAGCAAAATAGTAATTGATTTTTTGTTCCCCCAATTTAAGAGGAAGCTCTAATCACTACAGCAAATCTGGTGAAGTTTAGTATATTTTAATTTAATTATTTAAACAAAATTATATTTCATTGGAAAGGTATTTTTATTCTCATTACAAAAATACCACACATTTGATATTTTCTTATCAAATGCGTTTGCAATCAAAGAAAATATTTTTTATAAATGATAATGGGTAGTGATGTACGGGATTTATCATAACAATAAAAATAAACGGTATCAGGAAACTGACACATACTTTGTCCCTTAAAGTAATTTCAAATCTGAAAACTTATATAATGAAATAAAACAAATTAACAATTAATCATCACACAAACATGTACCAAATTTTATCAAAATCGGTTGGTAAATAACGGAGATATCGGTTTTTAAATATTTGCCATAAGAATAACATTGGACAACGTACTGCGTTTACCGCCGAACTAAAATATAAATTATTTCCGCAACCAGTTAACGTAGACTAATGATTCAAAATACTGGATTATTTAGTTTTTCAAGTCAAATTTAATGGTTGCAAGTATTTTTTCTTTAGAGGTTACAGATTTTTTGAAATTTGAAAAATATGAATTTTTTAACACTTATACCCCATAACTTTTGAACCTGAATTTTTACAGACATGCGGGTGGTGTCATTTTGTTTGTCACCTTAAGCACTAAAAACCATGAAAATTGTATGAAAAACGTTTGAGCCATTTTTGAGAAATTCGGATTTTTGTCATTTTATATGGGTTTTTTATGGGGTAAATACCATTAAAAATAAAAAATTCCAAAAAATGAACAAATGAACACACACACACACACACACACACACACAACACACACACACACACACACACACACACACACACACACACGCACGCGCGCACACGCACACACACGCGCGCACACACACACACGGACACGGACAGACACCGCTCCGAAAACCACTTTTTTGGATTTAGGAAGCACTAAAACGAATATATCCACTAACAACTCAAATTCGAAAATTTTGACGAAAACTATATTTTCTCCATATACTATGTATAGGGGGGAGAAAGAAATGGAAAAGCTTATTAGCTTAGCTTAGCTTAGCTTATTAGTAGGCCTACTAATAAGCAGATTGACCGAAATTGATGATTGGCTGCGAAAAGCTGTTTTACGTAAAATACGCATCTTCATTTCAAACAGCTTTATTTGCTTGTAAATAAGCTTTTCATTGTCAATCAGCTGTCTAATCAATCAGCTGTTAACTATAAATCAGCTGTTCTCCTAATATTTTTATACTATGAATCCAGTTCATCATAACCTACTATCATGTATTTTAAAATATTTAATGGAATCTAATGCACTGGATTCATAATAACTATAAAAAAGGGGAACAGCCTTTATTAGAAACAGCAGATTAACAGTGTAAAATTGATTTAAAACAAATCAGCTGTTTTAAATGAAGATTCAAATTTGTCTGAAAAAAAGCTTTACGCTGCCAATTTAGCTGTTTAGTACTAATCAGCTGCTTTCCATGTTTTTCATTTTTTGTAATAAATCCAGTACTTCACAACCCATTATCATTTATAAACAAATATTTTCTTTGATTGCAAACGCACTTTATGAGAAAAATATTATAGGTGTGGTATTTCAGGATAAAACTATTTTACTAATGAAAAACATAGTTTAACATGTTGGCATTTAAAATTATGGACTTGTCCAATAATCTCAGAAAACCATAAATAATATAGCATTTTTTACTATACCCACCACCATTTTACTTCTCTTGTTATTCCGCATTACTTTGCTAATTTAATTTTTTCTTGTATCTCTTATGGTTTACAAAATCCCAATGTTGTGTACAAAAAAAATGAACAAATTGAATATGCACCAGATATGACAGTCTCTTTCCAGTAACAACTTAATTCGTGGGGGTATTCCGTGAATGGAATATTGATGCAAAATATTAAAAAGTCAGTATTTCTGAGAAAATTAATTACTTGTTTAAGGAACGGGCAAATCCGTTCCAGAAGTTTATTGCAGCATTGTAAAGTCAAATTGTTTCAGCTTGTTTTACAAGTCACTAAGATGTAAAACTCTTCTTTATTAAAGTTCGACGAAGAGGTGTTTTAAATTTTAAAGATTATTCCTGAGAACTGTGCCAAAGTCTTTTGAGAATAACTCCACAATTTTGTATCATACGAAAAATCCTATTTAGGTAATTAAATTATTTCCTCCAGAGCGAATTAGCTGTTACCGCAGGTTTCAGCGCAACACCTAAACTAGGCCCAAGATGATCAAAACTTTTCATTTTAGGTTGATAAAACACCTTTCGTTCGTTTACATATACTAACAGATGATAACCCACTTCGTCGCGTATTTTAATTAAGTAACGGCTGTTCATAAAAGCAGACAGTAGACATCTGGCAAAACAAAAAATTAGAACAAAAAAAGGCCTACTCTCCCCAAATATCACACAATCTTTGACCTTCTACAGTGCGGAGTCCTATGGGAGTAACTAAATAGGTTTCTTAGGGAGTGCCTATGCTATATAAAGAGAATATATTTAAAACTTGTAAATGAAACAAAAAAAAAATACTCCTAAAATTATTCCCCACAATAATTTCCCCCTTAAACCACCAAGATCGAACCTTTTCATCTGCCACTCGAACAATTCCCAGAATGATGCATTTTGACCCTAAACACAATACCATCATGTCCCCAGTACATACACCGTATGAAATGCTGAGTCTGTCATTCCTATTAAAGACCTCCCCTGATCAAGTACCACCAATAACCTTCTTCCTATCCATAAAAATGACTCCAAGCCTACAAATGAGATAAAGCCCCAGTTGCTGCATGGAAGTGGGGAGTCATGAGAAAGACAGGAGGTCAAGTCAGTCCAGCGCAGAAGATCAAAGAATAATTAATTATGTTTTAACAAATTAGCGACAACTAAGTGCGAAGTGGGCCTACAGGTCATCAAGGGCAATTCTTTTATATGCGGGCCGGTATGTGTACATATCGCTCGACTAACTTCCTTAAATTGAAATAACTTTTAAAAATTATTAATGAGTACAACAGGGCAAAAAAGAATAGTTCCCTTTTTTCATGATTATTTGGATCCCAACCTAAGCAAGTTTGTTAATTTTGTTTCTTAGTTTATATAATTTTTTTACACTATTCTGTCTGTAACCTGTATAGAGCTGTGAATAAAGATATTTCTGATTCTGATTCTGAACCTAAAGTGACTACCAAAACCAAGGCTTACATTCCCGTTGCATCAGATCTGCGTACTCAGCGAATTTTCAAAGAATATATTTTTTATATGTGGTATGTTTAACGTAATATTTATAGGTAAATATGTTTTGAAAATGTTTTGTAAATAATACACTAACAAAAATTGCACTTGGTCATTCATGAGCTGTAAATCTGAGGAAAATTAACATTGGTGAGTGGGTGTGGGTGTAGATGCACGTTAACAGAGGTAGAGACGACACCAGTTGTCCGATTGTCATGAAATTTGGCATGTAGATTTAAACACATGACATTTCCAGGAGTTTTTTGGTAAATTTGATTTTTAAGGGTATTTACCCCTTAACAACCTACACAAAACGACAAAAATCCAAATTTCTCAAAAAACGGCTCGAACGATTCCAATAAAAATTTCATGGTTTTTAGTGCTTAGGATGAAATACACCCGTTGCAGCAGACCTGCATACTCAGCGAATTTCAAATGCAAGAGAACATAATTCAATGCAACATATCAAAATTTGACATGTTTTTGTAATCTCCATAAGAATAACATGGGGAATGAGTATGCAGGTTTGCTGCAACAGGTATATTAAAACTGGTTGGTTTTAATTCATTATTTAGTAGATCTTGACTAGAAGAAGATTTCGAAAATAAGGAAGATATCGAATTTTTTTTAATTTCCCATAAGGATAACATGGGGAATGATTATGCAGGTTTGCTGCCACAAAAATGGAAATTTCGTGGGTTTTAGACTAAAATACATTAGACCACATCTAGATGAAGCCACAAACCAAGTTTTATTAAGATATGTTGAGAAATAAGCAAGATAGAGAATTTTACTTATTCCCCATAAGGTTAACATAGAGACAACGTACTGTGTTTACCACTTTCAATATCTCGGTAACCAATGGAGATAGAACAATGATTCAAAATACTAAATTGTTTGTTTTTTTTAGCTGAATTCAATTATGCCAACAAAAATTTGATTAATTATTTTTCTATGTAAAAAACTCAAAAAACCCATTTTTGGGGGGGTTTATCCCCCTTTACCCCCCCTTCCGATGGTCCGATCGGGCTGGTTTACGAACTTGTCCAATTGATTACCGCTTTACATGTCTGTACCAAATTTCATTAAGATCGGACTATATTTACGGCCGGTATCGTGCTTACAGACATATATATATATATATATATATATATATATATATATATATATATATATATAAATTTGAACGAATGGTGTTTTTTGCTTCTGGTGGCCCCAAAACGAAAAGTTTAGGTCTTACCATGAGACCTACGGTAATAGCTTCTTCCCTATAGGAAAAATTCGCTAAAATTAAATGACACCACCCGCATGCCTGTAAAAATTCAGGTTCAGAAGTTATAGGGGTTTGGGTTTAAAACAATTTTCAAATTTCACAAAATCTGTAACTCCTAAAGAAAATATACTTCCAACTTTTGCTTGAAAAATTACACATAATCTAGTAGGCCTATCTTGAATTATTATTAATTGAAGTCTACTGGTTGCGAAGATAATTGAGATCTTCGATCCGCAGTAAACGCAGTACGTTTTCTAATGTTATTTCTATGGCAAATATCCAAATACCCCCGTTGCATCAGACCTGCATATACTCAGGTTATTTTATATAATTTAAAATGCAAAACAACATATTTCGATCTAACATAGCGAGATTTGACATGTTTTTGTAAACTCCATAAGAATAACATGGGGAATGAGTATGCAGGTTTTCTGCTACGGGTATATGAAAACTGGGTGGTTTTAATTCAATGTTTAGTAGATCTGACCTAATAGAACCCATTTACCAAGCGTTACCAAGATATGTTGAGAAATAAGCAAGATATAGAATTTTACTTATTTTCCCTTAAGGTTAACATTGGGACAACGTACTGTGTTTACCACTTTCAATATCTCGGTAACCAATGGACGTAGAGCAGTAATTCAAAATATTAAATAGTTTGTTTTTTTGAGCTGAGTTCAATGGTGCTAACAAAAATTTAATTATTTTTATTTTTCTATTCTATATGAAAATGAACGAATGGTGTTTTTGGCATCTGGGGACCTCAAAAAGAAAAGTTATGATGGTCTCGGGACCATGAGACCTACGGTAACAGCTTCTTCCCTATAGGGGAAATTCGCTAAAACCGATATCTTCGTTAACTGCTAATCAATTTCAAATTCAATTAATCAATAAATGCTCATATATCACTCAGTATTTGAATGCTAAAACGAACTAAAAGCCGTGCTTGGATCTGGAGATATAAGAAATACCCCCGTTGCAGAAGACCTGCATACTCAGCGAATTTCCCCCTTTACCCCCCCTTCCAGTGGTCCGAACGGGCTGGTTTTCGAACTCATCCGAATAATTACTACTTTATACCCCTGTGCCAAGTTTCATTTCGATCGGACCATTTTTGCGAGCGCTAAATGGTCGGACCATCGGAAGGGGGGATGGTCAGATCTGGCTGGTTCACGAACTCGTCTGAGTGATTACCACTTTACACATCTGTACCAAATTTCATTAAGATCGGACCATATTTACGGTCACTATCGTGTTAACAGACATATATATATATATATATACCCCCGTTGCAGCAGACCTGCATACTCAGCGAATTTCAAATGCAAAACAATATATTTTAATCTAACATAGCGAGATTTGACATGTTTATGTAAGCTCCATAAGACTGACATAGGGAATGAGTATGCAGGTTTGCTGCTACAGGTTTGTTTAAACTGGTAGGTTTTAATTCTATATTTAGTAGATCTGAACTAGAAGAAGCCATTTACCAAGTTTTTTCAAGATATGTTGAGAAATAAACGAGATATAGAATTTTACTTATTTCCCATGGGTTAACATTGGGACAACGTACTGTGTTTACCACTTTCAATATCTCGGTAACCAATGGACATAGAGCAGTGATTCAAGATACTAAATTGTTTATTTTTGAGCTGAATTCAATGGTGCCAACAAAAATTTGATAAATTTTATTTTTCTATGTAAAAAGCTCAAAAAACCCATTTTTGAGGGGGTTTATCCCCTTTTACCCCCTCTTCCGGTGGTCCGATCGGGCTGGTTCACGAACTCGTCCAATCGATTACCACTTTACATGTCTGTACCAAATTTCATCAAGATTGGACCATTTTTACGGCCAATATCGTGCTAACAGACACACATATCTATATTATATACGACCGCATGTGTAACTCACTCACTCACTCACTCACGTATACAAATTCAAACCATACTTCCCGATGAGCTAGAAACATGAAATTTGGCACGAATATTACTTTGGTGGCCAAGCCACAGGAAAAATTGTCAAAACAAAACATTTCCACCCCCAACCCCTAAAAGGGGGGGAAGACTTGAATTTATAAAAACGTACTTTTCGTTTTCGGGCTCTAGCGGCTAAACTAGAGGTACTATCGAAAAACGGACTGCACCACGTGCCACGGATTTTTCATGATCTACAACTTTGGTCCTGTGACTTTTTGCCCTATCTCGTCTCCTTCACCCTTAGGTAGCTCTAGAACTTTTAATTTTCAAAGATTTCTCCGGGTTTTTAAGTCCCAGTAGATTTAATATTATACGTAGAGGGCTGAAGTTTGGCATAAATCATCTCTACATCATATATGTTAAAAATTGTTAGTAATATAACTAGTTTCTGACATTAAAATGCATATAAAGTTAAAAAACCTTCAAAATTCGCCAAATATCAGCGATTTTCTAGAGGTATTTCATTCCAGCTCAAACCATACTTCCCGATGAGCTAGAAACTTGAATTTTAGCACGAATATTTCTTGGAGGGTCAGCATCTAGTGAAAACTATTAAAACTCATAATTTTTTTATTTAAACCCCCAAAAAAAATTACAAAAATCGCTAACAAAAGCTATTTTTAAAGCAGAGGTTTTTGAGCTCTAGTGGCCAAACGGATGGCCCTATCGAAAAACGGACTGCTGAGTGCCCCGCGGATTTTTCACGATCTACAACATTGGTCCTGTGACTTTTTGCCCTATCTCGCCTCCTTCACCCTTAGGTTGCTCTAGAACTTTCAATTTTCTAAGATTACCCCGACGTTTTTCAGCTCCAGTAGATTTATTATTATACATAGAGGGCTGGAATTTTGTTCAAATCATCTCTACAGCGTAAATGTTACAAACCGCAAATAATATAACTTTTATTGGTGTTGAAATGCATATAAACTTGAAAAAATCTTCGGAATTCGCCAAATTCCAGCAATTTTCTCGAGGTAATGTATTTCGTATAACCCTGATACACTACCTAGACTCCTGATAATTTGCAATCAGTATGTATATGACTTGATTTTGTGCCCTGTCTCGTGTCTTTCGCCCTCAGATAGCTCTAAACCCTTTCAACCCCGAAACCGACCAATAAACGTAACAAATTAAGCATTTTTCATATGTTTGGCAATATTATTTTTAAATAAATAATTTGGCTTACGCCTTGAGCCCACCAACCCTCACTTCTTTCAAATAATTGTCCCCTAAAGCCATAAAACCCCTACCACCAATATCTCTTGACCCCTTGAACAAACCCAAAATACCTTGTGCTGAGGATTTGTAAACAATTAATTTAATTTTCACCTGTATTTTTTAAGAAATAAGTTTACCTCAACCCGAGACCCTCCTACCCTTTCCCAACAAAAAAGCCCAAACCCCTCCATCATAAATCCCTCCACTAAATACTCCCCTCTCCCCCACCAACTGCCCCCCCAAACGATAAATGTTGCTAGGATTTGTAAAGGCTTAATTCATATTGTGACTTTTCATTACACAAATTACAACTCCTTTCACTACAACTCCTTCATTTTTTCCTAACCTTCATGTCTTACCAACACTTTCCCCTTATAAGCCAACTAACCTCCCACATAAAACCCCCCAAAACCAACTACGTCCCAAAACCAACTACGTCCCAAAACTACTAATATCTTGTACAGAGTAGTTGTAGACTGTTTAATTAATTTTGTCTAGATTTTTATACCCAAACCCCCCCCCCCTGAATACGACCGGAGATACCAGGTATGGTGACTTTGTACGTAAACAAATAAATTAATATTTCTATGTGACTTTACAATATTAAAATTCCTCTCCAAAGAACTCACAGTAGGGGGCCTGGGGGCGGAGCCCCCAGCGAGCCGAAGGCGAGTCTAATATATATACGGCCGCTTGTGTAACTGATTAAGGATACGAATTCTTTTCTACTTCCAGATTAGCTACGAACCTGAAATTTGGCACGCACGTTCCTCATTAGTTCAAACTACGGGAAAAAATATCAAAACCCACAATTTTAAATTTTAACTCCCTCAAAAAAATTATTAAAAAATCGTTAAAATAAGCCTTTTTCAAACAACTGTTATTTTGAGCTCTAGTGGCCGAACGGATGGTCCTATCGAAAAACAGACTGCACCACGTGTCACGGATTTTTCACGATCTACAACTTTGGTCCTATGACTTTTTGCCCTATCTCGTCTCCTTCACCCTTAGATTGCTCTAGAAATTTCAATTTTTGAAGATTTTCCTTTGGTTTTCCAGCTCCAGTTGGCTTGATATTAAACGTATATGGCTGAAATTTGGTTCACATCGTCTGTACAGCATATATGTTACAAATCACCAATAATATAATTAGTTCTTAACATAAAAATGCATCTAAAGCTAAAAGATCTTTGAAATTTGCCTCGTTAAACCCACCTGATATGTTCTTTTATGTTGCTGTTTAATGCAGCTTTCATAACTGCTAATGTGTTTCTTATCGGTAAAAATGATAATAAATAACTTTTATAAATAAATATTCTTTACAACCAAAGTTGATGTTTTAAGCCTGAAAATACTTCAATCGTATGATTCTTTCATGAGCTAATTGTATTTAAAACAATGATTTTACTTTTAGGTTCTCGCTGTTTTCACTTTATAACGGCGGTAATGCAGTACGTGCCAAAATCAGATTAATCTCATATGGTAGTGTGGTTCTCTGGTTCAGTTTTACCGCGCTTAGATATTCTACCTTAGGTTCTGTTCTACATTATCGTGAAAATGCTGTACTTTTTTGTCGACTTGAAATTTCTCCAATTTTTTATATTTACAATTTTAATATAATCCCCGTCGAAACAAAACATTTGTATTATATAAACCTCAACATTTTCAACACATCTTTCTCTCTCCATTAATGCCCAATGAATATAATGAAGGGTGGTCAATAGAAATTCTTCCAAACTGGTTAGTTTTCACTAATTAGTGATGGCAAATGCCTGAACAAAATCTGTATCAAAACATTAAAGAAACAACCGATCTTTGATATTTGTATTATTCAGTTATTTTTTAAGCGAATATTGTAGAGAACGACTCTTAATTTAATGCCATGTTTTCTGACAAAGGTGGTTATCGAAGCAAAACCCTTACTCTTCAGGAAACTCAACGTCCAAAACTCAAAGGGTGTTATGTTTGGCGACTAGACATGCTCTTGTAAGGAGTCACTGCCAAACAAACATTGCTTAGAATTAACATAATAATTTTTTGTATTCTGTTTCCGCCTGGAAATCCGAAATAATTTAAACCACCAGCGTTACTGGAAATGGCATTAAATAAGGTATAGTTCACATCGAAATTCACGTCTCTAACTAATAAATGGTTATGCTGTAACAAAATATGACTTAACTAGTCATCCTATCGAAAAACAAAGATCAATACTGTATTTAAATAATGTTTTCAACAATATCTGTTTTTATTTTCGGATATTTTGCTCTATCTCACCTCTTTCACCCCTAACATGGGCCCTTAAAACAGGTTGTTTGTCGTTTCCACCTTATTTCTTGGTTTTTCTTTCTTTGTTACTTAATTTTTAATCTTGATTATAAGTTTTGACATGACGAGAGTCAGTTTTACCGTTCAGGTTTACGCCCCATCAAAGGTCATTCGCCAGTTTCTTCCGTTTCAACTCCTTTGGGAGGCATGTCTCCCAAAGTTGAACTTTCATCACATTTGAACTTTCCTCGTGGGTTTTTCTAATATATTCTTAAATGATAGACCCAAGTTTTTACTTGGTATTACTCAGTGTCCCCACCCACGTTTAGGCGACGTCATTAGCATTCTCTCACCCCTTTCAACCCCAACATACAAC
The DNA here is from genome assembly GCA_035578135.1 of Flexamia atlantica. Lineage (NCBI taxonomy): Eukaryota > Metazoa > Arthropoda > Insecta > Hemiptera > Cicadellidae > Flexamia > Flexamia atlantica. The sequence goes on from JAQJVK010000006.1 coordinate 35,047,922, forward strand.
CAATAAATGAAGCAAATTAAATTTTAAATGTTTGGCATTGTTATTTCTATATAAATACTTTTGCATGACCCCCTGGCCCCCGACTCTCTTCCCCTTTAAATAATTAACAACCACTAAACTAGTGGTCCTATCGAAAAACAAAGATCAATACTGTATTTAAATTAGTTTTTCTACAATTTTGGCTCTTATTTTCGGATATTTTGCCCTATCTCACCTACTTCACCCTTAAAATGGGCCCTGAAATACATTTGTTTGTAAATTTTCACTTTGTTTTTTGGTTTTTCTTTATTTGTGAGTTTATTTTTGATTCAAAGTTTTGACTTGGAGAGAGTCAGCTTTACCGCTCAAGTTTAGACCTCTATCAATGGTCATTCCCCAATTTATTTCGTTTCAACCCCTAAAAGAGTCTTAAAGTTTAACTTTCATTAAATTTGAATTTTCCTCGTGGTTTTTCCTAATATATTCTTTAAATGAGAGACCCAAGTTTTGACTTGGGACTACTCTGTGTCACCGCCCACGTTTAAGCGGAGTCTTTGGCCATTTCTCACCCCATTCAACCCCTACATACAACAAAAAAATGAAGCAAATTATACTATTTTCAAATGTTTGACATTGTTATTTCTAAACAAATACTTTTGCCTAACCCCCTGGCCCCCGAACACTCTCCCCGTTCAAATAATTAACCTTCCACAACCAACAACCCCCCACCAAACATGCTCCCGAACCCCAACATACCTTGTGCCGAGAATTCGTACATAGTTTTAATAACTTTCCCTTGCGACTTTTATATCCAAACCCTCCTCACCCGAGGGATTTTTACCTTTCAGGTTTATCAGGGGTCATTCGCCGGCTTTACCCCGTTTTAACTTTTAAAATACTTGTCTTAAGTCGAACCTTTATATTTTGAAATTTTCTGTTGTTAAAAAAATTATTATTTGATTGAGAGGTCCAATTTTTCAGAAGGGATTTGTTATTGTCACCTCCCATCAATAACCCTAAGTTATTTGTCATTTCTAAACGCTTTCGACCCCTAATCCCGCCAATAAAAGAAGAAAAATCAAGTACTACTCAAAAGTTTGCAATACTATTTAAAAACAACAATTTTGTCTCACACCTGGCCCGGCGTTATCAGAGGCAAAAGCTACTCGCCAACTTAACCCCATTTCAACTCCATGAAAAAGTTCTCTAAATCTGAACTTGCAATGAGTTTATAATTGCACTGGTGGTTTTTACCATGTTAAGATATCTTGACTCATAATGGGAGGTCTGGGGGTGGAGTATTGTTCAACTGCGGGAGAACACAAACGGGGGCCTGGGGGCGGAGCCCCCAGCGAGCCGTAAGGCGAGTCTAATATATATACAGCCGGATGTGTAACTTAAGTATACAAATTCAAACCATACTTCCCGATGAGCTAGAGACTTGAAATTCGGCACGGATATTCCTTGGGGGACCAAACCTCAGGGAAAATTATCGAAACTCGCAATTTTTTATTTTAACCCCCTCAAAAAAATTATTAAAAAATCGCTAAAAAAGCTTATTTTAAGGAAATGTTATTTTGAGCTCTAGTGGACGAACGGATGGTCCTATCGAGAAACGGATTGCACCATGTGCTACGGATTTTTCACGATCTACAACTTTGGTCCTATGACTTTTTGCCGTATCTGGTCTCCTTCACCCTTAGATAGCTCTAGAAATTTAAATTTTCGAACATCTTCCGTAGGTTTTCCAGATCCAATTCACTTAATATTATACGTAGAGGGCTGAAAATTGGCACTCATCATCTCTATAACATATATGTTACAAATCACCAGTAATATAACTATTTCGTAATAATTAAATGCATATGAAGTTAAAAAATCTTCGAAATTTGCCAAATGCCAGTGATTTTATCGAGGTATTTCATTCCGTGTCACGTTCTTATTCTACCTAGACTTCTGAAAATTTGCAAACCGTATATGTATGACTTCCGGTTGCGCTAGAAAAATAAAATTTAGCATTCACTTTCCTCATTGCTTAAAAACTGAGTGAAAAAGTATCAAAACTACAAATTTTAAATTTCAACCCCTTCAATAATTTATCAATAAATCTGTGAAAAGCTTTTTTAACACGGTTATTTTGACCTTTAGTGGTTGAACGGATGGTCCTATCAAAAAACGGACTGCACCATGTGCCACGGATTTTTCACGATCTACAACTTTGGTCCTATGACTTTTTGCCGTATCTGGTCTCCTTCACCCTCTGATAGCTCTAAAACCTTCGATTTTCGAAGGTTTCGCTAGGTTTTCCAGCTCCAATTGACTTAATATTATACTTAGAGGGCTGAAATTTGGCACACATCATGTATACAGCCTGTATGCTACAAATAAGCAATGATATAACTGATTCTTAACAATATTCTCGAGGCATTTCATTCCGTGTCGCCTTCATACACTACCTACACCCCTTATGACTTCCGGTTGAGCTAGGAATATGAAATTTAGCTTGTATTTTCCTCATTGCTTTAAACCGACGATTATATTTTTTAATCGCAATTTTAAATTATAACCCTCTCAAAAATGATAACAGACCCTCAAAAAAAATTTTTCATCTCGTCTCTTTCACCCTTAGATAGCTCTGTAACTATCAATTTTCGAATATTTCCCCCAGATTTTTCCGCTTCAGTTGCCTTGATATTAAACATACATGGCTTAAATTTGGTACACATCTTGTCTACAACATACATGTTACAAATCACCAATGGAGGATAAAATACAGGAAAAATTATCAAATCTCGCCATTTTTTATTTAAAATCTCTCCAAAACATATGAAAAAATCGCTAAAAAAGTCCTTTTTAGATATGTTAAATTGAGCTCTAGTGGCCTAACCGATGGTCCTATCGAGAAACGGGCAGCACCAGGAGTCACTGTTTTTACGATCTACAACTTTGGTCCTGTGACTTTTTACCCTATCTCGCCTCCTTCATCCTTAAGTATAACAAATACCTCCTTATTTTCATTTCATATATTGAGCTCTAGTGGCCGAACCGATGGTCCTATCGAGAAACGGACAGCACCAGGAGTCACTGATTTTTTACGATCTACAACTTTGGTCCTATGACTTTTTCCCCTATCTCGCCTCCTTCACCCTTAAGTAGCTCTAGAAAGTTGAATTTCTACACATTTACCCGAGGTTTTGCAGCTTTAATTGCCTAAATCATATATTGAGCTCTAGTGGCCGAACCGATGGTCCTATCAAGAAACGGGCAGCACCAGGAGTCACTGATTTTTTACGATCTACAACTTTGGTCCTATGACTTTTTCTCCTATCTCGCCTCCTTCACCCTTAAGTAGTGAAGTGAATTAAGCATTTTCAAAACTTAGGCATTGTTACTTCCAAACAAATACTTTTGCCTTACCCACGACCCCACTTATCCCCTGTTTAATATCAAGTAATTAACCTCCCAACAACCAAAACCATCCCCGCCACGAACTACCTAATGCTGTACACCACCAAAGATACCATGACCTGGGAATATGAACCTAAACAGTAAAATTAATTGTGTATTGTGTCTTTTCAATATCAAAAACCCTGACCCTTTAACATAATCAAACGTCATTCGTCAATTAATTTTACCCCATTTCAACCCCTCAGAAGTCCTCATAAGTTAAACTTCCATTGCACTTGACTCGTGTTTTTCATATATATTTTTTATCGTTTGGAGATCCATTTTTTCGTTTTCCTCACCTGGCCTCACCAACAAAATTAACCCCCCCACCAAAAAACAACCTCTCATCCCCACCACCAACTATCCCCTTTAACACTACCACAAATGTCTTGTACAGCGGCATTGTAAACGGTTTAATTTCATTAGTCCTGTAAATTTCATCATCCACCCTCTGGTTTCACCTCATTTTTGTATAATTATTTCTTTCCACTCAACCAAAAACACCCCAACCACCAAAGATATCTTGATTATCTCTTGAAGATATCTTGGTGGTATCTCATTGATTACCACCAAAGATACCTTGTTCTCAGGGTTTGTAAACAGTTTGATACAATTCTGTACGTTGACTTCAATATGCAAATCCCCCCTCTCCCGAGAGCCTCCCGGAGGGGGCCTGGGGGCGGAGCCCCCAGCGAGCCGTAAGGCGAGTCTATATTATATACAACCGCTGGTGTAACTCAGGTATACGAACTGTTTTCCACTTCCCGATGACCTACAGACTTGAAATTTTGCACGCACTTCCCTTATTGCCTGAACATATGGGGAAAATTATCAGAACTCGCAATTTTAGCGAATTTCCCCTATAGGGAAGAAGCTATTACCGTAGGTCTCATGGTAAGACCTAAGCCTGAGACCATGATAACTTTTCGTTTTGGGGCCCCCAGAAGCAAAAAACACCATTCGTTCGAATTTCTATATATATATATATCTATATATATATATATATCTATATATATATATATATATCTATGTGTCTGTAAGCACGATAGCGCTCGCAAAAATGGTCCGATCTGAATGAAATTTGGCACATGTGTGTAAAGTAGTAATTATTCGGATGAGTTCGTGAACCAGCCCGATCGGACCACCGGAAGGGGGGGTAAAGGGGGGTAAACCCCCCCAAAAATGGGTTTTTTGAGTTTTTCACATAGAAAAATGAAACTAATCCAATTTTGTTTGGCACCATTGAATTCAGCTTGAAAAAACAAACAATTTAGTATTTTGAATCATTGCTCTATGTCCATTGGTTACCAAGTTATTGAAAGTGGTAAACACAGTACGTTGTCCCTATGTTAACCTTATGGGAAATAAGTAAAATTCTATATCTCGCTTATTTCACAACATATCATAATAAAACTTGGTTTGTAGCTTCATTTAGATGAGATCTAATGCATTTTAGTCTAAAGTCCCCGATATTTCCATTTTAATGGCAGCAAACCTGCATACTCATTCTCCATGTTAACCTTATGGGCAATAAAAAAATTATGTAGCTTGCTCATTTCTCAAAATATCCGGATAAGAACTGTCATGGGGGTTCATACAATTAATATCTACTTGATTATGGTTTAAAATACCCAAATCACCAAATTCCTGAGGCAAACCTGTGTACTCTCTTTCCCAATGTTAACCTTATGAGAGGTAAATAAAATTGGATAGCTTTCTTATTCCTCAATATATCTTGATAAAACATGTTATGTGGCTTGATATAGTTTAGATATATTGGATTGTAGCCTATGATAACTCATTTTCAAATTTCTGTGGCATCAAACCTGCATTTTTCCATATTAATCTTATGGAGAATAATTTATTTTTGAATAGCGATTGTGGGCATTAGGCAAGTCACAGGTTGAGGGGAGAGGGCTCAAATTAAATGTTTTAATGTCAGGGACTCAGGAAAAGTACTGTAATTTCTTAAAGTTTGCTAGAAAACAAAAAATAACATAAAATAACTGCCATTTAAGTAGCATTGGGATCTAAAACGTCTGCTTTGTTTACATTAAAACATGTGAATGTGAGCTGATGTTTCATTCAAAGCCATATGGTGGATACAGACATATGGCTTATTTAAAGGCCAGATAACTAAATATGTCAAATAAATGTACTATATCGAATACAGATTTTTACTGATGATGTTTATGAAATTTTTTACTCAAACTTAAACAGCTGGTAATTTCTCTATAGGATTAAATTGGAAAAGCCAGCTGTTTTGAAGTTTTTAACATTGCATTTTCGTGCCAAGTATAGGCTATTATTTTTGTATAGCCTTTTGGTCCTAAAAACCACTAGGAGAGTATTTTTGCACACTTTCTTTTGAATGTATATTGATTTTACTTGATGCGAGGCTTCATTTAAATAATTTATTTATGCACTTGAAATTCGCTGAGTATGCAGGACTGCTGCAACGGGGGTATTTAATTTTAACCCCCTCGAAAAAATTATTAAAAAATCGCTAAAAAAGCTTTTTGAAATAAAGTTATTTGGAGCTCTAGTGGCCGAACGGATGGTCCTATCGAAAAACAGAATGCACCTTGTGCCACGGATTTTTCACGATCTACAACTTTGGTCCTGTGACTTTTTGCCCTATCTCGTCCCCTTCACCCTTAGATAGCTCTAGAATTTGAAATTTTAGAAGATTCCCCTTCGTTTTTCCAGCTCTAGTTGGCTTCATATTAAATGTAGAGGCCTGAAATGTCCTACACATCATCTCTACAGCATTATATGTTACAAATCACCAATAAAATAACTAGTTCTTAGCATGAAAATGCATATAAAGTTACAAATCTTCGAAATTTTCCTATGTTTCCAATTTTGATTCTTTAATCCAGCCATATAGGTTCTCGCTAATCTTCCTTACCATCTTATAGAAGAATCTATAACTTCTGAATCTTCGAACTAAGTTGGTAATACAGTATTAGCAGTTTAGTAATATAGGCATTGTTAAATTAAATACTTTATTATTATACTTTTTGAATTACCCTGCTATATTTTTATAAAATATATAACCGAAATAATCTAGAACCACAATTCTTTTCATTCTTGCCTTAAAGTGTAGTTTATTCTTATGGAGCTTACTAAAACATGTCAAATCTCGCTATGTTGGATTGAATATGTTGTTTTGCATTTGAAATTCGCCGAGTATGCAGGTCTGCTGCAACGGGGGCGATTCGAAATCGAATTGCTCGATGTCTTTACTACCTGATTTAAAAATGTAGGCTTGTATAAACCCTGAAAAAACAGGCAAGACGTTCAGCGGTACTCGCAGCGTAATCCTGACGCCTCCCTTGAGAGGGTTAAGATTTTTCGTTTGAAAAACCCGAAACTCTCTGAAGTTAAGCATTTGCCAAATTCGCTTCGCTACCTTCGTGTCCTACTTATGTTTGTTCCTTGTCGTGGTTATCTCGATCTTCTGTCACTTGGTGGACCCAACTGTCCGCACATTCCAGGAACTCACACGGAAACTCGGTTTGGTCGAAGACGAAGATGAGTACGACTACGCGTTGCAAGATGCTGCGCAATTCATGACAGGCCCGAGACTCCGCTCTTTCTTTGTTCTTTTTGTAACATGGGGGCTCCTGGTGCATCTAGTGGTACAAGTTCTGAGACCTCGTTTGCAAGGATCACATTGAAAGGAATCCCCATGATCCAGAGCTGGCCTACCATCTTGCCCTCGTCGAAATTGATCGTAGTTTACGCCGTCAGGGTTCCTGTTTATCCAATCAGGTCTCCCTGATATGGAAGAAGATACTACTGAGTTGGGTAAGGAACTGCTCATCTATGGTGAAAATCAACAAAGAGCGTTGGTTGAGGAGTGGGTAGTCAAACTGTCTGATGATCAGAGGCAGGTTTTTGATTACATTCGTTCACTTCTTAATATCCGCGAGGTTTGTAGGTCATACAAAATGATCTTTCTAGATGGGCCAGTTCCCACTGATGTTGGCCTATTGTATGACTGGTTACAAGAGCCAAGGTCAGACGATAGAATCAGTTGGTGTTGATCTACGCACGGATTGCTTCACGCATGGTCAGCTCTACGTTTTGCTGAGTAGAGTTAGGCACCGAAATTGCGCCGCAAACCAATCTGACAAGAAAGGTTCACTAATCACTAACCGATATTGCGTCGTGAGGGTGGCAGGTACCTGTAGACTGCAACACCACGCAATGATTTAGGAATGTTACCCTCGCCCCCCCCCCCCCCCCGCCTGACCAGTTGACGAACCACAAAATATTTGTACTCCACAAATGATCTGTCAGTTTTGCATAAGACACCTAAGCGACAGGTAGCTCCATTCACGAGCAAGTGATCCATTATAGTTATTTAGAATTAGTTGTTTATTGTTTGCGATCTTCATTACAAAAATTATAAATCAATGATATCAATACAAAAATAGCCCTTCAGAAAAAATGTTATGACTTGCTATATTCAGCACCATATAAAATAAATCGAACGATATAGTTAATAAATTAATTAGTTACCGGAAATATAAATCAAACAGTACGGTGGTTAATCTAGTGAAATCAAGTGTTAGTACGTTGGGTTAACGTAAAAACCTTGCACTTTTTGATACAGTTTATATCCACTTGGCAGGTGTAAAGAAGATACCAGTAGAAGTATTTTTGTCCGAAGAACCAATCTTGAATTCTTGTATAACACCTCCATATCAGCCATTAAAGTAAACCATCTGTATGAATTTTCAAATTTAGCCTGACTCCGTTGCTCACTCGCCACTTCCCTCCAAGGGGCGATAACGAAGGGTTTTTAAGGAATTTCTGTGTTCCGACTTCGAAGGCGAGGCGAGGAGTCAGTGCTTGCCTCCCTCATGTGATTCTAGGAAGGGCTGCGGCGCAATATCGGTCTACCCCTGGGACAAGATTTAGAGTCACGGCGCAATTTCGGTCTATCCCTGGGACAAGATTTAGAGTCACGGCGCAATTTCGGTGTCTACCTGGATTTTGCGGCGCAATGTCGGTGCGCCCATGTGAAGAACATAGTCTTTAACGACCTCCTTCTTTAATACTGATAAATACGTCCGCAGTAGGCTTGGGGATCTGCGAGATGATGAAAACTCCTCGTTGTAATTAGACTATTCACGCAGCACGATAGGGGGTCTGCTTAAAAAAGTCCCCGGTGTTGTACATAGTTGTTTAAAATTATGTTAATGTTTGTTTTAATTGTTTTCGGCAGAGGCAAGGGAGCCTGCTTCGTCAAACTCCCCATTAATTTGTTTTTTCGTTGGTGTAAATAGATCTGATTTTTAACCTTTTCATAGGCAGAGGCAAGGGGGCCTGCCTTAAAAAGAAACTCCCCATTTATTTGATATCTATTTTGTTTTTATAGTGTTGTAAATACATGGTTTCTACGTTTCATGACCTCCCCGTTTGGCGGAACTGGATACACCTACTATAAACTATTGCTAGGTAAACTAACAAGGAAATAAAATTGCATGAATTCTTCCTTAATACAAAAGTTATTCGTTATTGAAATCCAACTTTCTTTAATCATTTCATCTAAACAATATGTTTCAAAAATAATTTCAAAAACCCATCTGCATTCCTCAAAATTCATCCCAATAAAAACATAATCAAAATCTTTAATCACCGACAGCACTAAGTAAAACACATACATAGGCTCTCTTCTCACATCCAACTTAACAAATTCTCAATAATAACATTCGAATATAAATATACCTTCATACACATAATTTTCACCAACCCTTAAAATATCCGTTGAAAATTCATAGGTTTTTCATCGGTTTTCTTTGAAGTACGTACACAAAATCCCCAGCTTAAAATTATCTCAACACTGGCAATTAACGCCCTATTGGGGTCCTTCAATATTGGGTATTGTTCAACTGCAGGGAACACAAACGGGGGCCTGGGGGCGGAGCCCCCAGCGAGCGAAGCGAGTATATAGATATATATATATATCTAAAAATTCGAACGAATGGTGTTTTTTGTTTCTGGGGGTTGCAAAACGAAACGTTATCATGGTCTGGGGCTTAGGTCTTACCATGAGACCTACGGTAATAGCTTCTTCCCTATAGGGGAAATTCGCTAAAATTTGAACGAATAGTGTTTTTTGCTTCTGGGGGCCCAAAAATGAAAAGTTAACATGGTCTCGGGCTTAGGCCTTACCATGTGTACTACCGTAATAGCTTGTTCCTTTAAGGAAATTCGCTAAAATAGTCATAAAAATGTTATTGTTTATGAAAGAATACCCACCATAAAGAATTTTCTTTTGAGCATATCTTAAAAACGAACCAATATTTTTTAACGGTCTCCAGCTTTGTAATTAGCGTATAAATCTTGTTGAAATGACGTGCTACACGACCACCTTTATATTTAAATAAAATTTTCAATCCAATATGGCGGATCCGAAATGGCGGCTGAAAAATGTTTCCTTGCAAAATGCAGGACTAGCCACTCAAACATTATTGTCGGTGGTCCCAATCACTATCTTATTAATTGTAGACAGGAAATGCAGCTGAATAGTTTTTTTCAAAGACTTCCAATGTTAAAAAAAAGCCGCGATTTTGAAACGTGATTTTAAGGGGTTTTCTGTGGACCGATTTTCCGATTTTGAACATGATAATATACACCTTTTTCAGCAGAACACCGTCAAAAACGTTCTGTTGCAATTTGTCCTGGATTAAACAGTATTTTTACTGAACTATAACGTGTCATTTGAACTTAGTTTTAATTGTGTTTTATGAGTCAGGTTATTTTACATGAAAAGCCTACATGTGCTATTGTGAAAGACCGAATGAAACCGGATCGGTATCCCCGTCACCGACATTCCCTTAATACATCAATATCGGTCTGTAATTCATTAGTTATCAGGTTCAGGTTGAGGCAGTGATCAGTCACCGAGTCAACACGTATCTGTCTCTGTCAGCAGCTGTCAGCTCTGTCAATACGACGTTGACGGCGCAGTGCATCAGCGTGCAGTACACCGCCTGCATCAGCGTGCACTACACCGCCTGCATCAGCGTGCAGTACACCGCCTGCATCAGCGTGCAGTACACCGCCTGCATCAGCGTGCAGTACGTCGCCTGCATCAGCGTGCAGTACACCGCCTGCATCAGCGTGCAGTACACCGCCTGCATCAGCGTGCAGTACACCGCCTGCATCAGCGTGCAGTACACCGCCTGCATCAGCGTGCAGTACACCGCCTGCATCAGCGTGCAGTACACCGCCTGCATCAGCGTGCAGCACACCGCCTGCATCAGCGTGCAGTACACCGCCTGCATCAGCGTGCAGCACACCGCCTGCATCAGCGTGCAGTACACCGCCTGCATCAGCGTGCAGTACATCAGCGTGCAGTACACCGCCTGCATCAGCGTGCAGTACACCGCCTGCATCAGCGTGCAGTACACCGCCTGCATCAGCGTGCAGTACACCGCCTGCATCAGCGTGCAGCACACCGCCTGCATCAGCGTGCAGTACACCGCCTGCATCAGCGTGCAGTACACCGCCTGCATCAGCGTGCAGTACACCGCCTGCATCAGCGTGCAGTACACCGCCTGCATCAGCGTGCAGTACACCGCCTGCATCAGCGTGCAGTACACCGCCTGCATCAGCGTGCAGTACACCGCCTGCATCAGCGTGCAGTACACCGCCTGCATCAGCGTGCAGTACACCGCCTGCATCAGACTCCGACAGAGAACCAGGGAAAATAAGATTGGTCATCACATTAAATGCAATCAGTGCAATAGACTAAACATTAGGGCAGGATGTACTAATCATAAAATCCTAACATTATAAATTTCTTTTACCTAAAAATAATATTTTGGCGTATTATTAAAACAATAATTGGTGGTTAAATGTTTGGAAAATAAATTAGATCTAAACTAACTAACCAACAAACCTATCTAAAGTATAACTAAGATAAAAGGTCTACATATCATATATTTAAGTTAATTTTCGTCCCCATTTTCCTTCCAATTCTATATTTTCATCAAAGTCAACTCAATGGTCTTTATCAATTGACGTCATCCGTCAAGTCGGCAAACTTGTCATAAATTTACACGTACCATTTCCGTATTTTTTCCAGCTTGGCCAATATTATTGAAGGGTATTGCCTGCCCAGTGGGCAAATCAAAGCTGCCAGTCACCTAAATGTATTGTTTTTGTGTTCAAGATACCACACCGTAGAAACTGGAAGGAATATTACGTTTTAGAGGAGATCCGAATGAGGCCGTTGTGGACGGCACTTGCTGATTTCATGAAGATATTCATTTCATCAACTTTGAATGGTACGTGTAATAAAAAAAAGACGAAACCTACTAAGGAAAATCCTAAATGTATTTCCAGCAACATCCCTTGTTCTAGATACTCGATAACTATTTATACTTTTCACCTTCTTTTGACCAGTTCCAGAACAGTATTCTGTCACACAAAATGATTTGACTGCTCTTTAGTCTTGCCAAATCATGAGGTAATTTTCGACTGCTATCCTTAAAGAGTTATTGAATATAGTGCTGTCATTCGCTCTAAAACTTTCCAACATTCATGAATGGGAAATAATAGTTTGCTTTAACTATGTCGTCAAAACTATTACTGTACGTTCTGTAGTGGTAAAACATTCATGTTGAGTTGAGAAGCGGTTTAATTTAAATATTCTCCTTGTCTGAAATAATTCGCAGACTCTAAAAATGGTTATTGAAATTGAATATTGCAATTTTCGTAAAAAAAAACTCATGAAAGAAGGTAAACATCATTCCATATTTTAATTAAAACACGATATTAATAGTTATTTTTTCACGTAGAAGATAGTTTTAAATATCCACTCCGTGAGATGTAAGTTATACCCGACTCTTTTTTATACAGGGTGAATCTTCTAAGCCGTCCACTTTAGATCATAGGTGAACGGCTTAACGTACAAAGAGGAAACAAAACATTTCCCCACTAAATCATACCCAAGGAACAACGTAAAAATATTTTGAACCTTTTTAAAATACAGGGTGTTCCAAAAACCGGGGGTCACGGGTTCGAATCTCGGAATTTTTAAATGTAAACATATGTCATATTATACATAATTTTAAAGCTCTAAGCAAAACAAACAATTTGGTGAAAACAGAACTCAATTATCTTTATTATTTTCAAAATGGCGGCCGTTTTTGTGAAAAATATTAGTATTTACGGAATACCCTGTATCTCGAGAACTACTGAAGGTTTTTCGTTCTGTTTGAAAATTCTTAATCCTTGTAAACTCAGCTTTAATTTGATATGCAAAATGGCTACATTAGAAGAAAATAAATATTTTTAAAAAAATTTTATTTTTTGTAAATGTTGGTAGTACTGAAAATCAAAAATTTTTAATGGCAACATATGTTAAATAGGATATAATTTTAAAGGTCCTCCGAAAACCAACAACTTTTCAATTTATACCTACCTCCTATCTTAAGTAGTTTTAGCGAATTTCCTTAAAGGAATAAGCTATTACCGTAGGTCTCATGGTAAGACCTAAGCCGGAGACCATGTTAACTTTTTATTTTGGGGCCCCCAGAAGCAAAAAACACTATTCGTTTGAATTTTTATATATATCTATATATCTATATGTCTGTTAACACGATAGCGGCCGTAAATATGGTCCGATCTTAATGAAATTTGGTACAGACGTTTAAAGTGGTAATCACTCGGACGAGTTCGTGAACCAGCCCGATCGGACCACCGGAAGGGGGGGTAAAGGGGGGTAAACACCCCCAAAAATGGGGTTTTTGAGTTTTTCGCATAGAAATTTAAAAATTATCCAATTTTTGCTAGCATTATTGAATTCAGCTCAAAAAAACAAACAATTTAGTACTTTTAATCACTGCTCTATGTCCATTCGTTTCCGAGATATTGAAAGTGGTAAACACAGTACGTTGTCCCAATGTTAACCTTATGGGAAATAAAGAAAATTCTATATCTCGCTTATTTCTCAACATATCTTGATAAAACTTGGTAAATGGCTTCTTCTAGTTCAGATCAACTAAATATTTAATTAAAACCACCCAGTTTTAATATACCCGTAGCAGCAAACCTGCATACTCATTCCCCATGTTATTCTTATGGAGCTTACAAAAACATGTTGAATCTCGGTATGTTGGATTGAAATATGTTGTTTTGCATTTGAAATTCGCTGAGTATGCAGGTCTGCTGCAACGGGGGTATTATATAATCTACATCAGACTGCTTATTATTTCTCCTAGCCTATCGAAATGAGGTGACGGATGGCGAATCAAGTGTCAGTTTACATTTCGTCCTGGACAAAAACAGGCCTGGATTTGTTTCACCATGTAATTAATTGGATGTGTCTATAAAACTTGTTGTATTCTGGATTGGTTACTTAGTCTTTTTTATTTTTTCCTTCAAACCAAAATTAGTTGGAAAATAAAAATATTTACCTTTATGATAGCAATTTGTTTAAGTAAAAGAAATACCTAGAATCTCATAACAGTCATACATATTATATTATGTTTCTTGCAGTTACCCACGCCCACGGCTTTGCTAGGGGTAGTTTTTATATTATAATTTTAAATGCAACTTACATAAATGAATATTATAAGGACTAAGCTTTAAGTCATTTGCCTACTCATTTGAAAAAAACGAACGAGAAATATTTCTTTTTTAGTAGTATTTTTTCTTCCCGAACTGAGCAAATTTGTTTATTTTTCAGGTTTATTACTACACTAAATATAGTGGTAATATTTTAATTTACCACATACATTTTGTAGCGGTATAAATAATCATAATCGGCTTCTTTTAAATAAAATGAAATCATTCTTAGAATTTTTGAAAATTTCAAGCCACCAATATTTAATCCTTCTTCTGAATGTTATCTGCTGTATATATATTTTTCCTGTAAAGGGCGAATATTGTAGACTAGTAGTTATCGCCCGCCGAAAGGATAACAAATGTTTTTAGTTCAATTATATATTGTCTGTAATGTGAAACTTTTACAAATATCCAAATGGACTGATAATTTATCTGAATCATACGTTTTTCAGCGCGTTTTAAGAATAGATGGCGTTTGATAAACCTCTCCGACAAACAAATCTCTTTGAAAAGCGGTAAAAAGGCGAATTTAGTTTCACTAAATGTGAAACTAAAGCATCGTGAACAATTTTACCACTCAAACGCAGAGCGCAATATTAATTTTTAATGCCCACATTCTTTTTCTCTCAATCTTTTGGTTGTAACTTAGGTTAGCAGTAAATTAGTTAATTTTGGTAGTAAATTAGTTTCGTTAATTTTAAAGTTCCGATTGTTTTCGCTTTATACCTGTAAATTAGAAATAGTTTAATTGTTTTTATAAAATTAAATCGTGAAAGAATTTAAAAGCAAAGTTACCCAATAAAAATATTACTGTTAATTTATCAATTTGGGCTATTTTTATGGTCTCACAACTGAAAACCATCTTTGTTCATGTGATTCTTTCTTTCAAATTTCTTATAGCTAGTCTTATAACTACGTGCTCTGATTTTACTCAGGACGCGGGACATTGTGTTCTCCCATAGTGCGGAAGGTGTTACAGTAGTTTGCATGTTAAATCATAAGGCCGGAACAATGATGCCATCCTCTGTTGAGGTTCAAGTGCGCCTAAAACACAAAACATTCGAATCATTTGTACAACGTTTGAAAAATCTTACTAAGGAATTTGAATTTGATAAATTTAAGAACCTAAGTGTAACCAGCATCAATTCACAAATGCTTATATGCTTGCTATACATGACGACGTTAAAGTTCAAACATTACTATATTAATATACAACAAACGGCTCGAATTTACAGCTATATTTAGCTACAGTTTTTACAAGGAGAATCGCTGACAAACATTTCTTATTTCGTGCCATGACATGCTTTTTTAACACTCTTTAAGTCCTTAAAAATGCACGGGAGGGGTAAAAGGGGTTTTAATAAAAAAACTACTGTTTTATGTTGGCCAACAACCAAATCTTTGCTTTGCACCTCATTTTAGCGAATTTCCCCTATAGGGAAGAAGCTATTACCGTAGGTCTCATGGTAAGACCTAAGCTCGGGACCACTATAACTTTTCGTTTTGGGGCCCCCAGAAGCAAAAAACACTATTCGTTCGAATTTTTATATATATATATATATATATATATATATATATATATCTATGTGTCTGTTAGCACGATAGCGGCCGCAAAAATGGTCCGATCTTTATGAAATTTGGTACGGACATGTAAAGTGGTAATCAATTGGACGAGTTCGTGAACCAGCCCGATCGGACCACCGGAAGGGGGGGGTAAAGGGGGATAAACCCCCCCAAAAATGGGTTTTTTGAGTTTTTTACATAGAAAAATAAAATTTATCAAATTTTTGTGGGCACCATTGAATTCAGCTCAAAAAAACAAATAATTTAGTATTTTGAATCACTGCTCTATGCCATTGGTTACCGAGATATTGAAAGTGGTAAACACAGTACGTTGTCCCAATGTTAACCTTATGGGAAATAAGTAAAATTCTATATCTCGCTTATTTCTCAACATATCTTAATAAAACTTGGTAAATGGCTTCTTCTAGTTCAGATCTACTAAATATTGAATTAAAACCATCCAGTTTTAATATACCTGTAGCAGCAAACCTGCATACTCATTTCCCATGTTATTCTTATGGAGCTTAACAAAACATGTCAAATCTTGCTATGTTTGCTTGAAATACGTTGTTTTGCATTTGAAATTCGCTGAGTATGCAGGTCTGCTGCAACGGGGGTATTTATGACTTATGATTTTTTTTCGTATCTCTTAATATTCTATTGTAAACAGCTCACAGTTTAACGTGTACTCATTACATTTTTATTAAATTATCGAATAAAAGAAGACACTACAAATACACCATTTCAGAGACCATTTTAGGGTCTATCACCTAGATGGTAGACTGACGAGGATATCAGTGACATGTGTTCGTCTGCGGCGCTCGCCACCTGCGCCGAGTGTGGCCGTCTGGCTTTGACAGGCCGCGATAACGAAACTGGCGCGTTCACAGTTCACACCTTCAGACACTGTGCCTGCAATCATGACTGTCAGAAATTTTGGCATTACTTTCTGTATTGATGCTATAATTTTTATTTACTTCATGTTGTTATACATGATAGCTTCCAATTCTCGGTGAGTACGTTTGTTAATACTCAGCGAAAACATATTGAATCATAACTGTATGTTATCCTGACAATTATAGTAGGCCTAAGTAATTTTTAGTTTCCTTTTAATGGTTGTTATTTTGTGATTTTAACATTAACAGAATTATATTGTCCCAGTTTATTTTTCAATCGATTAGTAGTTTGATTAGTACGTTTAAGTTAAAACAACGTTTAAACTTCAATAATTTAATAGTTTTTACTCTTTTTGAAAAAAAGAGGGTTGCTTGGTTTGCTTTTAATAACTAGTCTATTGCCATCGTTTTAGTGTGTTATGTTTGTATCAACTATTTTTTTAACACATGTAGACCATTTACTAACACTTACCGTTTGGGAATGTTCTAAAAATGGTAACATAAGAGTACGGATTAAACATAACATCACATACCGTTCCTTTGAACATAGCATACCATACAGTTCCTTGAACGCTGACGTTAGATGTAAAAGTGATCATACAATGCTTGGTATAAAAAATACTTTGGTATCATACGGAGGCCACTATTTTTAGAGATTTTGATAAATGGATACAAAAAAGTAATTACATAATTGAAAATAACATACTTTAGTTGGTTTACTGTTCAAATTCGACATAATTATGATGAGTGGTCTTTGTGTTCTGCTCCCAAGAAGGCAGCGGTGCAGGCGAGAATTGAGTTGAACGCGTCGCCGCCGCTAGTGGCCATATCCGATTGCCAATCTTGTAAAGCGCACTGCGGTGATTATACTAGGTTAAGTTATCAAATATGTTAGTAAGACTTTCCTCTTTTCGTTAAGAATCAAACGACACCGGATGAGTCATACTTTCGCTCGCTTGATTCCTTGCAACAGGGCCCAGGTCAGGTGGTTGACCGGGGCGCGCGCATCACCTGTCAACGGATTTGGGAGAAGAGAGTATGCCTTATCTGGTACCATTAGATTCGTAACGAAACGAGTAAACTCCTACCAACATATTTATAATAACCCAACTCAACAAACCCGCCGTTTGTTAAGACAAGCAAATAACCTTTGGGGAATGATACTTACTCAATCAAAATTATTTTTTGAAGTTACCGAAAACTTTGAGTGTCCCCCAAAAATGGGGGATGTTTGGGGGCAACTCAAAATTTTCAAATGCAAACCGATTTGAGTGACCCCTCATTTTAAAGAGCTTTCAAAAAATAGATGAATGGTGAAAATTGGAGGTCTCTAACGTGTTTCTATCCAAATTGACAGATTGTCAAAGTTTTGAATACAACACATACTTCAAACCTGGCGTCTTGGACCTTTGCAGTTTTAATTCACCTTTGGCAACGTAAAAATGTAACGAGTCTCGGAAAAATGTTACTAAACGAAAAAGTGGTCTCTTTTGGTGATATTTAAAATTTTGAGTATCCCCCAAAAATGGGGGATTTTGGGGGCAACTCAAAATTTTCAAATGCAAATCCTTTTTGAGTGACCCTTGATTTTAAAGAGCTTTAGAAAATAGGCCATTGGTGGAGGTTGGAGGTCGCTAAGGTGTTTCTATTAAAATTGGCAACTTGTCAAAGTTTGAGTACGACTCCTAGAAACTTTGACAAGCTGCCAATTACACGTTAGAGATCTCTAATTTTCACCATTCATCTACTTTTTGAAAGCTCTTTAAAATGAGGGGTCACTCAAAAGTGGTTTGCATTTGAAAATTTTGAGTTGCCCCCAAAATCCCCCATTTCTGGGGGACACTCAAAATTTTTGGTAACGTCAAAAAATAATTTGGGTTAAGTATCATTCCCCAATGGTTATTTGTTTGTCTTAACGAACAAAAAAATTAGGGAGGGGGGAACGGACTTTTTTACACACTGTATATATTTGAACAACCAGAGTTTTATACTCGGGAAAACTGCACATGTACTAAGATTGTGCAAATAGGGACGGGAACAACCTTGCGAAATTTACTCCCCAGTAAATCAATGCCTTTCATATCAGTTATGGAAGTGGAAAGGCAGGTTTCACAGGTTAAGTAAGTGCAAACATGTAATCCGCAATAATTAAGTACTTGGAAGAAGTTGAAAAAAATTACAAAAATAAAAGCAACAGAGTTTTATGGAGATATTAGAGACATATTTGAATCGGAGTTGTTGGAATGTAGGCCTCAAGCAAGACCTTCGAGGAATTGTTGTTGGTGTACTTCCAGTATCCTCATTTATAAAAACGAAGGAACTTTATTTATCTACAGGTAATTGGAGAAAGAGTGATAGGTCCAATTTTAAACTTGAAATGATTAATGCACTATCATCACCTCAAAATGATGAAAATTTATTGTTTTTTTCAAACGGCACTGATATTTTCTTTTGATAAAAGTATAAATCAAGAACTGTTAGATTCATTTAACAAAGTATTGGATCAACTATTCAAAGTAATTATTAAGAGAACCGCAAATGATTTTGAGACACCAATTCCAGTCTTATGTCTGTTGGAATTCTTATGATTGTGTTTTGAATTCTCACAAGATAATTGGTCGGCCCAAGTTTATTATTTTGAGTTCTATACATCCTAATAATTTTGAAGACATGGATAAGAACATTTCTCAATCCAGTTCAAAATTTGGACAGTTGAGATTAACAAGAAGAAAATTTTATAACGTTGAAATGTTTTATCAGGTATTTAAAATCTTTACTATGCTTTTAGAAAGAAAATAAACCGTTAAATGTTTTTATGATTTTTTAAAATTGTATTGTATTTTATATTCATAAATATGAACAGTTGAAATTTTGATGTGTTCCATCAGGTATTTAAAATGTTATGATCTTTTAAAATTATATTATATACTATATTCATGTTGTTTATTTTATGTTACTGTATGTTAGTGTAGATGCTTTCATATGATTTGTTGACTTTATATTGTGTATAATGGTGTAGATATTAAGTATAGTATTCAAATAAAGTTTATGTCATTGAATGCACTAGAGTTCTTATTTAAACCCTTGTCCAGTTGAAAATTATTCATTAGAAATTTGGGGTATGATCAACATAGCAGAGACCAAAATAACTAAATTGAGTATAATAGTAAGTTTTCGTGGAGGTAATATAATGACGAATATTTTTTTATTTATAAACAAGATTAAGAAAACGTTTGAAATGTTGTCTTTGGGCTTAGGAGCAGCAGTGGGTATTGTAATTGGTGTGTTACTTTACATTTTGTATAAAAAGTTTACTAAAGACTCTGGTGGTACCTAAGTAATGGAGTAACAAATATTCTTACCAATAAAATATATGTCTAGTTTGTAAATAATAGAGTAAAATTTTTAAATCTTCCACCTCTTCTATTAGAATGTGTTGATGATATGATTTAAATCGGTCATTAACAGAATGGTTGTTTGTTAATTTTTAATAATTCAATACCGGTAATAACTTGAATATCTTTTATTCAATAAAATTTTCAGTTCATTTTTGGGACCCTGCAATGATTATCCATCTACAACAGTTAAAAACATATGGAGAAACTTCACTCACTATTAAAATCCACTGCATTTAAGTGTGTTATGATTCTCCAATCAACATAAAATTTATTTGTCACTTAAATCTGTCTTAATTCAAAAAAACTTTACATCTCAAGTTGTAAATGTGTCTCGAGGTTCGTTCTGGTCTTAAATTACAAAGTACATTATTGGATTTATTTTTAGCTATTGCGCTTATTAAAATCTGATAAGCATAAGATGAGTTATGATACACTGTTCAATGCAAATTACTGTATTTTTATTTCTGAAATTTAGGTAAAGTTCTAGTCTTATGAATCACTTAAAACCCAGAAAATTTAAATGATCAATAGCTATATTGAAGGCCGATGGTCCTATGAGTGATTTAAGATTCAAATAAACTTTGCATGTAATTTAGAACGGGAGATATAAATCTATGACTGGACTAAAATTAGTTTTATTGAACTTTAAGATTGATAAAACAATACAACTCATCCAAATGTTATAATCCTTAGCTGTGATTGAAGTATTTTATTATTAAGTATTTTACGACCAAAATAAATTGCATATATTAATTAGAACAAGAAATATAAAAAAGATAATAAAAAAATTCAAAGGCATGAACCGTTTAAAATAATTGTATAGGGATGAATTTCAATTTGAATTTATCAAAAACGGATTGCGGCATTGTGATCAGCGTAAAAATACACTTTAAATTAGGTGTCACAGCTCTATCTTTACATTGGAAAGAAGAAACTTATCCGATATGGCAAATCGGATGACGGCCAAAAATTGACACCCGGCCAAAATGAATTATTTAACACCCAAAATTATCGGCGGTGGTCCACGAAATGATATTGAGAAATACAGGTAAATAATGAAGAACAGAAGCTTTTTTCAAAATTCATCCCATTGCAAAAATACCCCCGTTGCAGCAGACCTTTATACTCAGCGAATTTCAAATGCAAAGCAACATATTTCAATCCAACATAGCGGGATTTGACATGTTTTAGAAAGCTCCATAAGAATAACATGGGGAATGAGTAAGCAGGTTTGCTGCTACAGTTATATTAAAACTGGGTGGTTTTAATTCAATATATAGTAGATCTGAACTAGAAGAAGCTATTTACCAAGTTTTATCAAGATATGTTGAGAAATAATCGAGATATAGAATTTTACTTATTTACCATAAGGTTAACATAGACAAAACAGAATACTAATAGAACATAGAGAAAACAGAATAGACATAGAGCAGTGATTCAGAATACTAAATTGTTTTTTTTTTAGGTGAATTCAATGGTGCTAACAAATATTGGATTATTTTTATTTTTCTATATAAAAAAACTCAAAAAACCCATTTTTGGGCGGTTTACCCCCCTTTACCTCCCTTACAGTGGGCCGATAGAGCTGGTTTACGAACTCGTCCGAGGGATTGCCCCTTTACACATCTGTACCAAATTTCATTAAGATAGGACCATTTTACGGCCGCTATCGTGCTCACAGATACACACACACACAAACTTGTTCACTCATAATAATTGTGGGGTCTTTTGATAACACAGTTCTCGCAACTGATTGCGGGGCCATGTGTGTGCATTTAACCAGGCTGCGGGGCCAGTCGAAATTGTGGGGCCATACAAAAAGCATAACCTAAACTATCCTAACCTAACCAAACCTAACCTAACCTAACCTAACCTATCCTAACCTCACCATTTTAGGCTTTTTCGGCCGTAAAAGTGGACTTTTATAAAAAAAACAAAAACCAGAAACTTGTGGGGCCGTGTGTAAGGCCCCGCAATCCCAAATGGCCCCACAATATAGTAAAATGCACACAAGGCCCCACAAATATTGATGAACTGGTACACACACACACACACACACACACACACACACACACACACAGATATATATATATATATATATATAAAATATATATAAATTCGAACGAATTGTGTTTTTTGCTTCTGGGGGCCTCAAAACGAAAAGTTATCATAGTCTCGGGCTTAGGTCTTACCATGAGACCTACGGTAATAATCCCTATAGGGGAAATTCTATATAAAAATTATTTTAAAACGAGATTTTAGGTGTTAGCAGATACAAGCGGCTTTGACCGCTGATAGGACGGCTAATTTTAATAACAAATTATACTATGCAATGTGCATTTTTTACAAATTAATATATGGACTGATTTATTTTTATCATAGCTGAAACGGCAGTAACGTCTTCCCTATAGGTTGAAATTCGCCAAAACTAAATAATGGTCGCCACTTGTAATTTTGTAATATTTCCATTTTAGCCTTTGGATTGAGAATATATTAAAATCCATATTTTTATCTAAAGCTTACAAATAAAAACGAAACAAACAAAGGACGCATCTAGAGCTTACAAAGATTACTTGTGCCAAGTTTCATACCCCAAAGGCTTAATGTTTTTCACAAACTGTGATCAGAATCTGATTTGATTGTAACACCGCTATGTCACATCTTGAATTGTTCTTTTGTCGAGGGCCAATTTCCATCTAAACTTAAGCAATCGATTATAAGGCCCATCCTAAAATCTGGAGATAAAACGTGCTGTAATAATTACAGGCCTATAAGTCTCATTTCTACATTCTCTAAAGTGTTCGAAAAGGCAGTTCTGAATAGATTGTAGAGCTTCCTGGAAACCCATGGAATAGTATTCGAAGGCCAGCATGGGTTTGTAAGAAACAGATCCACTACTAGCGCTATACTCAGCCTTGTAAACAGAGTCGTAAAAGATATTGATTCAAAGCAGTTTGCAGTGGGCATGTTTTTGACTTTACGAAGGCCTTTGATATGGTCGACCACGGGCTACTCTTGAGTAAAATGAGTGATATAGGGGTTAGGGGCATTGCTTTTAGTTGGTTCTCCTCAGTCAGTCACCATACCTGCTGTTGACGCAAAGGGGTACATGCAGAATTGATACTCCTCAGAGGCTTCAGTCAAGAAAGGTGTGCCTCAGGGGTCCGTCCTGGGACCAATCCTCTTCCTTCTCTTTATTAACAGCTTACCTTCCAGTGTGAAGAAGGAAAATATATATCTTTAATAATAATATATCTTTATTTTCCAAAATTATACAATACCATACAAATTCATACATTGCTGAGCCAAGGCACATGAATACAATAAGTACAAAATAAATTTACACTATATAATAAACACAAATATAAGGAGAGAAAAAAAGAATAAAATAAAATAGCCAGGCTGACATTTTTAATTCAAGACAAGTCACTTGATTTAATTTAAAATTGGAAAATATCTGTCTATTTGCCGACGACACTTCCCTCACTATTTCTAATCCCAGTATGGAGGTGTTAGAACAGACCGCTTTTGTTGAATCAAACTGCTTGCTTCAGTGGTGCGAAGAGAATCGTTTATCCTTGAATGCCCAGAAAACCCAGCTTCTTCAATTTCACATTTCCAAAAGACGATTCGAGGAGACTCGCGCTTATCTAAATGTACTGCTTGATGAAACCATAATCTGTCCCTCCCAAACGGTGAAGTTCCTTGGACTAATCCTTGATGAAAACCTCAGATTTCATCAACATATCGAGCATGTAATCAAAAATGTATCTGTGGGTATTTTCATGCTTCGGATGCTTCGACGAACAGCCACCACTGAGGTACTCTTATCTGCCTATTATGTACTCATTTACCCCTACCTGACTTACGCTGTTCCAGTTTGGGGGTGCGAAACGCAACGGACGCTGTTCTTATTCAGACTTCAGAAGAAGGTGATTCGAATTGTGTTCTCCCTTCCAAAACAACAATCATGCAAAGAAACATTCAGATCATAAAGAATTCTAACTTTTCCATCTATCTATATCCTGGAAACTCTATCATATACCAAGAGCAACCTATCTTCATTCCTTACTCCAGTTAATTGCAGATATTCTCTCCGGAACACTTCAACCTTGCCATTCCCCGTCACTCAACTTCATTCTTCCAAAAGCACTTTTACTACAATGCAGTTAAACTCTTCAATAACCTTCCATTCTCATTACAGGCTGAACAGGATGTTGGTAAATTTAGAAAGAAATTAAAGTCCATACTTTTAAATAAGGCAGTATATAGCACCCGTGAAAACTGGTAGTCTTGACTCGTAAATACTAGTTGTATTAAACTCTAGTTAAGATTTGTAAATATTTCAGTTGTTTTTACTGTAAGATAAACAAGATGTTTTATCAAAAATATATTATTTGACTTGGCCAATGCAAGTATTTGTTAATCTGGCTTAATAAATGACTTATTGACTTATTATTGAAGTATTCACTCAAACAAGTGAGTGAATGAGTGAGTCAGTGTATCAGTCAGTCAACCGTTTTCGGATTATATATAAGAAAACAACCTTACTTTCTGGAGGCTCATCAGATCTTTAGTTATTGAGCTTAAAAAAGCTCTTATAAAATATTCGTAAATGTACATCTTTGCAGATTAAAAGGTGTTATTGGTCTTATTTTATTGCACATTATGAAAGAGACTTTGAAACCAAACAAACTGCCTATTTTCACGTTTTCTGGCGACTATACCAATGTCCCTTCACTGCACATTCCACTGATTAATCCATCCACAATGATTCTCGAATGTTAAAAATTTTCCCAACAATTTATTTCCATTGGTTCAAAAAAGAGTAAATCTTTTTATCTTGGCTTTCTACAAACTTGACAATGATATGAAGGATTAATTAAAAAAAAATCAATCAAACGTGATTTATTTAAAGACGAATGAAGCTTTAGTTCATTAATCAAGGGATTTATTTTTATCCTTAAATGATTATTGCGTTTGAAAAATATTTCAAAATTTGTGTAACACATGCCCTTGTAATAATCGACATAATTGTACTCTCTGTTGCAAATATATCGGTTCAGTTGCATTTCTGAGTAAATCCCCTTTCAGTTAAACCTAAACACTGCAATGGGCTGTAAAATGCATCTGAGTTTTTTTATCCCACCCACACAGTTTTGCGAGGGACACACATGGAGAAGGTTCGTCAGATAAATGCTGATGCTTTGCCGGAAGTGTCGGACAGATTGAGTCATCAGCTGGATTGCGGAGCAAAAGTCAACCGACCCACATTTGTTTGAGGCACTTGACTTCGATGATTCTGTGATTGTGACTTAAGTTTTCCTGAACATGTTATTGTCATTGGATAAAACGATATATTAAGGAGAAATCAGGTGAAAAACTATACTCATTTGTTCGCTGCCAGTTTTCTTGTTCAAGTTTGACCTTCATAAATGTTATGTTATACAAAACCTGACGATAATTTGTTTCCAACAATACCTAAATTATTAAAATCAGTCCAGAATTTTAGGAGAAAACTTGACCACCTAAGTAATCCTATGTTAAATAGATATAGATATCTTATTCAATTAATAATTAATTAATGCTTCAAAAGGAAATTAAACCAATTGTTTAACATAAATGTCTGTTTTAGTGTATTATAAAAACTAACTTAACCATAAATACTATAACGTTATTATAATTGAACTAAAATATTTCAGAATGTCATTTAATTAACTTAGTACTTAAAGCTATTTTTTCCACTTCACTTTATTTCTAACTTGGTGAAAATAGATCGATGTGGATAATAGGACTGTTAGACGCCTTAACATTTCTGTCGCGCGCATGCAGCGCCATCCATCCTCGGTGAAGACAGGTCGTGTCCGTGTAAATTTTCGCGGATAAAGGAGCCGACAGGTAATTTGAAAACTTTCGTTGTAATGGAAGCCCTAAATTAGCGCATTGTTTGAGGGAACGTCGCTGTCGTCTTTGTCATGTTAAGGACATATTCTCATTTCTTGCCTCCACTTGAGCCGTAGTGGCTTAGATGCAATTATACCAGACAGTTAAAAGATGTAACTGTTGTGCTCAGCAAAAACTAATCAAACAGTTATTTAATAGAATCTGTCTGACACAAGAAAGTTACTGTAAACTTGACCTTCGATTCCTTAGACTTTAGTCTCAGTTTCCGGTTGTGGGTCCTCTTATTTAGGACAAAATGGATTGAGAATCCAGAAAGCTCGAAAGTTTGCTGCTATAAACGAGTGATTACATTTTGTGTCATTACTATGAATCGCACTCTTTTCTCACTCATATTCTCCATAAAACAATTACAGGGTGTACGTGGTTTACTAAATAATATGAAGGATAAAGGGTAACGTATGGTTTTGAAACTTACAAGAAAGTATAGGAATGACAAATACATCCGTTGCAGTAGACCTGCATCTCCCGGGCATCTCAATAAAACAAAATTTAATTATTATGTCTTCAGCAAAGCAACAATTGTGCTAGTTATAAACTTCACCATTGTTCCTGTACAATATGTAGCTTGTACAGGGTTTTTATAAATGAAAGGTGCAGTTTTGAATGCTTATGAAATTACAAGAAGTAAAAAAATAAGTGTAGCACTTGTGAATTTTTCAGCTCAAATAATTAATCTGAATCATGAAAGAGCAGTTTCATTGTTTTCGGTTATATTGTGCAATAACTATTCTATTTTGAACTAAAAAGTGTTTTCTGGTCAAAAGAAAGCCAACTGCTATTAATGAGTGAGTTAAGGTTAGTTGTTTTAATACAAAACTTTTGTTTTAGGCTTTTAGGTGATTATCGAAGCTCCACCCTATGGAAACAACGTTGGGAAATGGATCGCTGCAAAAATGGAAGAAATCGGGGAGAACGCTTGACCAAAAAATTCTCTTCCACTTAGGAGTCTGGAACTAGGAATACCAGGGACAACTCTGTATAAAACTTTACGTAAAAGGCTGCATTTTCATGCGTATAACATTCAGCTGTTGCATGGAAACGAACCGTGTGATAAAAATAAACGTGTGCAATATGAACTTTCATCTTTAAATCAGATTAAAGAAATGAATCATACCTTGCGTAAAATGTTGTTTTTTGAAAAGTTTCAGATGATGTAACTTTACATGTTAATAGATGCAACTTTTGAATTTTGAGTTCTCAAAATCCTCATTAGATCATCGAAAAATTCTATACACGTCAAAAGAAAACGTTTGGTATGGACTAACTAAAAACCAAGTAATTGGTCTTTTTTATATGCCGAGAAAAGCTTTCTTGGTAGAGTGTACTTGGACACAGTACTAAATATTTCAGCATTAAACTGTTTTTAATGAAGATTCTAATGAAATAAATATTTTTAATCCATTATCTATGGTTCTCTTTTTATTTTATGTTAAAAGTAAACCATTCATTTACGAGAACCTTGTATTAGGCTAATGCATTTTTAACCCTCAGTACTTTTTTCAAGACTCCTATCCTTTTTTTTAGCATGAATTAATAAATTACTTCATTATTAATGCTCTGTGTTGTCATTAAATGATGGGGATTTAGTTTTTTTTTTAGTTTCATGAGGTTCCTTTCTGCCTATTTCACTTTGGCAGCCTGCCTGCTTACTGCAAGTCAATATTTTAATTCTCAACTTAACCTCTAAATGCAAACCAGTAAAAACGCTAGTGAGAAACAAAAGTACCTGATATTACTATTAAACGAAGTAAATAATTATGTTAACAAAAATCATTATATCTTCAGGAACAGATCCAGTAACAAAAAATGTAAATAACGTTCATAATCGTCGGTCTATGTGCAAAGTGCTCGACTAATAGGGATTACATAACTAGAACTAAATAAGTTAAAAAAACTACCTGCATCTATTGATAATGAAAATTTGAAAAAATGACTGAGCTCAGCAAAATGAGTTTTTATTTAATATAACTGGCTATTGATCAAGTCGGATAATTGATCAAGTAACATTGTTCACATAGTATTTGATTTTATTACGAATTATGTTTCTTTTGTCATCCCTATATTTTATCCATAACATTTTCATTTATGTTTGGATAAATTTACAGCGGAACGGAACACATTGACGTAGTTTGTGGCAAGGCTCGATGGCTACGATGTCTTTTGTCTAGGTAATTACAAAGAACGAAACACAAAGACTGGAAGGGAGGTAGACGCACTCCAGGAAATTTACAGCTTTACTTAGTTACCTGGCGGGGCGCCCAAGATCGTTTGGTCGAAACACCTTCTTAGGTTCTGCAAGATTTCTCATACATCTAGTTTTGTAATCATTCGTTCCGACTGATTTAGGATCTTTTCCAGCAAAATTTATTTTTTCATACAAATTTTATTACATTGAATTAGTTTTGATCAATTATAAACTTATAGAACGCGGTGTTGTGTTTTTACTTATTCTCCCCTATACAGAAAAAGTGTTGTTTTCCCCTTATGGAAAAAGGGTTGCTTTCGTCAACATTTTTGATATTATTTGTTAGTGGATGTTTTTGCTTTAGTGCTCTCTGAATCCAAAAAAGTGGTTTTCAGAATGGTGTCTGTCCGACCAATCTGAAAACCATCCAGAAACCACAAACCAGCCAGGTCCATTTGGCGTGTGTGGATGTCTGTGTGGATGGAATTATGTAAACAAAGCTAGAGGATGTCTGTGTGGATGGATTTATGTAATCAAAGCTAGAGACGACAACAGTAGTCCGATTTTCATGAAATTTAGTTTGTAGGTATAAAACCATGGTATCTCTAGGCGTTTTTTAATTTTTAAAATTTTTGATTTTAAGGCTGTTCACCCTATAAAAAACCGTAAAAACCACAAAAATCCAAATTTCTAAAAAACGGTTCAATCGATTTTGATAAAAATTAAGGTATTTAGTGCTTAAGATACCAAACAAAATGACGCCACCTGAAAGTCTGTAAAATTTTAATAATTTTACAAAAACCGTGGCTTCAAAAAAAATATACTTGCAACCATTAAATTTTGCTTGAAAAAATAAATTATCCGGTTTTAAATTTTTATTTTTCTACGTCAACTGGTTGCGAAGATAATTTATATTTTCATATTTTCCGAAAAAGAAAACTTGTTATAATCATTGATTAAACAATTGATTCCTTTGGTTTTGTGGTCCTAACAATTGGAGGTAGGGGTCTAAAGGAATAGGTATAGCATAATAGGTTTTAACATAATCTTTTAACTCATAATACTTCCCAAGTTAAAAGTTAAACTTTAACAAAATAAAAATGTATGAATACAAAATTAAATTTATACTTAAATGAATAGTGCTAGTTTTGTTGAGAACCAGTTTTTTAATTAACGTCACAGACTTTCGCTTAGGATCAAACTAGCTCTGTTTTCAGATTACAAACAGTTACCACTTTGATCACGTAACATTTAGTGTTATTACCAACAGCTTTTGCTTTACACATAAAAATAGAACACACGTACGTGTATTTACATCAAATCTAATAATACAATTATTTTAGCTCGAAATATAATTTAAAAAGAAAATGTTAAAGTGTGTCGAATAATAAAATTTTATAATTTAAATAATAACTTATGTTAATCAATTTAAATTGAAAAAAGAAGTATAACTTACGTTTAAAATTAATTACAATTGCCCTGTGCTCTTCAGTTGCTGGTATTTGAATTTGTTTGTGCTTATGTGTGATATTATAGTCATGATATTATAATAGTCCGTAAGATACTGATCATACACATACGGCCAAGTGTGATAAATATGGCCATAACTAAGATGGTAGTAAAGCCACATTATGCTTCTGGGAATATTAGAGCTTAAACTTTGCGGTTAGGGAGCCGTGAAATGTGATATTTATTTCTCTAGGTTGAAAATACCCAACAATATTATTTTTAACATTTTCCTTTACAATTGCCAGGCGCAAAAGAAGTTAAAATCCCATGTCTACGAGCAATGCTTAAAACGTAAAATATTTAATAGGAAATGTTATGTATACCTTCGTTCAATATAGGCGTATGTGTGTGAATACACATGACCAGATTTAACGTAACAAATTAAATTTTATTTCGGACAGTAAATCAAACTAAGCGTTTGTCATCGGAGACTAAAGCAAAATCATAATTTAAGTTTTCCATATCCATGAACAAACTGTGAGTAACGTTTCCTTTGGCCAACAGGGGAAAAATGTCTGAAACCAAAGGTTCTAAACTCAATCGGTTTCTGTATATAAGTGAAAATTGATATTTTATAGCTTTCAGTGTATTTATTGGACTTTTTAATTATTGATAAAAATATTGATAAGATTTTAGATACGCTGATAGAGATAAGTTTGAGAGAAAATTCAGAACGTTTTTGGAGGATTTATTCAGAGATTATTTTTGACAAACTTCAATACTTCTTTTGGTTATCAAAAAATGATTAGATTAAAATTATTACAGAAATAAATAAAAATTCATATTACCCTTATTATTTTTTAAATTTCATAATACAAATATGAATCTGGCTTCAACTGGTTGAGATCTTCTGGATTATGGCATCAAACCCACCAGTTTTACATATCTGTGGAAGTAAACATGCCGTTTAACTTCCGATGTAATTATTTTGTTGAATATTTTAAAATGTTCATTGATACACCTAAATTAACATGTCTATAAATAATAATTTACACCATCTATTTCCATTTCACTGAGTATGTACCGGGGGTGTCATCAATGAGTAATGAGGAAGAGATATTGAGGATATAAGTATTGAGAATATATTCAGGATGTCTCGGAACTCTCTACCATTATTTTTAGGCATTTTTCCTGAACCATAGACAAGTCAAAATATCATATATTAATAATTTTTGAAATCTTCGTCAAACATGAAATATTTACTCGCACAGCCACCGTTTTGTTTTTCGCACAAAATAATTTTAATTTAAGAACGGTTTATTGTAACATAATCAAACTTGGTACAACCAGCTTAAGGTGAAGACCTAATTACCTAAACATGAATTAATTACCTAAAGACCTAATTACAGAAAAAATATAATTTTTCTACGTTTACTTTAAAAATGGTGGCTGCTTAACATTTTAAACGTAAATATTTCAAAAACTCCATGGGGTAAATAACATTTAGTTCTCATGTTTAAAGTAGAAAATTGTTTTACAAACCCAATGATACAAATAATAAGAAAACTGGTACATAAATAAGGAAGAAAACGTATTTTTTAGAAAATGAGTTTATGTCAATACCAGCCGTTATTACGTGAAACCACATAATACTCGTATTACTATTATGTGAGCCACATTAATCAGCTGTTTTAAATGTCTTGCATTGATCATCTGACTGGATCAATCAGCTTTTTGAAGTTAATTTACACTTACCAGCTGACTGGTTCAGTCAATAATGCCCTCATTGTATCTTGGACAATGTAGTTGGGGATTTTAACATAAAACCCCTAAAAGCACCACAACAACAAAATCAATCAATGAGGTATTATTAAAGTATCTAAGTGATTAAAACCAAGGCCATTACAAGGCTTAATCCACGGCCTAAACAATTTCATTTACTAATGAGTTTTAAGGCTCAATAAATAAAATTGTTCAGGCCTTAGATAATTTTATTACTCATTTTACTTTTAATTAGTTTTAATCACTTAGCGTCATTAGTCATATCTAAGGTAGTAGATTTTTTTGTAATTTTGGTGCTTTTTAGGGTTTTTATGTTTTACAGAAGCCCTCACTGCATAATTCTAGAAGTAACGAGGATATAATTTGCTGAACCAGTCATCAGATTAGAGTAAATAAACTTAAAATAGCTGATTGATCTTTCAGTCAGCTAATTATTGCAAAAAAATGTAACACAACTGAAGTGAAATGAGAGCTAATTTTCTATATAATAAGTTATCTCCCTTATCCATAACCCTTTTTTCTTTTGGTATCATTGGAATTGTAATTAAATACTCTGAAAAAAGTACTAAACATTATTTATCACTTGAAGTTTTTGAAATATTTACGTTTAAAATGTTTAAGCAGCCTCCATTTTGAAAATAAATATGAAAAGTTTAGTACATCTTTTCTGTAATTAGGCTTTTAGGTCATAAAGGTGTACACCTAGTTATATTATAGTACGACAAACCGTTCTTAAAATAAAAATTATTTGGAAACAAAACTAATACGGCTGTACGAGTAAATTTTGAGATTTAAAAATTATAAATATGATATTTTGTCTTGCCAAACAATACTTCTCTCAGTACTCAACACTTCAAATTGGTAGAGAGTTCCGGGAAACCCTGCATAATATACAATATAGAGAATTTTATTTATTTTCAGTGAGGTAACGGTGGGAAGGGAGTATGCAAAACTGCTGCTATAGAAATGTGGAAATAATGTAATTTAGGACTTTTAATATTATAGCTCAGGTAGATGAAGCCTCGTACCAAGTTTTTTTAATTATGTGGAGAAAAAGCTTAATATAATTTTTATTTATTTCCTCTAGTTTAATAAATTCTGATACCTTATAATATATTGGATTTTGGCAAGTACAGCTAACATGAAAATTCTCAATACATTCACGTTTTCTTGTTCTCCATTAATTCGTTTTGTGTTTAACATATCTTGAAGTTTTAAAACAAACGATTGAACGGTTGTAATATGAAGAGCTGTCAAAACACCAAACACATTTTTAGAATAAAGGTATTAAATAGCTTATCACTTTTTTATTCTAGAGGTTATATATAACGGATACCCATAGATACAATGAAAACTGTAAAACCTATTTTCACTTATAAATTAGTAGTTGGAACTGCTATATATTTAAAAAATGGTTAACCTTGATACAGTTATTTATTTTGCTTTTAGAACCCTGATGTACTCATTTACATTCCTCAGTAACATTCTTATAACCACAACAACGAATTTGGCATTTCACCTCATTTTATTATAATGGCTTTAACATCTTGAAGATTAAATTGGATAGTTACAATTAATACAATCACAATTGAAAATCAAATCTTTACCAAAAAGAGTTTAACGCTACCAAGAATTCGCCTTAAGGGTATTATCTAAATCCCTTGTTAATGAAAGAACAATCTCTTTGAATTTTAATAGGCGTTAATTAAAAAAAGTATAAGAAAATCATGATTTAAGAATTTTTATATTTATAATCTCATTAAAATGTTCAGTTATACATGTAAATTCCATTTTCTCCTAACTGTTTCCGACTTGGCCTTAGTGGCATCTGAAATTTTCAAAAATGTCCATGACAATCAAACAGACCCAAAATGGAAGATTATTTATCTTTGATGGACCATATCTCTGGATCCATACAAGTTACAGAGCTGCAAAAGGTCTCAAATTGTAGGGAAATTAAGCTTCTAAAACTTTTAACTTGGTAAATTTCTTTAAGATGCTTAGTTTTCTAAATCTATGTCGAAATTAGGAAAACGTAGTAGAAAGTGACGCGCCCTGTGGCAACCCCGGGAAATCTCGAGGACGAAAACTTGAATTTTCCATGACAATCAAACAGACCCAAAATGGAAGATTATTTATCTTTGATGGACCATATCTCTGGATCCATACAAGTTACAGAGCTGCAAAAGGTCTCAAATTGTAGGGAAATTAAGCTTCTAAAACTTTTAACTTGGTAAATTTCTTTAAGATGCTTAGTTTTCTAAATCTATGTCGAAATTAGGAAAACGTAGTAGAAAGTGACGCGCCCTGTGGCAACCCCGGGAAATCTCGAGGACGAAAACTTGAATTTTATGTTATCAGCTCAACACTAACAATATAACCAAAAATCATACCTACCCGACCTTTTGTACATCAAAATGTATAAACTTACTGGTTTATAATCCTTTTAATTGTCTTTGGTTTTTGGTCATATGAAAATGTGTTCCTTGGCAAAACATAAGTAATGATATCTATTACGTTATTTTTATGAATAATTTCGGCTGGTAATCAGGACAAACTCAAACCAAAGTAAAAGCTATGAAATTATTAGTGTAATGTAAGGAAGAATTTAGCAAATTTAAAATTAAGTAAACTTGTATTATGTAGAATCGAGACAAACGCTTTAAAGCAAACTAAGCAATGATTTGTTTAGTCTTGACAACTTTGGAAAATTCATTCGTATCGAATGTTTCCTAGAGTTTAGTTTTACTGCATTGATTCAAACAAACTCTGCTACTATGATAAATTTCTTCAAGCTATTGTCTAAAAGAATTGTGTGTGACATTAATTATTTGTATTTCAGTGTTAATACCCTAACGTTTATATGGGGCAGACTGACCTTTCTAGCTTACAATGACAATAAATAGTTGTTTAAATAGGCCTTAAAATGGACCACTTAAAAACATTTTTGAATAGGTTTTTGAGTTTGTGCATTTTGTTCCTTGTACTTCAGCTGATTTGGCACCACCAAAGGCTATAACATAACATAAAATCCGCCCCTGCCCGTTTTCTTTGTATTTATTTTTATGTGGTAGGGTAGCATAGTTGTGCTGTGTGAGTAAAATTCAATGCTATAGTTCTTGAGCCAGAACCGTAGTTGAGCCAGAAATAGTTCCTAATAACATGGATAACAAGACGAAGTTCACCATTTAATTTGACGCACCGGAGTTGACGCACCGCCGCGCGCCGGCGCCGCGCCGTGGCCCACATGTGGCTGCGGCACGGCGGCGGTTTACAACTGGCTCTATATCTATAGGCCCCAGTGACGACAACTTCCATAAAACTGGTCCGTTCTGAATTAAATTTGATCACGTAAAGTAACATGTAAAGTAGTACATGTAGTGTTCATTAAATGAACATGTAAAGTAGTGAGTAGTAATTACTCGCACGAGTTCGGAAATAAGCCCGATCCGTCCATCAGGAGAGGGGGTGGGATGGTTAAGGAGGACAATCCGCAAAAATGACAAGCTTCTCGCTCCCGAGCCTTCCGAGGGAGGCACGACGAGGCTGACGTGGTGGGGGAAACCAAACGAACAACGACGGAAATAACCGAATAGTCGCTATTACGGCAGTAGCCGAATAGTCGGGCGCACCGGAATTGCGCACTAAAATTCAGGTAGTCACCGGAATAGCGCACTTGGTCGAGAGACAACCCCTGGACACACACCGGTATTGCGCACTTACTCTTCCGAGAAATCTCTCGGTTAACTAAGCAAGGGTGAAAATTAATAACAAGTTTATCAACCACCAACAAGCATTTATTAAACCTAAATTAGTGGGTGCATTTTTATATCCAACACATTTTGTAAAATTTAGAAGTTCAATTTCATTTTGACTCAGCTGATAAATGTTGTTTATAAGAAAGGCTCTTCTCTCATATATTACACCGCCAACGCTCTTCCCCACTTCTTAAGACACTCACAAATCGGTATGCATAATTGTCCTTTATAATATTATCACTTCCCCGTTCATTTATAACTTTGAACATTATAACTATTAACACTTCAAATTCTACAATCCTTTTTAATTCAATTCATCAAAATAACAATGTACTATAGAATAAACACTATTTATTAACCACCACTAACAATCCTAAAAACTAATCACTCAACTAAATAGACTTTAGACAGAAGATACCGTAGGCTAACTGTGCTTATAGTTAGCCTCTTCAACTAAAACTGAACAATAAAGAATGCTCTCACGCAAATTTCCCGGTTACTGGTCCAAGGAGGTGGGTGGTATGAAAGGGTGCAAAGTACAAATTTTGGAAGTCCCAGGTCATTGCCAAATTCAAGAGAGACATGAGTGAGCTATTACGGCAGCTCAGACCTGCCGTAAGACTCAGGTACCTGCCGGGCCAAGTGCGCAATTCCGGCGGATAGATGGAGAGCCCTTTTAGGGATTAAAACTTGGTGCGCAATTCCGGTGCACCGGAATAGTCACGATGAAGCTTCGATAGTTCCGGCAAGCTCGGAAATATCGAAACAAATATCAATATTGACTAATATTATCGACCAAATTTCGCAACATATTTGAGTAAGACTTGGTATTTGGCTTCGTATAGTTGAGATCTGCTGGATAATGGTCTAAAATCCCACATTCATGCATTTCAGTGGCAGCAAACATGCGTACTCCCTTAATGTTAACTTTACGGGAAAAAGTGGACATAACTCGGAGACCAATGAACTTAGAGCAACGATTCAACATACCAAATTGTTTGTTTTTTCAAGCTGAATTCAATGGTGAAAACATTAATTTGATTACTTACATTTTTCAATTTGAAAAAGCCAAAAACCCCATTTTTGGGGAGACAAAAGCAGCCTCTACCCCACTTTATATGTCGATATGGCCGGATAACGCGGAACTCGTCCAAGAGAACCTACTTTAACATGTGTGTACTAAATTTTGTTGCGATCGGACGATTTTTACGAGAGTTATCGTGCTAACAGACACTCAAAAATTAAAATTCTATTCCCCATATAAGCCCATGTTAAATTTTGAAACAAATCGTGATGTTTGCAGGAAAAATGCATTTCCGCAATAAACTCGCTTGATATTCAGAAAGTAGACATAAAAAGCTGTCAATTGATATAAAGCTGATATAATATTGATATAAGCTTATATAAAGCTTAACTGATATAATATATAGCTTAGCTTATATATAGCTTAGCTGATATAATATTGATATAAAGCTTATATTGATATAAGCTGTCAATTGATATAATTGATATGCCCCAGTAGCAAAAACCGTTGGCCCAGCGTTACCATCCACGGTTGGTCAACGGTACGGATTGGCACTCTTGTCTTACGGTTAGCCAACCCACTATTTTCCAAACATTTGCCAACTGACTTTTTTTGCAAGTAAACCGTCACAATTATTAAAAAAATTCAATAAACTGATAAATAAACAAATAATAGTTGTTTTACATTAGGTTTTCATAAACAAAAAATATCATGCTTGCATCGAGGATTGAATCCGGGACCCGTTGGGAAACGTTTTAAACCGCACAGCCAAATTGCCGGACGGATGGAGAGTGTGTAGCTTAGGATGTAATTGATCAGGAGCGCTTTTTACCTTTGTACTTAGAGTTACAAAGCTTTTAAGTTGCAGCACTCTAGTAATTTTATAATGGGCTGTAGCATTTAGTAACTAAATAATTGCTGTTGTACCTAAAATGCCTTTGGTATTTTATATTTAACACTTTAATTATAAAAAGTAGAAGTATAAACCAAAGGAGAGTTGGAGCATGAGAGGTGTGTTGTGATGTTTTAGAAAAGGCTGAGATATGAATTTTTCTGCCTGCCCTCCACCGCACCCTAAAAGAAATGTTAGTTTGTTTCAACAGATTCTCATAATTTTAGAAGTAAAGATGTGACAAGTTATGCATAATTTTGAAGCTGTTAATAAGACAAACGATTTGGCGGAAACAGAATTCACTTACCTTTATTAATTTCAAACTGGCGGCCATTTTCGTGATAAATATTAGTATTTACAAAAAAATATCGTGTATCTTGCGAACCACTAAACATTTTTTGTTCTGTTTGTAAATTACTAGTCCTTGTAAACTCTGATTTAATTTGAATAGAGATCGCCTACTGATCGAAATTCACTCAGAAAATATTTGGCTTTAAGTTATTCCACTGACCTTTAATAACTAAAGTAGTTTTTCTTTATGATCAATGGTTATACTCATTGCTCCTATAAAACTTGTGACTGCATTTGGATATTCCTTTTTTCTCATTCCATAACCAACATGGCAATATTTTGATTAGGATTTTTGCGGACATTTGCCATCACTGATTAGTAAAAAACAAGTTTCACGACGTTTCGGGATCTGGAATCTGATCCCGTCTTCAGGTGGAAGAAAACCTAGAACATAACAAGATTAGTAACACATAGCCAGGAAATCCTGGAGAAAAACACAGCTAAAACAGAGAACTGTAAAAGCAGTCACGAAAACAATAAGCTGAAAAGAAAAACAATACACAAAATAACACAGGAATCACAAGTATCAAGAATCACCAGGCAGGAGAGAGCACGTCCACACCCAATCAGAGCTGAGCTGAGATTGGTGAGAGGAAAGCAAATGGCGGCGGCAACGGAAATTGCGGCGCCCACAGCCAACCAAATCACGGCGCGCTACCGGTGGCGAAAACCTGAAACAGAGACATGTGATATGCAAATTCCGTGTGTCTGTTTGTGTTTTGTTAGTTAATTTTTAACCTGATTTTGCCCCTTGGCCTTGCTACGGGTTAACATGTTATGAGAATTTTGAACAGAATTGTTAGTAATTACCCTATTTTCTGACACTTTATTTTCCCTGTCTTTCAATTCTTTGTTTAATATTGGTAGCCATACTGGCCTTATTTCAAGTGAAGATTGACTGATTGGTTGGTCTGCTAGTTTTATGTATGAAGCTTCAATTAGTTTTCTTTTGAAAAAATGAGGTTCGCGGTGTACTATTTTTGCTTCGTCAAAATTCATCTGGTGATTTTCAGACCAGCAGTGTTGAGCAATTTTTGATTTATCCACTAAGCCCTTCCTCGTGTTATCTTTGTGTTCTTTGATTCTAACATTTAAAGGTCTTTTTGTCTCGCCATAATACGGCCTAGAGCAACTATTGCAGTTTATTCTGTAAACACAGTTTTTTGATCCCTGAGTGCCATTTTTTGGTTTGGTTTTTACGAGACATTGCCTAAGAGTATTTTGTGTCCTAAACGCGGTTCTAACTTTGAACTTCCTAGCAACTCTTCTAATTTTCCCCGATAATCCCGGCACATAAGGGATTGACATGGGAACGAATTTTTCAGTGTTTTCTGACTCATTCTGTTTAGCCCTACGGGTTTTGCACTTTCTTATTACGGATTGAGGGTATCCATTCTTAGCCAAATCTTGCTCTACTTTTTTGATTTAATCCATCTTGATTTGAGCAAATGCTCTTTGCTCTGTCAAATAGTGAGTAAGCTACCCCTTCTTTGACAGATTTTTGATGGTTTGATTGAAAATTTAAGTACTGCCCTGTGTGTGTATTTTTTCTGAAAACAGTTGTCCTAAGCGTGTCCCTATCCTTTTCTACGCACACATCCAAAAATGCTAGTTTGTTTTGGACTTCCTCTTCCATTGTTAGGCGGATGGAAGGAGAAATACTGTTAAGATGCCCTAAAAAGTCTTTTAGTTCATCGTCTCCATGCGGAAATACCACGAAGGTGTCATCGACGTACCTCCACCAAATCTTCGGTTTGAGTTGAGCCAAAGACAAAGCCTTTTGCTCAAACTCCTCCATAAAGATATTAGCAAAGATAGGCGACAATGGCGACCCCATGGCCATCCCCTCATCTTGACGGTATAATTTACCCTCTAGTTCAAAATAGTTACATTGAGTGCATAATTCAAGCAGTTCCATAATGACGTTAACAGGAAGTTTAGTACGTTCAGTTAGACTTTCATCTTTTTCGAGCCGAGACTCGATTATTTTTAAGGTTTCAGGAAGGTTTTAAGGTAGCGCGCCGTGATTTGGTTGGCTGTGGGCGCCGCCATTTCCGTTGCCGCCGCCATTTGCTTTCCTCTCACCAGTCTCAGCTCAGCTCTGATTGGGTGTGGACGTGCTCTCTCCTGCCTGGTGATTCTTGATACTTGTGATTCCTGTGTTATTTTGTGTATTGTTTTTCTTTTCAGCTTATTGTTTTCGTGACTGCTTTTACAGTTCTCTGTTTTAGCTGTGTTTTTCTCCAGGATTTCCTGGCTATGTGTTACTAATCTTGTTATGTTCTAGGTTTTCTTCCACCTGAAGACGTCGTGAAACTTGTTTTTTACTAATCTGTGATGGCAAATGTCCGCAAAAATCCTAATCAAAATATAAAATCACCATCACCAACAATGAATTTCAAACAAAGAATTGATTCTCGGTACGGACCCGGAGTAAGTAATCAATTAAGTGAACTTGAACAAATGCACCTAAAGTTGGCTAGGCACACCAACCATTTAACTTTTCTCACTAAGTGCAAACTCGAAAATCTAATACCGCAGAGTTTCAGAATTAAACTTCCTTTTAGTAGTTTTAAAGCCAGCAAAATAATGTCTGCAGCTTCAAAATCTCTCCTAATTGAAAGAATAAACTTTCATCGTACGGAAAAGAGAACCCTCAAAATCAGTATTGAAAATAAGAAATCTGAATTGGCAACTTTAATTGGTTCTGAGTTTCAGAACATTTTTCAAAGCATCCAAAATAGGTTTGACAAAGAATCGGTTGATATTAAATCCAGACAACAATCAAAGCTAGAAAAATTAAGACCTGTCGAAATTAGTAATAACTCTAAAAATGATGAACAGATTAATGATGCAAATAATCAGGTTGTGAATCTTTCTTCACGAAATTTAAATGCAAATGAATTTTCCGTTTTGTCTAAAGGGCTGAACTTTTCTGTTGTGCCTAAATCAGTGAGGGCGCTTGACTTTGTTACGGGGATTGAGTCCGCTGTGTCTCAGCTCCCTGAGACTCAGGGGGATCAGTTTCGGTGCGAGGCCAGCATCTTACTGAATAAAATTCCTGTCCCAAAGCCCAACCTAAAGAAAAAGGAAATCAAGGCAGTATCTATCCTTGGGAAAGATGATACTATCAAAATATTGCCCGCGGATAAAGGAAACGCTACTGTTGTCTTGGACACAGTAACATATAAAGAGAAAATATTGGAAACTCTCCAAGCTGGTAAATATACTGAACTAAATAAAGATCCTACAGAAAGTTTCGAGCGTAAAGTTGCAAGCACTCTTAGGAAGCATAAACAGTTTTTTTCTGATAAACAAAGAACTCGTTTAACACCGCATCACTCGAAAATCCCACACATGTATGGGTTACCTAAAATTCATAAAACTGATGTACCTCTTAGGCCTATAATTAGCTCTCGCGACTCACCGTGTAGGGAACTGTCTAAAGTCCTCCTGGACATCCTAAAACCATTGGTAGGAAAAACTGACTCGTACATAAAAAATTCTAAAGACTTCGTTGAAAAGTCAAAGGACATAGTGCTGGCTGAGACGGATAAGCTGGTTAGTTTTGATGTTGAAAGTCTGTTCACGAATGTCCCAGTTCCTGAAACCTTAAAAATAATCGAGTCTCGGCTCGAAAAAGATGAAAGTCTAACTGAACGTACTAAACTTCCTGTTAACGTCATTATGGAACTGCTTGAATTATGCACTCAATGTAACTATTTTGA
This sequence comes from Flexamia atlantica, assembly GCA_035578135.1. Lineage (NCBI taxonomy): Eukaryota > Metazoa > Arthropoda > Insecta > Hemiptera > Cicadellidae > Flexamia > Flexamia atlantica. The sequence continues at coordinate 35,088,931 of JAQJVK010000006.1, forward strand.
ACTAGAGGGTAAATTATACCGTCAAGATGAGGGGATGGCCATGGGGTCGCCATTGTCGCCTATCTTTGCTAATATCTTTATGGAGGAGTTTGAGCAAAAGGCTTTGTCTTTGGCTCAACTCAAACCGAAGATTTGGTGGAGGTACGTCGATGACACCTTCGTGGTATTTCCGCATGGAGACGATGAACTAAAAGACTTTTTAGGGCATCTTAACAGTATTTCTCCTTCCATCCGCCTAACAATGGAAGAGGAAGTCCAAAACAAACTAGCATTTTTGGATGTGTGCGTAGAAAAGGATAGGGACACGCTTAGGACAACTGTTTTCAGAAAAAAGACACACACAGGGCAGTACTTAAATTTTCAATCAAACCATCAAAAATCTGTCAAAGAAGGGGTAGCTTACTCACTATTTGACAGAGCAAAGAGCATTTGCTCAAATCAAGATGGATTAAATCAAAAAAGTAGAGCAAGATTTGGCTAAGAATGGATACCCTCAATCCGTAATAAGAAAGTGCAAAACCCGTAGGGCTAAACAGAATGAGTCAGAAAACACTGAAAAATTCGTTCCCTTGTCAATCCCTTATGTGCCGGGATTATCGGAGAAAATTAGAAGAGTTGCTAGGAAGTTCAAAGTTAGAACCGCGTTTAGGACACAAAATACTCTTAGGCAATGTCTCGTAAAAACCAAACCAAAAAATGGCACTCAGGGATCAAAAAACTGTGTTTACAGAATAAACTGCAATAGTTGCTCTAGGCCGTATTATGGCGAGACAAAAAGACCTTTAAATGTTAGAATCAAAGAACACAAAGATAACACGAGGAAGGGCTTAGTGGAATCAAAAATTGCTCAACACTGCTGGTCTGAAAATCACCAGATGAATTTTGACGAAGCAAAAATAGTACACCGCGAACCTCATTTTTTCAAAAGAAAACTAATTGAAGCTTCATACATAAAACTAGCAGACCAACCAATCAGTCAATCTTCACTTGAAATAAGGCCAGTATGGCTACCAATATTAAACAAAGAATTGAAAGACAGGGAAAATAAAGTGTCAGAAAATAGGGTAATTACTAACAATTCTGTTCAAAATTCTCATAACATGTTAACCCGTAGCAAGGCCAAGGGGCAAAATCAGGTTAAAAATTAACTAACAAAACACAAACAGACACACGGAATTTGCATATCACATGTCTCTGTTTCAAGTTTTCGCCACCGGTAGCGCGCCGTGATTTGGTTGGCTGTGGGCGCCGCCATTTCCGTTGCCGCCGCCATTTGCTTTCCTCTCACCAGTCTCAGCTCAGCTCTGATTGGGTGTGGACGTGCTCTCTCCTGCCTGGTGATTCTTGATACTTGTGATTCCTGTGTTATTTTGTGTATTGTTTTTCTTTTCAGCTTATTGTTTTCGTGACTGCTTTTACAGTTCTCTGTTTTAGCTGTGTTTTTCTCCAGGATTTCCTGGCTATGTGTTACTAATCTTGTTATGTTCTAGGTTTTCTTCCACCTGAAGACGGGATCAGATTCCAGATCCCGAAACGTCGTGAAACTTGTTTTTTACTAATCTGTGATGGCAAATGTCCGCAAAAATCCTAATCAAAATATAAAATCACCATCACCAACAATGAATTTCAAACAAAGAATTGATTCTCGGTACGGACCCGGAGTAAGTAATCAATTAAGTGAACTTGAACAAATGCACCTAAAGTTGGCTAGGCACACCAACCATTTAACTTTTCTCACTAAGTGCAAACTCGAAAATCTAATACCGCAGAGTTTCAGAATTAAACCTCCTTTTAGTAGTTTTAAAGCCAGCAAAATAATGTCTGCAGCTTCAAAATCTCTCCTAATTGAAAGAATAAACTTTCATCGTACGGAAAAGAGAACCCTCAAAATCAGTATTGAAAATAAGAAATCTGAATTGGCAACTTTAATTGGTTCTGAGTTTCAGAACATTTTTCAAAGCATCCAAAATAGGTTTGACAAAGAATCGGTTGATATTAAATCCAGACAACAATCAAAGCTAGAAAAATTAAGACCTGTCGAAATTAGTAATAACTCTAAAAATGATGAACAGATTAATGATGCAAATAATCAGGTTGTGAATCTTTCTTCACGAAATTTAAATGCAAATGAAATTTCCGTTTTGTCTAAAGGGCTGAACTTTTCTGTTGTGCCTAAATCAGTGAGGGCGCTTGACTTTGTTACGGGGATTGAGTCCGCTGTGTCTCAGCTCCCTGAGACTCAGGGGGATCAGTTTCGGTGCGAGGCCAGCATCTTACTGAATAAAATTCCTGTCCCAAAGCCCAACCTAAAGAAAGAGGAAATCAAGGCAGTATCTATCCTTGGGAAAGATGATACTATCAAAATATTGCCCGCGGATAAAGGAAACGCTACTGTTGTCTTGGACACAGTAACATATAAAGAGAAAATATTGGAAACTCTCCAAGCTGGTAAATATACTGAACTAAATAAAGATCCTACAGAAAGTTTCGAGCGTAAAGTTGCAAGCACTCTTAGGAAGCATAAACAGTTTTTTTCTGATAAACAAAGAACTCGTTTAACACCGCATCACTCGAAAATCCCACACATGTATGGGTTACCTAAAATTCATAAAACTGATGTACCTCTTAGGCCTATAATTAGCTCTCGCGACTCACCGTGTAGGGAACTGTCTAAAGTCCTCCTGGACATCCTAAAACCATTGGTAGGAAAAACTGACTCGTACATAAAAAATTCTAAAGACTTCGTTGAAAAGTCAAAGGACATAGTGCTGGCTGAGACGGATAAGCTGGTTAGTTTTGATGTTGAAAGTCTGTTCACGAATGTCCCAGTTCCTGAAACCTTAAAAATAATCGAGTCTCGGCTCGAAAAAGATGAAAGTCTAACTGAACGTACTAAACTTCCTGTTAACGTCATTATGGAACTGCTTGAATTATGCACTCAATGTAACTATTTTGAACTAGAGGGTAAATTATACCGTCAAGATGAGGGGATGGCCATGGGGTCGCCATTGTCGCCTATCTTTGCTAATATCTTTATGGAGGAGTTTGAGCAAAAGGCTTTGTCTTTGGCTCAACTCAAACCGAAGATTTGGTGGAGGTACGTCGATGACACCTTCGTGGTATTTCCGCATGGAGACGATGGACTAAAAGACTTTTTAGGGCATCTTAACAGTATTTCTCCTTCCATCCGCCTAACAATGGAAGAGGAAGTCCAAAACAAACTAGCATTTTTGGATGTGTGCGTAGAAAAGGATAGGGACACGCTTAGGACAACTGTTTTCAGAAAAAAGACACACACAGGGCAGTACTTAAATTTTCAATCAAACCATCAAAAATCTGTCAAAGAAGGGGTAGCTTACTCACTATTTGACAGAGCAAAGAGCATTTGCTCAAATCAAGATGGATTAAATCAAAAAAGTAGAGCAAGATTTGGCTAAGAATGGATACCCTCAATCCGTAATAAGAAAGTGCAAAACCCGTAGGGCTAAACAGAATGAGTCAGAAAACACTGAAAAATTCGTTCCCATGTCAATCCCTTATGTGCCGGGATTATCGGAGAAAATTAGAAGAGTTGCTAGGAAGTTCAAAGTTAGAACCGCGTTTAGGACACAAAATACTCTTAGGCAATGTCTCGTAAAAACCAAACCAAAAAATGGCACTCAGGGATCAAAAAACTGTGTTTACAGAATAAACTGCAATAGTTGCTCTAGGCCGTATTATGGCGAGACAAAAAGACCTTTAAACGTTAGAATCAAAGAACACAAAGATAACACGAGGAAGGGCTTAGTGGAATCAAAAATTGCTCAACACTGCTGGTCTGAAAATCACCAGATGAATTTTGACGAAGCAAAAATAGTACACCGCGAACCTCATTTTTTCAAAAGAAAACTAATTGAAGCTTCATACATAAAACTAGCAGACCAACCAATCAGTCAATCTTCACTTGAAATAAGGCCAGTATGGCTACCAATATTAAACAAAGAATTGAAAGACAGGGAAAATAAAGTGTCAGAAAATAGGGTAATTACTAACAATTCTGTTCAAAATTCTCATAACATGTTAACCCGTAGCAAGGCCAAGGGGCAAAATCAGGTTAAAAATTAACTAACAAAACACAAACAGACACACGGAATTTGCATATCACATGTCTCTGTTTCAGGTTTTCGCCACAGGTAGCGCGCCGTGATTTGGTTGGCTGTGGGCGCCGCCATTTCCGTTGCCGCCGCCATTTGCTTTCCTCTCACCAGTCTCAGCTCAGCTCTGATTGGGTGTGGACGTGCTCTCTCCTGCCTGGTGATTCTTGATACTTGTGATTCCTGTGTTATTTTGTGTATTGTTTTTCTTTTCAGCTTATTGTTTTCGTGACTGCTTTTACAGTTCTCTGTTTTAGCTGTGTTTTTCTCCAGGATTTCCTGGCTATGTGTTACTAATCTTGTTATGTTCTAGGTTTTCTTCCACCTGAAGACGGGATCAGATTCCAGATCCCGAAACGTCGTGGAACTTGTTTTTTACTAATCTGTGATGGCAAATGTCCGCAAAAATCCTAATCAAAATATAAAATCACCATCACCAACAATGAATTTCAAACAAAGAATTGATTCTCGGTACGGACCCGGAGTAAGTAATCAATTAAGTGAACTTGAACAAATGCACCTAAAGTTGGCTAGGCACACCAACCATTTAACTTTTCTCACTAAGTGCAAACTCGAAAATCTAATACCGCAGAGTTTCAGAATTAAACCTCCTTTTAGTAGTTTCAAAGCCAGCAAAATAATGTCTGCAGCTTCAAATCCTAATTGAAAGAATAAACTTTCATCGTACGGAAAAGAGAACCCTCAAAATCAGTATTGAAAATAAGAAATCTGAATTGGCAACTTTAATTGGTTCTGAGTTTCAGAACATTTTTCAAAGCATCCAAAATAGGTTTGACAAAGAATCGGTTGATATTAAATCCAGACAACAATCAAAGCTAGAAAAATTAAGACCTGTCGAAATTAGTAATAACTCTAAAAATGATGAACAGATTAATGATGCAAATAATCAGGTTGTGAATCTTTCTTCACGAAATTTAAATGCAAATGAAATTTCCGTTTTGTCTAAAGGGCTGAACTTTTCTGTTGTGCCTAAATCAATGAGGGCGCTTGACTTTGTTACGGGGATTGAGTCCGCTGTGTCTCAGCTCCCTGAGACTCAGGGGGATCAGTTTCGGTGCGAGGCCAGCATCTTACTGAATAAAATTCCTGTCCCAAAGCCCAACCTAAAGAAAGAGGAAATCAAGGCAGTATCTATCCTTGGGAAAGATGATACTATCAAAATATTGCCCGCGGATAAAGGAAACGCTACTGTTGTCTTGGACACAGTAACATATAAAGAGAAAATATTGGAAACTCTCCAAGCTGGTAAATATACTGAACTAAATAAAGATCCTACAGAAAGTTTCGAGCGTAAAGTTGCAAGCACTCTTAGGAAGCATAAACAGTTTTTTTCTGATAAACAAAGAACTCGTTTAACACCGCATCACTCGAAAATCCCACACATGTATGGGTTACCTAAAATTCATAAAACTGATGTACCTCTTAGGCCTATAATTAGCTCTCGCGACTCACCGTGTAGGGAACTGTCTAAAGTCCTCCTGGACATCCTAAAACCATTGGTAGGAAAAACTGACTCGTACATAAAAAAATTCTAAAGACTTCGTTGAAAAGTCAAAGGACATAGTGCTGGCTGAGACGGATAAGCTGGTTAGTTTTGATGTTGAAAGTCTGTTCACGAATGTCCCAGTTCCTGAAACCTTAAAAATAATCGAGTCTCGGCTCGAAAAAGATGAAAGTCTAACTGAACGTACTAAACTTCCTGTTAACGTCATTATGGAACTGCTTGAATTATGCACTCAATGTAACTATTTTGAACTAGAGGGTAAATTATACCGTCAAGATGAGGGGATGGCCATGGGGTCGCCATTGTCGCCTATCTTTGCTAATATCTTTATGGAGGAGTTTGAGCAAAAGGCTTTGTCTTTGGCTCAACTCAAACCGAAGATTTGGTGGAGGTACGTCGATGACACCTTCGTGGTATTTCCGCATGGAGACGATGGACTAAAAGACTTTTTAGGGCATCTTAACAGTATTTCTCCTTCCATCCGCCTAACAATGGAAGAGGAAGTCCAAAACAAACTAGCATTTTTGGATGTGTGCGTAGAAAAGGATAGGGACACGCTTAGGACAACTGTTTTCAGAAAAAAGACACACACAGGGCAGTACTTAAATTTTCAATCAAACCATCAAAAATCTGTCAAAGAAGGGGTAGCTTACTCACTATTTGACAGAGCAAAGAGCATTTGCTCAAATCAAGATGGATTAAATCAGGAAATCAAAAAAGTAGAGCAAGATTTGGCTAAGAATGGATACCCTCAATCCGTAATAAGAAAGTGCAAAACCCGTAGGGCTAAACAGAATGAGTCAGAAAACACTGAAAAATTCGTTCCCATGTCAATCCCTTATGTGCCGGGATTATCGGAGAAAATTAGAAGAGTTGCTAGGAAGTTCAAAGTTAGAACCGCGTTTAGGACACAAAATACTCTTAGGCAATGTCTCGTAAAAACCAAACCAAAAAATGGCACTCAGGGATCAAAAAACTGTGTTTACAGAATAAACTGCAATAGTTGCTCTAGGCCGTATTATGGCGAGACAAAAAGACCTTTAAATGTTAGAATCAAAGAACACAAAGATAACACGAGGAAGGGCTTAGTGGAATCAAAAATTGCTCAACACTGCTGGTCTGAAAATCACCAGATGAATTTTGACGAAGCAAAAATAGTACACCGCGAACCTCATTTTTTCAAAAGAAAACTAATTGAAGCTTCATACATAAAACTAGCAGACCAACCAATCAGTCAATCTTCACTTGAAATAAGGCCAGTATGGCTACCAATATTAAACAAAGAATTGAAAGACAGGGAAAATAAAGTGTCAGAAAATAGGGTAATTACTAACAATTCTGTTCAAAATTCTCATAACATGTTAACCCGTAGCAAGGCCAAGGGGCAAAATCAGGTTAAAAATTAACTAACAAAACACAAACAGACACACGGAATTTGCATATCACATGTCTCTGTTTCAGGTTTTCGCCACAGGTAGCGCGCCGTGATTTGGTTGGCTGTGGGCGCCGCCATTTCCGTTGCCGCCGCCATTTGCTTTCCTCTCACCAGTCTCAGCTCAGCTCTGATTGGGTGTGGACGTGCTCTCTCCTGCCTGGTGATTCTTGATACTTGTGATTCCTGTGTTATTTTGTGTATTGTTTTTCTTTTCAGCTTATTGTTTTCGTGACTGCTTTTACAGTTCTCTGTTTTAGCTGTGTTTTTCTCCAGGATTTCCTGGCTATGTGTTACTAATCTTGTTATGTTCTAGGTTTTCTTCCACCTGAAGACGGGATCAGATTCCAGATCCCGAAACGTCGTGGAACTTGTTTTTTACTAATCTGTGATGGCAAATGTCCGCAAAAATCCTAATCAAAATATAAAATCACCATCACCAACAATGAATTTCAAACAAAGAATTGATTCTCGGTACGGACCCGGAGTAAGTAATCAATTAAGTGAACTTGAACAAATGCACCTAAAGTTGGCTAGGCACACCAACCATTTAACTTTTCTCACTAAGTGCAAACTCGAAAATCTAATACCGCAGAGTTTCAGAATTAAACCTCCTTTTAGTAGTTTTAAAGCCAGCAAAATAATGTCTGCAGCTTCAAATCCTAATTGAAAGAATAAACTTTCATCGTACGGAAAAGAGAACCCTCAAAATCAGTATTGAAAATAAGAAATCTGAATTGGCAACTTTAATTGGTTCTGAGTTTCAGAACATTTTTCAAAGCATCCAAAATAGGTTTGACAAAGAATCGGTTGATATTAAATCCAGACAACAATCAAAGCTAGAAAAATTAAGACCTGTCGAAATTAGTAATAACTCTAAAAATGATGAACAGATTAATGATGCAAATAATCAGGTTGTGAATCTTTCTTCACGAAATTTAAATGCAAATGAAATTTCCGTTTTGTCTAAAGGGCTGAACTTTTCTGTTGTGCCTAAATCAGTGAGGGCGCTTGACTTTGTTACGGGGATTGAGTCCGCTGTGTCTCAGCTCCCTGAGACTCAGGGGGATCAGTTTCGGTGCGAGGCCAGCATCTTACTGAATAAAATTCCTGTCCCAAAGCCCAACCTAAAGATAGAGGAAATCAAGGCAGTATCTATCCTTGGGAAAGATGATACTATCAAAATATTGCCCGCGGATAAAGGAAACGCTACTGTTGTCTTGGACACAGTAACATATAAAGAGAAAATATTGGAAACTCTCCAAGCTGGTAAATATACTGAACTAAATAAAGATCCTACAGAAAGTTTCGAGCGTAAAGTTGCAAGCACTCTTAGGAAGCATAAACAGTTTTTTTCTGATAAACAAAGAACTCGTTTAACACCGCATCACTCGAAAATCCCACACATGTATGGGTTACCTAAAATTCATAAAACTGATGTACCTCTTAGGCCTATAATTAGCTCTCGCGACTCACCGTGTAGGGAACTGTCTAAAATCCTCCTGGACATCCTAAAACCATTGGTAGGAAAAACTGACTCGTACATAAAAAATTCTAAAGACTTCGTTGAAAAGTCAAAGGACATAGTGCTGGCTGAGACGGATAAGCTGGTTAGTTTTGATGTTGAAAGTCTGTTCACGAATGTCCCAGTTCCTGAAACCTTAAAAATAATCGAGTCTCGGCTCGAAAAAGATGAAAGTCTAACTGAACGTACTAAACTTCCTGTTAACGTCATTATGGAACTGCTTGAATTATGCACTCAATGTAACTATTTTGAACTAGAGGGTAAATTATACCGTCAAGATGAGGGGATGGCCATGGGGTCGCCATTGTCGCCTATCTTTGCTAATATCTTTATGGAGGAGTTTGAGCAAAAGGCTTTGTCTTTGGCTCAACTCACACCGAAGATTTGGTGGAGGTACGTCGATGACACCTTCGTGGTATTTCCGCATGGAGACGATGAACTAAAAGACTTTTTAGGGCATCTTAACAGTATTTCTCCTTCCATCCGCCTAACAATGGAAGAGGAAGTCCAAAACAAACTAGCATTTTTGGATGTGTGCGTAGAAAAGGATAGGGACACGCTTAGGACAACTGTTTTCAGAAAAAAGACACACACAGGGCAGTACTTAAATTTTCAATCAAACCATCAAAAATCTGTCAAAGAAGGGGTAGCTTACTCACTATTTGACAGAGCAAAGAGCATTTGCTCAAATCAAGATGGATTAAATCAGGAAATCAAAAAAGTAGAGCAAGAGTTGGCTAAGAATGGATACCCTCAATCCGTAATAAGAAAGTGCAAAACCCGTAGGGCTAAACAGAATGAGTCAGAAAACACTGAAAAATTCGTTCCCATGTCAATCCCTTATGTGCCGGGATTATCGGAGAAAATTAGAAGAGTTGCTAGGAAGTTCAAAGTTAGAACCGCGTTTAGGACACAAAATACTCTTAGGCAATGTCTCGTAAAAACCAAACCAAAAAATGGCACTCAGGGATCAAAAAACTGTGTTTACAGAATAAACTGCAATAGTTGCTCTAGGCCGTATTATGGCGAGACAAAAAGACCTTTAAATGTTAGAATCAAAGAGCACAAAGATAACACGAGGAAGGGCTTAGTGGAATCAAAAATTGCTCAACACTGCTGGTCTGAAAATCACCAGATGAATTTTGACGAAGCAAAAATAGTACACCGCGAACCTCATTTTTTCAAAAGAAAACTAATTGAAGCTTCATACATAAAACTAGCAGACCAACCAATCAGTCAATCTTCACTTGAAATAAGGCCAGTATGGCTACCAATATTAAACAAAGAATTGAAAGACAGGGAAAATAAAGTGTCAGAAAATAGGGTAATTACTAACAATTCTGTTCAAAATTCTCATAACATGTTAACCCGTAGCAAGGCCAAGGGGCAAAATCAGGTTAAAAATTAACTAACAAAACACAAACAGACACACGGAATTTGCATATCACATGTCTCTGTTTCAGGTTTTCGCCACAGGTAGCGCGCCGTGATTTGGTTGGCTGTGGGCGCCGCCATTTCCGTTGCCGCCGCCATTTGCTTTCCTCTCACCAGTCTCAGCTCAGCTCTGATTGGGTGTGGACGTGCTCTCTCCTGCCTGGTGATTCTTGATACTTGTGATTCCTGTGTTATTTTGTGTATTGTTTTTCTTTTCAGCTTATTGTTTTCGTGACTGCTTTTACAGTTCTCTGTTTTAGCTGTGTTTTTCTCCAGGATTTCCTGGCTATGTGTTACTAATCTTGTTATGTTCTAGGTTTTCTTCCACCTGAAGACGGGATCAGATTCCAGATCCCGAAACGTCGTGGAACTTGTTTTTTACTAATCTGTGATGGCAAATGTCCGCAAAAATCCTAATCAAAATATAAAATCACCATCACCAACAATGAATTTCAAACAAAGAATTGATTCTCGGTACGGACCCGGAGTAAGTAATCAATTAAGTGAACTTGAACAAATGCACCTAAAGTTGGCTAGGCACACCAACCATTTAACTTTTCTCACTAAGTGCAAACACGAAAATCTAATACCGCAGAGTTTCAGAATTAAACCTCCTTTTAGTAGTTTTAAAGCCAGCAAAATAATGTCTGCAGCTTCAAAATCTCTCCTAATTGAAAGAATAAACTTTCATCGTACGGAAAAGAGAACCCTCAAAATCAGTATTGAAAATAAGAAATCTGAATTGGCAACTTTAATTGGTTCTGAGTTTCAGAACATTTTTCAAAGCATCCAAAATAGGTTTGACAAAGAATCGGTTGATATTAAATCCAGACAACAATCAAAGCTAGAAAAATTAAGACCTGTCGAAATTAGTAATAACTCTAAAAATGATGAACAGATTAATGATGCAAATAATCAGGTTGTGAATCTTTCTTCACGAAATTTAAATGCAAATGAAATTTCCGTTTTGTCTAAAGGGCTGAACTTTTCTGTTGTGCCTAAATCAGTGAGGGCGCTTGACTTTGTTACGGGGATTGAGTCCGCTGTGTCTCAGCTCCCTGAGACTCAGGGGGATCAGTTTCGGTGCGAGGCCAGCATCTTACTGAATAAAATTCCTGTCCCAAAGCCCAACCTAAAGAAAGAGGAAATCAAGGCAGTATCTATCCTTGGGAAAGATGATACTATCAAAATATTGCCCGCGGATAAAGGAAACGCTACTGTTGTCTTGGACACAGTAACATATAAAGAGAAAATATTGGAAACTCTCCAAGCTGGTAAATATACTGAACTAAATAAAGATCCTACAGAAAGTTTCGAGCGTAAAGTTGCAAGCACTCTTAGGAAGCATAAACAGTTTTTTTCTGATAAACAAAGAACTCGTTTAACACCGCATCACTCGAAAATCCCACACATGTATGGGTTACCTAAAATTCATAAAACTGATGTACCTCTTAGGCCTATAATTAGCTCTCGCGACTCACCGTGTAGGGAACTGTCTAAAGTCCTCCTGGACATCCTAAAACCATTGGTAGGAAAAACTGACTCGTACATAAAAAATTCTAAAGACTTCGTTGAAAAGTCAAAGGACATAGTGCTGGCTGAGACGGATAAGCTGGTTAGTTTTGATGTTGAAAGTCTGTTCACGAATGTCCCAGTTCCTGAAACCTTAAAAATAATCGAGTCTCGGCTCGAAAAAGATGAAAGTCTAACTGAACGTACTAAACTTCCTGTTAACGTCATTATGGAACTGCTTGAATTATGCACTCAATGTAACTATTTTGAACTAGAGGGTAAATTATACCGTCAAGATGAGGGGATGGCCATGGGGTCGCCATTGTCGCCTATCTTTGCTAATATCTTTATGGAGGAGTTTGAGCAAAGGCATTGTCTTTGGCTCAACTCACACCGAAGATTTGGTGGAGGTACGTCGATGACACCTTCGTGGTATTTCCGCATGGAGACGATGGACTAAAAGACTTTTTAGGGCATCTTAACAGTATTTCTCCTTCCATCCGCCTAACAATGGAAGAGGAAGTCCAAAACAAACTAGCATTTTTGGATGTGTGCGTAGAAAAGGATAGGGACACGCTTAGGACAACTGTTTTCAGAAAAAAGACACACACAGGGCAGTACTTAAATTTTCAATCAAACCATCAAAAATCTGTCAAAGAAGGGGTAGCTTACTCACTATTTGACAGAGCAAAGAGCATTTGCTCAAATCAAGATGGATTAAATCAGGAAATCAAAAAAGTAGAGCAAGATTTGGCTAAGAATGGATACCCTCAATCCGTATTAAGAAAGTGCAAAACCCGTAGGGCTAAACAGAATGAGTCAGAAAACACTGAAAAATTCGTTCCCATGTCAATCCCTTATGTGCCGGGATTATCGGAGAAAATTAGAAGAGTTGCTAGGAAGTTCAAAGTTAGAACCGCGTTTAGGACACAAAATACTCTTAGGCAATGTCTCGTAAAAACCAAACCAAAAAATGGCACTCAGGGATCAAAAAACTGTGTTTACAGAATAAACTGCAATAGTTGCTCTAGGCCGTATTATGGCGAGACAAAAAGACCTTTAAATGTTAGAATCAAAGAGCACAAAGATAACACGAGGAAGGGCTTAGTGGAATCAAAAATTGCTCAACACTGCTGGTCTGAAAATCACCAGATGAATTTTGACGAAGCAAAAATAGTACACCGCGAACCTCATTTTTTCAAAAGAAAACTAATTGAAGCTTCATACATAAAACTAGCAGACCAACCAATCAGTCAATCTTCACTTGAAATAAGGCCAGTATGGCTACCAATATTAAACAAAGAATTGAAAGACAGGGAAAATAAAGTGTCAGAAAATAGGGTAATTACTAACAATTCTGTTCAAAATTCTCATAACATGTTAACCCGTAGCAAGGCCAAGGGGCAAAATCAGGTTAAAAATTAACTAACAAAACACAAACAGACACACGGAATTTGCATATCACATGTCTCTGTTTCAGGTTTTCGCCACAGGTAGCGCGCCGTGATTTGGTTGGCTGTGGGCGCCGCCATTTCCGTTGCCGCCGCCATTTGCTTTCCTCTCACCAGTCTCAGCTCAGCTCTGATTGGGTGTGGACGTGCTCTCTCCTGCCTGGTGATTCTTGATACTTGTGATTCCTGTGTTATTTTGTGTATTGTTTTTCTTTTCAGCTTATTGTTTTCGTGACTGCTTTTACAGTTCTCTGTTTTAGCTGTGTTTTTCTCCAGGATTTCCTGGCTATGTGTTACTAATCTTGTTATGTTCTAGGTTTTCTTCCACCTGAAGACGGGATCAGATTCCAGATCCCGAAACGTCGTGGAACTTGTTTTTTACTAATCTGTGATGGCAAATGTCCGCAAAAATCCTAATCAAAATATAAAATCACCATCACCAACAATGAATTTCAAACAAAGAATTGATTCTCGGTACGGACCCGGAGTAAGTAATCAATTAAGTGAACTTGAACAAATGCACCTAAAGTTGGCTAGGCACACCAACCATTTAACTTTTCTCACTAAGTGCAAACTCGAAAATCTAATACCGCAGAGTTTCAGAATTAAACCTCCTTTTAGTAGTTTTAAAGCCAGCAAAATAATGTCTGCAGCTTCAAATCCTAATTGAAAGAATAAACTTTCATCGTACGGAAAAGAGAACCCTCAAAATCAGTATTGAAAATAAGAAATCTGAATTGGCAACTTTAATTGGTTCTGAGTTTCAGAACATTTTTCAAAGCATCCAAAATAGGTTTGACAAAGAATCGGTTGATATTAAATCCAGACAACAATCAAAGCTAGAAAAATTAAGACCTGTCGAAATTAGTAATAACTCTAAAAATGATGAACAGATTAATGATGCAAATAATCAGGTTGTGAATCTTTCTTCACGAAATTTAAATGCAAATGAAATTTCCGTTTTGTCTAAAGGGCTGAACTTTTCTGTTGTGCCTAAATCAGTGAGGGCGCTTGACTTTGTTACGGGGAATGAGTCCGCTGTGTCTCAGCTCCCTGAGACTCAGGGGGATCAGTTTCGGTGCGAGGCCAGCATCTTACTGAATAAAATTCCTGTCCCAAAGCCCAACCTAAAGAAAGAGGAAATCAAGGCAGTATCTATCCTTGGGAAAGATGATACTATCAAAATATTGCCCGCGGATAAAGGAAACGCTACTGTTGTCTTGGACACAGTAACATATAAAGAGAAAATATTGGAAACTCTCCAAGCTGGTAAATATACTGAACTAAATAAAGATCCTACAGAAAGTTTCGAGCGTAAAGTTGCAAGCACTCTTAGGAAGCATAAACAGTTTTTTTCTGATAAACAAAGAACTCGTTTAACACCGCATCACTCGAAAATCCCACACATGTATGGGTTACCTAAAATTCATAAAACTGATGTACCTCTTAGGCCTATAATTAGCTCTCGCGACTCACCGTGTAGGGAACTGTCTAAAGTCCTCCTGGACATCCTAAAACCATTGGTAGGAAAAACTGACTCGTACATAAAAAATTCTAAAGACTTCGTTGAAAAGTCAAAGGACATAGTGCTGGCTGAGACGGATAAGCTGGTTAGTTTTGATGTTGAAAGTCTGTTCACGAATGTCCCAGTTCCTGAAACCTTAAAAATAATCGAGTCTCGGCTCGAAAAAGATGAAAGTCTAACTGAACGTACTAAACTTCCTGTTAACGTCATTATGGAACTGCTTGAATTATGCACTCAATGTAACTATTTTGAACTAGAGGGTAAATTATACCGTCAAGATGAGGGGATGGCCATGGGGTCGCCATTGTCGCCTATCTTTGCTAATATCTTTATGGAGGAGTTTGAGCAAAAGGCTTTGTCTTTGGCTCAACTCACACCGAAGATTTGGTGGAGGTACGTCGATGACACCTTCGTGGTATTTCCGCATGGAGACGATGAACTAAAAGACTTTTTAGGGCATCTTAACAGTATTTCTCCTTCCATCCGCCTAACAATGGAAGAGGAAGTCCAAAACAAACTAGCATTTTTGGATGTGTGCGTAGAAAAGGATAGGGACACGCTTAGGACAACTGTTTTCAGAAAAAAGACACACACAGGGCAGTACTTAAATTTTCAATCAAACCATCAAAAATCTGTCAAAGAAGGGGTAGCTTACTCACTATTTGACAGAGCAAAGAGCATTTGCTCAAATCAAGATGGATTAAATCAGGAAATCAAAAAAGTAGAGCAAGATTTGGCTAAGAATGGATACCCTCAATCCGTATTAAGAAAGTGCAAAACCCGTAGGGCTAAACAGAATGAGTCAGAAAACACTGAAAAATTCGTTCCCATGTCAATCCCTTATGTGCCGGGATTATCGGAGAAAATTAGAAGAGTTGCTAGGAAGTTCAAAGTTAGAACCGCGTTTAGGACACAAAATACTCTTAGGCAATGTCTCGTAAAAACCAAACCAAAAAATGGCACTCAGGGATCAAAAAACTGTGTTTACAGAATAAACTGCAATAGTTGCTCTAGGCCGTATTATGGCGAGACAAAAAGACCTTTAAATGTTAGAATCAAAGAACACAAAGATAACACGAGGAAGGGCTTAGTGGAATCAAAAATTGCTCAACACTGCTGGTCTGAAAATCACCAGATGAATTTTGACGAAGCAAAAATAGTACACCGCGAACCTCATTTTTTCAAAAGAAAACTAATTGAAGCTTCATACATAAAACTAGCAGACCAACCAATCAGTCAATCTTCACTTGAAATAAGGCCAGTATGGCTACCAATATTAAACAAAGAATTGAAAGACAGGGAAAATAAAGTGTCAGAAAATAGGGTAATTACTAACAATTCTGTTCAAAATTCTCATAACATGTTAACCCGTAGCAAGGCCAAGGGGCAAAATCAGGTTAAAAATTAACTAACAAAACACAAATAGACACACGGAATTTGCATATCACATGTCTCTGTTTCAGGTTTTCGCCACCGGTAGCGCGCCGTGATTTGGTTGGCTGTGGGCGCCGCCATTTCCGTTGCCGCCGCCATTTGCTTTCCTCTCACCAGTCTCAGCTCAGCTCTGATTGGGTGTGGACGTGCTCTCTCCTGCCTGGTGATTCTTGATACTTGTGATTCCTGTGTTATTTTGTGTATTGTTTTTCTTTTCAGCTTATTGTTTTCGTGACTGCTTTTACAGTTCTCTGTTTTAGCTGTGTTTTTCTCCAGGATTTCCTGGCTATGTGTTACTAATCTTGTTATGTTCTAGGTTTTCTTCCACCTGAAGACGGGATCAGATTCCAGATCCCGAAACGTCGTTAAACTTGTTTTTTACTAATCTGTGATGGCAAATGTCCGCAAAAATCCTAATCAAAATATAAAATCACCATCACCAACAATGAATTTCAAACAAACAACATGGCAACTCATAAAGCCAATATTTAATTTTTTTGAATTTAAATTTCACTTGCTGCAACCCTCAATAACTACAGTAAATGTTAATGGGATTGTGCACATCTACAGGATAGAACTTTTCTAATGGTTAACTTAGATTTTTCCTACAGTGTCCGCAGGCTGAGAAAAAGGGGTCACAATCATGCTTGCCTATTAATTATCTATATGTATACAGGGTGTCTTGCAACCCTATGAACAAACATACATAACATTATTCCTTGGGTCAAGACAATCACATTTCACCATAGGAACATAGGTCTCTGGTGCCTAGTTTTCCGTCTGTCTGTCTGTATGTATGTGTTTTTTACAAATAAATTCATAACTCCTAAACGGTGTGAGGTACAGCATTGAGATTTTGCAAAAATGTGTATCTTATTAGCATCTATCATCGTTCAAAATTATACCACCATATCATTAACCGTTTCTAAATGGCGGCCATTTAAATTATTTGATGCCAAATTCCATGAAAACCGTTAATTTAAACAAAATATTGAAAGGTACATAAAAGTAAGTCAATTTTATGTAGTTTTTAATTATACCTTATTTGTTGAGATCGGATAAAGATTTACTGAGAAATTAAGTTTTTTCGTTGTGCTTGACCACTTTTCTCCATTTAAACAATGTTAAAATTAAGGGGTGTCCAACTTAACCGTGCCACCATTGGTATCTCAGAAAATATTGGATTTAGAGATAACTTTAAAGGGGGAACTTCACCTACTTTTTAAAGACATTTAAAAATATGAATTCCATTTTCTTGTAAATGGCCGCCATATTCCAATATGGCAGACAACTTTGATTTTTCTTATGGAACACCCTGTATTTTATGGCGTATTTGGATTCTACGCTTAATTTTAAGAACTCATTATTCTGTGATATTTTTTCCTAAACTCAATAGTTAAGTGGATATAAGCCGTTAAAGTTTGATTTTAAACACCCCGTATTTTAACATTGTTTATATGAGGAAAAGTGGTCATGCATTACGAAAAAAACTAATTTCTCAGTAAATATTTATTCAATCTTAACAAACAAGGTATCACTGAAAACTACATGAAATAGACTTACTTTTAAGTACTTTGCAATCTTTTATTTACATTAACGATTTTCGTGAAATTTGGCATCAAAAAGTTTAAATAGCCGCCATTTTGAAATGGTTAATGATATTTTAGTATAATTTTAAACGATGATAGATCCTAATAAGATAAACATTTGTGCAAAATCTCAACGCTGTACCTCAAACCTTTTGGGAGTTATGAATTTGTTTGTAAAAAACACATACAGACAGACAGACGGAAAATTAGGCACCAGAGACTCATATTCCTATGGTGAAATGTGTTTGTCTTTACACAAAGAATAATGCTATGTATGTTTTTTATAGGATTGCAAGACACCCTGTATATACACCGGGTGTCTCACCTAAAGTGAACCATTAGCTAACTTTTTTATTATAAATCTGACAAAGAACTTCTTACGGGGACTTCTCTTTTTTTAACGCTACTGTTTGGAGTCACTCCGAAATTTCAAAATATGGCCGCTATTTTCCAATATGGCAAACAACTTTGTTTTTCTTATGGAACACCCTATATCTTATGGCGTTTATGGATTCTACGTTTAATTTGAGGAACTTTGTATTCTTTCTTATTTTTTGGTAAACTCAATGATTTAGGAGATATGAGCATTTAAAGTTTGAATTCTCCCCATTTAACATGCATTGCGCCCATTTTACTGTGCCAAAAAAATGAATAATAACTATGCCATCGCATGCACTCCTTATGGAGTCCGAATATATTCAAAATGATACATTTCATCGGGTGAATCTCAACTAAAAATTATTTTACGATTAAATCTCAACTAAACTCACTTTTTTAGGCACTTATATTCCTATGTATCTTCTATTAAACCCTACCATTTTCGATATACAGACTACCAATAATTTCTCCATGTATTTTAAAGGGGAAAAATCAAACTTTGACTGCTCTTACCTCCTTAATCATTGGGTTTAGGGAAAAAATTATAAAGAATAAAAAGTTCCTAAAACTAAGCGTAGAATCAAAAAACGCCATAAAATATAGGGTGTTCCGTAAGAAAAATCAAAATTGTCCGCCATATTGGAAAATGGTGGCCATATTTTTAAATTTTAAGTGACTAAAAAGCAGCGTTAAAATAAATGGAAGACCTCCATAAGAAGTTCTTTATCAGATTTATAATAAAATACCCCCGTTGCAGGAGACCTGCATACTCAGCGAATTTCAAATGCAAAACAACATATTTCAATACAACATAGCCAGATTTGACATGTTTTTGTAAGCTCCATAAGAAAACATGGGGAATGAGTATGCAGGTGTGCTGCTGCAGGTATATTAAAACTGGGTGGTTTTAATTCAATATTTAGTAGATCTGAACTAGAAGAAGCTATTTACCAAGTTGTAATGAGCCTAATTTGCACAGGGGTAAGAATTGGCTCACTAGGCCTAGTCATGGGACCAGTAGGCCTAGGCCTACCTAGCCTATGTCCAGCCTATGGAGGGAGTGTTGGCAATCAGTATAAACACCGCTATTTCCCTAACTTAAACCCTTTGAGTGATTAAGTAACTCACGGTGTTGGGGTGGATGGTTATAACCCTAATTATCACCATCGGAAGGCTAACCTAGTCGGTCCCATAACTGCCGACTCCGATCGCCGAGTTTGATGTGGAAAGTAAAGTGTTGAAGCGTATAACGGCGACTATACTCTAATGTAAACACTGAGTTGGACACGTAATTAGATCACTTCTTCCAATAAACACGATATTGCGAGTTGAAATGTTGTTGTGTGTAAACAACGTACATAACCTCGAAAGACATCGTCACGACTGCGTTATGCAGACGACGACAGAGCCTGCGCTGCTTCTTCTTTTTTTGCCGAGCGCGCCAATCTGTTTTCTGGCGGACGATGAAAAACAGCAACGGGAAGAGCCTTTTTTTACCCTTTAACCAGCTCGTTGGTCAGCTGGTGGGTTTTCCCAGCGGAAAGTGGGCTCCACGAGGACCTGATAAGAGCTTCACTCTGGTCGGTGCTACGTTAGTGTTCGGATTGATAGTCGTTTCGTGCGTCGCTTCCCCGTCCACTACTTCAACCACCTTCGAGAGCTGACTTCGTCGTCTTCCTATACCTTGTGGTATTAAAGGTACGACAGCGTTCTGTTCTCAAAGTTTTTTGATTTTATTTTAAACGCCAGTTTTATTGAGATATATTGAGAAATAAGCGAGATATAGAATTTTACTGATTTCCCATAAGGTTAATTATCCAATTGATTACCACTTTACATGTCCGTACCAAATTTCATAGGATCGGACCATTTTTGCGGGCCGCTATCGTGCTAACAGACATATATATATATATATATATATATATATATATATATAAATTCAAACGAATAGTGTTTTTTGCTTCTGGGGGCCCCAAAACGAAAAGTTATAGTGGTCCCGAGCTTACGTCTTACCATGAGACTTACGGTAATAGCTTCTTCCCTATAGGGGAAATTCGCTAAAAGTTAGCTATGGGTTCACTTTAGGTGAGACACCCGGTATATAAAAGCCATGTCCCTGTTAAAAAAACTATTTAGCGACCATTTTCCCAAGATGGTGCCAATATTTGAGAGTTTACAATAACAAAGTAAATATAAAAGTTGTAGATCATCACAATCTCAGTAACCCTTTTAGTAAGATTAATAATTAAGCTGCACCAGTCAAAAAATACTGTTTAGCAGTCATTTTCCAATTTGGCGGCTTTATCAATTGTTGTACAACAATGTCAAGTATGAAAGTTATAGGCCTTTTCGAACCAAGTAACTTTTGTATAAGAATTGTTTTTCTAAATTTAATAATATAATGATATAGTTAAAAAACTATATTTTGGCCGCTATTTTCCAAGATGGCTTCTTGAGTACGAGTTTAATTTAACATACGGTAAAATGTCCCACTTGGTACCCGATTTTTTCAAACCGGTTTTTTTCTTCTAAAACAACTGGACTACTGAATAAGTGACACATTTTCACATGTTGAATTTGTTCAGTAACGTACACAGAGACACGCAGACCAGAAATAGATCAAGTACAGGACAAAAAAAATTAACAACCCATTCGCCACGGAAAAATTAGGTAAATAAGTTTAAACAATAATGAAGTTACGGTTAAAACACAAATAAATTGTATTATTAAACTTTAGTAAGGCTACATAGCTAAGCGTCTATGCAAGAAATCTTTACTGGCAACAATAGGATTTGTTAATCAAAGTGATTTGGCGAAGTTTAATTGGACGGCCGAGGATTTGGTGCTGCTAATTCAGTTTAACGTCATAAATAGCTTTCTTTCCTTCTCAATCAGCTATTCGAATCAGCTTCAGGAATTAGCTTAATGTGTTAACTTAGTGATCACAATACGCAAAGCAATTTTAGAAAACTTATTTAGAGACCGACTTTGAAAAATTGTTAGTTTTATGCAGGAATATGTTACAACAATTGCTGTAAGTTGAATTGTAATGAGTTTTAAGAGTCTTAAGATACCATATGAAATAAAAAGTGTCTTTAGATCTTTAGACCATTGCTACTGTGTTAACTCACATCCTGTGTGGAATGAGAGTTCAGAGGACGTGAGACAAAAAGAAAGTAACCTAGAAGAGTTTGCTGTATGACACTATAACTGGCGCCAATTCTTGGGGCCCAGTCCGCGCATGGGGCGGGGAGTGGGTAGGCTGGGAGGAGAGGGGAATAGTAGCGGCAGCGGCGGCCAACAGTGTACTAGCCTGGCAGCTTGCACATAGTTTCTGCTACTCTGTCAATCGTTGTTCAGAGAAACAAGAAGCTTCAATAAATACTAATGAAATATTTTATATTATTGAATAGAATTCAAACAGATAATTAATCGTCAATGTTCCGTCGGTCAATGTTTTTAGGACGACATGTAGTGACACGCCATTGTTGACGGCTGTGAGCAGAATGACAGTGCTGCGCTCTAGCGAGGCGTTGTCGCGCATGCGCAATAGCCGTTTTTGCTACCGCGCATCCACCGCACTGGGCCCCAAGAATTGGCGTCAGTTATACGATTGTATATGAGAAGGAGTACAACATAAAAATATTGTGAAAAGATATGTTAACACTTTTATTTATAAACGTAACCGTTGCAACAAATCTTATTACTTCTTATGTATTTTATTCCTTTTAACATACACAGCTATGAGGTGGAGGATACTAACGTCAAACTAATTATCATTAAAATCATGAAAGTTTATGTAAAACCCCTCTTCCTGTGTGTTTCCCGGAAGAAAATACGTGAAAGAACGGCTTCGGAGATAATGTGATTGTAAGAGTAATTAGGTCGCAAGCCTAGGCAAATTGAAACCCCGCCAGTAACCCTGCTGATCATCAGTTCGTCCTTTTTCCCAATGAAATATGCTAGTATTGTAACTACAATTTACTAAAGCCATACTTAAGTAAGTCAAAGTAATAAAAGTGTAAAGGATACCATGTATAAACTATTAAACGAATAACTTTTATGGTTTTTCGATAACGTCTTCCCGTTGAAACTGGTATTGGCGATCAGAGCTTTATTTTAGTTTTAAGAGCACTTTACACAAATGGAGACTCGACACATCGACGCTGTCGTCGACCGCCATTGTTACATTGCCTTTTGTGCTGCAATGTTGTTAGAGCATACTTGTGTCGACTGCAAGCTTCCCACAAAGTTATGCTACGCTTTTCGTAATAATTCACTATTTTAAAATTAATCAGCTACAGTAATTCAAGTAAGCGTGTCAGTTCTCAATTAAGTGGTCTTTAAAACAAACGTAATAAAAAACCTGCTATTTTTAACTAGGTTACACAAAATTAGGCGCTTTTAAGCTTTAGGGCAGTGTTTCTCAACCGGTGGTACGCGAAGGCCTTTCAGGTGGTACGCAAGAGATTTTCGAACGAACGCTGTCCCGTCGAACTGTAAAGTCGCACTTAATGCCTTAACTTTATTAACTTTTTCAGTGTGCGTTTTGGTCATAATATGCCAATTTTGTACCATATTTTAGGAACTATTGTTTTTCTTCCTTTTTTAGAGTTATTCTTTTTACAAAACATTTTGGCATTAAAAATGTTCTTTGCATTGTAGTAATTCTACCAGTTTTACAGTGATTATTCGGTGGTATTACTACAGTTTTTAGTTGTACGATTTACTAACCAAACGTATTTTCTGTTTTCAACACACAGTCTAATAATGTCGATCTGTTGCATGATTTTTTGTAATGTGCTTAAATATAAGATCATTGGTGAAAATACAGTATACTTTGACGTTTATTTATTTTATTCATTATTCTTACTCCTCCTGAACTGTTATCTTGAATTATTCTAGGTTACGTACCATTCATAGATGGGATTTTACATTGCGAAATGTAGAGTTTTTTTTAACTTAATGAACTGTTTGAATGAAAGGTACGTAGAATATTTAATTTTGTTAATTTTTTAATAAAAAATATGAGAAATTTTTAAAGTTCCAAATAACAAACAAATTATTTTCCCCATGTACCTAAACATTTTTTCACATTGCAAAATTCGTATTCAAATTCATAAGATTTTTCGCCAAATTGACAGTAAAATTTTTGAGCAGAAGTGAGATGAACATATAGGTTTGTCAAAATGTCCTTATAATCAAAATACGATCTAAAAATGTACATTTACAAGAAAAATAAAATAAATTTAAGTGACAAAATAAAACCACCAAAGGGTAACTATAAGCAATTTCGGAGGGGATCCCTTAGTGGTGGGGGGGGGGGGGGGTCGTTGCGATGGTACGTCAAAAGATATAAAATGTGGTAGGTGGTACGCAAGCACCAAAAGGTTGAGAAACACTGGTCTAGGGTGTTTATGAGGTGAGGAAGAGTGTTTTAAGGTCTAAATTGTCCTGTTTTCCACTTAAAATAACAGCCTTTGAAACGTTTTAAGAAGGTATTGTTTTTTTATATTCATGATAGGGAAATATTTTTCATTAACTAATCAATTATTTAGACCTCTCCATTCGCTTACTGTGTTAAAAACTAGACTACGATTCGGCAGGTTACGTAACTCCCAAATAAACGGGACTCGCTTTCACCCACAAGTACATACAGACTTGAAAAATTCAACACAGTTATCATAACACAGTATACACATAAAACATATAACTTATCTGACGTCAACGCATTAAACCTGGCAACGGTACGACGTGCGACAACATACTCTCACGCACGCTTCTCAAAATACTAGTTTAGTGTTAAACACTGTATGTGAATGGTAAATTCCAAATAATTCATTAGTTAATAAAAATATATTGTGAACTACCTAATACCAAACAAAATTTAATACCAAATAACAGACATTTTCGTAATGAATAATTAAATCTCATAAAAAATCTAAATCATTAAAAACAAAAAGGAAGGCGAGGCAAGGTACTGACAAATTTGGTGAAGGTCATCTTTCGCTAGCTAAACGTTATGCTTATATATCTTTAGTGTGCGAAATAAGCAAGGCCCCGGAGTTCAGCTGCCTTTATCACTACTTCCAGACTATCTTTTTATCCTACACAACCATAGACATGTTTTTCATAAACTGTTTTCCTAACCCCTTGCAAAGAGCATATATTGTTTCGTAAGCAGTGGTATTTTATGGAAAGTTAGTTTAAAGGCAAATGGTTTATATTGAATGACAAACACTCTTCATAATTGCCTTTTTACCAATATTGTAAGCGAGTAGGACATTCTAACGATGAATTTTTGCACTGTCAGGATTTGATAAAATCTAGATGAGATAAATGTTCTGAAAGTCATGGCTTAGCATATATGTTCGCTATTGCAAAAAATGCTACGCTAAAAATATAATTTCAAGAATAATTGTACTATTTATGTATTGTTTACATACTCGGATTCATGGCCACCCCTCTCCCCAAAATTGCGCCTGTCGCACTTGCACGGAATTGGATCGAAGTTTTAACCGTTACAGGAAACTGTCGTAAAAAGGGATCTTGAGGTTTGGATTACATTAAAGGTCTCCTCGACATTGTACGCTGCATTCTTTGGTTAGTACTGGGTGGTTCAAAAAGTATGTTATACTACCTTTTTTAATTCACTACTACTATGTTACAACATCGAGGGAGATGCAACTTCTATTTTTGAAAACCTTATACTCTCATGTTTTTCCCTATTTTGAATCTAATTGTTAGTTATAATTTCGTTACATATTTCGAAATCAACACAAACAACATGACAAACAACGTTTTAGTTTATGGTTTATTTTAAAACCAGCCCTACTATCTTAAACTGAATATTTGCCCATTACATACACATGTTGTGGTAGTCTACTAAATCATCGCATAAGACGCCAAATTAACTGGGGTGTAAATGAAATGTATTTTTACAGAAGCGTTCTCTTTCAGTTAAATAGATAAACCATCTTACATGTAGAAACTGTAGAGCCGAACTTTGTATTTGGTTTCCATCAGTTATGTTTGTATAGAACGATTGTAACAATGTTTCATGTTTTGCTGCTCGTACATGGTTTACGCCTTTCTGTATCTATGTTTTTACTTCATGTTTGGTTTCCATTTGACGGTCATGTTTATGTTTCATAATGTCTTGCCTCTACTACGTGCACTGTCGGAGAGAACTATACGAATCATATCCACTACGAATACATTTTTGCTGTGTTTAAACATTTTCACAATGGATTTTCAATAATAATGTTTTCGTTACGTTCTTGAAATACAACGTGTCTCCAAACTCTCTAGGGACCTTTTGTGGACATGTTCCTAACATCAGCACGTATTTCATTATCAATTAAATAGTCCGTTAGTTAAATTGGTCTTCATTAAATAACAATGTTTGAGCTGAAAGATGGTCAACAAATAAGCAATACAGCCTTATTAAAACATATTTCATTATTTTTATGAGTCTCCGATGCCTCGTTTTCCGACTATCTATATGAATGTATTTTTCACACATTAATTTATTACTTCAATCAACTTGACATACAACCTTCAAACCCCGTACTCTGCTAGAGAGACCTATGTTTGCATGGAGTATCAATTTTCTACTTTTCGCCATTTTCAAATGGCGGCCATACGGAAATGGTAAAAAGTTTTTTTATCATTGTAATTTTTTTAAACTTAATATATAAAACACCCCGTTGTAGCAGACCTGCAAACTCAGCGAATTTCAACAACAAAACAATTTATTTCAATCCAACATAGCAAAATTGAAATGTTTTTGTAAGCTTCATAAGAATAACATGGGGAATGAGAATGCAGGTTTGCTGCTACGGGTATATTAAAACTGGGTGGTTCTAATTAAATATTTAGTAGATCTGAACTAGAAGAAGCCATTTACCGAGTTTTATCAAGATATGTTGAGATATAAGCGAAATATAGAATTTTACTTATTTCCCATAAGGTTAACATTGGGACAACGTACTGTGTTTACCACTTTCAATATCTCGGTAACTAAAGGACATAGAGCAGTAATTCAAGATACTAAATTGTTTGTTTTTTTTAACTGAATTCAATGGTGCCAAAAGAAATTGGATTATTTTTATTTTTCTATTAAAAAAACTCAAAAACCCCATTTTTTGGGGGGTTTACCCCCTTTACCCCTCCTTCCGATAGTCCGATCGGGCTGGTTTACGAACTCGTCCGAATAATTACTACTTTACACATCCTTGGCAAATTTCATAAAGATCGGACCATTTTTACGCGAGTTATCGTGCTTAAAGACACACACACACACACACACACACACACACACACACACACACACACACACACACACACACATATATACTGTATATATATAGGACTAGGACTATTCAGAGGACTACGGTTCATGCAATTTTTCAGGATTTTTGGCTGAGCAGTAACCAAAGTTGCGTTTGCTAACGAAACTGTCCAGATTAAAATGTGCTCATAGCTCATGATGAACAATCTGTAATCGGTCATCAAATAGTGTGAGAAAGTTTAATCACGACACAATTAATTTGAAGGACGTCATATTTAAATCTTAATTTTTATAGGTTGAAAATAATCTTGTCTAAATTTACAAACGTAATGGTGGTGGCAACAAAGCTGCAAAAACTATTCTACTCTAAAATATTTATCACCTTATATTTGAATTTTTAAAGACGATCTTAAAACGAGGTCTGTTATGAGATAAGGGTCATCAAGGAACGCAATTACCAGGCACGCCGAGTCAAATTGCAATCCGCCGCCGCGCCGCTGCGAGTCGAACCTGACTGATGGCTGTCTGCCTGCAGTTATCTTCCGCCAACAACGTAAAAACGATGTCAACGTTTAGAATATAAAACAGGTATTCCTACTTGTATTGACTTTTATGTGGATAAAATATTAAATAGGTTCACAGATCAATCGCATAATTTTTCTCAATAAAGCTTTAATGCTGCTCTATGTGAAACATTACTTGAACAAATAGATGACCATAATTTTAATCATTTTTTTGCCACCCATTATTTCTATTAAGTCGATTTAATTTTACGTAAAATTTCATACAAATGTCCATAATCGCATTATTTTATATCCTATTGTATAATTTTAAAAATTAAAACTCAATAGAAATTATTTTAAATTTAAAAGAAAATACCTCCAATGTTAAGCCATTGGAGTAATAGAGTGCAAGTCACAAATTTAGCTAGGAAAATAGTGCTATCTACTGAGTGTAAGTTATTATTTATGATCATATATTTCATACATGAACTTCGTTGAAAGTAAGAATAATCAAATGATGTGTCAAAACTTATCTTCGTTGTGCACACCACTACATCATGGTAAATACAGCCGGATATATTTATTTGAAAAGCGAAAAGTCCTACTTAGTTCTATTTACATTTATTATTTCAGGTTATGTTAGTTAAGATAGGGATTTAGTAACTTTGTAATCAAAATCGATGTTTTGAAAAATAATAGCTTATATGCAATCTAAAATTATGTTTATATTGTTTACTAATTTATACGTGAAAGTAGTAGTTATAATAAGCCTGAAAATGTAATAAAAACTTTATATTTATCAGTTAAAAATTAAAGTATTAATGTAAATATGGATTGACTGAGCATTTAATTGCCATTAAAATTCTTATGTACTTATAAAATACTAGGATAAAAATTTCCCTAAGGGCACAAAAGGGCAAAACATCTGATACATTTTTTTTATTTACAACTGTTCATTTACTTTTTCACAGCGAAACAAGACACCATCACCATCAGCTAGTTGAATTATTGTAAGCATTGTTTAGTCAGAATTGTATTGTGTCAAGAGTCGTGATTACTTCTGATCAACATATTAAAGATACGTGGAATTACTGTGAAGATATTTTAAAACTACTACAAGACTGAAAATTCCTTCAGAAGGATTCTAATTTCGGCAAACTTTTTCAGCTAGAATTTTACAGAAAATTATCGATTTGTGTTAAATTCAATGAGAAAGTTTGTATCAACAATTACGGAATAACCGAAAATTATTCTACAGAACCAGTAGTAAAGCTAATATTTGATTCAAGAAATTAGTTTAACATTTAGATAAGTATTCTATTATTTTGGCAAAAAAAAAGCACTTTGGTGAGAATCGATTTTAAAAGGTTTAGATTTTTCAAGAGATTAGCTAGCCTGGTACTGGTTCCAGCACCCACCTCTGGCGCTGTGGAGTAGAGGAGTTACCAAGAGAACCTGCTTGGTGTGACCTGGCGACCGCTACCTGGCGACCGCTACATGGCGACCTCTACCTGGCGACCGCTACCTGGCGACCGCTACATGGCGACCGCTACCTGGCGACCTCTACCTGGCGACCGCTACCTGGCGACCGCTACCTGGCGACCGCTACATGGCGACCGCTAACTGGCGACCTCTACTTAGCGACCGCTACCTGGCGACCGCTACCTGGCGACCGCTACCTGGCGACCGCTACATGGCTACCTCTACCTGGCGACCGCTACATGGCGACCGCTACCTGGCGACCGCTACCTGGCGACCGCTACCTGGCGACCGCTACCTGCCAGTGGCGAGAGCAGTCACCCTCTAGACAGAGCAAGAATTATTAGCCGTTATATTCTTGTGGCCGGTGTAGAAGTCTATTTATGACTGACTAGCTGATCAACACAGTTTCACCCGTGGTAAAACAGAAATATTCCTTGGGTTCATGATTGAATGTTTAGATTGCCATGAAAACTTCATAAGCCTCCCCTATACGGTCGAAATCAATTAAAATTCGCTTTTTAGAAGCTTGCTGTTTAATTTCAAAAAGACTTGCGCTTGTTTTAATTGGTCTAAAACCTTCTCATATGTGCAAACAATACAGAAAATAAGTTACAGCCATACCAGTACTCTAGTTTTTTGCGCGAAAAACGGTCTAATGTCTGAAGTTGAGCGTTACCAACAGACAAGAGTGACAGAAATTGAGATAAGGTTTGATTCGGATTCTCTGACCTTCGAAACGTAAAAATAACCAATAATTTCATAATTCTAAGCGATGTACAGAGAAAACTCTAATTTTATTTTTTATAGATATACAACTGCAAAGTTTCATTACATTGAGCAAAATAATTTAGAAGTTATTTCATATATTCCAGGCTTTGCCGACCCCTGTAGAATAAAATAAAAACAAATATGTTTTGCTTTCAATTTTATGTTTCAAATGTCATTGATTTTAAGATAAGTCTATAAGTCATCGAGCTCAGTTTTGATTGATGTAAATATGTAAAAATAGTTGCAGTGAAACTGTGTGTTATCTTTTTTATGGATGTGTATAGGCCGACCCCCACTCTATGCTCTTGCAAATATGTTTTAAGACAACCAATGTCCCGAACAGATTTTTGACCTAAGGACAAAGAGACATTGATCTCAAAAATGAAGGTTTAAAAATGCCCAAGGAATGTATTTTATTTCATGCTTTTATATTTTAAACGTTCATGTAAAATATTAGTTCAGTTAGTATAATTTTCAATTTATTTAAAAACTTATTTTAATCCATCATGAGCAAGATATGACATGTTTGTGTAATCTCAAGAATAATAACACGGGGAAAAAGTATGCAGGTTTTCTGCCATTAAAACATAAAGAATTAGTGATTTTCGGCTATATTTTGATATAATATTAACTTCATGAAGCTACTAACCAAGTTTTTTCAAGGTATATGTAGAAATAAGTAAAATGTACAGTTTAATTTATTTCCCACAGGGTTGAAATTGAAACAATGTACTGTGTTTACCACTCTCAGTATCTCGCAATCGAATGGACCTAGATTAAAGATTCAAAATTTAATTTGTTTTTTTTAGAGCATAATTAAATGGTGCAAACCAAAATATTATTAATTTGATTATTTCATGTAAACGATTAAAAACCAATTTTGGGGGGTTCACACCTTTTTACCTCCCCTCCGATGGACCGATCGGGCTGGTTTTCTAGCTCGTCCATGTCAGTACGTTACACGCCTGTACCAAAATTTTGTAGAGTTCAGACCAATTTTACCAAAGTTATCGCGCATATTAATAAACGAACGAATGGTGTTTTTCTTTGCTCCTGAGGGGCCCAAAATGAGAAGTTATCATGATCAAGATCGTAGATCTTCATAACCCCTACGGTAGAGCTTCTTCTTTATTATTTACCCTTATTACACAATAGTAACCTCATGTCCTTAATCATTAGTTTTGAAAATATAAACCTTTTAGATTGGTTTTAATTTAGGAACTGAGTTATTTATTTCAGTTTAAGATTGTACTAAGTTAGCACGAATAGTTAATTTTTATCCCTTTATTAGAATCTGAACAAAAAATTTTTTTCTTCTCATAGATATTTTACAAGAAATAATTAAGGGAGTTCTCGTTTAATGTGAAGCTAAAATGAAGCGTATTAACTAAATCCCTTGTTAATGAAAGGACAATCCCTTTAATTGTTAAAAGCCGCTAATTGAAGAAGCACCAGAAGACGCGGAGATTGAAGGATTATTCAATTTGTTATCGCGCTAAAATCAACAATAAACTTAGTTCTCCCTTGAAAATTGATTCATTAGTTTTTATTAGCATTTTTTCCATATTGAAATTCGTTATAAGGGTTTGTGAGCGTTAATTAAGTGAGGGGCACTAAACTACTGGGTGGAATGAACTTTGTGTTAAAAATGTGTATGTGTCAAACTAATAAGTATTATTGAAAAATGCCTCCAATCTTGGTTTCTATACCCTTAGTAAGTTAATGTTATTCTAGTAATTTAAATAGCATGAAGTGCATTTTCAGAGAATCATCATGAAATGTTCTAATTTTCAACAGGAATAAACATAACCTGTGGGATTAAAGATTAGACACAAGTTAACTTTAAAAAACACAAGTCTTAGACTTAACAACCTAAAAAAAACTTTAAAAAACTTTTATGCCATTTCGTTTTTAGTTATATTGAACTATAGAATGTGTTATTATTGCATAAAAGTTTATACTATGAATAAACTCAAAAAGTAAAAATAAAAACAACTGTCTCTTTAATTTGTTTTCTTTAAATCAAGCCTTTGAGTGGAAAACACTTAAATTATCAAGTCAAGGCTAAACTTTAGGGAAAGACTAAAGTTGTACTTCCTTTAAAAAATATAAAGAGTGAAAATTAGTTCGCTCTCTTATTTTGGTAAGCATTGCTTTTGTGGCAGTTCTATTTGCACACGATTTTACTTTTCTTACACTTGCAACGCTTTCTAGAACAGCCGCTAGTACAGTTGCATTGCTGAATTCCTAGCCTAACTAAGTGTTATTATTTCGTGCTCATTACATCATTGGCACATGATCATCACATCATCACTGGCACATGATCATCACATCATCACTGGCACATGATCATCACACCGATCCGACACGTCGAACTTCCCCCACTCGACTAGAATTCTCTCAATATTGAGTGATAATTTTCATAATGTCATCCCTAGTTGGTCGATTCATGCTGACTGGTCCGAGCGAGTAATATTTGAAATTTTTCTATTACTTTCACTGGATGTAAAAGAAAATCCTGCTATTACTTTGGCAAAATGTGCCACTCATTCTGACGGCAAAACAAAAATAATAATAATATGACGTTTCATAGTATATAACTTAGCCATTGAAAATAGTCAATCAATAAAGCTCAAATTACTTTAGAAAACTATGAGTTTGACAGCCATCAACCATTCCCTTGAATAAAAGGTCTCAGTGAGAAATCCCAGAAAAAAACATTAGTTTTTTAATAAAATGTTCCCTAAGGGCTCAAATGTATTAATATGGGGCTTAACAGCTGTTGCAGTTGTTTCTATTTACAAATATTTGATTACTTTTCCCATCGAAGTGGGACACCGTCAGCTAGTATGCACCGTGTGTTCCTAAGTCCTGAAAACACAGATTTAAATAGTTTTTTTCTCGTAGAAGTACCTTACACGTTAATTTCAAAGCCCATTTTAGCGAATTTCCCCTATAGGGAAGAAGCTATTACCGTAGGTGTTTGGTAAGATCTAAGCCCGAGACCATGATAACTTTTGGTTTTAGGGCCACCAGAAGCAAAAAACGCGTGTGTCGCTTTTGCTCCACGGTTAAGGATCGTTTTGGAAACATCGCTTTTGCTCCACGGGTCAGCAGGTAGATTTCGGAGCCGCTCAAAACATCGCTTTTGCTCCACGAGAGAGGGGCCTGCGCTTCCTCTCCCCCCAAATTCTCTCTTTCGCTCACCTCCAAGCTCCGAGTTCTTTCTTGAATACTACCATTTTTAAACGTAATATGCGACTTTTATTTTTTGCCTTAACAAATAAATATATTTATAATTGAAAGAATGTTAAACTACTTCAATTGTAACAGAAACGACAAGTAACAAGTAAACAATATTGTTTAAAAGTAATACCTTACAAAATAAAATAGTATTATTATGTCTTATGCATCTTTCATTTATTTTATACCATAAATCACAATTAGAAACAGGGAAGCTTTCTAACACAACATCAAGCTTTTAGGCATGAACATGAGATTCAAGATCACTACATTAGATTTATTGTAGATTTATTCAAACGTACCGTTTTTACCGATTGCTTCTTTTTTTAAATAAATCGTTTTAGAATAATGTCACCTTGAACCTTCAATTGATTTCAATTTTCCTTTTTTTAGGAACCAAAAGGCTATTGGTCCCAGCTTTATTAATATAAAACAGAGTAACAGCAGATCGGGAAGGATGACTGGGTACTATACTTGGAAGGAAGACATAACTATACTAAGCTTGCATTTAGTGAAATTAGGTTATTTAAATAGTGTTTGATGCCCGCCGAAAATATACTCTTACGGCTCAAACGTTGTTTTTCTGCTCCATGCTCATGCCTAAAATCTTTATCTTTTGTCAAAAGGCTTCTCTTTCTAATAGTGATTTTTTGTAAAAAAAAATTATAATGTGGATACGTATTAAATAGTAACACACTTTATTATGTAAGTTATTTATTTTACACAATATCGTTTACTTACGCTTACTCTTACAATTGAAGTAGTTTAACATTCTTTCAAAAATAAATAAGTATTTTTTATAAATAAGTAGTTCGATTAGGCGAAAAAAGTAAATTTGTAGTATTACGTTTAAATAACAGTTATCAAGTAAGAGCCTGGTGGTGAGCGAAAGGAAGAATGTGGGGGAGAGGGAGCGCAGGCCCCTAACTCGTGGAGCAAAAGCGATGTTTCGGGCGGTTCTGAAATCTACCTGCTGACCCGTGGAGCAAAAGCGATGTTTCCAAAATGACCCTTAACCGTGGAGCAAAAGCGATGCAGCCCAAAAAACACCATTCGTTCGAATTTTTATTCATCTATCTATCTATATCTATCTATCTATCTATCTATCTATATGTGTCTGTCAGCACGATAGCGGCCGTAAATATGGTCCAATCTTGATGAAATTTGGTACAGACATGTTAAGTGGTAATCAATTGGACGAGTTCGTAAACCAGCCCATTCGGACCACCGGGAAGGAGGGTAAAGGGGGATAAACACCCCAAAAATGTTTTTTTTTTTAGTTTTTCACATAGAAAAATAAAAATGTAAAAATTTTGGCTAGCATCATTGGATTCAGCTCGAAAAAAACAAACAATTTAGTATTTTGAATCATTGCTCTATGTCCATTGGTTACCGAGATATTGGAAGTGGTAAACACAGTATGTTGTCCCAATGTTAACCTTATGGGAAATAAGTAAAATTCTATATCTCGCTTATTTCCCAACATATCTTAATGAAACTTGGTTTGGGGCTTCATCTATATGAGATTTAATGTATTATAGTCTAAAATCCCCGAAGTTTCCATTTTTGTGGCAGCAAACCTTTATACTCATTCCCCATGTTATCCTTATGGGAAAAAATAAATGCTTTCTTTTCTTCCTTTTTTTTACATATCTTGGTAAAACTTGGATATTGGCTCCTTCTAGTTAAGGTCTACTAAATAATGAATTAAAACCAACCATTTTTAATGGACCTGTTGCAGCAAACCTGCATACTCATGCTCCGTGTTATTCTTATGGAGCTTATAAAAACATGTCAAATCTCACTATGTTGGATTAAAATACGATCTTTTGAATTTGAAATTCGCTGAGTATGCAGGTCTGCTGCAACGGGGGTATTTTAATTTTTGACAGAACAGTCCGTATCATTTGTTTTCATTGTTGCTTGCGATACCGTAGTAAAGTTTAGATTATTGCATATAGTAAAAAGGGATACGAAGTAAGATGAAGTTTATTGGTGGTTTCATTAATAAAATGCATTGGTATATGATCAAAATCACTATAAAAAGCAGTATATGATAAATTCAAGCCCACCATACGAGAGTTGAATGAGTTTAACTGGATTTGTCTCCACCCCAAAGCACTTATTCAAATAGTCATAATTATCGAAGGATGGGTAAAAGGCTTTAGTAAAGGCTGCAGTAGGCGAGTAATTCGGCTGTATTCCTTTCACCATTTCATGATTGGATTTCCCTTGTATACAGCCGTCTTTGATGTACAAAAAAAACTTACAATTTTACCTAATTTCTTTACCTTTTTCACAATGAAGACAATAATATAAGTTCTACTATGGCATCACAAGCATCAGCAAAACATTGACTTACGGCTGTTCTTAACAAAATAAGCTTCAAAATGGTGTACTTAACGAATGGATATCCAAGCCACTTCCGCGAGACATAAGCAGTTAAATAATTGTTTCCAGGACTTTGGGGAAACCCGGTACCTAAAATAGCTAATTGTTGTTCATGCTGACTGGTTTATTACTTTGGAATTACCATTTTTTTAATTATTGAACAACTATGTGCAGTAAATATTCATATGATGTAATGAGCGATATTATTATAATAAAGCCTCTGCATTAAATATTTGTTGAATACAGTAGGTACATTTTAGCAACTTTTCCTTAAAGGGAAGAACCTATTACGGTAGGTCTCATGGTAAGACTTAAGCCCGAGACCATGATAATTTTTCGTTTTGGGGCTCCCAGAACCTTCTGGGGATAGTGTTTTACCGATAAACACAATCCGTTCGACTTTTAGCGAATTTGCCCTATAGGGAAGAAGCTATTACCGTAGGTCTCATGGTAAGACCTAAGCCCGAGACCATGATAACTTTTCGTTCTGGGGCCACCAGAAGCAAAAAACACCATTCGTTCGAATTTTTCTATATGTCTATACCGGGTGTCCGAAAAAGAACTCCCTAATTTTGAAGAACTTTAATTTGTAATTTGTAAATCATATCGACTCAAATTATGTATAATGAAATACTCAAATAATGATAGGAAAACTCGCCAAGTTTTTGATACAAGTCACAAAGTTTTTGGTGGATTTTACTTTGGGCTCATGGAAAACAAAAAACAAAAAATCACATTTTCCCTGCGCACCAGTAGTTCTTAAAAATCACGTTGTAATGAGTTTTTTTACAAGATTTAACAGTTAACTTGAAAACTAAGCATCCTACAGAAACCTCTCAGTTTATGTTTAAAACCTCTTACTTTTACCAAAACTTGGTTATTTCCCTTTAATTTGGTAAAAATAAAAATTTTGGGGGTTTCCAACTTTAGCAGTATGGGACACGAAACACAAAAAAACAATTTGTTCGTTTCAAAACTCATTTCTCAGGACCCAAAAAAGCTACAAACCTGCAAAAACACCCAAACTGTAGGGAAAAATTCATTTTCTTTAATGTTATAAACTGAGAGGTTTCTATAGGATTCATAGTTTTCAAGATAACTGTTAAATATTAAAAAAAAACTTAAAACGTGATTTTTATTCACTACTAGTACATAGGGACAATTTGATTTTTTGTTTTATGTTTGCCATGAGCCCAAAATGAAATTCACCAAACATTTTTGACTTGTAACAAAAACTTGGTGAGTTTACCTATCATTCAATATATAATTTGAGTAGATTTTATTTATAAATTGAAAATTAGAGGTCATCAAAATTAGGGAGTTCTTTTTCGGACACCCGGTATATATATATATATATATATATATATATATATATATATATATATATATATATATATATATATATAAAGGAGAAGGGGTTTTCTATCGGACAGCAAATCTCCAAAACTATAAGACCTAAAGAGTTGAAATTTGGCACATGTGCTCCCCTTGGGTCTTAGATGCACACTAAGAAACGGTTTTATAAAATTCCCAAAGGGTTTCGCCCTATGGTACTTCAAAGTTTTAATGTAAAATTATAGGGAAGGATATGAGGTTGTCATGGCAATAAAAGACAGGGGAAGTTTTTATTTTTTTCCACGGGTGAAACCGTGTTGATCTGCTAGTATATATATATGTATATATGTGTGTGTGTGTGTGTGTGTGTGTGTCTGTGAGCACGATAGCAGCCGTAAAAATGGTCCGATCTTAATAAAATTTTGTACAGACATGTAAAGTAGTAATCCCTCGGACGAGTTCGTAAACCAGCCCGATCGGACTACTGGAAGGGGGGGTAAAGGGGGATAAACCCCCCCAAAAATGAGTTTTTTTAAGTTTTTTACATAGAAACATAAAATTTATTGAATTTTTGACAGCACCATTGAATTCAGCTTTAAAAAACAAACAATTTAGTATTTTGAATCACTGATCTATGTCCATTGGTTACCGAGATATTGAAAGTGGTAAACACAGTACGTTGTCCCAATGTTAACCTTATGGGAAATAAATAAAATTCGATATCTCGGTTAATTCTCATTATACCTCGATAAAACCTGGTAAATAGGTTCTTCTAGTTCAGATCTACTAAATATTGAATTAAAACCACCCAGTTTTGGGTATACTTGTATCAGCAAACCTGCATACTCATTCCCCATGTTATTCTTATTGAGCCTAACCAAAACATGTAAAATCTTACCATATTGGATTGGCATGTTGCAACGGGGGTATTTCGATATATCTAAATAACTATACAAGCCCTTGTGTAGCTCACTCGCTGACTCACTGAGGTGTACGAGTTCTATTCAACTTCCCGATGAGCTATAAACTTAAAATTTGGCACAAATATTCAACAACAACAAGGAAACATCTAAAAACAAAAATTTCTTCTCCCAAAGGTCCCAGAGGGGGGAACACTGGAATTTCGATAAAGTAAGTTTTGTGTTTGGGTTGTAGCGGCTAAACTAGAGGTCCTATTAAAAAATAGTGATTACTTACTGTATTCAAGTTAAAACTTCGCCGAGATGTTGAGGGAACCTCCCTAAATAAAATGTCAAAAGTCCCCAGAAACCCCTGCTGAACTCCAGCCGCCATTTTGAATAAACTCTTTACGGTAGTGCGTATTTCTCTATATTTTTTCATTAAAATTCATTAGAATTTTTCTCTGGAATTTTCATTAGAATTCTATGAATATTATTTATCCATAGAGATCAAAGGGCTTCGCCCCCTGGACAATGTACTTTGCATCAACATTTACATGTATTCCCTATGGCATTGGTATTAGTATTACAAAACTTAAGAAAATTGATTAAATCAACAGTTATTTTTTTAATTTCCTGTATGTTGGATCGAAATATATTTTTACACACTTGAAATTTGTTAAGTATGCAGGGCTGCTGCTACGGGAGTATTTTATAAATGCAAGCAACCTTTGACTAAACAAAGCATACATAGCATCTCAATTGTCTCCCTTGAAAAAATTCTCTGCTATCTTATAGTTGCTGGGGGGTTAATTTAATTTACGCAATGTATTGTAACAATGCAATTGTTTTCAGTATAAAAAGATATAAGCAACATTAAAACACCTAATTAACACCTCTTAATTCACACTCCCGAAACTTTTTGTTCTTGTATTTATTTAGGTTACTGATAAATAAATACAATTTACCTTGAAATGAATAATTCAAAAGTTAGAGCGCCTACAAGGTTCCACGCACACATGCAAATTTGTCCTCATGGGTAATGACCCTATCGCTTTTGATCTTTAAAGTAATTTGTATTCAATTTCCTCTATGAGGCATTATTGAAATCAAATGCGTGAAATTATTCTTAAGCCAACAAAACAAATATTCTAAGACTGTTTAGTTTTGCAGAGGAGGTAAAGGGACTAGAGGGAGAGAGTAAGAATATATCGGTCACAATAAAACTTAAAACTGTAGCACCCACATATTTCGGTTCACCAACGCCGCGCCCAGCGGTGATAAATATTATATTTTACGGTTCCCTAACCTCCAAGTTTCAGGAACTAATATCCTCTGTGGCAGTGTGTAAGTTTGCATTTATGAAACCACATTTGTCGTCTTTCATGGCTTTCTACTTTTTTACGTCTACTGATACAGTTAAACTTTATATTCTTGTAACAAAGAATCCTCTGAAAAAAAACACAAGAACAATCAACTATGAAAATAACATTATTAATATGCCAGGTTCAAGTCGTCACTACAACAAACTGGTTATGTAACAAATCTGACTACACTGATACATCTTTTACCTCTGATCTTAAAAGTAAACTACTATTTTCCTAATTAAAGAATACCGATGAAACTTAGAACGGGGCATAATCTAGTTTTGTCATAGTGTTGCCATTGAAAGTAATTTGAATCTATTTGATTAACCCGGCAAAAATCCATTTTAACATGCATACCATCACTCTTATTACAGATTGTTTTAGTTGTACTTATTTTAATGAGAGGTTAAAAAGTAGTCTTATGTGTACCCTAATACCCCCATCGCAGCAGACCTTGGGTACTCAGCGAATTCAAATCCATAAAACATATTTCAATCCAACTTAGTGAAATATTGCATGTTTTTTTTTTAATCAACATAGCAATAACAGGTGAAATGAGTAAGAAGGTTTGTTGCAACTTGTATGTAAAAATTGGATGGTTTTATTTAAGAACTGAACTAGAAAATGTCATATACCAAGTTTTGTGAAGAAATATGGTGAAATAAAAAATATCCGGAATTTATTTTTTCCCCATAAGGATGACGAAGGGAAAGAGTATGCAGACTTGCTGCCACCGGAAATGTAAACAATCGGAGATTTTAGGCTAATATACCCTAGATATTTCCCAAAAGAAGCCACATACTACGTGTATCAAGATATGTTGAGAAATAAGCGAGTTATGGAATTTGACCTTTTCCATAAGGATAACATTTGAAAAATGAATTGTGTTCACAGCTTTCATTATCTCGGTAACAAATGACAATGTACTGAATACTGCATTCTGTATGTATATATATTTTTCCGAAGGAATGGAGTTTTTGCTTCTGGGCCAAAAACGAAAAGCTATCGTGGTCGCGGGCTTAGGTTGTGCCATGAGATCTCCGGAAATAGCTTACTAATCCATAATTATTGGTCATAGGTTACTAAGCGTCACGAAATTGCGATGTTCAAAATTTCCCAAATAGCTGATTCTCTATATAATAATTGAAAATCAGCTGTTTAAGTAATTTTGAACTGCGCAATTTAAGGTCACTTAGAATAGTAAATTCGCTAATAAATAAGAGAAATTTGTCTTGGAAATAGTACGAGTTTCGCAGATTTCCTGTGAACATTAATAGTTTCTTAGTAATGTAATATTTATTTCCCCCAACTGCTATTTTTAGACACCTTTTTCTCCTTGTAATGCGTGAGTAAAATAATAATTTGTCTCCCAGTGGGAGTAAAATGGTTACTTTGTCTCCCGGCGGGAGTCAAAGCAAACCCATAAGAATAACATTGAAATCAATAATTCAAAAGTTAAAGCGCCTGCAAATTTCCATGCACACATTCAAATTTTTGTTGCAGCACAACATGCAGGCGCTATCAGTTGATTTAGTGACTTTATTATAATTAAATAATAATAACATCAGCGACAATCAGCTGTGAAAACGTCAAGAATTAAGCATGTAAGAACCTTGCAACAATCAGCTGATTGCTGGTACATGAATGGTTGCAGCGACTAAGATGTAGGCGCTGAATGCAGATCGAATCAAAATAGATGTTGTTTTTTAATTACTAAGATAATGAAAGTGTTGTTTAAAGATTGGGTATTTATTATTGTAAATGGGAGAAAAATTGTGTGTGTATTTCAAGAGCAAAGCACATTGCCTTCCTCATGAAAATTGTCAACATTGTAATGTTGTACTTTACTCACTCATCACAAAAATAACTATTTCTTTACAAAGTATTAGTAGACATATTTTTTGTATATGGTACTGATGTCCCTTGGCGCTGCTGTTAATTTTTCGTTCGTTTGATGTTTACACAGATATTACATAAAGTTGCTTGTAATAAATAACGGAAGTCGTTATCGTAAATGTATTTTAGTTGTTTCATAAACATTGCAAGTAAAATATCATGAATACCCACTTTAATCTGGCAAATGGATTGACCAGCGACATTCTATCTTATACTGTATCCTGAAACTTCCCAGTCATCTCTAGAGTTGTTAGAGGTGAGTTTTGAACTAAACGTTTTATAGTTTTACTTAAACTTTGCTTTTAGATGTCTTACCGTATAAAGTGCTCCTTGTTATGATGTAATACTATCTATATTCAGATCATAAACTTTAATTTGGTGAAATTTAGAACATTAGTGTGTTGTAATAATTGTTATCTGAATCCGAGATCTTTTTCAGTAATATTTATTTCTCCGATATTGTGAAATAATTTAAGAACCATCTTCGGTAAACATTTCTATTATGATTTGCACACCCGGTATACTTATGAAAACTTTAAAGCCCAAAAAACCAAACTATTTCAGCGTTGTAATAAGCGTAGAAATCTAGTTCTAAATTATGTGTCACACGACCACCTTTACAGTGGAAAAATATTTTAAATTCAATATGGCTGATCCAAGATGGCGGCTAAGAATTTTTATCCTGTCAAAATGCAGTACTAGCCACTCAAAAATAATTGTCGGTGCCCCAAGTCAATATACAGGGTGTTTTTTTTAAAACGCAACCCATTTTTAAGATTGAATAATGCACATATAAATATGAAATGAGTATTGTTTTATTGATCTTTACATTCTATACAACCTATTATTTAAGTTTGAACACATTTAGTTCACATTACGTGCTCAAACAGTCGGCCATTGGCATTTATATAAAGTTATGTCCTTTCCATCAAATTCCCAAACACGTGTTGCAAGGTACCGCTTTGAATTTCTTGCATTAAATTTGTTGTTTGTTTTGAGGTGCTGAATATCCTGTGAATTGTTTTAGTAAGCCTTATTATGTATCCCCAAAAAATAATATATTGGGGTCAAATCCGGGATCTTGGGGTAATAATCCTTCACCGGTAAAATCAAGTTTTGGGTTGCGTTTTTAATGTGTATGTCTTTAAGCACGATAACTCACGTAAAAGTGGTCCGATCTGAATGAAATTTGCCACAGACATGTAAAGTAGTATTACTCTACGAAATAAATTCACAAGATATTGTAGCACCTCAAACAAACAACAAATTTAATGCAAGAAATTCAAAGCGGTACCTTGCAACACGCGTTTGGGAATTTGATGGAAAGAACATAACTTTGTATAAATGCCAATGGCGGACTGTTTGAGCACGTAGTGTAAACTAAATGTGATCAAACTTAAATAATAGGTTGTATAAATTATAAAGATCAATAAAACAATACTCATAACATGTTTATATACGTATTATTCAATCTTAAAATGGGTTGCGTTTAAAAAAAACACCCTGTATTATTCAATGTAGATAAAAAAATGCCGAGTAGCTTTTTTCAAAGACTTTCCAATGTTAAAAAAGCCGTAATTTTTAAACGTGATTTAAGGGGTTTCCCGTTGATCGATTTTGTCCTTTAGATATATTAGTATACAAATTTCTTTTTTGCAGAATACCGTCAAAAACGCTCGTTTTGCAATTTGTTCTAGGTTAAACATTATTTTTATAACTGGTGCCAAATCTTGAGGCCCAGTCCGTGCTTGGGGCGGGGAGTGGGTAGGCTGAGAGGAAAAGGGGAGTAGACGCGGGAGCGGCAGTCGACGGTGTAGTAGCCTGACTTTATACATTCGGCAGCTCGCACTTAGTT
The DNA here is from genome assembly GCA_035578135.1 of Flexamia atlantica. Taxonomy (NCBI): domain Eukaryota; kingdom Metazoa; phylum Arthropoda; class Insecta; order Hemiptera; family Cicadellidae; genus Flexamia; species Flexamia atlantica. Next base: position 35,130,901 of record JAQJVK010000006.1, read on the forward strand.
GCTGCTTACCTGTCAATCGTTGTTCACAGTAACAAGACGCTTTAATAAATACTAATGAAATATTATTTTTAAATCTTATGCTGTATTTTACTTTAATCGTAAATGAGAGTCAATGTTCCGTCAATCAGTGTTTTAGGGCGACATGTAATGGCACGCGATTGTTGATGGCTGAGAGGAGAATGGCAGTGGTGCGCTCTGGCGACGGGTTGGCGCGCATGTGCACTAGCCGTCTTAGCTGCAGCGCATCCACCGCACTGGGCCTTAAGATTTGGCGTCAGTTTTACTGGACTATAGAGCCTGCATACGAGTAGATGCAACTATTCATACACCAGCAATCAGCTGATTGTTGCAACATTCTTACACGCTTATTTCGTTGACTTTCTTACAACTGATTGTTGCCAATGTTATTTTTATGTGATTATTCCTGCCAATAAATCAGCTATAAGCGGCTGCAGTCTGTTGAACCTCAACATATTTGCATTTCCGCGTAGAAATTTGAAGGCCCTAGAAGGCCCTAATGATTGACTTCAATGATATTCTTATGGGTTTACTTTGTCTCTCGCCGGGAGACAAAGTAGTCGTTTTACTCACGCTGGGTGACAAAATATTATTTTACTCACTTATTGCAAGCAGCAACAAGTGTTTAAAACATAGAAGGGGGGGAATAAGTATTTGTTAGACACTATTTACAGGGCATGTCATCGAATTATTCATGAACTTGACTAAATATTCCCAAGCCTTCGAACCCCACATCAGGTCTTAATAAAATCTCATGAAGTAACTCCAGTAAATTCGTCAAGTTTAATCAACGGCCAAAACTTGGGTGGCGATTCAAAGGTCGAGCTAGTGATCCTTTCCTCAAATTATTTTCTTGATGAAGGGGGGAGAGGTAATTTGACTTCTTGAAAACATCGTAAGGATAAAAATCGTATCTTGCCAATACCATTTCATTTCATTTATTGTCTTAAAATATTTTTCATCACTCTGTATTCGAAAACTGCCCATTACCGTACAGCTGAGATCTACTAAAACCCTCGATTTCCTTACATCAATACAAATAATGATCAGCTGATTTTTCGGTACCCAAACATTGCATTTCCGTACCTAAACAAACCATTCCCGTACCCAAAAATAATGTTGCCGTACCGAAACAAACGAAGTTCCTATATTTTGACAGTTCAACCAGCTGACTCTAAACTAAAATTGACAGTTCAGATGTATTGTGTTTGCTTATAGAAAAATTAATAAATTATGAAATGTTGGATGATTTTTTATAAGTTTGGTTACTTATTTGCATCGTGATGAAAAGTATTGTTCACAACTCGTCACAAAAGTCCCATTCCGGGGCTCGATAGTGTTTTACATGCTCGGCTTACACCTCGCAAGTAAAACACTATGGGCTACTTTCGTGACTAGTAGTGAAATATACTATTCATACAAGGCCATGTATCTCGTGATTTGGTAAAAAATGGCCACCCATGTAATGTAGGCTAAATTAAGGTTTACAGAGGTCCCAATCGTTTGTAAGGCAACAGACATCATAGTAGGAGTGAAACTTTTATTCTAAAGAATTTACATATAAAATAACCTAGACTAGTTGTCTTTTGTTTTAAGTGTTAGAGTTATAGTAGAGCGTTACCATTTTGCCAAAAAATTATCCTTATTCATTTTTATGGTTAAATAGATTAATACAAACACACAGCATTACAAAGTGGAAAGTGTTATGTTAGATTCACTGATTTAAGTAGGAATGATACAAAATTTAAATAGAGATTGAAGTATAGATTCTTACGGTCTTGATTAATTGCATTTCATTAACAAACTGAGGAAGTCAGAAAAAAGGCACAGAAACAGAAAACTCTAAAATTCTCGAGATATTTCCATCAATCACACTACAATAATTAATAATTTTCAGTATGTTTCACTCATGTCAATTGACTTTATGTAAAATTTTACTTTTGGAAGGAAATTTGAAACCCATGAGAAATATAGATACTAAACAAAATAAATATCCATATTAAGACTGAGTCATATTAAAATAATTCTATAAACTAAATAAATTAAGAAGGACTATATACCGAACAACGAAAATTTATCTGGTACGAAATACTTATGTAGAAATTAAAAGGCCTTGCACATTTCATTCTTTTGCATTTTTTCATTGTCATGATGCTTTTAACACCAAAATAAATAGTTTTGCTTAAACATGTAAAATGGATGTACAGTGGACTCCCTCTTTTTAGGCCTTGCACATTTCTTTCTTTTGCGTTTTTTTCACTGTCATGATGCTTTTAGCACCAAAATAAATAGTTTTGCTTAAACATGTAAAATGGATAGACAGTGGACTCCCTCTTATCTGGGCACCTTTTAACCGGACATCGGTTTAAGCGGACTACTTCGATGGAACATATTTTTAACCGGACAATTTTCATCATAACATCGGTTTACCAGACGTGATCGGCAGGAAATGGACGATATGTTTTCGAGGATTCTTGTGGAAAAATATTTGGGACCAGTAATGACGAGTCGAAATTTGCAATTTAAGTAAAATTAATTAGTTTTTCAGTGATTAAAAAAAGATATTGACGATTCTCGTAGGAAATATATAACAGACAAATTATGGTGAAATTTCAGATTTTTAATATTCTGATTTCATAGTTATTTTTAGGAAAAGTCGGCTTAACCGGAAAACCCGTTATTCGGACTGGCCTCGGTCCCGAGGAATCCGGATAAGAGAGAGTCTACTGTATTGATTTATTTCTTTGAATGGGAAGTTATCAACATCATACTGATACTACTAGTAAAACATCCGCAACAAGAAACCTGCGTACTCATTCCCCATGTTAACCTTCCTTATTTTAGGAGGTCTCTATATCTTCCTTATTTCTTGACATATCTTGATAAAACTTGGTGTATCGATTCTTCTAGATTAGATAGACCAAATATTGAATTAAAACCACTCAGTTTTAAAATAACTGTTGCACCAAACCTCCACACTCATTCCCCATGGTATTATTATGGAGCTTACAAAAATAAGTCAAATCTCGTTATGTTGGATTGGGATTTAATTTGTTCTTTTGCATTTAAAATCTGGTGAGTATGCAGCTGTACTTGTTGGCGGGTGGTATTTGTTTTCTCTGCAAGAATAACATTGGGAACGAGTAAAACAGGTTTGCTTCTTATATAAAATTTGGATTGTTTCAAGCCACAGCTTAAAACAATATCATATAGAATATCATGTAGAAGCCACAGCTAAGCCAACAAGCAAATCACACTATTTATATTTTATTAAGATATTTAAAAACATGAGACCACACAACTTGATTAATTTTGCAATAGAATGTAAAAAGTAAACGGGATGAGTTTTCTACGATGATTTAAAACTAAAGGTGTAATGTAGGCACAGGCTTTACCTAAGGCCTACGGTAATAGCTTTTTTTCCCTATAGAGGAAATAGGGAAATTTGCAAATTGAAACTAAAATATTTCGATCAGGAAAGATGACTAAAGGCGATCGTGGAAAGCGTTTCGCCCTAACGACGGGCGAGCCTGGGAATTGGCGCAGCAGAAGATTAACACTTCTGGCCGGAATCAATCCCTCATTTGTCGGGATCACCCGCAAACTTCTTCTCGACACCTCTCAGCTTGTTGTAATCTCAAATAAATTCATCTCCTTTTTTAAGTACACCAAATTATTGCCTCTGAAAGACTTGTATTGATTCAAAACATTTTGAACCATACCTTTTTAATTTAATGCATTTAAATTATTGGAAGAAATTTAATCACATTTTTTCCTATTGTTTTATAGTAAAGCGCCTTAAGTAAAATAATTAGAAAGATTAACTAATTACAATATTTCGATCATTGGTTTTTTACTGGAACGGTTTTTCAAAATACTTTTAAAAATTGTGTGATTTTCACAAAGCAAATGATCCATTTTATAATAAATAAACTTTAAATTAATTCAAGATTAAAGTCATTCGTAAAGGGTTAAGCCATTTTCATTTCATCCTGCTAGTTCTTGATTCATTTTCCTTACCCGACGCTTTGTAATTAGTATGTACCAATGAAATTATGTCAATATTTTTAATATTAAAGTGGACTGTATAGACTTTAAAATAAATAAATACGTATGTGTTTGCAAAAAGAACATTTTTCTTGTTTTACGACCCGATTTCAATGATGAAGTAAGGGTAAAAACATTCTTCCTAGCTCAAAGTTGAATCAAAGTTTTTCTTAACTTGGGTTAAAATGTTCATTTTAGCGAATTGCCCCTATAGGGAAGAAGCTATTACAGTAGGTCTCATGGTAAGACCTAATTCCGAGACCATGATAAATTTTCATATTGAGGCCACCAGAAGGAAAAAACTCCATTGATCGAATTTATATATATATATCTATATATTTATATATGTGTCTGTTAGCTCGATAGCGGCCGTAAAAATGGTCTAATCTTAATGAAAATTGGTAAAGTCGTGTAAAGTCGTAATCACTCTGACAAGTTCGTAAACCAGCCCGGAAGGGGGGTAAAGTGAGATAAACCCCCAAAATTGTTTTTTTTTAAGTTTTTTACATGAAAAAATAAAATTTATCGAAATTTTTGTCGGCACCATTTAATTCAGCTCAAAAAAAAACAATTTAGTATTTTTAATCATTGCTCTATGTCCATTGGTTGCCGAGATAATGAGAGTGGTAAACACAGTACTTTGTCCCAATGTTAACGTTATGGGAAATAAGTAAAATTCTATATCTCGGTTATTTCTCAACATATCTTTATAATACCCCCGTTGCAGCAGACCTGCATACTCAGCGAATTTCAAATACAAAACAACATATTTAAATCCAACATAGCGAGATTTTACATTTTTTGTAAGCTCCATAAGAATAACATGGGGATTGGAGTATGCAGGTTTGCTGCTACGGGTGTATTAAAACTGGGTGGTTTTAATTCAATATTCAGTAGATATGACCTAGAAGAAGCCATTTACCAAGTTTTAACAAGTTATGTTGAGACATAAGCGAGATATAGAATTTTTCTTATTTCCCATAAGGTTAACATTGGGACAACGTACTGTGTTTACCACTCGCAATATCTCGGTAACAAATGGACATAGAGCAGTGATTCAAAATACTAAATTGTTTGTCTTTTTGTGCTGAATTCAATTGGATTATTTTTATTTTGATATGTAAAAAACTCAAAAAAACCCATTTTTGGGGGGGTTTACCCCCCTTTACCCCCCCCCCCCCTCCCTTTCCGGTAGTCCGATCGGGCTGGTTTACGAATTCGCCCGAATAATTACTACTTTACATGTCCATGCCAAATTTCATTAAGATTAGACAATTTTTACGCGAGTTATCGTGCTTAAAGACACACACACACACACACACACACACACACACACACACACACACACACACACACACACACACACACACACACACACACACACACACGCACGCACGCACGCACGCACGCACGCACTCACACACACACACACACACGCACACACACGCACACACACACACACACACACACACACACACACACACACACACACACACACACACACACACACACACACACACACACACACACACACACACAAATATATATATGAAAATGAACGAATGGTGTTTTTGGGGACCTCAAAAAGAAAAGTTATGATGGTCTCTGGCTTATGTCTTACCATAAGACCTACGGTAACAGCTTCTTCCCTATAGGGGAAATTCGCTAAAACTTGGTATATAGCTTCTTCTTGTTCAGATCTACTAAATATTGAATTGAAACCACCCAGTTTTAATATACCTGTAGCAGCAAACATGAATACTCATTCCCCATGTTATTCTAATGGAGCTTACAAAAACATGTCAAATCTCGCTATGTTGGATTGAAATATATTATTTTGCATTTGAAATTCGCTGAGAAAGCAGGTCTGCTGCAACGGGGGTATTTATCTGATATACAAGTTTATTAAGAATGACTCAATTCCGAAAGGCCATACTTAATTTAAAATAGAGCTATATAAAAATAGTTTTTGTATTTTTAGCAGCCTATTTTACCATTGAAATTCTCAGAAAAGTTAGAAGTTTGTGTCGATGTTCCGTACCGCAAATGTTGAATGTTTCCTCTCATGTTTAACCGTCATAAAAATGATGATCCCTATATTTTAATTTGTGAAAATTATACAAAAACATAGTTTTAGGCAAGTCGACATCGAGTTCAATAGTTTCAAGAAGAGGTTTTAGATCACAAAAATAATACAGACTGTTATTCTAGTACGATAATAAAAACGTCATCATTTTTGTTGAAATTAATTACCATCACCATTTGTTGTTCGACCAAATATTGATTTTATTTTTTTAAGTGAGATAATCCTCTTTGAGTGACCCTGTGATTTTTATTATATGATCTAAACTAATATCAAATTAGTTTTCACAAAGAATAACGCGTACTAAATTTTATATGTGGTTCTATTTTAAAATATTTAAATAATTTTCTTACTATTTTTTGTTAGTTTTAAGGAATACGATGATTGTTTAAGAGAGATAAAATTTAAAGGTCAAGTGATGTTGCAAATATATACTATTATTCTCGAAATTTATCTTTATTGATCAGTGAAGTAATTATAGTATTCTTCAGTCTTTGCACCTGAAAACTACTTCATATTATTGTTATGCATATAATAAATAATATAATAGGAAAACCTCGTGCTTTTAAATATATAGATGCTTTTTACATCATAGCTGCAGCCTTCATTTAAAGAAAAAGGATTCAAAGAATTTCCCCATATGCCTATCGGAATATGTTTTACTCAGGCATTTTTTTAAGAATCACAATGATCTATTTGATTATTCAAAGACTTCCGGTTTCTCCTGCTTGTGTTTCAAAACTGTTTCTCTTGTTTATACCAAACCGTTTAAAGAATAATTTTCGGTCACCTTATTTATTGTCTATTTCAATTCCTAAAGCATATTATTTTTATTCATGTTATTTAAACATATTCAAAATTTAAAATAGTAAATAATACAGATTTTTTTAAGCATAGCTAATGATCAGTTTGTAAATATTAAGAAATCAGCATTTCGCAAACCAAAAGACATCAATCAAACCACACATTCGCGTTTGTCCCAATCAGTTATTCAATTCCCAGTAACGAACAAATAAAAACAAATCTTCACGTCAATAATTAATTGCATTCATTTATTCCAGCAAAGTCAAATGGAGCTCGTACATTAGGTCTTTTAAAAATAAACTGTGTAAGAAAACTGAATAACTTCCACCAAACTAATAGTAGCCTTTAATTTAATATTTAACATAACTAAATAGTTTATAAATAAATAAATAAATATATATATATATATATATATTTGTGTATATATATACAGGGTGTTTTTTAAACGCAACCCATTTTTTATTTTGAATAATGCACATATAAATATGAAATAAGTATTGTTTTATCGATCTTTACATTTTATAAAACCTATTATTTAAGTTTGGTCACATTTCGTTTACATTATGTGCCCAAACATTCCGCCATCGGCATTTGTGTAAAGTTATGCTCTCTCCATCAAATTCCCGAACACGTGTTGCAGGGTACCTCTTTGAATTTCTTGCATTAAATTTGTTATATTTGTTTTGTGGTGCTAAATATCCTGTGAACTGTTTTCGTAGACCTTAATTTTTAAGTTTCCCCAAATAAAATAAAAAAGTGGGGTCAAATCCGGGGATCTTGGGGGGAATTAATCCTTCACTGATAAAATAAAGTTGTGGGTTCCGTTAAAAAAAACACCCTGTATAAATCTTTGTCGAGGATCAAGACTTCAAGTATCAAACGTATCTGGTATTCCAGAACAAGTCGAACACACTCCTCTTTTTTTCTATATATTCTATATTTGGTTATCTGTTATATTCTATATTTGGTTACCTGTTATATTCTATATTTGGTTATCCGCTGATAACCACATTTTCTATATTTCCCTAACAACGGGAAACGTGGAGGCAGTTAATAAACAACTTATTCATAACATTAAGAACAGAATAATATTTATACAAGATTCAAAGAAAACCCATTAAGAAAACTCATTCATTAAAAACCCCGATCGGGTCTTTTTAAATGATCAATATTTTAAATTTATAGTATAAATCATAATCCTTGATCGAAACTAAACATTCAATAATATTACTCGTTAGGACTAAGATGTTGTAGACGTTAGGAATCGCAAAAATTAAAATTAATATATTCAAAGGTAAGTATATAATATAGTTTAGAAAAATTGCTGTATAGTCTAGCATCGTTTTCCGATTATTATTTCTTTGAACGAACAAACGGTAAAAACTAGGTGAAAATGTACGGTTAAAAACGCTGTACGCACAGAACTGCTTAGCAGCAATAAGATACAAAATCAGAACACCCTATTGTAAAGGATCACTATGCTCTATGCTGATTTGGTGCTATTACTCTGAAAGCATGTTAGCACCTGCAAAAGAATCATATCTTACAAATTTGGGGGAGGTGAAACGTCGTTCCATTGAATCAGTTGACTCAGTCCACCAGTCCCCCTTACACTAAACATGAATCCTCGATGGACGTTTTCATCGGTAACTTGTACAAGAAACCATCAATTTTAGGTTGACATAACTACAGTAACTGATTTATGAATACAAATTTGCTTGAGTTACGTTTTAACAATGACGAAATTATGTAAATTTTGTAATAGTATATTTCGCAACAATGGTCGACTTCGTCTCTAATTTGAAACACGATCTCGAGCCTGCAAAACCCTTTCGGCCGAGGTGCGAACGCCATTTTTCGCCATACAACACATTGAAATATACCCTATATAACATTACAAATTTGATTATTTATTTGACACACTTGATAACAAAACTTTGAGGTTATAAGCGACGATACAACTTCTTTATCATGGTTTAAACAAACACATATATGAAAATCATATGATCGCAACTAACCTGCCTTTGGAACCTATTGAATGCCGGATAATTATGTGATGTTCTCGCGTTTTTTAAAGCAAATAAACGATCAGCTGAAAGTAGGCCGAAAGTCTTTGGCCCTCTGGCAGGAAAGAGCTGGTTTCGGCCACCAAATGATGTTTATGAAACAGGTGATTACGTCGTAGTGTGGTGAAAAAATACCTTTCCTACAACCGCGCGTCAAGTATCAGTTTCAGCACCGGAACCCAGTCGTAAAACAGCTGTCTACTGAGGAGCGAGCGATAATGTCTTTGACAGTCTATGGAGCGAGCGTTATAGTCCTTAACGCTCACCACGTGATTACTTTAACGCTCACCAGCTGATTGCATTGTTACTCGGCGCGCCATAGCGCTCCCATCCGTTTCCGACTGAGCTCGACTTGTTTATAACCTCAAACTGGCGCATTCAGCTACAATGGATGTAATCAGTGATGATGGATTCCTGTTCGTGTTCCTATTATTTATAAACTAAAATATGTATTAAATAAATCGTCTTGAAAAAGTCTTTATTTTTATTCATTGTTTATAACCTCAAAATCATAATAGAACATTCAGCTACAATGGACGGTGATTGTATTTATCGTTTGGGAATTTAAAACTGCAGTTGTAGGAAAAATTTAGTATGTATTTCGCGTGTAAAGCGTCTTTCTCGCTTTCGCTAAAAATACCGCGCTCCGCTAAGCGTCACGCGGTAACTGTTTAGCTCAAGCGAGAAAGTCCTACTTTTCCCTCTTAATACATAAATAACTATTTCGTTATACCGATGCGAAAACGGCAGTTTTTATAACATGTGTTGCGAGGCTAGGGAGAGAAACAATCAGCTGTAGTCGAGGACATCAGCTGTTCGTTTATAATGTACTAAAACTGCAAACGTGTGTACGTCAGCGTCAATGGTAAGCTATCGATTGCATCGAGAGTGGTTATCGGTTTTTATTATCAGTTGTAATACATTGTTGCATTGTTGTCGGTTTAATCGATTTGTGCACAGTAACTTGAACATCTATACGGTAAGTATCATAAACAATATGCGCAGTAGACCAGCCAATCAGCAACCGTTTTGCTGGTCGGTGGTGCGCACCAGCGACGCGACGGGACTACTTTTACACTTATTATTGCGCAAGTCGATGCACCAGCAAGTCTCACTGCAAGCCAAATTAGCACCAACCACAGACAGCTGATTAATTATTATAATATGTTTCTTAAGCTTCTAACTCATCTTTTATTTCAAGGTTAAATATTTATTTGTCAACAAATGAAGGCTATGTTTCATTCTAGTAATGAAAAATCTCACGAGATTTGGCGTAGTTTCACGAGATTTGCACGTGAACTTGCTGAACCTTCTTTCAAGTGTTAGACTACCATGACGTCACATCTTTTTCTTACTCTCACCTGCGCAAGATATCTACCGTATAAAGATATTCTAGGTACTGTGGATTTGTGAAACTCGCTCACTTCACCAATCGATAGTTCAATGCTTCCGATACATCGATAGTTGTTCATTGTTGTCAGTCTAACCTAACACGGATGAAACAATTAGCTGATTCATTCTAATAGCAAGAACATGATGGAAGTATCTTTGGGAGACATCTTTAAACGTAATATTTTGGTTTCCTTAAGTAGATAGCCTATTGTAGGCTACTGAGCGCTTAAACGAAAAATATATTTCATCACACGGGCCTAAAGCTGCTTTTCATTACTCAGTCATTTTTCGACCTCGGCTTCCATAATGAAAATCGTCACTTTTGGCCCTATTAATGAAATATACTATTACTAATGTAATGTAAAACAAATATTTGTAATATATTTTTCTAAAGAATAAAATGATGTGTCATACTTATCCTAATGAGATAAGTATGACACTTTCATCATAACTAACAAACACACTGTATCCTAATAAGATATAACTGGCGCCAATTCTTGGGGCCCTCGCCGTCCATAAGACTGATGTTAATTTTAGCATTGGTCTTATGGACGGCGTGGGCCCCAAGAATTGGCGCCAGATATAACATATTCACAATGACTAACTGAGTGTACTTCGAGGCCTCATGGATTTTAATTCCAGGCCACCAATTGGCAAAAGAAAAAAAATGACTAACTAATGATTGCTTAATGATTATGTGGCTTATATATATTTTTGTATTTCCATATAACCAGCATGATGTAGGCGGGTTAATGTCCTATCATAACCGAGAAGTCAGGAAAGCAATGGTAATATTTGGTTATGCGTAATGTTCAATTATTTAGTGGTATCATGGCCATTTGATTCGTTTTTAATTTTAAATAAATATTTTTCACATGCTTACTGTTAGTGCTGAAGCGACATTTATCTGAATTATGGTTCTCTCTTTCGAAACTTATGAAATGCTTTGTTATAACAACTTTAATAACTACTATGGAACTTATTAGAGTAAGTAATAAAGGATAATCCAATTGATTAAGACACACTTACACGGAGTAAGAGGGCGGAATTAGAGTGTAATAACCATTAAACTAGAGCCAGAGTCTGGGAGCAATTACAAGCAAATGTGAAACAATACTGCAATCAACTTGTTACGACAAACAATAATCCGCAGAGATCTGGAGATATACGCTTTATCACGAGTTATTGTCCTTTATAAAAAAGATTATATCGAAATCAAACCTCGTAATTATAATCCATTAATCAATAACCTAAACGAATTAGGATTGTAAATTAAACATAATAATATATTGAACTAGCTGTTCCCCGTTGCTTTGCTCACGGTTGAAATGATAGTGAGATAGTAACCAATATCTGCTTATGCTCTTAGCGTAATACCATAAATAAAAAAAAAATATTGTAAACAGCCCTACAGTATTCTTAATTAATCTACTGTGGGAGCCTAACTTACCTGGGTTGTTTTTCTACCTAGATATGACTTTTTACTATTTACATCAGTCTCCAATATCTTAAGACCTTCAACGTCCAACTGCAGCTGGTCATGAAATTACAATGTCCATCAGTCATCTGGATTACTGAAAAATTACGGAAACCAAGGGTTTGATATTTTTATTGAAACTTTGGAGTTTTCTATAACGAAAACTTACGAGAATTTTGTAAAACTGTTTCCTAGTACACATCTGTAACACAAGGGCAGTGTATATGCCAAATGTCTGCTCAAAGGGCCTTGTGGTTTTGGAGATTTGCTGTCCGTTAGAAAACCCCTTCTCCTTTATTCATAGTATACAGTATAGATTAAAACATATACTCAAACATTTGGGCATATAAAGTCAAATTCTACCATATTCTCGATAAAAATGTAAAAGCACTAACAGATATGAGTTACGGACGGTGAAATTACCTTTTTAGCTTTGTCATTGATTCTGGCTGGTTTTTATACTACAATTAACTCCGAGACCCAACTTCTCTTCATGAAAAGGAATTGTCACTGGCTCAGAGTAGTTGATTTGTTCTTAAATAGTAGACTAGAAAATAAAAACCACGATCAAAATTAATTATTATAACAAGCTTTAAATCAACCGAAATGTTCCCACAAGTGCCTCGCAGAGCAGTCGGTCCTGCGTAAGTTTCGGGCGGGTCATCAGTTTTGGTGTGTGCCGCTCACACAGATAACGATGTGGCACGGACTGTCATTGACTTACTCGCTGACACGGTTAGAAACTATCCCAGTTAGTCGACTCATTGACAACGCTTCCCGATGTGGGTAGCAAACTTACTGAAGAATATAGAACAATTTTCAAACTAACTTCATCCATGTAAAACGGCCTACAAAAATCTTCTGTGACATTTCTGTGATACCCTACAATCTTCTGATAATATTGAGAACGTATGTTTCTCGGATGTCTCTTTCTTCCTGCCTTATTATTAGTTTCAACCGCAAAAAGATTGGTTTCAACCGGGAATTAGTTAGGAGAAAGAATAAGCTTGATGGTGGGGATTAAATCCAGGAGCGCAAAGTATGTCATTGCCGCTTGAGAATTGTAGATGGCTGCTCAAAGCGTTAGCTGGACATTTCGAGAGCGGCAATGACTATTTGTGCTTGTAATACACAAAATATTTTTCCTACCACCATCTTTTAAACAGTTTAACTTATTAACTAACCTGTACATAAAAGTTCATTGAGATTATGTTTGCTTATTCTATTGGAACGAGCAGGAAGTTGAGATAGAAACAGTGACAATGAAATCAGCTGATTTAGAACAAAGCACCTAGAATTTAGAATACGGTGAGTGTCAAGGGATTTCTGACCAATAGAAACTGGTCTGTGGTGTTTGGCGTTATAGTTATCTCTCTTGTCCGCCACCTTAACCTATTCTACATTTCAAGTAACCCTGATTTAGCGAGCGGAAATGAACAGTTTGCGTACTGTTTACAGGTGTGGCAATGTGATTATTTCCATGCAGTGGTAGGAAAATAATTATTCAACTTCAAGTCAGATTGACGTAAGTCAACAATCGTAAAATATGGATGAATTGTAAATTATTCCAGAGTAATAATTACTCTGGATAAATTAGGATAAATAGGATACATGGGATTACATAGGATAAATGATTTATCTTAAGCAGTAAATTTATGTAATTGTAATTTGTAACTGTTGTGTTGGAATTGGTTTATTTATGTATTAACTAAATATTTCCTGATCACCAATGAAAGCTAACTTATGATCGTTTGTTTTTGTCCTTAAAGAACTGAAGGTCCATAGTTCAATTACCTAACTGACACTTCTTTTGTGGTCGCGATATTGATTACCCACGTACGGTATTTCAAGATTATTTTTATTATATCTTAACTTAAAACGTGCCTAGTTTTAAATTTGCCGATGTAGGGCGGAAATAAAGATAATTTGACAATCATTTGACTAAATACCCCCATTGCAGCAGACCTGCATACTCAGCGAATTTCCAGTACAAAACAACATATTTCAATCCAACATAGCGAGATTTTACAGGTTTTTGAAAGCTCCATAAGAATAACATGGGGAATGAGTATGCAGGTTTGCTGCTACGGGTATATTAAAACTGGGTGGTTTTAATTCAATATTTAGTAGATCTGAACTAGAAGAAGCCACTTACCAAGTTTTATCAAGATGTGTTGAGAAATAAGCGAGATATAGAATTTTACTTATTTCCCATAAGGTTAACATTGGGACAACGTACTGTGTTTACCACTTTCAATATCTCGGTAACCAATGGACATAGAGCAGTGATTCAAAATACTAAATTGTTTGTTTTTTTGAGCTGAATTCAACGGTGCCAACAAAAATGCGATTATTTTTATTTTTCTATGTAAAAAACTCAAAAAACCCATTTTTGGGGGGGTTTACCCCCCTTTACCCCCCCTTCCGGTTGTCGGATTGGGCTGGATTACGAACTCGTCCGAATAATTACTACTTTACACATCCATGCCAAATTTCATTAAGATTGGACCATTTTTACGCGAGTTATCGTGCTTAAAGACACATATATATATATAGATATATATATATATATATATATAGATATATATATATTTATGAAAATGAACGAATAGTGTTTTTTGCTTCTGGGGGCCCCAAAACGAAAAGTTATCATGATCTCGGGCTTAGGTCTTACCATGAGTACTACGGTAACAGCTTCTTCCCTATAGGGGAAATTCGCTAAAAGGAGAAACTAAATATTTCCCGTGGCTTCGCCCACGTTCAAATAAATGGTAGTAAGATATTTTCATAATGAGATCCAATTTACATTGGTTATAAGTACATGCATAGGCATCGCGCCGGGGGGGCAAGGGGGCACGTGCCCCCTCAACATAGAAAAAATGTATCTTTGTAGCCGTCGACATAAAAATCAAATTTTAATTTTCTTTTTAAGCCTAGACACCTTGTATATAATTACTTACTTCATTGCAGTAAAATGCAGCCTACGGTGTCAATTCAATTTTTCCGTGGAACCGGTTTAAAGTAAATGACGACTCATCTTCAGCCACTAAAACTTGGTATTTCACACTTCTGTGGTCGTCAAAATTTCAAACATAAAGTACATTTCACACTGAACAGTCAGAAACAACACATACATTAAAATTAACATAAAAAACATCGATTCGAAAAACGTGTGAACCAGTTTGAAACCGGTTCCACGGAAAAATTGAATTGACACCGTAGGCTGCATTTTACTGCAATTCAGTAAGTAATTAAATAAAAATAAAAATAAAGATTGTATTCTACTATTCTCTAAAGTCGTTTTTCTACTCACAAATAATTTAAACCAATTAATTATTTTTAAGTTAGATGTTTATTTTTACCATATTAATATTTACATTCATTTGATATGAGATTAATCATTTGGCTAAACAAAGAGAGAGACACACATGAAGATGTGATGTGATAATGACACATGTGATGTGTCAATGTGTCATGTGATGTCATGTGATGTGTTCACACATGTGATGTGATGTCCTTAAAGATGTGATGTGATGAAATGTTATACATTCGTCGAGAAGGCCCGTTCTTTGACTGGGCGAAGGTTGGTCACCCTGTGCGCTGTGCACATAGTACCTGTCATTCTGTTATCCACAGCACCACCCACACTGCTGCACCACAACACTCCACCCGTTTCTACAGCCATCTACATCAAAAATAGAATAATGATACTATTATACTGTATGATGCCTAAATCCCATAAGGCCTGTGGAACCGAAGCTTTTGACGTCAATTGGAGACGCAATATCCGGTTACAAGCAAGCTTTATTAGCCAATCAGGTAAAGGTATAGCCGCAAATGAGGTGTCGGTTATATTTTGCTTCCTCTGATTGGTCAAGATTATTTTTCTTACAGCTTGAGGCTTACAAATCGAGACGAGTTTAAAGAACGGCCACTATAAGTTTCCGCTTTATAAAAGACAATCACGATTTGATTACATTTTTGTCTTAGATAACTTGAGATATTCTTCTCTTCTCTTCTGCTCTACAGACCTTGAGTTTAACCTGCAAGCTGTAGACGAGACGAGAATGACATTAACGGTAATGAATCAGCCAGGATAATAGGGTGATTGAGAATAAGATTTGTTTTTTCGACCGGCTATTCTCTTAACATAGAAAAAAATAACTGCAATGGTTTCGAGGTAAACATTCTTCGACAGTCACATCTTCTATATATATAAAAGCCAAAACGGTTGACTGACTGACTCACTGATCACAGTTTCTCAAAAACTATAAGGCTTTGGGCAATGAAACTTGACACAATGAATCATTATAGGCTCTAGATGCGTACTAAGAACGGATTTTAAAATATATTCTCTCAAAAGGCTAAAATAGGGTATATTATAAAATTCAAGATGGCGGCCAATTTTAGTTTTCAAAGCTTATTTTCCAAAACAATGAAGGGCTTTGGGCGATGAATCTTGGCTCAAATATTCTTTCTCCAGATGCATACTAATGAAGGATTTTAAAATGTTTTCCCTGGAAAGGCAAAAATAAGGTAAATAAAAAAAATCAAAATGGCGGCCTTTTCAGTTTTTAAGATCTATGAATTCAAAATATCAATAGAAGGTCTCCAGAATATTTTGAAGAGGCAAAAAATATAAATTCCATTTACTAAAAGAATAAACTGTACAAAATTATTACGGTTTTCTTATATTATGTATTTATCAGTTTCCACATACTCGCGATTTACGGATCACCCAAAGTAATTTAACTAGAATGTTGAAACTCTGCTGGGACATATCATACAGTTATTTTTATAGGATCGGGGATTTTCTGAATTTCAATTTTTAGGAGGGTTTGCATGCTGGTCGAGAGCGATTTATAGGCAAAGTTCAAACAAATATACTATTTCTACCTAATGAAGCGCTTAAAAACGTAAAGTTTGGATAAATCATTGAAATCATTATTAGTCTATTAGGAAATTTGTAAAAAATTCACGTTACAAAAAACGGATGATTGAACCAAACATTTGTTATCCTTTCAGCGAGCGAACCCGCGGGTATATCTACTAGAATAGTAGATTACGTTACTAGGCCGGGAAGTGCTGTTTTGCCGGACGAGCATCGCGAGTGTGGGATTTTCATGCGAGTATGGCAAAACAGTACTTCCCGGCCGTGTAACGTACGATATTTTTCATCATACTACGCAGAAAAAAAACATACCCTCAATCATAACGTAGTCCTTGCATAAACATACGTTTCTCAATCCTTCAAGCCTAACCTATAACAAACAGAAAAACATTTGCTACGGATGCAGTGCTGCCACTACATTCCTCTAAAAAGAAACCAATAAACCACCAATAAACAAGCATTAAACGTCGCGGCGTCAGTTTGCTGCAAATCAGCTGATTGTTTACTTCCGTTCTGTCCGGCCTAGGCCAAATAAGAGTTTATCCGGCCTAGGCCGGCAATGGGTAACTTTCGAGCCAACAAAAAAGAACTGAAAACAGATGTTTCTGTGTTAGTATGATGAACAAATCTAAGTGAAATGTAGTGGTAACTTTTCCCGCGGAATTACTTTGCAAATCGAAAATAAACTAAGCTTTTGAGTGCTGTATATTTTACAGTTTTTAAGGCTTAACATCCCACTTTTGAGTACGAAATCCCAAAATTTCCGAAGTTGTGACTCCCCAAAAGTTTGGTTCACGCGACGCCTATGAGTACATGTAAAACATTCTTAATATTTTTGATTAAGAAATACTTTAGATTTGTTAAAATCAAGAAACTGTTAGTTATCTTAACAAATGGATACGTTGTTTCAACTGACTTACATAATAATATGACCAACAAACATAATACGGCAAACTAACTCACAAACTTTCACACTTATAATATTTGACTTATAATAACGTTATAAGTAAAATATCACACTTATAATATTTGTAGGATTAGATAATTTCATCAATTATTTTCCTTAAGTTAAGTATTCATTTTTATGTGTCATAGGTTAAAGTAACCATTTGGTTAATTTGTTTTTAAGATCTTTGGGAATGAGTTCCTATTGTACAGACAGGATTGAATGAGCAATTTGATTTATTATCGAGATTGCATTCTTATTCCACACTCATCTTTACTCAAATTCACCTTTAAGTACTCGTTAATGATGGTCGGCGACTTAAATGGCAATATTGATAATCAAGTATAACGGATAGTTTTTTCGTATGGCCTGGGATAAAATTTGCTAGTTTATTAGTTATTTTATTTTCCGATGTTTTCGATGAAGAACCTAGAACTCTGTTATTGAGTAGACCATCATTACAAAGAGCATATACAATGCACATAAATCTAATTCAATTATTAGCCCAGACGATAGCTACAAATTTACCTCATAATAATAATTTGAGTGACAATATTAATTATGAGATGACAATAAGTCTTGAATCGATACCCTAACTTTGTTTTGAACAATATCAAATAAGTTATGTTTCCGTTTACTTTTGGTTTTAATTCAAACGCTCAGCTGGTTAACGGTCATACACAATGGTTGTTCAGCTAAATACAATAATGTTATTGGATATAGAGCCCGCAATTCTCAAGGTGTGTAAGAGCTATTTTCTGCATGGAAACTGTAGTTTATTACTACAGTTGAATATACTGTTCTGCTTGTGTTTTTTACTGCTTACAGTTGTATAAAAGTATATTCCTTGAAATAAGTTTCCTTTTTAATTTCATACTAAACATATTTTTAGAGCATATTGCTACGGTACATCATAAAAATATAGTGAGCACAAATCCACGATTACTAATTTATGCCAACACCCGATTACCTTTGCATGGGGAACAGTAAAGGTGGGCCTTAATAATGACTACACGTTTGTCCTTGTGGACCAATTTCAAGCTCATAAGCGAAATTAATTATATTTCATTGAGTTGGCCGGTCAGTTGCGGCCCGTGATTGCATCCCAAATAATTATGCTCTTGGGGCATCCTGCTCGCCGATATTGATAAATGTTGGGTATGTTATTAATAGGTATCCCGGTCATGGTAAAATATCAATATCAATTCTACATAAATCAGCAATATTAACTGAACTGGTGTGCGATTTATGAGTTCATAAATAGCCCTCACAAGATATGGGCCAATGTCTACCTCCGCACCGAAAATATTCAGAAAAATCATTGAGCAGTCCTGCGAAGACTTGTTAAGAGCCTTAGAAATCAGAAATCAGTCTTGATTATCACAAGGCACAGTAACGTGCATTGATAAATGTCAGTTTATTATCATGAAGTATGAAATGAAATGAAATGAAATGAAATACGTTTATTTATCCCATTTTCTGACAAAAAAGAATAAGTACATAAAAACATAGCATAAAGAGATAATAATAATAAATTAACTAAGCCTACAAAGGATAAGCCTACATGGGCAGGTGCCTGTGCGTAAGCCTTGAGAAGCCATCTAACCTGTGAGTTAGGCTGAAACAAAAATAAAAATAATAATAATAATGAGAAATATTCACTTTATTTAACGGGATGTAAAATAAATTATAATTTGCTTAGAATTAATCAATTTAAATTGGCGACAACAGAAACAGCAAATAACTGTCTGAGGGATGTAATAATGGTAAACAAAAATAAAGAGGGGGGCAGGGGTTTGTAATATGTCAAAGGTTGCGTCTAACTTAGTTCGGTCTGATAAGGGCCTCGGCCTCATCGATACTAATAGTGCTTAAAAGGTTTTTAGAACGATGCTTAAAAATACTAATTGATGGAGAGGTAAATAAATCGTTGGCTCTATCATTTAGACTTAGGTTTCGGAAAAGGTGTTGCGCTGCATAGAAAGAGTTTGTCAAAGAAAATGACCTATTAAGCTGTAAAACTGTAATTCCAATATTTAGTGAAAATCTAGTAAAATGTTCATGAGCAATGGGAGAAAAAATTGAATTGAAATTTTTAAATATATGAATCAACAAAAAATATATGTAAAGGTGTCTGATTGTTAGTAAATTAGATTCTCGGAAAAAAGCTTCAGTGGGGTACCTTCGGGGCTTCCGGAATCCAACCTTTAAAATCGTTCGTTGAATTATATTGAGGGGTTCTAAAATTGTTGGATAGCAAGCTCCCCAACTCAAAATTCCAAAAGAAAGCAGAGATTGAACGTATGCAAAGTAAGCTAGTTTTACATCTTTATCATCTAAAATTTCACTTGACTGTCTAAAAGCAAAAATATATTTTCTTAATTTAACTGTAAGAAAATTAATGTGCTCAACCCATTTCATTCGAAAATCAAAGAGAATGCCTAAATACTTAAAGCTGAAACCCTGTTCTATGGGTTCGCAATTGCAGCTATCATTAAATATATTACCACAAGTGTGAATCCGAAGCTCTTGCAAGTTATAATCTGGAATAGTACTTGAAGAAATTGGCAAGAATTTAGTTTTTGAAACATTCAAAGACAAAATATTTTGATTCAACCAACGTTTAATCAAAGAAAGATCACCAAGGGCCTTGGATCTGACATCTAACCATGATTTCCCTTTAACCAAAATCAATGTATCGTCAGCAAATAGAAAACTTTTCCCGTTCAAATTGAGTTTTGTAGGTCCATTTGTCTTTTTCTTTCTTAAATGTACTAATACAATAGACAGATTTAAAGAAATTACATTAGAAATAACAGTAAAAATAAAGAAAAGATCACAGGCGGCCAAGTGAATAAAAGAAAAGATATAAAACGGAGAAATAAAAAAATACTTATTAATATCTGTTGAGGGTAAAACAAATAATTATTTAACTGGATAGAAAGGGTTGTTTGTGTGCCATTGATACAGTTTGCTTTTAAATACTTCTATGTATACAAACTAGGTGATAACTCTGGCTACGCCCGGGAGATTATATTTGTTTTGTATTCTTTTGTTTCTTAGTGTTGCACTCTGTTAGTAATCACAGTGGCTATTTCAAATCGTAACCATACCTCGATAATTTGCAAAGTCCTACTTTCCATTCTTTTTATGAAATACTTTATTTTGAATCCGGAGACTTCAAAACGGAATGTTATGATGGAATCGGCTTAGGATTTGCCCGGCGATATTTTACTAAAACAGTTTCTTCCATTTTGGAGTTTCCTTTAATATTCAATAAAAATTTAAATGAAAATCAAATTTCGTTTATTTCCAAAAGAGTACATTATGTTATGGCTAAATATATAAGAACATATACACAAATTCTTCTGGGCAGATTGCCTGTGCATAGGCTCAGTCGCTATTAGAGAGCCTGTGATTAGTTTTTAAAGCGAACCAGCCAGTTTTTTTAGTGATACTTAACCAGCTTATTATTGAATATTTTTGTATTATTTTTTAGAAGAAAAAATGTTGGACAGAAAAGTTTTGGCATGCGCAGAATGTAGGAGGTCTTGCTGTTCGAAACGAGGGAAGGGTGACTAATATTATATATCAGTTGTGGTGCGGGGGGAGTGGGGGAATGCAGGGTCAAGTGAAGTGGAAGAACAGTAGAAATGCAGTGGAAGAGGTAGTAGGTCAGGTCCGTCTGTAAGCTGTTGTGATAATGAGCTCTGAATTAGAAATCCCTAACTGCAATAACCATTAACTGACATGATTTTTAAATGAAAAAATTGGAGGATAAAAAATATTATTCAACTGAGGATTGGACATTAAGTTACGATACAAAATGCAAGATTTATAATAAGAGTTAGTCATAGAATAAGTTTTTGTTAACTGAATTGTAGGGATGCCAATATTTTGTGAATAACGGGTAATATATGGATGAGTTACGCTAGCAAAGATAGTTCCTTGATATTTATATTACAATATATTTTATATTATATTACAACATATTTGATATATTTTAGATTTTATTTTACAATAACAATTATTTGTATTGTAATATAAACATTTTCACTTAGTATCATGCATTTCAATCGTTATCATGCAATCTTTTTATGCATTCGATCTCAAACATATATTTTCAGGGTGTTTTTTATTGCACTTTAATTAAGCCTAATTAATAATTTACTTGTAAGAAGGATTACATTTTGGTGTCATTGAGTTATTAGTCTCATTGCTCAATCGGTTTAAGAAATATTATCTTTCTCATAGCAAACTTTAAACTCAGTAAACAAATACCAAATGAAGTTTCTTTGGATTGGGTAGATTACTGGACTCGCTTCTATCGAAAACTTTTAGGTTTTTACATATTTTGCAACTTGGAAATGTAAAGCGATACTCACTGAAAGTACTTATTTTAGAAAAGTAATTTAATTAAAGTCAGAATATGGTACTCTTCTCGCATTGTCGAGTTGCATTCTCTTCCATTTTCTTAGTCTACTTCAATGTTTCGAAATAAGTTGAAAAATACGCGACGCTTTCTTATTTTTCCTCACTTTAAAGTTTAAGAGAAAGTGTTTTTTCCTACTAACTAAAACTTCAAACGTTTTTGCTAACTAAAATTTAATACAAGGTTTTCATCATAAAAAAAATAGCTCACTGAGATTGTTTTTAGTCGTTCTAAAATGGTAGCTAAAACGTTTCTTTAATTTCATGGATTGCCATTTTTACATTAATTTACTTTATCAAACACCTGGTAGTGAAGGAGGTGAATGAAATAAGCAAGGAAGCCTTTGCTCTCATAATCTATCAAATCTGAGGGATCCTAAATTGGTAAAATTTTTGTATACAAACTGATCACTCATCTACCACAATGCAGTTGCCAATTCGATCTGAAGCAGAATATATATTTAAAAAAAAGTTTCCTCAGATGGAGGCTGTTGCAAGAGCAACAAATACAGCATTTAACGTCATGCATTTCGAGACAACTACATTAGTTTAATCGCTAATTATTAAACCAGTAAAATAATATATTGTAGTATACAAAAGTTTGGGAAGTTGTGGTTTCCTGATATATTGTCAGTGTTGGTTTCATAAGGTAAAATCCAACTTTTCGACCTTGAGGGACCCCGGTGCGTCACTCTATGGTACTTTTTAAAAATGATAACCTGCATATTACAACCTAGTCATACCTCATCACAACACAGAATTATTTAAAAAACACTTACAATACAATGGAATTATTTTCTTTAATAAATTACCAAACAAATTAAAAAATGAACGACGCATCCAGGCTAAGAAAAAGTATTAAAAAATCATGCTTGCCATTAATATATAGATTTTTAAGCGAGAATTGTTTAATTTTTAAATAATTTACAATATCATGCTAAAATGTTATGAAACAATAATGAGTATTTATTTATTTGTACATGTAAAAACAAAAAGGATGTATAAAGACAGTACGAGAAATTTAAATTTATAAACTGATTGTAGTTTTCTTGCCATAAAACATTATTTTAGCGTCAATGAAGCTTCATTTCTTTGTGGAGTGTTTTAAAATTGATATTTTAAGAATGTAAAGTTGAATAAAAACGCCTATAACTAAAACGTTAATATTGAGGTAACATCCGCTCATAGCTGTTCACAAATACAAGATATTTTATTCGTCCGAGATCAGGAGATAGGCGAAACGATCAAAGGTTATATTACTTCTGAGCCGTGAATACCGAGAAGGCTAAATATACAAATTTATGTAATCATTTATTGCTTGATAATCCAGGTTATAGGACAGGGTTAATACAAATTATGTTCCTGATTTTGATTATAAATGTTACTGGGTAAATTTGTTTTAAGACTATTTATGTTGGTACCACTGGAAAGAAAAACTCAAAATGTTTATTTAGATTAGTTTGGGAGCGTATCAGCTATTTGTTAAATCAATTGTTGTAAGTGTTGTGTAATGGCCGAATTTGAAGACAAGAAAGCTTTTAGTGTGTTGACCACGTTAACCAATCAGTTATAGTGATGTGCAACGATTCTTTAGGACCAGGTTTAATGAAGATCCAACTACGAACCATTTTTATTTTATTCTGCAATTGGATGGTACACCTCCACATTGCCACTTGGATGTTAGGGCTGAACTGAACAATTCGCTGCCTGAGAGGTGGATCGGGCGCGCTGGTCCGAATGATGACGCTCTCCTGAACTGGCCTCCACGATCTCCGGACATCACCCCCTGTGATTTTTTCTTGTGGGGATACATCAAAGATAAGGTGTACAAACCACCACTACTAGAGAGTATACCTGAGATCCGGATTATCAATGTCATTGAAACAATCGATCAAGACAATCTGATCAAAGTATGGCAAGAGTTTGAGTGCAGGATTGATATCTGTCGTGTCACAAGAGGTTCGCATATCAAACATTTGTAGTTCTGAGCACCTGTGACAAAATATTTTGAGTTTTTCTTAAATTTTAACCATTTGATTTTCTTTGTATGACTAATAAAACTATATTTTATGTATGCTTTGAATCATGGACATCATTTGTAATAACCCTGTATAAGGCAAAACAACACCATTTCACGTTGCAGTGTTACGTTCGAGTTATTAAACGAATTCCTCTTTTTCTGTGATATCTTATACTCTTATAAGAGTAATGTTATCGTGTTTGTATGCTTTTATGCTTGCTTGCTTGCGTGCTTGCACAATTATCTCTAAAATGGCACCGAGGATTTCCTTCGAATTTTGAAAATAAGTTATTTTTGGCTCAAAAACGTCTTTTATGCAGGTTACATAGCCAGAGAAAATCTATTACCGTAATAAATCGAATTTAAAAGCTGTAAATTTTTAACATTGGCCTTATGGGTTGGCGTAATGGCAACGAAAGTAAACTAGGAAAGTGTAAACAAATAAGGTAATCATAACAGCTGTTTGGAATCTACAGACATCAAGGAAAAATACAGCAAGTGGGATGAAGAGAACATAGAGCAATAACAAATTATCAATTTTATGACATTGAAATATTTTATAGTAACTGGATGAACTCGTAAACATAAAAAAACACCAAGCAAGGCTCGGTCCACCAGGTACTAACTGACTTAAATGAACTTGAAAATTAATCAAATATAATATAAGCTCATCTTATCGATAGTATCAGATGTTTACTTTAGCATAAATAATGTACAAAATATTTTGTAAATATTATTTTACTTTGACATATTTAGGGTCTAAAACATTCACTCAATATATTTTTATTTTTTATTAGCATTTTAAAATCGATTATGTCTTATATCAAAGACAATGTTAAAGCAGAGATCCATTCAAGACAAGGACTAATGAGAAATTATTCCGGCCAAGTGGAAAGAGATAAGAGAGTTCTAAAGTTGTTCACAGACAAATTTTGATTTGTCAAAGTTTCCTCTAATATTCAATAAACATAGCAATTCTTTATATTGTAATATCAACATTTTCACTTACCATCACATTTTGTGCATTAGATCCCAAACATTTATATACAGCGTGTTTTTTTAAATTGTATCTTTGTTTATTTAAAACTCAAATGAACATTAATATTCAGATTGGTAGAAGCTTCTTACACAAATGGGGGAAGTATTTTTGACATTTAAATGTCATACTCTCATCAACCCTAACTTGAAAATCTTAAATAGCAAGACTCTTTACAAAGCAAGGAGTGGGGGTTGATGAGGTTATGATATTTTTATGTAAAAAAAATAATTCCCCTATCGGCTATAGACATTTACAAAAACTGAATACTAAACTTGATTTTAGCTTTAAAATAAAATAAAGATGCAACTTAAAAAAACCTATATACACAAACACACACACACACACACACACAAACTAATCCTTACATGCAGGTTAAACCAAAGAGCCAGTTTCCGGCCTGTTTCTGCCAGTGCTCCGATCAGTCACGCTGCCTGGTGTGATAACACACAAACATATCGAAAAGAGCAAGTTCCGCCGAACTCAAGATTTTAATAATTTTATAGAAAACCCCCGTTTTAATGAATGTTTTTATAATTTGTTGTATAATTACATATTGAAATGTGAATTAGGTAAAGAATCTCTTCCTATGAACTGGAATCTTGGATGCCTTAAGAAACTACTTATCTTAAGCTAATTAGTAAGGCTGTGGGTTATGAGGTTATAAAATAAAACTACCAAGAGGAACGTGACGGGGCAAAATCGTACAGAAAAGTACGATTTAGTCCCACTCGGTTTGTATAGCCCCATCAATGATCAAGTATCTTTACGAAAAAATTATCAGAAATTATACCATTTTAACTTCACCTCCTCATACCAGGGTTCTTGCAGACCTGGAACGCCATTTAAGGTCATGAAACATCAGGAAAATTGGTTTAGGGTCAACGACGTTTTATAAAACGCTGAAAGTCAGGGAAAATCTCTTAAAATCAACTTAAGTTATGGAATAAATTGGAAAAACATTTAGCGTTCGGTAACATGATAGAGAAGATATTGTCAATGTTGGAGTAAAATAGTCCCCCCCCCCAAATATATATATATATATATATATAGTGTGTGTGTGTGTGTGTGTGTGTGTGTGTGTGTGTGTGTGTGTGTTTGTGTGTGTGCGTGCGTGCGTGCGTGCGTGCGTGCGTGCGTGCGTGCGTGCGTGCGTGCGTGCGTGCGTGCGTGCGTGAGTGCGTGCGTGCGTGCGTGCGTGTGTGTGTGTGTGTGTGTGTTTAAGGAAGTCACAATGTAAAAAAATATGCAAATGCCAGAGAAATTAAAAAGAAATTCGTCAGGGGTTTATAATACACAATAAATGATATGATATAAAATCGACATAAAATACTGTACAGAACTCTGATACATTCCTTGTATTCACTTCCACAATTATGTTATGTTTTGAGTAGTACGATATAGTCCCTCCTGCTGTACGGTGTAACTTCTACCCTTGTAGCTATTTCATACAACGACTCTTTTTAATAAATATCGTATCAAAATATGAAGATTAGAATAAATCTTTTTCCTTTGTGTGCGACTTTTTTTGGTAGCTAATGAACCAAAATAGATGGTTTTTGCACTTTCATAAATATGAACACGAAATTGACTTATCTACAGCCATTCTCGCCTAAGTGTTTGGCACAGCCCCGTTCTTCTTAACTGTAGGCTAAAACACAGGTTGATTATCCTCCGGAAATAATTACTGTAGTTTGAATGTTTATTCATGAACATATATAATAATATAGAATTTTCAAGTTGTTGTAATTGAACTATGGTTTCACGCTTTACTTGTTTGTTTACTTTGAATTTATTAAATATGATGGATCTCACTTTACAAACACTCACTTTACTTACAAACAAAAACCCCGTGATTTTGATTCACTTTGTTTGAACATATAAAATCGGAAAAGCGGGTTGGCTTGAATGTCAAAACCAGGTATGGCTAATAAATGTTACTTATAACTTGGGAGTATTTTTACCCCCTCTCAAGATTTTAACTCAAATACTGTCTTCGCCAAAATAGATTCAAGGAATGTTGCACTAATTTAATCGACATTAACATTTAAAATTTTAACATTATTGTATGGCTATATTTTTATTGATTCATTAGCATTACAACTCGGTTAGTATAAAAATAATAATTAGATTATTGAAATTAGATGACAGTTTGATAAAATAATTCCGATTCCAACGTGGTAATTAATTTCCTCTACCTGACAGCTTTATTGTAATTATTAAGGTTTAAGGCGAAATGAATGCTACGAGTATTATTGAATTGTAAGATCAGCTTATTGAAACGCATCTTTGAAGAGTTGGCTGATTTCTGTGATTTTATCACGTTGAGATGGGCGGCCGAGTCTAGTGGTAATTTGAAGATGAAATTCAGCGGCTTAACCAGATTTGATTCCCTAAGATTAGCTTTCCCCTCGTCCAGATTATCGTTGGAAAATATGTCCTAACAATTTATGTTAATATAAGTTTTTTTTTTAAATACTAGCTCTCTGCAACAAGAGCTAGTTTTTATATTCAATAGTTTAAAATACCTCAAATGATTAATTGTTTAATATTAAAGCCGCGCAAGCGCTTTAACATTTATTGTTTAACAGTAAGTGGAAACTGTTTGCGCGGCATCTAACTGGCGCTCACACAGGGCGAGAAGTTTCGCGGCTGAGGAAAACGTCAGAGCTGAGGTGGTAAGGTAAGGCGACAGTGTTGTGGTAGGTTATACTCACCACAATTTGGTTTACACCGTAAAGTAAGCTCGAAAAAAGTAAGTAATTTAGTGTATTGAAACGTAGGAAACATTGTTTTAGGTCCACTGATTCCCAAGATGCTGAGAGTTGTATATTGACATCCTACGTTATGTAGCAGAGGCAATGAGAACTGCAAAAACAAGGAACATTCTTTAGTTTTTTACAGATCAGGTGGAGAAAATAGAGAGATGCTAACTTTGACTGATGACTGTTCAAACGTGGACACGCACTCCTCAGCTGTTTATTAAACATTGTTTATTATTTCCAGTTGATCTATTTTTTTTTATTTGTGGCCTTAGGGAAAATTTCATAAAAAACCTGATTTTTTTGCTATGATGTGCTCACTAAGATGCAATCATCTATTTGTATTTATGAGTGTCAAACTTATGATTTACTGAAAAATTACTAATTAAATCAAGCTAGATAATGTCTGTTGGAAAAAAACACCAGCGAATCACAGAGATACAAAGTTTATTCTTGTAAACGAGAAGAGGAGGAAATTGTTTGTTACTTGGATTATGAGGAGAGTTGTAAATACAAAAATGTTGGACACTTTTCCTTCGCTGGAGTCATCGGTGCATTCATCTTCGGTATCTCAAATACCCCCGTTACAGCAGACCTGCATACTCAGCGAATTTAAATGCAAAACAGCATATTTCACTTAATCACTTTATTAAGACAGGTACCTCATTAGAGGACGTTACCCTGAATATGAGTGAAGGATGAGTGTGATGATCGTGATGATAGTGGCGCGATCTTGTAGCCTTGTTACTGACTAAGGTTGGCATGTTCCTTAGACAGGATTGTTAATTAATAGCCCAACAACCAATGGCAGCTGGCTCCAGAAACAACCCTTTCAATCCAACATAGCGAGATTCAACATGTTTTTGTAAGATCCATAAGAATAACATGGGGAATGAGTATGCAGGTTTGCTACTACGGGTATATTAAAACTGGGTGGTTTTAATTCAATATTTAGTTGACCTGAACTAGAAGAAGCCATTTACCAAGTTTTATCAAGATATGTTGAGAAATAAGCGAGATATAGAATTTTCTTTATTTCCCATAAGGCTAACTAATATTGGGACAACTTACTGTGTTTACCACTTACAATATCTCAGAAACCAATGGACATAGAGCAGTGCTTCAAAATACTAAATTGTTTGTTTTTTTAGCTGAATTCAATAATGCTAGCAAAAATTGGATAATTTTTAATTTTCTATGTAAAACACTCAAAAAACCCATTTTTGGGGGTTTACCCCCCTTTACCCCCCCTTCCGGTGGTCCGATCGGGCTGGTTCACGAACTCGTTCGAGTGATTACCACTTAACACGTCTCTACCAAATTTCATTAAGATCGGACTACATTTACGGCCGCTAACGTGTTAACAGACATATATATATATATATATATATATATATATTGATAAGATTAGTTTTCATAACAAGTACCCTTTTTTTATTTAAAAAATTATTTTATTTTTAAATAAAATAATTTTTTAAATAAAAAAAAGGGTACTTGTTATGAAAACTAATCTTATCACTATATTAGTAGCCCTAATCATCCACAATTACTCTAATATATATATATATATATATATATATATATATATATATATAAATTCGAACGAATAGTGTTTTTTGCTTCTGGGGGCCCCAAAATGAAAAGTTAACATGGTCTCGGGCTCAGGTCTTACCATAAGACCTACAGTAATAGCTTATTCCTTTAAGGAAATTCGCTAAAAACATCAATCATCGCCATTACCACTTCGTTCATTGCATATATTTTCAGACGGGGTCTTGAAAATATGGGGAAATCCCAGTGCCGTAACAGATTTTTTCGCCCCCCTCCTCGAAAACTTATTTTTCAGGCCCCCCATGAGTTATTGTGGACCACCGGATACAGCATAAGCAGTTTTTTTTCTGTAAATTATGGGGGATTTTAAAATCCTTGTCATTTGAATCAACTCAGAGAGGGGAAAGTATCAATTTCATATTATTTATCTACGACCATTGCAATAATCACCAACAACGATGTTACAACTAATGTCATAATGAGGCCCATTATTGAACAAAATACAAACCCGTTGCAAAGAGTTAACTTTATGCAACACGTTTCACTTTATGATACAGGTTCTAGACCAATGGGAGCGCGGCATTTGATGAAATTAGTGTCATAATGACAATTACGCAATTCGCACATCAGCTGATTGTTGCATTACGATTCATGTTTGTGTTAACTTATCCCATCAGCTGATTGTTCCACAACGATTCGTGGTTAAGTCTGCTTATGTACATAATTAGTAAAAGACATGAGTTTTGTTTAACTTCGGGGAACATTTTGTCGTATTTTGTTGGCCTTAGATAAAGTAGTGTATGCAACGATTGTATTATGCCTTTAAGCCACTCGTGAGATATTTACAATCGCGGCTTAAAGATATCTATTCTTCTATACCTATAAAAGGCAAAGCCCTCACTCATCACTCACTCATCACTAATTGTCAAACTTCCCAATAACCCAGAAAGCTGAAATTTGGTACACTGTTTCTTTAGGCATTAAATAGGAAAACTAGTTTTCAAGCTGATCTGACCCTTGGACACCCTCTCAAAGATCCCATATTATCCTTATGGCAGAATATAAATTGATGAAATGTTTTATATTTATATTTAAACAGATGTGAAAAAGCAAGAAATTTAGTAGAGAACTAGCAGTTGCCCGTGGCTTCGCTCACGATAAAAATTGTAACTCCCTGCTGCCTAAATGAAGATAGGGCCACATACGAGTTTATGATTACACAGATGAGATACAAAAACGAATGATTACTTTAAGTTAACTAACTAAACTACATCTATTTTTTATGTAGTACATATAATCTAAATATTCAATCAACAAAACAACCAAAAAACCATTATGATTGTAACAGAATTGTAAATCAGCTGTATCAGTATGTGAAGCTTGAACCATCTGCTTGTTGAATGAACATTGAAAACTAAACAAAAGGTCATCCATTTCATTTACTTAGGAAAACTTATAAACTTCGACCTCACCATAAAGACCTCACCAAGACCCCTTAAAAGTTAGAATTAAAAAAACGTTCTTAGCGGATCCTTACGCCATAAAGAACGTCCATGCAAATGTCCAAGGTTGTAAGACAAGTAGTTTGGGCTTGTAAGACAAGTGTAAGTGCAGTGATAGGTCAGTGGTATTGGACAAATGTAAAGAAGGTAAACTTTCATTAACCATAAAGATGTTTTCAGGAATCTGCAAAGACCGCAGGTCTGCTGTGACTGGAGTTATTCTATTACTGCCCCTCGCAGGAGGTATTTCTATTTGGTCTCACTGTACTATACATGCGAGCAGATTCAGTGCCCCACCGACAAAGCCCTCAAGTGTGTCACTGCCCTAGGAACGCTTACGCCCAATATCGTCAGATATGCTCGCATGTGTGGTATTGAGTGGCACTTAAGGCAGGATATAAATGCCCCCGTCGCAGCAGACCAAGTAGACCGTTTTTCTGTTTCATGAAAGTATATGTACGTAAAACGTAGAATATTCCCTTGATTTAATGCCAAAAAAAGTTCTAAAGTTTTTAGGGTCTATCCTGAACAAAAAATACCCCCGTTGCAGCAGACCTCCAGACTTTGTGCATGACCTTATCTTAATTGAATGAGTATGCAGGTCTGTTGCAACAGTCATGCAGACATTTTGTGGTTTTAAAACAATATCATGTGAATCTGAACCATAAAAGCCACATACCAAGTTTTATCAAGGTATGATGAGTAGTAGCCGAGATATAGAATTTTTCTTATTTTACATGAGGATAAAATAGGGACAATGTACTGTGTTTTCCGCTTTGGATATCGTTTAAATGTTGTTTTTTGCTTCTGGGAGCCCCAAAGTGAAAAGTTATCATGGCCTCAGGCTTAGGTATTGCCATGAGACGACATATGGTAATAGTTTATTCCTTTAAGGAAATTCGCTAATTCCGTCAATGAAATTCGTTAAAAGACAAAAGCAAAGTCTTTTTTTCTAATGTTGTACGTAAAATAAATGGTTTAAATTAGCTCTTTCAATAACAGCTGTTACAGGGAAGAAAAGTCTTTAAATTATCTCTAGTCAGTAATTTATTTTATGTTCTATTCCTGACAGCTGATTTGACATACTATTTTTTTTACTTTTTACATTATTTGTATTCTAACTCACAGCTGTGTGATTTTTTTGGAAAGCACGTTTAATTTTTCTCTTCGATATTTCGGGACAATATTTGACTCAAACTATTATTTTTTGTGTATGTCTAGTTGCAATTTGTTAAAACCCGTTTCTTTTGTTATTTGCAATAGTTTTTGTGCCGTGGAGTTCAAATGTAGGTAATTTAATCGTAATTGTATTCATAACCTGCCTAGTTTGTTTTTGTTTACCCTACAGACAATGATGAATAGTATAATAAACGATAACACAACGGAAAGTGCTATTCAGCTTAGTTCCTCTGATCATCTTAAGGAACATAACTATGCCTTTGATGAAAACTCTGCCTTAAAAGGACAAACTGAGGGAATTAATCAGCCTCCCTTCTCAGCAACGAACAACTCAGCCAGCAACAGTAACTGGCAAACTGTTCCTAAGCGCAGGACTCACGATGCGCTATCCACTGGAGGACGAAAAAAGTCAAAACAAGAACCTTCTCCATCGTGTGGTATCATTACCCAAAACTGTTTTGAGGTCTTAAATTCAGAAAACGACAACATGGGAGACGATGTCCAAGTCGCCCAAAATAGAGAACCAAAGCCTCCACCTATTTTTGTTCCTAAAGTAGGTAATGTTCCAGCCATGATCAATTCTTTCAAAACAGTTGTTGCAAGTGGCGATTTTACTTACAAATGCATAAGTCAAAATTCAGTGAAAGTTCTCCTAAGTTCTGCTGAAACTTATAGGAAACCTGTTAGGAAACTAAATGAAGCTAATATAAGTTTCCACACGTATCAACTGAAGCAGGAACGTGCTTACAGAGTAGTCTTGAAACATATGCATTATTCCGTTGACACGAACGATGTGAAGGAGGCGCTGAGTCAGCTAGGTCACACCGTGAGAAATATTACCAATGTTCTCAATAAATCAACTAAGGAACCGTTATCCATGTTTTTTTTAAAGATTTGGAGGCAAGTTCAAACAATAAAGATATCTTTGCCGTACAGTATTTGTTGCATGCTAAAGTAACCTTTGAGGCCCCTTACAAAAAGAAGGACATTGTCCAATGCAAACGATGCCAGCAGTATGGACACACAAAAAGCTACTGTAGACATCCCTTCAGATGTGTCAAATGTGGAAAAGATCACGAAACTGCCAAATGTACCAAGGATAATTCTACTCCGGCAGTGTGTGCCTTGTGTGAGGGGAATCACCCAGCGAATTACAAGGGATGCAAAGTTTTTAAGGACATTCAAAACCGCACATTTCCTCCATTGAGGGAAAAAACACCTTTCCGAAAGAACGGTCTACTTCTCCAAGTTATCGTCGACCAGGATTGTCGTATGCCGCAGCAACCAGCAATGCTGAAGTAAGTGATAGTAATGTAAATAATCCTTCTAACACTGTTGACTCACACACACCAGATGAGTTACACCGCGAGGTAGCCTCAAATGATAGTTTATCTCAAACAATCAGTGCTTTTTTTGGTAGGTTTGAAAAGCTTTTCATGAAACAATCTCAACAAATAGGTGCTTTGCTAAACCTACTTTCCAACGTTCTCCAAAAGCTCAACTAATTCACGAATCAGTTCTTAAAGATAGCCTTATGGAATGCTAACGACTTGGCACAACATTGCCAAGAATGAAAACTGTTTATTTCTACTAATAAATTGGACTTGCTACTAATTACAGAACACATTTCACAAATCTAAGTTATTTTAAAATTCCTGGTTTTACCCTGTATCACACAAACCACCCTAATGGTGCTGCGCATGGTGGTACTGCAATATTAATAAAGACTTGCATCGGTCATTATGAACATCCCAAATACCAACTGGATTACTTACAGGCTACGAGTGTAACTGTGGAAGATATGCACGGTTCAATGACATTTTCATCAGTCTATTGCCCGCCCAGACACAATATTAGTCATCAACAATTTACTGACTTTTTCAATTCCCTTGGGAATAGGTTTCTATCTGTTGGGGATTATAACAGCAAACATCAAATGTGGGGGTCAAGGGTAACTAATCCACGAGGTAGGCAACTCTATAAGACAATAACGGAAAATAATTTAAGTTACATGTCTACTGGTGAACCTACATATTGGCCAACAGATATAAATAAACTACCTGACCTGTTGGATTTTTTTGTAACCAAAGGTATTGCAGATAACTATCTTCACACTGACTCGTGCCTGGACTTATCATCAGATCATTCACCCATAATTTTAAATGTTAGTACATCCATAACCATGACAGAAAACCCTCCAACCTTGTGCAATAAAAACACGGACTGGAATTTCTTTCGTGACAATCTTTCTGATGCCATTAATCTAAATATTTCCCTGAAAACTCCGGATGACGTAGACAATTCGGTAGAAACTTTTACACAATTGGTTCAACAGTCAGCAAGGCTCGCGACTCCTGACCTTGAAAGTCGAAGAAATAAGCAAGGAATAAACTACCCCCTTTTCATTAAAGAAAAATTGGCAATAAAGCGGCGTCTAAGGAGAATATGGCAAAACTCAAGAAATCCTATTGACAAAACGAACCTTAATAGGGCATCGCGGCAATTGACAGCTATGTTGAAAAAACTCAAAAATGATCAATTTAGTGATTTTACATATAACCTTT
This sequence comes from Flexamia atlantica, assembly GCA_035578135.1. Classification (NCBI taxonomy): domain Eukaryota; kingdom Metazoa; phylum Arthropoda; class Insecta; order Hemiptera; family Cicadellidae; genus Flexamia; species Flexamia atlantica. The sequence continues at coordinate 35,165,670 of JAQJVK010000006.1, forward strand.
CCCCGTCAGAGGCGACGAACTACTCATTGTGGAGGGTCACAAAAAGCTTCAAGCAACCGAAAACCCCAGTTCCTCCAATCCAAAAGCCTGATAACTCATGGGCAAAAAGCACCCAGGACAAATGTGACGTATTTTCTTCCTATTTTGAAAATGTCTTTAAGCCCAATGAGACTGGTATTGACATCAGTCACGAAATTGACGAGCTGCTTGGCTCCCCTAACCAAATGGACCTGCCGATTGAACCTGTTACAACGAATGAAAAAAGGTCCATTATTCACAAAGAGTTAAATCCAAGCAAATCTCCTGGATTTGACTTAATAACTGGAAAGGTACTAAAGGAGCTTCCTGCAATAGCCTATGTATTGTTAACTTTCATTTTCAATGTCATTTTGAGATTGGAATACTTCCCTACCCAATGGAAATTGTCTCAGGTCGTTGTTATTCAGAAACCTGGGAAACCCCCTCACCAAGTTTCATCCTGCAGGCCAATTAGTCTTCTACCAGTGCTATCAAAGGTTTTTGAAAAAGTACTATTAAAACGCTTGTTGCCAATAATTAATGATAGAGACTTGATTCCCAGCCATCAATTTGGATTTCGTAGGCAACATTCAACGATTGAGCAAGTCCATAGGGTGTCCAATATAATAAGAGAAGAAAAGATATTGCACGGCTGCATTCTTAGATGTGAGCCAGACTTTTGACAAGGTATGGCATAAAGGTTTATTGTACAAATTAAAGAAATCTCTTCCACACACGTTTTATAACATCTTGCGGTCGTATTTAAGTAATAGAGTTTTCCAAATCAAGCTGAAGAATGTGCTGTCCGATTTCTGTCGAATAGAGTCGGGGGTTCCTCAAGGCAGTGTGCTTGGCCCTGTTTTATACATATTGTATACGTCAGATCTGCCAACAAGCTATGGAACAAATACCGCAACTTTTGCGGATGACACTGCGATATTGGTATCGCATTTCAATGCAGTGACTGCTTCAATAATATTACAAAGAAGCTTAAATCATATCTCTGAATGGCTTAAGAGATGGCGAATTAAAGTCAATGAAGGCAAATCGGCTCATATAACATTTACCCTAAAAAGCGGAACATGCCCTGCAGTGTCATTGAACAATGTTCTTCTGCCACAAGTTAATGAAGTTAAGTATCTAGGTATGCACCTAGATAGAAGACTAACTTGGAAACCTCATATTTGGAACAAACGGCTACATCTTAAATTAAATTACACGAAGTTATCCTGGCTCCTCAACCAAAATTCAAAATTATCTGTTGAAAACAAAATTTTACTGTACAAAGTTATGTTGAAACCAATTTGGACATATGGCATACAACTGTGGGGAACTACTAGTGATTCTAACATTCAAATTATTCAACGTTTTCAATCCAAATTCATCCGTTCAGTGTTACAAGCGCCTTGGTATGTCAACAACCGTACTCTTCACAACGATACCGGCATCCCCTCTGTTGTTGCGGAAATTGAACGCTACACGGAAAAGTATCTTCCAAAATTGGACAATCACCCTAATCACCTTGCAATAAATTTACTTGACAACAGTTACCACATTTATAGACTGAAACGCCATTGCACCCTTGACTTGACAACACGTTTCAAGTAATCAAAATTAATGTGCTCAAAAATTATCTTGATGTGTTGTTAACTTTGTTAGATTTGCCACTGGACAAATACTAACTCATGTCATTCCTTAATTCATCAAATTTGCTTATTGTTTGTAATCAAACAGATTGTAAATAAGTATATTGATAAAAAATAAAACATTTGTATTCTGCCACAAGCCAAACTTGGTCGAGATAAAATAAAATTCGTGTTTTAGGATTTTGCAGTTTGATTTCAAAAGTACTTGTGATTTAATAAATTGCCTAAATATCAAACCTTTTATACTACTTCCTTCCTTGATCTACTTGCTCCCTTTTTTCCTACTTCCCTTGTTCCTTTTTTTCTACTTGATGAGTAGATTCCATGAGCAAATGGATTATGTACGAAAACTAACGATGGATTAAATGCTACTTTTATATAGTACATAAAAAATTAGTATTATAAACCAAAACGTAAAACTGAATGAAATCATTAAACATCTGTAGCGACGAATCCATCAGTGAAGGTAACTACCATCTGCTTGGAACACTGAAAATGTAAACAAAACGTCATCCCCTTTAATTATTATGGGGAAACTTGGTTGAAATAAAATAAAACTCGGTTTTTAGAAGCTTGCTATTTAATTTCAAAAACACGTACGCTAGTTTTAAGCAGTCTAAAACCTTCTCATATGTGCATACTACACAGGAAAAACGTTTCAGCCATAACAGTACTCTAGTTTTTGCGTGAAAAGCTGTCTAAAGTGTGATGTTGAGCGTTACCAACATCGTGACGTAAATTGAGATAAGGCTTGATTCGGATTCTGTGACCTTCAAAACGCAAAAATAACCTAAAATTTCATAATTCTAAGCAATGTACAGACAAAACTCTAATTTTATTTATATAGATGTCAAACCAGCTGACAGGAACAGAACATAAATTAAATCACTAACTAGAGATACTGATAAGACCTTTCTTCCCTGTTACAGCTGTTATTAAAATAGCTAATTTAAACCATTTATTTTATCTACATCTTTAGAAATAAATACTTTGCCTTTGTCTTTTAGCGAATTTCATTGAGGGAATTATTACCATAGGTCTCACATCATTACCCGAGACCATGATAACTTTTCATTTTGGAGCTCCCAGAAGCAAAAACACTATTCTAACTATATTTAAAGCTGAAACACAGTACATTGTCCCTATAGAAAAATTCTATATCTCGGTTATTACTCAACATATCTTGATAAAACTTGGTATGTGGCTTTTTTGGTTCAAATTCACCTGATATTGTTTTAAAACCAAATTTTTGCTTGACTGTTGCAGTAAACCTGCATACTAATTCCCCATGTTATTCTTATGGAAGAAATAAAATAAGGTCATGCACATAGTCTGGAGGTCTGCTGCAACGGAGGTATTTTTATGTTCAATATAGACCCTAAAAACCTTCGAATTTTGTTGACATTAAATCAAGGCAATTTCTACGTTTTACGTACATATACTTTCATGAAACAGAAAACTGCTTTAGGATTCTCTAAGTACGCAAGGTCTGCTGCGACGGAGATATGTACATTCCTGCTAAAGGGTCACTATATAACTGAAGGGGCGCTGAATCTGCTCACATGTATAATAGTACAGGGAGGCCAAATAGAAATACCTCCTGCGGGGGGCAGCAGTAGAATAACTCCAGTCGCAGGAGACCCGCGGACTTTGAGGATTCCTGAAAACATATTTCTGGTTAATGAAAGTTCATCTTCTTTATATTTGTCCAATACCACTGACCTATCACTGCACAGCCCAAACTAATTGACTTAGAACCTTAGACATTTCCATGGACGATCTTAGGGGCGTAAGCATTAGTTAAGAACGGTTTTTTTTAATTCGAAGTTTTAAGGGGTTTTGGCGGGGTCGAAGTTTATAAATTTTCCTACGCAAGTGGAATGGATGATCCTTTGTTTAGTTTTCAATGTTCATTCAACAAGCAGGTGGTTCAGCTTCACATACGGATACGGTTTTATAGCTGATTTGTAATTTGGTTACTTTCATAATGGTTTATGGTTGTTTTGTTGATTTTTAGGTGATATGTACTATATAAAAGTTAAATTTAGTTTAGTTAGTTAAATTAAAGTCGTCATTCTTTTTTGTACCTTTTCTGTTTAAACATAAACTCAGTATGTGGCCGTTTTTATCTTGAGCGAAGTCATGGACACTAGTTCATGCTGCTAGTTCATGATAAAATCGTTGGATGAACTACTATTTTAAGTAAATGAGTATTATAAACAAACTTCTCATTTAGTTGTTTTTCACTACATTTATTTAGTAAAGTACATTCTTCATCAATTTGTTGATCTCTACCAAATATTATAGTTGTGTTTTTTCTGTCGTCGTCACACGAGCCAGAGCGTCTTTGTGCTCTTCAGCCAACTTAATGGTCAAATCCAACAATGGAAGCGTCAGCAACGTCTTGAGGTGTGTGTTGAAAAAGTAGTCCATGTGGTCAAAGTTCTTAACGGTATAGATGACCCTGGGAGGTCGGTGGGGCAGCTGCTTGGCTAGCCACTCCACATCCTGCAACGTTGTGTATCAGCTCAATGTTTGTATACATGTGGTCAAAGTTCTTAACGGTATCGATGACCCTGGGAGGTCGGTGGGGCAGATGCTTGGCTAGCCACTCCACATCCTGCAACGTAGTGTATCAGCTCAATGTTTATATACATGTGGTCAAAGTCCTTGACCGTATCGATGACCCTGGGCGGACGGAGGGGCAGCTGCTTGGCTAGCCACTCCACATCCTGTAACGTAGTGTATCAGGTCAATGTTTGTATACATGTGGTCAAAGTCCTTGACCGTATCGATGACCCTGGGCGGACGGAGGGGCAGCTGCTTGGCTAGCCACTCCACATCCTGCAACGTAGTGTATCAGCTCAATGTTTATATACATGTGGTCAAAGTCCTTGACCGTATCGATGACCCTGGGCGGACGGAGGGGCAGCTGCTTGGCTAGCCACTCCACATCCTGCAACGTAGTGTATCAGGTCAATGTTTGTATACATGTGGTCAAAGTCCTTGACCGTATCGATGACCCTGGGCGGACGGAGGGGCAGCTGCTTGGCTAGCCACTCCACATCCTGCAACATAGTATATCAGCTCAATGTTAATGTCTTCATCTCACTTGCTATATATCTCCAAAATAACTAAGATTTGCCAGCAAATGTTATGATTACTGATAACTTTATTTGTTTACGTTTTCGTTGTTTATTTCGTTGTTAACATGGCAACTCAAAAGACCCTATGTTATTTTTTTCGATTTTGAAATTAATTTATTAAGTTATTAGATTTTTCAGGCCAAGTAACCTACTTGAAAATTTGTTTTTGAGTCAGAAATTAGTTACGCCCAGACTTTTAAGGAAATACTCGGAGCAGTTTTTAACATAATTGTGCAAACACACACGCTCGCAAGAACGATAACACTGCTCATACAAGAGTATAGGATTTAGCTTTGAATATTAAAAATGACCATCATTAAAGAAGATACCGAATTAAGGTTAAAGTGGTATGTACAAAATACATATAGACAAATAGTCTGGAAAAAGGAAGATATAGCTATCCATGATATGAAAACTTATACAGGGTGTTTTTTTTTAACTTGCTTCTTAATTTATTCAGAAACAAAAATAAATTTTTGTTTTCTGTTTTCTGGAAACGTCTACCAACGCAGGGGGAAGTCAATTTCACAGGAAAACTTTGTCTCCCCAACTACCCCCTTCTCACCCCAACCCCTAACTTAAAATTTTCAAATGGCAACATACCCTTTGTGACATATCAAATTAAAGAGCACAAAAAAAAGAAAAAATTTGGTGGAAGTAAAATTAAAATTGCCTCATGCGTTCTCGAGATATTCAGTTTTTAAGGGTGTTTTTCGTTTAACTTCAAATTTTTATCATTTAAAAATTAACATAGACATAAATATGATGTTAGCGGGAAACATCTAATTAATGACAGGGGAATGTGTGGTGAACTCAAAATCAACCCTTATTTCACCCCCTTCCCCCGAATCCTATGTTGAAGATAGAGACTTACCCCAAGTGATATATCAAATTAAAGGGTATGAAAAAACTAGATTTGTTGCAAAAACTAAACTGAGATCCAATACAGAATTTTTTTAAATCCTCGTATTTTACAATCTGACAATCGATTTAAGTGCAAATTATTTTAAATTCTGTAGCTAACCGGTATCGAAGAGATTTATCTATCCAGCCATAATTTTTTTGCAGGAAGAATGAATTTAAAATAATTTGCACTTAAATTGATTGTCAGATCGTAAAATATGAGGATATCAAAAATTCTGTATTTGATCTCAGTTTAGTTTTTGCAATAAATCTAGTTTTTCATACCCTTTAATTTGATATATCACTTGGGGTAAGTCTCTACCTTCAACATAGGATTTTGGGGGAGGGGGTGAAATAAGGGTTGATTTTGAGTTCACCACACATTCCCCTGTCATTAATTAGATGTTTCCCGCTAACATCATATTTTTGTCTATCTTAATTTTTAAATGATAAAAATTTGAAGTTAAACGAAAAACACCCTTAAAAACTGAATATCTCGAGAACGCATGAGGCAATTTTAATTTTTCTTCCACCAAACTTTTCTTTTTTTGTGCTCTTTAATTTGATCTGTCACAAAGGGTATGTTGCCATTTGGAAATTTTAAGTTAGGGGTTGGGGTGTGAAGGGTGTAGTTGGGGGACAAAATTTTCCTGTGAAATTGACTTCCCCCTGCGTTGGTCGACGTTTCCAGAAAACAGAAAACAAAAATTTATTTTTGTTTCTGAATAAATTAAGAAGCAAGTTTTTAAAAAAACACCCTGTATACTGTGACAATAATAATATTGTAAGGTTTGGGACAGTAGGTTTAAGATATCTTGTATGAATAGTTAGTTATTAACCTAAAGAATTTTGATTTCCTTAGAAATAGTTTTTCCTTACTTACCAAAGGGTGGCACAGGTCGTCATGGTCACTGTATATGAAGTAGATTGGTGTATCGATGTTTTCGAGGTCATACTTAGGAGGCAATGGATTTTGGTCGTACCGCAATTTGTTCTCTTTGATTCCATAGTCAAATTTTTGAAGCTTATCTTTAACAACAAATTCCTCATAATCAACTATTAAAACCCTTATGCTTTTACTATACACGCAAAATTACATTAATGTGAGATCGAATACTACCTAGATTGAAGATGTATTAAAGTGAATATAATTTACATTGAAATGAAATGAAAGATACTTGAAATGAAATGAAATATACTTGAAATGAAATGAAATATACTTTATTTCCTAAAAAATTATAAATATATACAATTTCACAACTTAAATATAGGAGAGTCTACATGGGCGTATAGCCTGTGTGTAGACCCATTGCCAATCAGAGACCAAATAAAAATTAAGGAATTAAAAAAAAGGGCACTTATTTTTAGTTTGGATTAAATTCAATTTATGATAACAATGAGTGGCCGGAATTAAACGTTGCATGCAGTTTCATTTTAATTCAATGGTATATATCAGATTGAGCGTCGTCATTGGGGGTGGAGAGATCGGAGTAGTGTAGGGATCGGCGGTCAAGCCGGGCCCAGCGCGATAACGGCCTCGCATTCCTCAGTACCCAAAGAGATAAGCCAATGAATGAGATGTTTTTTAAAAGATGAAAGGGGCGTAATATTAAAAAGGTTTCAATTATTATACCTCTGACACATATTCGATAAACAATGTTTGAAATAAAAAAAGAATTTGTTTGAGAAAGGGTTTTGTTTATTGCGGTACCATGATGCCAACATTCCTAGAAAAATGGGTATTATGATCGTGCGAAATTTTATCAAAAATGTTTTCAGAGTGTTTGTACATATGAACCACGAGAAATTTAATGTATAATTGACGGACCATGAGAACACCAATTTCTGAAAAGAGATTTTCTGTAGGATATCTTTTATATTTTTTAAAAGCAACTTTCAGTATTGATTTTTGTATGACAAAGAGAGGTTGTAAAATTGCTTTGTATTCACCGCCAAAAGCAATTATACCAAATGAAATTAAAGATTGGACATATGCAAAGTAAGCACATTTAAGTTCGTCTTCGTTTAGAATATCTCTCAGTAGTCTAAAAGCATAAATGTATTTGCGTACTTTGGACTTTGAAAATTCGACGTGATCAGACCATTTTAAATTTGAATCAAAAATTATTCCTAAATATTTATATGAAGAGACTTTTTCAATATGGCTGCAAGAACAAGTGTTATTCAAATGGTTTCCACAGACATGAATGGCTAAATCATTAAGTTGATAATCAGTTCTTTTACGCAATGAAATTGACATGCATTTTGTTATTGAAACATTTAGTCCAGTCAAAAAACTTTAAAAAATGGCCCAACCTGGAAATAATTCCGTTGATTTTGAAACTTTGCACACTTATTTAGAAGTACCTAAGGATGAAAATACCAAAAGTCCTGGAAAATATGTGGCGAGCTCTAGTGGCAATTGATGGCAACAGGGTACTTTTCTTGGTTTTTCGTAAAAATCTCGAGAACCGTTGGTCAGAGGTGAGAACTTTAAATGTACAAAAAAAAGCTTATTAAATTTGCTACAAAATGATGTGGTACATTTTCTTTGTACTCCTAACGGTTACCGAGTTATAGGGCGCCAAAAATAAGGATATTTTCACGATTTTCCCCTAAAAATGAGAAAAATTTAGTTTTTTTAGTTTTTAACGTATGAAAATAAAAATTATCTAATTTTGGGTGGGCACCATTAAATTCAGCTTAAAAAACCAAACAAATTAGTATCCTGAATCATTGCTTTATGTCCGTTGGTCACCGAGATAATGGAGGCGGTAAACACCCCTTACATTGTACCTATGTAATCCTTATGGGAAATAAAAAAAAGTTCTATATCTCGCTTATTTCGCAACATATCATAGTAAAACTTGATTCGTGGCTTGATATAGTTGGGAAACATCGTATTAGAGCCTAAAATCCTCAATTTTCACATTAACGTGTCAGCAAACCTGCATTCTCTATTGTTCGTATTATTCTCTTGCAGATGAGTATGTAGGTTTGCTGACACGTAAATGTGAAAATTGGGGATTTTAGGCCCTAGTACGATACATCTCAACTATATCAAGCCACGAATCAAGTTTTTCTATGATATGTTGCGAAATAAGCGAGATATAGGACTTTTTTATTTCCCATAAGGATTACATAGGTACAATGTAAGGGGTGTTTACCGCCTCCATTATCTCGGTGACCAACGGACATAAAGCAATGATTCAGGATACTAATTTGTTTGATTTTTTAATTTGAATTTAATGGTGCCCACCCAAAATTAAATAATTTTTATTTTCATACGTTAAAAACTAAAAAAAACTAAATTTTTCTCATTTTTAGGGGAAAATCGTTAAAATATTTTTATTTTTGCGCCCTATAACTCGGTAACCGTTAGGAGTACAAAGGAAATGTACTAAATCATTTTGTAGCAAATTTAATAAGCTTTATTTTGTACATTTAAAGTTCTCACCTCCGACCAACGGTTCTCGAGATTTTTACGAAAAACCAAGAAAAGTACCCTGTTGCCATCAATTGCCACTAGAGCTCGCCACATATTTTCCAGGAATTTTGGTATTTTCATCCTTAGGTATCCTTAGGTAATAAGTGTACAAAGTTTCAAAATTAACGGAATTTTTTCCAGGTCAAACCCTGTTTTGACTGGACTAATTTAGGGACAAAATGTTTTGATCCAGCCATTTTTTAAGCAACAATAAATCATATTCTGCCTTGTTTTTTACCTCTGCCCATGTGTTGCCGGAAACAAAAATAAGAGTATCATCTGCAAATAAAGATATTTTCCATCCGTTTGAAGTTTTGAAATGTTGTTTATGTAGATCAAGAATAAGACCGGGCAAAGGGTCCCTGAACCACCCCATATTCTACACGTAAAACATCACTTAACAACCCTCCTATCGACACAGCTTGTGATCTGCCAGCTAGATAGCTGCGGAACCACGCAAGAGCGTTACCGCGAACCCCGATCAACTCAAGTTTCCGCAACAAAATGTTTCCATCAACAGAATCAAAAGCCTTTTTTAAATCTAGGAAAACAAGCATTGCACGTTTGTTATTTGTAACTGCATCATTGATATCTTTATTTAAGTCAAAAAGAGCATCTGAAATATTTTTATCATTTCTAAAACCATATTGAGATTCGCATAGGATTTGATATCGATGGAGGTAAAAAACAAGTTGATCCTTAACAATTTTCTCAATTACCTTAGCAATCACACTTAAAAGAGAGATCGGACGAAAATTATTCGTGTCTGTGAAATCATTAGATTTGTGAAGGGGGATAATTTTTGCTATTTTTAGCAAATCAGGAAAAATGCCTGTAGAAATACTTAAATTCGCAATGTGCGCAAGCGGTGCAGAAATAAAGTGGACGTTACTCTTTAGGACCGAGGCCGAGATACCATCAAGGCTAGGCGCCGACCCGCCGCGCAGACCCCCAACGTAACGTGCAATGTCGTGGTCCGTTACAGTGTTAAAAGTAAAAACAGTCCAGTGCAAAGTCTATCTCAAAGCAAAAAATCGATTTTGAAGAAGTAAATTGAAAGGTTGTTTCTTAATTTTTTTACTCAATTTGTCCTTCTCCCTAATAAGTTTGATTAGATCCGCACTGATCCAAGGTTTTAATTTTTTAAATTTTGACCCACCATGGAAAGATATTTTTCAGATGCCATTAAACAATCTTTTATTTTATTGCAAAAAAGTGCAGAACAGTAGTTTACATCAAGACGTAACGTGCAAAAAAAACAAAACGGGGCTCCAGTCTACTTGAGAGATATGTCCAGTAATAATAATAATAATAATATTTTTTTTTTTTTTTTTGGGTAGGAGGTGGAATGCGTTTACGCACACTGAGGGGCTCGTTGTCCCCTCAGTAGTGTCGGACTCCCACGAGCTCGATGTCCCGTGAACTACCGACTAAACCACCTCCCTCGGCACCGAGGACACTAGCCTGGAACTGTTTCACACATTACTTCGGGCTAGGCCTTTGATATTACGCCGCTAGGGCAACCTCCGTAGGGAAATGCTGAGGATTAAGGCCGATCGAGGTCGACCTTTTTCGCCCGAAGAATGGCCTGGACGTAGTGCTGGACACAGTTCCAGTTGCCCTCTCCCTGGAGCATAGCTCCGACGATGTTGTTTGGGCTGACGATCACGCCGATCCCAGATGAAAGCGAGGCTCGGCGGACGTGCCAACGGTCGCACTGAAAGAAGGTGTGCTCGGACGTGTCTGGGATGCCGGGGCAATACAGACAGTCCGGGCTAGCGACTTTGCCCATCCGGTGCAGATAGGCTCGGAAGTACCCGTGCCCAGAGAGAAACTGGGTCACGTAGTAGTCAACCTCGCCGTGCTGCCGTTCCACCCATGGTCGGACGGAAGGTATGAGCTGGAAGGTCCAACGTCCCCTCGGCTCGGCTTCCCAGTCACGCTGCCAGGAGTCGAAGCTGCGATCGCGCTCTTCCCTGGCAGCTGCTTCCCGGCCCACTTCAGGCCTCCTCCGGTAAATCGCCTGCCTCTCCCTCGCGAGGAAGAGGACGGGGATGACTGCGGCGATCACCATCACAGCAGGCTCGGAGACTGTGCGGTAGGCCGAAGCGACCCGCAGAGCTCCTCGACGCTGGACTCGGGCAAGCCGGTCTCGGAAGACTCGCTTCTCGAGTGCGTGAGCCCATACCTCTGCCCCGTACAGCAAGACTGACTGGACGGCAGTCATGAGCAGACGGCGCTTGCAGGAACGAGGACCGCCGACATTGGGCATAAGCCTACCAAGGGCAGCGACACCCTTAGCGGCTTTGTCGGTGGCGCGCTGGATCTGCTCGCCGAAAGACAGTCTGCTGTCGACCATGACTCCCAGGTACTTTGCAGCAGGCTTAGTCTCGAGTGTGACGTCACCTATCTGCACCGGGAACACGGTGTTTATCCTCTTTTTGGTGAGGACGACGATCTCCGTCTTACTGACAGCCAGGGACAAGCCGTGGTCTCGCATCCACCAGTTGACCTTGGCCATTTCTACGCTGAGCCTCAGTTTTGCCTGCTCGACGTTCCTCGCAGCGATCAAGGCAGCGACGTCGTCAGCATAGCCAACGAGGCGGGTCTCATCGGGCATGTCTAGCCTCAGCAAGCTGTCGTAAGACACGTTCCAGAGATCTGGTCCGAGGATGGACCCCTGCGCAGCCCCGGAAGTGATGGGAATGCGCCGCTGACCTTCGGTCGTGTCGTACAACAGAACGCGGTCTGACAAGTAAGCCTCGATCATACGCAGGAGGTAGGAGGGAACTTGGAACGTATGCTCAAGCGCCCACAGCATATCGCTCCACCTGGCGGAGTTGAAAGCGTTCTTCACGTCGAGCGTGACGAGAAGGACCACGCGGCGCGACCAGTGGTTGTGGTCCTCCGCCCTCCGCACTGCCTCAACTACCTCCTGGATAGCGTCGATGGTAGAGCGACCGGATCTGAAGCCGTACTGCTGCGGGGACAAGTTCCCCGCAGAGACGATGGCCTCGGTCAGCCTGACGCGCAAAAGCTTTTCCAGCACTTTCCCGGCCGTGTCGAGCATACACAGGGGTCGGAAAGAAGAAGGGGTCCCCGGTGTACTCTTCGCCTTGGGGATAAGAACAAGGCGGGCTACCTTCCACGAAGAAAAGAAAACGCCTTCCGCCAGACACGCGTTGAACATATCGAGCAGAAGACTTGGATTAACCTCCGCGGCGAGCTTGAGCACCTCCGCCGGAATGCCATCGGGACCGGGCGCTCTTCTGGGTCGTAGGGATCGGACGGCGGCGGTGAGTTCCTCTTCCCGGAAAACTGGGAAGGCGCCTACCTCTCCGAATTCCCTGACTGGCCGAACTAGGTGGCTGGGAAACAGTGTATCGACGACGGCGGCCATGGCTTGTGGTTCAATGACCGCAGGTGGTGAGCGAGCCCCTAGCTTCTGGGTTACTAGTTTGTAGCCCATCCCCCAGGGGTCGTTGTCGATATCCTGACACAGCTGCTTCCAGCACCTGACTTTACTCCGGTTGATGGCACCGCGGAGCTCTCGGCGGGCCGCTCTGTGCTCAGCCGATCTGGCATTTGCATCAGGGCGGTTCCTGGCTCGCTGCGCAGCTCGTCGGAGACCAAGGCATCTCCTCCGGAGTTCCGCGATTTCAGGCGTCCACCAGTAAACCGGCTTCTTCCTGTGGCGGCGGGAAACTCCGGGCATCGACTGCTCACACGCGGTCGCGATGAGTCGCATCGTCGATGCTGCCAGATCTTCGGCACTTGCGAAATTCACAATGCTCTGGTCTTTAATTTCTTCTTTAAATGTTTCTTTGCTCAGACGGCTGATGTTCCAGCGTCGAGCCAGAGGAGCAGGTTCAGCGCGCAAGCGCGCGCCCTCGGGAAGGACCTTAAAAAGGATCGCCTGATGGTCGCTGGAGGAGTAGTCCTCGCAGACACGCCAGTCGGAGATCTGCTGGACAATCCCTTCAGAGGCAAGGGATATGTCAGGGATCGTCTCTCTGCACCCCGGACGGCGAAAGGTGGAAATGCCGCCCGTGTTGAGGATACAGAGGCCCGACCTGGCAGCCGACTCGAGGACGTAACGTCCTCGAGTGTCGGTCCGCGGGGAACCCCATTCCACGGCTTTGGCGTTAAAATCGCCACCGACTATGACCCCGCCAGAGGTGTTCATGATCTTATCCTCGATGGAATCGACCATGTGGCGGTAGTCTGCGATCGGTTGGTTAGGCGTGAGGTAACAGGAGAAGACGGTGAAATCCCTGCTCCTCACCCAAACGAAGCCGTTGCCCGATCCGGAATCGAGAACAGGCACCTTCCCGAGGTCCAAGATCCATATCGCCGCAGTGCCGGAGGGATCCGAGAACCACTGCGCGGAGCGTCGGTTCTGGTACTGCTCACTGAGAAGCAGTAGGTCAGCACCCTGCTCCATGGCGAATTGGAACAGCAAGTCGTTTGCTGTCCTGCTCCTCTGCATGTTAAGTTGCAGAACACTGATCATTTCTTTTGTGTTTGGCGAAGCTCCTGGATGGCCCGCCTGTACTGCCCGCAACGACCAGACCCAGCGGAATGCTTGACCTGGTCGCCCTTCAAGCCGGCTTCTGTACACAGGACACATGACAACGCTGCATTGCATGCGCTGGCCCTGTGATCCTGGCCGCCGCACTTGAAGCAGAGCTTGCTTCTATCGGGTCCAGGGCAGCGATTAGCTACGTGACCGAACCCCAGACATTTAAAACATCTGGAGGCCACGAGCTTCTTGCGCACCCGACAGCTCACGTACCAGACTTTCAGGTGGCCCTTCTCCAGGAGCTTCGCAGCTGCCCTGGCTCCCAGCGTGAGGATCGCCACCTTCTGACCCCGAGCGTTCGCCTTTGAGAGGAAGGTTTTCACCTCGACGTTGTCGCCGATGGCGGATTTGACGGCAGCAGTCACCTCCGCCTCGGTCGTCAGCTCGTCAAGGTCCCTCACCTCCAGCGTCGACTTGGGTTCGAGAACGCGGACGGTCGCGTTCGCCCCCAAGATGGTCTGCAAGTCCTCGCTGAAGGCGGCTTTACTTTTGGAGGCGTCACCGAGCTCGACCAAAAGATCGCCGGCTCGGGTCTTCCTCATGCCCTTGATGACGACGCCCTTCTCATCGGGCTTCGGTTTACTGCGAATTTCGCCCAGCACGTCGGCGTAGGATTTCCCCTCCGACGGCTTGATGAGAAGAGCGTCCGGCCGCTGCTTGCCGGACTTCTTCCTCGGCGCCTTCTTCTTGTCCTGGGTGCCAGGCTGGCTTCTAGGATTTGGAAGAGGGTCTTTCTTCTTACCCTTCCTCTTAACGACCTCGGTCCATGCTTCGGAGTCCGACTTCTCCGCTGGACCGTCTCCCTTCGGCTTTTTCTCTGCCTCCGGTTGGGTGGGCTAGAAGCGGCTCGCTTTCCACCGGCCGGCTGAGCCTTGACCCGCAGCGATGGAGTCGTCTGGGTCGACGCGGCCACCGTCTCACAAGACTGCCACGACCTCCTCAGCTGGACAATGTGCTGCAGACTGGCCTCCAATAGGACAATGCCATCCTGCACGTCCTTGCTAATGTCCTTCTGCCGGGCGGTCGCAGCCTTCATTACAGCCAGGGTGTCGAAGCACTTTTTAAGGTGCTCCTCCTCCTGCTGCCTGGCGAGCGCGATGACCGCGTCAAAGGGAGACGAGTCGGCATTCATCGGCTCGTTGTCCTCAGTGGGTGCCCTCTCAATGGCCGCGGATGTTCTGGCCACCGATGAGGCAGGTGTCGCGACCCGGACTGGTGGCGATCTCGTGAGTCGAGACCTTCTTTCGAAGGGGCTTGCCACCCCGTCGTCAAGCCCACTCAGAGGAGAATCCTGCTGGGTGTTTTTTGGGGTTAGGGTACCCCGTTTTGATTCGTGCACCTTTTGAATCGTTTTTTTGTCTGCACTTGCCATGTTGTCTGGATTGGCCCCCAAGACTGGGCGTAGACCCCCCAAACGTACCCCGATGAGAAAGTCAGACCGACCCATCACCAGAGAAACTATATCCGTGTTCGACCGCCTCCAAAACACCGGCGGTCCCAGACGAGCAGTGGCCTCGGCAGAGCCCCCCCGTGACCGCAGCAGGGCCCTATCCGGTCGCCAACCGGCACCGCCACGGCCAAAGGGATTTTCGCCGGCTGATAGGGCAGCCAGGTCAGCTGGCTGGGGTGACCCGGGCCCCTGTACTATCCGGCAGCCTGGGAGGTGCAGAACCCAGTTTTTAAGCTGTACCCTCTGCTCGTCCTAGACATCCAGCGCAATGGAGGCTGAAGAACACAGAGTCGCCCCGGAAAATAGGCCGGAATGATTTAGAAAAAACAACCGGGCTATTGAAATGAACCGGAGAATGGAATTGTGAAAAGGAGACGCGAAAAAGGACCAGTGCGCCCCCCTCCCCTTTTAGTCGGCTCTTACGACAAGCAGGGGATACTGTTGGACATTCTGTCCCGGCCCAACACGGGAAATAATAATAATAATAATAATAATAATAATAATAATAATAATAAAATCTTTATTGCATTTGACAATATAAAATTGCATTACAAGCGTCAGTACATGTTTTCTCCTTTTGAACGTTAGGAAACACCAGTGCCAAATTTTAAACCGCGAAAATTCCTAGAATTTCAAGAGTCCCAGCGGCACATCATGAACTCCTCAACCGAGTACAGAACTTTAGACACCAAAAGGCGTTTAAGTCGAGTCTTAAATTGATTTTGATTTTGTGATTGTTTTAAGCATTCAGGGAGCTTATTCAAGAACTTGACTCCAGCTTGTGACGGTAAATGCTCAAACGCCACAGTTCTGTGTTTTTCGAGTCGGTAAGTGTCTCTGCCTCTAGTATTATACTGGTGGATCTGACCGCCTGAACAAGCTAATAAGCTAATAATAATAAGCTTGAACTTATTGGCGTTAGAGGTGTTGCAAAGGATTGGTTTCGATCTTATTTGGTTGGACGCCGGCAATCAGTTGAAATCCCATATAAAGAAAGCAATACTTTCATGAAATGTTCTTCTGATGTTCAGGTGGTTAAGGCTGGCGTTCCGCAAGGATCAATTTTAGGGCCATTGTTATTTATCATCTTTATAAACGACATATCGAGCTCAGTGTCAAGTGCCGATTGTATTTGTTTGCTGACGATACTTCACTGGTTGTCAGGGATAGATGCAGGGAGGCCTTGGAAGTAAACGCTTTCATCCAATCAAACAATGTTCTTCAATGGTTCAGTGACAATAATCTGGATGTTAACACGGATAAAACTAATCTTATTCATTTTAAAATGTCCAGTAGGGTAACAGATGAAGTCTGTCTGCTTATAGACGATGCGGTCGTTGACTCTGTTGAAAATGTAAAGTTTTTGGGTATTTCTATAGACAGCAATCTGAAGTATTACTCCCATGTAAATGATGTTACTAGGAAGATGGGCTCAGGCTTGTTTGTACTGCGAAGGCTGTCATCTTTTACTGGCCCTGATGTTTTACTTGCTGCATATTATGCCCTCATTTATCCCCATCTGTCCTACGCTGTTCCTGTCTGGGGGTCTGAAAATACGCAATCAAAGCAGATATTTATTCTGCAAAAAAAGGCAATTAGAATCATAGCTAGCCTAAAACCCAGGGAATCTTGCAAATCTTTCTTTATTGCAGCAGGTCTTCTGACGTTTCCATCCATTTATATTTTTAACACTCTTAATTTTCTGAAGCAGAACCCCAAGCATTTTCAAGATCTGTTGCCTCGTTTACAGCATAAAACAAGGAGTAGAAATAAATTCAACATTCCCCACCACAACACCTCATTTTTCAAAAACCAGATGTTTTGCAATGCTGTGGTATTTTTTAATGCCCTCCCTGACCACCTCAGGATTGAACCCAACCAAAATAAATTTAAGTTCCAACTTAAGAAATTTCTGGTATCGAAATGATTTTATAGTATTGGGGATTTCTTGAATGACAATTAGAAGTAGTTTTATTTTTAATACATAACCCATTGTACTCTTATACTTGACTCATGCCAATGCTGTAAAATGTTATATATGGCAATAAAGAATTATTTGATTTGATTTGATCTTACTCTATGGGAGTCGGCACACCAGACTGTGTGCTCATTTTGTGTCAAAACTTGTTATTTCCTATTTAAAAATTTTGTTGTTAGCGGTTGTAGCAAAACTCGCCTTTTTCATGGCGACTGTTGGTTGCAAAACTGGTCATTTTGCAGCCGACCAATGGTGTCGCAGCTTATGATCACGTGATTTTCAGTTTGTTTACATCTCGACTTACTGAATTTCCTAAAGGTTGCAGTTACTATCAGTGTTAAAGTTTATGGATAATTCCGATTTAAAATAATTAATTATGGATACAATCATTAAACCTTCGCCACGTGGAAAAGGGCGAAAGAAGAAATCTAATCCCGAGGAATGGAAGAAATTTTGACGTTTTATTAATCTATGGGAATCGATACAACAGGGGGATGATTCTAAACGATGTTGGTACTGTAAATCAATAATTTTATTGACTTCGTATTTTGTAATCCTAGGATGTCTTTTCAAAACCGTTAAGATACAACTATGGATTGTAACTAGTATTTAGTAATTTGAATGCCGCTTCCGCCACCCCGCACCGCGCAGATGATGCATATACCTGAGAGCCCCCTGGAACTCACTGCGCAGAAGATGCAACCCTTCTACCTGGCTTTTCGCATACCGCACAAATGATGTACGCCCGTAGCTGGCCTGCAGTCGACGATGTTTTATCTTTTGAGCTGTCTGCTATTTAAGTGCTGAAGTAACGATGTTTATGTTTCACGTTCAATCGGGATGACAATTGATTAATTATGTTTTTATTCTTTGTCGAAGTTTATTGAGTACCTAAATATGTTAATTCCTGGATTCTAAAAATATAATTTTTATATATTTTACTAGCAGAACCCGTGGCTTCGCTCACGATAAAAATTATCGTCTAACCTTGATATGAAGAATCTAGAGGACTGAATAGAAAATATTTATATCAAGGAATATGTCATGTAGAGATATGTTTGTTTTATGGCGGAATGTAGGATAAAATGTAGATACCACAGTAGGATGTAGAATACCACAGTAGATAGTGAAGGTTTTCTTTTCACCGTTATAACTCGAAAACGGCCGGACCGATTTTAACACCAAATGTGTCGATTTTAAGGTACTTCCTTGTAGATTTACCATCACGTCCCTGGATTGCCTAGTAGGGCATCAATTAAGTACAGTAAAGGGCTGAATGTTCGAAACAGTTATGGTGCTATCCGTGGGCAGTATTTCAAACTCGATTCACTTAGTTTTTAACTTAAAATATGGACGGGTAGGAATAATTTAAGATCAACCACTGATTGCAGCATTTATTTTTCCGTGAAAAGCCGGGACACCGTCGAATTAGATGAAAAAGGAATTTGCCAAATTATTGTAACTGGCATGATTGTAATTAAAAACATGAAGGACGGCCTAAGGAAATAACTATAGCTCCCGCTGCCTAAAAAGATGGTACCACATAATGAGCTTATGATTGAACGTATAAGGTACGAAACTAAACCAAATGTAACTTTTATATAGTACGAATAACCTAACAAAATCATCAAAACAACCATAAAACCATGATAAAAGGGGCCTGTTCCACAAAAGAACAAGTTACATATTCACAAGTTTATACTTTTGGGCACTTGTGAAAAATAGTTACAGTTGTTACTTTCATAGTCACAAGTATCAGGATTTGAGGTTATGGATACTAAAATTAATAAATCCAACTTTAATGACACTAAAACCAAGATGGAATTATTTTGTTAATATTTTAAGGAATAATCAAAGGATATTTGATTAATTATACTAAGTAGAGATTTTAATACATCTATTAAATGAATGGTCTGTTTGTTGACAAACATTGAACATATGTGCTTGTGGACAAAAATGTAAGAGTAAACAAGTCTTGTTGTATCTAGTGAAATTTCACCTATTCACCTACACTAGTTAAAATAGCTAAAAATTTTCACCTAAACCAAGAGTTAGGTAACTTTGATTTTTTTACCTTTGATCCAGTTATAATTCATAGTTTCTCATCCATAGCAATGATAGGGCGTTGAAATGACATTTTACAAACAAGTTTTCCACCGTGGTCATCGTATTTAACGCTGATATTAATTAGTAATCTTATTTTTCATAAAAAAAGGGTTTTTGGCCGTTCTTTTCTGCCAGGATTATACATTTTATTAACAAATTAATGACAAAATTGTGCTTTGCCACATTAATTGTCATTTACAACTGCATTAGCTAACGCCTTTGATTGGAACTATGCTGGTAGCTCAGTAACGCCGAGCCCCATCACCAAAAAAGGCAAAGTTTTTGAAAAAATGTGACTAGATTAGAGGGATACAATGAGGCATGCCGAGCGCACCATTATGATACAAGTACACTCTCGGAAGACAGGGCCTTCTGGACAAAGCGAGTTCGAGAGTTTTCATGGTGCAGACAGCATGCCTCATTCTATACATCCGTTTCATTAAGGCCAAGGCTTCAATGTCTTCCCCAAGATTCGCCTAGAAGATGTAAAAAAGACTTTATATATAAAAAAGACTTTATATATATATATATATATATATATATATAAAAGGGGTTTATCCCCCTTTACCCCCCCTTCCGGTGGTCCGATCGGGCTGATTCACGAACTCGTCCAATCGATTACCACTTTACATGTCTGTACCAAATTTCATCAAGATCGGACCATCTTTACGGCCGCTATCGTGCTAACAGACACATATATATATATAGATATATATATATATATATATATATATATATATATCTAAAAATTCGAACGAATGGTGTTTTTTGCTTCTGGGGGTTGCAAAACGAAAAGTTATCATGGTCTGGGGCTTAGGTCTTACCATGAGACCTACGGTAATAGCTTCTTCCCTATAGGGGAAATTCGCTAAAAATGATATTCAATCGATAATTTAATGATTTTTTATGAAATCCCTATTATGATTTACTTTCAATGTACTTTTCTCTTTTAATCCTAGTAACACAACATTCTAAATGGCAAAGGCAAGTCTACTTATGTATCTAAAGTCAATGGTATAAACGTATGATTAAGATATCATCCATTTCAAAACATACTATTTCACATGATAAATCACAGCTGTACTGTATTTCTCATATGTTTATATTTTTGGGTAAGTAAATATGTAAGACTTCAATGGTGAATGGGTGAAAATTTGCTGGTTAAAAAAGAAAACAATTGTGAAAAATAAAATCACAAGTTTATACAACATTTATACAAACTCACTTGTGAATATGTAACTTGTTATTTCGTGAAATGGGCCCAAGGAATCAAATTATAAATCAGCTGTAACAACGTATCCGTTTGTGAAGCTATATGCTTGATTGAATAAAATTGGAAATTTAAACAAAAGATCATCCATTACATTAACATGGGGCATTTTTAAAGCTTCAGCTCCACGAAAAACCTCTAAAAACCTCGAATTAAAAAAATCCGTTCTTGGTGAATGTCAACACTCTGTAAGGAACGTCCATGCAAATTTTCAAGGTTCTACGTTAAGTAGTTTTGGCTGTACATAGGATAGGTCAGTGGTATTTGACGAAAATATAGTAGAAAAGATAGTATAAATATAACTTACAATCAGGGATTTGAATAATTTATAAATTTTTACATAAATAGATCAAAGAATCATATCATTTCAGCAAATTCTGTTTGTGACTGAAAAACCACTGTTCTTTTCTCTTTCCATCTTACCGGGATTTAGCCTCAAGACCCAGCCACAAAAAGCAGTATGCTCTTCACGTTTAAACTACGTACGTCGAATTATACGAAACACCAAATCATCGGACAGGCATAGATGTAATAAAAAAATTATTAGGAACGCCTCCAGGAAAAACGATAACTCCCGCTACCGAAATATAGATGGTGCCACTTAACTAATAAATGGTGAATTTTATCTAAACTAAATGAAACTTTTATATAGTACATAATTATGTCCTTAAAACAAATCAACAAAAATCAATGAAGCCATGATCAAAGAAATAAATTTATTATCATCTGTATCAACGTATATATTTCCGAAGCTAACTATCAGCTGATTGTTTTATGAACATTAAAAATGTAAACAAAAATCGTCCAACATACTTTTAAATGGGAAAATTTGAAAACTTCTGCCTCGCCAAAAACCCCTTTATACTACGAATTTTGTAAAATCCGTTCTTAGCGGATGTCTACGCCTTAAGAGGAACATCCATGCAAAGTTTCAAGGTTCGAGGTCAAGTAGTTTGGGCTGTACGATGTTTCCACTGAGTGGTATTTCACAAATATATAGTAGATTGTGGCGCGGGCCCCTAGGCGCGCGCCTATGGCGCCTATGCTTATGTCCGGCCCTGGTAATAAAGTGTCAGGGGGAGAAAAAAATGCAAATAGTCTTCCATTGTCGTCTGCCAAAGCACCAATAAACCAAATACAAATGGCTGTGGCTATGGACGAGCCCCCCCAGGGTGGAAATCGTGACGCATCGAACTCTATGGATAATGTTGGCAATAGTGCTGCCTCTATGTCTGTGAAGGATAAAAGAGAAAATGGCCGTCTGCCTGTGAATGAAAATAAAAGTAGCTGTGAATCAACAAGTAGTGCAGTAGTCTCA
The DNA here is from genome assembly GCA_035578135.1 of Flexamia atlantica. NCBI lineage: Eukaryota > Metazoa > Arthropoda > Insecta > Hemiptera > Cicadellidae > Flexamia > Flexamia atlantica. The sequence goes on from JAQJVK010000006.1 coordinate 35,187,574, forward strand.
TTTTCAAACAAATCTACTTTTGCCGAGAAACTTAAAACTCTGTCAAAAGCTGTTAAATCGACATCTCAAGCTGTGAGTAAGGACAATAATAATCATTCTGTGATTAATGAAGTCATCGTAGGTACTAGGCCTAGTAGCAATTGTTCTTTGAAAACGTCTCTGCAAAAAAACCCTAACCTTGATGAGAACAAGTCATGACTGTTTTTATCCAGAATATCTGTCCTTGAAAATTGTGAGAGCATTTTGAAGTTTCTTCATAATAAGGAAATAAATGATGTTGAGTGTTTTGAACTGAAAACTAGACACAATAAATGTAAATCTTTTAAATTAGGCCTACCTAAGCAATTGGTAAAAAAAGGTTTTGACTTCCGAGTTTTGGCCTTCTGAAGCTCTGATTCGTAACTTTACAACATCTAAACGAGAGCCTAGGCACTCTGATTATTTTTTAGGGCCAAGGAGTCACCAAATAAACCTGAAATAGTATCTAGGCCTAGTAAACAGTGCTCTTTTGTAGTTGGCCATTGGAATGCCCAAAGCATAAGACCTAAACAGGCCTTGCTGTCTGTTATGATTGATGAGGAAAATATTGACATCTTCTGTAATTGTGAACATTTCTTAGTTGATGATGAGATTGATTTCTACAGACAGCTAGCAAACTTAAAGCTTTGAAGTATTTTCTGCAGATCTGTATCGAGATGTGGTGGTGTGGCCATCTATGTTAGAGAAAACTTTGTTGTGGAGGCTGTAAATCTTGAAAACTTTTGTACTGAACGTGATTGTGAAATTGTAGCTGTTAATGTTAAATGTGTAAATGTTGTAATTGTATCTGTGTATCGTTCACCCAGTGGTGATTTTGAGAATTTTTGTGTACTTTCGGAAAACTGCCTCACTTTTCTAACAAAATTTTCAAGATCTAGACTTATCATCACTGGTGATTTCAATGTAAATTTTATTGGCGATGACAGCAAAGCTAAAACTGTTGTTGACATTCTCAAATTGTTTGGACTTTACATCACTTGTGCACAGCCTACAAGAGGCAAGTCATGCTTGGATAATATTGCCACTAACCTTTCTGTCTGGGAGAGGGAAACCAGGGTCGTGGAGCCTGGTGGAGATGACCATGCGGTGCTGGTAATGTCGGTCCTTGCCCAGGAGGAGGAGGTAAGTCTTCCTTTGCCCTCTTGGCACAAATACTATATTTTTAAGTTTAGATCGGGCCTTGCCCATGAACGCAATGTATGCCTTTTCAGGGAGACTTTGGCCAGTGTCAGATGGGGTGACTTGCTGCAGGGCACGGGTGAGAACTGCATGTTTGAAATATTTTTTGAGCACTTTAGAAATATCTTTGATATGTTTTTCCCAATTGAGGAACGGAGGCATCCTCGGAAGAGTGGAGCGACCAAGTCTGAGGAAAGTAGTGGGGATTGGTACACCCCAGAGTTAAGAGCCTTAAAAGGATGTATGCTTGCTTTGAAGGATAGTTTTAGTTTGAATATTGATGATCGTACCTGGAGGTTGTATTTGAAGGCAAAGAAGGACTATAAAGGGAACGTGGACTTAGCCAAAAAGCAGCATAATATAAGGCGTACAGAGGCGGCACCAGACAAGTGTAAGGCTATGTAGGACCTGGTTAACACCCATCGGGTGGCTTCAAGGAAGGCCGTTGACTTTGCCAGCCCCGATGTTTTCAATGATTTCTTCTGTGACTCGGTAAGGGAAATAGTTGACCGTCTCCCCGCTACTGAACGTGATGCCACCGATCTGCTGGCCGTAAGAATTCCTAGGCGCAATGGCCCATTGCTCAAGTCCTGGAGGCCTGTCACTTCTGAAAGCATCACGGCAATAATCAAAGATTTCCAATCCTCCTCCAGCCAGGATGTCTATGGGTTGTTCACCGACCTTTTAAAAAAGACCATTGATCTGATAGCTGAACCTCTTGCACTGGTTATCAATGGCTGTCTCTCATCTGGTGTATTCCCTGAGAGCCAGAAGACCTCTAGAACGTCCCTGTGAATAAAAAAGGTGATGCTGGAGATGCAGAAATGTAAGCAGCTATCGGCCCATCTCCATCGTCCCTACATTCGGCAGGGTGATTGAAGCTGTCATTAAACCTCAATTGGAAGCTTAATTTCGAAGGAAACAATTTGTTTTCAGATATGCAGTTTGGCTTTCGCCGTGGGAGATCGACCACCAGTGCAGTAGCTTCAGTGATTGATCGTGTCAACGCTGCCTTTGAAGATCAGCAGAGTGTCGCTATCACCCTTTGCGACCTTAGTCGCGCTTTTGATACTGTCTCACATGAGATACTGCTGCAGAAGCTGAGCTATTACGGTCTTGGTGGTGAAGCTCTCTCAACTCTCCGATCATATATTCTGAATAGGAGCCAGTTAGTGTCACTGGCTGGAGCCTCTTCTTCCTGTAGGCCTGTGGAGCATGGTGTGCCGCAGGGCTCCATTCTCGGGCCCCTGCTGTTCATTATCATGATTAATGATCTAGATGAGGATAGTGGCACTCTACTCTTCGCTGATGACACCATCCTTTTGTCATCTGGCTCCAACTTGGATGAAATTGAGGCCGATGTGGAGCGCCGCCTGCAGAGAGCTTTGAGCTGGTTTGTGGTAAATCGTTTCCAGCTGAATCCTGACAAGACCCAAAAGATTGTTTGCAGCCTCGCACACTTCCCCCTTGAAGACCAAAACCCAGTCAAGCTTTTGGGTTTTTTTCTAGGCAGCAAGATTAGCTGGGAAGAACATGTCCGGCACGTAACCAGCAGACTTTCGCGAGTGTGCTACTTGCTCCTCAAATTGAGAACATTTGTGACGGAGGCTTACCTCATCATGGTTTATTTCTCGCTTTTTCATTACCATGTGACCTATGGTCTTTTACTTTGGGGCCACCCAGCTGGAGCAATAGAAGTTCTCAAGCTCCAAAAGAGAGCATTAAGAATGTAAGCAGCTATCGGCCCATCTCCATCGTCTCTACATTCGGCAAGGTGATTGAAGCTGTCATTAAACCTCAATTGGATGCTTATTTCGAAGGAAACAATTTGTTTTCAGATATGCAGTTTGGCTTTTAGTGATAGTGATCGACTTGGCTTTTAGTGAGTGATCGACTTTTAGTGATAGTCGAGCACACTGCAGACCACTCTTCTCTCGATTGGGAATACCGACCGTCTTCAGTCATTGTATTCTGCTCTGCTTGCTGCACACCCATGATGAGCTTCCGAATCTCGTAACACGAGATATGATTCATGGTCACAACACCAGGCAATGGAGCAAGTTGGACATTCCTTGCGAGATCTGCTACAGGGTGCAGGCTCTTCGTCTCTTCAACCATCTCCTTGATGGATTTAAGACCATGAGGAGGCCGATGTTCAAGGCACAAATGGCCAATTTTTGACAAATGGCCACAAAGCCTTTTATTGTGTCGGAATTAATGTGTACCGATTTTGAGACATAAGCAGCCATCTTTTCCCTCTTAACCGGAGGTAAAGTAAAGTGTAGTATATTTGTATCTTATGTTTTGTGAGTGTATTTTCATTTTGACGCAATCAATCCCTAGACTGGGCAAAATATGAAGCAGGAGGTACTTAAGGTAATTAAAGTATACAAAAAATATATACTCAACATACAAATAACTATTTCCCCCACCTGCTGTGTTTAGACGATTTTCCCTCCTTGTAATGCGTGAGTGAAATAATTACTTGTCTTCCAGCGGGAGTAAAGTGATTACTTTGTCTCCCGGCGGGAGACAAAGTGAACTCATAAGAATAAAATTAAAATCAATAATTACAAAATTATTGTGTTTAAAAATTTCCACGCACGCGTGCATATATGTTGCAGCTCAATGCGTGGGCGCTAACAGCTGATTTAGTGGCAGGAGTAATCAAATAAGAATATCATTAACGACAATCAGCTGTGAGAACGATTAAGAATTAAGCATGTAAGAATGATGCAACAGTGGTTGGAGCTAACCGGATGCAGGCGCTAATAGCAGAAAACAAAGTGTATATTTTTGGTCACTTACCAAGTCAATAAAATAAATGTTTACGGTCAGGAAGTTTATAATTTCAGGGGGGGGGATTTATAATTTCAGGGGGAGGAATTTATAATTTCAGGGGGGGAATTTCGGGTGTATAGGAGATAAGCACATTTACTTCCTTCGTGAAAATTGTCGCCCTCGACAAGCTCGAGCGTCAACATTTTCACTCGAGAGACAATGTTGCACTTAACTAACTCAACACACAAATAACTGCCTCATGTTGTAGTTTTTATCGCAGTTTTGGAAAATAAACTAACGTATACGTATTCTAGGGATAACGTTGTAGCTGTTTCTGCCATGATTCAGCCATCACTTATTTGCGTAAGTTGATAATCAATGGTATAGGGCGTCTGTATGCAATGAAATACGGTTTATTTAGCCAGAAATAGCTAAACTGTCATCCCAAAAAATAATGAGTTCGACTAATGAAAATTATGTCTAGCTGTACATAACCATGAGAAGACATGGTTTATTTCCAAAACTGTGGTAAAAACTACTGTGTCATCTAGTTGGAATTATTAGGTTCTCAGTTATTATAAAACGTATTATTTTAACCATAATGCAATGTATCAAAGGTAGGCCTAGCCTAGATTACAAGGTTTAAGCACTATATTATAATATTTTGTCTTATAGTTTGATTATTATGTAGGCTTAGGTTAAGATTTATTATTATTTGATCAAAATAATTAATTTAATACCCATATTAATTAATTGTTAACGTTCGTAATAAACATAAGAATGTAACGTCCTTCACTTACCGTTGAGGTTAGGTAATCGAATTATCGTCATTGTAAATAACAACACTGTCTGTACTTGCATTAGTTATTGTAAATACTTTGTTTCTATTGTGAAATAATTAATATTTACTAGTTTTAAGTTAGAATGATCCATATTTAGCAAATGAATGACAATAATATTGTAAAGTCGGTTTAATGTTTACATTTCTATTTACGTTGTGAAATAATAGTTAATGGTAACACTGTCATAGTGGAATATTGTAGCGACTGCCGAGTGGTCACGTGACCATCCCCAGCTGACCAGTGCTATTTAAGGTTGTGCGGGCGCCGTTAGGGACAAACTATTCCGCCAGGCAGCATGACAGTCTGATGATTTTTTTACTTTATTTTTCTCAACTTTTTGTCAGTGCGTGTGATTTGGATGTGTCATAAGAATGTTCCGGTAGCATCCTTTTGTTGAATGCGGGTTGCCTAATCAAATTATGTAGGTGTTAAGTTCAGTTTGTTTGTGCAACATTCTTGGAGAAAGTTTAAATTATAAAAATTATATTTTTTTGGGATATAATAAGGAATCATTTGGCCTACAAAATTACATAATTTTAAAAGATTTAACACTTATAAAAACGGAAGGAAAAATTATTTTCCGACAACAATGAATTTATTTTTATTTTTTTTACATTAGAGTCCCGCAAACCCGGACTTCGATAACTCGGAATTCTGGATAACTCGGAAAGCCTGCCAGAGCAATAAAGTGCACTCAGATTCAAGGCCAGAGCACGGTGTGACACATTTAAAACAGTTTTAGTTTTTCTTTAAGTTTTTTTTGTAACTAATATAGTTTTATATTTTTACTATGCAATAAATAAATTATTTCTTATAGAAATAACATAAACTATTCTTATTTTTCCTTATTTTTACTCATTTTCCGATAACTCGGAATTTTCACAAACCCGGACACCATTCGGTCCACATTAGTCCGAGTTTGTTGGGACTCTACTGTATTCCCTCGATGTTAGGTTTAAGACATTCATTAATCATAAATAAATCCCAAATATAGGCCCTGTAGGTTAAACCGTGTATTCGTGAATGATGCAAGAAAGATGGGAATTTTCGCCCCATTATTACAATTTGACGTGTGTGGCTCACAAATTTTACATCCAAAAAAATTTGTTTTAATTCCTCGGAACTACCTTAGCATGAGTAACATAAAAATAGAAGAAAAAGTATCGTGAAAATCTTTGACTGCACCACCTTAAGCCCAGCTCCTGCGGTTGGCATTTTTCAGACAGATTTCGTCTCCGGGCTGATGCTGCACTCTCTGTGAGAGGTCAGCAATTGCATCTCTCGTAAGGGAATAGGAATATTTTATTAGGAACGGTAGAGGAAGAGTCCCCCGTGTCCCCGATTAATTTGCATTGTAATATTTAGTTTTAATTTGTAATTAGTTACTTGAGGCTTGTAGCCAAGTAAGTTAAAGAGCACCGTATTTATTGTATTTCACTAGCAGAAATAAAAGATCAATCTACCCTATTTCCCATTTTCATTATTTATTAATTAATAATTTCAGATTTCCAAAGGTTGGGCGAAATTGGTGAGTAGGCCTAAACATAATTTAGATAATACACTTACACATGAAGGTTGCTTAGCCCTGACAGTCCGTCGGCGCGGCTTCCTTAACTATACGCTTTCGGCACTTCATGCTGTTGCATCTTAATTGATGCTGCGGCCGAATTAAACACACAGTGACACTTACATTATTTTACTTACCCACGAAGGTTGCTTAGCCCTGACTGTCCGTCGGACGCTTTCGGCACTTGCTGTTGCATCTTAATTGATGCTGCGGCCGAATTTAACACACAAGTAGTGGCACTCACAATACAAGCACTAAACCAAGGCACTTGCTGTTGCATCTTAACTGATGCTGCGGCCTTGATCTACACTGAACACGACCAGCAATTGCTGTTGCATCTTAATTGATGCTGCGGCTGGATGAACATTAACATACGAAGGCGTTGCTCGGTCTCTGGCTGAAGCTGCGACCTTAAACATACATTTTAGGGGATTATAAAATAGCTTACATGTGAATTAAGCAATGGCAAAGAACTCACCCTGAGGTTAGTAAGAATCCTGAGATAAATAAAATAAGTTTATTAAATCATATCAATTATCCCCTATATCACATTTTATGCATAGTAATAACACAGAGAACGTAAAGACGTTCTCTGTGGTAATAACCTAAATGATTATGCCTTTACCGGTGGTGCTATCTATTGAGAACTGTCAATACTACATGACTTGTATCCGCTCTTGGTCATTGGGCTAGCGGTCTGTACAGGTGTATTTTCATTCCCCAAAGTCATTCTTCTTGCCTAGCACGCATATTTAAAGTTTCATCGAAATTAGTCCTTTCTACAACACTTACTGTTTCATGGAGACTCCTGTTTGTATTAAAAATAATTTCAGTCAATGAATAGGCCTAATGCTTTAACAAGAAGCCCAGTTTTAAGATACCATGGCCATCCGCCTACAGGCCTACATCTCATCGGGCGGATGGCTCATCAAGCTTTATCCTAGCTCATTTAATGTTGAGGTGGTCCACAAAAACCGTGCAGAAAATCTGAGATTTATGATGAGTGCATGGAATTATGTTTAAAAGCCTTTTTAAGAAGACTACTTCAGTAGCGATTTATAAAACTTGGGAAAGTCTTGTCTATATATAAAAAAAATATTTGCAAGTAGAACTTATCAAGTCATAAGTCATTAAGTCATAGGTAATTTATTTAGCCAGATTAATAATAACTAGGGGTCCCATGAGCAAATTGCGCATTTCAATATTGTGTTTGTTGTGAAAAACTATAACCTAAAATTCGAAGAAATTTTAACACCTTCTTTAAATTCACAATTATTAAAACTTAACCTGTTAAACTTGAAATTGAAATGTTACATTTTTTAAGAAGCTTAGCTGAAAAAACATACACACACACATTGTCCATCGAACCAAGACTATGTATTTGAATTTGATTGTCTTCTGGAAATAACTTCGCTCAACAGTAGGATACCGCATGTGTTTTTCACGTTTGCCCATACATAATCTTTAAGTTGATTGAAGTATATAGGTGTTACAGTGCCGCTCTGCTGTTCAATCTTTGTCTCCTAGCAGTTATCTGTTCTTGCCGAACGTTACGCATGTTTTCCCTGATGTCTCTAATCTTGTCCTCTCTATTTTCTCTTTTTGATTCTTCTTTTTTCTATTTCGTGATTCATAAATCGTTACCCAGGCCTAAAGAATAATGTAACGATTTCCTTTTACAGTTATAAATTTACTTCTTAGCTGGAAAAAAACTTTGAACATTCAAGAAAAACATCGTCATATGAAAATAAAAATTTTACATTATTTGAAACATGTCGATATACACATCAGGGGTACCTACCGAATAAATAAAAGTATCATATCTAAAAATGACTGTTCACTGTTCATAAATTGTTTCGTCTCTTATTTACATTTTCAGAGTATCTATTTTTGTTTACAATGTTAATGGTTGACAATTCGTCTGAAGGTAATCAGCTGTTAAATCACGATTTACATTTAGCAAGTTGGTCAGCACTGGACCGTTGAAAGCGCCCTCCAGAAATAAATCAAAGGCTCGGGGGTCGAAGCAGTTAAAGAATTGTTCATTTTAACCATCACTCGCAGGTGCGCTACGTTGTAAGCTTTAAAATGACACCTCAATCGTAAAAATCGGTTAAGTAGGACGGCTGAAAAAGGGATCTAACAGAAAAAACCTTATTGTATTAAGTATATAGATAGATGTGCATTGGTTAAGAGAAATCACATATAATATTTTATCACACTAAACACGCTTTCTTATCGCATAACAAGCATCTGTTATCCAACTAAAAAACCATTGCATATTTACAGGTCAAGCTAACATTTAAAGACTACCAGTAATCACGGGCGCTGTAAAGAACCCTTTCCAGAAAGGTGGATTTTAACTTATTTCTAAATTTTCTAAAGTCATACTCAGGCTGCAGCAGTGGAGGAGGAAGGTTATTGAACAACTTAACTGCAATGTGTTTTAAGTGTTGTTGAGAAAAAAGAAGTTGATTAGTGCAGTGGCGGCTGGTGGGTTAAATGATCAGGAGGACTCACTTACTACTAACTACTAAAAGAGCATTAAGGATTTTGTGTATTACACTTACCTTTGATTGCTATTCACAATTTCATGGTCTACCAATATCCGCTTAATTCACTATTAAAATAATAACAATCAATTATCACCTACCCTGGTTACCGACTCATTGGAGTAAAAGAGACACTTGAAACACAGAATGTAAACAAATAACCTCACTTTAGCTCCCATCCCTCAACGTTTAGGTTACGAGGTTAGAGAGATTGGTAGGTTGCTATGGTTACTAAAACGAATAAACAACAGTTGCACCAACATGAATCGTGCAATCATAACGGCAGCAAAGGTTCAGCTTCTTAATGCCCTAAACAGATTGTGGTGGCTGCACTGATTACTGATGTGCGCGCGCATCTTCGGACGCTGCCCCAGGCTGCGTATAACACAACACGGCAATGACGTCAGAGCACCCAATCCACTGTCTGCTAGATTTGCCATAAGATAGCATGCGTTAGGATTGGGACGCTCCGGGCAGCGTCCGCGAGATAAACGCGCATTAGCAGTTGACTCCTAAATACTTTTGCAAAATATTTCGATGCTTATAGTTGAAATGAATTCATCATTAATGGTCAGTATAATGAAAATTAGTGGTTTTTCACTCTTTGTCGGATACATACGTAAATTAATTTAATTCAGTATATTTGAAAATCTTCTGGGGGGGCGGCGTCCGAGAGTCCTTATGGGCCGGCCGCCACTGGATTAGTGGGTAAAGGCAAAGTTTGAAGCCGAAGCATTTTCGGAGTAGATATTCGTGACTACAGCAGGTGTGATAGATTATGTAATATTCTTCTTGGTGAAGGGCTAAGTTTCCAAGATATACACGAACGGAAATGTTTCACCTGAATATTTCTCTGCAAGACTGGCGTTTTGGGAGGTAAAACACAATGTGTGTTGCCTTTTTCTGCAGTCTGAATAAGAACTGGGTTCGTTGACTCTTACATCCCAAACAGGAACAGTACAAGTCAGATAAGGATTATTATTATTATGTCTAATATACGAAGAAAAAATAGATACTTACTTGCGTTAACAATCTGAATATAGTGAATTAACACCCTAGTGGAGATTGGGTATATATCATGGGAATCCTAAAACAACAGAAACAATAATTTGTTTACGACTGTTACGGATTTAATGTATTAATGTTATAAATCGTTGCTAAAGAACTTGTTGACCCTTGATCCAACTAGCATATACACCTCTGCCGGCACTCCTCGATTTTAACAGTTTACGTATTTCTCATTTCTAAAATTACCATCCACGTAATATCTTGATAGCTTTCATTCTCCTCTTGAAGCTACCAGCCAATGGAATACGTACACACTCGATCAGCCAGCCAATCAAGTGTCCTCTCTTGGCTTCCTCTCCAATTTTCATATCAACCCCTTACCTGTCTTTCCGTCAATTGTGTATAAGTTTGATGGTTCCATCTAAATTTTCCCTGATTAGTTAACGTAACCTTATAAATTTTAACTAATTTTTTCCGCAACCATCCATTGCTCAAAAAAGTAAGTACAAAGTCACAATATGCCTTTGTAGACTTAGAAATTATTCTGTGTGGACAATGCGACTTGGTCATTAACGACAAAGACAGTGATTCCATTAGGTGCGATGTTCGTCATTCTTGGTGCATGGTTAGTGCGGTAACTTAAAGAAAACGTTTTTAAACTCTTAAAAAAGTTGATTGGGCTTGACCTAAATTAATATTCTTTGGTAAGAAACGCATATCTCAGGGGAAAGTAGACATAGGGCTAGGCCAAGACGGACTTAAGAAATCAAGGAAGTTAGGGATCACAATTTCACATTGTTTGCAGAAAATAATAAACTAACAAAAAAGTAGCTGATTTAAGAAAAGCATTTCGTCTATGAAAAGCACAATTAGGAAACTTAGTAAAACAAATAATCATTCTTAATCATTTTAATAATTCTTAATCATTCTTAATAATAACCCAGGCTGTGATAGTAATGCTAGGTGCGGTCTTAGCAATGATAGTAAAGTTCGTAGCGGCAGTAATGTAGTACATGTAATTTTAAGTTCTCCTAAACTATCCACTGAATCTAGCAAGCAGCAAATTGATGATAGGGCAGACATTGCGAATGAATCTTTATTGGAAAGCAAGCCTTGGTGGCAAGTAAAACTAAAAAAAAATGTTTTTGCCGACAATCTAAGTAGGGCATTGAAAAAACTTGTTCAATCTAAAGTGGATACTGAGGTTGAAATGGTATTCTACCCAACTGCTCCAATGCACTATTACGTTTCAAATCTTGTATCTCAGGTTAAAACGAGACCCAGGCATAACGTCAATGTTATTATTGGTGGTGTTAATGACGCTAGTGAAAATAGCGTAGATACTAATATTTCTCTCTTGGAGGAATGAAGATGTGTTGAGTAATTTAGTGGTAATTGAAACCCAATTCAGATTTGATCAAGTAAAACTAAATATTAAAAAAAATGGTTTCTCTTTTCCGAGTCCGTTTGGCTCTTCTACTCAACCGATTTCCATAATTGGGGTCTTAAATTAAAGGTATGCACGTGCAGATCTGCCATCCAGCACCCGCATTCATTTATCTGCCGTATTACTCGAGTTATGCACAAAAGCAACTTCCTCCCTGGACATTTCTTATGGGAGTTAAATATGGTTTTCCTTTTCCGAGTTCGTTTGGCTCTTCTACTCAACCGATTTTCATAATTGATGTCTTAAAATTAAAGGTATGCACGCACAGATTTCCCATCAAGCATCGGCATTAATTTATCTACTGTATTACGCGACCAAAAAACATAATTTTTTTATTTCCCGGACCTTGAATGCAATTAAAGTTATATTTCCCCAGTTTTAATATCGTAATTCTATATGTTTTGGTCTAAGAACCGTCAGTGAAATACCAGCTTTCATTTCAGCTATTGATTATTAAAATTGGACTACCTGCAGTATGCTGCTGAATTCCGAACAACACAAAAAATTTTGTTTTTCTTTTCCGAGTCTGTTCGGCTATTCTACTCGACCGATTTCCATAATTGAGGTCTTAAATGAAAGTTATGCACGTACAGATTTACCATTAAGCATCGGCATTCAAACCGTATTACTCGACCAAAAAACACAAATTTGATTATTTCCCGAATTTTTAATTAAATGAAAGATATATTTCCCCAGTTCTAATTTCGTAATTCTATATGTTTTGGTCTAAGAACCGTCATTGAAATACCAGCTTTCATTTGAGCTATTGATTATTATGATCGAACGTACCTGAAGCAATCTGCTGACTTCCGAACAACAAAAATGTTTTATATATATATATAAATTAGGTTTTCTTTTCCGAGTCCATTTATGATCTGATCTAATGCATGTAATGTATCTTAATGAAATTTGGTACAGACGTGTAAAGTGGTAATCAATCGGACGAATTCGTGAACCAGCCCGATCGGACCACCGAAAGGGGGGGGAAGGGGGATAAACCTTCCCAAAAGTGAATATAAATTAGGTTTTCTTTTCCGAGTCCGTTTATGATCTGATCTAATGCATGTAATGTATCTTAATGAAATTTGGTACAGACGTGTAAAGTGGTAATCAATCGGACGAATTCGTGAACTAGCCCGATCTGACCACCGAAAGGGGGGGAAGGGGGATAAACCTTCCCAAAAGTGAATTTTTTGATTTTTTACATAGAAAAACAAAAATTATCCAATTTTTGTTGGCACCATTGAATTCAGCCAAAAAAACAAACAATTTAGGATTTTGAATCACTCCATGGTCTATGTCCATTGGTTACCAAGATATTGAAAGTGGTATATAGAAAGTGAAAGTGGTGAATTCCTACTTTTTCCTTCGTGGAACAAATTATTACCTTTTTGGTACCAAATTGGTTTTCTGAAATTCCAACATAACTGGGCCCAGCTACATGCACCTCTTTTTAAACTTAGGCAAGTGTCGGGCAAGTCACATTGAAGTTGTAAAGCTACATTGCATGTAACATTAATTTTGTAAATGAAGAATTATTTGATTTGAGTTGATTTTGTGTCTTAGTACCAAAATTTACTGCTGCGGAGCAGCGTGGGCCCTCTAGTATGTGATTAAAAAACAATATGTTAGGCTTAAGGAACTTTGCTAAGGAAAGAACTGGAGGTTTGTTCCCCTAAATTTTGCATCAACGACAAAAAACACGTCAGCCATCACGGCTTGCACTTGAACTTGAAAGGCAAAAGACTCATTGGTCAACTGATTTCTGATGTATTGTTGAACCTTGATTTCTTATCATTATAGCTCTGGACAGCCTTACTGGCGGGTGGCGAAAATTGTAATCTCCCAAAATGTCTGCTAAATAAACAGATGTTTTGGTAGAACTGTCAAAACTTTGTTTACGTTTCACCTCATTTGCACTACAGAAGAATGCCCTGAAATATTTCACCGAGAGATTTCTTATGCAATTAAAATTTCTGGAAAATATTTGCGCAATGCATCAGCTGGTCTTTTAGTTTGGCAACCTTTCATCTTCAATGATTTCTTTACATTTACGAATGTGTTTCCACACTTTTGTCATCGTACTTCATTAATTGTGTTGAGCTTGCAAGCATTTAACATTAGTTGCACTTGCGGTTGCAGCATAATATTTCTTGCTCCCCCAGGGGCAGTCGGCTTTCGGCTGTTCGGGTGTCTCTTTGGCGGCCCCGGGTTCCCGAGCCAAGCTGCGAGACTCTTCTTCTCGCAGTTCTTCTTGCTAAGACCTTTCTTCCTTCTTTCGGGTCATAGCTCGCAGTCTTTCCTCTTTTTTGGGCTAATCTTGCCCACCTCTTCCTTTCTTCGACCCTGCATGGGCCCCTCTCGTGAGCCCTGCATGGTGTCATTCTTCATCTTCTTTCCTCTGTCTCGTTTCCTGAAGAAAGTGCCTCCTGCCCCTTTAAGGGTCGAAGGAAACACCAAAAAACAAAAAAAAAACACAAAACACAGAAAAAACCAACAAAAAAACACAAAACCCACAAAAAAAACAAACAAAGGGCAATTTGGTGGAGGCTTGTAGAAAGAGGTAGCCCTGTGTTGTAGAGGGGGCTGTCTTTTAAAAACACGAAGGCGGCTCGGGGTCCGGGTACGCCTGGCTTGCCATGGCAAATGGCCCCGGTGCTGAGCTCATCCATCCGCCTGGGTTTGAGCCCCTTGTACTCTGGTCGGGGTGCTTGGTGGGACGCTTAGTGGGGACATGCCGCTTCTGTGAACTCCGAGCCAAAACTAGAGGAGCTGCTGAGGTCGAATTGGCCTCAGCAGGTGGCCGCTGCAAGTAAGCACCCCCGCCACGCTGAAAGCAGTGTATCAAAATTGTCGGAAGCGTATTTAAGAACCATGGGCATATTCCTGACCCTGCGACAGTGCTAGGCGGGTGACGGGTGTCCGAGGAGGTTTGACTGACGTCTGTCGGTCTAGGGCCGTGGAAGGCACTTGGAGCGATTGGCAATGCTCACTTTGACCGGGGAACCAAAAAAACCCGACAGGAATTGATGATTGGTTGGTTGTTTGATTCTTTCTTTTTTCAGGTTGAAGCACAAAGATGGCGGAAAAACAGGCGAACGACAGGAATGTTCTGGGCCCCGGATCGGGGGGTGACCCGTCGCCCTTCAGCCGGGGCTCAAGGTTGAATTCCGGAGGGGCTCCAAAGTCGGAGGATGCAGGGGAAGGGAAGGCACTGGTGGTCGGTGCGCCTCCCCAAGCCCCGTTCAAGTCCCCGGACTCCAGGGCCGACGCCTCGAAGTCATTGCCCGAAGCTACGGCGGTTGGGCCATCGGCGGAGACGGTGGCCATGGGGACTGGGACTCCAAAGAATGACGGAGATCGGAAGCAGCAGCATCCGAGAAGCCCGTGGGACGAATCACCGCCTCTCGGGCCGAGTGACACGGAATTGGACATCGTCCGAAGGCAGGTCGACGACTGCGACCTGGCGGAGGACGAGTCCATCTATGAGATCGTGGCGGCGCTGGGGCAGATCCGCGATGCGATGTCCATCCAGAAGAACATCAGCAATGGTGTTCGGACGGCCGTCGCGAAGATCAAGGAAGCCGTCAGCGTCATGAAGGGGACACGGACGGTCCGGCTGAAAGCTCTCCAGGCTGAACGCCGGGTCGTCGAGAGAGTGTTCAAGAAGTCACCGCCCAAAAAGCGGAACAAGACGTCCTTCTCGACGCCGGAGGTGGTGCAGAAGTCTGGGATGGAGAGGTCTACTATGACCTCACCCCAGATGCTCCCCCCGACGCCGAGGGAGGTGAAGAAGACGGAGGAAAAGTCTTCTATGACTTCTCCTCCGAAGAAGAGGAATGGTGGGAAACCGAAGGTTGCCCAGACGCCTGCAGCTGCGGGTGGGGGCACCAAAGCTTCGCTCCCACAGAAAGCGTCCGATCCCCCGAAACCGGCGGATGATGGCTTCACTCAGGTGAAGTTAAAGTCCGCCCGGAGGAGGGAGAAGAAGAGGCGAGCTGCACCCAAGAGGTACCCCCTCGCGGTGCGCCTGCGAAGGCAAATAAGCCGAGGGCGACCGGCTCTGGGGCGAAGATGAGGCACGTCCTCATCATCAAACCGGGGCAAGGTCGCTCCTACGCCGACGTCGTTGGGAAGCTGCGGAGGGACGTCCAACCCGAGCAGTCGGGTGTGGAGGTCCGCCGACTCCGCAGGACCAATGACGGCGGCGTGCTCATCGAGCTGGGTTCTGGCCGCAGCCAGACCCGATTTGCCGGGACGGTGAAGTCGGCGCTCGGCGCCGGCGATAAGCTCAAGAGCGTCGCCCCTCGTCAGCGTGTGGAGATCATGGATCTCGATTCGTGCTCCACATCGGACGAGGTGAGTGACGCTCTGAAGCGGGAGTTGGGCCAGGAGACGGGGGACTTCAAGGTCTTCCTGACCAGACCCAACGCCCGTGAGCAGAGGTTGGCGGTCGTCGATCTCGACGCCTCAAGCGGTCAGAAGCTCCTGCAAAGGGGCAAGGTCAAGGTCGGATGGGTTGTCTGCCGAGTGCGAACTCGAGTAGAGATCCCACGATGCTTCCGCTGTTTGGAGTACGGCCACACTCGACGAGAGTGCAAAGGTCCGGACCGCAGCGAGGCATGCACCACCACACGGTGGTGTCGGGCACAAGTCGTCCGCTTGTAGCCAGGCACCCTGCAAGAAGGCAACCGACGGCCGACCGTCGGATCATGTCCAAGGCTCCGGCGCTTGTCGGACCTTCAGAGACCTTTTGGTCTCAAAGAAGACTGACAGGCGCGGACGCTGAGGGTTATCCAGGGAAACCTAAACGGGAGCATCGCGGCAAGCTCCCTGGTGGACCAAATCGTTCGGGAGTCGGGGACATCACTCGTCTTCGTGAGCGAGCCTATGATTCCCACTATGGTTCCCTGACCGCACAGGATGGGCTGCGCTGTGCGTGCCCGACCCGCGCGTGGTCCCCATCGAAAGAAGTGGGAACGGCGAAAATTTCGCCTGGATCACGAGCAACGGAGTCACGTTCGTGAGCTGTTATTTTTTCCCGAATGACAGCATTCCACGATTCACGGAGAAGTTGGAGGCCATGGAGGACGCGATCCGAGCGATCGCCGGTCCGTGTCTCCTGCTGGTGACTGTGGGGGATGCCACATACAGACATCCGAGGAAGGTTGCTGTTAGAAATGGCATCCAGGCTGGGGCTGCTGACAATGAACGAGGGGGACACGCCAACCTACCGGAGGCGGGGATTCGGGGGAATCGATCCCCGACGTGACCCTGGCATTGGAAAGTCTGGCTTCCCGAATCGTCGGCTGGAGGGTGATGGGTGATTACTCGGGGAGTGATCACGAATACATCACCTTCGAGCTGGCCGAAAGAAGACAAGGAAATCGCAGCAACAGCCGGCGCCCGCTCGGCTGGAACCTGGCGAGAATGGACGAACGGAGGCTGGCAGAGGCTCTGCAGAACGGCATGGGGGACATCCCCCATATGCCGGACGACCAGCCAAGCAGGGCGGACGCGGAGGCTGTGGTGGAAGCCACATCGCGCCTCATTCATCGCGCTTGCGACGCGTCGATGCCCCGCAAGTCGGCACGTACCGGAAAGCGCCCGGTGTACTGGTGGACCGACCGCATCGCCGAGCTGCGGCGAAACTGCCTGAGACTCAGGCGGCGAGCCCAGCGTTCCCGGGACAGACCCGAAGCGGCGGAGAGGTCGAGCCAGTACAGAGCGGCAAAAAGAGAACTGGTCAAAGCGATCAGAGAAAGCAAGGCGCGCTGCTGGAGCGCACTGCGCGAGGACGTGTTCAGCGACCCCTGGGGGGTACAAGCTGGTCATGAGGAAACTCGCGCAGGGGCCCGGGTACGTGCCGATGGAGGCTGAGAAGATGCGGACCATCGTGGACGGACTATTCCCGGATCACCGGGTCAGAGACGACACCCCTTTGCGGGTGATCGCCGAAGAGGTCCCTTTGTTCACGCGACAAGAGTTGGAGAGAGCGGTCAGCTCCATGAAGAACAAGAAGGCCCCGGGCCCGGACAACGTACCGTCAGAGGTGCTGAAACTGGTGGCGAAATGCCGCCCTCAGCTCCTGCTGGACATGTACAACGTCTGCTTGAAAGTGGGAATGTTCGCATCCCGCTGGAAACTGGCCAAGCTCGTCCTTCTGAGCAAAAGACGGGGCCCACCGGACGCTCCATCGTCGTACCGCCCTCTCTGCATGTTGGACACGGCGGGAAAACTGATGGAGAGGTTGTTGAAACCGAGAATCGGAGAGGCTGTGTGAGCGGCAGGGGACCTCTCGGCCCGACAACACGGGTTCAGAGAGGGCCACTCGACACTCAGCGCCATCTCGGAGGTCGTAGCTTCGGTGACACGAGCGGATCAGGCGTGCCACGCGGCTCGTCCGATCGTGCTGCTGGTCACGCTTGATGTGAAGAACGCTTTCAACTCGGCACGGTGGTGCGACATCCTGGTTGCACTGGAAAGAACATTCAGGTTACCTGGGTACCTCCTCGCCATGGTGAGAGATTACCCAAGGGACCGGCGGCTGCTGTACGAGACGAACCGGGGTTTCGTAACCAGGGCCGTCACCTCTGGGGCAGCCCAGGGATCGGTGCTGGGGCCGGATCTCTGGAATGTCTCGTATGACAGCTTGCTCCGCACTGAGATGCCACACGGAACGTTCCTCGTGGGATACGCCGACGACGTGGCGGCGGTCATCACCGAACGAAACGCGGAGTTGGCCCAATTGAGGCTGAATCAGGTCATGCGCCTGCTGGAAGGCTGGATGCGCGATCACGGCCTTCAGCTGGCTCTCTCCAAAACGGAGATAGTCATGCCGACGAGGAGGCGGATACCCACGATCATTCCGATGCGGGTGGGTACCGAAGTGATCGAGACGCAGAGGACGGCCAGGTATCTGGGGGTGATGCTGGACAACAAGCTCACCTACTGGGACCACATCAGAAGCGTGTGCGTCAAGGCGGCCGAAGTGACGTCCTGCCTCGGAAGACTGATGGCCAACATCGGAGGACCGAGTCAGGGGAAACGGAGGCTGTTGCTGTCGACAGCACAGGCCATCATGCTCAAAGGAGCGGAGATCTGGGCAGATGCGACGAAGGTGAAGAAATACCGGGCTCGCATGCTGGCGGTGCAGAGACGCGGTGCGCTCAGGGTCGCGTCCTCGTACCGCACGGTCTCGTAGGCGGCGGTGCTGGTCATTGCGGGAGTCATCCCAATCGACCTGCTGGCGCAAGAGAAGAAGACCATCTGGGGGCGTGCTCCCGAGATGGATCGGGAAGAGGCTGCCGAGCTGGCCCGTGGCCAAACAATGGCCGCCTGGCAGCGTCGATGGGACGAAGACACGACCGGAAGGTGGACATGGTGACTCATCAGGAACCTGGAGCCGTGGGTTTGCCGCGACCACGGGGAGGTGAACTTTTATCTCACCCAGTTCCTGACAGGTCATGGCTACTTCCGTCTGTACCTCCACCGAATGGGCAAGGTCGACTCGCCCAGGTGCAAGTACTGCGGACACGACGGAGACGACGTGCATCACACTTTCTTCGTGTGCCGTTGCTTTGACGAAGAACGGACTGCCCTCGCCGACTCGGTCGGCGGTCATCTGACCCCGGACAACATCGTGGGGAAGATGCTGCAGGGCAGTGTCAGCTGGAACGCAGTGGCTGACTTTGTCGTGTCTGTCCTGCGCCAGAAGAGGACAGATGGGTGTCTCGAGTGACCCCAGAACCGAGGACAGCAGAAGATCGGTTGAACACCAACTGAGGAGTCCCGAAAGGGACAGCAGCGCGGAGTCCTGAAAGGGACCAGAGCAATGAGCAGACGCTCGAGTCGATCGCAATGATGTAGTGACAGCACGCGAGGTTTTTTTTTAGCAGGTATGCCCAAGGAGACGTACAGACAACTGTGCACTCCTAGCCGCCTCGAGCCTCGAGGCGGGGCCTCTGACACTGATGCTGTCTGTAAGAGGTTGCAGACCCCTGCTCGTCGATTTGCTCTCTTGGGCGAGCGGCGTAGAGGGCCCGGTGCGGGTAAGGGCTATTTTTAACCTCCCTTCCAGCGTGGATAAAAAAAATATTTCTTGTGCAAAGTACCTCGACATAAACAAATGACCATGGGATTTATTACCAAAACATTGCGGATAATAAACACTAATTACGACAACAGCGCACTCATACTCATCCGCCAGTAAGGCTGTCCAGAGCTTAGTGCTGTCCAGAGAGTTTAGTGAGCCGGTGGCGCAGTTGGTAGCGCACTCGGCCTCGGAACTGTGGCCACGAAGCGTTGCAGGTTCGAGACTCGGGCGTGTCGCTTACTTTTAGCAGTACTGTTCACCCCTTGTACTGTACCGGCTCACTCCTTGGCTTTGCTTGATAACGTCCACGCACAGATCAATAGTCTATGTGGGCGGGGCAAAGGCAAGGTAAAAAAGAGGCCGCCACCCTCTTTTTTTAAAAAAAAAGAAAAAAAAGCTATAGATTTTAAGTTAGATTGTAAGTTGTCAAATGATTTTAATATTTTAAATGTTGTAGAATGTATTGAGTTGGATGTTTCAAAATCCTTGGAGGATATGTCGTTAAATGGTAGTGTGGAGTTAAATGATGTTTTACCGCAACATGAAAATCTTGTTTTCGTTACCTGTAATAGTAGTTCTGAATCAAATAAAAATATTATGGTTTCTCAAGGTGAGTGTAATTTTGTCAATATCATGTTAGGAATAGTCTTAAAATTTTTCATCTGAATGTTAAGAGAGGGTTAAGCATCAGAAAAGAACAACTAGAGGTTTTCTTGGATGAGGAAACACGGGAAATATTTTCTGTTTCCGAATACAGGATTTCAAACTCAATAAGCAATGCTCATCTCGAGAACCGTTCTCTTAGGAGTCAATTTAGTACAATTTGGGCGGCAATCTGGGGAGGTGTGGCGATTTTCGTTGAAAATGATGTTTCTTTTAGCTTTGTAGATTTTACTCCTAAACATTGTTTCAGTAAAGAGTTAGGATACGAAATAGCGGAAATTAGATTCCTCATTGACGATGTACTTCGTTCGTGCAGTAACTTATAGACCTTCAGACAATTCTAATTTCAACAAATTAGAAAAGTAATATCTTGAGTGTTTTGAGTTATATCTTGAGGCTACAGTCAATGATCAAAGATCAATAATTATAACCGGCGATTTCAATATTGACAAAGACAAGCACCCCTCGGAATTAATTTGAAACTTCCAAAGATTTGTTTGATTCATATGGCTTAGAGTTAAAGATCAATCCTTCCAATTGGATTTTTGAGCATTCGGATTCCTGTTTGAATATTTTTTTGACCAATATTCAATTCACAACTTGTTCTGCCATGCAATCTTGCATTTCTTATTATTGTGCTATTTCCCTTAAGATATCTATTACTAATTAGGCCAGTCATTCTACGAAAATTAACATGGGGAACCTCAAAAAAATTGCAAGAAAACGTTTTTTGATGGAATTTTACTTAAAAAAATATGAATTTTAACATATCCAAAGTTTACCAAAATCGGACCATCGGAATCTCACTAAAATCACGTTCCAAAATGGCGGCTTTTCCCACCATACAAAATTTTTTGAAAAAAGACATTCAACTGCATTTTGTATCAATGTTTTTCGAGATATTGACTTTGGACCGGCGCCAATCATCGTTGGGTGATTGGTTTTAAATTTTGACAGAGTTTACATTTTCGGCCGCCATCTTGGATCCGCCATATTGGATATAAATATTTTTTCAAATGTAAAGATGGTGTTGTGACGCATCATTATGGACAAGATTTTTACCCTGAACACAATGCTGAAATCAGTTTTTGAAAATATGCATTCGTTAAAAAGATATGATCAAATAAAAATTCATCCCTATACATTTCTTATGGACGTTTAATTTTTTTAAGATTTTTAAAGAATTATCTCTTATATCTCCGGTTCTAATTAAGGTATGTGGTTATTTTTGGTCTTAAAATACTCAGTCATTTAACGGCTTTTATATGAGCTGTTGATCGTTAAAATCGGACGACTGCTGGACGAGCTATAAGGCTAAAATCGACTAGAAAATCCATTTTTTAGAAATTTGTTTTTTGTCAAAGATTATATAAAAGAATATAACTAATCCTATTTTTGTCAGATTTCAATTATCAATACGTCAAATGAAAGCTAATAGTTCAGCGCATGTTTTAAAATCCATCCGACCAGCAGGCAATGTTTGGGACTGGAGATACAAGTCTTTAAATAATCATGAAATTTGGAAAAAATTGAATTTTATGTTGGTTGTAGGTCTATATCTCACCTCAAACTCAACCGATTTAAATGATTAAGAGCTTAAATGAAAGCCAATGATGTACTGAGTTAATTAAAATATAAGACTGTTTTGAATCTCTGTTAGTTTTCTATGCATGAGTCATTAATTATAGACAATTTACGAAAGTGAACAGATTTTATGGTAAATGAAGGTTCATAACTCGAATTAAGTTAGTCCGATTTTAATGAGCCATAGCTCATATGAAAGCCCAGAATCTTCTGAGTAATTTGAGGGGAGAACGAGCTTTTTAGTCCATTTAGGACCTCCGATATGAATCTTTGACAAAAAACAAATTTCAAAAAAAATTGATTTTCGTGGCTAAATATATTTTAGCCTTATAGCTCGTCCAGCAGTCGTCCGATTTTAATGATCAATAGCTCATTAAAAGGCCGTTAAATGACTGAGTATTTTAAGACCAAAACGAACTACATACCTTAATTAGAACCGGAGATATGAGAGATAATTCTTAAAAAATCATAAAAAAATGAACGTCCATAAGAAATGTATAGGGATGAATTTTTATTTGATCATATCTTTTTAACGAATGCATGTTTTCAAAAACAGATTTCAGCATTGTGATCAGGGTAAAAATATAGTCCATAATGATGCGTCACAACACCATCTTTACATTTGAAAAAAAATATTTATATCCAATACGGCGGATCCAAGATGGCGGCCGAAAATGTAAAATCTGTCAAAATTTAAAACCAATCACCCAACGATGATTGGCGCCGGTCCAAAGTCAATATCTCGAAAAACATTGATACAAAATGCAGTTGAATGTCTTTTTTCAAAAAATTTTGTATGGTGGGAAAAGCCGCCATTTTGGAACGTGATTTTAGTGAGATTCCGATGGTCCGATTTTGGTAAACTTTGGATATGTTAAAATTCAAATTTTTTAAAGTAGAATTTCATCAAAAAACGTTTTCTTGCAATTTTTTTGAGGTCATCACGTAAATTGACTGGACTAAATAGCACAGTCTAGATTGAACAATTAAATTTAAGAATATCTTCTAGAAATAATTTTAGAAACAAAAACACTCCTCATATGGGAATATTGCGCAGATGTCTATTCGGCTAACTTGGTAGATACATCTTGCAAACCATTGTTGTGATAATCACATGTTTTATACAAGTAGTTATGTTTTTAAATACAACTATCATTCATAATGTACGATTAAAGCCTTGTTATAGGTTATCTTTGTTTTATTTTATTACAATTTAACTCACATTAAAAGTACATGGAAAAACTACCCTGTCCTAACGTCCTTGACGTTGATCCAAACGCAAGCAATACAATACTTCAATAACATGGACTCACTGTCATAAACAGTTCACCAATTTCTTAAGGAGCACTATTGCAGATGAGGAGGACAAACATCGTCTTCTCATCAACTACATATCTCCCGACATCTATGAGTACATAAGCAGTGTAACACTTACAATGATGCTGTTACAGTGCATAAGAATTTATTTGTAAAACCAATCAATGAAGTCTTTGCCAGACATAATCTTTTTTAATTGTAAACAACAACCTAATCAATCAATAGTCCAGTCTGTTGATTCCTTAAAACGTCTTAGCCGTAACTGCCAATTCAAAGCGGTAACAGCAGAAATCAACCGTGATGATTGTATCCGTGATTAATTTATATGAGGATTACTAAGCCCGGCAATACACCAACGTCTCCTTGAAAGTGAAACTCTTTCTTTGGCTGATGCTCACAGACAAGCTCGCTCTTTGGAATTGGCTCAGTTTCATTCGCAACAAGATGACACTCCTAATCCTACAATAAATGCTGTCACTTACAGATTACAGGTCAATGACAATTACACCAACGAACCCTATAGCAATGCTGATACTATGCTACCAGTAGTATGCCACCAGTAGTAGATGCTATGCGTACCAAAATGTTATTTCTGTGAGGAATCAAGGCATCCTCGCATTAATTGCCCTGCAAAAGAAAAAGTTTGTAATAGATGGCGCAAAATCGGCCACTTCAAGAAGGTTTGCCGTTCTCAACCAAAGAAAAGTACGACACCTGTCGAAGGCTCTGCTTGTATAATATCTTGCCCTATTTCACATCAGTCTAAACTAAAGGCAACAGTCATTGTCAATGGTTATCCGACTTGTGGCATGTTGAATTCAGGAAGCTACATCTGTTTGATTAATGAAACCATAGCTCAACAGTTAAACTTGAAAATCTTCACATCGAATAATCTAGCAAGGCTAGCTTCTAATACTCATAATAAAAATTAAGGGCATTTCTAAGGCTGATCTGGAAATGCTAGGTCATAAATTCCCAGAGACTAAACTCTCCGTTATGTCTATACTTTGCTCAGAAGTAATATAGGTCGTGATTTTACTGATTTATTGCAACAGCATTCATCAGTTCAATCCGAGTTCGGAGGAGGTAAGTCTCCATTGGTAGTAAGCGCTCTTACTGCTTCTAACGTTGAGACTGCAAATTTATTTACTAAATCTGTCTCCAAACTGTAAACCGGTGGATGTTAAATCTGTTCGATATTCCCTCAATGACACTCAGTTTATTGAAACTGAAAAAATAATTTTTCACTTAAATAATTTTTTAAGTGATGGCATGGCGAAACTTTGATATCCGACTCCATCGTATTTATGGATGTTTACAATCGTTCTTCACCACCGAATGCCGATAGTGAAGAATCGATTCTAATCATCGGAACAATTAATTGTAAATAATCTCACATGATATATTAGTAATGGTGAATTATTTGATCATCAATGTAGGTTAAGTATATGTTCCTAATCATGATAATAACTAAACACTTATTTGTACATTCAAATAAACAAGACTTTACTATAAAACTAAAACTTAATCAAAACCAATAACAAAATGACAATCTTCAGTTGACCGGGCAGACGACACAACACACCACGACTCTGACAACTTATTTCACTGGCGGAAAGTGTGAAATAAGACTTGAGTATGTTAAGTTAGTTAAAGATAGTTGAGTTATGATATGTTATTTATGTTAGTATATAATGAGTTTTATTTATATAGTTAGAATAGTACAGGTTTCTTCATAATGATGTTAGATGTTGATATGTTTTGTTGTTAGATCACCTGATAAATGTTGTATTCGGTTACGGTACTTATACAGGGTGTTATTTTTTTAAACGCAACCCATTTTTAAGATTTAATAATTCACATATAAATATGGAATAAGAATTGTTTTTTGGTTCTTTACATTTTATGCCATCTATTATTTAAGTTTGATCACATTTAGTTCACCTTTTGTTCTCTAAAAATCCGCCAGAGACATTTGTATGAAGTTATGCTCTCTCCATCAAATTCCCGAACACGTGTTGCTAGGTACCTGTTTGAATTTCCTACAATACATTTGTTTTGAGGTACTGAATATTCTGTGACCTGTTTTTTAAGCCTTACTTTGTATGTATCCCCAAAGAACATAATAATATAGTGGGATCAAATCCAGGGATCTTGGGGGAAATAATCCTTCACCGATAAAATCAAGTCTTGGGTTGCGATTTTAATGTGTGTGTCTTTAAGCACGATAACTCACGTAAAAATGGTCCCATCTGAATGAAATTTGCCACAGACATGTAAAGATGTAATTATTCTACGAAAACAATTCAAAAGCTGTTTAGCACCTTAAAACAAACATAACAAATTTAATGCAAGAAATTTAAAGAGGCGCCTTGCAACACGTGATCGGGAATTTGGTTGAAAGAGCATAACTTTGTACAAATGCCAATGGCGGAATGTTCTTCATAATATAAACTAAATGTAATCAAACTTAAATAATAGGTTGTATAAAATGTAAAGATCAATAAAATAACACTCATTACACATTCATATGTGCATTATTCAATCTTAAAAATGGGTTGCGTTTAAAAAAACACCCTGTAGAATTGACATAACTTCGACAAATCGATTGTAAACATCGATAAATACGATGGAGTCAGATATAAAGGTTTCGCCGATGGCTTAATCGAAAAGAGCACTTCACCATGGAGAGCCCAAGTTTTAGTTACATCAACACCAAATCACAAGAGGCGTATGGTAATCGATTATTCCCGGACTATAAATCGGTTTACTGAATTGATGCTTTACCCCTTCTATAAATGACATAGTCTCTAAAGTAGCTAGATAGAAAGTTTTCAGTACTATAGATCTACGTAGTACTTGCCATCACAGGTCTTTATTCCTGAAAAGGATAGTCCATTTACGGCTTTTGAAGCTGCCGGAGAACTCTACCAGTTTACCCGGCTCTACCGGGGTACCCTTTTGGTACTACAAACGGTGTGGCTACTTTCCAACGGACTATGGACCAGGTGACACGTAAAACATGACCTATTTCTATGATATGGGAGAAGTTGAGAAAGCAGGGAAGAAGTAGGGAAAAAAGTTGAAGGACACTTTTGCTAGATGATATTACCATCTGCGGTCGCACTCAGGCTGAACACGATGAAAAGAACTTCATGTTAGCAGCTTCAAAGTACAATCTAACAATCAATCACGAGAAAGCTCATTTTGTTTTAGCAATATTACACTTATATGCCACACAATTAGTGATGGCGTTATCAGACCTGATCCTTAACGATTTCAACCACTTAAAGAGTACCCCCCGCTAACTGATACTGCTTCTCTAAGGAGGGCTCTAGGTATGTTCTCTCAGTATTTGAAATTCATTCCTCGTTTTTCTGAAAAGATAAAACACTGAATTCAGTGCTCTTTTCACAACAGATAATGTCTGTTGAGGCCCTAACAGCATTTCGAAATCTAAGGAAGGGTATTGAAGACGCATCCGCAGCATGTATTGGTACTCTGACATCCCGTTTTGTGTGGAGACAGATGCTTCGGACACTACAATTGCTGCTACCTTAAGCCAGAAGAATCGTCCTGCAGCATTATTCCCTTGTACTTTGTCAGAATCAGAGAAATGTCATTCGTCAGTTGAGAAGGAGGCATATACCACTGTGGAAGCTGTCCGGCATTTTCTTTTAGGTAGACACTTTCGTTTTATTACTGATCAACGTTCTGTAGCATTTATGTTCGACATGAAGCATCGGAGTAAAATCAAGAATGAGAAGATCACGAGGTGGAGACTGGATCTCTCTTGCTATTCTTATGACATTGCCTATCGTCCGGTAGAAGACAAAATCACCCTGCTGATGCATTATTGAGAGTTAGTGCCACATCTGCGGGAGTTACTTGTGCAGACGCTAAATTAATATCACTTCATAAAAGGCTATGTCATCCGTATTTCGAGATTTTGTCATTGGATCCGAAGCAAGAATCTCCCCTACTTCATACAGGATGTACGGAGAATCACATCATCTTGCCGCACATGCGCCGAAGTGAAGCCTAACTTCCACAAACATCAGGGTAGCCTCATCAAAGCCTCGGCTCCTTTTGAGCGGCTAAATAAAGACTTTCAGGGCCTACATCCTTATAGTTCTCGGAACAAGTAAATGCTGACTGTAATTGACGAATATTCAAAATTTCCATTCGTTTTCCCTTGTCCAGATACCTCTGCATATTCTGTTATCATATCACTCAAAGAACTTTTTGGAGTGTTCGGGGCTCCCTTATTCATTCATTCTGACCGTGGATCGGGATTCATGTCTAAGGAATTGAAAACATGGCTTCCGGTCTATGGAGTGGCGACAAGTCGAACTACTCCCTATAATCCTCAGGGCAACGGATAAGTGGAAATTTTTAATGGTACAGTTTGGAAGATCATACAACGTGCCCTCAATGATCGTGGAGTACCTATTTCTCGATGGGAAGATGTTTTGATAGATGCTCTTCACTCAATTCGATCCCTCCTGTGCACTGCAACTAACGCTATGCCGCATGAACGGATGTTTGCCTTTCCTAGGCATTCTTCAAACGGACTATCTACTCCATCCTGGCTTTTGAACCCAGGCACACTGTTCTGCCCTTTGATCGTCGGTCTAAATTTGATCCATTAATAGAAGAGGTAACACTCTTGGAACGGAATCCAGAGTATGCTCATATTCGTTTTCCTGATGGACGAGAAACAAACTGTCTCCACTCGACACTTGGCTCCCTCCGAAACTGTGAGTAAGGAATTTGAAGATAATGAGGAGTTTTCAACACCATCTGAGTCTACAAATGAGGAACCTGACAGCTGCACTGACTTTTCTAATGAATCTCAACCTTGTGTAAATGAATCAGATGAGAGCAACGCTATTCTAGTTGATAAAAATGAAACACAATCAGAAGGAGTGCCAGACCTCGAAGGCCCCCTTATACCTAAAGGACTATGTCCAAACCTAAGGGAGGGGAGAATGTTGTGATAATCACATGTTTTAAGTAGTTACGTTTGTAAATACAACTATCATTCATAATGTACAATTCTGTGAATAAAGCCTTGCTATAGGTTATCTTTGTTTTATTTTATTACAACCATATAATCTTTCATTTCTGATCATTGTACTATTTTCCTTGAGATACCTATTACTAATAGTCTTAAGTAAAATGAAGCAATTAAATTAAAGATTATCTCTCAGAAAACATTTTAGAAACAAAGATGCGCCTCATATGAGAATATTGCCCAGATGTCTGTTCGGATAACTTGGAAGATATAATGTCCAATAATTTTGTTTTTTAAATTATTTATAACCGTGTGGTTTTCTGACCTTTAAAAGTAACCAAGAAAAAGAAAACAAAAAGAGTGAATTGGGTCTCTGACGAGATGAAAAGAATGAAAATCCAGGTACAAAACTCTTACTTGGAGCGGCCATTGACCAGGTGCATTTTCTAGACCTGGGAGTGGAGTGGGGATTGATAAAAAGATAGAATGTAATAGACTCAAGAAGGAGTATAGAAGTAAGATCCTAGAAGCCACATAAATACATGTTCTTGAATAAATAAAGAGTTCAAACAAAATGCTAGTAAAACTTCTTGGATATTAATTAATAAATTAGACAGAATTAATTAACTTCCAATGAACCAAACATTCGTTTGCAGCTTGATGACGTTTCAATTCAAGATCCACAGGAAATCTGCAATGCCTTCAGAAATTTCTTTATTGTTTATAATTCAAATACATTCAAACCTTTTGAAACACTCGTAGATTCTGCTTTTGAAATTATTAATTTTCATCCCGTAAAAAAAGTGTGAGATAGGAACACCCTTGTTATATTTGGTCAATGCCTCACTCCGGGATGGGATGTTTCCTGATAATGGGAAATTTGCGAGGATAAGAAAACCACTCCCTAACAAGGACATTATAGAGCTATCGGCCAGTCTTGTTCTAGCTACGGTATCAAAAAGACCTAGGAAAATATTTTTCTTAAATTAGTTTTATTTTAAGAAAATTATTTAGTTTCTTTTTTCAAAACAATTTGTATATCATAAAAATAAATTAACCAAGTCAGCTGTCATCGATTTTGTGAGTAAGTGCACCGACGCCTTGGATAGTGGAGATATGGCAGTTGGCTGCTTTATCAACCTTTCCAAGATGGTTTTTTTTATAACTGTTTGAACCAAGTCATTTTGATGCAAAAAATTAGAAATTTGGGACTGAGGGTTTGGATTGGCTGGAGTCTTGTCTCAGCAATAGAAGACAACAAATAACAATTAACTTCACTCTTCAGTCCGGAAACAAAAACTTTACTTTTCTGAAATATCTGAAACCACACAAGGTGTCCCACAAGAGTCAATCTTAGGCCATATGTTATTACATTTTTATATTAACGAAATTTCCACAGCTATATCAACACCAGAAAGATCCTTGATATTTTTTGCAAAATACACTTCTTCTTTTACTCAAAATTTCAGCATCCCCGAAAGAGAGAGTTTTGGCAAGCTCAACGCTGGTCTCAGTACTTCTCAGACATCAATCTTATAATAAAATTTGATTTTAAATAATTTACTTTTTTTACTTTTATGCTAATTTTATGGTTATAATTGAGTTTGGGTTAAAAATGAACAATATAGCTTTGAATCATTACTTCACATCAACTGGTTACTGAGATATTGGGTGTGCTAAATGCAGTTTATTGCCTTTAAAATCTCCTTCAAGGGAGAAAATTATCACAATTCTGTGATGAATCCTAAAATTTTTACATTGCCCTAATAGTTGGAGTTATGAAACCAACCATATGATTGAATTGATTTGTTTCTGTGATCATTTTATTTGTTTTTATTTTGACTAATTTGGGTCCATCCTTCTAAGTGTGAAAGTTTGTGATTTTGTTTGTCATATTATACAGGGTGTCCCGATATTATGGTAAAATATTTTAGTATATGATAGTACAGGTAAAAATAAGAAAAAAAGTTCATATAACCATAGGTCCAAAAGTGCTTCGTTTTCCATCTGTGTGTCTGTTTGTGATTTTTACATATTTAATCATATCTCATGAACCTCTTAACGTATAAACTTCAAACTTGGTACATGCATGACCACTATTAAGACCTATGTTTGTATGTAGTATCAAATTTCTACTTTGTACCATTTCAAAATGGCGACTGTTTTTTGTTTTCAAAGCTAAATATCTTAAAAACTGTAAATTTTAGAAAAATTATACAGGAGACAAAAAAGTTGTGAAATTTAATCCAATTAACGCTGATATTAAGATTATGATGATCGGACCACTAATAACGGAGAAATATTAACTTTTCTGAATAAAAACATGGTCCTTTAGAACAAACTGTCAGACATTTCCATGTTTTTATTTGGAAAAATTAAAATTTCTCCGTTATTAGTGATCCGATCATCATAATCTTAATATCAGCGTTAATTGAATTAAATTTCACAACTTTTTTGTCTCCTGTATAATTTTTCTAAAATTTACGGTTTTTAAGATATTTAGCTTTAAAAACAAAAAACAGTCGTCATTTTGAAATAGTACAAAGTAGAAATTTGATACTACATACAAAAATAGGTCTTAATAGTGGTCGTCCATGTACCAAGTTTGAAGTTTATACGTTAAGAGGTTCATGAGATATGATTAAATATGTAAAAATCACAAACAGACACACAGACGGAAAACGAAGCACTTTTGGACCTATGTTTGTATGAACTTTTTTTCTTATTTTTACCTGTACTATCATATACTAAAATATTTTACCATAATTTCGGGACACCCTGTATAATTAGGCTGTAACGACGTATCCATTTGTTAAGCTGACTACCAGCTAATTGATTTTAACTAATCTAAATTATTTCTTTATCAAAAATATTAAGAATATTTTACATGTACATATAACCAATGTCAGTATAAGCCTACAGATATAATATCTAAACACATCAAAATAAATCTATACATATAAAAGGCCAAACAACTCCCCCCCCCTCACTCCCCCCCTCATTCACTCACTCACTCATCACTAATTCTCCAACTTCCCAATATCCCAGAAGGCTGAAACTTGGTACACTGTTTCTTTAGGCATTAAATAGGAAAACTAAGAAGTTTTTATCCTGATCTGACCCTCAGACTCCGCCACAGACCCTCTCAAAGATCCCATACTATCCTTATGGCAGAATATAAATTGATGAAATGTTTATACTTAAACAGATGTGAAAAAGCAAGAAATTTTGTAGAATGTCAAACCAGCTGACGAAAAAGAACATAAAATAAATCACTGACTAGAGATACTTATAAAACCTTTCTTCCCTATAACAGCTGTTACTGGGCGCGGTCAGCCGCAGTCACCGGTGAGTAATCTACCAACCTTTCATTAGTGAACGGTAGCGGTGGATCTACCACCTACCGATCATTGTTGTGCATCCACCGGAAAGTGGTTACGGTAGATTCGGTAAGTACCGGACATTGTTGATTGTCAAGATGCGGTGGATTTGCCTATTAAAGACTATGGTAACCGGTCAGCCACCGGTGATTGCGGCTGAACGCGCCCATTGAAAGAGCTAATTTAAACAATTTATTTTATCTACATCATTAGAAAAAATACTTTGCCTCTGTCTTTTAGCGAATTTTATTGATGGAATTATTACCATAGGTCTTACGGCAAGACCTAAGCCAGAGACCATGATAACTTATCATTTTTGAGCTCCCAGAAGCAAAAAACACTATTCAAACTATATTTAAAGCTGAAAACACAGTACATTGTCCCTATAGAAAAATTCTATATCTCGGTTATTACTTAACATATCTTGATAAAACTTGGTATGTGGCTTTTTTGGTTCAGATTCACCTGATATTGTTTTAAAACCACCAAATTTTTGCATGACTGTTGCAGTAGACCTGCATACTAATGGAAGAAATAAGATAAGGTCATGCACATAGTCTGGAGGTCTGCTGCAACGGGGGTATTTATTTGTTCAAGAAAGACCCAAAAAACCTTCGAATTTTTGGACATTAAATCAAGGCAATTTCTATGTTTTACGTACATATACTTTCATGAAACAGAAAACTGCTTTAGGATTCTTTAAGTACGCAAGGTCTGCTGCGACGGAGATATTTACATTCCTGCTTAAGGGCCACTATAGGCCTATACCATGCATGCGAGCAGATCCAAAGATATTGGGCATAAGCCTTCCCAGGGAAGTGGCACCCTTGAGGCCTTTATCGGCGGGGCGCTGAATCTGCTCACATGTATAGTACAGGGAGGCCAAATAGAAATACTTCCTGCGGGGAACAGCAATAGAAAGCTCCAGCCGCAGCAGACCTGCGGACTTTAAGGAATCCTGAAAACTTCTTTCTGGTTAATGAAAGTCCATCTTCTTTATATTTGTCCAATACCACTGACCTATCACTGTACAGCCCAAACTACTTGACTTAGAACCTTGGACCTTTGCATGGACGATCTTAAGGGCGTAAGCATCCGCTAAAACGTTTTTTTTAATTCGAAGTTTTAAGGGGTTTTGGCGGGGTCGAAGTTTATAAATTTTCCTACGCAAGTGGAATGGATGATCTTTTGTTTAGTTTTCAATGTTCATTCAACAACCAGGTGGTTCAGCTTCACGTGGGGATACAATTTTACAGTTGATTTATAACTTATTTACTTTCATAATGGTTTTATGGTCGTTTTGTTGATTTTTTAAGTGAATGTACTATATAAAAATTAAATCTAGTTTAGTTAGTTGAATTAAAGTCGTCATTCGTTTTTGTACCTCATCTTTTTAATCATAAACTCAGTATGTGGCCCTATCTTCATTTAGACAGCGGGAGTTACAGTTTTTATCGTGAGCAAAGCCACGGGCAACTTAGTACTGATACAGTATAAGTTTTTGTGAATTTTCCTGTTTTAGTGGACTTGTTGGGGGGGGGGCCCAAAAAAGCCAAAGAAAGAATAGAAAGAAAAGGAAATACTAGAAAGAAGAAATAAATATACTTAAATATTAGAAGAAGTAAACACATCCCAGTGATGTGAATAACCAATTACCTTAAGATATTGCAGATACGTTTTGAGGAACTTACAATAGAGTCCCAACCATTTTTTGGAACAGTATTCCTTAGTCTTGGATTCTATATGTTCAATATTAAATTTTTTACTATATATCATGGTTTCCTGAAACAAAGAAAAAAAACAAATTTCAAATTGATAAACGGTGCTAGCAAACTGGCACATACTTCCTCCCTTAAAGCCATTTAAAGGAAGATAACCTACAACAAAAATACAACAAATTATTATTATCTCACAAATCACACCAAATTGTACCAAAATCAGTTAGTAATAGAGAAATGGGTTTTTTTAATATTTGCCATAAGAATAACATTGGACATCGTACTGTGTTTGCCGCAAAAAAATTACCAATTATCTTTGCAATCAGTTGACTTAAATTAATAATTTAAAATACTTGATTATTTGTTTTTTTGCAAGCCAAACTTGATGGTTGCAAGTATATTTTGATTAATTGTTATAACTTTAAGTTAATTTGAAATATTTGAATTTTTTAACACTTAAATCCCCGATTTTTGACGAAAACAGTACTTTCTCTATATAGGCTACTATGGTATAGGGGGAGAGAGTAAAATATCTGAAGTGTCAACACCTATTCTTACATAGCTGGCAAAAGATAGGGGCTATGGTAGTAGTAGGAGTGCAGAGGTCTTGAGAAAAACTATCTGCAATAAAAATTTTTTGTTACTTCTCCTCCTTACTCCAAGACACATACTCGCCTATTGGTCATACTTATAGGCTGTCTCTTGTCAAAAATTGTCAAAAAAAATCGTCCCACTGCCTTAGTATATTTTTGAGTTACTATAAATTTACTCCTCTATTAAAAATTATATTCCTCTTTACACCAATATTTAAATGGTTATTGGCTGTCTCTTGTTAACTATCTAGTTATAAGCAAGTATTATAGAGACATGTTTACTCTTACACTTCCAAGTGAACTTGTAAATACGATATGTTAATTAAATATAACTAATAACTTTTAAAATATAAAATTACAAAAAAATATGTATAAGTACTAACTTTGGTCTTTAGTATCTGATTTGTTTAATATTTGGATATGTTGCTAAGCTGAGCAAGTGCATATTATGTAAATGGTATATATTAATTATACATATAGCCTGGAAATTATAATTTGATATATTACAGAACTTGTAGTATTTGTGTAAAACTGTCTGTCGGACCTACATACTTAGAAATGATTTGTAGCTATGGATTGACGTGGTATGAATCTAATTTTACATATGTCTTCAATCCATTAAATGTGTTGTTAGACATGTTTTAGCCCTAGACCATCTTCAGTATCTTAACACTTGCAGGTTTATTTAGTTCCCTATTACCTTGGCTTCTTTAGTGTTGTCAATTTGTTTAAAATAATTTCTGATTTGGTACACATGACACAGAATTCGAAAATATTAAAAATATTAAAAACTGGATGTGTTTTGGGAGCACACTCCCAAATGTAGTAGGCTATATTTCCGGGCTGAAGCCAAAAGCGTATCTGTTTATGGAGTAATTTTTTTGACTGTCATATTTTTTATCCCTGTTATACCTTATAATATCACCCTTTTATACTAACTTTGGACTTTACTGTCCAATTTGTCTAATATTTGGATATGCTGTTAAGCTAAATAAGTGAATTTGGAAATAGCATATATTAATTAAATTTACCCTGTATATTTTAAATGGTAAAATTATAAAATGGGTGATATTATCAACTTTGCTATTTATTGCTTGATTTGTCTAATATTTGGGTATGTTGTTAACTTAAGCATTTATATTTGTAAATGATATATATTAATCCTATCTACTCTGTATATTTTAAAATATAAAATGGCCCAAAAATATTAACTTTGATGTTTATAGTTTGATTTGTCTAATATTTGAGTATGTTGTTAACTTAAGCTAGTATATTTGTAAATTATATATATTAATCCTATTTACTCTGTATATTTTAAGATATAAAATTATAAAAAGGTCAAAAATATTAACTGTAATGTTTATAGTTTGATTTGTCTAATATTTGGGTATGTTGTTAAGTTAGGTAATTGAATGTATAAATAGCATGTATTAATTATATCTACCTTGTATATTCCAAATCATAAAATTACAAAATAGGCTAAAAAAATTTACTTTGTTGTTTATTTTTTGATTTGTTTATAATTTGGATATGTTGTTAACCAAAGTAGGTGCATCTGTAAATGGCATGTGTTATTCTTATCTAACTTGTATATTAAAAAATTATTAAATAGTTAAAAAAGTTGACTTTTGTATTTATTTCCTGATGTGTCTATAATTTGGATATGTCATAGACTTAAGCAACAAGCATATGTAAGCAGCACATATTAATCCCATCTACCCTGTATCTTTTAAATAATAAAATTGGAAAAATAGGCTAAAAAAATAACTTTGGTGTTCATTATCTAATCTGTCTATAATTTAGGTATGTTATTACCTAAACAAGCTCATGTGTAAATTATATATGTTATTTCTATTTACCTCAAAAAGTTTAAATTATAAAAATACAAAAATAAGTAAAAATCCTAACTTTTGTCTTTATTATTTGATTTGTCTGCATTTCGGTATGTTGTTACTAATACATTCATGTGTACAATGCATATATTATTTTTCGTTACACTATATATGTTAAATTATAAAATTATAAACAATTGATTAAAACCAACTTTGCTTTTGATTGTCCAATCTGTTTAATATTTGGATATGTAGTTGTCCTGGGCTAGTATATTTGTAAAAACCTATATATTGTTGTTATATACTTTGTATATTTTGTATTGTAAAATTATAAATGTAGGCTAAGAAAATGAACAAGGCTCTTTATTGTTTGATCTGTTTATAATTTTAGTATGTTGTTAACTTTAGCAAGTGTATGTCTAAATTATATGTATTGATCTTGTTTACTGTGTAAATTTTAAATTATAAAACTATAAAGTAGCTAAGAATATTAACTTTACTGTTTATTGTTTAATCTGTCTATTGTTTGGATATGTCGTTGTTCTAGACTAATATATGTGGAACTGCTAAATTGCATTCCCATATACCCTGTACAGTTTAAATTATAAAATTACAGGGTAAAACAACAGGTAAAAAGTTATTATTTTAGTTTTTTATTGGCCAATTAATTAAACCTTTTGTTTTATGACAGTCCTTACCCAGTACATGTCTAAATTGTACATAATAATCCTATCTGCCCTGTATAATTTAAGCTGTAAAATTATATAAACAGGTAAAATATTAACTTTTGTCTTTGTTGATTGATTTATTAAATAATTGGATATGTGTTTGTTGTAAGCCTAGTATAATGTAAAAGGATGAAATCACAAATACAGGTAAAAAAATTAACTGATCCACCTCTAATGTTGGCATATTGTTAACCTAAACAAGTACATGTGTAATACTAATCCATTGTATCCTATTATGTAATATTTGTGTAAAAAATGTACGTTGGACTTACACACTTAATTTGACAGACAATAATAAGAATTTACAAAGCCTAAAGCCTGGAAATTATAATTTGATATATTGCAGAACTTGTAGTCTATATATATAAAAGCCAAAAACGGTTGACTGACTGACTGTCTGACTCATTGATCACAGTTTCTCAAAAACTATAAGGCTTTGGGCTATGAAACTTGGCACAAATAATCTATAAAGTAGATGCGTACTAAGAAAGGATTTTAAGATACTTTATCTCAAAAGGCTAAAATAGGGTATATTATAAAATTCAAAATGGCGGTCATTTTTATTTTTCAAAGCTTATTTTCTAAAACAATGCAGGGCTTTGGGCCATGAATCTTGGCTCAAATATTCTTTTTAGGCTCTATATGCATACTAATAAATGATTTTAAATTGCTACATCTGGAAAGGCTAAAATAAGATAAATTCAAAAATTCAAAATGGCGGCCTTAGAAGTTCTCTAGAATATTTTAAAGAGACAAAAATAGGAATTCCATTTCCTAAAATAATAAATCGTACAGTACATTTATCGTATATTAAATATTTTTCAGATACCATATACCTACCCTACTCGCTTTTCACGGATCACCCGAAGTAATCGAACTTAAGTCTTGAGACTGCAACGACATATCATTCCGTTGTTTTTTATAGAATCGTTGCTTTTTTAAAACCAAAATTATAGGAGGGTTTGCGTATTGGCCGAGAGCGATTTATGCTGTGTTCAATCAAATATACTATTTTTACCGAAAATTTTCGCCCAAACTGCTAAACCCGTAATCAAATCTCCAATACTTGAAAAAAAATTGGAGAATTAGGTGTCCTCATTTTTTGGCCTACACATTAGTTTTATATCTTTTCTAACAGAATTTGGTATATTAATAAACATATTAAATTCAGATGTTAGGTCTATGGAGTCCGCCTTTTGCAGTATTGAAATTTGCGGCCTTTAAATTTGTGGTATTTACATCAGCTGTACATCATACATATGCCTCTTATTTTTTATGTCGAATTGGCCGACAGGTTTTAGGGAAAAGGGCGGTGCAATGAAAGTTCTGAGTTTAAATCCCTGAAGTTGATACTTTTTTATTAAAAATATTAGAAACCCAATTTTATAGGTTAAATAATAGATTAACTAGGACATTTCAGGATTCTTATGGCTAAACTGAAAAATTATATTACGTTAGCACATGGTATAGCCAATTCATAACATTTGAGCGAAAAAGTAAAATTCATCGAGGGAACGTTCCATCTTCTCATGTCCACCTGGGATGGAGATGCAACCTTAAGTTTGTAATTAAGCGCTTAAAAATGTATACTTCAGATAAAATTATTGAAATCGTCAATCTATTTGGAAATTTGTAAAAGTTGCGCATCGCAAATGACGTATAATTGAACAAACATTAATTTTGTATCCTTTCAGCGAGCGAAGCCGCGGGTATATCTACTAGTCTAATATATACAGGGTTGGGCAAAAGTCTGGAACCCCCCTATTAACTTTAAAACGGATCACGTCAAAGAAACTAAACTAAGCACACCTTTATATGAATTAAAAATGCACTTTTTGGTCAGTATTTCAATTTTGCCCGGGACCCCAAAATGGGGTATTTTGGGGGCAGCTTCAAAATTTTAAATGTAAACCCCCATCAAAATACACATCATTTTAAAGGTCTTTTCAAAAGAAGAATATTGGCGAAAACTAGAGCTCTCTATCTCAACCCTGGACGAAATGGCGGTCATTTGAAATTTTCACTTGCACGAGAGAACCTTCTTAATACTAGGCATCAAATATTCCCTATTACCTTTTAACAGGTTGTAGCAGGAAAACTAAACTCAGCATACCTTTATAAAAAATGAAAATCCACCTTTTGGTCAGTATCAAAGTTTTGCCCGGGACCCCAAAATGTGGTATTTTGGGGGCAGCTTCAAAATTTTAAATGTAAAGTCCCATCGAAATACACATCATTTTAAAGGTCTTTATAAAAGAAGAAGATCGGCGAAAACTATACCTCACTATCTTAATCCAGGACAAAATGGTGGCAACTTGAAAATGCATAGCAACATTCAAAATCCTCCTTTGATGAAACAGTTAATAAACAGTGCAAACTTAAGTTTTAAAAAAAGCGAAACTACGAAACATTATTAGAAGAAATTTACGTTACAATT
The DNA here is from genome assembly GCA_035578135.1 of Flexamia atlantica. Lineage (NCBI taxonomy): Eukaryota > Metazoa > Arthropoda > Insecta > Hemiptera > Cicadellidae > Flexamia > Flexamia atlantica. The sequence continues at coordinate 35,226,353 of JAQJVK010000006.1, forward strand.
CTAATTAATCACAAACCTTCTATGTGGCGTTGGAAAACAATATCTTAACATTTATAACTATCACCAAATTGTATTGCTCCTACTCACCTAATTTTCTATAACAGATGCTCGAATTGCTCCCCTTGTACTGTCTGGACATGTGCTAGCCTGTTGTAAAAATGTGAAACAGCACGTTGAATGGATTCTCGTGGAACATTTCGAATTTCCTCAACTATTCTGTTCCTTAGATCATTGATGCACTGTGGTTTGGTTTTATACACATTATCTTTAATGTGGCCCCACGCAAAGTAATCTAGTGGTGACATATCAGGCGACCTTGCAGGCCACTCGACAGCACCTCGTCTCCCTATCCAGCGATTTGGAAATATGTTGTTCAAATACGTGCGGACATCCCGGCCATAGTGTGGAGGTGCTCCATCTTGCTGGAACCAAATCTGATCACAGTTATTAGTTGCTAACTGGACAGCGGGAATAATCTGCTGTTGGAGCATTCTCAGGTACACTGCAGAGGTAAGATTTCCTTCAATGAAGAACGGTCCGATAAATCTATCTCCTACAATACCAAGCCAAACATTTAACTTTTCCGGATGTTGTGTATGTTGTTCTCTCATCCAGTGAGGGTTTACATCAGACCAGTAACGACAATTATGCCTGTTGACATTCCCGTTTATCATAAAAGTTGCTTCGTCCGAGAAAACAATGTTATTTAATGATATAGTATTGTTATCAATATTTGCCATCATTACCTCACCAAATTCTACTCGACGATCGAAGTCATCCTCAGACAGTTCCTGAACTAAATGAAGTTTGTATGCTTTAAAACCGCTTTTGTGTAAAACTCTACCCACTGATCTTCTGGAGATCTCTACACTTTGAGCAACAACATTTCTTGAGACATGGGGATTTTCTACAACAGATTGCAAAACATCCAATGACATTTCTTCGTTTGTAGCAGTTTTCGGTCTTCCTGGTCTGGGACGGTCCTTGACACTACCTGTCTCTTCAAAACGTTGAACAGTTTTTATTACTACTGATTTTGAAATAGGATTGCGATCAGGAAAAGAATCGTTAAATAAGTTCTTTACTTGTTCATAACTTCTGATTCTGTCACCATATCCTCGCATAATTAGTATAGTGATCCGCTCTTGTTCACTTAGCTCCATTTTGCAGTAAAATTATAAAACTCACCAAATTGGCTAGTAGTCTTACCCTAATGCCAGTCTGATAGTTACTGATAAGGTTGTGGTACTACAATTTCAAAGCCGGTGAAAGTTTGCTTCAAGAGTTATTGTTTGCCAATGCGGGTTTTTCCAGTAATGCGGCTGGTTTACCTCAATGTACAATAATTTCAAGTAAAAAATAATAAAATGTCTTTGGGATTAGATGACAAAGTCTGGTTTGCACGATTTGTCTTCTTTTATAAAGACTCAAAAATGATGAATCACTCTAGGTGTCTTTACATGTACATTTTTTTAGCTGCCCTCACAAATACCCCATTATAGGGACGCAGCTTTAAGAATTTAAAATAAAAAATTTATTCCTCTACAAGTCAAATTTAAATTAATAAATTCATAAAAGAGCTACTGATGTCTGCATTAAAAGTACGTTCTCTCGCGCTTATGACAATTTCATATTACAGTACCACCATTTTGTCCTAGATTAAGATAGTAAGGTATAGTTTTCGCCGATCTTCTTCTTTTATAAAGACCTTTAAAATGATGTGTATTTCGATGGGACTTTACATTTAAAATTTTGAAGCTGCCCCCAAAATACCACATTTTGGGGTCCCGGGCAAAACGTTGATACTGACCAAAAGGTGGATTTTCATTTTTTATAAAGGTATGCTGAGTTTAGTTTTCCTGCTACAACCTGTTAAAAGGTAATAGGGAATACAGTCGTTATCAGTCCGCCGAGGAGGAAGGTCGATGCGATAAACGCCCGGCCTGATAGTGCAAGCCTGCCTACTTGCCCGCGTAATCCTGTGATTTTCTAAGTTTTAGTGTTTTATCGTATTAATTACTGTGAGTTTTCAGTGACTGTGTACATGTTCTCATACTAAATTAATACCTAATCGGACGTTTTCTTTTCTCCTACGGACTTTTCAAAAATCTTTCTATTTTTTCGAGTAATTATTATTTTTATTAACTGTATCTAATCATGAACTGTCCCAAGTGTCACAACGATGCATCTGACGGAAAAACCTCGGTAAAGTGCGTGGAGTGTTGTCAAACGTTTCACAAGGCGTGCTGTCGTATCCGGTCCGCAGCCAAGCTGTCGGCGGGCACCTTGGCCACGTGGAAATGTGACGAGTGTAACCAGGACTCCTCGTCGTTGAAATCCGACTCGGAAGACCCCAAGGTAGCCGAACTCCTGTTAGCGATCCATCGAGACATCGCTGCAAACCAAGAGTCCAATAAACAGAGTTTTAGTGCCATTAACCTACAACTCGCCAAATTGAATGAAACCCTAGTTAATGTCAACAACAAACTTGACGCGGTTGAGGCTGAAAATGCGGTGATTAAAGCAGAATGCCACGAACTTCGGAAAGAAAATCAAACCCTTAAAGATAAAGTCTACAATCTGGAAATGGACCTTGGCGAACTACAGCAGTACTCCCGAAATCACAACATTGAAATTAGGGGTATTCCATCAACCACAAACGAGAACGTCTATGACATCCTCAGTGCTGTGGCAAAAGCCCTAGGTGTCCCCTACAGCCACCAAGACGTTTCGATCGCGCACCGCCTCCCTGCTCCGAAAGGTGCGACTCCGTCCATTGTGGCTCAGTTCACCTCCAGATTAACCAGATCTGAGTGGATGAAGATGGCGAAGCAAAAGAAAATCAAAACCACAGATTTGGCGTCAACGCTTCGTCCCTCGCCAATCTTTCTCCTAGATCACCTGACCACGCAAAATCGACGGCTTTTGGGTTACGCCAGATCGTTAGTCAAGGATGGGAAATTAGCCTTTGCCTGGTCGAAAGACGGAAAAATCTTCGTCAGGAAGACAGCAGTGGAGTCGGCGAGGAGGGTCCGGACGCCAAGCGAGGTGGACCATGCGGCGAAGGTCAACGGCGGAGGCGAGGTGGTCGGGGGCGGCGGCGGCGGCGGCGGCGGCGATCGCGGTGCTCAAGGAGTGTCATAAAAGACTACTCCAAGTTGATGAGTGGAATTTTGCTGAGGTTTGGTGCATGTATTCTAAGTATTAATTTTTTTACGTTTCTTAAAATAGTATTTTTATTACATATTTTTAATAAGTTTTTTTTAAATTTTTTATATCAAGTTAGCATTTAGGGTAACTTCTATCCATGGATTAAGTTTATACTCAAAAGCTCGTGCACTTCTTAAATGCCAATGCTGAATCAATCAAGGTTTCTAGTACCAAATATTTTATTAAGTATTTCGATCTGCTATTTTTACATTGTTTACTTATTTTTAACTTTCAGAGCATGCTTACATTTTATATTACTGAAGTGAACAACTCGTATTCGGTATATATAAATTTTATTTTAATTTACATCCATATCTGAGAGCTAATAAATACAAAATCAAAATAACATTAAATTTCTGCTCAGTCCGATACACTTGTCAATTTCTTCTCAAAGCAATTTTTTCTTAATCATAATAATGTGTATATATATTGTAATAATAGGGTTTTGACGCTGTGAATATTAGCTACCATGCATGCGCATGTATTAGCTACTATAGCTTCATCGTGTCCTGAATGAGTAAAAGAGTAAATTGTTATAGTTTGCCTTAGGTGATTGATTTCTTGCAAGTAAGCTTAAGTTTGTTTATTTATTTATTCATCTTCGACAAAAAATGCATTGATTTCAAGTAAGGCTATTTTTATATTAATAATATACAATCAGTGCAAAGGAATTTTAAAGTAAAGTTTTGTTTACATTTGAAATAACATATAATTTCTTATCAAAGCAAGCACGTTTTATTAATCAAGTTAATATATAATAGTAGTTTTAATTACTAGGAGCGAAAGTGGCTCTTTTTGGTACTAGATCGTAATTTACAGGCGAGGCGCAGCCGAGCTTGGAAATGCGATCGAGTACCAAGGAGACACTTTTGCTCCGTGTGATGAACAACTATTTTCATCATTATGTATAAATAACCATTTAATCGTTAAAAAATAGAGTACATAATTTTGAGGTTATCCAAAAATAGTCATCGTCACTTTCACATCTGTTAGTTGTTTACAAACACAAGTTAAGAAATCGTTCAACCTTTCAAACGTAACATAAACAAATTTTGACATTAGAGTACGGCAAAATTTACCATATGTTTTTTCAGTACTCCCATTCGAAGTGATCCAAAAACGTTTGGAGAACTACGATCATTTGCTTACGATTTGGAGAACTAAAAACGGCTGTTTTCGGGACAGTATGATGAAAATATCTTATTTTTCATTATAACTGGCTTTTTCATTTTGGAGACTAGCTACAATGCATGGGCATGATCATTTCTTAAAATCGAATATAAGTTTGAAGTAAGACTTTAAGCTAAAACAATGGGTGCAATCTTTTTAGTTTTTAAGTGCTAAATGAATTGAGTTATTGGGTCTTGTTTTAGTTATAATGTGATAAACCATGTGCATGAATCTATTTTTAGAAACAGAAAGTTGATAGAAACAACAGACAAAATAGTAAATTATTATATTCACCGTTTTTTGCATGAAAATAAATATTTATTGCATTAAAAATAACTTATTCTTTTTTATTTACTGTACTAATTGACCCTATTATTACAAGAGAAAACTGATGAAAATAGTCTCAATAGTAAATCAGTTCATTATCTGTCATCCCGTGGACGCATTTTTTCCTGATAGCTTACTAGATTGTATCTTAATTTTCCCTTTAACAAGACTCATAATAATAGAGTTAAAAGTTTATAGCTTTTTTTTCTTAATCGTTATAGTTTTTTTGAAATTATATTTATGTATGAATGCTGATTATTCTTTCTTTTAAATTAATTTGCAATTAGTTTTTCTGAGAGACAATATGTGGAAAGACTACGCATATTTTGCAGAATGTTTTCAGTTATATTCTTTTTCTTACATTGTTATTACTAAGCCTACATTAAACACGATTAATATAATGGGCGGTAGGCGGCGCTTTCTTTTTATAATGAATGAGATTTTGGATGAAATTATCGATTCTCGTGATGTAAATGCACGTACATACGACGAATGTAAGGATTTCAGGTTTTTTAGTGAATGTGATGTAGATGTAAATAATAGTATTACTATTCTAAGTTTAAACATCAGAAGCTTTAATAAGCATTTTGATGAACTAGTGGTTATTCTAAATAATTTTGAAGGGAATTTTGATGTCATTGTTTTAACTGAGACTTGGTTGAATGAATCCGTTGCGAATGTTAGTATGAGTGGGTATGATGTGGTGATGAATAAGGAAAGCAAGAATCAAAATGATGGAGTGATTGTTTTTGTGAAAAAGTGTTTTGCTGTGTGTGCGGAGGAAGTGAGTATGTTTGGGGCCACATGTATTAAACTGGATATTACGTTTGGCAGAGAGAGGGTGTCGCTGCTATCTGTGTATAGGAGTCCATCTAGTGATCTATCGCTCTTTATCGACGACCTTGAGACATTTCTTGATAACAGGCCTAGGGACAGGACGTACTGGCTGGTTGGCGATATAAATATTTGTATTTTACCGGAGACTGAAAACGCGTTTTCTCAACGGTATCTCGATGTGTTGTATGGGTCGGGCTTCACCAGTTGTATAAATGTACCAACTAGGGTTTCGGGTTTCACAAAAAGTTGCATTGATCATATTCACACAGATAGTAAAAATACGCATTCTATTAAATCAGCCGTCATTAAATCAGGAATGACTGATCATTTTTTTACTGTCGCACAATTTCCCTGTAACGTCAACAAAAACGTAACTAATTTCAGTGTCAACAATTCTCAGTCTAAACAATTAGATTATCATACTGCAGCCCATCTTATCTCTGACACGGATTGGTCTCCTGTGACGAGTCTAGAGGATGTAAATGAAAGCTGTGACCTTTTCATAAAAACATTACAGCATATCATTGTAACATGCACAATAATTAAAACCTGTCGCTCAAAAGAGGTTAAAATTAAGCCCTGGATCACTGCTGGACTGGTGAGATCAATTCGGGTCAGATATAGGATGAGTGAACTCTTAAAACGTCAACCTTTCAATACAAATTTAAAAATAAGATTTAAAAGATACAGAAACGTTTTAACTAAATTAATTCGCTCAGCAAACGAAACATTTTATCGCAATAAAATTAACGAATCTAGAAATGATAAAAAAGATTGTGGACAAATATTTCGGATTTATTGGGAGTAAAAAAAAACAAGGAAAATGTTCCAATCAAACATTTTTTGAATGATAAAGAAAATACAACATCTGATGATATCAGGTTTGCTGCAGATAAAATCAATGAGTATTATGTTGGGGTGGGGGCCAACCTTGCCAGTACTATACCCCCTGTTTCAGAGCCTGTCGTGAGGGACGAGGATTACAGGGTGGATTCGAGCCTCCAGCTGGAGCCTGTAGCGGAGGCTGAGCTCCTCAAGGTGGTTCATAGCTTAAAAGGTGGATCAGCCCCCGGCGAAGATCAAATTCCGGCTAAATTGATTCAAAATAATATCCTTGACTTAATAAATCCTATCATTTACATCGTAAATAAAAGTTTGATGACAGGTATTTTTCCAAATTCTTTCAAATTGGGGAAAGTTATTCCAATTTATAAAGGCGGTCAAAAAAATCAATGTGTGAGTTATAGACCTATTACATTGGCTAGTGTTCTGTCGAAAATATTGGAGAAATGTATGAGGAATCAATTTGAAAACTTTTTAATACGACGAAATATTTTATTTGAAAATCAGTTTGGATTCAGGAAAGATAAAAAAAATAACGACGATCTCTTCTTACTTACTAAAAATATTCACGATGCTATTGGGCGTAATAAAAAACCGTTGTTGATTTTTATTGATTTAGCTAAGGCTTTCGATTCTGTTGACAGAGAAATCCTAATACGTAGACTGGAAATAAGTGGAGTACGGAGAGTTGCTCTTGATTGGTTTAGGAGTTACCTGTCTAAGCGTTTTCAAATAGTGTCAATTCTTGGTCAGTCCAGTGCTCCTCTTCGGATTGACTACGGAGTTTTGCAAGGTAGCACATTAGGGCCTCTTCTTTTCCTTCTTTATATAAATAATCTGGGTAGGGTTAATTTGGAACAGGGGCGGGTTTTTCTTTATGCTGATAACTCAGCTTTACTTTTTGAGGGCGACAGCTGGGAGGAAGCGTACCGTTTGGCGGAGCGGGGCCTATCCTCTGTCAAGCGGTGGTTTGATCAAAGCCGGCTCTCTGTAAATATTTCAAAAACAAAGCATATGCCTATTTCTCTGAGAGCCGACCACGATCCAGTTAACCTGTATCTACGTTTACATACATGTGGGAGTGACAGGGCGAATGAATGTAAAACGTGTGAGTGTATTGAAAGCGTGGCCGAATACAAATATCTCGGTGTTATCTTCGATAATCGTCTGAAGTGGGCTGGACATATTACATTTTTAAGAAATAAGCTGCGTAAATTCATTTTTATTTTTTGGAATATAAATAATATCCTTGCTCCAGATCTAATTAAAATTGTATATTTTGCTTATATTCAGTCTTTGTTGCAGTATGGAATCTTAGCCTGGGGCAGCTGTTTTCAAAGTATTTTATCGCCATTAGAAATTACCCAAAAATCCATCATAAAAGCGGCATTAAAAAAAGATCGACGATATCCTTCAAACCTATTATTTGATGAATTCAAAGTTTTCAGTATCCCCCAACTTTTTATGAAAACGTTAATTTTATACATCCGTGGTAGTAATCTGAATTCTTTGTTTCGTCGTCCTGCTCATACATATTCTACAAGATCTGCTGTCAATACCGGCATTGTTGCCCCTCGATTGAATAAAACAATAACTACTACCTCATCTTTTTATGTAGCTAATCTAGTATTCCCTCGACTTCCGAATCATATTAAATATCCCCTACCCTGTAGCAACCGCACGTATAAAAAAATCATTGACAAATGGTTATTGGAGATAGGGCGAGATAAAATTAAGACTTTTTTTACTTCCCCGTATACCTAGGGTCAAGGTCACAGAGCGATTGTAATTGCGTATGGGTGTGTGAGTGCGTGTGCGTGTGTGTGTGAGTGAGGGTCCGTCCGTCCGTCGAGCGCGTGTTTCATGTGAGTGTGAGCATGACTGGGCCGAGATCTCGGTTATTTCAATGGCGTTTTTATACTTTTGTATTATCCTGTATTACTCTCTACATCCGTCCTTAATGTTAATTACTGTTTCCCGTTGTATTTGCGTGCATATTTTACTTTGTTAAATTTATCTCTATACTTTTCTGTTTAATTTAAATTTTCTATTCTTAATTGTTTTATTAAAAATTCCTCTACAGTGGCTGATTGTTGACTCGTTCCCCACCCACAGGCTTTGACCCATGTGGGGAACTAATTCCTATTGTAAATTATGAATTGTGAATAACACTGTTGTATTGTTTGTTGAAGGAATAAACAAATTTCAATTTCAATTTCAATTTCAATATTTGATGCCTAGTATTAAGAAGGTTCTCTCGTGCAAGTGAAAATTTCAATTGACCGCCATTTCGTCCAGGGTTGAGATAGAGAGCTCTAGTTTTCGCCAATATTCTTCTTTTAAAAAGACCTTTAAAATGATGTGTATTTTGATGGGGGTTTACATTTAAAATTTTGAAGCTGCCCCCAAAATATCCCATTTTGGGGTCCCGGGCAAAATTGAAATACTGACCAAAAAGTGCATTTTTAATTCATATAAAGGTGTGCTTAGTTTGTTTTCTTTGACGTTGTCCGTTTTAAAGTTAATAGGGGGGTTCCAGACTTTTGCCCAACCCTGTATATACAACCGCTGGTGTAACTCAGGTATACGGACTGTTTTCCACTTCCCGATGACCTACAGACTTGAAATTATGCACGCACTTCCCTTATTGCCTGAACATATGGGAAAAATTATCAGAACTCATAATTTTTAATTTTATCCCCCTCAAAAAATTATTCAAAAATCGCTAAAAAAAGCTTTTTAAAAATAAGTTATTTTGATCTCTATTGGCCGAACGGATGGTCCTATCGAAAAACAGACTGCACCATGTGCCACGGATTTTTCACGATCTAAAACTTTGGTTCTAAGACCTTTTGCCCTATCTCGACCCCTTCACCCTTAGATAGCTCTAGAATTTGAAATTTTTGAAGATTTCCCTTCGTTTTTCCAGCTCTAGTTGGCTTGATATTAAATGTAGAGGCCTGAAATGTCCTACACATCATCTCTACAGCATATATGTTCCAAATAGCCAATAAAATAACTAGTTCTTAGCATGAAAATGCATATAAAGTTAAAAATCTTCGAAATTTTCCTATGTCTCCAATTTTGATTCTTTAATCCAGCCATATAGGTTCTCGCTAATCTTCCTTACCATCATACCGTACCTTATAGTAGAATCTATAACTTCTGAATCTACGAATTAAGTCGGTAATGCAGCATTAGCAGTTTAGCAATATAGGCATTGTTAAATTAAATACTTTATTATTATACTTTTTTGAATTATCCTGCTATATTTTTATAAAATATATAACCGAAATAATCTAGGACCACATTTCTTTTCATTCTTGTCTTAAAGTGTAGTTTATTCTTATAAAGCTTACTAAAACATGTCAAATCTCGCTATGTTGGATTGAATATGTTGTTTTGCACTTGAAATTCGCCGAGCATCCTGCTGCAACGGGGGCGTTTCGAATGTCGTTCGTTGCTCAGTGTCTTTACTACCTGATTTAATATTGTAGGCTTGTATAAACCCTGAAAAAAACAGACAAGACGTTCAGCGGTACTCGCAGCGTAATCCTGACGCCTCCCTTGAGAGGGTTAAGATTTTTCGTTTGAAAAACCCGAACCTCTCTGAAGTTAAACATTTGCCAAATTCGCTTCGCTACCTTCGTGTCCTACTTATGTTTGATCCTTGTCGTGGTTATCTCGATCCTCTGTCACTCTCTGGTTTGGTCGTAGACGAAGATGAGTACGACTACGCGTTGCAAGATGCTGGCAATACATGACAGGCCCGAGACTCCGCTCTTTCTTTGTTCTCCTTTGTAACATGGGGGCTCCTGGAGCGATCTTGTGGGACAAGATCAGAGACCTTGTTTGCAAGGATCACATTGAAAGGAATCCCCATGATCCAGAATTGGCCTACCATCTTGCCCTCGTCGAAATTGATCGTAGTTTACGTCGTCGTCAGGGTTCCTGTTTATCCAATCAGGTCTCCCTGATATGGAAGAAGACACTACTGAGTTGGGTAGGGAACTGCTCATCTATGGTGAAAATCAACAAAGAGCGTTGGTTGAGGAGTGGGTAGTCAAACTGTCTGATGATCAAAGGCAGGTTTTTGATTACATTCGTTCACTTCTTAATAGCCGCAAGGTTTGTAGGTCATACAAAATGATCTTTCTGGATGGACCAGTTCTTACTGATGTTGGCCTATTGTATGACTGGTTACAAGAGCCAAGGTCAGACGATAGAATCAGTCGGTGTTGATCTACGCACGGATTGCTTCACGCATGGTCAGCTCTACGTTTTGCTGAGTAGAGTTAGGCACCGAAATTGCGCCGCAAACCAATCTGACAAGAAAGGTTCACTAATCCCTAACCGATATTGCGTCGTCAGGGTGGCAGGTACCTGTAGACTGCAACACCACGCAATGATTTAGGAATGTTACCCTCGTCCCCCCCGCCTGACCAGTTGACGAACCACAAAATATTTGTACTCCGCAAATGATTTGTCAGTTTTGCATAAGACACCCAAGCGATAGGTAGCTCCATTCACGAGCAAGTGATCCATTATAGTTAATTAGAAATAGGTGTTTATTGTTTGCGATCCTCATTACAAAAATTATAAATCAATGATATCAATACAGAAATAGCCCTTCAGAAAAAATTTTATGAGTTGCTATATTCCAGCACCATATAAAATAAATCGAACGATATAGTTGATAAATTAATTAGTTAAAAGTCAAGTGAATTAGATCAAGTGAAATCAAGTGTTAGTACGTTGGGTTAACGTAAAACCCTTGCACTTTTTGATGCACCTTGTATCCACTTGGCAGGTGTAAAGAAGATACCAGTAGAAGTATTTTTGTCCGAAGAACCAATCTTGAATTCTTGTATAATACCTCCATATCAGCCATTAAAGTAAGCCATCTGTATGAATTTTCAAATTTAGCCTGACTCCGTTGCTCACTCGCCACTTCTCTCCAAGGGGCGATAACGAAGGGTTTTTAAGGAATTCCTGTGTTCCGACTTCGAAGACGAGGCGAGGAGTCTGTGCTTGCCTCCCTCATGTGATTCTAAGAAGGGCTGCGGCGCAATATCGGTCTACCCCTGGGACAAGATTTAGAGTCACGGCGCAATTTCGGTGTCTACCTGGATTTTGCGGCGCAATTTCAGTGCGCCCATGTGAAGAACATAGTATTTAACGACCTCCTTCTTTAATACTGATAAATACGTCCGCAGTAGGCTAGGGAATCTGCGAGATGATGAAAACTCCTCGTTGTAATTAGACTATTCACGCAGTACGATAGGGAGTCTGCTTAAAAAAAGTCCCCGGTGTTGTACATAGTTGTTTAAAATGAATGTTATTGTTTGTGTTTTAATTGTTTACGGCAGAGGCAAGGGGGCTTCGTCAAACTCCCAATTAATTTGTTGTTTTTTTTTTGTGTAATTAGATCTGATTTTTAATCTTTTCACTGACAGAGGCAAGGGGGCCTGCCTTAAAACAAACTCCCCATTTATTTGATATCGATTCTATTTTTATAGTGTTGTAAATACATGGTTTCTACGTTTCCTGACCTCCCCGTTTGGCGGAACTGCCTGGTGGAAACGCCAATTATAAACTATTGCTAGGTAAACTGACAAGGAAATAAAATTGCATTAATTCTTCCTTGATACAAAACGTTATCCGTTACTGAAATCCAACCTTCTTTGATCATTTCATCTAAACAACATATTTCAAAAATAATTTCAAAAACCCATTTGCATTCCTCAAAATTCATCCCAATAAAAACATAATCAAAATCTTTAATCACCGACAGCACTATTTAAAACACATACATAGGCTCTCTTCTCACATCCAACTTAACTAATTCTCATCCATAACATTCGCACATAAATTTACCTTCATACACATAATTTTCACCAACCCTTACAATATCCGTTGAAAATTTATACCTTTAAAGGTTCTTCATCAGTTTTCAGTTTTTTTTTCAGTTTCATCAGTTTTTCAGAAGTACGTACACAAAATCTCCAGCTTAAAATTATTTCAACACTGGCAATTAACGCCCTCTTGGTGTCCTTCAATATTGGGTATTGTTCAACTGCAGGGAACACAAACGGGGGCCTGGGGGCGGAGCCCCCAGCGAGCGAAGCGAGTCTAATATATATACAACCGCTGGTGTAACTCAGGTATACGAACTGTTTTCCACTTCCCGATGACCTACAGACTTGAAATACTGCACGCACTTCCCTTATTGCCTGAACATTTGGGGGAAATTATAAGAACTCACAATTTTTAATTTTAACCCCCTCAAAAAAATTATAAAAAAATCGCTAAAAAAGCTTTTTGAAATCAAGTTATTTGGAGCTCTAGTGGCCGAACGGATGGTCCTATCGCAAAATAGACTGCACCATGTGCCACGGATTTTTCACGATCTACAACTTTGGTCCTATGACTTTTTGCCCTATCTCGTCCCCTTCACCCTTAGAATTTAAAATTTTTGAAGATTTCCCTTCGTTTTTCCAGCTCAAGTTGGCTTGATATTAAATGTAGAGGGTTGAAATGTGCTACACATCATCTCTACAGCATATATGTTACAAATTACCAATAAAATAACTAGTTCTTAGCATGAAAATGCATATAAAGTTTAAAATCTTCGAAATTTTCCTGTGTCCAATTTTGATTCTTTAATCCAGCCATATAGGTTCTCGCTAATCTTCCTTACCATCATATTGTATCTTATAGTAGAATCTATAACTTCTGAATCTTCAAACTAAGTGGGTAATGCAGTATTAGCAGTTTAGCAATATAGGCATTGTTAAATTAAATACTTTATTATTATACTTTTTTGAATTATCCTGCTATATGTTTATAAAATATATAACCGAAATAATCTAGAACCACAAGTCTTTTCAGTCTTGCCTTAAAGTGTAGTTTATTCTTGTGGAGCTTACTGAAACATGTCAAATCTCGTTATGTTAGATTGAAAATGTTGTTTTGCATTTCAAATTCGCCGAGTATGCAGGTCTGCTGCAACGGGGGCATTTCGAAATCGAATTGCTCAATGTCTTACTACCTAATATAAAAATGTAGACTTGTATAAACCCTGAAAAAACAGGGAATACGTTCAGCGGTTCTCGCAGCGTAATCCTGACGCATCCCTTGAGAGGGTTAAGATTTTTCGTTTGAAAAACCCGAAACTCTCGGAAGTTAAGCATTTGCCAAATTCGCTTAACACGAAATATATAACAATAAATCATAAACAAAATATGAATGTTTTGGGTTTCTCCAAATCAGACCGAACAATACTACCTTCGTGTCTTACTTATGTTTGTTCCTTGTCGTGGTTATCTCGATCTTCTGTCACTTGGTGGACCCAACTGTCCGCACATTCCAGGAAGTCATACAGAAACTCGGTTTGGTCGTAGACGAAGATGAGTACGACTGCGCGTTGCAAGATGCTGCGCAATTCATGACAGGCCCGAGAGTCCGCTCTTTCTTTGTTCTCCTTTGTAACATGGGGGCTCCTAGAGCAATCTTGTGGGACAAGTTCAGAGACCTTGTTTGCGAGGATCACATTGAAAGGAATCCCCATGATCCAGAGCTGGCGTACCATCTTGCCCTCGTCGAAATTGATCGTAGTTTACGCCGTCAGGGTTCCTATTTATCCAATCACGGTCTCCCTGATATGGAAGAAGACATTACTGAGTTTGGTAGGGAACTGCTCATCTATGGTGAAAATCAACAAAGAGCGTTGGTTGAGAAGTGGGTAGTCAAACTGTCTGATGATCAGAGGCAGGTTTTCGATTACATTGGTTCACTTCTTAATAGCCGCGGGGTTTGTATGTCATACAAAATGATCTTTCTGGATAGGCCTCTGATGTTGGCCTTTTGTATGACCGGTTACAATCTGTATTATCTGTATGACCGGTAATTGTATTACCGGTCTGACCTTAAGAGCCAGGGTCAGACGATAGAATCAGTCGGTGTTGATCTACGCACGGATTGCTTCACGCATGGTCAGGTCTACGTTTTGCTGAGTAGAGTTAGGCACCGAAATTGCGCCGCAAACCAATCTGACAAGAAAGGTTCACTAATCCCTAACCGACATTGCGTCGTGAGTGTGGCAGGTACCTGTAAACTGCAACACCACGCAATGATTTAGGAATGTTACCCTCGTCCCCCCCCCCCCGCCTGACCAGTTGACGAACCACAAAATATTTGTACTCCACAAATGATTTGTCAGTTTTGCATAAGACAACTAAGCGATAGGTAGCTCCATTCACGAGAAAGTGATCCGTTATAGTTATTTAGAATTAGTTGTTTATTGTTTGCGATCTTCATTACAAAAATTATAAATCAATGATAGCAATACAGAAATAGCCCTTCAGAAAAAATGTTATGAGTTGCTATATTCCAGCACCATATAAAATAAATCGAACGATATAGTTGATAAATTAATTAGTTACCGGAAATAGAAATCAATCAGTACGGCGGTTAATAAAGTGAAATCAAGTGTTACTACGTTGGGTTAACGTAAAAACCTTGCACTTTTTGATACAGCTTATATCCACTTGGCAGGTGTAAAGAAGATACCCGTAGAAGTATTTTTGTCCGAAGAACCAATCTTGAATTCTTGTATAACACCTCCATATCAGCCATTAAAGTAAACCATCTGTATGAATTTTCAAATTTAGCCTGACTCCGTTGCTCACTCGCCACTTCCCTTCAAGGGGCGATAACGAAGGGTTTTTAAGGAATTCCTGTGTTCCGACTTCGAAGGCGAGGCGAGGAGTCAGTGTTTGCCTCCCTCATGTGATTCTAGGAAGGGCTGCGGCGCAATATCGGTCTACCCCTGGGACAAAATTTAGAGTCACGGCGCAATTTCGGTGTCTACCTGGATTTTGCGGCGCAATTTCGGTGCGCCCATTTGAAGAACATAGTCTTTAACGACCTCATTCTTTAATACTGATAAATACGTCCTCAGTAGGCTAAGGGATCTGCGAGCTGGTGAAAACTCCTCGTTGTAATTAGACTATTCACGCAGTACGATATGGGGTCTGCTTAAAAAAAGTCCTCGGTGTTGTACATAGCTGTTTAAAATTATGTTAATGTTTGTGTTTTAATTGTTTACGGCAGAGGCAAGGGAGCCTGCTTCATCAAACTCCCCATTAATTTGTTTTTTCGTTGGTGTAAATAGATCTAATTTTTAACCTTTTCACAGGCAGAGGCAAGGGGGCCTGCCTTAAAACAAACTCCCCATTTATTTGATATTTATTTTGTTTTTATAGTGTTGTAAATACATGGTTTCTACGTTTCCTAACCTCCCCGTTTGGCGGAACTGGATACGCCTACTATAAACTATAACTGACAAGGAAATAAAACTGCATTAATTCTTCCTTAATACAAACGTTATTCGTTATTGAAATCCAACTTTCTTTAATCATTTCATCTAAACAATATATTTCGAAAATAATTTCAAAAACCCATCTGCATTCCTCAAACTTCATCCCAATAAAAACATAATCAAAATCTTTAATCACCGACAGCATTATTTAAAACACATACATAGGCTCTCTTCTCACATCCAACTTAACTAATTCTCATCCATAACATTCGAATATAAATATACCTTCATACACATAATTTTCACCAACCCTTACAATATCCGTTGAAAATTCATATCTTTATAAGTTCTTCATCAGTTTTCTTTGAAGTACGTACACAAAATCTCCAGCTTAAAATTATCTCAACACTGGCAATTAACGCCCTATTGGGGTCCTTCAATATTGGGTATTGTTCAACTACAGGGAACACAAACGGGGGCCTGGGGGCGGAGCCCCCAGCGAGCGAAGCGAGTATTTGTATAAAACTGTCTGTTGGACCTACATACTTAGTCTGACAGAAATTTAAACGAATTTACAGAATGAGTAAAATAATTACTATTATTTTGTAACTGGTAAAACTTATTCTTATCTACCCTGTAAAATTTAAATTATAAAATTATACGGTAAAACAACAGGTAAAAATAATGATTTTAGTTTTTATTGGTCAATAAATCAAAACGTTTGTTTTATGATAGTCCTTAGGCAGTACATGTGTAAAATTGTACATATTAATCCTATCTACCCTGTATAATTTAAGCTGTAAAATTATATAAATAGATAAAATATAACCTTTTGCTTTTGCTGCCTTTGTTGATTGATTTATTAAATAATAATTGGATATGTGTTTGTTGTAAGCTAATGCCTAGTATATAGTGTGTAAAAAAAGTCCGTCCTCCCCTCCTTAATTTTTTTGTTTGTTAAGATAAACAATTAACCTTTAGGGAATGATACTAATTCAACCCAAATTATTTGTTGACGTTACCAAAAATTTTGAGTGTCCCCCAAAAATGTGGGATTTTGGGGGCAGCTCAAAATTTTCAAATGTAAACCTCTTTCGAGTTGCCCCTCATTTTAAAGAGCATTCAAGAGTAGATGAATGGTGAAAATTGGAGGTCTCTAACGTGTTTCTATCAAAATTGACAGCTTGTCAAAGTTTTGAATACAACACATCCTTGAAACCTGGAGTCTAAGACATTTGGAGTTTTAATTCAGCTTTGGTGACGTAAAAATGAAACAAGCCTGAGAAAAATATTATTAAATGAAAAAGTAGTCTCTTTTGATGATATTTAAAATTTTGAGTGTCTCCCAAAAATGGGGGATTTTGGGGGCAACTCAAAATTTCCAGATTCAAACCCCTTTCGAGTGACCCCTCATTTTAAAGAGCTTTAGAAAAATAGGCGATTGGTGGAGGTTGGAGGTTGCTAACATGTTTCTATCAAAATTGGCAGCTTGTCAAAATTTTGAATACGACTCCTGGAAAATTTGACAGGCTGCCAATTTTGATAGAAACACGATAGCGACCTTCAACCTCCACCAATCGCCTATTTTTTAAAGCTCTTTAAAATGAGGGGTCACTCGAAAGGGGTTTGAATTTGAAAATTTTGAGTTGCCCCTAAAATCCCCCATTTTTGGGGGACACTCCAAATTTTAAATATCACCAAAAGAGACTACTTTTTCATTTAATAACATTTTTCTCAGGCTCGTTCCATTTTTACGTCACCAAAGCTGAATTAAAACTCCAAATGTCCTAGACTCCAGGTTTCAAGGATGTGTTGTATTCAAAACTTTGACAAGCTGTCAATTTTGATAGAAACACGTTAGAGACCTCCAATTTTCACCATTCATCTACATTTTGAATGCTCTTTAAAATGAGGGGTCACTCGAAAGGGGTTTGCATTTGAAAATTTTGAGTTGCCCCCAAATCTCCCAATTTTGGGGGACACTAAAAATTTTTGATATCGTCAAAAAATAATTTGGGTTGAATTAGTATCATTCCCCAAAGGTTAATTGTTTATCTAAACAAACAAAAAAATTAAGGAGGGGGGGATGGACTTTTTTTACACACTGTATATCTGTGCCTAGTATATACAGATGTTTGTATAGACCTCTGTACAGATATTTACGGATATATTACAGAATTCTATAAGAAATTGTACAGATATGTAAAATTCTGTAAAAATTGTGTATTTATATCTAGAAATGTGTAATATATCAGATATATTATGGATATATCTGTACAGATATTTACGACTGTGTAAAATTCTATATAATATCTGTAAACTCTTATTTAATTATTTACAGAAAATATAATAATTATATATAATTCTGTAAATTATTGTAAATATCTGTTAAATAAAGTGTGCAAGTCCAACATAGAGTTTTACACCAATGTTACAAGATCTATCAATCGTTTACAATCATTTACAAATATATTAAAGCAAAATAGCATTTCTCTAACCCATAATGTAGTTTTTTTTAACTATTAAACAGGTATTACTGGGCAATACATCTTTGTATCCTGGTATGTACAGATGTACTAGCTGAATAACAACAACTAATCAAGTTGGTAAGTTTATAACGGAATAATATACAATATACACAGACCAGACTGACTATACAAATACTGATATTTTTTTGCCACAATTTACAACTAAACATGTCAAGATTACAGTATAAATCAACATTAAATTTTGCAAGGCTGTTAAGCTTATGATTACCACGGATAAATCAAATATTAAAGACAATAGTTTTCCAAGCCATTCTTAGGTTATAAAGACCACATCCAGAAAGTATGGACAAAGTGATAATAATAGTAATTATTTTACACGTTCTGTAAAATTCTTTTAAATTTTGTCAGACTAAGTATGTAGGTCCGACAGACAGTTATACATAAATACTACAAGTACTGTAATGTATCAAATTATAATATCTAGGCTTTGCAAATTCTTATTATTTTCTGTCAAATTAAGTGTGTAAGTCCAACGTACATTTTTTACACAAATATTACATAACAGGATTCATTGGATTAGTATTACATATGTACTTGCTTAGGTTAACAACATGTTAACATTAGAGGTAGATCAGTTAAATCTTTTACCTATATTTATAATTTCATCCTTTTACATTATACTAGGCATTAGCTTACAACAAACACATATCCAATTATTATTTAATAAATCAATAAACAAAGGCAGCAAAGGCAAAAGGTAATATTTTACTTATTTATATGATTTTACAGCTTAAATTATACAGGGTATATCGGATTATTATGTACAATTTTACACATGTACTGCCTAAGGACTATCATAAAACAAACGTTTTGATTAATTGACCAATAAAAACTAAAATCATTATTTTTACCTTTTGTTTTACCCTATAATTTTATAATTTAAAAGTAACCAATCGACTTACCGCAACATTTTTTTAAGCTGAATCTAATTCTGACTAAAGTCTAAACAAAATTAATAAATACACCGTTGCAGCAGACTTGCATAACCAATAAGTTTTTAATGCTTAGAATCATACTTAAACCCAATATAAAGCAACATTTTATTTACTTTCAACATACGAATAACATGGGGAATGAGCATACAGGTCTGCTGCTCCATGCATATAAAAATTGGGTAGTTTTAAATCAATATCCAATAAATCTGAACCTTTCTTCGAGTTTCAACAACATTTGTTAGAGAATAAGGATGAGGTAGCATTTTACTTCCCTCCCCCACATACGTAGTATTTAGAAAAGGTATTGTTTTCGTAAAAATTTTAGAATTCGAGATGTTAGTGGATATATTTGTTTGAGTGCTCCCCGAATCCAAAAAAGTGGTTTTCGGAGTGGTGTCTGTCCGTCCGTCCGTCAATGTGTGTGGATATGTGGATGTATGTAAACAGAGCTAGGAACAACACCAAGCTCTCTGTACCAAACTTCATGGACTGTAATGAAATTTGGCATGTTTTTTAAAAGTATTTATTTGTAATACTTCATAAAAACTCATAAAAAAGTACAAAAATACCAATTTCTCAAAATAAGTTTGACGATTTTGAAATAGATTTCACAGTTTTTAATGCTTAAGATAGCAAATAAAATGCCAACACCCGCATGTGTATTGTGCTATCTGGTATAGGACAAGTTCGCAGTCGAAAAATTGGAGCATCTTTAACGGCGCTTCAAATGCCCCAAATTCGGGGTTTTTGGGCCCAAAAACAACGCCTCGAAAAAACGACTTGAGGCTTGTTTTTGGGTTTATGAGCCCCAAATTTAAATATAATCTATATATACAAAATACAACAAAAATATTAAAAAAAGTTCTTTCTTAAAATTAAACTATCAAAATAACAAATTTATGAACGAAAATATAAATTTACTAAACTTATGACGTTGTCTTAAAGGGATTTTGCACTCAAGCGCAAGCAATTATCATCCGATTTGCCTACCTTAAATTTGGTAGGGATATTATTCCCTATGATCTGAGGAGCCAGTAGATTGGAAGGATAAATTGGAAGCCGAAAATATTGGGGTTTTGAATCTACGATTTATAATATGTCAATTTATTTAAAATATATGATTTAAAAAATATTGTATCTGGTTTTGTTTACATGAGTTGTACTTTTCTACTCTAAAAAAAGTTACTCTATTTTTGTGAGTGTTAATTAAATTTGATTAATTATGGCGAAGTTTTAGGTTGAATTTGTCTCCTAAGAAATATATTAAATATATTGCTTAAATATGGAGGGACATTGTAATAGTAGTGTAAAGTTACCTCCAAACCTAAGTTTGCAAGGTTTGAACACAGCTTCAGAATGGTCATTTTGGAAACAGTCATTTGAGGATTATTTGGTTTCTACTGGTCAGGATAATGCTGCTGATAAGGTAAAATTACCTTTATTACGTAATATGATGGGACATGAAGCCGCTAGAATTTTGGCTACCCTTCCAATATCTGAGACTGATAAATTTGTATACAAAAAAGTTGTCGAAGCAGTTAGTTGATAAATTTCAGGGCTTGTGATGGTATTTTTTTATTTTTTCGCTCTTCGTTTTTTTTAATTCGGTTATTTTTGTTACTTTTTTGGAATTTTGGTTATGTTTTATTTTTTTCAACCTCAAGAACTGCTAAAAGCCCTGTTTATTCGTCTGTCAGACGATCTCGTAGCAGCATCGCGGCAGACAAATCTCATCATCCTACATTGTGTGAAAACCAAGTCTCGTTGCGTGAAAACCAAGTCTCGCCGTCAAATTTGTGATTAGACTGTCGAGATTTTATATTTTACCAAGGTTAAGAAGGTAGTACCCCCAATACAACGCCGGTTTTCTAATTTTTAGCAACATTTTTTGTTTTCAAAAGGTTTATTTTTTTATTTTTTCAACCTCAAGAACTGTTACAAGCCCTGAAATTTGCAAACCCACGTAAAAATGTAGTTTTTGAAAGGTTTTTGTTTAACTCTCGAAAGCAATTAATTTGACAATGAGCCTTTTGATAGTTTTTTTAACCGTATGTCGGCATTTTCTTAGGTCTTGCCAATTTGCTGACTCCATCAGTGAATCTCTTGAGAATCAGCTTCTCGGGGACAAAATTGTTCATGGCGTAGCTGATCAAAACGTACAGGAAGCTCTACTTAGACAAGATGATCTTACTTTAGACAAAGCTAGGTATTAAATTTTGTCAGTCCAGTGAACAAAGTAAGAATCAGGTTAAAATTTGAACTCAGACCTTAAAGAGGTATCAGTTGTTGGTAGAAATAAATATCAACAAAAGTTATCTAATCAAATAACTGCATTTTTTGTGGTTGTTGTGAGAAATTCCATCGCTTTATTTACGGAATGAATGGGGTTGAAGTATATACTGACCACAAGCCTCTGACATCAATTATGCAAAAACATATTGGTAAAATAGGATCTATCCGTCTTCAAAGACTCCTTATGAAGTTACTGCGATATAATCTAAACGTGTCTTATGTCCCGGGAAAGCAGCTGCATTTTCCAGATATGTTACCAAGGAATAGCCTTCAGCAAACAGAGGAGGATTCAGAAATGCTGGAATTAATTAATATTGTTTCAAAATATTTATCGTTGTTAGAACACCAGAAGAAACGACTGCGACTGACTACAGCTTCAGATAATGTATTGAGGCAAGTAATTGAGTATTGTCGCAATGGCTGGCCTTGCGAGAGTAAGGTTTCCCAAAACTTAAAACCTTACTATAAAATTTGGGATAATATATTCTTTGAATCGGGAATACTCTTCTATGGGGAGAAAATTGTCAACCTGAAAGACCTGAGATCCCCAATCAGTCAATCTCTCCATAAAGGTCATCAAGGAATAACAAAATTGGTTCAAAAAGTAAGAAAGCTATATTTTTGGCCGAGCATGTGCAAAGACCTTGAACAAATAGTATTTTCTTGTTAGGACCTGTGAAAAATTCAGTATAAGAAACAGTACCGAATTCCTCTTACCACACGGGATCCCCGAGTTGCGGTTTGAAAAAGTTGGTTATGATATCCTGCAGTTTGGGAATAAATATTATTAGTATTGATAGATTATTATTCACACTGGATAGAACTTCGCCCTTTATGAGACAAAACGTCAAAATGTATCATCGATCAGATGGAAGAAGTGTTTACAAGATTTGGGTACCCGTCAGTAGTAATTGAGGGGGTCCCAACAGTAACGTTGTAAACGATAACTTTTTCAAAATTGAGATTTCTTTGCAGTAAGGTTGTAAACGACATCCTGCATCAGTGCAGGGTATTTTTTGTTGATATCTCTTGTGTTGGCAGCACTAACACAGGTTGAAAACCAAGCGCTGTTGGTCCCGCAGTTGCAGCAACGTTCTAACCGCCAAAAATGGCAACATCACCGCGCACCGTTCTATCGCCGTCCGTAGTAAAAAAAAGCCCTGTTAAGTTCGAAAGTTGGACCAGAAATGTACGTAAGCAGAGAAGAAATGCTGGGGAACTGTACATAAATGAAAAGAAGAAACCAAAAGAAACATTGCAAACGTTGTTGCAAGTTGCAAGCGCCAAAGCTGGCAACAACGTTGCAAACGAATGTCATTTACAACGTTATTGCTATTTTAAAATCACTTTTTTTGTAATAACGTTTTTTTATTACGTGCGATAATATTGTAATACTTTATAGTTTGGCTAGTTTTATGATATTATAATGATATATAACAAATAAAACATATTTACATCATGACATTCCCAATTATATGTTTTTTCCATTCCCTGAAAAATTTACGTTATGTCGCTTACAACGTTACTGGTGGGACCCCTTCAATTGCTGACAACAGTCCATTTAATTCATTTGAGATTAAAAAATATTTTAGTTGCAAAGGGATAAAACTTCTGACAAGCACTCCGCATTACCCAAAAAATACCCCCGTTGCAGCAGACCTGCATACTAAGCGAATTTCAAATGCCAAAAACTACTTCTATCCAATGTAGTGAGGCATGACATGTTTTCGTAGTCTCTATAAGAATAACATGGGGAATGAGTATGTAGGTTTGCTGCTACAGGCATGTTTAAACTAGGTGGTTCAATTTCAATATTTAGTAGATTTTATCTAGAAGAAGCCATATACCAAGTTTTATCAAGATATATTTAGAAATAATAAAGATATAGAATTTTTTTATTGCCCATAAGGATAACATGGGGAATGAGTATGCAGGTTTGCTGCCACAAAAATGGGAATTTCCGTGATTTTAGACTAAAATACATTAATTCTCATCTAGATGAAGTCAAAAACCAAGTTTTATTAAGATGTGTTGAGAAATAAGCGATGTATAGAATTTGACATATTTCCCATAAGGTTAACATTGAGACAACGTACTGTGTTTACCACTTTCAATATCTCTGTAACTAATGGACATAGAGCAATTATTCAAACTACTAAATTGTTTGTTTTTTCGAGCTGAATTCAATGGTGCTAATCAAAATTGGATTATTTTGATTTTTCTATGTGAAAACCCCAAAAAAACCATTTTTAGGGGGGTTTATCCCCTTTACCCCCCCTTTCAGTGGTCCTATCGGGCTGGTTTTCGAACTCATCCGAATAATTACTACTTTACACCACTATGCCAAATTTCATTCCAATCGGACCATTTTTGCGAGCGCTATCGTGCTTACAGACACACACACACACACACACACACACACACACACACACACACACACACACACACACACACATATATATATATATATATATATATATATATATATATATACTAGAGGTTACCCGTCGTGGCTTCGGCCCACGATTTCAATGTTTGCAAAAGGGAAATATTAAAAATTACGATAACAAATTTCAACTTTATGTTGTGCGTTGACTAAATTATTATTTTAAGTTCCTTGAACGTTTAATCCCTCTACATTTTAATATTTAGATATTTAGTAATTCCTGATAAGTGTAAAAAAATACCCCCGTTGCAGCAGACCTGCATACTCAGCGAATTTCAAAGGCAAAAGAACATATTTTAAATCCATGATAGTGAGATTTAACATGTTTTTGTAAGCTCCATAAGAATAACATGGAGAATGAGTGTGCAGGTTTGCTGCAACAGGTCCATTAAAACTGGGTGGTTTTAATTCAATATTTCGTAGATCTGAACTAGGAGAAACCATATAGCAACTTTTATCAAGATTAGTCAAAAAATAAGGAAGATATAGAATTTTTTATTTCCCATAAGGATAACATGGGGAATGAGTATGCAGGTTTGCTGCCACAAAAATGGAAATTTCGGGGGTTTAGACTAAAATACGTTAGATCTTATCAAGATGAAGCCACAAACCAAGTTTTAAGACATTTTGAGAAATAAGCGAGATATAGAATTTTACTTATTTCCCATAAGGTTAACATTGGGACAACGTACTGTGTTTACCACTTACAATATCTCGGTAACCAATGGACATAGAAAAATGATTCAAAATACTAAATTGTTTGTTTTTTCGAGCTGAATTCGATGGTGCTAATTAAAATTGGATTATTTTGATTTTTATACGTGAAAACCCCAAAAAACCCATTTTTGGGGGGGTTTATCCCTCTTTACCCCCCATTCCAGTGGTCAGATCGGGCTGGTTTTCGAACTCATCCGAATAATTGCTACTTTACACGCCTATGCCAAATTTCATTCCGATCGGACCATTTTTGCGAGCGCTATCGTGCTTACAGACACACACACACACACACACACACACACACACACACACACACACACACACACACACACAAATATATATATATATATATATACTAGAGGTTACCCGTCGTGGCTTCGGCCCACGATTTCAATGTTTGCAAAAGGGAAATATTAAAAATTACGATAACAAATTTCAACTTTATGTTGTGCGTTGACTAAATTATTATTTTAAGTTCCTTGAACGTTTAATCCCTCTACATTTTAATATTTAGATATTTAGTAATTCCTGATAAGTGTAAAAAAATACCCCCGTTGCAGCAGACCTGCATACTCAGCGAATTTCAAAGGCAAAAGAACATATTTTAAATCCATGATAGTGAGATTTAACATGTTTTTGTAAGCTCCATAAGAATAACATGGAGAATGAGTGTGCAGGTTTGCTGCAACAGGTCCATTAAAACTGGGTGGTTTTAATTCAATATTTCGTAGATCTGAACTAGGAGAAACCATATAGCAACTTTTATCAAGATTAGTCAAAAAATAAGGAAGATATAGAATTTTTTATTTCCCATAAGGATAACATGGGGAATGAGTATGCAGGTTTGCTGCCACAAAAATGGAAATTTCGGGGGTTTAGACTAAAATACGTTAGATCTTATCAAGATGAAGCCACAAACCAAGTTTTAAGACATTTTGAGAAATAAGCGAGATATAGAATTTTACTTATTTCCCATAAGGTTAACATTGGGACAACGTACTGTGTTTACCACTTACAATATCTCGGTAACCAATGGACATAGAAAAATGATTCAAAATACTAAATTGTTTGTTTTTTCGAGCTGAATTCGATGGTGCTAATTAAAATTGGATTATTTTGATTTTTATACGTGAAAACCCCAAAAAACCCATTTTTGGGGGGGTTTATCCCCCTTTACCCCCCATTCCAGTGGTCAGATCGGGCTGGTTTTCGAACTCATCCGAATAATTGCTACTTTACACGCCTATGCCAAATTTCATTCCGATCGGACCATTTTTGCGAGCGCTATCGTGCTTACAGACACACACACACACACACACACACACACACACACACACACACACACACACACACACACACACACACACACACACACATATATATATATATATATATATATACTAGAGGTTACCCGTCGTGGCTTCGGCCCACGATTTCAATGTTTGCAAAAGGGAAATATTAAAAATTACGATAACAAATTTCAACTTTATGTTGTGCGTTGACTAAATTATTATTTTAAGTTCCTTGAACGTTTAATCCCTCTACATTTTAATATTTAGATATTTAGTAATTCCTGATAAGTGTAAAAAAATACCCCCGTTGCAGCAGACCTGCATACTCAGCGAATTTCAAAGGCAAAAGAACATATTTTAAATCCATGATAGTGAGATTTAACATGTTTTTGTAAGCTCCATAAGAATAACATGGAGAATGAGTGTGCAGGTTTGCTGCAACAGGTCCATTAAAACTGGGTGGTTTTAATTCAATATTTCGTAGATCTGAACTAGGAGAAACCATATAGCAACTTTTATCAAGATTAGTCAAAAAATAAGGAAGATATAGAATTTTTTATTTCCCATAAGGATAACATGGGGAATGAGTATGCAGGTTTGCTGCCACAAAAATGGAAATTTCGGGGGTTTTAGACTAAAATACGTTAGATCTTATCAAGATGAAGCCACAAACCAAGTTTTAAGACATTTTGAGAAATAAGCGAGATATAGATTACTTATTTCCCATAAGGTTAACATTGGGACAACGTACTGTGTTTACCACTTACAATATCTCGGTAACCAATGGACATAGAAAAATGATTCAAAATACTAAATTGTTTGTTTTTTCGAGCTGAATTCGATGGTGCTAATTAAAATTGGATTATTTTGATTTTTATACGTGAAAACCCCAAAAAACCCATTTTTGGGGGGGTTTATCCCCCTTTACCCCCCATTCCAGTGGTCAGATCGGGCTGGTTTTCGAACTCATCCGAATAATTGGTACTTTACACGCCTATGCCAAATTTCATTCCGATCGGACCATTTTTGCGAGCGCTATCGTGCTTACAGACACATATATATATATATATATATATATATATATATAAACAAATTTGAACGAATGGTGTTTTTGGTATCTGGGGGCACCAAAACGAAAAGTTATGATGGTCCCGCGCTTAGGTCTTACCATGAGACCTACGGTAATAGCTTCTTCCCTATAGGGGAAATTCGCTAAAATTATGAATAGTAATAATTTTATTATTATGAAAGGTATGTTATAGTTTTGTTTTGATATTAATTTTATAAAATATGGTTTTTTTAATTAGTTTTCTTGTATTATATTTTTCCAACCCATTGTATTATTTACAATTAGCGGACCCGAGCGCACGGAATCGTGCGCTACTCTAGCAGAGCGATAATTCAAATGGCGACAAATTTAAAACACAATCATGCTAACACGATCCGTCTTGAGGGTTATGTTTGCACAAATTAAAAAATAACAGCAATTAAATTATCCAGCTGATCAAAATGTAAACAATTATGTTCTTCATAAGGATAACATGGGAACTTTAAAAGCCAATGGGACAGAGCCCAAGAGACTGTTTCAAAAATGTAAGGCCAGTTTGCAAATCTACGCGACACGCTCTTTCCAATGAGCCGTCAATGATCAAAATCGGTTAATAAATGACGGAGGAGTTCATAAGACAAATTTCGTGTTGGCGTATTAATTATATAGAATGAGCTTCTCGATTTGTTAGGGGTTGTGTAATGTAGTTAAGATTGCCATGTTAAGACTTATTCTATAGAAATCTTTTGAATAGTGTATTAAATTAATAAATTAATAAAGTTATATAAATTATACAAATAAATTTAAAATTCAAAATAAATAAATAAACACCGAAATCCCATTATTGAAGTACTTCTCTGTAAACAATGTTAGTAGTTTGGCCCTCCGATATCAAAATATATAAGTTTTCAGGAGAGCTAACTCTGGAGCAGGCAACATATAGTTGACCATGGGAGAAACTCTCTCTCTGCAAATCTACACCAGCTACCTTTAAGGTTTGCCCCTGAGCTTTGTTTATAGTCATGGCGAAACAAACCCTGACTGGAAACTGGAGACGTTTGAAGTTAAAGTGGTAGTCAGATGGAATCAGTGGGATTCGTGGAATGAAAACTGTTTCTCCCTCGCCTGCTCCTGTAATGACAGTAGCTTCAATCACATTTTTGTTTAAGGACTTAACCTGAAGCCTGGTACCGTTGCAGAGCTTAGGAGGATTGATGTTTCGGAGCAGCATGATTGGTGCTCCTACCCTAAGGCGGAGGCTATGAGGTGGGATTCCTGGAGGATTCAGTGTGTGGAGGAACTCTACAGGGTAGTGCACTGCTTCCTCCAATTTTACCACACAATCAATGGACTCGTACATCATCTCTTCCGCCGTAAGCTGATCCAACAGGATGTTATTTATGGTGTTAGCACATTCATTTGTAGGTGTGAGTATCGCTCTTTCTCTCAGCCAAGATGGATCAATGATACTCATACCTTTTAAATTAGGATAAATATGCTCCGTAAATTCTGGCATTCGGCTGACAACAGTACATAGGCTTTCTGGAATAGATATTTTGCCATCTTTTTCCTCTAATTGTCCATTGCCGATTTGTAAAAGGAGGTTACAAAAGTGCTCCATCTTCGACTGCCCAATCTCATATTTTTCTTCAAGGTCAGAATGTTAACAAAAGGCCATAAGTAGGATGACTTTATACATGCCTTGACCTCATCGGCGCGAGTTCCTCTAGCAATTACAGGTAAGGTCTGTCTAAAGTCTCCGGCCAATAGTACAGTGACTCCACCCATCAAGTTTCTATTACCTTTCAAATCCTGTAAGGTTCTGTCAAGGGCCTCTAGTCCTCCTTTATGGGCCATGGTAATTTCGTCCCACACAATCAACTTGCACTTCTTCAGAAGCTCAGCCATGTCACTCTGCTTGGTAATGTTGCAGAGCGTAGTTTCGTTGCGGCTGAGGTCCAGAGGCATCTTAAATGCTGAATGTGCCGTTTTCCCACCAGAAAGTAGAGTAGCTGCGATCCCAGATGACGCCACAGCTATCGCTATCTGTTTATCTTTTCTGACTCTAGCCAACAGTAAATTAATGAGGAAGGTTTTCCCAGTGCCTCCAGGATCATCTAAGAAAAACAGCAGACCTTGTTCAAAGTTTACACTATTCATCAATATTTTGTAAACATGTCTTTGATCTTCATTAAGCTTAGGCTCGTTTGTATCAACATAATCAGACAACTGCACTACATCATGAGATGCTTCCCTCACTAATTCACGGTTGGCTAGAGTATTAGCTTGATCAAACGATGGAGTTGGCAGTCCATATTGTCGCAGGTGGTGGCTAGACATTGTAAACACAAAATCCTGTAATATAATTAAAGTTTTATTAAATACAACAGACATATCAAGTTGTACTCCTTCCGGACAGTCTTTAAAAACATTTCTTTTTACATCATCTGACATGCTTTCCTTGTACTTCTCCCAAAGGTTGAAAGCATTGGTTACCTGGCAGAACACCAACATTACTGAAAAAGCTCCCAAATTTGGTGAGAAGATCTTTATAATACGGCTTCCTCAAGGGTTTTATGCCAGTGATTGTCATCTTCCAGTAATCCCAGGGCTCTGCAGGCCGACTGAAAAGTGAAAGAACTACACCTTCAACCTTTTTCAAATCACTGAAGCTAGTAGGTCCTCGGACCTCATGGAGTAAAAGACGAAGATAGTAGCATTCAGTATTTGAAGGATGCACGGTGTAAACCCTACCTAAAACATCATCTTCTTTTACTCCAGGATGTCCTTGGACGCTCTTTCCTTTCTTTCTTCTACAAAACTTGTTGTTTTTACACACATAATAGGCGGGAATTTCACTGTATAGCAGTGTTCGAGCAAAAGAGTCTACTTTACAAAGGTCAAAGAATCCCAACAAAGTGGTCTTTGGAGGGTTTTTAACTTTATCTTTGACATTGCTTTCATCGAAGTATACCGTTTGGCCGTTCTCAAGGTGAACTGAAAGATGCATGACGGGTGGATACCTTTCATGAATCGGAAAGCCAAATATCCTCCAAGCAGCCTCCGAACTACTGATATAGCGGCCTGACTCGAAACGCGTCACCTCGTCAAACTCATCCTGGAGACCGAATGATGCCTGATCACTGCCCTTGTTTACGTACTTGCATATGTACTTGATATGTTTTATTGAGTTGCAGATCTCAACGTTAATATGCGCTTCGAAAGTACGCAAAAGAACAGGATTGTACAGCACCACCCACCTGTTATCTAATTCAACATTTTTCACTGTGACAGTAAATCCCCCGACTGATGGAGAACGCCTGCGATACTGCGGATAGCCATCCTCAGCAGTCTGCGTCTCCTTTGTATAAGGACGAGGATAACGCTTACTACATGAACCGTTAACCATACAGGGGGATTTCTTGTTCAGGTCTCCGCAAGGTCCATGAATCATGGTTGTCTTAACGATTTCATCTAGAGTAGGGTCTAGATCAGGGTCTGGTATCTCAGCCCTAATTATACTGTCAGTTTGGCTGGGATGGATTCTATTTATTAGCCACAGTAGAATGTGAACATGAGGAAGTCCACGCTTCTGCCATTCAATTGTGTACATGTAACATCTAGTAGGCCCATAAATACAACCTTTATTTAATGAATTCATCATTTTTTAACTTTTAAATAGAACACTCTGGCTATAATATCATGCCTACAGTGAGCTGCCTGCCCATCATGTAAGAATTCTTGTATTTCGGGCCATTTAGGGTTGCATGTAAAAGTAGTAAATAGATCTGGGCGGCCATAGTGTCGCACGTAGGACATGGCGTCTTGCGTCCTCTCGTGCATGTAGCGAGGCTCACCGGTAAAACTTGAGGGCAACCTACAACTTTACCCAGCTCTGACGCTTGTGCATTATTTTTACAATGCGTCGCGGAGATGTACACACTCCTCTACTCGCAATTTGCTCTGGTTGTACCTTAAAAAATTTAATCTTTCCGTTTCAATCTTGGCATACATATCTGTCAAAAATTGGTTAAGTAGACTGCGATAACGGAAGATTAAATTTTCTATGCCTTCTCTTTCCATAAGCAAGTAAGAGTAGAAGGAGGAGGCCGACACGGTTTTCTTCAGAGGTGCTTTAGTGTTTGGATCAACCTGTAGGATATTGATGGAGTAACCATCCTCCCCATAACAGAACATGAGTGGCTATTGCAGCGCATCATACGATCGAAGGGTCTCGCTTATGCGTATCAGACGCGAGTCTCTGCCTTGAAGGACGATGTCTCGCTTTTCAAAGGTTTGACCCACAATCACCAAAGCCACTTCTGATGTTGCAGGTTTGTTGTACCGGCCTCTATGTGCTCCTATAGGTTTTCGGTCTGCTGTAATAAGCAACTGAAAATCTTTCCCATCTGGCACGTTCTCCATAGCAGTTTTTAAATCCTTAACATATGGATTACAGTTATGGAGCATGTTTTGTAATTGCCCAACTAACCACGGCTTTACAGCGGGTGCGTTATTACAACGTAGATTACATTCACGCTCTTCATCGCCAACAAAATAAACTTGCAACAATGATGGTTCACGGTCCAATGAAGGCAACAAACTTCCTATAAGATGATAAACTTGTCCTTGAATTTTGAAGGTTGGCATGAAATTACTTTCCTTTACCTCCTTTGCCCCAGAGGAAGTCATTTGAAAGCAACTGTTGTACTGCCTTATATTTGAAAGAAAATGTTCCGAATTCGGGTTTGCATTCTTTAAAAGACTATAAAGGGGCTCTGGAGGAGGCTGAAGAAGAGGTAGCTGGGCACCTTCCCATTACTGCAGCATAGACTGGGAGGCTCATCTTTCCATTTCATAGCCTTACACCATTTACATGCTGTCATATGACCTAATACAACAGTTTTATCCATGTAATATTGAGTCTCAACGTTGTATTAAAAACCTGACATACATTTTATAGTCCTTTGAAGGTTTTTTACTTGACTCCTTTTAAAATCTGCAGCTAATTTTATTTGTGGATTGTTTTTGTTATATTTCTTACTGGCTTCACGATGTACATCAGGATATTTTTCATGATTTTTTTTGAAGCTGCACGATGCACATCAGGATTTCTTTCATCATATTTTTTGGAGCTACTCGATGCACATCAGGATTTTTTTCGTCATATTTTTTTGCAGCTGCGCGATGCACGTCTGGATTTTTCCAGCATATCTTTTTACTGCTGCGCGATTCACTTCAGGATTTTTCTCACTGTACGTTTTCACTGACTGCCTGTGTGCTTTAATGCGACTTCTATTGGAAAAGCGCTTTCGTCTTTTTTTCCCTCGTTTTACCTGGATTTTCAGTGACACGACAGAACAATGCTCAGAATCAATAGTTTCAGTTGAAGAAGAGGGTTCTTTTGAAGTTGGGGATTGTCCGCGCTGAAAATCATTGTCTGAAAGGTGTGATGCATCGTCGGCGTTTGATATTATGGGGTGATCAGGAGGGTTGTCAGGAATTAGTACATCGAGGTGGCCCCTCATTAACTCCCCACTAAACCTCAGCCGCCCTACTCCCTCTATGGGCTCTCCATAATAACCATGTTCCAATAACACACCGTCTCGGTAAATCTGTAGTTGGTAACGATATATCTCAGAGGCAGCTGCGATTTCACATGGTGTCCCGAAAGTCGTCGATTTGCTCATACTAATCACATATTCGGCTTTTGCGTTATAAATTCCTCCTGTTGGATTTAATGTGAATGGTTTGAACCGTCTCCAATTGTTGGAAATGTGATTTACAACCCTGGCTCGCACCTGAAACCCCAGAGAGTCATCGCCATGAAATATATAAGCCAAAGAGTAAAATAAACACTGGCCATCAGGCCTAGAGTGAAACACTCTGTGAGGGGTAAGTATTCCATTTACGTTTATTATTTCCAATTTATTAGTACCATAATTCTTTGTGTCTGGAAAAATGTTCAATGCCATGCTTTGTCGTCACCAGCGCATCGTGCGGCAAGGGTGGGCCGGAATAGTCAGGCGAGGGTATACCCAGGGGGACGAAGCCCCCACCCCAGTTCCCCGGCGACCTGACCTGGACAACAGACGTGCCGGGGTCCACCGTGGCAATACAAAGTCCGACCTCTGCATCCATGCCGCACTTCCTGACCAGGGCCCGAAGTGGCTGGCTCCTTAAACCCACTGAGGGGAACCCATCGGCAGTGCCAGGCACACATCAGCCCCTGCAACACGAACAGGGACACTCCCAGGGGTCCTCCTTAATGGGCGTCGGTCGAAAAGAAGAGGAGGAAAGACACCTAACGGGTCGAAGAAAAGAAGAGGAGGCAAGGTTAGCCCAGAAAAGAGGGAAGACTGGGAGCTAAGACCTAAAGAAGGAAGAAAGGTCCTAGCTCTTGGAAGAACTGTGAGTTGAAGGATAAAGTTTCACAGCTTGGCTCGGGTACCCTGGGGTCGCCAAGACACCCGTGTAGTCGAATGCCGACTTCCCCTGCGAGTAGTGGCGAGGTGGCGTTTCTGGCCCAATCAAACTTTGACAGGCAGTCAATTTTTTGACAGCTACTTCCGGTCACGTGACCGGAAGTGACGTCATCAGCTGTGACGTAGCTGTGACGTGTTGTAGGTGGGTATTTAAAGTTTAAATGCCCTGCTGTGCTGGGTATTTAAATTTTAAATGGCCGGAAGTGTGTCAAGGTCGTTTGGGGATGTTATTAAAAAAGATCTTGCATTTTCGGAAGATCCGAAAATGCAAGATATTTTCTTTTTTTATTTATTTGTTTTTTTTACAAAAGTATTATTTTACAAGTTAGTAAAGTTTGCTCCCAAATTTGAAAAGTAAGTTGTTGTCGGTGCTGAAATTTCTTGTTTATTTTCATTCTTTTTGTTGTTGTAAGTTGGCAAAAACACATTTTTTTCGTTTTGATTGTTTGTTGCATAAAGTTCTAAAGATAAACCAAACCCAGTGGTTATAAGTTGTTTTAGTTCTTCGCTAAAAATTTCCAAATCCTTGTAGGTTGTAAGATTGATAGTGTTGTAGTGAATCCCGCGAATGTTGAGAGACATGACTAGAGTTGTTTACTCGACGAGAGGTGTAGCAGGAATGACTATTGCAAAGCCGGTGCTGCAGGTACCTCCGATGGTAGTGGGGGTAGTGGTGGGGGTAATGGCAGGTGTTTGTTTAATCACTTTGAATTTAATCGTTGCCACAATAGACCGAGTCGATGTTGTAATTCTTCTAGTTTATCCAACCGGTTCTTTTGATATGTTTTGCAACTACATTTACAATAGCAGAAAGAATTACATTTTGTACAAGCTTGTCCGTCAACTTGATCTTCAGGTATTCTAAAACATTTTTCTTTGCAACAATAAGTTATAAGTGTTAGATTATTTCTTTTGGATGACATGTTGGTTGTAGCTTGTCTTAAACAGAACTGAGCCTCTCAACGTTAAAGTTTCGTATTTATGTAAAGTATTCGAATAAAACTATCGAATAAAATAATCGAATAATACTATCGAATAAAATAATCGAATAATACTATCGATTAAAAGTTCAAGGTCATCCGTTTGAGGTTTTAAAAAAATACAACATATCAGTATATAAAAACATATACTGATATGTTGTTTTTTATCTTTTTATTTAAAACATTTTTTTTACAATGTTATTTTTGTGCGATGTGCAGAGTTAGTTCCGTAGAGTTGTTTCCGCTCATTCCGTGTGACACCAAATATAATGATCCTGGTTGAATTTCCCGCAGATCTTCATTTTGCAGCAACTGGACGAATCGTTTTGGAAGATATACTTGAAACTTTGGTTCATCACCCGGTGTATATGGTGCATCGGATAAAGATGCGACGACTGCGTCTCCATGCGTTGTATCAATTTTCTTCATTTCATGAACAATATAATGTTTCTGTTCTTTTAATTCTGAACATTTCTTGATACTTAGAGTATTTGATTTTGAATGCAAGTTGAATTGTTCAACTAAACATTGGAGAAACTGTTGTGATGCCATCCTTCACAGGAGATGTTGTCTGTTCGGAGTATGGAGTTAGACTGATACTCGGGGTGTGTTGCCTCTTCGTTTATATAACCTTCGGAACCCCCACTACATTCTTCCGTTTGTTGTTGTACGTAAGCAGCCAAGTGATACGCGTTTTGTAATGCGCATTGAGATTGGTTGTGTTTCGGATTTATTGTAGAAACACAAATATTTCTAGCATCAAAGTGAAATGTTTTGTCCACTTTTATGTTTAAAACTTCTTTGTTTGTGTACTGTCGTATCCAATTCTTTTTTTCCAATCCTCTGGTATATATGTGTGTAAATTGTTTGCAAAAATGAAACATAATTTTGTGTACATTGTTGTACGGTAGGAAACCTTCATACCAATGGATATGATGAAAATTATTTGTTAGCCATCTGTTTGTTATTTTAGCTTTTGACTTTAGTTCATGGACAGAACACGGTGCTTCAAATAAAAATGGGTATGCTACTTGTGTAAGCAAATCCAAAATTACCAATTCTTTTATGATAAATCTATCATCGTTTCCGCGAAATGCTTGAAATTCAATTACACAAGGTTTTGCTGCCATTTCTTCATCCTGTCTGCTCATCATGGTGTCTGCTGATCAACTGTTTTCCACACCACGGTAGGTTAGATATATATAAACCAGGCCGTACAGTTGTAGGCGCGTTGGTGTATGTTTAACGTGGGCACCATCCCCAGTAGGCCTACCCCACGGTTTATTCTTTTGTTAAATTACATTGTAGTTTTAACCTAGCAAAGTTTCTTCTTCTGTATTATTGTTGTTGGTGGTTTCTTCTTCTGTACTGTTGTTGTTGTTGTTGGTTTCTTCTTCTGTAGCCTCCGTTGCAACTTCGGTAAAAGGTTCAAAGTTTCTTAACTGCCTCCACATTTCCACTTCGTGAGGTATTCTATTAAAGATGGATGTATCTATTGGTCCGTATTGTAAAGTGCTTTCTGGTTGTTTTTCGCATGCATCTACCAGATATTCCTTAATAACAGAGCTTGAAAATACTAGTTGTTTCATATACCTGGTAATAGGTGATGTTGCATAGTTTAAAATGTAAAATTCTTCACGTGTTAGAAGAATTTTATTTTCAAATTGTGTCGAGTCTCTAATTCTTACTTGTTGTTGACCACGATGTTTAATAATGTCAATTTCATTGTCACAATCCAAAAGTCGAATGTTAGTTTTTCTTCCAAAGAAACTGTTGGCTAAATAACATTCAATAAGATGTAGATGTTTTAAAAAGGAATCCCAAGCATTTTCTGAAAATAAAACCATCTTTGTTCCATGGTTTAGTATTACTGCGGGAGAGTAGTCTAATGATTTTACCAATCCTATCGACACACTTTTACTCATGCAAGATGAAATAGGATAAAAGATGCGAAGGAAAACTTCAGTTAAAATGTTTGGTGGAATATTTTCTTCAAGTTTTCTTTTCTTTCTTACGTTTGTTTTATTATTTTCCAACTTTTTATTTTGTTTTCCAAACTTTAAAAAGTCATCAATTTCCTTTACAATATTTTCTTCAAAATGTTTATCATCATTTTCCAATAAAGGTGCTGTTTCGGAAACGTCTTGTACAACTGATAAAGAACTCATTTTGTTTATAATGCTGTAGACGATGTTACCCATACAACTGTAGACAGTAAACTAAACAATTTTCGTTCCCGCTCCTGCTTTTATAACCGAGTGGTGGGGGTATTTTTTTTTTCCTTTTCATTTTACAAAACTGCTTTTACAATTCCTGTTAAAGGTGTATATGTAACAATTTTATCATGTAAAATTAAACAATAAGCAGATGTATCTTTGGGTACATTTTGTTCAAATTCCATTTCTATTTTTATATCTACACTGGAAGATTTTACAGATTCGTTTTGTTTTGAACAATCAACTACAACAATCGGATAGTTAGATTTAAATTGGTTTGGCGTTAATAAAGGTGTGTTTGTTTTTCCATAATATGAATTTTGGAATCTTGCGTACATATCGTACAAAACGCTAAACCTGTCTTTTGTAAAGTTTATGTTGAAGTTGTCGTATGGAAAGAATTGTGAGTTTAGAAACACCTTAAAATTTGTAAGTTTGCAATGATCAAATTCACCAGCATGTTTAGTTATTTCGTTTCTTCTTTTTGTTTGTAATCCAAATATTACATATCTTGCCTTTTCCAAATGAGTAGAAGTTTTTACAGTCCATGTATGACGTTGTGTTTCCGGTAAAACCGGATATTCATGAAACTCCCAACTTCTAAATGGTATTACGATATCACGATCTGATTTTAAAGTTCTTAATAATGAAATTCTATTCTGATCGTTTAACCGTACATGCGGTACTCTCCAAACAATTTTGTCTAATTGCATTTTCCATTCTAAAGTAGCTTCCGTTGTTCCATCAGTTGCTTGAATAATATCTTTGTCGTTTGATGATCTTAACAAAACTAATTCTTGTTTTACGTTTATTATTATTTTTCGGTAATCTTCGGCAAAGCCTAAAAGTAATCTTAAAGGAATGTAAAAGTCAAAATTGCCTGAAGTGTTTGGAGTGATTGTACTGGAATCGGGTGCTACCCATCCTGCGGCGGCCAGCATATTTTTTTCACTCGGTGTTAAAGATGCTAATCCTTTTAATGTACTTGTAATTCCCACCTTTTTTGTTGAATCTACTGTAACTCCGGAAATTTCATATCTTATTTCATCAAACAAATATGCCATGGGGTTATTTATGAACGGAACAGTACTTGCAGTGCTTCCATCTCTTTTTGTTACTCTTCCTTCGATATACAAATAACTTTCACATGGAAGTGTATAAATATCCTGTTGTTGTATGGGAATTCTAATTTCATCATTATTATTTAATTTTGATGAAGCGTAAGGGTTGTGCGTATGATATTCCTTTTCCCATAAGGTTTCGTCGAATGTCGGACCCTGCGCTATATCCAATATTTCCATTATTAATAAGTTTTAATCCAATTTCTTCTAGAAAACGAATGTTATCACTTGTTAATCCTTCTATAGCTGAAGTGCTACTGACTTGTTTACCAGTCAGCTCTTTCTTTTTAAATGATAACCCCATTGTTATACGGTTGATTTTATATGTATTCGTATAGTTATAGGTTCGTCTCTAAAATCAATATGATTTCCGTCTTGATCTAGTATGTTCACCACAATGTCTGAAATAAAACTGGTGTTTAACGGTAGGTACACCAAGTTTTGTGGCTTTTCCACAATTTTAAAACCCGGAGCGACCGTTGGATAGAATGTGTGCAATATATGAGTATTTTCACCATCTCTATAAGAACCATGTATAATATTACATGTAATATCTATACTGTTAACTTTCATTATTGTTACAGTTCTAGCACCTGAATGGTTAATATTAGGTTCTAAAATTTTTGTTGTTTTAGGAAATCCTAATAAACTACCAATTGAATGTTCTTTGCTAAAATCTATATAATATTTAGATTTAATTTCAGCTTTCATAGTATTGTTATTTCCTTTTATTGTTATATTATCTTTTCCCATATGATTTTGTATCGCTTCATTTATATCATCAATTTCATATGCTCCAGTGGGTAAACTAAATACTTGTATATCTGAATATTTGTTTGTATTTTTATCTTTTGTTTTGTAATAATGTATTTTGTCATTAACATTTTCAGTAACGTTTGGAATAGAATTATAAGTTGTTATATCTAATAATGCGGCTTCCCATAATTTATCTTTTTCCAAACGTAACGCAGGGAAAAGAACACTTCGCAAAGTAGATGAAGTTCCAGTTAATGATACTGTATAGGAAGACATCTTAAAGTTGACTAACGCTTTTTGTTAAAAAATCTAAACATAAATGTCCACAGATTACCGTATCATCAGGTTGCTCTCTTTTATAATTGTATAGTACATTTTTAGCTGTTTTAAAGTAATATTGTAGTTCTTTTGGTGGTGGAAGATTACCAAAACTATCAAAGTAGTAAATAGTTGATCCTAGTTTCTTATAACATACCCAATGAGTGCCTGATCCTTTACTATTATCTAAATTTACTATTCCGGTTTCATTTTTCCATATTTTAACAGGTAATGCATCTTTCATAAACACTCCGCTAAAAAATGGAATTTTTAAACAAGAAACATAAGTAATTAATTCTTTATCTGTTAATTCTTTATTTGGAATTAGTAATTGTTTTTTTCTGTTTAATACACACGATACGGTCTTAGGTATAATCCTCCTCCTTTTTTTATCATTGACCATATTGTTTGTTTCTTTTTATTTTTACCTGCGGTGGATCGTCGTTTTCTTCTTATATTTCCTCCACGTTTCTTTGCAGGTTTTCTTCTCCTTTTTCCACCTCCTTTCTTCTTTCCACCTCCAAACATCGTTTTACCCTTCATTGCTGCTGATACCGCTAAAGCTGCTGCTTTTTCACCGATACTAGCGTCACTGGATGTTACTCTTTGCCAAGCTTTTTCAGCAAGTGCTCTATCCGCTATTGATCTATTTTTAGTATCTGCAAACTTTGAATATGCTATATCGTGTTGTTTGCAGGCTTGATCAAGTTTATTTATTCCAAGATCTCCTCTAGCGAGTCTTTTTTCAATTTTGTTCCAGGACCACAATATTGATAACCTCCTGGTAAATGTAGTTCTACAGGTAATAAATCGATAGCTTTATTAACTA
Organism: Flexamia atlantica; assembly: GCA_035578135.1. Taxonomy (NCBI): domain Eukaryota; kingdom Metazoa; phylum Arthropoda; class Insecta; order Hemiptera; family Cicadellidae; genus Flexamia; species Flexamia atlantica. Next base: position 35,266,046 of record JAQJVK010000006.1, read on the forward strand.
TAGCTCCAACCGGCTTAGTAATAAGAGAAAGTGCTGTTGATGCTATTCCTCTTCCTCTCTTTATAACGTGTCGATTATGACTGATGCGTTGAACTTTCAACATGGTCTTTTATAGTGAAAGGAAATGTCGATACTTGTTTATTTTATAAATGCTTTATAATGAATGATGCACTTATCCTTTGACATTGTTTATTTATAAGTATGTTTGTTTATGGGTAAATAATTTTTTCCAGTTTTGTGGAAGGATTGTATCTTCTTCATCATCATCATCTTTAGAAGTTCTTAAAGTATCAGTTTCCTTATTTAAAAAATATTTTTCCATAACATTCTTTTTAACCCAATTTAATTTTTGATCAGATTTTATGGGCTTTATTGTGTTATAAATATCATATAATACTACACTTAAGAGTCTTACAATGTAATTTACATTAACAGCATCAGTAAAATTAATAGGGTCTTTTAAGCTAGTCAATCGCAAGTCTTCACAAAAAAAAGACTGCTTATTAAAATCTTTTCTTAGAAAAAGATTATAGTATATGTGTCCCTTCTGATGCATTTGTGCTACTGTAACTACATCATTGTCTCTTATTCCTTCTGCAACATTGACTAGTGGTTTCCCTTTGCAATCAAACTGTTGACTACCGTCTTCATATACTTTTAATACAGGAACTTGTCCAATTGTTGCAACATCAATTTCATCCGACCCTTTTTTAACATTAGTAATTATTTTTGCATCCGCATTCCATTTGTTATCTTTTAATTTCATTATTTGACTTATTGTAGCTGCATGTGATTTTGCAGTTCCTTCCATGTAGCTGCATGTGATTTTGCAGTTAACGTTAGTTAACACTTTATTTTTGCAATCAATTGTATTAATATCATGCGTAATACAATGATCTGTAAGATATTGAAGGTTTACAGCATCTTTCATATCTTTAGGGTCTCCAATATCATGTATTACAAAGTTGTAAAAGGAAAATTTATCTGTTTTTTCAGGGATGACTGAATGTAAATACTTTTTTGTAACTGAATCTTGATCATTAATAGGATCTGCTATATTGGCTATTCTAAGATCTTTTGCATCGTATACTTTATTATTACTCCTAGGATCATATCGTAAGGTTTGGTTTATGTACCACATTAAATATTCTTTATTTACCGAATCATTCTTATCTATTGGTTTTGGAAGATTTACAATTCTATAAAAATTAGCGTTATACACTTCATTTTGAAGCTTTAAGCTAGGTAATGTTTCACTTCTTAAAGTTTTAAAATTTACCGCATCATTATCATCTTTTGGATCATTTACAAACTTTAACCGTTTGTTATTTATATCATAATCTCCATCGGATGTTAGTGGTAAACCACCTCTTTTTCCATAAGATCCTGATTTGCTTCCAGTTTCGGAATACCGTCCAAACTTATCCACACTCATGGTTATACTGAATATTTAATCAGTTATACTTGTATTATATATACTCATATTTTTTTATGCAATTACTCCTCGATTTCGCAGTTCGCCGACCAAAGCTACCCATTCATTTTCTAAACCACTATGTCCGGCTTGTTTAGCTTCATATATCAACTTCATTCTGTCAACCAATTTGTTTATATCGTTGTAGTATATTATATTAGTATCATACAAGTTTTTTAATAATCCTTTTCCTGATAAACTTGATTGATTTGTTTTTCTTCTTTTATGTAAAATATTTATTTCAGCAGAAGATAATGATTTTCTTTTTATGGGTTCCCTTCTTTTTGGTGGGAAAAGTTTAGCAATAATAGTTTTATATTTTTCTGATGCATTTCTATGAACATTGAAATTTTTAGAATAATTTTTCTTATGCGCATTTGTATCCTCCAATATTTGTTTAAAAATGTTTAAATCCTTTTTAGTATATTTATTAGGTTTCGGCTTAAAAATAAGTTCAAACAATCCTTTCGTACCCTTGTATTGTTTATTATTTATAATAATATTGTCATGTTCGTCTACATCAAGTTTGCTATCTCCAATCATTAGCCCATTTTCTTCTATTCTAGCACCAAAAGTATGATATTTTCGAGTTGGTTGTGCAGAATGTAACATTTTTAATACAAATTGTCTTGCAAGCGGCCCTTTATACGCAATATCCGAGCCCAATTTGCTCAAGTTGGATGGATTAATAGGCTCTTCTTCTTCTTGTTGTTCTTCGCTTGTAGAAAGACCTTCTTTTTCTGTTAAAACATCCGTTTCTTCACCTAGTTCGCTTTCTTCTTCAGTTGTTTCTCCTTGTTGTGTAAAACTTGTATCACTTTCATATTCTTCTTTTTGTTCAAATTTTGAAATGGGTAAAATAGCATCTCCGGAAAAACTAAATGTTAAATGTTTAACATTTTGTCCTAATTGTTTTAATGGCTCAGTAATAGGTTTAAATGTTGATTCCAGAAATTTCTCTCTTTCACTTATTCCTAATCTTAACGCTCTGTTTTTATGTCTAATAGAATCACTAAGTGATTTTATTTCTTTTAATAGCTTTTCCTGATTAACCATGTTTACACCATGAAGACTTGTACGATAATGTTGTTAATTAATGTATTAAAACAAATTTATCAAAACCTATGCGGTAACGACCATCTGTTATAGCTTTATCTTTCATAATTACCAAAAATCCATATTTTTCCGCCCAAGCTTTTCCACAAAGCTCTTTGAATTTATCAAATGACATATCAGCATTTACATGATCGTTGTATATATGTTTTAGGTTTGTATCGTCTTGTTTGAATAAAACTAAAATATTTGCATTGTCTCTAATTAGTTGTTTTGGAATTTTGCTATATGTTTGTCCGATATATATGCTATCAATATTATTATGTCTTCCCATGGCAAAATAGTTTCTGATAGTATCATGATTTTCACTAGATACATCATCAAATACAAATACAGAATACGGCTTAGCCTGGTCTGGTTGCATAACACTGTCACTAGCATTAAATTTGTAATAGTTAACATCGGGCACATCAGTCAGGATCTTTTCCAACAATTGATACTTTGGTTGATGTAAGGACTTTGAAAAAATATATAGGTTATTAAATCGCAATCCTTTTGTGTTTGTAATTAAGTTAAACACAACGTTAGTTTTGCCACAGTTTGAAGGACCGCTGACTATACATCGTACAGTGTTTGGAAATAAACTGCCGTGTTTACCATTGTTGATTTTAACGTTATCTACGGTTAAATCATCAATGTTATTAATATTAAATTTATCTTTATGGTGAACAATCTCCATCTTATTCAAAGGCAGAAGAGTAAATAAGTTGATTTAAAACTAAATCAAATCTTTTATAGGTATCCACGAATCTTCAGTTTTATCAAACCCCAACCAACGTACTTTAACTTGGTCTTTTTTCCTTTGCAACACCTTTTCAACAAGATAAACATCGCCTACTGTTGACTTTAACAATTCATGTCCGTAAAAACCGCCTTGTAACAAATTTCCTTTGTTATCTTTTAAAATATAAGTTTCCGGTACAGTAGGTTGTACTTTATACACTGTAAAAACTTCGTTTGTCCAATTGGGCAGGTATTTTTTAGTAAACACTCCTTTGTATTTACTAATTCGAACTTTATCATTTACATTAAATTTTCTTGGTTTTCTTTGTTCCGCTTTTGGCTGTGTATTTTTTTTAATTCGTTGTAAAACTAGTTTAGCGTTTTTCTTATTCACTTTGTTAGGTGCCATACCGATAGTTCTATGAAACTTGTTGTTGTAATCGCTTATTAATTTTGGTAAGATATCAACCCATACGTAAGAACCTCTTTTCGAAAACATTTTATACATTGCACCTTTTAAGGTTCTATTAAATCTTTCAATTATAGCTGCCTTTTTCTCAGAATTTGTGGAATAATGATTTATGTTATATTTTTTCATTAACAAGGCAAAATGTTTATTAAAAAATTCTTTCCCATCATCAGTTTGTAAATGTTTAATTTTATTTTTATCTCTTTTTATAGCTACTTCCATAGCTTTTGTTATGCTGTTACCAGTTTTGTCTTTTAATGGCAAAGCATCTGCAACTTTAGTAAAACAATTAATAATCGTAAGTATGTATTTAAATCCTTTATTTATTTTACTATGCGGTTGCATTTCAATTAAATCTGCTTGATATAAATCATTTATTCCTTTTACAACAGTATTTCGTCGTGGAAACTTTATTCTTGCAGGTTTATGAAGTTCATTAACAATCTTTTCCTTTAAGTCTGTCATGATGATTTTACTAACAAAGTCAAGTTAGTATTGAGTGTTTCTTTTTCTGCATCCGCTTTTATAGTTCAAGGTCATTTCAACATATTTTAAAAAAAGGGGAAATCACAGCGAGCATGCTGTGATTTCCCCTTTTTTTTCTTTTTTTATTTTTTTTTATTATTTTTTTTTTCTTTTTCTTTTTACTCATTGATAGGATTGAGAGAGTAGTGGCCGAATGGTAGAGTGTGAATTTTGTCTGGAAGAATGTGTCGTTTGTCATCATTGGAGCAGAGTGCTTTTTTCACTTCTGTTACGCTGTACAGTTGATGGTTGAAACTTCTGATGGTGTTGAATTTTGCAGTTATAGTCGTTTCTTCAAATAAGCATTGCTTGTAGTGTTCAAAATTTACATTCTTCTTAAGATACAAACTTTTTACTCCCTTAGCTTTTTTAATAATATTGTTTTCTTCTTTATGCAATTGTAGTGAATACAATTTTGACATTAGTGCAATAAGTTCTTTCAGTAAAATTCCATTTGCTTCGTCTTTAAATTTTCCAAGTTTCTTTTTGTTCCGATCATTGTCATAATTTAAATGATCTTTTGGATAGTCACTAAAATCAAATTCATTTTTGTGAACAAATGTTCGAAGACCCAAATACATATCTTCAGTAAGAATCCAGTAGATGAAAGCGTCCGTGTCCATGTAGGCGATTCCGATGTTATCTCTACCGTAGAAGGCGACCATTTTGTTGTAGTGGAAATCGTACATGTGGGTTTTGGAAATATCCAAGATTGACATTCCAACGTACAACGGACGATCCATTTTCACGCTTGTCTTCTTCATAGATACTGCCACAAGGTTTTCATTGATGATAACGGATGTTCCAAAGTTTGGTTTTTGTACAAGTTTTTCTAGTTTTATAGGATCTGTAATTAATTTAACATTTTTGTGTTTTCTTTTGTTTTCCAATGTTTTTCCAAATATCGCATTATTCATTAATTTAAAAAAGTCCTTTTGAAATGTTGATGTTGCAGCTGCTCTTCTTCTGGTGTTTGAATCAATGTACGGTTTTAACCAGCAAGATTGGGAAAATTTTAAAACTCTATGAATTTTGGTTATACGTAAACCCAATTGGAGTGCTTGTTGAACAACCCAAAAGTGAGTTACGTATCTTTGTTTATTTTCAAGAGTCATCATTAATTTTGGATGTTTGCCAATTGGTGAAACTTCTGTTTTTGCAAGGAGCGGAAGATCGTAATGAAGATCATGCAAGTGTTCTGGATATTCAAAGTCACAGTCCAATATGTATCCGGTGTCTCCGTCTTTTGAAATTTGCGAAATATCACCAATAGAGTCTGGATTAACCCATTCAAAGTTTCCAAAAGGAAGTGGATTAGACATGGCCCATCCGTATAAATTGTTGGCATCGAAATATCCTAAGAACACTGATGGTTTTTCTTTATCGTAGTTTGGAAGATATTTGTTGTTAGCTTTAACATGTCTAGTAACACTTTGGGTCAATCCACCTCTAACGCCCGATTCGATCATCAACACCATGTCAATATCTGTTAATAATTGAAGGTTGCACTTTGTTTCTTTTAGCATAGCTTGCCAAGCTAGTCCTGGAGAAGTATAAGAATGAAGAGGGTCTAATCCGTAAGCTTCAAAGCAGGTGTTTCTAAATTCTTCCATCACATCGCAGAGAAGGGTCACATCAAGTTTTACATAAAAGTCAGAATAATCTCCCAGAGTGTTCATTTCCAATTCGTCCCAAACTCTGCATGCGTGTTGATAGTCTTCAGGTGAAATGTCCAAATCGGTAAGTTTACTTTTGAAAGCTTCTGGTGGAGGAAGTGACGTTTCTTGAAATTTATGTAGTCCATCGATGTAATCATACGGGAAAACTCCTTTCCGAAGAACCAAATCCATTTTTTCTGCAGGTAGAATTTTGCTTGTTTCTATTAAATTTTGTCTTCTTAAATTTTCAGAAAGTTTCATAAGACTGGAAGGCATAAATCGAAAAGAATCAACAAATCTAAGTTTAATTTTGCCCACCTTTTTTGAAAAGCTTATAAATTTTTCCATAGTTTGTGCTATAACGTCTATTTCACCGTTGTCTCTTGCTAATTCAGGAATGATAAAATGTCCATCGTATCCGCTAAGATTGTGAAAAACCACGGGAATAAAAGATGGTAGTTTGTAGTTGATGTTACATCCGTTGCAAGCTGCACCTCTGTAGGCTCCTGTCAGATGGTCGTGGTCGCGAACTTTAACTTTAGTTTCTGTAAATTGATTGTTACACAAATAGCATGTTGTTGTCGAATCATAAAGATAAATTTCTTCCGGTGTCATAGGTGACATAGGAACCACATTGCTATACATTGCTTCCACTTTCCCAGCGATGTCGTATAAATCATCAACAAAGTATCGAGCTGCTTCTTCTCCACGATAGATCTTTGGTGTAGATGTCAAACCATATTCTTGAAGATGTTCTTCAGGCAGAGTGGATTTTACTATTAAACAGTAGCTGTTTGGTTTGTGAAGTTGATACTTTGTTCTGCTTGTAATTTCCTCTCCTTCTTCTTGTTCAAGTGGAAGCAATGAAGATTCAAAATCTGCATACACTACAACGGGGATTCTGTATTGTTGGATAACTTTATCAAATTTTACTTGTGATCTGCTAGGGTGTGGTAATTTAATTCTTACTTCATAGTTTCCATTGCATAATCTTTTATGTTCTGTTAACCATTCTGAACCTCCTCTTCTTAAAGGTTTGTTTACAAAACAGAAACATCTTTTACAAGTTGTTTTTGGTTGTTCACGTTTTGATAACTGTTTGCAAACTAGAGCTTCAAAATCTTTAATATATACATAATGTGAGATATCACCTTTAGTTATAAATAATAAATCAGTATGATCTCTGCGTTCGGTGGGTGTTATATGTAAGGGATAGACATTGTTGGATGAATCTAAGCCAAAGATGTTTACAGATGCAAAAGGATTTTTCTTTTCAAATTTTGATATGTCTTGAATTGAAACAGGATAAGTCATGCCTTGAAAGTTATACATATAGGAAACCTCATCGTATGCTCTACTCGGTCGTTCCACATGATCTTCTACATATTTTGCAAGCATTGCATACTTGAAACATTCAGCATTTTCATTTTGTACATTAACACAAGATTTGGTTACTCGAATCTTCCTTGGCAAAGCAATATAACTACTACCTCTCATTCCATATCCATGTTTATGAACTCTCACATCTAAGCTTGTTATACTTAACAAACTCCATCCAGAACCTCTTCCTTCATGTTCTTGTAATTTTGTTAAAAGTTCTTCAAAACAATCATCCACAATTGAGCTTATATCCGATGCAAACATGATGGTTTTGTTTTTAGTTAAAAATCCTCTTGGTGATGTTTCATTCTGAACATTTGTAAATACAGTATCTAATAATATTCCAAACTTTATAAAATTTAATCTTCTTAGTTCATTCTTCAATGTTTCTGTTACTAATGTTTTTGCTTTCAATATAAATTGTGCTAGTTGCAATTGAGCATTGTCAATCTTAAAATGAGTTACTACACTGCCTGGTAAAGCTCGGGCGTATAATTCCACATCCAAAGATGGTCCGGGTGCGTATTGAATAACACTTGGTCTTGAATTTAGTTGTTGTTGATGGGTAGCCAGCATTTGATCTAATTCTTCCAAATCTTCTTCTTCTGCATTGTTTCTTGTTTCGTTGTTATGGTACACTTCTTTGTGTATTTGTAGTAAGTTTTCATTTTCAAAAGATTCTTCACAACTGATGCAGTAATACATGACGTAGGTGTGCTCTCCACAAAAGTTGCAGTAATAATAAAAACCACTCTTAAACTACCCCTATTTATAGCACTACCCCCACCACTTTTTCTGTATTAAACACAAAAAGTGTTAATAACAGTTAAATTTCTTATATTTCAAAACTCCTAAGTGTCAAGGTCAAATAATGCAAGTTTAAAAAAACATCGAAGTGTCAAATAATGCAAATATTAAAAAAATCTAAGTGTCAAGGTCAAATAATGAAAGTTTTAGAAAAAATCTAAGTCTCAAGGTCAAATAATGGAAGTTTAAAAAAAATTCTAAGTCTCAAGGTCAAATAATGGAAGTTTTAAAAAAATCTAAGTGCCAACGTCAAATAATTTAAGTTCAAAATAATACATATATTATGCGTCGTAAGTGTGATCATCATTGCTGTTGTTTAAATATGTTATTTCCAAATCGTTATCGCTTTCATCTTCCTCCATGTCCGATGCCGGAAACAAACGTCGCCGAACAAGAGCATGTATATATTGTACTGGATCATAGTTAATTGTTACAACATGTGTTAACGGTGTTTCTTCGCCTATTGCTACTGGTACTTCCAAAATATTTTCTTCATCACTTGTAGCATCAGACGTAGCATCGGATGTAGCATCGGATGTAGCATCGGATGTAGCATCAGATGTATCTTCTACTGGAATCAAACTATTTTCAAAAATAGTTTCGTCATCCGTTAAGTCTTCTGGTTCAACTATTTTATATATTTTTTCACAAATTGTACAACCAAAAGGAAAATTGTTGTCTGTTGGAGGCATTATAAAAGAAACTTGATGTTGTAAAATAAATGTTGAAGCAAATGTTTGAAAATTTTTCTAAGTCCGAAAGTATTAATTATTAGGAAGTTTTACAAGTCCAATGTAAAGTAAAAATAAAGAAAGAAGTGTTGTTGCCTGTTTAAACAGTTGCAAAAGAATGATAGGTTTGAAAATTTTTCAAAGTCCTAAAATATTAAATATTGAGAAGTTTTAACACTCAAAATATTTACAAATCCAATGTAAAGTAAAGAAAGAAATGTTGTTGCCTGTTGGAACAATGGCAAAAGAATGATGGAAACCAAACCCGCAGTAAGGGTCCTGTGGTTTGGGAGGGGGTAAGCGAGGAGGGGGGATGACCTCAAGCCGAGTTGGGGTCCGGGATCTGCGCGTGTGGTTCGGCATCAGTTGCTCGCTAGACAGTGAGGTGGTAACATGTTCAGAAGGCGCCCTGAACATTTTATCATTTTTGCTGTTTGGTGAAAATATCTTGGTGTTATTTGTATAATAACATCTTGACGTAGGACTGATTAATTTTAAGGCATGGTAGTTGTTTGTGCTTGTAGATACCCTAGGGTTTGTAGTTTGTTTTTAATTTGCTGGTTTGGTAGTTAGTATTATTTTAAAATCTTTCTTTTACTTACAATATATTTCTGCCTGGAATGTTTAAATTTAAAGTAAAATTTTTGTTTTTAGGAATGTTATATGATATGTTTTTAATACCTTTCTATTCCAATTTCCTTTTTCCAACAAGCTTGTTGAGGGCATTCCCTCTCTTGTCTTGTACTCCTTTTTAGTTAGGGACACCTTTCAATTCCAATTTCCTTTCCTTTTTTCCTTCCATCTTTTGCATGGTAAAACCAATAATGGTAAAACCGGCTACCGCTTTTGTAGTGATTACGCTCACCAAAGCGGGTCACTTACAACCTCTATACGTGCTGGATGGGTAGTTCGCCTACCTCCGGAGTTTCGCTAGACCTCAGTTGTTCTGCGTCGCTAATGGCGAGACACTGGCTCCTTTAGTGTTAGGAAATAAAAAACATATTTGTATAACATTTTTTCCTAAATTTAATTAAGCAACTTGCTATTTCAAAATAACATTTTTGTTTTAGCTTAGCGTTGTGCGCTTATGGTGAGGTGTGTGAGTTCGCTTACGTGATGATCACACTGTAATCATGATGTGCAGCGCTGGGCTGTCTAGCTATTTTTTTTAAACTAAATTTTATTAATTCTTAAACTCTAGGCAGATTGTATTGTAAATTAGCTTTTCTTCTTTTAGGTTTCCGGGGGTGTACGGTTCTGTCAAACCGTACACCCCCATTTTCTTTTTAGTTATCGAATGACCTTGACCTACTTATTTTCAAGGTCAACAAAAAGACTTAGCGAAAATTTCTAAGTCTCAAGGTCATTTATATATAGGTAGATTTAGCTTTTCTTCTGTTAGGTTTCTGAGGTGTACGGTTCTGTAAAACCGTACACCTCCATTTTCTTTTTAATTATTGAATGACCTTGACCTATTTATTTTTCAAGGTCAATAGCAGTTAGCGAAAATTTATAAGTGTAAAAAGTAGGTCAAGGTCAACAAAAAATACCCTATGAACGGGGGAATAGACCGCTAAGTAATTCTTTTAGAATTACAAAGTGGTCTATTCCCCCACTCCTATTTTTTTTATTTCATTTTTACACTAACCTCTCAGTTTTAACAAAAGGAGGTATTTGTTGTGCGCACTGCATAATGTTTGATTTACACAACACATCTTTTACCCTTTTTTAATAATATACGAACATTGTTCTTTTTAGGACTAGATTGTAAAAAGTAAAAAGTCATTTTGTTATCCCGCTTTTATAAGAAATTAACCCTCCATTGTAAATTTTGAAAATAGGTCAAGGTCATTCAAAAATACCCTATGAGCGGGGGAATAGACCGCTAAGTAATTCTCTTGGAATTACAAAGTGGTCTATTCCCCCGCTCCATTTTTTTTTGTCTTGTGTTTAATTTGACCATTTAACTTTATCAGATGGAGATTTTCTTACTAAATAATAATGAACATTACTGATATTTGGAATTTGAAGATTTACTGGTAATTTGAGCAAGTAGAGTTCATCACAACATCTAAGAACAACATCCCTGTTACTGATCTTTTTTATAAAAACATATTTGTGGTTTAATTTCAATCTGTTGATTTTAATTCTTTTATAGTTTTCAATTTTTTCTGGCAATTCACTTTTGGAAGGTTCAATTTTGACTTTTTTAGAAGGTTGAATTTTGACTTTTTCGGAAGGTTCACGTTTGTTATGCAAATTACACAATTTTTCACCTACACTACACAACTTCACACACCTTTCACCTTTGTTCGCTCCTTTTTTTAAAATATGAGCACATTGTTCTTTCTTAAAACAGGATTTTCTTAATTTTTGAAGTTTTTGAAGTTTTTCAGAAATTCTTTTAGGAGATTTTTTTGGTGAAGATTTTTTTGGAGAAGGAGATTTTTTCGGTGAAGATTTTTTTGGAGAAGGAGATTTTTGTTTCACAATAGAAACAACAGATGATGATGATGTTCTTGATGACGAGGAAGAAGACCTGGACGAAGACGAAGTGCCTGCCATAGCGCTGGATCCTAAGAAAGTAAAGATTACTCTGTTTACCCTGCCTTTATAACAGCTCCCCACCCATTTACCCCCTCTACTTTTCGACGTCAAAAAAATATTCATCCAAGCTTTCTAACACTGGCAAGGAAACAGTTTCAAAAGGTTGATACAAAATTTCATAAATGTCTTGGTTTAAATTTTGCGAAGTTTGAAGATATTCTTCTATTTCCTGTACAAATTTCTGTTCGAATTGTTGGAATTCTTCTATATCCTGTAAAAATGTCTGTTCGGATTGTTCAAATTCTTGTTGTTCTAAGTTAAATGTTGGTAATTTCAAGTCTTCTTCCAATTTTTTAGTGTAATCTATTGCATTTTGAACTATAGATTGTCTGTTAATTTTTTTTTGTTTTTGACTTTCCGGTACAACTAATTTTAATTTTTCAAAAGCTTTTTTTAATCTGTGTTGTCTTCTTTGTTCCCTTCGGTTTCTACTTAATCTTTGATCAATCAGGTATTTTAGGAAAGATTCCATAACGTTTTGTTTATTCAAAATGTAGCAAACTATTAATTCTATAAAGCTTCTATCCGCTCAATATATAGTGGAAACCCGGGGGGAGGGGGAATCACCTTCGCCATCAAGGTGATTGGTACGTATTTAAAGCTTTGAGGTTTGCATAGCCAGACCATAACTATGAGCTCCTTGTACGAGTTGTGTCTGCAGCGTATCTGCACCGATAACCCTATGCTCCGGCATATCAGAAGGGTGTCAGAGCCGCTGCCGCCAATTTTGCAAGGAGAGCTCATTTATGAGCATAAAAGACGATGCGTCTACAAAACCAAAATTTGGTTTGAAGGGCCAAATGTTGGCAGAATATGTGCCGTATGTCACATGGTACGTTTTTTCATTAACTGCATTGTTTATTTTGTTAACAATATATTATTTTTTTTAATTTCTTTAAATTAATATTTTTTTTTCAGGCGCTTCCTCTTGCCGGCCCGGGGGACGAGCTTTATCGAACTATTGCTTATAGAAGCGGAATAATTGGGTATAAACTACAAATGCCGGCACCCCAAGAAAAATGTCATCTCTGCAATTTCTGCCCCCTGGCAAAATATGAAATTAATTGTATGTGTTTATAAACACATATAATTATGAGAAATTAAATAGGGACGGGGAACAGAGCAGTTTGTGGTCTAACCACTTACTGCTCTGTTCCCCGTTCATAGGGTATCTTCAGATGACCTTGACCCACTTTTAAAACTTTATGGTGGGGAAAATGTATATATAAACCGTGGATTATATGAAGAGGCATCACTTCCCTCACCGATAATCATGGAAAGTTTCCGTATGTTTTACAATGTTTTTTGCACTCCTCAACAACATATTCAATTTATGTTAAATTTAATCCATGTCCTCCAGAATATTAATTTTCTTACGATTAATGTTACTGGGGAAAGAATGGTAAATTTAACATATCAACGTTTATTAGTTACCATCAACCCTTTCGTAGATCCGAATTGGTTTTCAACACTTGAAACATACATTGATACTATGGCTTTTGAACAAGGATTCCATTATCTTTGGGTTGATGTAGATTACATCAACTTTCAAAATGAATCAGATGATGATGGATATGATTCTGCCACATAAAAGTAGACATTAACGGAACTTCTCCCCCTGCCTTTTAGGAAAAAAGAGAGGAACAGTGTTAATTAATAACACTGTTCCTCTCTTTTTTCCGCTTAAAGTTAAATGACCTTGACCTACTTATTTTGAAGGTCAATTGTAACTTAGTGAAAATTTTTCTAAGTCCTAAGTAGGTCAAGGTCATTTAAATCTTAGCGGAAGAATGAAAAGAATAGCTACCAACATGCATTGTTGGTATCTATTCTTTTCTTTCCTCCTAGAAAACCCCTTTAGTCCGTGTCAACTTTGATGTGATTTTTGTACAAAATTGTACATAATAAAGGACCCATGTTTCGAGTCCTTCGTAATCCATAGAATCCGAAGTGCAACAGATTTTTGTACCGTCTGCTTTAACAGCTTCAAGTACTCCACTAATACACTTCAGATTGCTATGATACGTTCTTATGTACCATAGTACGTTTTTGGCTTCGACAAAGTTGTGCACAGCACCAAAGATCATGAGGGATTCCATGGCAAATGTAACCACAAGACTACAGCACACCTTATATATACTGTGAGCCCAAGGCTATAGCCTCGATTTTGAGTTTTTGCATCATAACTTTTATACCGTTGGTTTTATCAAAAAATGTTACTGGACCTTTTTTGTTTGTCTTTTAATTTCGCTTAATTTGACTACCCGCACGATAGATTTGGAGCATTTTTGTTATATCCACTGCCTATAGCCTCGATTTTTGAGTTTTTGCGTCATAACTTTTATACCGTTGGTTTAATCAAAAAATGTTACTGGACCTTTTTTGTTTGTCTTTTAATTCTGCTTAATTTGACTACCCGCACGATAGATTTGGAGCATTTTTGTTATATCCACTGCCTATAGCCTCGATTTTTGAGTTTTTGCGTCATAACTTTTATACCGTTGGTTTAATCAAAAAATGTTACTGGACCTTTTTTGTTTGTCTTTTAATTCCGCTTAATTTGACTACCCGCACGATGGATTTGGAGCATTTTTGTTATATCCACTGCCATCGTGTACGGCGACGCAGTTCTAAAGTTGAACGGCGACGAAATCAAGTAACCGGTTTTGCCGGGGGGATGCGGGGGGTTCCGGGGGAGGGGGGGGAGGGGGGGGAGGGGGGGAGGGGGGGGAGGGGGGGGAAGGGGGGGGTTTCGCGGGGAGGGGGGGGGTTTCGCGGGGAGGGGGGGGATATAACAAAAAATGCTCCAAATCTATCGTGCGGGTACTCAAATTAAGCGGAATTAAAAGACAAACAAAAAAGGTCCAGTAACATTTTTTGATTAAACCAACGGTATAAAAGTTATGACGCAAAAACTCAAAAATATTAATAACCAACGCGAAAACTAAACTCACCATCAACAGAAATTAAAACATTTACAAAAACCCAAATGTTAAAAATAATAATTATTTAATAAAAGATACAACACAAAACTAAAATCTTAGGTTATTTAAAACTTTAACAAAATATTTAAGTCTCAAAAGTAGAGTTTTAAAATCAATCAATATATAAGTCAAACAAGTAAGTCTTTTGAAATTAAAATATCTAAGTCTAAAAAATAGGTCATTTAAAATAATTCTAAGTCCGAAAGTAGAACAATCAAAACTAGGTCAAGGTCATTTAAAAATTATAAAAAAAGGGGGGTGGGGAAGCGTGGGGTCCCTACCTTATTCTACTACTTTATTTCTATACTACTTTATTATAACTTATGCTACCCCTTAAATGCTATCATGCATGCGGTTACGGTGTGATCATCACGTAAGCGAACTCACACACCTCCCTATAATATTACACCTAACTTAATATTACAGTTACGGTGTGATCATCACGTAAGCGAACTCACACACCTCACCGTAATATTAACCCTGACAATTAAACCACGCAGGAAATGGAAAGGTAGGTGGATTGCCATTGCGACCGACTATTATAGGAGGGCGCCTCTCCCACAATAGCCGAACGCAGTGTGTGCTTGACATAAGCCATCCCACACACCATGGCGAACATTACGTTACAGCATAACCCTCCACGTAAGCGGACCAGTTACACCTTCACCGTAATGCCAAAGAGAAACGTTGCGCGCTTGCTTATATCAGCGAGCTCGAGACTCGACCTCGCTAGCGAGCCTTGACTAGTAGGTCAACGTGTCGCTCTGCCGAGGCCGGTAGCCTTGGCCGGGTCGCTAGCCACCGCTCTCACAACTTCGTCTGGCCTACTTGGACCTGGTCACTACCTTGACTACAAGGTTGTTGTGTGCCTACTTGGACCTGGTCACTACCTTGACTACAAGGTTGTTGTGTCTGCTGCCTATAAGAACCCCATTCGCCCGCCTTGTGTTATTCTGCCACTCGCCACCATCGCTGTTACTATCCATTCCCACGTTTTTCTATTTCATTATATCCATTTTATTATTTCCTTTATCTAATTATGGACTCCTCATCTGCCTCTTCATCCTGCCCTATTCTTCTGGGTCTGCTCAAGAAACCTCTGATGAAGCAACATTCCATCCCGGTATCGATCAGCCTTTCTGCAATCAACGATTTTATTCCGCAAAAATCTTCTACTCCCGTCCTCTCCTCCTCCATTAACGAAATAATAGCTGATGCTGTTAATGAAGATCAACCCCAATTATTTCAGAATCCCACACCAGTTACAGAAACATCAACGCCGCAAATTGAAGAGATTCCCATCGCTCCAATTTGTGACGACATTTTAACTGAAGACTGGATGGAGTTGTGCGGACTGCACCCTTCTTCTACCCCCCAACAAATTCAACCCGCACCAATCAAAGAAACCCCCACCCCCAAACAATTCATCCCGCACCAGTAAAGAACATCAGGCTAAAGGAATTAAAGAAAAACAAAAAATATAACCTGTACAGAATTGAAGAAAACAAAATTTATATCTACAACGAGGAGAGGACGAAAATTTATATCCTCACAACTCCAAAAACCAAACCACCACTTGTCCCAACAGATCCAAAATTTTTACTAGTAACAGCGGAGGGTGGAAAATTGAGAATAAATATATTAAATTAAACCTTATATTCCTTCCCCTCCTCAATCAAAGTCCACCCTGGTGGCAAAATCGGCCCTTCTAAGGGCCACCCTAAGACTTTCAAATTTAGGCTTAAGTTAGGGCCTCAACCCTTGGTGACTACAAGCGGTTCATATACCTCTAAGTCCCAAAGGTTGAGTCAATAGCGGGGGGCTTTCGCTAAAGCCTCAACCCTTGGTGACTAACAAGTGGTCTGTGTACCACTAAGTCACAGAGGGTTGGACGCTAAAGCCTCAACCCTTGGTGACTAACAAGCGGTTCACATACCTCTAAGTCCCAAAGGTTGAGTCAATAGCGCTCAAGCCTATTGAAAGGTTCGCTAAAGCCTTAACCTTTGGTGACTAACAAGAGGTCCGTGTACCTCTAAGTCCCATAGGAGCTTTCGCAAACCACCCCTTGTTAGTCACCAAGGGTTGATACTTAAACTTAAGCCTAAATTTGAAAGTCTTAGGTCGGCCCTTAGAAGGGCCCTTTTTTGCCACCAGGGTGGACTTTGGAGGTGAGAAAAGGTTTTACTCGGTAATATTTATGTTTAACTTGGCACCTTTTTTATTTATTATCAAGTGTCGAGGGTTAAGGGGAATAGGAATTTTTTTGGGAATGTCAATGACATAAATTTTGGTTTTTTCAGAATTAAAAATGAAAATAGAAGAAGATAAATGTCTTAAGATTTCATATTTTCGGTTAAGTTTCAGTTTTTTTAGATGAAATTTTTGCTGGGGTACGTTTGAAGATACAGGTGATAGAGGTGGTTTGGTGCGAATTTTGGGTGGTTCGGTGCGAATTTTGGTGCCGGTAAGAATGTTTTTCCAAACTTGCTGAAAAGGTTTTCGAGCAATAGTGGTTGTAACATCATACCAATCACGATTGTTGTTCGATTGAATAATTCGTACCCCAAGCAGTTGAAGATAGGAAAACCAGTTATACCAAATCTCGGTATACTCGGAGCGGTTCATTGTGAAATTGAAGTAGGTGTTGTTAGGACGGTGGCAAAGGAAAGAATAACTTGTCGAGTGTAGAGTGTAGAGTGTGTTAAACAATCAAGGACAGGTGTGCCGGGTGATGCAGCAAGGACGACGACCTGTATTCGCCGGCCGGCCGCAAGCGAAAGTGCGGCGCAAGGTCAACCAGTTGTATTGCTAACTGGTCGGCAACAAGCGAAAGCATGCGAGGTCAAACCCGGCCCACTCGGTCTCGTTTATCTTTTAAAACTCGCATGATAGGGTTTGCAAACATATTAATTCAAATATGTTGTAAAAATTTTCTTACGATATTTTGTTACAAATATTTTTAAGGCAAATGTTAAGAAACCATGTTTCTATTTTTAATCGCAACTACAGTTTCGATTTCTTTAACTAAGTATTATAACTAAGTATTAAGGTAATATAATAAAGTAGCATCTTTAAAAATATTGTAACTTGTACAAAGTTAAATAAGTATTTTAAGCCAAATGTTAAAAACAATTGTTTAGTACTGAGATGTTCACCCTACAACACCTACGTTAGAACTAACACTACAAATCCAAAAATTGCGAGGAGTCTCTCATGGTGGTGGGGGGAGGGCAGATGTTCCGAGCTGCACATGTCAAGGGAGGTTGCAGCGCCGCTACTGACACATCAGTTTGCTAGTAGAACTGGCAGAGTAAACATCTAAATAAACATGAGTTCTGTTTTATATGTTTCTTTTATTAAAGATGGACTTTGCATTGAAACGCAAAGTTTTCCTATTGATGCAGATCCTATACAACAAATTTTAGTACATCCTCCAGAAAGTTATGATTCCATCTACATTTCAGTGCAAGAAACAAACGACCCCCCACCACCAACAACTCCTGATGCACAGTAGGACACGGCTACCACACGTCATTAAAGCTTCAGCTCTTTACCCGAGCACACATGGACTCTGAGCTTCAAGATAATACTGTTTCTTCTACATCTACACCAACTTCCGAACAATTACCTACTACAAATGAAACTACTACAAGTCTACAAGTAAATGAAATTTCATCAACTGTTAGTTCTGATGCGCAAGCAATAATGTTATCATTAATTGGTTTCGACTAAAAATTCAACAATGGAAGAAGAAAGAAATTCGCTACTTTACAACTTGGTTTTTGTGAACCCGTCGAAATTTATTATTTGCCTACTTTCATTTTTATGTGGTTACAATTTTGGTTACCTTGTTCAGGAAATGCTAACAGATAAAAAGGAAGAACATTCGCTATATTTTAAAGTTTATGTTTATGTAATTGCATCTTTATTTGGATACTTTGTAGCAGGATATTTTCTTGTTAATTTGTCAATTCCATTTTTTACATGGTATTTTAACAGACGTGAAAATCAACAAAACAACAGTTTGTAAAAAGAAACAAAAATTATCTTGCATTTTCGGATTTTCCGAAAATGCAAGATCTTTTTTAAAAACATCCCCAAAAGACCTTGAAACACTTCCGGCCATTTAAAATTTAAATACCCAGCACAGCAGGGCATTTAAACTTTCAATACCCACCTACAACACGTCACAGCTACGTCACAGCTGATGACGTCACTTCCGGTCACGTGACCGGAAGTAGCTGTCAAAAAATTGACTGCCTGTCAAAGTTTGATTGGGCCAGAAACGCCACCTCGCCACTACTCCTGCGGTTGAAATAAAAATCAAATAATAATAATAACAATAATCATGGGAAAATAGTAAGTATTTTTTATTCACAATGAAATGAAATAAAGAAAATTCTAGGAAGGGAAAATTGGAGTTTGTTACATCAATGAAAGACGTTTATAAATGTTCAGTATAATATCTCAATTAATTCGAATATTTGTGATTAGTAAATTAAATTTTGTGTTTTCTCCGTCCTCTAGCTATAACATAAAATTAGAGTTCATTAGGATTAATTAGGATTAAAGTTCTCAAATGGCTACCATTTTGAATTTTTAATATACCATAATGTAGTCGTTTGAGAAAACACAATTTAAAATCCTTTCTTACTACTCATCTAGAGACTATAAAGAGTATTTAGGCCAAGTCTTATGGTCCAAAGCCCTACAGTTTTTGAGAAAATAAACTTTGCAAACTAAAACTGGCCGCCTTTTTTTTATAAAGTATGCTATTTTGGACTTTTGGGAGAAAATATTATAAATCCGTTCTTATTGCACATCTAGAGCCTTTAAAGAATATTTATGCCAAGTTTCATGGCCCAGAGCCTTATAGTTTTTGAGAAACTGTGATCAGTGAGTCAGTCAGTCAACCGTTTTGGCTTATATATATATATATATATATATATATATATATATATATAAGCCAAATATATATATATATATATGTAAGAAGAAGAAGATATATATATATATATATATATATGTGTGTATCTACAAATTTGAACGAATGGTGTTTTTTGCTTCTGGGTGCCCCAAAACGAAAAGTTATCATGGTCTTGGGCTTAGGTCTTACCATGAGACCTACGGTAATAGCTTCTTCCCTATAGGGGAAATTCGCTAAAAGCAATGGTTTGGCAGAAAACGCTGTAGGAATTTGCAAAATGTTACTAAGGAAGAGTACTGAAGACAATTGTGATTACAGGGAGTATTTAATGGAATACAACAACACTCCCATCACTCATTTACATTGTTCACCATGACAAGTCTTGAACTCAAGGAGAATAAGAACTGAACTCCCAGTAAGTAAAGAGCTACTCAAACCAAAAGTGCAAAACCATGCTACAGATTTGTTAGCAATAAAACGAGGAATTACAAAAAAATTATCACGATAACCAATGTCTAAAGAGTGTGCCTACTTTCAAACCAGGAGAAAATGTAGTGTTTCGAACGAGGAACGACAAGTATTGGGAGAAAGTTTCGGAGAAAAGATATATAAAAGGGCAAGCAAATGAACCAAGAAGTTACTGGATAAAACGATGCAGGGATGGACAAATTTTAAGGAAAAATACTTCACAGTTGAAAAGGTCCAATACAAATGCAAATACTAATGATCGGTCACTACTACCTGAATTATTACTTACTGATTTATCGAATGGAATACACCCTGGACCGACTGAAGAAACTAAATCACGACGTGAAAAGGAATCTCCTCAAAACGATCGTTCACCACGGCTTGCAAAGGGGTCTCCTCAAAACGATCAACGAATATCAAGATCTGGAAGGTCTATCAGACCAGTAGACCGTTTAAATCTTTGAGGAGGGTGATGATTTATAATATGTCAATTTATTTAACATATGATTTAAAAAATATTGTATCTGTTTTTGTTTACATGAGTTGTATTTTTCTATTCTAAATTAAGTTACTCTATTTTTGTGAGTGTTAATTAAATTTTATTAATTAATCTAAAATAAGTAATTTTAGCCCTGCAATTTCGCTCCGTCATGTTAGGGTGCTGCAAGAGTGCTCGTATGGTGTAAACACGTTTTTAGTGTTTAGCTGTGTTTTTCACACTACAGCCTTACCACTTACATATGTTCCGTAAAATTGAAATTACATGTGTTGTATGCAAGAAAATTTGTAATATTAGGTAATTACTTACGAGCAGGCCGATGATTAGGTACCGCCTCGCCATGCTGTCCATGTTCTGCACGTGGGCGGGGCGGGCGGCGGGCGCGATGGCCACCATCGCCGCCACTTTGTCCTTGTAGGCAGGCAGTTCAGCAGCCATGATCCAGAACATAGTGGTGCCCATGGAAAAACCCTCGTAGATTATTTTTTTGCGGTGTGTGGTTTTCAAAATAAAATCGATGATTGGTGGCAGGTCCTTTAAACCCATCTCGTCCAACCTGCATTGCATGTAAAGTAAGTGCATAGCAAAGAAGACTATTTGACCTACATTCTAAGATAAAAAACGTACAAATTTATCAACAATAATAAAACAACAATGAAAAGTGAAACATTTGAAATTTAACTGTATACCTATCCTATACTCTTATACGAGTAGTGTTATCTTGTATGTATGCTTGCTTGCACAACGATCTCAAAAACGGCTCCGAGGATTTCCTTCAAAGTCTGGAAATAAGTAATTTATGACTCAATAACGTCGTTTATGCAGATTACTTGGCCAGAGAAAATCTAATAACGTAATAAATCGAATTTTAAAGTTGTAAAATTTTAACATTGGCCTTATGGGTTGCCGTGATAGCAACGAAAATAAACAAGGAAAGTGTAAACAAATGAAGTAATCATAACAGCTGTTTGGAATCTACAGCCATTAAGGGAAAATACAGCAAGTGGGATGAAGAGACCATGGAGCAATAAAAAAGGTTTCTATTTATCAATTTTATGACATTGAAATATTTTATAGTAACTGGATGAACTGGTAAACATGAAATAACACCGAGCAAGGCTCGGTCCACCAGGTACTGGATTGTAAATAATGAAGATGACCAAGTTGTAGATAATTATAGTAGAATTAATACAACTATCTGAACTATGAAGAAGGAAATATGAAGAGGGGAGAGGGAGGGAAATTTTACTTATCGTTCGCCAGCATCAGGCTTGTCATTTAGAAAACAAATGAAAACCGACGAGTACTATTCCCAAGATCCTGCTAAGTGTATCATTGGCTGGAGCATTTTGGTTTATTTGTCACGACGTCGTTTCCTGTTGGATGAATCATTTGCTTTGTTTTTGTTTATATCTTGCCCTAAAAGTTTATTAATTGTCCGCTAGATAGTAACACTTAGACTTTGGAATTTTCGGGTATTTCGGGACTCTTCGTGTGTTTTCGTCTGCATTCGTGGGGTTGGCCTGTCGTTGGCGAATCATAAGTAAACAAATTTCCCTCCCTCTCGCGCTTCATAGTTGTATTAATTCAAGTATAATTTATATATAAAATGTTAAATAGCATTTTCAAAAAAAAATTCTGACAAATAATTTTATTATTTCCAAGCATTTTTAATGCAAAAAATTGTTATAGACTACCCAGCGCAAACGTTTAGAAATTTATACCTGTTATACGGTTTTCCATTTCGCATGGCGTGTAAGGGATTAAGACGACCCTTGCTCTCGCACGCACACTCACCAACGCGGAGCGGCCGGCCCCACTACCCTCTGACCGGCAGGTAGATGACTCATGCACTAGGGTCTTAAGAGAGTAATTGCATTTTTTTAAACATCAATTTCAACTAATGATCATAAAATATTTGTAATCTTCGTGAAATTACGAGAAAGATGATACCAAATACGTATAGTTAAGATACGTATAGTTTATGAATGTTGCGTGCAGTTACGATTCATTAGCATAGTATAGCATTAAATAACATGCTATCACAAGTAGTATTATAAGACAAATCTACACAGTATTAATCAAATTCGTTGAGCGATTCAAAACAAATCATAACAAAGTGTAAAACAATTTTAAAACATGACTGAAACTAAAAAAAAATAAAATATTATAATAAGCAAATCCTATTAAAACGATAAATGCATTACTAAAGGGATCATTAGTATCTCTGCAGCCCTCTGTTTTTCTCAGGCTAGCAATATGAGGGGGGCTAATTTTGTTGATAAGTGTTTAAAATGATTACCCAATTGTATACAGTAGCAACAAAATTAATAGTCAAAAAATCATAATAAAAAATTACTACAGTAGTTAATAATTAAAAAACTGCAGTACATTTCGTATTCTCAAATAGCGGTTGTATATACACAAAAGATATCAATTCATCTACATACATTTTCATAGCTAGTCTTCACAGTTCATACCTTGTAAGTCCTACTCTTTCAAGGAAAGCTAACGATCGGGCAGAGCGGAAGATGTCACTAAACAGCATGATCAATATTTGTCGGGTGGATTTCTAGAATTATAATTATATTTTATGTTATATATCACTGGATGTAATATATGAATAATGTGTAAACCATAGAATTTGTTTTGGCTGCACTTCCGCAGAGGTCCGGTGAAACAATCGAATGAAAATAACTGGTTTAAAATATCGATATAAACAGTCGATTTTCTCATTCAATTATTATCGTTTTCAAGTAGTTCAATCTAGACAACCAAACCACAAACTACTATTACCAAGTTATATGAAACTGAACTAAACTAACCAAACTAAACCGAAACTTGTAAAGAAGCTTGATAGCGTTCCCTTCCATTGACGTTCTAAAATCTTACTTCACATTGTTCGCCATCTTGCATTTGATTCATTGTCAGTCGTTGTCAGTGCCGTTGTAGGTTCGTTATATCGTCTGCACGGTCTCGTTGGCGATTGCAACGAGTTCCGAAATCGCCATTTTGTAATTGGTTTTTGTTAAGTAAAGTTTAGTTTTAAATTAAAGTCTTGATTGTTTGGTGTACAAATAAGTTTTTGGTCACAACTCTCAAGAGGTACATTTTAAATCACTTCCCTAACCATACCATACTATCAGACGCAACATCAAAATATAATAAAAAATACACGACTATCATAGTCAGCTGTATCGATTCCGATATTTTATAACGAAATAACTTATCTCAGCATTAACGTACCGATATATCGATATTTTAAACCAGTTATTTTCATTCGATTGTTTCACCGGACCTCTACGGAAGTGCAGCCAATTTGTTTACAAACGAACTGTTTTAAACTTTAATTCTAGAGGTGAAATATGGTTTTAAACTAATGTACGTGCCCAATATAATTTAATCATAGGGAAATAGTGAACAAAAACCGAGTAAATATTGTGTTCTATATTTTTCCCGCCTGCTATTTTTCGTCGTTTTATACTCCTTGAATAAAAAATACTCTTATCTCCCGCCGGTAGTAAAGTAAAAGTAAGCCATAAGAATAAAATAGTTATACACACTTAACTATTTTTGCTAAGCAAGGTTTTCTTACACGGAATTCACATTCAGTAAGAAATATATATGCTTAAACTTAAAAAACAAAAATAACCTTTTTCCTGCCTTATACAAACACAATCATTTTATTTTGGCTGTCGTGTGGATACAAAAAAATATAATGCGTAATAAAATTAGGTTCAGTAAAACGTATGTACAGTAATTGTTGTTTTGTTTTTCCTGTAGGCCTAATATTATAATAATTACTAGTAGAACAGTGCAGAATCCCGCACAGCTGATCAGATGTTCGTTTGTTTATATTTTCGATTCTGTCAAAACAAACTTTATTTTTTCAGTTTTCACGCATTTTTGAGTTATTATTGTTTAATAGTTACAAAAACTTATTAATAATAAATAATAATAATAGTAACAGTATTAATTATAATAATTATTACTATTTTCCAAACCAACCAGCTTTTCGGGCGTATTGCCTTAATATATCACCCTAATAGCACGTATTTGGTATCATTTTTCTCGTAATTGCACAGAGATTCCAGATATAATATCATAGATGGTCAAAACTGTAGTAAAAAAATGTTACCACTCAGTACTAGAGGCCCCAGTGCATGAGTCACCTACCTGCCGGGCGAGGCGCGAGGCGTGGGGGGACGGACGGGGGGGTAGCTGCGTTTGTGTGTCTGTGTGTGTAAGGGTCTCCTAATCCCTTACACGCCATATGAAATGGAAAACCGTATAGTTCTCATTTGAAGTAAAATAATTAAGTACGTTCAGGAAAGAAGTAATTTAATCATTGAGTAATTAAATTATTCATCATACGGTATGTAAATTGACTGTTGGAGAAAGTTATGATATCGAAAAACTAAGATTGACAGAATTATTGCAATTCGTATTTCTTAATTTATTAACGCACCATGTACAACACACAATGAATACTATGAAACATTGAATGTTCGTCCGAGTATGTCAAAATATTCAGCAAAAATTAAACTAGTAAAAAATATTAGGGGTGGGTGAGTAGTGGATTTTTAATTTGAGTCGAGTCGAGTCGAGTATTAAGCCAAAAACTCGAGTATCGAGTCGAGTCGAGTCGAGTAGTTTGAGAAAAGTAATGAAATCTTTTTTTAAGTATTTAGGTCTTTGAATTACAGTTATTTAAAATCTTTCTTCGGTGTTACTTATAAAATTAGTCTACTTTATTTAAGCTTTTTTTTCTTGGAAAAATATAACTCTGATATTCTAATACACCTACATTGCATAAACCCTACTTTAAAATGAATAAGTTAACTATGCTAAAACACTCAAAATAACAAATCACTTAATGCAACAAGATCACAAATTAAATTTACGTAGAATATACATAGTTGTAAAATTTAAGCAGTTAAAAGCTTCAATTATTAGCCTATTATTTTAACTATCAATGACAGGTTTATATTCTCCCTAAAAATAATTGTTGGCCCTAATTAAGACTTTAGCCTAGAAATTGTGGAAGAAAGAATTAAAAACAAGACCAGGGAGGAGAGCTGTGCCCAGTTATTTGTTTACTTCTCTAAACCCAACCCCACCCCCTTCCCTGACCGCTGATCTATGATTTTTTTGACATCCAGTCATTCGAGTACGAGTGACACAGCTGCGACTAGATGAGAATAATGTTACGGAACAACTGGAAGCCCGCTGCTCCGTCCGTTCTAGAAGCTCCCAGAGGCGAGAGTGCAGGGTGGAGAGGCGGCGGCGCGTTCTGCCGGCGGCCCCTTTAACCTGCCGACAAAGGGGCGTTTCGCGAACCTTCCGGTACAGACCTGAGCCTAGAGTCTTCGACGCGGGAACATATAAAAGGGGGCCGCGCTGCCGAAGTCAGTCAGTCTTGGGTTCGATGATACTGCGAGCGAGTGACCAGTGACCAGTGACAGTGACAGTGACAGTGACAGTGACAATGCATAGTGACAGTACCAAATAAGATTATTAGAATAACTAGCTGTAAGTAGCAATTTAAGTTCATTGTATTCTAGATAGGTTAGATAGGCTTAGCTAGGTTTAGATAGGAAATTAACTCCTTGTAACTACTAGATTAGTTAATAAATAGGAGTTAGTTTATGAAATCGCCAGCGTTATTATTTTAGAACCCGTAGGCCCGTAACAATAATATATCCCCCAATAAAAAATATACAAAACCTTAACTGATTGTTTTACAAAATCCACTTTGCCAATGAAGTCCACAATTAATTTTCTTCTCTCTTTTACAAATCAAATGAGACAGAAATGAAGGCTGTGAATCATTCAAAAGATAAACTATGATTACAAATTTGAAGTTGTTAAGTATAAGGTCAGAGCTAATATAGCTGTAAGTTTTTAATTTTATTCCGAATTCTGAGAGATGATATTTCTAGGTAACTGTCAAAATCCATTCTTCTATGAGTTAATGAAATACTGCTCAGGTTATTGTTATGAAAAACGTGTGGACGGCTGCGAAAAACGATAGCGCATATCTGTCGGTCGCGGATAAACGGCAGGTGAAGCTTTTCAAAACTCGCGATCTGCCGCGAAATACGATCGCGCGTATTTGCCGATCGCCGAAAATCGGCAAATGTAGCCTTGCACAAGTCGCGGTCGGCCGCGAAAAACGATCGCGCGTATTTGCCGATCGCCGAAAATCGGCAAATGTAGCCTTGCATACGTCACGGTCGGCCGCAAAAAACGATCGCGTGTATTTGCCGATCGAAAATAAACTAAATACAACTTTGTGAAACTAACGATCGGCCGTAAAAAACGGTCGCGCGAATTTGCCAGCCACAAATGAACAGAAAATGCTGTTTATTGTGAAACTAGCAATCGACCGCGATAAACAATCTGTCGATCGCGGCTGAACGGCAGATATAGCTTTGCGTAACTCGCGATCGGGTGTAAAATTCGATCGCATTGACCTAAATCACACGTAAATTCTATCGCCGCATAAACGGCGGGAGTAACTAACTACTCGACTCGACCTCGAGTAGTAGCAACTACTCGAGTAATTACTCAACTGTCGAGTACTCGCCCATCCCTAAAAAATTCCCGAATCTCTTTTATTTTGTCCCTTTTCCCGCCCCTAGGCAGGAATTCAACAATTTAAATCAGCCGAATTAACCACTTTTAAAATTTGCACAAACTAGTTGTTTTCTGTTAATAATAATAGTATATTTCATTACAAGGACCTAAAGTGACGCTTTTCGTACAAGGTCAAGTTTTACAACCGAGGCTGTAAGCCGAGGTTGAAAAATGACCGAGTAACGAAAAGCAGCTTTAGGTCCGTGTGATGAACTATATTTTTCGTTATATTGCTCAATGCAATACGTATACTTAAGAAAACCAAAATGTTACAGCTTGTTTACCTTTAAAGATGCCACCGTCTTGTTCTTGCTATTTGAAGCAATCAGCTGATTGTCTGTTTCATTTGTGTT
Source organism: Flexamia atlantica (assembly GCA_035578135.1). Lineage (NCBI taxonomy): Eukaryota > Metazoa > Arthropoda > Insecta > Hemiptera > Cicadellidae > Flexamia > Flexamia atlantica. The sequence goes on from JAQJVK010000006.1 coordinate 35,293,403, forward strand.
AGGGTAGACTGACAACAATGAACAACTATCGACGTATCGAACGCTTGTAATAATCGATTGATGAAATGAGCGAGTTTCACAAATTGATTAAACTGACAACAATGAATGTTTCGATAATAACGATGAATGTTTCGATTATTTGTAATCGAATGAATATTGTTCGATTATTACGACGTACTCGGCACTTTTTGACTTTTATAGTCCTAGGACTATAAAGAGTCAGCTGGTATCGAGTACATCAGCTTTTGATTCCTAGGAATAGAAAGAGTGTATTTAGGTCCGGAAAACATGCATTAAAAACATCTGTTTTTGAAGCAGTATAACGAAAACCTTATTATTGCACCTATATACCGTATGTTCACAAACGTTGACTTGGCGACTTATGGCCAAGACAACTTATGGCGATACGTAAAAAGAACTTATGGCGATACTACGTAAATAATAAGCAGTGTTTTATGTTATTTTTGCCAAGGAATAGGTACCTCCCCAACTACTTTCCTGTAGGGAAAAGTCACTAAACACATACAGGCACAAATTAAACATAAAGAATGTAAGCATCTAAGCATTTTGAACATAAGAACATAAGAACCTAATTTGTTTTTCCAAAAATAATATTTCAAAATACAAAAAAGTACATAATGGACACCTTGCTTAACTCATTAAACTTAGCCCCCATAAAGCTAAGCCCGATGGTTTCAGAGGCTTTATTCAATTCTCTTTCAATAAATACTTATCAAATAATTTTTTACTCACGCAGGGAGTTAGGTAAAAATTCACTGGTATTTACAAGCGTTAAAGTACTCTTGTAGAGGTTCATGAAACGAACTTTGGTCTACTACACTTGTAAATACTAGTAGTAAATAATGGTCCCTACGCTTGTGACAAGTATTCTACTCTTGTAAGTTTATGAAACACACACTTGTAAACTACACTGGTAATACCAGTTTCTAGACTTTAATTTACTAGTCTAGTAGCATTATGGAACAGGCCCCAGATTAAAATATTTATTAGAAGTCTCCTAGACTTAAGGTTTTAATATATACTAGTTTCAATCTATTAAAATGGAGATTACTGCATAGATGGATGAGTTGTTATTACTACTACTACTATTGTCTTCAGTAATGTACTGTATTCACAATCAGAGAAAACTGTCAGAATAGCTCCCTGACCCCTGTTCAAATACAGGGTGTTTGATATGTAACTACACAATTTTAGTTCGATACAGCTCAATTTGGACTGGTTAAACGTTACTAGGCATAAATGAGCAGAAATTTAATTTGATTTTACTGAAACAGCCGATCAATGTTGTGGCAGTTATTAAAAATCTTAACTTTTAGCCGTAATTTCATATTCTTTCTATGGGAATTTGGCATGTCACTGCTGCCAAATCCATAGGTTTCATATTGGCTCTTTCAGTAAAACAAAAATTGTTGTGAAAAGTGTCAGTTCACTCTTCTTCTTGCTCAAAACCTATAAAAAATCATTGAATCAGTCACTATTTTATACAAATATTTGGGCGATCATGTTTTTTATCTCTGAAATAAACATTGCGATGAATTTAGCAGCAGCCCAACAAATCCTTATTACTTCTGGAGAATCTTGGATTCCTCGATATACCATGCAAATATTTGATGGGTAAATAGCTGTTTTGAACCCCTGAAACAACAATTTCTTGAAAAAAACACACATTGAACAACTACGGTCATTGAAATTTACTGTCGAAAATCAGTGGCAGAGACGGATTTGAATTTAACGGCTTATCAAACTTATACCATTAAAAACCCTAAGAATTTAGTTTTGTGTCAATGCTGTTTGAGGCTTAAAGCACCAACACTCAAACAGCAATTTGAAATTAAAATTATGTACTAAGAAATCAAACACTCATTTCATTTGCCATTAGTATGGTTACGGCTGGCTTACGTGTATTTCCAGAAGTCCGGTTGCGTGGGCAGGAGAGTCTTGTGTGCCCGAGCGTACAGGTTGCCTCGGTAGTTGGACAGCCACACGTCGAACCCATGGTCAGCTAGCTCGTAAACTGGTCACACGCAAGTAGTCAATAAATGTAAGGGATAGTAAAATTCAAAATGCATTCCTAGCTTTACAAAACAAATGGGTTTATATAAATAAAATACAGGATAGATGATTGATTTCTTGACATTTCTTTGAATTTACTATCAATGACGCATGTTTTTTTCAGTTTGTGTTAATGCAAATTCACAATGGAAGAGAGAGCAAGCACTGTTTTTGCTCGATTGTTAGGGGAGACCTAAGTCCAACAAGACTTCATGGGAAAAATAAACAGTTCCATTCACGCAAGCTTTTGAAAATATTTAAATAATAAATTCCTCAGAGCAGGAAATTTTTCGGGCTAACAACTTTCTAGGAGACCAGCAACAATCCCTGATATGGTGAAAGTCTCACAGGACGATATTAATTGTAGTCCAAATGCGTAATGCCACAGAGAAGAATCTAACAGAGGTCGCTTTTAAATGGGTCTTCTGTTGCGCCCAAGTGCTTGCTAGTTACAGTTAAATCCAGCTTTAAGTTACTAGTTACATCCAGTTACTAGCTACAGTTAAGTTAAATAAATTAGGAGAGGATAGCGACGGTGCTGCTCTCTCTCGACGTCAATGGTGAACTATTTTTTCATGAGTCCTCGACACCAGCGCTTGACACCAGCTGAGCGCAACATTACAAGATACCTCCGTTTGATACTCCTCTGTGGTAATGCCTTTTTCCAAATTTTGTTACAAAATCTTGTTTGACTTCCTCATGGGTTTTCACTTCAATAGAGCTGAAGCAATGGCTTATAAATAGTTAGATTAGAGTATCAGTTTTTGACTTTCTCCCCCCTATACATAGTATGTGGAGAAAGTAGAGAAGCAAGTAGAAAGAAAAAATATAAAAAGATACACAGTAAGAGCTAGTTTCTCTAGAAAAAATAAACCAAAAGGCGGAGTAATGATACTATCAGAGGAGGGTTTTTATCTGAAGCAGGTGGCCGTGCCTATTTTCATTAATGAAAGCATATTAGAAGAGATGCAATTTGAATATACTGAATGTAGTTACAAAACAAACAAATCTAAGTTGGCCATTGTTGGGGTTTACAGATCACCCAGTTCAGATTGTAATATATTTTTAGATAGGTTCAATATTCTAATAGAATATTTGAATAAAAAATTTGACAGTGTAATAGTAGCAGGGGACTTCAACATAGACGTATTAAAAAATGACTATAAACATAAAGCATTTCAAGAAGCACTAAAGGGCCAAAACATGAAATACATTGTAGATTTCCCCACAAGAGTAACCGAACACTCAGAAACAGCTATAGACAATTTTTTGATTAAACGTTTTCATTCAAAATCTATTAGGGTGGAGGGTATTATAACACTTTTATCAGATCACGATGGACACTTGCTGGAAATAAAATCAGATAACCCGATCAAAACAAAATTTATTCCAATTAAAGAAGAAGTTCGGAAGTTCTCGGAAGAGAATATATTGTACTTTTCAAAATTACTAATGAATGAATCGTAGGCGGATGTATTTTTTGCCCCAGTGGAAAGAAAATATGATAGTTTTCATAATTTATTTCTTCATTACTTTGACCTAGCTTTTCTAAAAACACTAATAACCAAAAAGACAAAAATAAATAGTTGGATTACAGAAGAACTTAAGAAAGAAAGACTAAATATCATTCAATTAACAAAAGATTATAGGCGAAACAAATTACATGGGTTAAAAGACAAATTAAGTCATGCAAAAAAGGATTATAAATCTAAATTAATCAAAGCTAAATCAAACTATTTTAATCGGAGGATTAATAATTCAACAAATATAAAAAAAACAGTTTGGGGCCTAATCAACTCGGAAGTGGGGGGGAAAAAGATAGAAAATGCCGTGAAAATATAACATTAAACAGAGGATCAGAAAATATAACAAACCCTCAGTTAATGGCCAACATTTTTAATGACCACTTTGAAAATGTCGTGCAGGATCTAGGACTAAGTAGCAGTGTATATACTTGTAACGTTAATGAGGACTGTAATGACCACTTGTTAAAACCAAAATTTTATTTAAGACCAATGGACAAGAGGGAGGTGGAAAAGATAATAGATTCCATGAAAAACAAATTCTCTAGTGGAAAGGATGAAATTCCAGCAATAATAATTAAGGCTGTGAAAACAAATTTAAGTTCAATTTTTTGCCATCTTATAAATTCTTCTTTTGTTTCCAATATATTTCCAATTCAACTAAAGGAAGCAAAAATAATACCTATACATAAAAAAGATGACAAAAGTAATATTCTAAACTACCGGCCAGTTTCTATTTTACCAGTAATTTCAAAAGTCTTTGAAAAAGCAGTACAATTGCAGTTTTCAGAATATTTAGAAAGGTTAAATTTACTGGATAATGAGCAACATGGTTTTAGACCGGGAAGGTCAGTCACGAGTGCTGCTACATCATTCATCGAATCCATTATTAATTCAGTAGACAAAGGAAACTATACAGTGGGATTATTTATGGATATATCTAAGGCTTTCGATAGTGTTAAACATTCTAAATTAATAGAAAAATCAGAGTTTCTGGGAGTTGCAAAAAGCACATTGAATTGGTTCCGTTCATATCTCTCTGATAGGTCACAGTATGTTGAACTAACTCATTTGGGGAAAAACAATAGAATTAACAAAGTTAGATCTCAGGTAGAAAAATTGAAATTTGGTGTGCCCCAAGGGTCAATTTTGGGACCATTGCTCTTTCTTTGTTATTTGGTGGGTATGGATAATGCATTGGAACATAGATTAAAAAGTAATCTATGCCTATATGCGGATGATGCCAATCTCATTGTATCATCAACGTCTCCTGAAGATGCAGAAATCTGTGCATGTAGTGAGTTGGGAAATATTGGGATTTTTCTTTGTGCCGTGCGCGTCACCTTTTTATATATAGCGCCAAACCAGGTACTGGCCATAATGCCTTGAACAGAGGCCAGTCCACCTGAACATTCTAGAAAGTCAGAGGGAAATTTCGGATTTGAAAGGCCTGCTCTCGTCCCACTTCAACTCTTGTAGCCTTCGACGACGTCTCGCTGTGAAATCGGATAAGTATTAATGCCAAAAATTAGGTCCTTTTCCTAATTAATAATCAAATAATCATTATTATTTGATTAATGCATATCAAATAATAATGTTTTAAATTATCCTTGTTTTGGGATGCCGGGGGGAGGAATTCTAGTCGGGGGTTTTCCTAAGATGTGAATTTCAGTGGGTTTCGCCTCTCAGAGGCGACCCTTCAAAGTAATACAAACGTAGCTTCATTAGGAAATATTGCTTGTCATATTTATCTGCCCAACAATTAATTACTTAGCTCAATAGTTAATTGAACCTTTATTCAGAATCATAGTAATCAGCGAATAGACAGTTATGCTTAAATTCTGACAGTTATTCTCAATCACATGCAAGGTAGGCCCTTCTGGCGTTTGATGTAGTTGTACATGGAATTAATTACTTAATTATTGTTCATCAAAGCTGGCTTAGGTGACCGTATGGCAATGGGCACGATCGGCCTCAGGGTAAACCTTCCACTTAGATAAATTATCCTATTCACTTTTCGCAGTTATAGAAATTTGCTCTGATCAATCCTTTCCTGACAATACAGGATTACCTTATTGTACCTCAGATCCACCTTGGTCTATATTGTTCCACCCTGATCCATATTTGGCTATTTCCAACAACCTTTCACAGCATTCTTCCGACAACCAACAACTCCAACAGTTACAAATTGGTAGCAGATATAAAACCTTTGCCATATTGTGCCTTGAATAATTTAACTTAGCCAGATTTTTAAAGCCTAAATTGGTTTTCAACCTGAAAAGGTCCTTGTTAATTCCTGTTTTCTTTGCCATGTACAGCTTAAGCCAGCCTGCCACTGATAAATAGGCCTAAGCCTATGAATCTTAATTTGTTGGCTTTATTTTGTTCCAAATGTTTCCCTTGGGTAAAATTTTGTTGAAATTTGAATTTTCCAGTTCTGGGTTTAAATGAATTAAGCAATTGCTTTCATGATTTCAATAGCCTAGGCTAGCGGGTTTGTCAAATTGGTTAGGCTACTGAGCTAGTGTCAATCTTGTTTTGGTTCCGCTAGTCTATTCAAAAAGTCATTAGGCCTACTTTTTCTTGGTATTTTATAGTTTAAGTTTTTCCGGATTTCCTTGGATTAGGCATTTTACCTAATTGTAGTTAGAGAAGATCATTGGATCCCTCCCCGCAACCCACCACCAAGCTAACCTTTTATAAAACAACTTATTAAAGTAAACAAGTCCTGTTAGTTTCCTTAGCTCCGCTCCGCCAAGTGTTAGGTAGGCTATGTTTGTTTGCTTTTATTGTTCCAGAGCACCCAGGTTAGTTCCAAATCATCGCTCTCTTGTGAACACAAATTATTAAATTATTAATTCCTTGCAAGTGGAAATTTTAAATAAATGTTTTTTTATTAAATAGATTTTTGCTATTTTTGGGTCCAGGGCAAGGTAAGTTTGTGCATTAAGTTGCGCTCGCTGGAACCCAGTTTCAATTTTGCATTTTTATATATCAGGGCATTAAATCAATTACAAATTACAGTGCTTTTTCAAAATTCTGTGTTAGGCTAGTGTGGATATTCAGTGAACAATGTAGCTTTAAGTTGCTTTTAGTTGTAATATTATTAAAACTAAATGCATATGGAATGTGCCAACCTTCCTTTTACCCTTGGCCTATTTTATTGAATTTTTACTGAGCAACTTGGTCAATTTGTTAGTTTTAAGGCAACTTTTATGGTTATACTTGGCGGAGTTGGTTTTTTAACAATTGGCGGTGGATATAACAATTAGGCTGTTTGTTAGGCAGTCTTTAGGGCAGGATTAGGTTATGGTAAAGAGATGAATGAACCTAGGCCCACTAGACTAATGAAATCTCACTCTGCGAACAGTTTGCCTTTTTTAACAGTTTGAAAATTAAATCTTGTCAGTTGAAACAATTTAGTCAAATCTCAAACTTGTTTTTTCTTCCCCCGGGAAACCTCAAATCACACCTTGGTTGGTGATTGAATATTTTTTAAAGCTTTTGAATATTAAAAAAAAAATTTCCCCCTGCAAAAATTTTTTGGAAACTGAATTCCAAATGGAATCACCACAAGTGACGGAGATTCAGGTTTTAGGCGACTCATTCGCAAAGCGATTTGTCACGTTTTTAAATCGCCCTGAGCAATTAAATCAATCCTTCGGTCTTCGCTGCAGTTTTGGAGTGGGCATTTCAGGCGCAAAGGTTTGCGCAATCAAGAACCACATTAAGAATCAGCGCATAGTTTTTAACCATGTCAAGCCTCTTTTGTTATTTATAGGCACAAATGATTTTTTTGGGCAGACACCGGAGTCAAGATTTAAGAATGAATTTTTGTCCTTGATTCGTCTATTACGTCGAATGAATCCTGGCATTAGGTTAATTTTGCTACCTCTTCCGAATTATCCTAGAGCGGGGTATACATCTTTAGATAGATTAAATAGGGTGAATTCCTTTTTTCAAACATTACAAGGAAAACATTTGAAAGTAATTCAGTTAACTTCAGACTTCTCCCACCCAGATTTTTTTCACAAGAACTATGCCTACTCCCGTAGGCGAGACGGCATACATTTCAACGATTTTGCCCATAGAGCTTTGGTTCCTTAAGTAAAACAAGCAATAGGTTCCTTTTCTTAGAGAACATGCATTCAGACCTAACCAGTTACAATTTTTTGTACAGTTTTTTTACAATTTACTTTATTCGTACCCTAGATTTAAACAAATCACATCTTGCCTCCTCTGGCTTTTGAACCTCGGTGCCCTTACCTTTTTATGAACTTTGATATAAATTGCGCTGAGAATTTTTGAAACAAATTCTTGTTGTTATTTGTTTATTATTGTTGTTCTATTGTTGTTGTTAGAGTTCTAACATTGTTATTTATTTAGAATTATTTATAATTGTTATTTATTTAAGGATTTTTTTTCTCAACAGTATTTTTGGGTTGTAAGGGGTTTTCATTGGGACCGTTGGCAATGCCGTCCAGGATTTACCACCCTCGTGATTTGCCTTTGGGGACTTCATGGGTTTATTTATTAAATGCCCCGGACGCAGTAACTCAATGCCAGATTTTTGGGCTACAACCTCAAGCAACGCTTTCCCGCAACCGGATAATTTTGTCGGAATTTCTCAATCAGCTTGAGTTAAATGGGGGCACTCAACCTCTCCCCGAAAACAACCGACCTGACATAGATTTTGAAAATCGACCCGATGGCCCCTCCCCGGAGGGTGTTCAACTCGTTGACTTCACCGATGCCCCCACCATTCCCACAACTTCCGCCACGATCACACCCCGCCTGCCATTACTGACCTTAGCTCCCTCCATGCAGGCTCCTGTTTCTCTTCCAGTAACAACCAACCCTTTTGTGACTGCAACCACTCCAGCCCACAGTTGCATTAGTCACGTGTCACCTTCTCAGCCTACCAGCATTTCCCCATCCTGGCAAGACGTGGTACATGCAACAGCAATTGCGGTTGGCCAACAGGTAGCCTCAGCAATGGCTCAGTCCATGGTCACCCCTGCCCCTTCTTCAAGCACCCCACAAGTTTTTTCTGAATTATTGAAAGCTCTACCTGTAGTATCCGGCGATGACTCAGATCAACTTCTTTCCTTTTTGGTTCAGGTTCAAAAAATCGAGCAATTGAAGCTCACATCTTCTGAAAATCTTATTATCAACGTTCTCCCACACACTTCCGGCCAACTAAGGACCTTTCGGTCTCAAGCTATCACTGATCGCACCTCACTCTTTGAATTGATCACAAAGCTGCTAAATTTTTTCGCCCCCCATCAATTGCGCCATTCAATGATTTCCAACCTCATTTACCGCCCCCAGGGTCCGCAGGAAACCTTGCCTGAATTTGCTGAAAAGCTTCGTGACTATGCCACTCTCCTGTTACCTACCTTGGGTGATAGGGATCTTCTGGACATAGCTCTGAATGGTCTGAACAGGCAAACCCGTGCCCACTTGGCCGGTTTACCAGCTCCCACCTCCCTTCAGGACCTCCTGTCTCTGGCACCGCGTATTGAGGTTGTGCGCGACCTTGAGCGTAGCGCCACTTCAGCCTACAATACTAGGACCTTCCACCAGGAAACAACCCATCCTCATCAGACCCCAAGCAATCAGTTTCAGTCACCATCTCACAGGCCCAACTACAATAACAATCGTCAACACAGAGCAAATAATCCGCAGAACTTCAGAAATTTTTCTGGTCAAAACCAAAACAGGTTCAATTCTTCCTTCAACCCTAGAGTACCTGATTTTCCTTTTGCACATTTTGGGCTTCCTGACACCAGACAGCAGCGTTATCCACCCCCAGGTCACCAACAGGGCAACAATCAAAATTCTGGTTCCAATGGGCAGGGAAACTCCAGAGGAGGGAGGCATTAGGCGGTACCCCCCTCCAAACAATCAATCCGCCATGTACGCTTCTTTCTTTATGTCTTACCTTCCCACTCAGCAGCACAAGTCGACAACCCCGATTCTGGTTTCCATGACCAGGAAAACCCCTGAGGAGGGAGGTGTTAGGCGGAACCCCCCCTCCAAGCCATCAACCCGCCATTTGTGCTTATTCCAAAACTCCGTCAGCCACTCCCAAGAGAGCCCCAAGCATTCCCAAGCTCGAACTTTGTAAGGTCCCTTTGACTTTTGGGAATGTATTAAACATGTTAGCACTTGTAGACACAGGATCATCTTGTTGTATGATGTCCTTTCCAACCTTTCAGGAAATCAGAAGAAATAGTCATGCTATTTCTGCAACCCAGTCAACATCCTTTTCTGCGCTTTCAGCCTCTGGCGATAAGGTTTCTTTCAAATTTCAGGCCCCAGTTCATTTCAAGATCGGTCATCTCTCTTGGTCATTCACGTTTCAAATTGCTGAGCGGTTGCCCGTGCCCATCATCTTGGGTTCCGACTTTTTGACTAAGACCAAGGCTATCATCAACATGGCATCCTACACCTTAACATTTCCATATGGCACTCCAAAAGTTTTCACCTTGCTCTCACAGACTTCTCAGGATGATGCCAAACCCATAGCCATGGGAGAAAATCTTACTCCGGAACAAAAGGATCAAGTCACCCAATTGATCGCTGAATTGCCCGAAACCATCACAAAGAATCTAGGTCGCACCAATATTCTTGAATATCATATCAGAGTAAATTCTTCCAAAGTCATCCGTAACAAGCCTTATCAGTATGCACCACCCAAGCTAGCACTCATGAGACAGCACATAGATGATCTTCTGAAAAAAGGCGTTATCAGACCATCGAGTTCTCCTTTTGCATCAGCTGCCTTCCTGGTTCCCAAGAAAGGTGGCAAAACTCGAATGGTGGTAGATTATCGCAATTTGAACCAGATCTTAGAACTTGACGCCACACCAATGCCAACAATAGAGTCAGCTTTCCAACATCTGGGTCAAGCCAGATGGTTCACACTTCTTGATCTCAATTCTGCATACAACCAAATCCCTCTTTCAGAACAGTCCAAGCCTTACACATCTTTTGTTGTTCCATGGGCTCAATACGAGTTCAACTATCTTCCATTTGGCTTGGCATCAGGAAGTATGGTCTTGACCTCTCTCATAGGCAAGATTTTCGGGGATATCAAGTTCAAATACGTTTACAATTTCTTTGATGACCTTTGTGTATACAGCAACGGATCCTTTGGTGATCATATTGTTAAGGTTCGTTCTGTGATTGAGAGACTGCGAGATGCTGGTCTCACAGTCAATCCTGAAAAGATTACAGTAGCTTCCAATCACATTCAGTTCCTTGGCCATATTTTCGCAAACCACTCAATATCTATTCATCCTGATCGCACTCAACCGATAGATAATTTCCCCGTTCCCAAGAATGTCAAGCAGCTTTCTAGGTTCCTGGGCATGACCGCCTTCTATGCTAGATTCATAAAGGATTATGCCATCATTTCTCAACCACTCAATCGACTGAAGCGCAAGGGTGTGGATTTCATTTTCGGTCCAGAACAACATAAGGCCTTTGAAGCTCTCAAGGCTGCTCTTGTATCTTCCCCCATCTTGCGGATGCCCGATTTCTCAAAAGAGTTTATAGTTCACACAGATGCATCTGGAACTGGAATTGGAAGTACCCTTTTCCAGGAGCATGATGGTCAACTCTTTCCTGTTTGTTATTCTTCTCGCGCACTCAACAAACATGAATTGAACTATTCCACCTTACAACTCGAGTGTCTTGCTATTGTTTTTGCTCTCCAGAAGTATCAGCAGTACCTCGAGCATAGGGAGTTTCAGTTGCACACAGATTGCTCCGCTTTAACATGGCTCTTGAACCACCCCCGTCAGGTTGGGAAAATAGCAAGATGGATATCCTTCATTAATTCTTTCAAGTTCCAAATCCATCATATTCGTGGGAAGGAAAATTTGGTAGCTGACTGTCTCTCCCGCCTTTTTGAAAACACCGACCCTACTGAAGCCCCTCAGGAACCCTCTCCACCAGTAATGTCACTTTTTGGCATTCCTGAAATTTTCAAAGACATAGCCACACATCAACATGAAGATTCCGAACCTTCCAAACTCATCCGTAATCCCCGAAGGCCACCAAACTACACTGTGGTTAACGGTGTATTGATGCACCGTCTTCCCAATCAGAACAAACCAAGGGTGGTAGTTCCTGCCAAACTCTTTGATATGCTGTTCCGCTATTATCATGAATCCCTCAGTGCGGCTCATCTTGGTATCCGCAAAACTCTTGCCCGCATAGAACCTTTCTTTTGGGCAAAGGACCTCAGGCAAATTATCACCGATCGGGTAAGATCTTGTGTTCAGTGCTAACGTTGCAAACAAGCCCCCAACACCAATGTTGGCCATTTGGCTTCCGAGGTAGTTTGCAAACCTTGGGAGAAGATCTTTGTGGACCATATCGGCCCTTTGCCTAGATCTACAAAGGGCAACAAATACATTCTCACCATTGTAGATGCGTTTTCCAAATTTGTAATCATGCTACCTGCCAAAAACACTCAAGCGTCAACTTCAGCATCCCTTCTTACAAAACATGTTTTTTCAATTTTTGGCCCACCAAAGTATCTAGTTTCCGATAATGTTTCAAATTTTCGCTCCAAAGTATTCCAAGAGCTATGCTTGGGACTTGGAATACAGCACATTTTTACCAGTCCTTACTACCCCAATCCCTCTCATGCCGAGAGGGTCAACAAACAGATTAAAATAGCAATCAGGATCTTTCACAACCAGTATTAACAGTTTTGGGATCAGGATCTTCACTGGTTCCAAATGGCCTTCAACTCTGCTGTGCATGAATCCACTCAAAATTCCCCATCACGTCTTTTTCTTGGCAGAACCCTATACCATCCCTTGGAACTCCAATGGAACCTTGACAAACTTGTCGATTCCCAAGGTACCGCTCCCTCTACCCAAGATGATTGGTCAAGAGCAATCGAAAGCCTGCGTAAAGCCAGAGCCAGCCGAGAGAGGAAATACAATCAAAACCGATCACCCAACACTTACAACCCTGGCGACTGGGTAATGTTCAGATTGAACCCCATCAGTAAGGCGATCGATCACATAAACCAAAAATTATGCCTATATGGTCGAAACCTTGTGTAATTGAAACCTTCACCTCCCCAGTCACTTTTCGCTTAGTCGACCCTGTCAATAATAAATTCATCCGGAAGGCTCATGTATCACAGCTCAAAAGATTTTTCCAACCAACAACATAAATAAATTTCATTCACTACCTAAGGTTACACCCTGAAAAAGATCGTTGCCCATTGCACATATGCACCTAGTGATATTAGGTTAAGCTTTTTTCTACTCTTCTCCTTCTCTTCCCTTGGCATGAGCGGGAAGGGGTGAGTCTAAGGTTTCATCTTCCTCTGGATGGGTGAACCTACACTATTCCTCTCCGCTCATATTGAGGTAAACCCTCCCTTCTTCGTCACCTCGTTGCACGGGAGATACGTTTTCGTTTGGGTTTTCCCTTTAAAACAAAATTTTTTTCAATACAATATAACCTTACTGTTTGACCTTAATTTTATTTTAATTTTTTTATCTTTTATGGTCAACCAGTGAGGGCCTATGCGCAGGGTATCCTGGAACGACAAGTTGCTAGCTACAATTTGTCGAGCACCGAGTGACACTTAGTAAATTCTCTCATTTTCTTTCCTATTCTCCTCATTTCTAGTATTCTTTTATGGTCGACTAGTCACAAAATCTAGTCATAAGTGTGTAGTAAGTGTAGGGAACATCAGGAAAAATGTCTAGGTAGACGACAGTATCAATCATTAGAATAAGCCAATATCTTTTAGTTTTACCTAAAAGGATAAGTAATATTGAAAGGATGGTCCCACTATAGTTATAAGCTGAAAAGGGGTATTCAAAGAAAAATAATGTGAATATTTAATCTCCAAGTGCGCTTCTGATTTAGGACAAGCGCTTCTCGTGCGTAAAATTTAAATGGCCTTTTTTTTCAAATGCGCCAAATCCTTAGATTTTCCTTCATTTTATGTTTCCATGTACACCACTACCTTTATATTTGTTTAGTTACTAACTTTCTTTTAGGGAATTGCTGAAAAAATTGGTTTCCTCCACTTCAGATATAGGTTGGGTTCCATGGCACCTGGTGTGGTATCTTCGAGTCCACATCGGTCAGTCTCACCGGACTGATCACCCTAAAATGTCATATTGTCAGCGATCGGTCTACCCTGCACTAATTTTGGGGTAAATCTTACATAATATAGTCAGGACCAACACTTCGGTTTCACAAGCAATTTTTCTTAAAGTCAGTCCCCGTTTACAAACTAGTCATTACCAAATAACTGCACAATCAAAAAAAAAAAAGGCCAGCTTGCAATCAATTTAAAAAAGGGCGATTCACCACATTGAACCAAAAGCCACCAGCAGTCATATCCTGAAATAGCTTCAACTACAACCACCTTCAACAATAGACATCTTCAGCCAACTCCAAACTTCAGCAGCAGTCATATCCTGAAATAGCTTCAACTACAACCACCTTCAACAAGAGACATCTTCAGCCAACTCCGAACTTCAGCAGCAGTCATATCTGGAAATAGCTTCAACTACAACCACCTTCAACAATAGACATCTCCAGTCAACTCCAAACTTCAGCAGCAGTCATATCCTGAAATAGTTTCAACTACAACCACCTTCAACGATAGACGGCTTCAGTCAACTCCGAACTTCAGCAAGACATCTCCAGCAATAACTTCGATCTTCAGCAACATCACCACCTGAAATTACCAGCTTTAACAACAGCCATCTTCCGTAACAATTAGTTTCAACAAGACTCACCGATAATCACCATCGCCAGCTTGCATCTTGCAACAGCCTACAAGAGTATGTTTATGATTGCAACAATTCTGAGAAAAACAACACAAGACTTCGGTTTATACCAATCTCAGATAAAAACAAAATATAAGGCCTTAAAATAAATATAAGAAAAAATAAAAAAAAATAATAATAATAAATTGTGCGTGCAGTTATCCCCCTTTCATTCAAATTGAGTTCTTTTAGTAGGGAAGAAACCAAGTGTAGAGTCCTTGAGGCCTCAAGCATCAAATTTTTCCGCTGGGGGGGGAGGAGCCCGATCGCTGACCAAACAGCTCGCAACCTTCAACTGAAAGAGAATCAAAAGTCTCAGGCGGAGGTGCCAGCGCGTTGGGAGCCCTCAGGTTCCACCTATTCTGAGTGGAGATGAGCCGGAACCCCAAAGACACCAATCGGTTCTTGCAACTTCAACACCGCCGTGATTCGCTTTTTCAAGAGCCCGCAATCCGAAATATTCTGGTGTCAATTGTGGGTAGGCACTGCAACCTTGCAGACCAAATTTTGGTTGTTTTAGGGAATCAACTCCAACTAACCCTCTGGAACCAACGATGACCTTACCACCCCACCAAGTCCCAACGCAATCTTTTTGGCCGAAGGGGGCGTGGTTGTGCCGTGCGCGTCACCTTTTTATATATAGCGCCAAACCAGGTACTGGCCATAATGCCTTGAACAGAGGCCAGACACCTGAACATTCTAGAAAGACAGAGGGAAATTTCGGATTTGAAAGGCCTGCTTCAACTCTCGTAGCCTTCGACGACGTCTCGCTGTCAAATCGGATATGTATTAATGCCAAAAATTAGGTCCTTTTCCTTAGATTAATGCATATCAAATAATAATGTTTTAAATTATCCTTGTTTTGGGGTGCCGGGGGGAGGAATTCTAGTTGGGGGTTTTCCTAAGATGTGAATTTCAGTGGGTTTCGCCTCTCAGAGGCGACCCTTCAAAGTAATACAAACGTAGCTTCATTAGGAAATATTGCTTGTCATATTTATCTGCCCAACAATTAATTACTTAGCTCAATAGTTAATTAAACCTTTATTCAGAATCATAGTAATCAGCGAATAGACAGTTATGCTTAAATTCTGACAGTTATTCTCAATCACATGCAAGGTAGGCCCTTCTGGCGTTTGATGTAGTTGTACATGGAATTAATTACTTAATTATTGTTCATCAAAGCTGGCTTAGGTGACCGTATGGCAATGGGCACGATCGGCCTCAGGGTAAACCTTCCACCTAGATAAATTATCCTATTCACTTTTCGCAGTTATAGAAATTTGCTCTGATCAATCCTTTCCTGACAATACAGGATTACCTTATTGTACCTCAGATCCACCTTGGTCTATATTGTTCCACCCTGATCCATATTTGGCTATTTCCAACAACCTTTCACACCATTCTTCCGACAACCAACAACTCCAACAGTTACATCTTAGGAATCACAATTTGAAATTGAATTCAATTAAAACAAGTATAATGAACTTTAGAACCCCTCAAAATAGAAAACTGGAAGATCCTATGGTAATTTATGATTCAAATCTCATTACCAAGGAAAATAGTATTAACTTTCTTGGATTAACAATAGATGAATATCTAAATTGGGATGATCATACACACAAAATTTTAAATAAAATTAATTCTGGGGTGTATGCGTTGGCGCAAATGAGTTACATATGTGATTTGAAATCTTTAAAAAATATTTATTTCGCTCACATTCATTCTCATATATCATTTTGCATCGCACTATATGGGTCCATAAAAAAAATTAATTTAGAAAATATTTTAAGACAACAAAAAAAAGCTATCCGAATTATGCTAAAGCTTGATAGGTATGAGTCAGCAAGGGAACACTTTAAACAACTAAAGATTTTCACAATATACAGCCAACATATTTTTGAAACTATACTTATTGCAAAAAATGAAATTCTAAACGTTGATAATAGGACCCTTACGCATTCCTATAACACTAGAGGAAAGAATTTGGTGTTCCAGGACCACAGACTAAAATGTTTTGAGAAAAAACCATCATACATAGGAAACACATTTTTGAAATATATTCCGAAAGATATAAAAATTGAAATAGGGTCTCCTAAAAAGTTTTAAAAAATGCTAAAAAACTTTCTTATAGACAAATCTTTCTATTCATTGGAAGAACTTTCCACCTCCCTATAAATTCAAATATGTTCTAGATTTAGGTGCTAGGTAGTTATTATATATGTCAATGACTGTGACGCTATTTATTGTACTACATGTGCAAAAAATAAATAAAGAGTTATGACTATGACTATGACTATTGTTTTCATCAACACTTTCGAATTTGAGTTGTTAGTGGATATATTCGTTTTAGTGCTCCCAGAATCCAAAAAAGTGGTTTTCGGCGTGGTGTCTGTCTGTGTGTGTGTGTGTGTGTGTGTGTGTGTGTGTGTGTGTGTGTGTGTGTGTGTGTGTGTGTTTGCGCACGCACGTGTGTATTGTGTGTGTGTGTGTGGATGTATGTGTGTGTGGATGTTACAAAGCTAGAGATGACATCAGAGGTCCGATTTTCATTAAATTTGCCATGTAGGTATAAAGCCATGGTATCTCCAGGCGTATTTTTCATTTTTTGAATTTTTGATTTTTAAGGGTATTTACCCCATAAAAATGACAAAAATCCAAATTTCTCAAAAACGGCTCTAACGATTTTGATAAAAATGTCATGGTTTTTGGTGCTTAAGATGACAAACAAAATGACACCACCCGCATGTCTGTAAAAATTCAGGTTCAGAAGTTATGAAGGTTTAAGTGTTAAAAAATTAATACTTTCCAAATTTCACAAAATCTGTAACCTCTAAAGAAAATATACTTGCAACCATTAAATTTGACTTGGAAAACTAAATAGTGCAGTATTTTGAATCGTTAGTTTATGTCAACTAATTGAGCGGAGATAACTGATATTTTAGTTCGGCGTTAAACGCAGTACATTGTCCAATGTTATTCTCATGGCAAATATTTAAAAACCGATATCTCCGTTATTTACTAACCGATTTTGATAAAATTTGGTATATAATTGTGTGGATATTATTTGTCAATTTGTTTTATTTCACTATATATGTTTTCTGGTTTTAAATGACTTGAAGGGAGAAAGTATGTGTCAGTTTCCAGATACCGTTTATTTTTTTATACAGTCTCTACAGTAATAATAACAAGCTAAAGTTACTCTGTTGAATTTAGCCATCCTGTTCTTTCATCCTGTTCCTTTATGGACAATAATAGGTTCTTTACATTCGTCAATAGACCAAATCAGATGTAATGCAAGCTTACATGCGTTTTGTAAAAAAAACAACATTATTTAAACTTTGCAACTTCATCAAACATCTATACTTATTTAATACACGAGCAGCTTTTTTGTTACAAAGACTCCTCCTAAACTACTGAACCGATTTTCATGTTTTTGGTGTCATTGGAAAGAGCTTGGCGTGAAGTTTTGCAGGAAATAAAATTTTAAAAGGTTTGACTAAAGGGAAGAGCCCTAGACGCCCTTAAAATTTCGTATTAGTCCATAAGACTTAACATAGGAATAGAAATTTCAAATAAAGCAGCTGACTGGGGCAAACAAAGTTTTTCAGCAAAGCCATATGTTGTTTATGGAATTGAAACCATTAGGCATTTCAGTTGATGGAAGATGTAAATAAATAAACTATTATCCTAATACATAATTAAGGTCAGAATTCAGTTTTAAAAACATTTATTTGGGATCACATGTGTGAAGATCTTAATATTTACATATGTTTATATTCCAAAGAATAATACTAAAAGGAGAAATAAATTCTTATGTATAAATTATATAAATATAAATATTAATAAAAGAAAAAAGAACCAGACTTAACATTGATCATAAGTAGATTTATTGAACCATTTTAGTTCGGTTTGAGATTAAGACTGGTCATACGCTACTTAGGGCCGCGAAACGTGGACATCTCCTTAAAGATAACTGAGTATTCACAAAAAATGTAGTTTTAAAAAGCTTTTGTAAAAAATTTCAGTATAACAGGAAGTTCAACCATATAATTAATAAAATAGTTCTAGAATACTGAACCATAATTATTTTTATTTTGAAATCAATACATAACAATTGCTCGATTTCGAGCAACAGGTTTACTAGTTAAAATAAAAACAGACACACCACAGACACACACGAATGAACTAGAACACGTAACAAAAAGTTGTTGATAGCGCTATCATGACGGACCAATGAGCCTGGCACTGGTAGCAGATTGGTGGAATATGTAACCTCATCCCCTCTACCCTTATCACAGGTGTTATCAGTATGGCAGTGGTCAGTTGATCTTGACTATATGAATGTATTAAATATTGAGTGGGATAGGAACCGTAGCATGGGCAGATTTAGGTCATATTATTTGGGGGTGCCAGCTCACCTAACGTTTGAAGTATTGTAAGTTAGAATTCAAACATCAAACTCCGTTTGAATGATCCATTTAACGTGTTTAAATGGTCTGTTTTAAGGCCTTAAGACCTTTAGGCTTTAAGATCTTAAGACCTGTTGTTTAATGTTTTAAGTGCAAGAAGGTACTTATTTGATTTAACAAAAACCGTTTGTAATTTATGCAAATACCTCAATCAAAGTTATTTTGAAAACATTTTATCCCTACACTGCCAACAAATCCACTATAAATATCAGGGGGTGCCAGGCCCCCCCTGGCACCCCCAGAAATCCGCCCATGAACTGTAGCCAGTTTACATTTGTCGAATAGGAGGGCGAGAAGAAAGTCGAGTTAGAATTCGACCGTCAACTCAACCAATGTAAACTGACCTTATCAAATGGGTGAGTCGAGTGGCAGGAGAGTTGACAATTCCAGACTATGGGAATCATCTGATCCTAGGTAACTCGATTGCATGTAAACTGGCCTTTACAGATGAGAATGACAGCTACAGTGATGAAATAACCAGGAAAGTAGGAAAGTAGTGGAGGTGAGGATTATTCTATTTTTATTGGAGAAAGAATAATGATGGATTAGTTTGTTTATACAATATCATAACAAACTGTTTAATTAAGAAGATTTTTCTTGTAAGCAATGTTTTTTGCCTCAAAATATAATGTGGGCGAGGAAGGTGTAAAGTGTAGCGGTAATTAAGTTTAATTCTTAAAGATCTGACTTTTATTTACATTGAAAAAATAGCAATCCCCTAATTCATCCTAAGGGATCTCAATTGGACAAAATATTCCGGACCAGGTTCTGATTCTGTCATACTACGGCCAGAAACAGATACTGGTAAATCCTAGCCAGAACCTGTTCATTACTGGACATGATCTGGGCCAGGTTGGTCAGTGATGCCCAGGTTCCGGCCAGCAGCACCAAGGTTCAGAACCTCAGTTGTTGAGAACCTTTTGGTAGTCCTGGCCCTGATCATGTCCAGGACTACCAAAAGTTTCTAAAAAAGTGTCCAGGTATTGGCTAGTAGTTCCCATAGATATCAGTTTGATATCTTTATTGATTTTTTTGGAATAATAAAAAAGTCTAATGATAAGTGTATATTTATGTTACATAATAGTTATGCCACAAAAATCACAAGTTGAATCTGTGGAACAGCAAATAAATAAATATTATCATTATTATAATTAATAATAATAATAATACCTATAGTATATTATCTTTTTTTGTTCTGTTATTCAATGCATCAACCAATGTAGAGTATTGTTTGTGTTGACCAATGTAGTAGTGTTGTAGTTCTGTCATATATGTAGCATCTCTTTCTACATTGTCTTGTAATCAGAGCTCTTTGTCACACAATATGTATCCCACCTGTTCTAGTCATCACTTTGCTTAGCATACATTCATTTTCTTGTGCAATGATTCTGTGTTACATCTTAGTTCAAGTTAAGTCACATCTTTTTTATTTATTATTGTAGCATGTTATATTTATCATTAGTATTAGTCATAGTCATAGTCATAACTCTTTATTTATTTTTTGCACATGTAGTACAATAAATAGCGTCACAGTCATTGACATATATAATAACTACCTAGCACCTAAATCTAGAACATATTTGAATTTATAGGGAGGTGGAAAGTTCTTCCAATGAATAGAAAGATTTGTCTATAAGAAAGTTTTATTGCATTTTTTTAAACTTTTTAGGAGACCCTATTTCAATTTTTATATCTTTCGGAATATATTTCAAAAATGTGTTTCCTATGTATGATGGTTTTTTCTCAAAACATTTTAGTCTGTGGTCCTGGAACACCAAATTCTTTCCTCTAGTGTTATAGGAATGCGTACGGGTCCTATTATCAACGTTTAGAATTTCATTTTTTGCAATAAGTATAGTTTCAAAAATATATTGGCTGTATACTGTGAAATTCTTTAGTTGTTTAAAGTGTTCCCTTGCTGGCTCATACCTATCAAGCTTTAGCATAATTCGGATACTTTTTTTTGTTGTCTTAAAATATTTTCTAAATTATTTTTTTTTGTGGACCCATATAATGCGATGCAAAATGATATATGAGAATGAATGTGAGTGAAATAAATATTTTTTAAAGATTTCAAATCACATATGTAACTCATTTGCGCCAACGCATACACCCCAGGATTAATTTTATTTAAAATTTTGTGTATATGATCATCCCAATTTAGATGTTCATCTATTGTTAATCCAAGAAAGTTAATACTATTTTCCTTGGTAATGAGATTTGAATCATAAATTACCATAGGATCTTTCAGTTTTCTATTTTGAGGGGTTCTAAAGTTCATTATACTTGTTTTAATTGAATTCAATTTCAAATTGTGATTCCTAAGAAAAATCCCAATATTTCCCAACTCACTACATGCACAGATTTCTGCATCTTCAGGAGACGTTGATACAATGAGATTGGCATCATCCGCATGTAGACATAGATTACTTTTTAATCTATGTTCCAATGCATTATCCATACCCACCAAATAACAAAGAAAGAGCAATGGTCCCAAAATTGACCCTTGGGGCACACCAAATTTCAATTCTTTTACCTGAGATCTAATTTTGTTAATTCTATTGTTTTTCCCCAAATGAGTTAGTTCAACATACTTTGACCTATCAGAGAGATATGAGCGGAACCAATATTAGTGGTAGCAGCATCATTTTTCTGCAGCAGCTTTGCACTGGCAAAATGGACTTTCGTTTTTAGCGAATTTCCCCTATAGGGAAGAAGCTGTTACCGTAGTACTCATGGTAAGACCTAAGCCCGAGACCATGATAACTTTTCGTTTTGGGGCCCCCAGAAGCAAAAAACACTATTCATTCATTTTCATATATATATATATATATATATATATATATATATATATGTGTGTCTTTAAGCACGATAACTCGCGTAAAAATGGTCCA
Organism: Flexamia atlantica; assembly: GCA_035578135.1. Lineage (NCBI taxonomy): Eukaryota > Metazoa > Arthropoda > Insecta > Hemiptera > Cicadellidae > Flexamia > Flexamia atlantica. The sequence continues at coordinate 35,315,185 of JAQJVK010000006.1, forward strand.
ATCTTAATGAAATTTGGCATGGATGTGTAAAGTAGTAATTATTCGGACGAGTTCGTAATCCAGCCCAATCCGACTACCGGAAGGGGGGGTAAAGGGGGGTAAACCCCCTCAAAAATGGGTTTTTTTGAGTTTTTTACATAGATAAATAAAAATAATCAAATTTTCGTTGGCACCATTGAATTCAGCTCAAAAATACAAACAATTTAGTATTTTGAATCACTGCTCTATGTCCATTGGTTACCGAGATATTGAAAGTGGTAAACATAGTACGTTGTCCCAATGTTAACCTTATGGGAAATAAGTAAAATTCTATATCTCGCTTATTTCTCAACACATCTTGAGAAAACTTGGTAAGTGGCTTCTTCTAGTTCAGATCTACTAAATATTGAATTAAAACCACCCAGTTTTAATATACCAGTAGCAGCAAACCTGCATACTCATTCCCCATGTTATTCTTATGGAGCTTTCAAAAACCTGTAAAATCTCGCTATGTTGGATTGAAATATGTTGTTTTGTACTGGAAATTCGCTGAGTATGCAGGTCTGCTGCAACGGGGGTATTATGTATATATCTGTATAATGGCGTTCGCCGTGTGTAATAAATAAATAAATAAACAATAGGCCAAATATTTTGCATATCACCATCTATTAAATATTAGGTTGCACTAGAGTTCTAAGGTTCTAGGATAGGTCTAAGGTCGCAGATAGAAGTCCTACATGAGACCAAATTTTGGTATAGATTTAAAAAAATCATTCATCCTAATTAGACATGTCAGCAGGTCTGTTATGGGTATTTTGAAAGGAAGGGGGATGAGTATGATGAGGGCGGCAGGCAGAGGCACACCAATTTTTCTTGAGGATGGGGCTACAACCACCGGGAGGCCAGGGGGTATTCCATATCCCCAGTATGAGGGTGTCCGGGGAATTCCCCCGAGAAATTTTAGAAAATAAAATCTATAAAATCATGTTTTTAGGCAATCCAGTGACAAAAAAATGTACTGTACAACTCCAGAAATCCGAATAGCAAGGCTGACCTTTGGTCGCATTTTTCAGGAATTTCCCAGGAATTTTTAGCAAACAAAAGAAGTAGGATATTAATTTTTCCCCAAATTACTCGTTTTTACCCGCCATGGGTAAGTACACCTAAAACCAATTGTCATGAAAGGAATCAGATCATGAAAATGTACAGGATCTTTCTAAAGAAGTAGTCGACGACGTAGCTCCTGGTCCAAGTGAAGTTTCAAAACAAACAAAAATGTAACAGAAGGCCAACTGATACAAAATTAAAAGCTAAGACATCTAAAATAATTTCATATATTTTTAAGATTTTTTATAATAAATTCTTATTTAGAATAAAATTAAAATTAACTTTAGTTTTCATCATGTAACAAGACATTTTGTCTTTAAAACGTCGTGTTTTTTTTTATTACTCCCATCTATTTTAGCAACATTTGACAAAAAATATAAACAACTGACACAAATTCATTGGTGGATTCATATTCAGCTTTAAATTTTTGACAAAATTATCTATAAAATATAGCCAATAATGTAAGTAGTAACAAGAAAAAAGAAGTTCGAAATTTGTAAAACTTTAGACCTCGATTTCCTAAAATTGATGTTTTTAATATTTCAAATCCAAAAATTTACAACTCAGGCATTTCTTAAGATATCCTGAAAACTCTTTCACCAGTTTGTTTGGTGTTTATTGTAGACTAGCTGACCCGGCGAACTTTTACCGCCTTTTCAATGGATTAATCATCTTGATATTGAAGTGATATCCATCATCTCCTCGCCAAAACATCAACGGGTATTGCAAATTAATTGTCATATGAACTGTTTGTTTCATATATTTGTTGCAGTTGCAGAACCTCGACGTATACGGTAATCACAATATCGCTTGATTCCAAGTTTTCACCAACAATCAAGATTGTAACGTCATCTATTGTTGGACGTTAAATCTGCGTTCATGTGTTCCAGCTGGTCGTTTATCCGATATGATCACAACTTTTCAGTCATCAATAGGGATGTGCTCTAACGTAGTTTTGAATGGCCTGGCCAATACATGATGTTCATGAGGTAGTTGCTGCAGATCTTGAAGAACTGCTCTATTCATTTATGTGTTAATCTCTATACGCCGATCAAGTTGTTCCTCCATATTCACATAAAATATACTTGTAAGAATTTATGTTGTGCATCTTCAAGAGGTTTCAGTGATCTAATTCTACGGTGAAATTGGCCATGAATCTGTGAAGTCGAAAGTTAAAGTCAGTACTGTATTTTAGAGACAAATACAGAGGCCTAGCAAATATTTTCAAATTATTGAACCTAAATCTGAGCAAATTTTTTATCTTATATTAAAAAAATGAACATTTACTCTTTTCAACATATGTTACCTTAAAAGTCGAATAAAATCCGTGTTCTTCGATGATGCCCACTCCAATTGAAGTTCTTTGAAAACAGCTGTTGTATTTTCTTGCATTGGCTAGAAAATGTTTAGATTTTGGTGTTTCACCACGAAGCAATTAATGCAATGCAATGGCTCAGGTGGCGGAGTAAAAAATTGTATTTTAACTTTGCCTTTAAGTAGCACAATCCAGACATTTTACCAGAAAACTTCAATGCGCTTCAGTGTTCGCAAACAACTCCATTGGACCAATAAGAACTAAAGGATGCGAACTGTAATAATTTGTGGAATCGTATAGAAACGCTGCCCGATTCAAATCAACACGAAGCATTTCTTCTAGCTTGTCGAATATTAACTCGCTGCTGGTCTGTGCAATTAAATCGATGATTTCTCTCTGCCAACCGAGCCATTTCTCTGGCTACTACTCTTTGCTCTTGTATTTGAGAAGCATGAAGTTGGGTCATGTTTACCGCGGCGCTGTTCTCATGCGATTTCTCGTTCTTCTTCAGTGGATTGATTTGCAATGTTCCGAAGTCTAATAGCATTACGGCTTTGTTGTGATAGATTGGATCTTCTGGGTCGTGGCATTGTTAATAATAATACTAATACGATAAGATGTATTAATAACACTCCAACAAAAACAAACACTCAAGTGGATTGACTTGCAATGTTCCGGAAACTAACAGCATTTCGGCTTTCTTAGGAAAAGTTAGATGTTCTGGATCACGGCATTTTTTATGACACTCAATGACGTTAGCTGTCAACTGTAGAAGATAAAGTGTCATATTATCAGCTGATGGGAAAATATTTAAATTGGTGTACACATGTGATCAAAATGCATCATGTCTTTTCTTCATAAGCTTAACATATAAACTTTACAGGCCCGTGGGGCTTAGCCCTTAGGTTAAATACAAAACTGAATATGCCTATATGTTGACCGGAGCAGAGACGCATCCAACAAATCAAAAATCATTAAAATCGGTCCAGCCGTTCTCGAGTTATAAATGGTGTAACTAACACGACTTTGTTTTATATATGGCTAATACATGATGTTCATGAGGTAGTTGCTGCAGATCTTGAAGAACTGCTCTATTCATTTATGTGTTAATCTCTATACGCCGATCAAGTTGTTCCTCCATGTTCACGTAAAATATATTTCTTGATCTAAAAAAAGCATTTGATATGGTAAATCGTGATCTACTACTTTACAAACTAAATAATATCAGAATTAGAGGAATAACTTTAGATTGGTTTAAATCATACCTATCTCATTGAGTACAATATGTGCAAATTCCATATAACGATCAAAATTGCATGACTTATAAAAATTCAAGTAAATTGGAAATAAAAACAGGGGTACCTCAAGGATCCGTACTTGGACCCATACTGTTCATCATCTTTATCAACAATATTATGGAAACATCAAGACTATCAAATATCTATCTTTTTGCCGATGACACGACGATAAATGTATCAAGCAAAAATAAAGAAGATATAGAAATAGAACTTTACACAAAGTCATCTGAAGTAGTACAATAATTTGAAGTAAATTATTTTGAAGTCAATTTTTCTAAAACCAAATATGTTGAATTTACTATAAACAACCAACAGAATTATCAAGAAGTTCAATAAATTTAATTTTGTGGGATGAAGAAATTGAAAAAGTAAATACAATTAATTTTTTACGTGTCATGGTTGACAAAAATTTAAAATTTGATCAACAAATTGATAAAATTTGTAATAAACTACAGTAGACGCCCTCTAGTTCGGCCACTTCGGGACCGGACCACCGGCCGGAATACAAAATGGCCGGACTATCCGGATGTACTATTTAAAAGTAAAATAACCATAATAAACTCATTACCAATGATTAAAAATCAACAAAACACGTTATTTAAACCTATTTACAGTGTTTAATTGCCAAAGAAAATATTTTGATGTCTGTATGTTGAACTGTCATATTGCGTCACTCGTAGATAGGTACGTTTTTTACCAATACCACACTGGTGATATAAAGTGAACAGAAAAACTCATAACGTAATTTAAACACATATTATAATTTATTTGATCAAATTAATTTACACGTTTTACTTGAATGCATAATGTATACAAATTAAAAAATCTGTTATTTTCTTTTTTTGTGCATCATTTTTTTACTAAGCTTTTGTTTCATTACCACAAACGTGTGTTTACGTTTTCCACCCATTTTAGAAAACATTTATGCTTATGTTTATAGAATAAACATTTATGCATGTCCATCAATTACAAGCTTACCCGTAAACTAAACTTGACATGAATAGTAAAATTCTGCGGCCGGAAACAAAACATTCAAGATAAATCCTGCCAAAAGTAATTCTCCCGCGGTGCGGTCTGGCGATATGACGGATATGAGTCACCCTCATAGGACAGGCCGGACCATCCGGCGGCCGATCCAACCGAAGCCGAACTAGAGGGCGTCTACTGTATCAACAAACTTATTTGTATTAAGAAGATTATTGCAATTTTGCAACAAAAATACATTTCTAACGGTTTACCATTCTTTAATTACACCTATTACTACATACGGAATTCAAATCTGGGGTATGGCAAATTCTAACGTTAAAAGAATATTTAAACTACAAAAAAAACCCTAAGAATTATATTCAAGATAAAACAAAGAAACTCTTGTAAGAAAACTTTTAAAGAAAACAATTTATTGACATTTTGGTCCATATACATTTATGAAAAATTAAAATTTGTGAAATATAATATATCAATTTTTCATAATTCAGAAAATAATGTTTACAAATCAAATTTTCGTAAAAACAATACACTCAATATGGAATACCACAGAACAACATTTTACAAACGACATTTACTGTATAATGGAAGAAAATTATAATATAACAAAATGCCTGAACAGTGTAAAACTTACCCATTAATGAATTCAAGTCTAAATTTAAATTATATCTTATTAAGAAAACATACTACTCAATAGAAGAATTTTTCGAAGATCAACATCAAGATTAATATGTCAAGAATCAACATAATCCAAATTTAGTTTTAAGTATAATGAATGTAATGCTGATGCAAAATCTTGTCAAAGCAAATAAATATTATTATTATTATTATATATATAGATTAAGGATATACTAATAACTCAATTTAAAAAAATGGAAGTTAAGGTCCCTTGGCGGGTCACAAATACTGGGTGTTTTTTTTTTTAACTCAACCCATGTTTAAAATTGAATAATGCACATATTTAGATAAAATAAAAACTTTGTTGTTAATTTACACATTTTGTACATTGTGATCACATTTAGCTTACATTAAGCGTTCAAAAAATTTGCAATTGAAATTTATACAGAATGTGCTCTCTCCATCATGTTCTGAAATTTGATGGAGAAAGCACAACTTAACAAGATTTTTTAATTATCTCTATCCTTCACTATATAAAACTGCCTAAACAAAAAGAAAAACGAAAATAGATTCCTATGAAAGGTATCTGTTTTTGTAAAAATCTTATCCTATGAAAGATTCTGTACATGACTTGATCAAATCATAGACAATTCAATTTAAGTATAGATAGCAGACGACATCTGTGAGAGTGATAACTCATATAGACCCACCTCTGATTTTTCATATGTCACTTATACTTTTCTAAAAATAATTTTGTCCGATAAAAAGAGCACAAATATAGCCGTTTAAAGTTTTAGTGAAGATTAATTCAGAATCATCCATAGTTTTGCTATGATAAAAATTGCAGGCAAGAATTACTTTTGGAATTTTATTACATCTCTATAAATTTCAAACTACAAAAATACTACCCCCTGAAATCGCCACAAATTACATGTAAATTAGAGGTTTTGGTTGATCACAGATGAGGAAAATTTATGAGTTAACAACATAAATAACCTCATGAGAAGGAAGTGGGAAAAAATGAATTATTTTTATTGATTGTAACCAGGTGCCTGCGTCCTGCAAATGGCAGATTGCATGGTGATGCGATGCGTTATACAGACATGTGTCTCTACCTTAAAGCAGCAAATAATCTGTTTAGTAGCAGGGTGGAAAATATGCTTTCTTTTATAAAAAAATTATGAAAATCATATTAGAATAAGCTGAGATTGTAAATAAGTAATGAATTTCTTTGAATATTTGCAAATAAATAATAATACAAATAAATATAAGCTTTTCAGTCAGGCGCAGGTAATACCCTGGTAATATCTTTAAGGGAAGGGCGCAGGGTACATGTCCCCCCGGGCCAGCACAGGCCTGCATATCAACAATTATTTGCTTATTTTTTTTATTTTTAATTTTTTTTATTAAAAAGTCATTTAATTTATTACAGTTCTTTCTGTAAAGTACTGGTCCTGGACCAGGTTCTGGTCAGCACCTGGCCATCACCGGATATTTTCGTATTAGCGAAACCTATGAAAACACATGAAGTGCATTAGATACACATAAGGTATGATGTTACCGATATCATCGCGGATTGTCAATCTATCGGCAGAAGACTGCGTAAACCCGGGTGTGAAAAGCACAGGCACGCCCCGGTCGATGTCCCAGGCAGGTCCGGGGCCGCCCCGCAGCAACCGGTGAAGTGTCAGCAGGTAGCCGTCCGACGTCTCAACTGTGTGGGTCTCCAGGTCGTAGCCAAAGCCTCTCACGACTTCCTCCTGTTGGTAATGATAATAACTCTTTGTAAAAACTGGTTGACATACAGGCAAATAGGGTGAGGGCACCAGTGAATGATCACCCCCAATGAATGACCATTTTGTTTAAAAAATATTGTATTAAGAAATTAATTTTGGCTAGCAACATAGGTGGCCGAAGGGGGGGCTTGGGGGGGCTAAGCTCCCCAGATCTGAAAATTAAACTAATTTTTTGGGGGAATTTTCATTTTTATGTTAAACTAATATTGTAACCATTATTAACCGTTTCTAAAGTGTAATTTTAAATTAACAATATCCAGTCGAGACTCTTCTTGTTTTTTCTATAATCAATATTTTACTTTAAACGTTCTCTTGACTCTTAACTATTCAGCTCTAATCATCGGTAGATGAATCTCTTAAATAGGAGATATTATTTTAATATATGCACTGTGTTAGAAATACATAAAATAATTAATCACATAAAATTTGGTATAAACTAAAAATGTAAATAGATTTAAAGTTTGTTAGTAAATTTGTAAAACCAAAGTAGCCTACTCAGTGCTTGATTTGCGGCGGAATGGCGCGCGGCGCGGCGTTGCGGGACCTCTTTCTGCCACAAGAGTCGATCATGTGTAATCGGCCGGAGTATTTTATGTAAACGAACAGATAATTTGACACAAAATACGATTGTGAATAATCGGCAGGAGAATTTACCACGAGAGAAAATTGTGTTTAATTGGCCGAAGTATTTGTCGTAGAGACGATCGCGTGTAGTCAGCCAGAGAATTTGCCACAAAAGACGATCGTGTATGATTTGCCGGAGAATTCGCCATCAGAGAGGATCATGTGTAACTGGCCGGAGTATTTCTCTGAAAAGACGATCGCGTGTAATTGACCGGATTAATTTTACCGAAAATAACGATCGCTAATAATGTATGGAAATTACGCGCAGATATTCAGCCTGAAATTAGCGAGCTCTTTTGTCTAGTCTGGAGCTAGGCCGAATGTTGAAAACGCTAAAAAGACCCGAATACCCCACAAGGTGTCATAAAAAATTCTTAAATTTCTTTAAACAATTTATTTTTTAGTAAAATAATGTTTTATTAGTTTTTAATTTACTTATTAAAAATTTGATTTATGTAAAATGTGACCTTTTAAATTTACCTTATTACTCACAAAGACAAATATATTTTTTCAAGGGAAGAATCATGGAGGGGGGGTTGTATGAAAATTGGTAAATTACAGTTTAGGTACCTCAATTTTTACAAATCAAGCACTGGCAGTACTTATTTATTGTGTCCATAAGCCTCAGCCTTACAGCCTTAGAAAGATACATAGACGGACTGAAAAAAGTCAAGTGAAAACTAGTAGAAATAAGTGAAAGCTGTTTATTATGATGTTTAAACGCCGTTCTCTGAAGAGAACCGATGATGTTTTTTTAATTAAGTTTATGATGGCATTGTTGTTGGAAGAAGAATAGAAAGCGCTTTACAGTGCGGCAAAGCGTGATTCATTCCAAATAACCTAACATTACGAAATTGTAACATATATAGTTGGTGTATTAAGCTTATAGCTTGAAACACAGTCAACATGTGGTGTGGCACGCAATTTACCTTGCGTTACATCTATATATGTTATTGAAGTAGTGCTTCTCCTAGGCTTCCTGGGGATTCCAGAGGAGAAGAAGAATCTTTGTTATCTATATAATAGTTATTTGTTTCAACCTTATAATGCGCTAGCCCCCCCATAAAATCTAGTCTGGAGCCGCCTATGAGTAGCAATTCATAAATAAACTTAAATGCAACATTGGAATCTTACTTAAGGTTTCTCTGCAATTAATACAATGTCCCAGCAACAAAAATATGTTTTTTAACGTTTTTAATGCCGAGTGACAAACCACCTACAAGTTGAGTCTCACCAGCAAGCTAAATTAATTTTTATTCTGTAATTTATGAATATGATTATGTAATCCAAAATGTGACAGAATTAAACAGTAGTTAACATGTGACTCAGCGATTTTAAATACATTTAATTCCATTTATTACCTTTAAATACTTCCTGTCATTAACTATTACTGAGGTCTCTCAGTCAACTCGGCCGAGTGGCTATAGGACAGCTGATTCCTATAGTTTAAAACTGTCAACTCAACTCGCCCATTTGAAAAAGATCGTTTTACATTGGTCGAGTTGATGGTCGAGTCTAACTCGCCTGTCTAACTCGCCCTCCTACACAACCAATGTAACGTAGCCCCTAAGGACAAACATGCTTTGTAAAGTGCAACGGATAACTTTAATTAAGAAATAAGGGAGTAATTTTAAATCAATATGGCAGTACGTCCTTAACCAGTCATTTACTGGTGCACTCACCATGTTGAAATAAAATACCCCAATTTCTGCAGGCCCACATACTCATTGAATTTCAAATGCAAAGAACATATTTCAATCCATCAAAGCAAGATATGACATGTTTTTATAAGCTTCATAAGAATAAGCTTCATTTTTAACATACCTGTATACTCATTCCCCTCATGGGGAATGAGTATACAGGTATGTTAAAAATGGGTGGTGTTTGTAATTCAATAAAATATTTAGTAAATCTGAACTAGAAGACGCCATGTACGAAGTTTTATCAAGACATGTTAAGAAATAAGGAAGATGTAGAATTTTTTCCCCATAAGGATAACATGGGGAATGAGTAAGCAGGTTGCTGCCATAAAAATTGACATATCAGGAATTTTAACTAATATAAGGGGCCAGAGATTTACATAAAAAAAGTTTGAGTTGCCCCAAAAATCCTCAATTTTCGGGATTACTCTAAATTTTTAATATTACTAAAAATGGCCACTTTTTCATTTAATAAATGTTTTTTAAGAGTCTTTTTAGTCTTTAAGTCACCAAAGGTGAAATTAAAACTCAAAAGTCTTAAGACGCCAGTTTTCAAGAATGTGTTGTATTAAAAACTTTGATAAGCTGCCAATTTGGATAGAAACATGTTAGAGACCTCCAACCTGCACCACCCTCCTATTTTTTAATGCTCTTTAACACCTATACCGAAACCCTCACTGTGGGACGTTAACTGACACCCTCGGTCTGTGAGACTCCCATATAAAATAACTGACGGCAAATAATTAATCAGCAACCGAAACCATCAGTCTGTGAGACTCCTGCATAAGAAATAATGGACAACAGACTAACGGAAACCGAAACCTGTGGTCTCTGAGACCGGCACGTAATTGAACATTGGGAAATTGATTATGGAAGGACCACTCAAACTGAAAAAAAAACTGTGCAAAGGTAAAGGGGAAGGGGAGGGAGGAAGGTACTGGGAGGGGTAGCATTAATGCTTCAGCAGTGTTTGCCAACATCAACGAGTGAAATTTCCCTGAGGTCTGTAAGACCAGGGGTTTCTGTATAGGTGTTAAAATGAGGGGTCACTCAAGTGTGGTTTGCATTTGAAAATTTTGAGTTGCCTTCAAAATCCCCTATTTTTGGGAACACTCAACATTTTTTGTAACATCAAAAACTATTTGGGTTGAGGTAGTACCATTCCCCATAGGTGAATTGTTTGTCTTAACCCTGCAGTAGGTGCGCCAACACTTAAAACGTCAATAGGCGCATGGGGTACAGTTGTACCCCACTTTATATATATTTTTTTTATTATGACACTTGAATTAGTTTTGATATTTTAAGAGTTAAAATAAATAATTTAACTGTTCTAGATTCCAAAAAAGTGGTTTTTATATCAATTGGCAAAGTTAGTTTTTATAAAAAAAATTATTTTCTCTACGCTGATTTTGTAGGGAAATTTTTATATATATTTTCACTTGGCATTACTTAAAAAAATTTCAAGGTAACATATAAATTCAAACACTGATTTTGATGCACACATTTATTGATTACACAAAATTATGAATGTTACACATGTATTTCATTTGTTGGAACTAAAAAAATATGAGAATACCAATAAAGACATATATTGCGATTGAACTACTACAAAAAATTCTGCCATTTATAATGTCTAGTGAATGTCTACAACATTATAATGTCTACAACATTACAATGTCTACAAACATGATAAACACACTGTTGAGGAATGCTCAATGCAAATTTTTCGTCCGCATTTCCCGCAGTTTTTCCTGGATTTTCTATCAAGAGCCCTGGGATATAAGTGGCAGCGACCGACGGTGTTGGTCTGTCGGTGAGTAGGCTGTCCTAGCATTTCATTCTGAATTCCAAGAAGCTCCTTTCCTCTATTCTTTAGTTGAACTGGAAGACTGGCGATTTGGATTCTGATTGCAATTTGGGACTTTATCAGTTCCCAGGCGACTTTCTGGATGAATTCTCGCCTTGGCAGAGATTCTTCTGAAGTTTTCTTAAACTTGTATATGCAAAAAGCATTTATTGCCGAGATGTTCAACAAATCAAAGAATATGACAAGTGGCCATCGCCTGGTGTTGCGTGCGACATTGTACTTCGCACACATTTGGTCAACGACATCCACACCAACTTTAGTTTTGTTGTAGAACTTGACTATTTCAGGCTTCAGTTCTGCTCCTGTGTCCTCATCGATTTTGCTATCATAGTGCATGGTTGAAAAGCAAGATGACTGCTTTCTTAGGTTTTGGGCAGTAAGAAACAATAGTTTTCTGTCTATGGAATGCAAAAAGGGAAGACTTAGGTTGTCTTTCTGGGTTAGGTCATAGCTCATGAGGGACCCCAAGTCTTACAGACTTGATTGTGCCAACTAATGTCAGTGTCTTTTCCTTCAACAATTTTTCCGCCAGGGGAATCGACGTAAACCAGTTATCTGTAGTTACGTTGCAGTTTGTGTTACAGATTGGCTCTACAATCCTCAGAGTAACGTCTTCTGACGAGTTTGATAACTTGTACGGGCCTTCTGGTTGGTTCCCAGCGTAAACTTATAGATTGACAGTGTACATTGTTTTTGCACACACTAGAGCATATATCTTGATGCCGTATCTCGCGGGTTTTTTAGGCATACACATCCTAAATGGACACTTACCCCGAAATGCCACTAATTGCTCGTCAACAGTACAGTATTCACTTGGCGTGAAGAGACTCTGAAACTTTTGTTTTAGCAATTCAAAAAACTCTCTGATAGGGGCAAGACGGTTAATCTCTTTCCTTTGTAGTCGATCTCTGATGTCATCAAATCGTATATAGCGCATGAGAAAATGAAATCTTTTCTCACTCATGGCTAGATAACATGACTCTACACCAGACCCAAAAGAATTGTCCCAAATATGTTTAGTTTTTTTTCTATTACTTCCTAGAGTTCCAGTAAGTAGCAAGATGCCTAGAAAAGCTTTTATTTCATTTTCGTCAGTATTTCTGGCGTCTCTCTCCCTTTCAAATCTCTCTTTTACTAGGTCTATGTAAATGTTGGTTGAGGTGACAATTACTTTGATTACTGTGTCATCCATAAACAAACAAAAACAATCAATCTCACAAGTTTTGTTCTTGGCATCACCCCTAGGCCCTGGAGGTCTTACAACTATATTTTCTGCTCGAGTTCTTATATTTCTAGGCTGTCTAGGATTCTTTTTCCATTTCAAAATATTCTTATTTTTACCCCTTACCATATATAAATCCGCTATTGGAATGTCATCATCATCTTCACTATCACTTTCCATTAGTACTGAAACATCGGCAGTTTCCACAATCTGGCTGTCCATAACGTCCTCAGTGTCAGAGTCATGGTCCTCTACCTGCACATTATCATCCTCACCGTCATCACTATCATTGTTCACAAAATCATCTTCATCTGAAGACTCAGCCATCAACAGATCGTAAATAAACTCATCACGACTCATACGTTGACGCTTCGCCATGCTGGAACACCGTTAGGCGCGCGGGGTACACGTGTACCCCAAGACACTTTGAGCGAAAACAACACAACGATACTACCCCGACGGCGCTCTGTCGCACACTGACCTTGAAGCTCCAGAACCGGCTTGAAGGTACAGTGGCGCTGCGTGTTAGCGGACAGTGCAGGAAAAAGTTGCAACAAAAACAAAATGGTGTGGGATAGAACTGCACCCCGCGCGCCTACTGCAGGGTTAACAAACAAACAGATTGAAGAGGGGGGACAGACTTTTTTTATACACTGTATGTGTTTGAAAGAGAACCCAAGATTGCCACCTCTAAAGCTGACACCCTGATATTCTTGAATTTATGTATGGAGAAACATCAAAATATAATGAATTCAGGGGCGAACTGGGAAGAAAAAACGGCCCTGGCATTCTTCTGGCAATCAACCCCAGGCAGGAAAGAAGGGGGAACCCTTCCGGGAGGGGGGGTTGGAGGATATGGAATACCTCCCAGGGTGAAGGGGGCCCGGGGGACGACCCCTGGTAAAATTTGCAAAATGTGAAACCCAAAATCGTGTTTTAACACGTTGAGTGCCAAGTGGTGCATTTGCACCGCACCGAATCTCTAACCGGGGGCCGAGCGGTGCAGGTGCATTGTTGAACATAGCTTCCATGACGACGAGGCCTCTTATAAAAACACTATTTTCGGTATTGGCCACTTGGTAAGGTTCTAATAGTTATTTGGGTGACCTTGGTTTATGTTTCCAGCGCCCCATTCGTGAACACAGCGTTAACAAAATTGGCCGCAATACGCGCTGCTGTGTTTGTTGTGATTGGGAGCTGGTCTTTTCCCGGCATCCCATTCGTGAACACAGCATTTGCAAAATTGGGTGCATGGCGCAATGCTGTATTTGTTATGATTGAGAGCTAGAAATTTTCCAGCATCCCATTCGTGAACACGGTGTTTACCAAATTAGGCGCATGGCACTCTGCTGTATTTGTTATGATTGTGAGCTGGGTTATTGTTTATAAGCAGTGTGGTGTGTTTTTAACATTTTTAGCGTGCTGAATTTTCAATTTTATTTAGATTTCATCAAAAAAAATTATCTTCATTAGATTTCATCAATAAAAAATTTTATATAGTAGGAGGAATAGGCCTATATCTTATACCAGATTAGCATAGTGGCCAACCGGTGCAAATGCACCGCTGCATTGTGACGTCATAAATTGTCATAAAAACTAATTATGGTCAACTTTAAGATCATCTGCTGTAAATTATACAGTGAAAGGAATGTGCTATTACACTTTTTTAGGTTTGGCCCCTTGGTAGATTTAATTACCATAGCAGTGGCATTCAACGTGTTAAGTCTATTTGAACACCTAGAAATGCCTGAAAGTAGATAGTCTAGAAATGACAGATCACAAAGCCCGGGCTCAGGGCCGTGTGCCGATAGGGGCTGCAGAGGTTGGAAATAAAGATTTTTTTAATGAATATATGAGGCCATAATTAGGCTGCAAAACTTCGAGCAAAAAAAAGACCTGCCTTTTGAAACTGTTGGGGTCCTCAAGGAAGCCGCACAGTAATCTGGGCTTAGGGCCGTGGAGGCCGTAATTCTGGCACTGGTGCCTGGTGCTGCGGCCTCTCTTTCAAAGTAACTTTTATCGAACAATTCATTTCGAACCGGCCCTTTTCTTACCAAAAGAGGCCGGTCCTTCTGGCATTTGCCCGAATGCCCAAATGGCCGTTCCCCCCTGAATGAATTTTTATCAAAAGATTAGACATTATGATGCTTTTTGCTTCCAAATGATGTCCTTGGAGCTAAGAATCAAGCCTTTATAACATTTTTTTAACCCAGCAAAGCGGGTTCCCATCAGCTAGTATTTTTTAAAATATTTTTTACATAAGATCTCTTATAAAATACTTTATAGCAGTGTTTCCCAACCTTTTGGTGCTTGCGTACCACCTACCATATTTTCAATATTTTGGCGTACCATCGCAAGGACCCCTCCCCTTCCTCCCCCCACTACTGAGGGATCCCCTCCAAAACTGCCAATAGTTACCCTTCGGTGGTTTTCTTTTTGACAATAAAATTTATATTATTTTACCTGCCAATGTACATTTTTAGATCTTATTTTTATTATAAGGACATTTTGACAAATTATATGCTCCTCTCAGCTCTGCTCAATAATTTTATAGTCAATTTGGTGAAAACAAACGAATGAATTTTAATAAGAATTTCGTAATGTAAAAAATATCTAGTTATACGGGGGAAATAATCTCTGTCTGTTATTTGGAACTTTACATATTCCTCCTATTTTACATTGAAAAATTAACATAGATAAACAATTCAGATATTTAAATATGCTGAATTTTTACCAATGATCTTATATTCAAGCATATTACAAAAATAATTTGTAATAATTTATTTTTGGTAAAAAAAAAACAACCGACTTCAAACGCTCTAAAAAGTATGAAATAATTTTATTTTATAAGTCAAATTTCGTAATATCCAAGCTCACGTATTTCAAGTCGGCGCGGCTCTATCAATATATGAAACACTCAACTGTGAGTAGTGATTAAATATCTCAGTTTGATCTCAATTATAATAATTGCGGGATAAAATTTCAGTCGTCAACTCGAACAGTTTGATTTAAAATACAAATTTTACAGTATTGTAGACCCAAGACCCACAAGTAAATTCTCTAGTCTAAATTTAAAACTCTCCTCTCTTATTTATATGAAATTAACACACAATTTTTATTTTAATGTTACATTCAAGTACCGGTAAGCCATACAACAAATACATTCTTCAAATGTTATTAATACTTCGAGCTATTCTGCCAAGAAGATACATAACTAAGATGCAATATAGAGCCGCGCCGACTTGAAATACGTGAGCTTGGATATTACGAAATTTGACTTATAAAATAAAATTATTTCATACTTTTTAGAGCGTTTGAAGTCGGTTGTTTTTTTTTTACCAAAAATAAATTATTTCATACTTTTTAGTGGACGTTTTTGTCTTCTATGTTTGATTTTGATTTATTCAATAATAGTTGTAGGATACCATTAATACTCCACTCCAGTTCATTTCGCTGATGACTCAATCACTTAATAGATTTCTAAACTGTACTACTGTATTTGCTGAACTCATTTTTTGGACAGGTTAGAACAGTCTCTTGTACAGCGAAGTCTCAGGTAAATGACAATGTATATAGTACACATTATAATTTGTTATAGTCTCCACGTGTCCAGCTATTTATTACTTATGCGCTATGCATATGGCCACATGTTTGTAAACATCTCATTTTATAAGGGATTTTAAAAGCCTATACATGTGCTTTACAGATCAGTCCTATATGGGCCAAATACATTACTGGCAAATTCTCAGCTTAATAGGTTCGTAATTTTCACATTTGACGTGCATTCAAATCCATATTTACATTGTAAAACAATATTTAAATGTTCACAGCATTTCACTACTGTACTGTGAGCAAAAAATTATTTAAACAGTTAGTTGTTCTATATAACATAGATAAGCCACCAGACATTTAAAGATTTTGAGGGTGTAAAATTGTCTGACACCGAGTATGTTCCAGTTCTTCAACATTGGCCGTTTAAGAGATATTAATGTATAGTCAATTTTTTTGTTAGCTCGAAACAGCTGATCTTGATCCTGCTCAATGCAAAATATTTTCAGGTGTATTTTTTTTATTTTGTGTCTTTCGGCTGCATACAAACTCGCCAAGATTTTTGGGACAGTTTCTAATATACAAACTCGCCAACTTTTAATTAGGTGCAAAAACGAGGGTCAGGAATCCGGCCGGCCACATTCAAACTCGCCAACTTTTGACCGCCGGCAGGTACCTCTTTCCCTCCCCCGGCTCGGTGTCAATTGTTTGCCGGGAACCCTGCGTACACACCTCCACTACTGCACCTGCGTTCAAGCCTATATTCCTTAAGAATTAAACTTAACATTGCTATCTAAGAACGTCTGTATTTTATAGTAATGAAATTACCTGTAGTTCAAGCAATTCAAATACAAATTTTAGTCAAATTAATAATAATTAAATTAATACTAAGCATTTGGAACCATTTGGTTATTAAGGTTTTAAAGCTTCATGGTTATAAACGGTTAAAACCATATAAGAGAATTGTAAAGTACAGCATATTTACTATGAATTACCTCAACTCATTAAAAATTATAGATAGTATTAATTATTATAGGATATACCTTTAGTAATACAATATGCCTTGCATCCGTAATATCTTCGTTCGCAGGTCCATTTCATCGCATACTATAATGATTCATCTCTTTGTATGCAAAATGTACGTAAGACGTGCCATGGGGGGCGTATCTATGGGGAAAATGTGAAAATGAAATCCGCTAATTACATTGCTAGATTTGATTTGTATATTTATCAGATCATTTTAGCAACGTATGAGTGGATATGGAGTCTCGGCGCAAAACGAAAGTGAAGGTTACTGCTGCAAAATCAACAAAAATCGACGACTAGTCAACAAAAACTGTCGACCAGTTACAGTTTCATCGGCATCTTAACATGTGGTAATTCATAGTAAATATGCTGTACTTTGTGATTCTCTTATACGGTTTTAACCGTTTATAACCGTGACGTTCCAAATATTTAATATTAATTTAATTTTGATTGATATGACTGAAAGTTTTATTTGAATTGCTTGAACTTCTGGTAATTTCAATGCTATAAAATACAGTCGTTCATAGATAGCAACGTTAAGTTTAATTCTTAAGGAATATAGACTAGAATGCAGGTGCAGTAGTGGAGGTGTGTACGCAGGGTTCCCGGCAAACAATTGACACCGAGCCGGGGGAGGGGAAGAGGTACCTGCCCACGGTCAAAAGTTGGCGAGTTTGAATATGGCCGGCCGGATTCCTGACCCTAGTTTTTGCGCCTAATTAAAAGTTGGCGAGTTTGTATATTAGAAACAGTCCCAAAAATGTTGGCGAGTTTGAACGTACCCGTGTCTTTCTACGCCAGTGGCATTTTTTAACTGTATTTTAAGAACTGGAATAGATTGCCTCTGTGCTTAGCTCAATCTATTTATTAGTTTTTGCGCGTTTCTATCCTAAAGACAAAAACAGATATATCAGACAAAGTTTACTATTTAATGTATTTACGCTTTTCTTGCTTTACAAACTCACGACCACAACATTGCAATTTTGGGAGAATACTCAAAACAATTTTTAAAGCAGATAAACTAAACATTAAAAACCTTATCCCTTCAGCACAGCCTTGGAACATTTCTGAAATTCTGATACGCGGCGGTCATATTATGAATTATCTCACGTGCACAATTACAATCTTCTATTGAATTGATTGAACCCTCGAATTTGGCGACAGATTTTCTCGGACAGTTTACTGTAGAGGTTTTTATTACAAGATAACCATGTGCTTGGCACCTGGAAATTGGAAAATGAGTTAATTTAAGTACATTTGCAAAACTGTCCAGGGGCTCACTCATAAGATCGATCTAGTCTCGAATTACGATGCTTGCACGTTAGCACTATAAGTTGTCCAATAAGATATATAAAAATAATGTTTCGCATGTTTCAACCTGTGAAACACGAACTCACAATGACCAATGACTTGCAAAGCCTGTTGGGGATTTTTTCAGTGGAAACTGCAAGAGCGCTCACATATGACAAGTCACAAAAATTCCTCTTTGTACGACGATGACATTATTTTTTATGGCCATTTAAAATTAACTGGTGTGCTATAGAAGCAATCTATGAAGGGCTTAAGTTTTTTCACAAGATCCAAGTTTCCGATGTATTTCTGAGGTATTCCTAGGCCATACTAAAACGTTAAGATTTAGACTTGCTCTTCTTCATTCATGTTTTTTGGTTTACACTTTTTTTATTTAAGTAATAATAATCATAATGGAATTGACTGTGTTTGAATCTACATATAATTAATTCATAACCTAGAAGACAAACTGTTTTGACATTATATAGACATGAAGCAGCTGATCATTTGCTCTATAATTATAAATTTAATTTGAAGGATGTAACAGCTGTAATAAAATAAACCTGACTTATCCCTGTTCACCTTCGCTTTGTTTTGTAAACAACAAGTATTTGAAAATGTTGAATATTTGAGGTTTTTTGGACTTTTCTCCTAAATAAATATTTCAATGAAACAAAATGTTATATATGGGACCTACGGGAAACCATTCCGGTTATTTTGGTAGTAGAATCACGTTGATTGGTAAAAGTATCGCAGAGAAATCGGTGAACATCCCTAGAAAAAAAAAAAAAAAACATCTCCCAAGACGAATTGAGAACCTCCTCCTTTTGTTGGTGGGGGAAGTCGGTTAAAAAGAACTACTCTTAAAATAAAAGAGTAACAATAGTTCCTAAAATGTGGTACAAAATGGGAATGCTATGACCAAAACGGATACTGAAAAAGTTAATAAAGTTAAGGCATTAAGTGTGACTTTATACTGTTCGACGGGACAGTGTGCGTTCGTAAACCTAGCATTTTACTTTGTACTACTATTCTCTTGCGTACCACCTGAAAGGCCTTCGCGTACCACTGGTGGTACGCGAAGGTACCACCGGTTGAGAAACACTGCTTTATAGTAAAAATCGTACTATTTGGCTTTTTTAAAATTGCCAAAATTATCAGTAACTGAAAGATTTCATGGCTAGTCAATTTATCCTTTATCTTGTTTGATTGTTTTCCTGTAAATTTCTTAATATTTACCTACAATCATTTTAATCTAGCTTTTCAAATATAATTTCTTAAGAACTTACATTGGTTGTACTGTATTCATGGTCAAGAGTTTTTAAACATAATCAGACAAATATAAGCTGAAACAATATCATACATACAGTGTGTAAAAAAAGTCCGTCCCCCCTCCTTAATTTTTTTGTTTGTTAAGACAAACAATTAACCTTTGGGGAATTATACTAACTCAACCCAAATTATTTTTTGAAGTTACCAAAAATTTTGAGTGTCCCCAAAAAATGAGGGATTCTGGGGGAAACTCAAAATTTTCAAATGTAAACCCCTTTTGAGTGACCCCTCACTTTAAAGAGCTTTCAAAAAGTAGATGAATGGTGATAATTGGAGGTCTCTAACGTGTTTCTATCCAAATTGTCAAAATTTTGAGTACAACACATACTTGAAACCTAGCGCCTAGGACATTTGGAGTTTTAATTCACCGTTGGTGACGTAAAAATGAATGAGCTTGGGAAAAATGTTGTTAAATGAAAAACTAGTCTCTTTTGGTGGTATTTAAAATTTTGAGTGTCCCCCGAAAATCGGGGATTTTGGGAGCAACTCAAAATTTTCAAATGCAAACCCCTTTCGAGTGACCCCTCATTTTAAAGAGCTTTAAAAAAATAGGCGATTGGTGGAGGTTGGAGGTCGCTAACGTGTTTCTATCAAAATTGGCAGCCTGTCAAAGTTTCTAAGAGTCGTATTCAATACTTTGACAAGCTGCCAATTTTTGATAGAAACGGGTTAGCGACCTCCAACTTCCACCAATCACCTATTTTTTTAAAGCTCTTTAAAATGAGGGGTCCCTCGAAAGGGGTTGAAAATTGCATTTGAAAATTTTGAGTTGCCCCCAAAATTCCCCATTTTTGAGGGACATTCAAAATTTTAAATATCACCAAAAGAGACTAATTTTTCATTTAACAACATTTTTCCCAGGCTCGTTTCATTTTTACGTCACCAAAGGTGAATTAAAACTCCAAATGTCCTGACGCCAGGTTTCAAGGATGTGTTGTATTGAAAACTTTGACAAGCTGTCAATTTGGATAGAAACTTGATAGAGACCTCCAATTTTCACCATTCATCTACTTTCTGAAAGCTCTTTAAAATGAGTGGTCACTCAAAAGGGGTTTGCATTTGAAAATTTTGAGTTGCCCCCAAAATCCCCCATTTTTTGGGACACTCATAATTGTTGGTAGCATCAAAAAATAATTTGGGTTGAGGTAGTTTCATTCCCCAAAGGTTAATTGTTTGTCTTAACAAACCAAAAAATTAATGAGGGGGGGACGGACTTTTTTTACACACTGTAGAATTAATTAATTACTTATTATGTGTTTGCTTACCAGAGTTCGTGTGGTAACCAAACCAAGTTTTAATATTGCCAGTATAATTATCACCACTAGAAACATAGTAATCGAACACAAAGAGTGTGAACAACTAGAACAACAACGGATGACTGCACATTATCCCTAGATCGAAGCACCTGTGTAATATGGTGATAATTAAATATCTAGGGTATTGTATTACAACACTGAAATCATTTAATGCCTGGCTTTTTTGGTTATTTACTATGACAATGGTTTGTAAGGTTGACTCAGAATTTACCATCTGCAGGGTTCATTGCCGAAATGGAGGCGAGCATGTGGCGGACGGAACCTGGGACCAAAGTCCTGCTGGGGGCCCCGTAGAGTTGATCATGAGGATTGGATCATAATATTTAATTACTTTAAAATGTTCCTATTTTTGTTCATGGGTCTTAGGACCGTCCTCATAATTAGACCAGTCTGTAATTTGTAAACCAGGCAAAATTGTGGTTAGGATACCACGTTAAAATGTAGGTCCTTTAGCTGCCATTGGCTATTGGGCTATTAATTAACAGTCCTTTCTAAGAAAAATGTTGGCCTTAGTCAGTTACAAGACTACAAGATCACGCCACAATCATCCTTCACTCATCTGTCATTCATACTTGGCTACAAATACCTACCTGGGTTGGT
Source organism: Flexamia atlantica (assembly GCA_035578135.1). Classification (NCBI taxonomy): domain Eukaryota; kingdom Metazoa; phylum Arthropoda; class Insecta; order Hemiptera; family Cicadellidae; genus Flexamia; species Flexamia atlantica. The sequence continues at coordinate 35,336,808 of JAQJVK010000006.1, forward strand.
CGCCATTTCAAGAAAAGTATAAAGTATAAAGAATAAAGTATAAAGTATAAACTTTATGTAGAAAAAAGATAGTATCGCCCAGTTTCAGGAACAGATGCATGGCTGACGACGAGGTGGAAGAATGCAATCAGTCAGTTATACTGTCAATCAAAACCTAACTCAACTTATAATGATTTCAAACTGCTAGCCAGATAGACATAAACTAAACATTAGAAAATAGTTTTTATTATAATTCAAGAAATTCCACTTCAATTTTGCTGTTCAATATTTTTGGGAAAATTTATAAATTTACTAAAATTTCATTTTTTAAATAATTTAAGTTCAAAATTTAGGTATTTTAGGAGGTTTTTGTTTTTGTCTTTAAATTTTTGGCCGCTTTGCTGGTAAAATGCCAGGGGCCTCCTGGCAACTAGGGGCCTCCTGGCAACTAGGGGCCTGGGGCTAGTTGCCTCCTTTGCCCCCTTCTCGTGGTGGCCCTGAAGAGGGCTCAAATTCCCAAGGGCTCCTTGATTACCAATTCAACAGATGATAAAACCTTACGCTCGTTATTACCTCCCATTTTTGTTGTGTGCACATTTTACCAGGCAGCTGTTGAACCCTTAGTATTCCCACAGTAATAAGTCTAAGTTTCATTTAAAGATTTTTAAATATCTTGTTGAACTCTTTTGGAATGATGTTTTGAAGGGTCATAAATCTGAGCTAGGTTGACCTGCCAGTGGCGAGGGGTGGGGGAAACAGCCAATGCAGCCAGTATTGCCATCAATGCAATTGACGGCACTGTGCACAGCCGTGTTTGAGATGGTGCATTCACATTAACTGACTGATTAAAGCGAAGACCAAGTGAAAAATATTGAGTTTATAAATATACTTGGAGAAGGCAAGAAGTCAATGATAAAAGTTGACGATTAAGTATATTTCATCAAAGGAGGCCTTAAAATTGGAATGGGCTTCAGTGCAATAGCATCAATAATTAAATAGATTATACTGTAACAACAAAATTAATTAACATTAAATGAATAAATGTTTGGATATAATTTTAAAATACTGCCAGTAATAATCTATCTATATTTAAAGCCCCATCATAAATACGAAGTGGATACTATTTTTGTTCGCACCATTGAAATCAGCTAAAAAATAAAACGATTTAGTTTTCTGCATTGTTGGTCTACGTTTGGTCTACGTACTGAGGTATTTAAAGCGGTAAACGTAGCACATTGTCCCTATTTTATCCTTATAGGAAACAAACAAAAATCTATATCTCATTTATTTGTGAACAAGCTTAAAAAACTTGGTTTGTGGCTTAATCTAGGTAAGATATATTGTATAATATCCTTAAATCCCTGGTTTATTATATTTCTGTGGCAGAAAATCTTCATACTCCTCATTTCCTTTGTTATTCTTATGGGGAAAAATTATATCCCCCTTATTTCATAACATATCTTGATAGAACTTGGTATATGGCTTCTCCTAGCTCAGATCTACTTACTATTGATTTTAAACCATGCAATTTTAACATAACTATTACAGCAAACCTGCATATTCATTCCCCATGTTAATCTTGTGGAGATTACAAAATATGTAACATATCTTGCTATGTTGGATTGAAATATGTTTTTGCGCATTTAAAATTTGCTGAGGATGCAGGTCTGCTGCAACAGGGGTATTCTAGTGTTTTATTCATACAAAGCATTCAAACCAACATTTTCCCTATTACATATTATGTTGAATATTAGGGTGGGTCGAAAAAACAAAATTTTGGAATTTTTATTCGTAATAGGTCTCAAAAGTTGCATAGTGGCATATAGAATTTTGAAAAAAACTTTAAAAAATCAAATAGTATCTTCCGGTCACGCAATGACCTTGAAGTTTAACATTTAAAACTCCATAAGAGAATTAGTGAAAAATTGTAATTCGGTTTATGCTGGACATTGATAATCATACAAAAGACTTGCCATGAAAAATGAAAAGAGCTCTTTAAAACAGTTTGAAAATTGGTATAATTTGTGCAAATAGGCATCAGAATTATTGATTTAATTCAAGCCAAAAACTTGAAAAAATGTCTAAATAAAGGATTTTTAGAAAGCCATAGATCGATAATACTGTTGCCTATTTGGACACATTATATAATTTTTAAAAACGTTTTTAACAGCTCTTTTCATTTTTCAATGGCAAATCTTTTGTACGATTATCCATCCCCAGCATAAACCACATTCAGATTTTTTACTGATTCTCTTATGTAGTTTTACATGTTAAACTTCAAGGTTATTGTGCAACTGGAAGATCTTATATGATTTTTTTAAAGTTATTTTTCCAGTATTCTACATGCTATTACACAACTTTTGAGACCTGTCACGATTAAAAATTCCAAAATTTTGTTTTTTTGACCCACCCTATTGAATATTCTTCTCACATAAAAGAAATAAAATCCTTTGGAAATCTGTATTTAGTTTTGTCACAAATAAAATAAGCTTGAAAGTCTTTATATTTGTCTTGTACGGGGTGTAGTAATCTCCATGTAAATATGGATTAGGTATTATTACTTGCTTGTCAGAGATAAATTAAAAACCAAGATCCGTTCAAGACAAGGACTAATGAGAAATTATTCCGGCCAAGTGGAAAGAGATAAGAGAGAGTTCTAAAGTTGTTTGCAGACAAGTTTTGATTTGTCAAAGTTTCATAATATATTCAATAAACATTACATGCCTTTGTACTGTTCCAGCTTCACGAGCATAATATAATATAAGTCTTTATTGATACATACAGGTTTAAATCAACAAAACAACTATAATATAAAACCATGATGAAAGGAATCAAATTATAAGTCATCTGAAACGTTTCCATTTGTTAAGCTAACTACCATGATTGATTTTAACAAGTATAAATAATTTCTTTCTCAAAAATATTAAGAAAATATTTCACATCTACATGTTGTATAGTCACAGATGAAGAACCATACAGATTGGCAACCTAATGCACTTTTGCGTGCCCGTTTTTTTGCGCGGCGTCAAGTTTGTTAGGTCGTTTTGCCGCACTATTGCATTGGTATCAAAGTTATTAATGGCTATATTTGTTCTTTGGGACCTGAAGATTTGATACAGTATTGACGAAATTACACTTGATACCAATGCAATATGTGCGGCAAAATGACCTAACAAACTTGACGCCGCGCGAAAAAACGGGCACGCAAAAGTGTATTGGGTTGCCAATCTGTATAGTTCTTCATCTGTGGTATAGTTAATGTAAATTTCTATTTAAATTGGTTATCCATATAAATATCTTGTTATGAAAATATCTTACTATCATTCTTAATGTGGGCAAAGCCTCAGATAACTTATAGTTTCCCCTTAATCCAAAGCTCTTGAATTATTATGAAATATACTTTTAGGGAATTTCCCTTTAAGGTCTATTAGTTGCCATAGTTCTCATGGGTAAGACAAGCACAAGACTATGATAATTTTTTATTTTGGGGTTCCCAGAAGCAATAAAAAACATTCATTTGAATTTATATATATATATATGTAAATTTATCAATTATATATATGTCTTTTAACACAATAGCAGCCGCAAAAATGGCCCGATCTTAATGAAATTTAGTACATACATGTAAAGTGGTAATCACTTGAACAAGTTTGTAAACCAACACAGTCGGACCACAGGGAAGAGGGGTAAAGGGGGATAAACCCCTGTAAAAATGGAATTTTTGCGTATTTTGCATAGAAAAATGAAAATAATAAAATTTTGGTCCCTACCTTTGAATTCAACAAAAAAAACAAACAATTTAATACCTTAAATTATTTCTCTATGTTCATTAGTTAATGAGTTATTGATATTGAGTACATTGTCCCAATGTTATCCTTATGGGAAATAAATAAAATTCTGTATCTCGCTTATTTATCAACATGTCTTTATAAAATTTGTTTTTTTTGTGGCTTCATCTTGATGGGATCTAATGAACAATATTCTAAAATCTCATATTTACATGTTTGCAGCAGCAAACCTGCATACTTATTCCCCGTGTTATCCTTATTGGAAATAAAATACATCAGTAAAACCTCACTAACTCGACTATTTGTGGACCCAGAGACTGTTGAGTTTGGGGGTTGCCTAGTTATCCAGAACATTGGAATTTTCAATGGGTTTTAATATATGAACACTAAAAAAAATTTAGTTTCACATATGAATTTATTACTTACACAAGTATTTTTACATACTGAGTAAACAATCTTTGAAGAAATGTCAAATACTCAACAATTAATTAAAACTAAACATTCTGATTAATTAAAACTTAACATTCTGAAAAAAATGTTTACTTAATTGAATATTCTTTGTCAGCTGTTCAAGTGTTGAGTTATGGAGTGTCGAGTTAGTGATGTTTTACTGTATATCTTCCTTATTTCATAATATTTCTTGATAAAACAAGTCGTACACTTTTTAGATATTGCAATATAATATTTGCAAGATCAAATATTTTGAGCTTTTGTGTACTGAAACAAGTATTAGAAAAATATAAGTAATAACCGCCACCCTCTCTAGACAGTATTCGTCTTCTCGCTATTTTATTAAATATCTCATATTTACATAATGGCAGTAATATGAGCATCATCCATCTTTATTTCCTCACTGCTGAGTTATTCAATATTCCGCCAGCATTCATCGAACAGTGATGGATGCGCCCGACATTGCCACATCGCGCCCTCCAACCACCCTAACATCTTGTGTACCCCTGAAACAATCTTATTTGTTTGTAAGATGTGTCTACTCTTAACGAGAGATACTTTTGCAGATCAGTAACTTTAAATTTAATCCTGTCTACTGATCTCCCAAAAACTTTTAACTTGGAAAGAAAACCAATCTAATGAATGAGTATGGCAACCATCAACCTTGAATCTATGACATCTTTGTTATAATTCTATTAATTTTAACTTTTGTACCAATGATTATTTAATAGTAAATGGTGAAAAAATGTGAACAGTCACTAAAATCACAAAATAATTTCTTCTTTGAAATGGGGCATAAATAAGTATTTTTGAGATACCGAGATATTGAAAGTGGTAAACACAGTTCATTGACCCAATGTTAACCTTATAGGAAATAATTAAAATACCCTACTACTATTTTATTACTATTTCGCTTATTTCTCAACATATCTTAATAAAATGGTTTGTGGCTTTCTCTCAATGAGATCTAATGTATATTAGTCTAGAATCCCCGATATTTCCATTTTTGTGGCAGCAAACCTGCACATATCCTTCTCCATGTTATCCTTACAGGAAATAAAAATAATTCTATATCTTCCTTATTTCTTAACACATCTTGATAAAACTTGCATATGGCTTATTCTAGTTCAGATATACTAAATATTGAATTAAAACAATGTTCAAAACAACAAAGCCAATGTATTGGCTCTGAATGATGTAAATGCATGTTGTAACGCTTTTTTAGATACTTTTAGCGTGCTTGAATTTGCTTCTCTCAAAAATAAAAACTTGTAATTCATGCTTTAAACTCTTAAAGCCCTGGATAACAAGGGATTTAATTTATGGTATTAGAGTTCGAGACAAGATGAGTAAAATGGTGAAAAACAGCCTTTCAATTATCAATTAAGAGTAAATTTCCAGAACTTTAGAAATGATTTAAATAACAAAATCAAAAATACGAAAATAGCTTATTTCAAAGAAAAATTTTAAACAGTGCTGGGGATCCGAAAAAGTTTTGGCAAACAATAAAGGAAATTAGTGGTGTTAAAAAAACAAAGAGTAGCTTTCCGCTCAAACAGTTTATTAAAAGACATAAGACATAAGATCTTTATTTCCGTACAATATTCATTGAATACATTGGATTCGTCACATGAACTTTACAAAACAAAATAGGCCTATAGGTAAGTCCTCTTCACTGAAAGTCTTTTTCAGTCCAATTTCCATTCAAAAATTCCTGAACAGAATAAAATGCATTTCTAAGCAAGAAACTGGTTACAGAGGTCTTAAAATGCCTTATATCTAAAAGTCGAATACAAAGGGCACCTTATTAAAATGTCGTGTACCAATTACAGATGGCTTTTTCAGAGTTTTACTTAATCTAACAAAAGGAGTTTGTACATCATGTTTAATTCTGGTATTATGACTGTGTTTATCAAAATTATACAGTAAATTACTTTGGGTTTTCATGAAGAAGAAGTTTTACAAAATAAATACAGAATATAAAGTTGAAATCTTAAAGAGAACAAACCAGGGTCTACAGTGTGCTTTGAAATCTACTCCAGCTATTATTCGGACTGCTTTTTTTTGCATGATAAAAATATTTTTGAAGATGAGGCACTGCCCCAAACAATCAAACCATAGGACATTTTACTGTGAAATAAGCCAAAATAGGCTATTCTAACAACATCTTGCGAGACGACCCCATAGAGACGCCTTAAAGCAAATAGATCAGAAGCCAATTTTTTACTTAGTTTCAAGGAATGATCTGCCCAGGAAAGGGTGGGATCAAGCCAAACTCCTAGGAATTTGGTAGATTTACCACTTCCTCCTCAGTCAGATCCCTCAGGCCAAAAAACATAGTGGTTGTTTTTTTCCTGTTTAAAATTAATTCATCGGCATCCAGCCAACCACTAACATTATCTAAATTTTCCTGGATGTCAATTTCAGCCAATTGTTTAATTTTATTTCTCGCAATCAATGTAGTGACGTCCGCGTACATAAATATACTGGACTAGGAGATATACCCGCGGCTTCGTTATATGTTTGCTTCAATTATACGTTTTTTGTAAAGTGCAATTTTTACAAATTTCCAAATAGACTGAAGATTTCAATAATTTATCCCGAACTATACGTTTTTTAAGCGCTTAATTACGAACTTAAGGTTGCATTCTCCATCCCAGATTGACATGAGAAGATGAAACGTTTCCTCGATGAAATTTTCTTTTTCCCTCAAATGGTATGAATTGGCTACCATGTGCTAACACATTCTAATTTTTCAGTTTAGCCTTAAGAATACTGACATTTCCTAGTCCATTATTATTTAACCTATAAAATTGGGTTTCTAATAGTTTGAATAAAAAGTATCCACTACAGGGGTTTGAACTTTCATTGCACTGGCTCTAAACACCTGTCGGCCAATCTGACATAAAAGAGTAAGAGACATGAAATACAGTATAACAGATGTAAATCCCGCAAATTTAAATACAGCAAAGGGCGGAATCTATAGACCTAACATCTGAATTTAGTATTTTTCTTGATATACCGAAAACTGAAAGAAAAAGTATAAAATTAATGGCCCAAAAATGAGGAAACATAATTCCCCTTTTTCAATCGTATTGGAGATTGGACTACTCATTTAGCAGTTCGAGGCAAAAATTGACGGTAGAAATAATATATTTGTTTGAACTTTGCCTAAATCGCTCTCGACCAGCATGTATGTAGAATTGGCTAAATTTTGAAAATTTGTAATTTTTTTTTGCTAAAAATGTAAATTTTAGAGAAAACCCTCCTAAAATTTTAAATTCAGAAAAACCCCGATACTATAAAAATAACAGAATGATATGTCCATGCAGAGTATCAAGATTCTGGTTCGATTACGTTGGGTAATCCATAAAACGCGAGTATAGCCTACGTATTTGGAAACCCACAATTATTATATAATATAAAAAAAACCGTAATAGTTTTGTAAAGTTTATTCTTTCACTCGTAGTAAATGGAATTTATATTTTTTATCTCTTTAAAATATTCTAGAGACCTTCTATTGATATTTTGAATTCATAGCTCTAAAAACTGAAAAGACCGCCATTTCGAATTTTTGAATTTACCTTATTTTAGCCTTTCCACGGAAAACATTTAAAAATCCTTCATTAGTATGCATCTACAGACTATATAAAATATTTGAGCTCAAATTCATGGCCCAAACCCTACATTGTATTGGAAAATAAGCTTTGAAAACTAAAAATGCCGCCATTTTGAAGTTTATAATATACCCTATTTTAGCCTTTCGAGAATATATTTTAAAATCAGTTCTTATATAGTACGCATCTAGAGCCTATAATGATTCATTGTGCCAAGTTTCATGGCCCGAAGCCTTATGGTTGTTGAGAAACTGTGATCAGTGAGTCAGTCAGTCAGTCAGTCAACCGTTTTGGCTTTTATATATATAGATGACATAAATATACAGGATGACACATTTATTTCTAAATCGTTAATTAATACTAAAAAAAGCAGGGGCCCAATAACTGAGCCCTGCGGTACTCCTTGTGTAAGCTCCAGCGTCCCCAAAGACTTTCCATTAACAACAACATATTTGGATCTACAACTTAAGTAACTTTAAAAAAAAGACAATTCTTTGCCCCTTACATCATAGTAACTTAACATGTCCAGCAAGTACTCATGGTTTACTCTATCAAAAGCCTTGCTGAGGTCGCAAAATGCAGCCCCAACAAGCTCCTTTGATTCAAAAGCATCTAAAATTTCTTCAACCAAATCCAATAAGGCAGTTGTTGTTGAGACACCTTCTCAGTAACCATACTGCTTATTACTTAAAATGAAAAAAACATTAAGTGTACATATTAAAATGATTCATAAGCTGTTTCCCTACAACTAACTCTAAAACTTTGGAGAATACAGGTACAACAGCAATAGGACGGAAATTATTAACATCAAGCTTGGACCCTTTATTTTTAAAAACTGGGTGGACTTTACTAACTTTCAAGCTGTTTGGGAAAGTTTCTTCAGCCAAACATTGATTTATCAAAATTACTAGAGCATCGACATAACATGTTACTGTTTCCTTGATCAAAGTATTTGAAAACCCAAAATGATCTTTGTTTGTTTTGCAAGACAGTGAAGACACAATTTTAAATACATCACAAACATTTACAAATTCAAAATTAAAACAATTAAAACAATCAGCAACAAAATCATGATTATTTAATAAAACCAGGGGCCTATGCCCTGCTAAGTGCTTGTTTGATTCACATTAGTTGTAAGAGAATTACCATTATCCGGCCTATTATTGTCAACTACATCTAATCCTCCATTGCAAACAATATTATTCTTCACAAAAAAATCATTAAAATGATCAGGTGAAATATTTATCTCATTTTTATTTACACTAGGATATCGGCCGGATATTGGCGGCGGTGCGGTAGCGTCGGTGGCAAATTCTTTTAATGAATATTTTGCTGAAGTAGGAGAGAAGTTGGCAAGGGATTTGCCACCGCCGCTGGTGGACGACTCCGCGTTTGGAGCCATGCATGACTTCCGCTTGGAGCCGGTCGACGACAGCCAGGTGATCAGGAGTGTGCAGGGAGATGCACGGCGGCTCGGCTCCCGGGGTGGATAATTTCCCAACCTCAGTACTTAAAATTAACATTATTATTAACCTTCTTCCTCCTATTAAGCACATAGTAAATCTAAGTCTTGTTACTGGTATTTTTCCCGAAAAGTTAAAAATATCTAAGTAATTCCACTGTTCAAGTCAGGACCTATCAATGTTAAAAGCAACTATAGACCAATTTCTTTGTTGAGTGTTATATCTAAAATTCTGGAGAAATGTGTAAAAATTCAGCTACAGACCTTTTTGGAAAATAATAATATTCTGTCAGAAAAACAGTATGGGTTTAGGCAAGGTAAAAGTACGGCAGATCCATTATTTCTTATTAACAAATGCATTGTAGAGTCAATTAATAAAAACTATAAAGTGCTTATGGTCTTTGTAGATTTAGCAAAAGCCTTTGACTCAATTGATAGAAAAATCCTTTTTTTAAAACTAGAGTGTGTGGGAGTGCGGGGCGTAGCGCTGAGTTGGTTTAAAAGTTATCTTTCTGATTGAAGGCAGGTGGTTTCTATTAATGGAATGATCAGTGATGTTTCTAATGTCAATTATGGTGTTGTTCAGGGAAGTACCCTTGGCCCTATTCTTTTTCTTATATACTTAAATAATTTAAACTTGGTATTTCCGGTAAATTCTTTCTTTTTGCAGATGACACAGCAATTATGTTTAAAGCTTCAACCTGGCAAAGTTAATTTCAAACTGCATCTGCTGAAATGTCTGTTGTTAAGAGATGGTTTGATGAAAATGGTTTAACGATGAATGTTTCGAAAACAAAATGTATGCCCATGGCGCTGCGCCCTGCAAGCGAGTCGCCCGCTGACCTCAGGCTGGTGTTGCATACTGCAGTGCCATTGCCCGCCACCGCCTGTCAATGTTCAGAAGTAGAAAGGGTTGACCATTATAAATATCTTGGGGTTATATTGGATTCAAAATTTAAATGGGAATATCAAATTAATTATTTAAAATCAAAACTTAAAAAACTGATTTTTGTTTTTCATCAATTAAGGGTATTACTGAGTGATCAGGAAATTCGTACTATTTATTATGCTTACGTTCAATCTCTTTTGCAATATGGTATAGTAGTTTGGGGCGGAGCTGGAATAACGCTTATAAATTCACTATCCGTTGTTCAAAAGTCAATAATTAAATCTGCTTTTAATAAACATAGACGCTTTCCAACAACCCAGCTGTTTTCAGAGACAAAACTATTTTCAGTTAGACAATTATACATTAAAAACATTGTTGATTTACACTTATACTCATAAAGAAATGGTCATTACTCTTGTGGTACACAGTTATAGAACGCGAAACTCTGTTAATGTTGGTTCACAGATGCCTAGGGCAGTAAGATCTATTTGTCATTCCAACTCATATTTTATAGCGAATTTTATCTATAGAAACATTCCAACGGATATTAGAAATCTCCAGGCTCCTCTTAAAGTTTTTAAAAAAGTCGTCGACTGACTGTTCGAGGTCGGCTCTGAGCATGCTGAGGTCCTCATCCATTCAGAGTACTACAATTACTAAAACATAATAGGCCTACTGTACTGACTAAATGACTAAACTTGACCGTCACTCACTGGCATCAATTCAGAACCACTTGTTGCATCGAATTATTAATAGTTTTTTTCTTTTTTCTTCCTCTTTTTGTTGTTTTTAGAGAGCAAAGTGTGCCTTTACCAATTGCAAATTTTTGTGTATTTTGTTTGTAGCTGTTTGAGTTTTTTTTCTCTTTCTGTTATAAGGTTTATGTTGTATTTCCATATCAGTCATTAATAATGTACACACTTTCACTTTTAGTTAAGAACTCGTTATCACGCACAGACCTTCAGGCCCATGTGAGAACTTTTTTCCCGTTCAAAATCTTTGTTATATCATGTAAAAAAATATTTTGGAAATAAATATGATTCTATTCTATTCTATTCTAAAACCACCCAATTTTAACATACCTGTTGCAGCAAACCTGCATACCCATCCCCACATTATTCTAAGGAGCTTGCAAAAACGTGTCAAATCTCGCTATGTTCTTTTGCATTTTAAATTCTCTGAGTATGCAGGTCTGCTGTAATGGTGGTATTTATTTTCTATGGGCCTTGCCGTTCGTAAACCGTGGCCATACACCTTTATCGTGGCCATAAAGCGTAAAAGGTAAAGATTTTATTTGGTTTACCTTAGTTAATTGTTGTTAGTTAGAATGAATACATGCAATATTAGTTTTAATATTGCATGTTTTCATTCTCACGATCTATTAAATATTCCTTTGCCGTTACATTGGAATTTTATTATTTTGTTGTCATATATATTTAATCAAGGAAAAAACCTCTCAAAAGCGCGAGGCCCTGGACGGCTGCCCCTGTCGCCCTGCCCTAAGGCTGGTATTGAGAGCCACTGGGAATAGTCGTTGTTTTTTCAACTTTTTACTTTGATTTCTTGTCACATATCTTAAAGTTTTTGTATACCACCAGTGATACACAGAACCAGTAGTTGAGAAACACAGGTCATACTGATTTCTCAATTTTAATGCTTTGATGTGTTCAGGGCTGCCGAGAGGCCATTTTGGCCAAGACTAGAACTTGAGGCCTGGATCGAATCCTTATGGGGCCTGGGAAAGGCGGGATTCTTTTTTTAGGTTGGGAGTTTTAGGCCTTGAACGACATATACAATTTTATATCAACTTATAAGAAATTCAATTATACAGTAAAAAAGTAGAATTTTTCACTTACACGCAGATGACCTTAAATAGAAATCTTAGTGCAGTAAAACACCCCATGCTTTTTGGATGTAATGTAGTGTTTGTGACTGACTATACTCTATGAGCATAGTTCTTTTTTCATCACAATATCTTTTATGAAGCCCGTTTATGAAGCCTTCATGAGGTATTCCGTTTTATACCTCAACAGTTTGTTTGGTAGCATTAACAATTCAAAGATACACAATCTCCAACTCGTCTTGATGGAACTACAAAAAGAAAAACATACTTAAGTTCAATTAATGGTTAGTTTGTTAAAGGCTGTAAAAAAACTGTTTTTCCTGATCGCGGGCGTGGTGTAAATGACAAATTACGTGAACACACTGAATTGACACTCCCGGAGAGAACAGTTAAGCACATTAACCAATGTAGAAAATTGCGGACATATTGTGGTTTTGTGAATTACACAAACAGTTGAAAAATAAAATCCTGTATATTTACCAACAACAGGTATAAATAACAGGAGTAAATGCCGAAGACACCAATAACGGGTACCGATCACCAATTGAGCTGAGAGAAAGATTAATATCCAACTTATTTTGTCATGCAAATGGTTTAAAAAAATATCTTATGGGCCTTGTTCAAATTTTTCTGAATCCGAATACAAGGAAAATTTGCCTCTCAATTAGCCTGAGTTTCTGAAGTTCCTTTAATGTTCTTATGCCTTTAGCTAGACTGCCTGTAAAAATGCTAGTTTACAATTCTCACTTTCATAAACTCACCGGGCGGAGGGGGGGAGGGGGGTAACCTTCCTCTAGCCCTCTAGTCCCCTGGTCTTGTGGCTCTGGGCAGGACCGGCGACATGGTGGGACCGGGGGACAAATGCACCGGAGCCCGAACTCACAGGGGGCCCGGGACCATACAAGATTAGTAAAAACAAGGTTGCCAGGGGGCCCGGACTTCTCAATTGCATAGGGGCCCGAAACTCCTGTGGCCGGTCCTGGCTCTTGGGGCCCTCAATGTTTATAGACTTGGGGCCCGGCTTGGCTCTCGGCGGCCTTGGATATGTTGATATTACAAATGAGACAGAAAAGCTAATAAATAATATCAGTTGTCTACCAACTTACGATAGACCTCAGTTTTTATATGATAAAAAATTATGGGAATCTGCAACTGGAGAAGGTGTTATGGAATAACTTTAAATTCTACTTTAATAAAAAGAATTTAAACTTTTTCTCAGAAATAACTTACATTTACTTGAACACAACATAGCTTCATAATTCCATTTCAAAGTTAAGAATAAAGTAGTAAATAAAAAAATTACAGTATTAATAATACTAACAAACTTTTACGTCACTGTGAAAAATCCTTTCAAATAGCACATTTATTGGATCTTAAAATAAAAAAAATAAATTATCGTTATACAAATTTACAATAGTATATTTCACTACTAGTCACAAAAGTAGCCTATTTCGGGGCAAGATAGTGTTTTACTTGCGAGGCGTAAGCCGAGTATGTAAAACACTATCGAGCCCTGAAACGGGACTTTTGTGACGAGTTGTGAACAATATTTTTCATCACGATACAAATAAGTAACCAAACTTATAAAAAAAATCCAACATTTCATAATTCAGTAATTTTTCTATTGGCAAACACAATACGGCTGAACTGGCTATTTTAGTTTAGTGTCAGCTGGTGTAACTGTCAAAAAAGGAAAACGTTTGTTTGGGTATGGCAAAATTTTGTTTTGGCATGGAAATAGTTTGTTTGGGTACAGAAATGCAATGTTTGGGTACCGAAAAAGCAGCTGATCATTATTTGTTTTGATGTAAGGAAATTGAGAGTTTTCGTAGATCTCAGCTGTACGGTAACGGGCAATTTTTGTATACAGAGTGATGAAAACTAACTTTTAAGTTTTTGTATGGAAACAGAATTATAATTCGTTCATATACTTAGCCACAGATGAAGAACTATACAGATTGGCAACCTAATACGCTTTTGCGTGCCCGTTTTTTCGCGCGGCGTCAAGTTTGTTAGGTAGTTTTGCCGCACATATTGCATTGGCATCAAAGTTATTAATGGCTCTATTTGTTCTTTGGGACCTGAAGATTTGATATTGACGAAATTATACTTGATACCAATGCAATATGTGCGGCAAAACGACCTAACAAACTTGGCGCCGCGCGAAAAAACGGGCACGCAAAAGTGCATTGGGTTGCCAATCTGTATAGTTCTTCATCTGTGACTTAGCTAATATTTTTTACCGTTTTGATATAAAACATCATTACAGAACCCAGTTTTATACCTTGACAATAATGCGCTATTTTTTTGTTCTCAATAAAAACTTTATCTTAAATCTGGGAGGCTGCCTTAAAATACATGCCATGTGCCGAGTAAGAAAGTAAACTTATATGAAAACCACTTGATGTGATCAGCGGTGAGCCTCTTAACCAACAGCAGGTAGGGACAAACACGACTGTCTGATGGAAACCAAACATTTGCGTCTGAACCGCAGCATTGTGGCATTAAGTTCGGCATTAGCAATAACCACCTATGCTTGCTTCGAAGCTTGATAACTCAGATCAACATTTATTTTGTTTTATTCCTGAAAATTCACTTCTAATTTAAAATCAAATCAAAGTTTAAACGTATTTTAATATTTCATGCTCTTTATCACTGCTACAGTTTGGGCAATTTCTAAGAATTTTTTTATAAACTAAAGAGCTACATATTTTTAAAATTTAAAAATAATTTAAACCTACAAATTAGTTTAGTTAGTAATATTTTATTTCAAGATGTAGAATTATATTAATTAAAATATCAGTAGATGAAAATAACTATTTATGTTTTAAGAGCGTAAAGTAGGTCTTTCTCCCTTGAGCTAAACAAATACCGTGCGACACGTAGCGGAGTGCGGTATTTTTAGCGAAAGTGAGAAAGACGCTTTACTCGTGAAATACATACTAAATTTTTCCTACATCTGCAGTTTTAATTGATAAATACAATCACAGTTACTCACGTCCATTGTATCTGAAGGCGCCATTATCATTGCATAAACTCTTCATATTTCTTTTCGTAAAGGTTTCTAGATTTACGAGGTAATAAGTTTCATGAAACTTCTTTCACTAATTTATTAATATCAGGTGGAGTAAGAATAAGTCTGAATTCGTCATTACTTATTGCATCCATTGTAGCTGAATGTGCCAGTTTGAGCTTCCAGTCGGAAACGGAAAGGAGCGCTGTTGCACGTCACTTAACAATGCAATATCAGCTGGCGAGCGTGAAAGTAATCACGTGGCGAGCGCAAGACATTTGCGCTCGCTCCAAAGACTTTCAAAGGCTTAATCGCTCGCTCCAAAGACTTTCAAAGGCTTAATCGCTCGCTCCTCAGTAAACAGCTGTTTTACGATTGGTTTTCGTTGCGTAAACTGATACTTTACGCGCGGTTGTAAGAAAATTAATGTTTTATACACGTATTAAAAATGTTTGTAAAAAACTTCAAACAATCTCTACCCTGAGGAAATAAAAGCATTTTGTTCAGAACATGTACTTCTGTCTGCCCACAACTTCTTCTCCTTATCTCATCTAAGATATGTGATTCCCGGCTGGGGGTTGGTTTATAAAACAAAAACAAACTTCAATCTGCAAAAATCTGCTCTACATGAAAGAAATATTAGTCCAGTTAAGATAGGTAAAAATTAGTATAAAAAGGGAAAATGCAAGCAATAATGTTTTGCTGTAAAGTGTGCACCAAGACATCCAGTCAAAACCCAAGTTTCCTAATTTAAGGCAAATGAGCTAACTCCAACATCTTGAAAAGTGTAGATTTACATGTTACTGCTTGCCATGTTTGATTTACATATTTCAATACAAAATCCTCACAAGTATTCCAATCTTGATTGAATGTGGTAGGAATGTGTATTTTTTGTCCTTTTTCTAGTTCCAAAGTAAAAATAACTTTCCCGTAATTTTTATTATTTTATTTTATTCCAATTTTTATGTGAAAAAGGAAGATTTTTGAGGATTACATACGGTTTTTTGGCTTTTTCAATGTCCATATATGTAACTAGCTGATCAACACGGTTTCACCCGTGGAAAAACATAAAAACTTCCTCTGTCTCTTTTTGGGATTTAATTTGTCATACTTTTTAAGGTTGCCATAACAACCTTATATCCTTCCCTATAATTTAACATTAAAACTTTGAAGTACCATAGGGCGGAACCCTTTGGGAATTTTGTAAAACCGTTTCTTAGTGTGCATCTAAGACCCAAGGAGAGCACATGTGCCAAATTTCAACTCTTTAGGTCTTTTAGTTTTGGAGATTTGCTGTCCGTTAGAAAACCCCTTCTCCTTTATATATATAGAAGATAGCAATATGTGGAACTAAGTAATAAAAAATAAAAAAAACATGTCCTCCACCTCTATACAAGGGTAAAAATTAGCAAAACAGGTGTCCACTGCAATCCCTGTTAAACGTACAAATGTCGTCACCTTCCACCCAAGCTGGTCATCGTTTAATTGGTGGGCCCTCCCGCCAACTTTACCACCCATTTGCAAGCCTAATAGGGATTGCGTTTGGTGGGAAATCGAACCCTTGCACCTCTGAACGACTTCAACGCTATACTCATCAGTATAGCGCGTTAACCGTCTCAGCCATCGGTGCCACCGTCGGCCAGGAGAACAATTGGCGCATAAATCCTACAGTCAACCCTAGCAGCAAACCAGAGAATTACAAGGCCTTGCCATCACTAACAGCACCCGGAGGTCATAGAAATCCTTTCACGAAACTGTTCCGTCAAAGTAAGCCAATGGGTTAAAATTGAATTGATTGAATAAAGTCCAAGAATGTGTTTCCATGGGTGAAACCCAGTTGATCAGCTGGTACTTAATTAAAGATAAATTAAAGGCAACGACTCTATTTGGGATTCAGTTTAATAATTAGGCAAAAAGTCATCCTGGGTTCACTAGGGCTGAACTTTTTTCTTGAATGTTTGAAGTAAAGTCTCTAAAAACACGAGCAAGAGACGTGCTGTGCTCCTGAGCCAACTCGATGATCAACGACGTCAGTGGTCGTGTTAACAAAGTTTCCAAGTCTTTGTGGACAGTGAAGTCAGAATGGCGGAAATGTTTCACTGTCTCTATCCTTCTCTGTGGACGATGAGCCAATTGCTGAGCCAGCCACTCTACGTCCTGTAAAAATATATTTTTTAGTTGAGGCTAACATCAACCGATGTAATATGAAATTCTCTGATCCAATCCTTCTCTATGCGCTACTACTGATGACCAAGAAAATATCGTCCAGTCAGAAAGATGTAATTTCTGTGGAGAATAAAGCGATAACTGGTTGTAAGGTGTTCAAATTAAAGGGAGTCTACCGTGATATGATTTTCTTTAATGTGTAATGATTTCATCTATATAATTCTCAAATTACCAGAACCTTTGAGAAAATCAAAAGTCCAAGAAGATCAACCCCACACTTAAATAAAAGGTCTCGGTGAAAACTACTGTGAGGAAAAATATTTATTTTGTTATAAAAGTTTTTCTACAAAAATGAAAAAAATATTAAAAAAGAGCAAAAAGGGCTTAACAGCTGATGAATTTGTTCCATTTTACAAAATTAAATATTTACTTAATAGCTGCTGAGAACAATAGTTTCTTTAAAACTTTATAGAGATGCAGTTTGATATTATTAAAACCACAGGTGAAGCACAAAATGTTTCTTTCTTTTTCTTTCATCTCTGTTAAAACCTATAATTTGGGTCATTCAATCGTTTTATTCAATCATTAAATCAGGTTACAGTGTTGGCAATGGGAAGACAACAAAATGTAATGTAAGCAAATGTATATAAGTGTCAATTTTGCAGTCAAGTTTTTTATTGCAGAAAAGAGTGAAAACCACAGTGAAAACAAACCTAAATAAATTTATGAGGTTATACCTAACTAATCTTGACAACTGAATGTCACTAGTAAAATACCCAATCACATAATGAAAATTCCAAGCATATCCTAAAGAAATGGTTGAAATTATTATCAGTAATTTAAGTTACATACCTTGGATGTGGCCACCTCATCCATTTCACTGTAGACAAAGTAGGTAGGAAGCATAATATTCTTTAGATTATACTTAGGGGGCTGTAAAGACTGGTACTCCCACTGGTTCCGAACAAAACCGTAGTCAAACTTTTGGAACCGCCCTACAGAGATTGAAATATAACTTAATACACTATGTTAAATACAGTTAAAAATGAGTAAATTTTTCAGGTTGATATATTTTTTGTGGTTGCATTACAGACTCAGTGTGTTATGAAGCACATGTTTCTAAATAGTGGCCAGAGGAAAACCACTGAGTTTTTACAATATTTTTGTTATTTTATTTTTTTTTTATTCAAAGAGTAGGTATAAAATAATTTATGAAACCTTTATCATAACAACTAGCTTTACAGATATTGCAAAGCCACCTCTAAGAAGAAGGTTCCAGCGAAAAATGGTTCTGTCACACCGTAAGGTTTGAATAAGGTTCTTTCTTAGGGCTCCATTTTGTTTATATTTTTATTCATTGATTTTTTAGTTTACAACTAACAAAATTTTAGCGTAAGAATTTTAAAGTTGATTAAACATATACAACCTGTGTTTTTAAGTTAAGTTAAAAATTATATACATTTTAAGATCAAAGTTATTAAAAAAATTATCTTCGTAATTTATTTTTTATGGTTAGAAGTTTTATGAAGTTTTAAAGTTTCAATCTTCTAGCTCTTGAAAACGAAATCAACTGAATGTGAGGATAGATTTTTCTGCATTACCAACCCTTGCAAGCGACATTGCCATATTGAAGGATGTGTCCTTATTACTCGAGATGGCTATGGACATTGTCAATATTTAACAATAAATTTATCTACTAAAAAGTTTACATCATTCAAAATATATATTTTACTAAATTAAAATTAATGAATATTGTATGAGATGGTGATAATACTATAATTTGGTATAACTTTTGTTACCTGCCTCAGCAATCTGAACAAAGTGAAGTAGTACTTTGGTTGATATCCCGGCTGGTGAATAAGGAATGAGTTTAAAAACAGAATTCTAAAAAGAAAAAACAATTAACATTTAGTCTTATCAACTGTTAATTTATGACACAGTAGGTAATTGTTTGACTCACTAATATCCTCGGATAGTTGTTCATTGCACTAAAACCAAAAATATTATATAACATTGTCCAATGTATCTCCTTTCCTAGGTTTTTGGTATACAGATGTGTATTTTGATTAGGATTTTTGCAGACATTTGCCATCACTGATTAGTAAAAAACTAGTTTCATGACGTTTCGGGATCTGGAATCTGATCCTGTCTTCAGGTGGAGCAAAACCTAGAACATAACAAGATTAGTAACACATAACCAGTATCAGCTCTAGTGATGGGCGATTGCGAGATGTTCCAGTTTTCGAATGGTTGGGTGTTTCGAATGAATTTCATTTTTGAAAAGTTCCGTTTCGAGTGCTTCCGATAATGCATTCGAATGAATTCATTTGAAATAATCCATTCGTTTTGCGAACGCTGCTTTTAAGTTAATAAAATCTGTTTATTCTGTTCCATGATGGGAGAGAATAAACAGATTTTCACTTCCAAACTTATCACATTACTTCCATCACATTATTTTACGGCAATATTTTTATTTGTAAACTTTGACATTAGTATATTTGTGCAGTAAATGTATGTATATTTAAGAGATATGCATTAATTGTGTTGGTTTCTCATAACGATGTATACAAAATTAAATACTTATTGTCTTTGGCCATTTCAAATGCAGAATAGCTATTCGAAAACATTTCGAATGGATAAAACAATCGAAACGTTTTGAATGGTACATCTCGCAATCGCCCATCACTACTCAGCTCAGCTCTGATTGGGTGTGGACGTGCTCTCTCCTGTCTGGTGATCCTTGACACTAATAATAATGACTCCTGTGATTTCTGTGTTATTGTGTGTTATTGTTTTTCTTTTCAGCATAGTGTTCTTTGTGTATACTTTTACAGATCTCTGTTTTAGCTGTGTTTTTGTCCAGGTTTTCCTGGTTATGTGTTACTAATCTTGTTATGTTCTAGATTTTGTTCCACCTGAAGACGGGATCAGATTCCAGATCCCGAAACGTCGTGAAACTTGTTTTTTACTAATCAGTGATGGCAAATGTCCGCAAAAATCCTAATCAAAATATAAAATCACCATCACCAACAATGATGAATTTAAGTTTCATGCTGTCACTGAAGAGACTGTTAAAAAAGTAATGAATAGTATCAAGTCAAAAGCCATAGGCAGTGATGAAATTTCAATCGATATGGTCAAATCTGTAAGTCCTTATGCAATCGAAGCCATTACACACCTCATAAATGAATCACTGAGTAGAGGAATTTTCCCACGAACGTGGAAGGAAAGCATTGTTAAACCTCTAGCTAAAGTAGCTTCGCCAACTACAGTAGACGAGCTGAGGCCAATATCTATTCTTCCAGCCATATCTAAAGTTATTGAGAAAATAGTAATTTTACAAATCACTGAATTTATTAGAGAAAAAGAATTGTTACCCAAACTGCAATCAGGCTTCAGAAAGAACCACAGCACATGCACTGCATTGACTAACATTTTTAGTGACATGATTGATGCCAGAGATAAGGGCAGATTCAGTTCCCTAGTAATGCTTGATTATTCCAAAGCATTTGATTCCATAGACCACAGAATGTTGGTTGCAAAAATGCACTACTTGGCAGAGGTGCCCACCCCCCCCTGGGGCAATGACTCACCCTCCCCCCCTGGGCCAATGACTACCCCCCCCCCTTAACTGCGACCAACCCCCTCCCCACATCCGAGATATTAGGATTCGGAAGATAAATTCATTGTATAAATAAACAATGGTTTATTTTTAACAAACCATGTTCATTATACAGGGTGTCCCATAAGTAAGGTGCCAAACTTCGGGAATAGGTTATATGGGTCTAAATAAAGATAAAATGAAGAATGAATTTTTTTCAAAAACCCCTTGTTTACCAGATATCTGCCATTTTGTATTTTTAACAAAATATTTTTTATCTCCCAAGTTTTTGAATCGATTTTTTTGAAACTCGGTATGCACCTGTATCTAGTCAAGGTTAGTTTATGAAAAAATAATCAGCATGATCGAATCGTAAATTTCAAAATGGCGGCCGCTTAAAATCTTTAAATTGAAATACCGAAACAATGGTACATTTTACAAAACGATATAAAGAACAATAATTTAGAAAATTTTATTTCCATTTCAACGATACCAAAATCATGAAAATTGATTAACAAACAACTGAGTTATGGTCGAATTAGTGCATGGCTCAGCGAAACAATGGACTATTTTGCTTCAAAAAATGCTGCCTCACTAGCTAAATACGATCATAACTCAGTTGTTCATTAACCGATTTTCATAAATTTGGTGTCATTAGATGGGAAATAAAATTTTCTAAAAATCGTTACCCTCTATGTTTTTTGTAAAACGTACCGTCCTTCGTTATTTCAACTTAAAGATTTTAAACGACCGCCATTTTGAAATTTATTATTTAATCATGCTCATTATTTTTTCATTAACTAACCTTGACCAGATACAGGTGCATACCGAGTTTCAAAAAAATCTATTCAAAAACTTGGGAGATAAAAATATTTTGTAAAAAGTACAAAACGGCGGATATCTGACAAACAAAGGGTTCTTGGAAAAAATGTATTCTTTATTTTTATTATATTTATCTTGACCCATATAACATATTCCCGAAGTTTGGCCACCGGTCTGACACTTAAATGGAGCCAAGTGGTAAGCTTATTGGAGCGGGTTAGTTCAATGCACTTTATTCAGATGGCGTTGTAAAAACATGACTTTCTTCTTCTTCACTGATTCAGCCAATCAGAACGACGATAACGATCTGCTAACTTCCCGTTCCGTTTCCCCTGATTTTCTGTCACGACACGACGTGTACACAACCATAACGAGTTGGAATTAATTTGAGTGTGGGAAAATACCTAAAGTACGTTTGCAGAAAGTTGTTCTAGTGTAAGTTGTTTCGCGAAATACTGTACTGAGTGATTCATGTTGTGTTTAAAGCTATTGATGGAAAATAAATACATAGATGTTTACATAAAAGCACTTAATAAAAATTAACTGAGTTAATTTTTACTAAGTGCTTTTATGTAAAGATCTACGTATTTATTTTCTATCAATCGCTTTAAGCACAATAAGAATCACTCAGTACAGTATTTCGCGAAACAACTTGCACTAGCGCCAAACGCACTTAATCTAAACAAACCGGTAAAGTCATTAAAATTGAAAGTCTAGCAAATAAAACAAGAAAACGAACATATAAACAAAGCAGACGACGACGATCGATATGTCGCATCGACGACCATCGATATATCGCATTGATCTTTTTAGTTCGTAGCACTTTATTCAGATAGCGCTGCTGTTCCCTTACCACCGAGTTAAGGGAGTGCCATCTCTTTACAAAGTTCATTATTACTCTATGGTTTGGCACTTTACTTATGGGACACCCTGTATATGTATATATTATTCTTTACCAGGTTTTCCTGTCAAGAGTTTCCAAGCGGACTCGCCCATTTCCTTTTCCTCGATTATTTAAAAATTTATATTTAAGCCATTCTTCGTTTTGTACACATGTTTCTTTCTGCAGTGCTCTGTCCACTTATCGTGGCGCACTTTAGCGTTACACATAGGTTCCAAACACTTACATATTAATAGTTTTTGTTTTTTAGGCATTTTAAATATCTAAACTATAAGCAAAATACAAATGTGTTGTGATAAAGCCCGACGCACTTCACCGTGATTACATCTTACAATAAAATACTGTAGACCTAAACCACAAACTAAATATTTTAAAACATATAAGATACTCCAAAGTCACAAAATACGCAGGTGTCAGAGGTGTATCAGATAGCAAAAACTAACCAGTAACCACTGACAGACAGTGACAACTGCAACTGACACAAGATCGAAGGGGTGGGAGTGAATGCATGCGCCGAAATTCTCCGAACTACGAGTACATCGCGCCACCGCGCGAGTCTCGTTACCATAGCAACCACAAGCTCAACGTTGCCAAACTTACATTGTCACTGCCCACTACCCAGAGCCCACACTACGTTTATACGCATACATCCAAAGTTCTAGAAATATGGGTTTTAATTTAATACTGAAATTGAATTTCTTAATTTCACGTTTTTTAATTGTTTTATGATGCCCCCCCTGGCTGGCGAAAAAGTACTATTTTTCATCCCCCACAGAAATTTCAATGACGCAGTTTGCGTCATGACCCCCCCCTGTGGGCACCCCTGCTACTTGGGATTTGGCGCTGAGGTGACCGCATGGATTAGATCTTATCTTGATGACAGGCTGCAGGTTACCAGACTAGGGAATGAGACATCCAGAGCGCTCGCCAAACTGCAAGGTGTTCCTCAGGGCAGTTGCCTGGGGCCAGTCCTGTACACACTCTACACTGCTGACTTTCCGAGCAGTATTAAGAATTGCACCGCACACTTGTATGCAGACGATTCCCAGTTGCACTTGTCCTATGAGCCTAGTCACATGGCAAAAGCCATTGACTTAATAAACGCCGATTTGGAAAACATCTCCAAGTGGTCGTTAATCAATGGTCTCAAATTAAATCCAGGCAAGTGCACTGTTCTTCACGCTGCACCTCATAACCTAGTACAGACCCTCATGCATGATGGGGTGGGTGTCAGGCTTGACGGTGGGAGTGTTGCTGTATGTGACACGGCTAGGACTCTTGGTGTCGTGCTTGACAAGGACCTCACCTTCTCTGACCATGTCACTCACGCAACCCAGCGCGCTTTAGGAAGACTGAGAGGTCTGTACAGGTATAGAGGTCTACTGCCAGAGGCCGCTAAGCTTCACCTCGTGCAGTCACTGATACTATCAGTAGTTTACTACTGCTTCCCTGCATATGGTAACAGCCTTTCAAGGGAAGACATGTGTCGTGTGCAGAGGCTTCAAAACTCTGCCATCCGTTTTGTTTTCTGCCTCAAGAAATTTGACCATGTTACCCCTTATCGTTCAGCAGTAAATATGCTACCTATGGAGGCTGTATGCAGGCTGTTGACGTGCTGCATGACTCATAGGGTATTGAAGTCCCGTGAACCCGACTATCTTTGCGAGAGACTCTCCTTTCGTGGTGAGGTGTCTCAGCGGAGGACCCGTCACTATGGGAGGCTTCACTTTCCTAAAGTCAACTTGGAATTGGGAAGGAGGAGTTTTTCATACTTCGGCCCTGTATTGTATAACGGGCTCCCTGATAGCCTAAAATATTTGTCTTGTGATAGTTTTAAGCTTCAACTGAAAGCCATGTGTCTTGAAAATAATGATTTATTTAGTTAATTAGTTTTTAAGAGACAAGAGTTGTTCTGAAAAGCTGATGTATCAGAGAAACGCTGGCTAATAAAGGCATTTTTATTTATTTATTTATTTAATGAATTTCAAACAAAGAATACAGATTAGTATTTTTTATCTTTAAAAAAAATTAGCTAATTATTTAAAAATGGTAGCTTTAAAAAAATGTTTATAAAGGCAGTGCCAGACATGCATGATTTGGCATGACTCAGCGACTTGCCAAGTTAGTAGTGTGGATGGGTATTTGTCTATTCGGCAAACATTCTTGCTCATTGTTTCCAGTTCAGTGGCTGTCTTTTACACCTATCAAAGTGGACAAACGTTTGGGAAAAGGAACTCAATTTATTGCTTGGAAAACCTTACATGAGTGTAGGTATCTGCTTGTTAATCGGTAAAAAGCAAGACTACTAGTTCACCGAACATAAAACATTTGGTGCTTGCCGAATGAGTCAAAAGTCAGGGCCTCAGGATCTATATGGATAACAGATTTCCTGTTAAACAGATATTTTCAATGTAACCCAAAATTTATATAATTTAAACATTACTACAAAACTATGAGAAATTTAAAGTAAAATAATTTTTGTTGATAATGGCTTCAAAGGAGAGTGAAGATCAGTTTTAGTCTGTGGAAACACACAAGAAATACCCAGAAATAAACAGACTTACTATTGACAAACTTAATAGATATTTAATTGGTTCACTTTCTCGTTTACCTCAGTAAACGAGAAGGATGGCAGCTACCATCAGTAAAAAGGTTTTATGTTTTTTTTATGGCATGATGGTATTTTACGGCCCAATAGTTTTTTTAAGGCCACTCTCGTTTTTCAAATAACAACTTCTATTTATCCGCGTGGTTGGTAAATATGCGAAATCGTCTTTCATTAGCAAAGTTTTTCCTGCTGTTTTCTCATAGGTAAGGGCACGATTTCTTTTAAAACGCAGTTCACGTTATTCGCATATATGCCTACTCCAATTGTCATTTATCCGCTATAATACACAAGCTCATTTGTTTTTTACAGGTGTCCACAACCAAAACTTGAATTTTTGCACATCTATTTCTTTTTTTTATTTTTAGTCAAAAGGTATAAGCTTGATTTCAAGTGATAGAAATTTTAATTTTAAATGAATAAGTTTAATTAATTTTTTAAATTTAAATTATAGGGTAAAGGGGGGATAAATCCCCCTGATTCCCTCTATATCTATGCCATAATTATTTATATTAGTTTTCAACTCCTCACAAGGTCATTATCATGCTATTTAAAATACAGTAACTAGTGTTACTGTAAAGGAAAAATCATTATTTGTGCATTAAACAGTGAATACATTTTGGTATAATTATATTGTTATATGTACTAAACTGCTGTTTTGTCCTTGGATTTTTCCCAGCCATTCATTTTTTGTTCATATTCTTTTTTAATAAAATCTAATTAATTTCTGCTTCTTTGTTTACTTACAAACATAATTAAAATTAGATAAAAGTGCTGAAACATTTGACGTGTATAGATATATGTAAAATGCATTTATTATGGTTGTGTGTGAACAAATCCAAAGTAGTTTTTATAAAACATGTTACACAAACAACATTTATTTTGTCTGTATTTTCATTTTTCTCTCTGCCGAGGGCCCCCTTTCGTCAGGGAGGTCCCTGGGGCTCTCGGCGAACACTGACCAGCTGACCTGGCCAGACCACCCATGATTACAACTACACTGTAGACCACATCAAAAATAGCCTGTTAATTTTACACATTTGCAATAAAGGTAACAACTCAAAATCTCTAGAGCAATTAGAAAAACCCTAAACAGAAGCTTTAATAACAACCATCTTAAATAAGAAAAGAAAACCATCTTAAATAAGAAAGTGAATTTTAAATCACACTCTAATTGCCCACAATACTGGAGCAGACCAAAGTATTCTTGGGACACCTGAAAACAGTGGAGGGGTTGGGGCAGGCCTGCATGATTTCCTCAGTCTGCTCCCTAACATTGCCGTGGTCATGACCAAGCACTGTTTGTCTGCAGATATAAAAGTAGGCCTACTAGGTTTTTTGTTTGTTTTTAAAGTGTAAATATTTATGTAAAATGTTTTTGACTGTTTTATATTATGTGTTTTCAATGGATGAATAGTTTTTGTAGACAGAATGCCATCCCAGTGAAACGTGTAGTGGACAAAACTCTAATCGTCTCCTTTAACCTATTTAATAATTTTATCAATGTCTACAGGAATATTTCCAAAATTATTAAAAACAGCTAGAATCGTACCTATATTCAAAAAAGGAGATCCTGAAAAATGTTGCAATTATAGACCAATCTCATTACTCTATACAATAAGTAAAATTTTTGAAAAAGTAGTTTTAATAAGACTACTCTCCTTTTTAGAAAAACATAGAATTTTATCACCAAATCAATTTGGATTCAGACATAAATTATCAACTGTTAATGCATTATGTGAAGTAATTTCTAAGACAGTTTCTCAACTAGATCAAAAAGATAATTCAGTATCTTTATTTCTTGATCTAAAAAAGGCATTTGATATGGTAAATCATGATCTACTACTTTACAAACTAAATAATATCGGAATTAGAGGAATAACTTTAGATTGGTTTAAATCATACCTATCTCATAGAGTACAATATGTGCAAATTCCATATAACAATCAAAATTGCATGACTTATAAAATATCAAGAAAATCGGCAATAAAAACAGGGGTACCTCAAGGATCCGTAATTGGGACCCATACTGTTCATCATCTTTATCAACAATATTATGATAAAGATTTAAATATTATGATAAAGATGATTTTATGGCCATCAAGACCATAAAATATCTATCTTTTTGCCGATGACATGACGATAAATGTATCAAGCAAAAATGAAGAAGATATAGAAATAGAACTTTACACTAAGTCATCTGAAGTAGTACAATGGTTTGAAGAAAATTATTTTGAAGTCAATTTTTCTAAAACAAAATATGTTGAATTTACTATAAACAACCAACAAAATTATCAAGATAGCTTAAATTTAATTTTGTGCAATGAAGAAATTGAAAAAGTAAATACAATTAATTTTTTAGGTGTTATGGTTGACAAAAATTTAAAATTTGATCAACAAATTGATAAAATTTGTAATAAACTATCAACAAACTTATTTGTATTAAGAAGATTATCACAATTTTGCAACAAAAATGTATTACTAACGGTTTACCATTCTTTAATTACAACTATTATTACATACGGAATTCAAATCTGGGGTATGGCAAATTCTAACGTTAAAAGAATATTTAAACTACAAAAAAGAGCCCTAAGAATTATATTCAAGATAAAACAAAGAAACTCTTGTAAGAAAACTTTTAAAGAAAACAATTTATTGACATTTTGGTCCATATACATTTATGAAACATTAAAATTTGTGAAATGTAATATATCAATTTTTCATCATTCAGAAAATAATGTTTACAAATCAAATCTTAGTAAAAACAATACATTCAATATGGAATACTACAGAACAACATTTTCAAACGACATTTACTGTATAATGGAAGAAAATTATATAACAAAATGCCGAACAGTTTAAAAACTTACCTATTGATGAATTCAAATCTAAATTCAAATTATATCTTATTAAGAAAACATACTACTCAATAGAAGAATTTTTCGAAGATCAACATCATGATTAATATGACAAGAATCAACATAATCCAAATTTAGTTTTAAGTATAATGAATGTAATGCTGATGCAAAATCTTGTCAAAGCAAATAAATATTGTTATTATTATTATTATTGTAAAAAAAAATTGTTGTTTACAAGGTTCTAGGTCATTCTGGAGAATTTCAATCAGAATACTTTTGGTTAAGACCATTATTCATTATTGGTGCATTCAACAAAGCAAAGCTTTTATGTCCTTCTTATAAACAGCACTTGAAATAATAACTTAATTCTTAGTTCTGCTCCTAGAAGATGTTGGTTGGACTGGCTATATGTGATCAATTTTAAAACCACCATCTTGTTTTCTCATGTGGATCAACATGATGAGGTAATAATTTACATATTTTGTCCATTGTTCCCTTTATCTCCTCCACAACCTTGTGAAGTGGTGGACCAGCAAGATGAGAACCATTATACACAGTATTTTAAATGAGACCAACATCTTTTGAAGTATAAGACACCCCCGTTGAAGCAGACCTGCGTACTCAGAAAATTTCCATAGGACTGATTTTATGTTTCTGGGCATTTAACATATTATGTAAAGGAAAGTATAGTTTGAATATGTTTTGTAAATCTATATTATTAATTCTGTAAGAGATTCTTTAAAATCAAAGTTGTGAGAGTTTGCGAGCTCGCAGGATGACAGGAGATGGCTCAAATGAAAGGTCTCGGCCCCAGGGGGTCGGGAAAAATAGCAGATTATGTCCAAAAATATACCAGAAAATGAGGAGGAACGAAAAATATTTTCCATTTAAAATGCATTGGGATTGAAAAGATTGAAAAACGTCTGATTTGTTTACATTAAACATGTGGTGCTAATGCTTGATTCAAAGCCATATGGTAGATGTTGACATGTGGGATTTGTTTCAAAATGCAGCTAACTATGCATGTTCCATGTACTATAACAAAACATATTTTAAATTTAAGATTTTCTGATTTTATAATAATTAAGGGTTTGAGTTTTTCATAATTTGAAATTATAAAAAGTTAATGACGTTTGTTTAGTTTGTGTTATAACGATGCAGATTTAATACCAAATGATCCATACATACTATCGTCGGATACAGGGTGTCTGGTCATAAGTGTTAAAAAAATTTTGTGTTAAACTACATTGGAATAGTGACAAAATGTTGCATATTTGAGGTTCCATACTCTTCCAGTAAGGGAAAAATAAATAGAATAACATTTTTTCAAAATTCCCGTACTTTTGTTGAATAAATAGCTTTATCTGTATTAAAATAAATTTTTTTATGGACTTTATTGTATTTTTCAGAATCCTCATTAAATTTCCCAAAGGAATAATACAAACATATTGGGGTTCAACATACTTAAGGTCTTTAACTGTGAGTTTAAAGTTTAAATTTCTGTGTGTTGATAAAAATCAAATAGCATTCATGGTGTTACTTCTATGTTATAATGGACTTTAGGAGGTGTCAAATATTATAAAAAACTTCTCCATTTAATTAGCTTTTTAACGATGTATAATAACCCTATGATAGTCTTATTTTTTATTTATAGATTAAAGTTATGTGTGAATAAACACTGTAAAGCTGAAATTGCATGGTATGTAACATTAAATAGATTTAACAAGCATACATGCTGATGTGTTTTGACATTTTAAGAGGTTAATGATACATGAACAAAGAAGTTACACTGCTAAGCTAAGTTTTCTAAGAGATTTATCCATAATTACCTTATTATAATAACATTACATTTTCCCATTAAGTAAAAATAAATAATAAATCAAAACGATATTTCACGACAATATATCACATCCCAAATAATTTTTAAATGTTTTAGTTATAGTACTACTATCCTGATGGAGATAGACTATTCTGCTTGAGATAAGAGTTTTATCTGCACTGGAGAAATTTTGCCTTATCGTTTATCTGATGCCCACTGAAATGATAGTATTGAATGGAGTCAGGTATTTCGCTGTGCACATCAATAGACCACAAATGATAACAATAAAATATTTTCTTTAAATTTTTCAAATGTATTTAAAGGAGGGTTTGGGCAGTCATGAGTGGACAGTGAACAGACAACAATGTCTTTTTCTAATCGTGAATATGCAGAAATACATTTTGTGTACGGTTTATGTAATGGGAACGCATTAGCGGCTCAAAGAGAATATCACACTCGATATCCTGATCGAACTATTCCAAGCTCACAGGTATTTACAAGGCTTCACCAGCGATTGCTAGAAACCGGCTCAGTGCAAAAAAAAAAAAAAAAAAAAAAAAAAAAAAACTAAAGAGGTGGGTCCAGGTCATGATGTTGCTGTAGAAGAACAGATTCTTCAAGTGGTGCAAGAAAACCCTGGGACAAGTACAAGGCAGCTTGCAATGGAAACTGGCATGTCACGATGGAAGGTCCACAAAGTTTTAAAAGGTAATCACTTCCATCCTTATCATTTTACAAAGGTCCAAGGACTAGAGCCCAGTGATTATGAGGCCAGGAGAGACTTCTATCGATGGCTTCTTCAACGTGACATTGAAGAGTATCATTTTTTTCAAAAGATATTGTGGACTGATGAGAGCCGATTCACCAGAGAAGGTATTATCAATACTCACAACATGCACCTTTGGAACGAGGAAAATCCACGAGCAACGAGAGAAGCCTCTTTTCAGAAACGATTTGGCCTCAATGTTTGGGCAGGTGTTATAGGGGACCAATTCATAGGACCTCACATTTTTGAAGGAAATTTGAACGGTGTGACATACTTGGACTTTTTACAGCACACCCTACCTCAGATGCTCGATGAAGTAGAGCCAACACGTAGAGCACAAATAATATGTTAACAGGACGGTGCACCTCCACATTTTACAGAAGATGTTCGTATGTGGCTCACCCAGAACTATCCAGATTGGATTGGGCGTGGGGGAGTGATTCCTTGGCCTGCTCGATCTCCGGATTTAAGCCCTTTAGATTTTTTCGTGTGAGGCTACATGAAGAGTGAAATGTACGCAAGTGAAGTGAACAGTGTAGATGAATTACGAAACCGAGACATAGCAGCTGCGGAAAAAGTAAGAGAGAAACTTACTTTCGAAGTGACTGTGGGCGCTATGCAAAAGCGGGCGAGGGCTTGCGTGAGACAAAATGGAGGGCACTTTGAACAGACATTGAAATAAGAGTTTACGTTGCTAAACGGTTTTAAGTGTTTTTTTTAAGGTTTTTACTAACATTTAAATATGTGTCGGATTTTACTTCAGCCAAGTTTTGTATTTCAAAATCTTTTTTTTAATACTTGTCGCATTACAGTTATGTGTGAACAGTGTGTGTGTTATTTTATTTATGAAACTGAAAAATTAATTTTTTATTTATAACATTATTAGCTTAAAAGGTTATTTCTAAGAAAACTCTTGGCAAACGTCTTCATCTTCTGGCATAAAAGCTGTAAGTTAAATTCACCCCCTTTTCAATGCACGTTTTTTAACCTAATTATGTTTATCCAAACATAACTTAAATTTATAGATAAAAAATAAGACCATCAAAGGGTTAT
Source organism: Flexamia atlantica (assembly GCA_035578135.1). Taxonomy (NCBI): domain Eukaryota; kingdom Metazoa; phylum Arthropoda; class Insecta; order Hemiptera; family Cicadellidae; genus Flexamia; species Flexamia atlantica. Next base: position 35,368,440 of record JAQJVK010000006.1, read on the forward strand.
TATACATTTTTTTAAAGCTAATTAAATGGAGAAGTTTTTTATAATATTTGACACCTCCTACAGTCAATTATAACATAGAACTAACACCATGAATGCTGTTTGGTTTTTATCAACAAACAGAAATTTAAACTTTAAACCCACAGTTTAAGAACTTAAGTATGTTAAACCCCAATATGTTTGTATTATTCCTTTTGGAAATGTAATGAGGATTCTGAAAAATACAATAAAGTCCATAAAAAATTAATTTTAATGCAGTTAAAGCCATTTATTCAACAAAAGTACGGGAATTTTGAAAAAATGTTATTTTATTTATTTTTCCCTTACTGGAAGAGTATGGAACCTAAATATGCAACATTTTGTCACTATTCCAATGTAGTTTAACACAAAATTTCTTTAACACTTATGATCAGACACCCTGTATATATAATACGTAAGCGAAATTTTTGCGAAGAAATTGTGGGCGCTTGGAAGGTTGCAGGATGAGGGGGGAGCTGAAACTGAAGGTCTCCATCTCAGGGACTTGGGGAAAATACTGAAATTGTAATTTTGTGGATCCAAAAGCCTATTTTCGAAGAAGGCATTTTGTACTATAGTAAAGAAGGATTATGCTTAGGGGCTATTAGCCCCTTCAAGCCTCTAGTAATATATTAAAGACGTATATTTAATCATTCATGAGTTTTAAACTGAGTTTAAACTCAGTTTTTAACTGAGGAACCATCTCACGAGTCGGGCGTAGTACTCTGTGAAAGAATACATTTCAAATAACACTTAAAATGAAACTTAGTGTATGTAGAAAGTTGTCTACATGTTTTGTAAATTGTTGTTTATTTTAATTAATTATAATTAGGACATTATAATTTTGACAAGTCATATGTTTACTTAGCCTATAGCTAAAAATGTAAACCCATGTGACAATTGTAAATAAATAAATAAATAAACATGAGGAAAATTTTAAGCCCCTTAACACGTTCGGTGTGTGGCACGGGCATACCCGTGGTTGCGGTTGTTCTCGCGACGCGTACTACGGGTCTACCCGTAGGCACAACACACAAACTTTACCGCTTAAATGTGCACCAGCGTGGCGCTCGGGAACAATGATTTGTTGCCAGATTGTAGCTACGAATGTGGGCTTTATTTTGGTGTAGGTTGGTACTAAATTTCCCCGAAAAATTTCCCTCTGGCAATGTTGTAAAATCCACCATTTTGTCTGGTTTTCTGGGATTTTTCCTCTTATTTTGGCAATACAAGCAGACTTGTGCAATCCAGGCAGTGCTGCTATCTGTGAGTGTTCCAAGGAACTACGTCGACTGTCGTGGTTACGCAGTACCATTACCGTGCAGTGTTTTTCGTTTAGTTGAATGGAAATAAATCGGGTTCGCTAATCCGCTGCCCGTGCGACGCCCGCACTTTGCAAACCCCCACCATTGGGTGGCACGCAGCGAACGTGTTAAAGCCACTAATTAAATTATATAGATAAAGAGAGAACTGAACTTACTATTGCCATTTCTTGTTTATTAAAAAAATTCAAATTGTTTATAAAGTTTTCACATAGGAAACTGAACCATCCAGTGCAGATTGAGTGGATGGCGGATGCAGACTTCTCTCCATAACCCATAATTTCACAGTAGTTAAGTGATAAAAATGTTGACTGCAAAAGCATTTGGAAAAAAATATAAAAAATGTTAAAAATACAGTAGTACAATTGACAAACTACAGAAAATTTGTTCTCATAGCTCATATTTGATTTAAAGAGTGCTTATTTTCGATAAATTATTGTTATAAATTAATTGTGAGCTACCAAAATTAGTTTTAAGTATTTCTCCATAACTTCATCTGTTTTTCTAGGCTTTTTTATGCATCTCTATCAATTGAAAATTTAATTAGCTCAACTAATTCTAAAACAAAAACTACCTCATACCATGAAAAACATTGTTTCTTTTAAACTTATTCATAAAAGAATATTATAAACACAGAGACAATAGCAAAAAATACATCTTATACAGGGTGAGTCTGACCATCAGTCCACCTAGTGTAATAAGAAAAACCTAGAAACACCAAATAAAATTCTTTCCAATTCGCATATGAAGAATTAAAAGAATTGAAAATATTTTCATTGTGTTTTACCTACACCTTTCAGAAATGAAGGTCACAGGTTTGAATCTCAAGTTTTTTATATTTCTCAAATTTTAATTGAATTATTTTTAATTTGTCCACATTATTTTGACCATATTGTGTCAATTTTTTTGGCCTTGTCCTTTGTAAATGCCTACATTGTTGACAATGTGCTATAATAATGAATATAAAATAAAAATAAAAGGTCCCCCCTATACAATGGTAAAAAGAAGCAAAACAAGTGTACATTGCAATCCCTACCAAACGTAAAATAGCCGTCAACTTCGACCCAAGCTGGTCACCGTGTGTTTAAAGTCTGCCCTCCCACCAACTTTACCATACTATTGCAAGCCTTATAGGGATTGCTCATGGGCGGGATTCGAACCCCGATGTTCAGTGACGGATCTAGGGGGGGCAGCGGGGGCGCCTGCCCTGGGCGCTAGCCAGTAGGGGGCGCCAGCGGCACCCCCCAACTTATTGGCTCCGATGAAGTACAACGTGAAAAAATTAATTTAAAGTCAATTTTTTGTTTTGAGGCCCGCATACCTCTCAGTAGCATCGCTGCCAGAAAATCTGTCACATTGCGGCCATCAAGCCTGTCTCTGTTTTTGGCCTTCACCTTCCTCGGTGTTTGATAGCCTGAAATCGCTCGCTCGTTTCACAAACGGAGAATTGCTCACTCTCCCTAAGGTAGAAAAATCGCTCGCTCAATTCGTGGCCGGAAAATCGCCTACTTGTTTTGCAGCCGGCGTCTCTTTTGGTTTCATTGTGGATGACAAGCCTCTCGATCTTTTTGTGACCGTATCTTGGCCAGATAATCTGTCCAAGATATGTTGCTGCCAAGCATATTTCTTTGTTATTTCACTGCCAACAAGTCCCTCGCTTTTTTCGAGGTCGCTATATTTATTTGCTAAATTGAGGCCGGAAAATCTATTGTTTTGACCGCGGCCGGCAAATCTTTTCGTCGCATTGAAACTTGATAACTGCTTGCTCTTTTCATGGCCATCACGCCCCTTTCGGTCGCATCGCGGCTGTCAAATCGTGGCCGTTTATACCACGGCCGGCAAATCTCTCGGTCGTATTGTGGCCAGAAAATCGCTCAGTGTTTCTGTAACCAGCAAATCTTTTGGTCTCATTGCAGCTGTTAAATATTTTGGACGTATCGCAGCCGTTAAGTCTTTCGGTCGCACTGCAGTCGTCAAATATTTGTATTTTACTGTATATAGATTGGGCTCAATTATTCGTTTTAGGAGTTAACATGTGCGATTGCATTGGTCGCGAGATGTTTTAAAATAGTTGGGAAAGGTCAGGCAAAAAGTCGGAAGTTTCGTATGTGAAATCTGATAGACACCTTGCTTTAGTTTTACAGCGGTTGGCAAATTTCCAGGTCTAATGTTTGTTAGGCTGCATCGTGGCCTGCGAACATCGGTTGTATTGTGGCCTTAAGGTAAAATCATATTATGATAAACAAGATAAATGCTTATTACACCAGAGACGCTTTAAAAATATAATATAGTTCTTGTGTTTGATACTGGGGGGGGGAGGGGAGGGGCGCCAAACGCCGATTTTGCCTCGGGGCGACAGAAAGTGTAGATCCATCACTGGTGATGTTCTGAATGTCTTCAACATTGACTCATCAGTCAATGTCTTAGAACCCTCGGCCGTGCTCAATCAGTTGGACCGGGGCTTGTTTGACTCCTAAAGCCTACGGCTCTGGCGAACCCTGGGGGCGATTCATTGAAACGTTTGAGCTACCAATCTGGTGGTAATTCATTGAACTAGGCGAGTATAACTCCTTTAAGCACCACCAGAGGCGGCTGAAGCGTCGGCGTGCCCGTGGGATTAAAGAGGTTAAACCACCTGTTAAAAATTGTTTATAATTTTAAAGGTGTTGCTAAAAGAACAATTTGGCCAAAACAGAAATAAATTATTTCAATCTGATTCAAAATGGGGGCCAATTTTTTGGAATTTTTCAATTTTATTATATTAATATTTATTTACATATTCATAGCATATGGTCCATGGCATTTGGTATCATTTACAGTAAACCCTCTATAATCTGGCAATGCGCCAGTCCGGCACTCCAGTAATCCGGCGTTTTTTGACGGCCGTGGTGGGAGATTCAAATTGAGACATGTAGCTCAAAATATTGTAAACAAACAACTAGCAATCAGTTAGTTGCCTCGTCGTCACGTAATTTACCCGCCTCGGCATAATTTTTTGCAAGTTTTAGAGTGAATACTCGTAGAGCGGTGACATTGCGTAGTGCGTAGTGCGGTGTACAGTAGCAGGGCTACTGTATTATATTAGTAGCCGTCTACTGTACTGGATAATTGACATGCATTTGATATTGGAAGAGTTTTTTGTTCTACAAAACTAAACAAGATAGAATACTTTTTAGTACTTTTAAAATTATACGCTTTTTACAAATTTTGCTGTTTGACAAGTTTAATTTTCAGAGCTACCAAAATTTTCAAAACTTAAATTTTAGAAAAATTTAGAAAATGTAGAAATGTTATCATGTGATACATCATAGTAAAACTGAGCTAAGGATTTACAATTTTGAATAAAAATATTTAATGGTTTAGAATCTACAGAGTTTTCCATAAATACCGAAAAATTTCACAAACATGGCTGCCATTTTGAAACAGATTGTGGTAATTTTGTTCCGCAAAAGTTCCCATTATCAAGACTTTGAAATTTATGTACAATTTTAAGGTTTATAAACATTTTGAGATTCAAACTCGTGGCCTTTATTTCTGGAACACGCTGTAAATAAAACACAATGAAAATAATTTTAATTAATCGTTTATATGCAAATTTGTGGGGAAGAACTTTATGTGGTGTTTCTAAGGGTCGTCTGACATTAGTGAAATATTTCAGGTGAAATATTACAAACGAAACAGAAATGTATGAAACATGTCTGCAACTTACCGTGAAATAATGAATTTTATTGGGGCCTTGATTTTACCTTTCTTGCCGAAACATTTCACGACATTTTTAATATACGTGTACTTTACATGGTTTCATGAATGTTAATTTTGCACAACTAAACTTGCACAACGACTAGTGACATACGACTAAGTAAAACTGTTTTCTCATTTCTCTAAGTGGACGGGTGGCAAGATGGATAGAATAAAACCAGGTGGCTCCATTTTAACCCTTCATCACTGACCAGCTGATGTAGACTAAATACGTCATCAAATTTATTCTCCTTCAATTGTATTTTAGTTCAGAATTAACAGCTGGAGTAGACGCGAATACATCATAAGAACAAACATAAGTTACATGACCACCTATTTTTTTCTACTCATCTTGGACGGGTGGTCTGATTCACCCATACATTAATAGGCAAGCATAATTTTTGCAATACTTTTGTCTGAAAAAAGGCATCCTCTGAAAAAATCTAAGCACACCATTAGAATTGTATGTTATGTAGTTTTGCACATTCCCATCACAATTTGTGTTAAGAGTATGAAGAAAAAATTATTTGAAATAAAAAATAACATGGGCCTTATGGGTTGCATATTGGCTACGGAAACAGAGATGAATCAAACAGAGGTATCTTCTAATGTTGCGCTCAGTGTGTGCAGCAGCTTCGTCGCTGCCCTCTCCTAATTCATCTTAACTGTAACTAGTGACTGGATGTAATTAGTAACTAAAGACATAACTGTAACCGTAACTAAATTTAACTGTAAATAGTACTTGGGCGCAAAAGAAGACCCATTTAAAAGCGACCTCTGTTTGATTCTTCTCTGTGCTGCAGAGTAAAAATGAAATGTAAAAAAATCCAATAAATTATTTTTGTTGCAGAAAGGAGAGCAAACAAACCCTCAATAGTTTCTTGATGAATTTTGACCATTGGGTGATCTCTAATTAGCAAACCGTAATCTCAAATGGCTTTTTTCTTTTCATTTTTTATTTTAACGGTAATAAAAAACTAGGCAAAAATCCTAATGTCTCAAAAACGGCTCTAACGATTTTAATACAAATTTCATGGTGTTTAGTCTTTGGTGGTTAAGAAGGCAAACAAAAGGAGACCACCCGCATGTCTAAGAAGTTATAAGCATTTAAGTGTTCAAAATTGACTGCAGGAAGGGAGGATCCAAAAATGGTCCAAAAGCGATGACGTAATTTATGGATGGCCTCCATGGCAAAAGGGACCACTAGAAATGGAGGTAGACTTACCAGCAAATGTTTTATGGCCTTGCGAGTTACAACATTGTTTAAGCCCATCATGTTGGAGGGTCGAGCCACCGGGCCGATGGCCACCATGGCTGCCACCTTGGCCTGGTAATGCGGCTGCGTGGAGGCCAGGACCCAGAACATGGTAGTGCCCATGGAGAAGCCAATGTAGAGCAGCGAGTGACGCCGAGTGGTGGCCAACACATAGTCAATCACTGCCGGCAGGTCCGCCGTGCCCATCTCGTGTAACCTGTCACACAGTCACACTGTGTAGAGCAGCGAGTGACGCCGAGTGGTGGCCAACACATAGTCAATCACTGCCGGCAGGTCCGCCGTGCCCATCTCGTGTAACCTGTCACACAGTCACACTGTGTAGAGCAGCGAGTGACGCCGAGTGGTGGCCAACACATAGTCAATCACTGCCGGCAGGTCCGCCGTGCCCATCTCGTGTAACCTGTCACACAGTCACACTGTGTAGAGCAGCGACTGTCATCGAGTGGTGGCCAACACATAGTCAGTCACTGCCGGCAGGTCTGCCGTGCCCATCTCGTGTAACCTGTCACACAGTCACACTGTGTATAGCAGCGACTGTCGTCGAGTGGTGGCCAACACAAAGTCAATCACTGCCGGCAGGTCCGCCGTGCCCATCTCGTGTAACCTGTCACACAGTCACACTGTGTATAGCAGCGACTGTCGTCGAGTGGTGGCCAACACATAGTCAGTCACTGCCGGCAGGTCCGCCGTGCCCATCTCCGTGTAACCTGTCACACAGTCACACTGTGTAGAGCAGCGACTGTCATCGAGTGGTGGCCAACACAAAGTCAATCACTGCCGGCAGGTCCGCCGTGCCCATCTCGTGTAACCTGTCACACAGTCACACTGTGTAGAGCAGCGACTGTCATCGAGTGGTGGCCAACACATAGTCAGTCACTGCCGGCAGGTCTGCCGTGCCCATCTTGTGTAACCTGTCACACAGTCACACTGTGTATAGCAGCGACTGCCGTCGAGTGGTGGCCAACACATAGTCAGTCACTGCCGGCAGGTCCGCCGTGCCCATCTCGTGTAACCTGTCACACAGTCACACTGTGTAGAGCAGCGACTGTCATCGAGTGGTGGCCAACACAAAGTCAATCACTGCCGGCAGGTCCGCCGTGCCCATCTCGTGTAACCTGTCACACAGTCACACTGTGTAGAGCAGCGTCTTTCGCCGAGTGGTGACCAACACAAAGTCAATCACTACTGGCAAGTCCGCCGTGCCCATCTCGTGTAACCTGGCACTCAGTCACATTTCTCGTTGGGTTCATTGTCACTATTTTTTCAACCGAAGGGCCTTTTTACATTAGGTGACAGGGTGCAAAGTCTGGTTGCCGAGTCTTTGTTGTGTTCACTGTTGACATTTCAAAGTCATAGTCGCTGTGTGTGAGTATGTGCAAATGAAACATGTTATTCCGAGCGTAGCTACAATATCCCTGTCTGGGTCGCTGACAGTGGTTCCCTAATATGAAAGGGTCCTATTAGAAATGTAGTATACAACTTAATATGTGCTTTATTCTGAAACAAACCATTATAAAACCATTATAATTCTTTAGGATTAAACTATTAAATCCATACATTTTACATGTATCCTGAAGTTTTAACACTATCGAAACATTCATTATTTTTCCAAAGATGCCTGCCAAAGCTGACTGCTATTTAGTTTGCACACAAAATAAGTTCCAATTGTGTTAAAATTTTTTCGTTGGTGGTGATTTTCATGTGTGAACTGTACCAAGGCCACACTACACTACAGGCCGGAGTCTCACCCCCTCCTCCCTGATGCCACGTCACAGCATCGGCCGAACTCCTAGCACTATGTTGGAAATAACAACTAAAGTCATATGAAAATCGTAAACATTTACCAACAAATTATGACATTAGATCATCGAAATGAAAATAATAAGAAACAAAACTGTCAAATTTCCAATAAATCATCTGATGAAAAGTAAACAAATTACTTGCCTGTAATGTTTACTGGTTTTCAAGTTTATGAAATAAAGTCTTGTTTTCTTTAAAATTTTTTGCGACCGAATTCGGTTATTCATTAATTAATGCGGATTCGAAAAGATAATGGTTTCTAAACGAAAACTTAAACGAATTACTTAGGGCTCGATAGTTTTAAGAGTGCGACAGTGAATCGCCATAAGAGAACATTATAAAAGCATCTGTGATTCCGTCTGATAATGTGACAGCACCACAAAAGGACTCCGGCCTGTAGCGTAGTGTGGCCTTGACTGTACCACAGTATCAGTTATTTTCTGGTTATTAAAAAAACGTTCTTTTCCCATCCACTAAAAGCTTGGTTGGACCTATTCTATCCTCCTGGAAGTTATAATTGTATTGGGGAAGTTGGAAGCTGCATTGGAGATGCTTTAGGGCAAGCTTACCTTCTTTTCTTATAGCCATACAAAACCACAAAAAATAGCTTTTAGCCCCTCATAAAATTTTCTTGATCCCATAGGTTTCCTGAACCTCTTAACACAATAATCAAATTACTTGAGGAATTCTCTTTTAATAGGCCTTAGCAAAGCAATCCTTTATGATTGAAAATTAATGAAATAGTTACTCCCTGATGAATTAGTTAATATTCATAAATTTCTATCCTGTGTTGGGCCTTACTTGTGATCTTTGGATATCAACTTACGTGAAGTTCCAATAGGCCGTTTCTTTGGGCGAGAGAGTCTTATGGTTTCGAGAGTACAAGTTACCACGATAGTTAGACAGCCACACATCAAAACCATGGTCCACCATTGAGTAAGCTGATACAAACACATTGTTTAAGTTAATTACGTTGTAAATGGATATTAATTAACATGAAACATTATATTTATTACACTCGCCTTACGGCTCGCTGGGGGCTCCGCCCCCAGGCCCCAATGATATCTCCCGGCAAATGAAGAGTTTTTTTTTATTATTAAAGGACTAAATTGTATTCCAAAATAATCTCCACCAGAAAAATGTTTGGTACTGGGATTTTTAAGTGTTGAAAAAGATTGGACTAAAGTTTAGGATGGAAAGTGATGTTAATGCTCAAATTAATTTGACTTAAACTGGGGTAGTATTTGTAAATTTGTATTAATGTTGTCATTGCGTTGTAAGCTGGTGATGAGATTTTTTTCGAAGGTAGTATGTTTGAAGTTAATTAACATTGAAAGTAGGAAGGTATATGTTTAGCTGAATTTAAATTAAAGTAGGTATGATTAAAAATTTATGGCATTAGTATTAAAAAATATATTAGTTAAAATGAAGTTGTATGAACACGATGTATGAAAGTTATAGTGAATATTAAATTTTGAGTAATTCAATAGTTAATGTTCCCCTGTCAGTTAGCCGGTGCTTTAAGTTGCATCGCGGCATATCCAGTTCCGCCAAGGGGGAGGCCGGGAAACGCAGGAACCATATTTACAAACTTAATGATAACAAAGAAAAACGAGTTTCTCAAGACAGTCCCCCTTGCCTCTGCCATCTTAAACTAATAAAAAAATAATTTCACACGGAGAGTTTGTTAAGGCAGTCCTCCTCGCCTCTGCCGTCGAATAAATCTATATAACATACAAATATGTACAACACCGGGGAGTTTTTACTATGCAGATCCCCTAGCCTACTGCTCGTCATGATCGGTTTCATTGAAGGAGTTCGCCATACACAATGTCTTTTGCATAGGCGTCTCCTTCATTAATCCTGTCAGGGTGGACAAGTACAGCAATGTGATCTGGATGTCTGACCCTAAGCAAGACGTACAGCTGTCCATGAGTGAAGCACTCTGTGCGCAGATCAACACCAACTGAATCTATTGTCTGACCCTGGGGCCAACATCAGTGGGAACTGATGTCGGCGGACCCGAAGCGGCGATCCCTCGACAAACGGAAACGTAAATGTTATTCTAGGAATACATATAGGCTCCGTTTGTCCAGGAAGTCTGACAGTAATTAACCGATTGGTAATTACAGTCACAATGACTTTGGTACCGTTCACGAGTCCTTCAGCGATGTTGAGATTCCTCATTACGAGGCACACAGAACCGATCTTCAAACGCAGAATATGATCTGGCACACCCTTGCCAGTAGCCTGGTTCAGCAACTGAACGTCGACATCCAGACCGTCATCATTTTCCTTGTCGACAGAGTCGGCGCTTCTCAACTCATAAAGGTGGCCGTCAAGTAAGTGCAATATGTTATCATTGACCTCCTTGACATTCACAACTAGAGTTGAGAGAATCACCCGCTGAGAACACAAATCGGGATTCATTAAGACATCACGAGGAAAGACGGAGCAAATGAAATCAGTCAAAGACGTCACGTGTCTAACACCGTGCAGTGGTATTAGACTTTGACTGTCCCGCCCCTCCTCCAGAGACATTGAAGGAATAGTCCCATTGCCGACTGCAAGCAGAAATTCGGAATAGTCAGTAGAACCACTCGTCCTATGAGGCGTCGTGAGAGAGAAGATTTTGAAACATTGCCACAGATGAGACACCCGAAGTGAAACAGAAGCAATGTCGGTTGGCATACGTGCATTTGCAACGACGGGAGCGATCTGACGGAATTCCCCAGAGCACAGAAGGATCTTATCACCAAATGGCACACGAGTATTCATGAGATCTCTAAGAGATCTGTCAAAAATTTCAAAAATGAATCGATGAGCCATCGGTGCCTCATCAAAAACAATGAGCTGGGCAGCTCTGATGAGTTCTGCCCTCTGGGAACCGTTGGTGATGTTCCAAAATCCAGTGCCGTCGCCGAGATCGAGTGGTAGGCGGAACATGCTGTGAGCTGTAGTGCCACCGGGCAGGTTTCCGTCAGCGATCCCTGAGCTGGCCACGGTGAGAGCCACTTGATGACAACTCCTCACGTACGCAAGGATGACACGAATCAGTGAGGTCTTCCCATACCCCCCGGGACAGTCAAGAAAAATTACTTTAGAAGAAGCAATATCGCCACGGTTATGGAGGAGAGAACGAACATGCTCCTGATATTTTTTTTTTATTTTTTGATTAGGATTTTTTGCGGACATTTGCCATCACTGATTAGTAAAAAACAAGTTTCACGACGTTTCGGGATCTGGAATCTGATCCCGTCTTCAGGTGGAAGAAAACCTAGAACATAACAAGATTAGTAACACATAGCCAGGAAAACCTGAAGAAAACACAGCTAAAACAGAGAACTGTAAAAGCAGTCACGAAAACAATAAGCTGAAAAAGAAAAACAATACACAAAATAACACAGGAATCACAAGTATCAAGAATCACCAGGCAGGAGAGAGCACGTCCACACCCAATCACAGCTGAGCTGAGACTGGTGGGAGGAAAGCAAATGGCGGCGGCAACGGAAATGGCGGCGCCCACAGCCAACCAAATCACGGCGCGCTACCGGTGGCGAAAACCTGAAACAGAGACATGTGATATGCAAATTCCGTGTGTCTGTTTGTGTTTTTTTTAGTTATTTTTTAACCTGATTTGCCCCTTGGCCTTGCTACGGGTTAACATGTTATGAGAATTTTGAACAGAATTGTTAGTAATTACCCTATTTGCTGACACTTTATTTTCCCTGTCTTTCGATTCTTTGTTTAATATTGGTAGCCATACTGGCCTTATTTCAAGTGAAGATTGACTGATTGGTTGGTCTGCTAGTTTTATGTATGAAGCTTCAATTAGTTTTCTTTTGAAAAAATGAGGTTCGCGGTGTACTATTTTTGCTTCGTCAAAATTCATCTGGTGATTTTCAGACCAGCAGTGTTGAGCAATTTTTGATTTATCCACTAAGCCCTTCCTCGTGTTATCTTTGTGTTCTTTGATTCTAACATTTAAAGGTCTTTTTGTCTCGCCATAATACGGCCTAGAGCAACTATTGCAGTTTATTCTGTAAACACAGTTTTTTGATCCCTGAGTGCCATTTTTTGGTTTGGTTTTTACGAGACATTGCCTAAGAGTGTTTTGTGTCCTAAACGCGGTTCTAACTTTGAACTTCCTAGCAACTCTTCTAATTTTTTCCGATAATCCCGGCACATAAGGGATTGACATAGGAACGAATTTTTCAGTGTTTTCTGACTCATTCTGTTTAGCCCTACGGGTTTTGCACTTTCTTATTACGGATTGAGGGTATCCATTCTTAGCCAAATCTTGCTCTACTTTTTTGATTTCCTGATTTAATCCATCTTGATTTGAGCAAATGCTCTTTGCTCTGTCAAATAGTGAGTAAGCTACCCCTTCTTTGACAGATTTTTGATGGTTTGATTGAAAATTTAAGTACTGCCCTGTGTGTGTCTTTTTTCTGAAAACAGTTGTCCTAAGCGTGTCCCTATCCTTTTCTACGCACACATCCAAAAATGCTAGTTTGTTTTGGACTTCCTCTTCCATTGTTAGGCGGATGGAAGGAGAAATACTGTTAAGATGCCCTAAAAAGTCTTTTAGTTCATCGTCTCCATGCGGAAATACCACGAAGGTGTCATCGACGTACCTCCACCAAATCTTCGGTTTGAGTTGAGCCAAAGACAAAGCCTTTTGCTCAAACTCCTCCATAAAGATATTAGCAAAGATAGGCGACAATGGCGACCCCATGGCCATCCCCTCATCTTGACGGTATAATTTACCCTCTAGTTCAAAATAGTTACATTGAGTGCATAATTCAAGCAGTTCCATAATGACGTTGACAGGAAGTTTAGTACGTTCAGTTAGACTTTCATCTTTTTCGAGCCGAGACTCGATTATTTTTAAGGTTTCAGGAACTGGGACATTCGTGAACAGACTTTCAACATCAAAACTAACCAGCTTATCCGTCTCAGCCAGCACTATGTCCTTTGACTTTTCAACGAAGTCTTTAGAATTTTTTATGTACGAGTCAGTTTTTCCTACCAATGGTTTTAGGATGTCCAGGAGGACTTTAGACAGTTCCCTACATGGTGAGTCGCGAGAGCTAATTATAGGCCTAAGAGGTACATCAGTTTTATGAATTTTAGGTAACCCATACATGTGTGGGATTTTCGAGTGATGCAGTGTTAAACGAGTTCTTTGTTTATCAGAAAAAAACTGTTTATGCTTCCTAAGAGTGCTTGCAACTTTACGCTCGAAACTTTCTGTAGGATCTTTATTTAGTTCAGTATATTTACCAGCTTGGAGAGTTTCCAATATTTTCTCTTTATATGTTACTGTGTCCAAGACAACAGTAGCGTTTCCTTTATCCGCGGGCAATATTTTGATAGTATCATCTTTCCCAAGGATAGATACTGCCTTGATTTCCTCTTTCTTTAAGTTGGGCTTTGGGACAGGAATTTTATTCAGTAAGATGCTGGCCTCGCACCGAAACTGATCCCCCTGAGTCTCAGGGAGCTGAGACACAGCGGACTCAATCCCCGTAACAAAGTCAAGCGCCCTCACTGATTTAGGCACAACAGAAAAGTTCAGCCCTTTAGACAAAACGGAAATTTCATTAGAATTTAAATTTCGTGAAGAAAGATTCACAACCTGATTATTTGCATCATTAATCTGTTCATCATTTTTAGAGTTATTACTAATTTCGACAGGTCTTAATTTTTCTAGCTTTGATTGTTGTCTGGATTTAATATCAACCGATTCTTTGTCAAACCTATTTTGGTTGCTTTGAAAAATGTTCTGAAACTCAGAACCAATTAAAGTTGCCAATTCAGATTTCTTATTTTCAATACTGATTTTGAGGGTTCTCTTTTCCATACGATGAAAGTTTATTCTTTCAACTAGCAGTTGCCCGTGGCTTCGCTCACGATAAAAATTGTAACTCCCTGCTGCTCAAATGAAGATAGGGCCACATACTGAGTTTATGATTAAACAGATAAGGTAAAACAAATGACGGCTTTAATTTAACTAACTAAATTAAATTTAACTTTTTTATAGTACACATCACCTAAAAAATCAACAAAACAACCATAAAACCATTATGAAAGTAACAAAATTGTAAATCAGCTGTATCCGTATGTAAGGCTTGAACCATCTGCTTGTTGAATGAACATTGAAAACTAAACAAAAGATCATCCATTCCATTTACTTAAGAAAACTTATAAACTTTGACCTCGCCAAGATCCCTTAAAAGTTTGAATTAAAAAAACGTTCTTAGCGGATGCTTACGCCATAAAGAACGTCCATGCAAAGGTCCAAGACCAAGGTTGTAAGACAAGTGGTTTGGGCTGTGCAGTGATAGGTCAGTGGTATTGGACAAATGTAAAGAAGGTAAACGTTCATTAATCAGAAAGATGTTTCCAGGAATCTGCAAAGACCGCACGTCTGCTGTGACTGGAGTTATTCTATTACTACCCCCCGCAGAAGGTATTTCTATTTGGCCTCCCTGTACTATACATGCGGGCAGATTCAGCGCCCCGCCGACAAAGCCCTCAAGTGTGTCACTGCCCTAGGAAAGCTTACGCCCAATATCGTCAGATATGCTCGCATGTATGGTATTGAGTGGCACTTAGGCAGGATATAAATACCCCCGTCGCAGCAGACCAAGTATACAGTTTTCTGTTTCATGAAAGTATATGTACGTAAAACGTAGAATTTTCCCTTGATTTAATGTCAAAAACGTTCTAAGGTTTTTAGGGTCTATCTTGAACGAAAAAATACCCCCATTGCAGCAGACCTCCAGACTATGCATGACCTTATTTTATTTCTTCCATAAGAATAACATAGGGAATGAGTATGCAGGCCTGCTGCAACAGACATACAGACATTTTGTGGTTTTAAAACAATATCATGTGAATCTGAACCATAAAAGCCACATATACCAAGTTTTATTAAGGTGTGTTGAGTAGTAACCGAGATATAGAATTTTTCTTATTTTCCATGAGGATAAAATAGGGACAATGTGCTGTGTTTTCCGCTTTAAATATCGTTCAAATGGTGTTTTTTGCTTCTGGGAGCCCCAAAGTGAAAAGTTATCATGGCCTCGGGCTTAGGTCTTGCCATGAGACCTATGGTAATAGTTTATTCCTTTAAGGAAATTCGCTAATTCCGTCAATGAAATTCGCTAAAAGACAAAAGCAAAGTCTTTTTCTAATGATGTACATAAAATAAATGGTTTAAATTAGCTCTTTCAATAACAGCTGTTACAGGGAAGAAAGGTCTTTAAATTATCTCTAGTCAGTGATTTATTTTATGTTCTATTCCTGACAGCTGATTTGACATACTACTTTTTTTTGCTTTTTACATCTGTTTAGATATAAACAGTTCATCAATTATTTTGTATTCTACCACAACTTAAACTTGGTCGAGATAAAATAAAATCATGTTTTAGGATTTTGCAGTTTGATTTCAAAAGTACTTGTGATTTAATAAATTGCCTAAAAATATCAAACATTTTATACTTGATGAGTAGATTCCATGAGCAAATGGATTATGTACGAAAACTAACGATGGATTAAATGCTACTTTTATATAGTACATAAAAAAATAAATATTATAAACCAAAACATAAAACTGAATGAAATCATTAAACATCTGTAACGACGAATCCATCAGTGAAGGTAACTACCATCTGCTTGGAAATCTGAAAATGTAAACAAAACATCATCCCCTTTAATTATTATGGGGAAACTTGGTTGAAATCAAATAAAACTCGGTTTTTAGAAGCTTGCTATTTAATTTAAAAAAGACGTACGCTAGTTTTAAGTCGTCTAAAGCCTTCTCATATGTGCATACTACACAGGAAAAAAGTTTCAGCCATATCAGTACTCTAGTTTTTGCGTGAAAAGCGGTCTAAAGTGTGATGTTGAGCGTTACCAACACACATCGTGACATAAATTGAGAAAACGCTTGATTCAGATTCTCTGACCTTCAAAACGCAAAAATAACCGAAAATTTCATAATTCTAAGCAATGTACAGACAAAACTCTAATTTTATTTATATAGATTAGGAGAGATTTTGAAGCTGCAGACATTATTTTGCTGGCTTTAAAACTACTAAAAGGAGGTTTAATTCTGAAACTCTGCGGTATTAGATTTTCGAGTTTGCACTTAGTGAGAAAAGTTAAATGGTTGGTGTGCCTAGCCAACTTTAGGTGCATTTGTTCAAGTTCACTTAATTGATTACTTACTCCGGGTCCATACCGAGAATCAATTCTTTGTTTGAAATTCATTGTTGGTGATGGTGATTTTATATTTTGATTAGGATTTTTTGCGGACATTTGCCATCACTGATTAGTAAAAAACAAGTTTCACGACGTTTCGGGATCTGGAATCTGATCCCGTCTTCAGGTGGAAGAAAACCTAGAACATAACAAGATTAGTAACACATAGCCAGGAAAACCTGAAGAAAACACAGCTAAAACAGAGAACTGTAAAAGCAGTCACGAAAACAATAAGCTGAAAAAGAAAAACAATACACAAAATAACACAGGAATCACAAGTATCAAGAATCACCAGGCAGGAGAGAGCACGTCCACACCCAATCACAGCTGAGCTGAGACTGGTGGGAGGAAAGCAAATGGCGGCGGCAACGGAAATGGCGGCGCCCACAGCCAACCAAAAAAAAATATCTGAATATCTGAAAATAAGAATATCTGAAAAAATCTGAAAATAAGAAATCTGAATTGGCAACTTTAATTGGTTCTGAGTTTCAGAACATTTTTCAAAGCATCCAAAATAGGTTTGACAAAGAATCGGTTGATATTAAATCCAGACAACAATCAAAGCTAGAAAAATTAAGACCTGTCGAAATTAGTAATAACTCTAAAAATGATGAACAGATTAATGATGCAAATAATCAGGTTGTGAATCTTTCTTCACGAAATTTAAATTCTAATGAAATTTCCGTTTTGTCTAAAGGGCTGAACTTTTCTGTTGTGCCTAAATCAGTGAGGGCGCTTGACTTTGTTACGGGGATTGAGTCCGCTGTGTCTCAGCTCCCTGAGACTCAGGGGAACAGTTTCGGTGCGAGGCCAGCATCTTACTGAATAAAATTCCTGTCCCAAAGCCCAACTTAAAGAAAGAGGAAATCAAGGCAGTATCTATCCTTGGGAAAGATGATACTATCAAAATATTGCCCGCGGATAAAGGAAACGCTACTGTTGTCTTGGACACAGTAACATATAAAGAGAAAATATTGGAAACTCTCCAAGCTGGTAAATATACTGAACTAAATTAAGATCCTACAGAAAGTTTCGAGCGTAAAGTTGCAAGCACTCTTAGGAAGCATAAACAGTTTTTTTCTGATAAACAAAGAACTCGTTTAACACCGCATCACTCGAAAATCCCACACATGTATGGGTTACCTAAAATTCATAAAACTGATGTACCTCTTAGGCCTATAATTAGCTCTCGCGACTCACTGTGTAGGGAACTGTCTAAAGTCCTCCTGGACATCCTAAAACCATTGGTAGGAAAAACTGACTCGTACATAAAAAATTCTAAAGACTTCGTTGAAAAGTCAAAGGACATAGTGCTGGCTGAGACGGATAAGCTGGTTAGTTTTGATGTTGAAAGTCTGTTCACGAATGTCCCAGTTCCTGAAACCTTAAAAATAATCGAGTCTCGGCTCGAAAAAGATGAAAGTCTAACTGAACGTACTAAACTTCCTGTCAACGTCATTATGGAACTGCTTGAATTATGCACTCAATGTAACTATTTTGAACTAGAGGGTAAATTATACCGTCAAGATGAGGGGATGGCCATGGGGTCGCCATTGTCGCCTATCTTTGCTAATATCTTTATGGAGGAGTTTGAGCAAAAGGCTTTGTCTTTGGCTCAACTCAAACCGAAGATTTGGTGGAGGTACGTCGATGACACCTTCGTGGTATTTCCGCATGGAGACGATGAACTAAAAGACTTTTTAGGGCATCTTAACAGTATTTCTCCTTCCATCCGCCTAACAATGGAAAAGGAAGTCCAAAACAAACTAGCATTTTTGGATGTGTGCGTAGAAAAGGATAGGGACACGCTTAGGACAACTGTTTTCAGAAAAAAGACACACACAGGGCAGTACTTAAATTTTCAATCAAACCATCAAAAATCTGTCAAAGAAGGGGTAGCTTACTCACTATTTGACAGAGCAAAGAGCATTGCTCAAATCAAGATGGATTAAATCAGGAAATCAAAAAAGTAGAGCAAGATTTGGCTAAGAATGGATACCCTCAATCCGTAATAAGAAAGTGCAAAACCCGTAGGGCTAAACAGAATGAGTCAGAAAACACTGAAAAATTCGTTCCTATGTCAATCCCTTATGTGCCGGGATTATCGGAAAAAATTAGAAGAGTTGCTAGGAAGTTCAAAGTTAGAACCGCGTTTAGGACACAAAACACTCTTAGGCAATGTCTCGTAAAAACCAAACCAAAAAATGGCACTCAGGGATCAAAAAACTGTGTTTACAGAATAAACTGCAATAGTTGCTCTAGGCCGTATTATGGCGAGACAAAAAGACCTTTAAATGTTAGAATCAAAGAACACAAAGATAACACGAGGAAGGGCTTAGTGGATAAATCAAAAATTGCTCAACACTGCTGGTCTGAAAATCACCAGATGAATTTTGACGAAGCAAAAATAGTACACCGCGAACCTCATTTTTTCAAAAGAAAACTAATTGAAGCTTCATACATAAAACTAGCGGACCAACCAATCAGTCAATCTTCACTTGAAATAAGGCCAGTATGGCTACCAATATTAAACAAAGAATTGAAAGACAGGGAAAATAAAGTGTCAGCAAATAGGGTAATTACTAACAATTCTGTTCAAAATTCTCATAACATGTTAACCCGTAGCAAGGCCAAGGGACAAAATCAGGTTAAAAAATAACTAAAAAAACACAAACAGACACACGGAATTTGCATATCACATGTCTCTGTTTCAGGTTTTCGCCACCGGTAGCGCGCCGTGATTTGGTTGGCTGTGGGCGCCGCCATTTCCGTTGCCGCCGCCATTTGCTTTCCTCCCACCAGTCTCAGCTCAGCTGTGATTGGGTGTGGACGTGCTCTCTCCTGCCTGGTGATTCTTGATACTTGTGATTCCTGTGTTATTTTGTGTATTGTTTTTCTTTTTCAGCTTATTGTTTTCGTGACTGCTTTTACAGTTCTCTGTTTTAGCTGTGTTTTCTTCAGGTTTTCCTGGCTATGTGTTACTAATCTTGTTATGTTCTAGGTTTTCTTCCACCTGAAGACGGGATCAGATTCCAGATCCCGAAACGTCGTGAAACTTGTTTTTTACTAATCAGTGATGGCAAATGTCCGCAAAAAATCCTAATCAAAATATAAAATCACCATCACCAACAATGAATTTCAAACAAAGGAATGCTCCTGATCTTCGGAGAGCCTGGGGAACCACTCTTCCACCAAAGCACTCTGTTGATTTCTACCGTAAGTAATCAGTTCCCTACCCAACTCAGAAGTGTCATCCTGGGGCCTATTCCACGAAAGAACAAGTTACATATTCACAAGTTTATACTTTTGGACACTTGTGAAAAATAGTTACAGTTGTTACTTTCATAGTCACAAGTATCAGGATTTGAAGTCAGAGATACTAAAATTATTAAATCCAACTTTAATGACACTAAAACCAAGATAGATTTAGTTTGTTAATGTGTTAAGGAATAATCAAAGAATATTTTATGTATTATACTAAGTAGAAATTTTAATACATCTATGAAATGAATGGTCTGTTTGTTGACAAACATTGAACATATGTGCTTGTGGACAAAAATGTAAGGGTAAACAAGTCTTGTTGTATCTAGTGAAATTTCACCTATTCACCTACAGGGGCCCATTTCACGAAATAACAAGTTACATATTCACAAGTGAGTTTGTATAAATTTTGTATAAACTTGTGACTTTATTTTTCACAGGTGTTTTCTTTTTTAACCAGCACATTTTCACCGATTCACCATTGAATTCTTACATGTTTACTTACCCAAAAATATAAACATAAACTATTAAATTTTAAGAAATACAATACAGCTGTGATTTATCATATGAAATAGTATGTTTTTAAATGGATGATTTCTTAATCAAACGTTTATACCATTGACTTTAGATACATAGATTGATTGCCTTTGCCATTTAGAATGTTGTGTTAATAGGATTAAAAGAGGAAAGTACATTGAAAGTAAATCATATTAAGGATTTCATAAAAAATCATTACATTATCGATTGAATATCATTTTGTTCTCCTTCAACTCCCAAAAAATCTGGTTCTATAACCGCTTTTATTTGTAATCATCCGAGCTTTACCGTGTTCCTCACAATGTACCAACTTTTCCTCTATAGTTAAGCTATAAAATGTGAATGAAACTACATTCAAAATAATATAAAGTGGTCGTCGATGCCGTTGCAACTGTTGATGTATTATCGGCTACCTTTTGATGGATAGCAATATTAATTGTTAGCAATATTAATTGTTAGCAATATTAATTGTATAGATGTGAGCACTTTATCCACTATCCGAAAGTACACTTTCGGATAGTGATGTGCGATTCGCGAACGAATCGTTCAATTTGAACGACTCATCGAGTGAATCAAATGAATCATGATTCATTTTTCAAAAGAATCGATTCGTGGCGCGAATCAGTTGCGGAAAAAAATGCCGCAGACGACGCGCCGGTTTTGTTCATAATTCTGCGCGTCATTCAATTAATTGAGTTTTGAGTCTTTCCTGTAGCCTGTAGGACAAAGGAATGGGCAATGGGCATTGATCGATGTGTTTGGAGAGGGGTGAGGGATAGGAAAGTAGAAAACAAAGGAAACTACAACAATTGTAATAGAATCAGTTTGACTTAAAGGAAAAGAAAATTATAAAATTAATTTTCGAATAACTTACAAAATTTTTATCAACTTTATGTATAATTACCAAAATAGTAACAGAAAAACAGGCTACAGAAAAAATAACAATTACCATTCTTCCGTTCTTAATAACTTAATAATAATAAAGACATTAATGGATACAGATTACAAAAGTAAACGGAAGTAATCAGGGCGAGGAACGAAGGAGGGGAGGAAGGGGCAAAAGGGTGAGGGGGTGGTTAGGGAGGGAGAGAGGAGAAGCACGTGACAGGTAGAGAATGTTAAAGGAGACAGGAAACAGATTAATACCTAGGAATATGGTTTAATGTTTAAAAATGCAGCTAAACCAATCAATTTTAGGTTGGAAATAGTTTTATTACACCAAAAAACTAATTAATTGCGATTAAACATTTAAAAACCGCTTTATATTCCATAAAAACCTATTAAAGTCGACGTTAGTGGATAGTGAGTCAAATGTATCAAAAGAATTGATTCAATTTTCGATTCTTTGGAACTGAGTGATTAAAATGAATCGATTCACCGAAAAGAATCGAACTGCGCATCACTACTTTCGGAAGACAGGGCCTTCTGGACAAAGCGAGTACGAGAGTTTTCATGGTACAGACAGCATACATCCATTTCATTAAGACCAAGGCTTCAAAATCTTCCCCAAGATTCGCCTAGAAGATATAAAAAAGGCTTGCCTAATCCCCGCGAGAGTTTGCTTATGCTGAAGACATTAACTGGATAGCCGAGTGGATAAAGTGCTCACATTATAACCTGAGGGTCACATGTTCGAATTATGACCACGATCGAAACTGAGTCCGGTCGTCATTTGTCATGATAGGGCTAAGAATTAATATTGCTATCCATCAAAAGGTCGCCGCTAATACATCAACAGCTGCAACGGCATTGACGACCATTTTATATTATTTTGAATGTAGTTTCATACACATTTTATAGCTTAACTATAGAGGAAAAGTTCCAGTTGGTACATTGTGAGGAACACGGTAAAGCTCGGATGATTACAATAAGTAAAAGCGGTTATAGAACCAGATTTTTTGGGAGTTGAAGGAGAACAAAATGATATTCAATCGATAATGTAATGATTTTTTATGAAATCCTTAATATGATTTACTTTCAATGTACTTTCCTCTTTTAATCCTATTAACACAACATTCTAAATGGCAAAGGCAATCAATCTGTGTATCTAAAGTCAATGGTATAAACGTTTGATTAAGAAATCATCCATTTAAAAACATACTATTTCATATGATAAATCACAGCTGTACTGTATTTCTTAAAATTTAATAGTTTATGTTTATATTTTTGGGTAAGTAAACATGTAAGAATTCAATGGTGAATCTGGTGAATCGGTGAAAATTTGCTGGTTAAAAAAGAAAACACCTGTGAAAAATAAAGTCACAAGTTCATACAAAATTTATACAAACTCACTTGTGAATATGTAACTTGTTATTTCGTGAAATGGGCCCCAGCACATCAAGGAGGCCATGATTGGCCAAACACGATCCTTGGCGCCTGAGACTCCGGTCAATTTCAATTAGCGAGATAGTGTATGCCAATTCTCTGTCATGGAGGTTCCACTCCAAGTGGTCCTCGCAAAGAGAGTCGCGAAACTTGTCCCAGAGAAGTGCTGCAGGAGCTCCAATGTTGCAGAGAATTACGAAGAAAGAACGAAGTCTTGGGCCAGTCATGAATTGAGAGGCTTCACTCAGCGCGTAGTCATATTCATCAAACCGAGATTACGTGCGACCTCCTGGAAAGTACGACATTCGGGACCACCGCATAACAGAAGATCAAGGTAACCACGGCAAGGAACAAACATAAGAAGAAGTCTAAGGTAGTACTGTTCGGTCCGGTTTGGAGAAACCCAAAACATTCTGCAGACCTTCTCACCACGCTTACGAGCTGTAATAAAATGTTGGCCGTCAGGATGATCATAAACGTCTGCATTTGTAGGACGTTTAGTGTGTACCATAAATCGCTCATAAAACGATTGATATGTCAAGGAGTCAAAAATAGAATCATGAGGACGGTCGAAGTACACGATAAGCTTAGAGCTTGCTTTTGTGGTAGCACTGTCAGGGTTGTAAGGACGAAAACAGACGGATTGCTTCCCTCCAAGGTGAACTGGGAGACACTCAACGCTGGGCTCGGACTCAGAAATAGGAAAATCTAGGAGTCTCCAGCAGGCGTCACTAGCACCAACCATTCTTTTCGTCACATAATGATTTACCTCGTCATCTTGCTTACTGAAGGGCGTGATGGTAACGTTCTGGAGAGAACTTCCCTTCATAAGATATTTGAAGATATACTTGATGACCCGACGAGTTGAAGCAAGCTCTAAGTTTATGTGCGCCTCATATTTCAAGATAAGTGCAGCGTTATATGGCACTACCCATCCGTCATGAACGGGAATGGATTTTTTTCTTGAAACTATTATCCCCTTGTCATTATAGTCCGCTTGTACTGTACAAAGCCTCTTTCATATACGTGCGTAGTATCACAGGAAGGTTTCGGGAAGAATTTAGTGCAGTAACCTTTTGCAGAGTCCCAGCATGGAAAATCAGTTCGATGGCCAGTGCCTCAAGGGCCGTGAACCAACTTTCTTGAAGCAACTTTCTTGAACTTTCGTGAAGCAACTTGTAGAACCAACTTTCTAAGACGACCTTCGGCCTCTTCCTCAGAAGGAATGCCCGCGCGAATAATGGAATCAATTTCGGCCGCTTGGACGGGACCATCGCCGTTGATTTTAAATACGATATGAGCATGTGGAAGGCCTCTCATTTGAAATTCTACAACATAAATAAGGTAAAACGCACGACTGAACATTGCTCCACTACGAAGGTCTCGGAGCAGTTCCAGAAGTTTGACGCGAAAGACTCTGCAAGCTGTACTTGGGTCACTGCGACTACCACCTCGAGGGCAAGCCTTCTTGTTTTCCTCCCAAGTTGCACTGTACGTAAAAGTGAGAAAGAAAGTTGGGGATCCAAGGCGAGACACAAGTGCCATTGCGTTCTCATAATGAACTTTCATATATTGACAATGCTGTAACTAACATACCCCAATGTAACTTCAAAATAGAGGGAGTTGTAACACTCCTATCTGACCATGATGGCCAGGTATTTGAGTCAATGCATTTGTTGAGAAATAAAAATGAGAAGGTACAATTCATAAGGAAAATGAGGGATTTTTCTAAGGAAAATATTGAACTATTTATTTCTCTACTAGAGAAAGAAAATTGGCAACAAGTGTTTTTAGCTAATGTCCAGGAAAAGTATGATAGATTTTTTGAAATTTTCAATTACTATTTCAACCTTGTATTTACCTATAAATTAGTGAAACAAGTTAATAAAAAATGTCCATGGCTGACTGAGGACCTTCGTTGTGAAAGAAAAGACATAATAAAACAAAGTAAATTGGCACGTTCAAGTAGGGATAAGGAACTAACTGGTAAACTTAAAATTAGAAATAAAATATTTAGAAATAAATTAAGTAAGGTAAAGAAAAATTATTACGACATAAAGATTAAGAACTCTTCAAATTACACGATGTTAAATTCCTGACTTCTGGGTAGGACCGCTTAATACTGTCGAAGATTTCCGCCGACGTTTCGGAGACATTGCAGTACTCCATCTTCAGGGCGATAACGTAGTCGCGCACAACACAAACTACTTTGCGCGACTACGTTATCGCCCTGAAGATGGAGTACTGCAATGTCTCCGAAACGTCGGCGGAAATCTTCGACAGTATTACGCGGTCCTACCCAGAAGTCAGGAATTTAACATCGTGTGAAAACGACCGTGGAAGCCTACATTCTTCTTTGAACTCTTCAAATTCATCAAAAACAACATGGAAAATTATTAATAGTGAAATTGGTAAAAATTTAATACAGAAATATGAAAATATAATTTTAAAAGAAAATCAAGTAATCTACTCTGAACCCCAGGTTGTTGGCAATAAATTTAATAAATACTTCACCTCAATAGGCAACGATATTTGTAAAGATAAGGTGGTTTCAGACACTGAGATACAGCCTGAAGAAAACTGCAATCTGTTTAATCTTCAAACACAATCCAAACCAACTCTACGTTTATCTGCAATAACTGATGAAGAGGTTATAGCAATTATTGATTTACTTCAGAACAAATATTCAAGTGGATTTGATGAAGTTCCAACAATGTTACTAAAAGCTATCAAATTACAAATTTCAAAAGTATTGGCCCATTTAATAAATTCTTCTTTTATCACCGGAATTTTTCCTGATAAATTAAAAATATCTAAAATAGTTCCAATTCATAAAAAAGGTAATAAACAGGTCGTGTCAAATTATCGTCCGGTTTCAGTTTTACCTTCCATATCTAAAATATTTGAAAAAGCTGTTCATTATAGACTTTACACTTTTTTAGAACAAAACAAACTTCTAAACAATTTTCAACATGGTTTCAGAACTGGTAAATCAGTAATAACTGCAACATCAGATTTACTCAATTCTGTAATAGATTCAATTGATAAGGGTGAACTAACAATTGGCGTCTTTATGGATTTATTAAAAGCTTTTGATACAGTAAATCATCACATTCTTCTTAAAAAACTCTGGAAAATGGGTGTGAAGGGGTTTATCTAGAGTGGTTCAAATCTTTTCTGCAAAATCGATATCAGTTTGTAGAAGTAATTAAAGTCACAGAAAGAAAAGAAATTCAAAAAATAAATTCAAAATTATTGCCTATAGATACTGGGGTACCTCAAGGATCAATACTGGGACCTATTTTATTCCTATGCTATGACAATGAAATATCTGAAAACATTGATAGTAAGAATAATCTATTATGCATGTACGCTGATGATGCTAATCTCAAAGTATCAGCAAAATCAGAAAATGAGCTAGAGCAGCAAGTAAACATAAATTTGAAAAATTTAGATTTTTTCTTCAAATCGAACAATTTATTTTTGAATTCAGAGAAAACAAAATTTATAACCTTTTCTACTCGTCAAAATAGACAAGTTGTCAATCCAAATGTTTCGGTTAATTCAGTGGCTGTGTCAGAGGTGAATGAAACCATGCACCTTTCTGGGTTTGAGAATAAATAGATTTTTGACCTGGGATGACCATATTGACTTTGTTGTTGGTAAATTGAATTCAGGACTATATGTTTTGAAACAAATGTATTTTTTGAGTTCAGCAAATGTTTTAAAATCTCTTTATTACTCACATATACAGTCACATTTAGCGTTTGGTATAGCAATTTATGGAGCAACTAGTAAAAAAAATATGGATAAATTGTTGAAAATTCAAAAAAAGGCTGTCAGAATTCTTTTAAATTTGAAACAAACTGATTCAGTCCGAGAACATTTTAAAAACTTAGGGTTTCTGACTGTATATGGACTTTACATATATGAATCAATTTTATTTGTAGTAAATAATGAACAGCTCAATAATAAAATTCCTAATCATGGCTATTTTACTCGAAATAGAGAAAATTTAATTACTGATCGGCATCGCTTAGAACTTTTTAAGACGAAGACTGTATATGCGGGTAATAAATTTATAAGCTTTCTTCCAAATTATATAAAAACTGAAGTGAATAAAGTTAAATTCAAGACTGAACTAAAGAAATACATTACTGGGCTAGGTCTGTACAGTTTAGAAGAGTATTATACTTCAATAAAGAACAAATAAAAAAGAGGGATGTAAGAAAAAGGGGACTCTATATTATTGTAATTAGATTTTATTTATATATTGCGTAATGACTTTGTCATACCCTTGTACTTTGACACTATTCTTTGTACCAAGATGTACTATATTACAATGAATAAAGAAATTTTGATTTTGATTTTGATTATACCTTGGCCCCCCAGTAAATGAACTTGGGAGGTAAACCTTCCCGGCTTGTGCCCCACCCTCACCCTGGACAGTTTCATCATTGTTGATGTCGTTAAAAACCTGCCTCCCCGCATGCCCACTGCGATTTTGTGCCTCCTGAAGTTCGTCCAATGGCCCTACCTGCATTGTATTATCAGTTGGCTTTGATTGGGAGAACTTAATAAAATGCAGTTTTTCCTCCTCGTACCTAGCGAACATTTCGACCTGCCAAGCTTGAGACAGACGGCCGTAAATAAAAAAACGAGGTTCAGAAAATAACAGGCAACGGGAGTATTTGTACTGCGTTAATTTTTTCCCGTGATTATCAGGACAACCCACGTGCCAACCCAAAGTGCCTTGCGGGTAGAGCAGGGGGTACTGGAAGGGTTCCATGAGAGGACTTAATAGATCAATTGAAGTCGGCTTGTCATTGCCAACCTTCCAAACAGTTAGTTTACGAGGCTCAGTAATTGTTTCATCAGTGCTGAGTACAGCATGTACCTCAATACCTGTCTGCCTGTCTCCAAGAACGGGGCCGTGGGTAGGTCTACTAGTAACTTGGAAATCCAAGT
The DNA here is from genome assembly GCA_035578135.1 of Flexamia atlantica. Taxonomy (NCBI): domain Eukaryota; kingdom Metazoa; phylum Arthropoda; class Insecta; order Hemiptera; family Cicadellidae; genus Flexamia; species Flexamia atlantica. The sequence goes on from JAQJVK010000006.1 coordinate 35,395,953, forward strand.
GGGCGTTAACCGACGGTTCATTACCAAGTCGACGAAAATGTTCAATGAATGGATTTTCTCGAGAGAGAAATCTATTGATATCGTCGGTGATATTACCATCCAGAGATCTGCCAAAGCGATGTTGCGTCGTTCTTCACCATCGTCAATGTACAGGCGGAACCGGTACACAAATTGGACGTTCCCAGTTTTAGTCGTAAACCTTTGTCCTGGGTCGTCTAAGTTGTAAATTTGATGGTACATCCTACCTTCGATTTAAAAAAAAGACAAACCCCTTGGATGTCTGTATCCACCTGATACCTCGAGTGCACAAAAGGCAAACAGGTCATTGTATGCACGAGCCCTTTCCAAGAACAAAGGATTAGAGTAAAATGATTCTTGAATAGGTGGCAGATTAAGGACGTTGAATGCTCCTTCGCCACAACACCATTTTTTTCTTCCCTTCTCTTCCTCAAAGAGCCGTGCATTGCAATGAGGACACCTGTAAATATTATCGTCCCAAAGATGTAATTTTTTTAATTTAAATGCCGTAATTTTATTTAATAAATCTCCCCTCCAGCATGCCATAGGGCCATGACTGACTACCTCCCAAGAAAGTGAAAGAGGCAAATGTCTAAGCTCAGTGAGTTTCAGATTCTTTAGACGGAAGATCTGAACCCTCTGCAGAGCAGCATCAGGATGATTCCGGCTATACTCACGGACAGCAGCCCTTTTGACCTCAGGGTGCTGCTGGCTACAACGCTCAACAGCGGCCCTATGAGCCTTGGGGTTGTTTTGAATTGACTTCTTAACGTATTCCCTGTTCTTTTCAGGGTGGGATTGAATGTATTTCTTTTTTTTTTGCTTCTTTTACTTTTTCTTCTCGTGTAGTTGTCAGAACCTTGGGACGACCTCGCTTAATTTTTTTTGGCCTTCCTGGGCCTTTCTTACCACCAGAAATTTCCAATTCATGGACTGGGGGTGCAATGGGAGGGATGACAAGCTGACTATCAGCAGACTGTTCGTTAGGTTGAGAAAACCGAAGTCGCGTAATATTATACTCACCCCCATTGAAAGAGGAATTCGCCAACAACAAAGAGGCTAGTGACGAATACGTATCACACATGAAGAGCCGAGCTAGGTTTTTCTCTGCAGTTGGATCTCTTTGACGGTGCTCATTCACCGCGTGGCAATCGAACAAGTACAGCCGCCCTTGGAAACGCCAAAATGCGACAGTAACGAGTTGCCCCATAAAGAGAAAACTTTCACGTATAGAATCTTCTTTCAGTATGTCCTGCAAAGTTGCCGACAACAGATCGACGGCTTCCGCAAGACTGTCCCTGGACAAAGGATAGAGACCATTGCAGACAAAAGTGATTTCATCGATGAAAGCAATTTTGTCAGCAATTTCAATCCTATCCACAAGATCCTCTGGATAAAGGTATCTGTTTTGGACCTGATTCTCATGACGAGATCTCGTATAAATACGATCTCCGGCCATCAGAATCTGGTCTATAGTGAATGTACAAAAAGTGCCCCCAATGGCCTGTCAGGCTACCGCGGTCGCACTCATGGCCATGCACTGCGCGTTTGCTGAAAAATCGACAAACTGAGAGTCACCTTGGTGAAAGGTTCCTCGAGCGATGCAAGTAAAAGCAATACCCAAATATGAGTTAAGAAACACACTGAACTACAATACACCTGAAAGGCTGAAGTCAGTAGGACTGATAATTGAAACACCTGGCAAGCCTTTTGACCACTGCATAACAGAATCAGCGAGAACATAAAGTAAAATTTGCCGACATTTAATTTTAGAATTCAGTATTTTCAATAACAAACCTCATACAACTATTCTCCATATTTCGACAGTTAATTTATATTCGTTAATAAGGTTATTTATGATGCTTCATGTATTTTTGAGTTTCACACTAACCATAAAAATCTGCAGGATGGTAAGGAAGATCTGTAACAACTGATTACTCTATGAGTAGACATATACTGCGATACCACCAGAACGTAGATCTGTAAAGAATTAATTTAATGGTATGATTCGTGTATTTACTTCTTTACTTCTTCGCGCTGTATATATATTAGACTCGCCTTACGGCTCGCTGGGAGACCCCGATGATGTCTCCCGGCAAATGAAGAGGTTTTTTTTTTTTATTATTGAAGGACTAAATTGTATTCCAAAATAATCTCCATCAGAAAAATGTTTGGTACTGGGGTTTAAGTGTTGAAAAATATTGGTCTAAAGTTTAGGATGGAAAGTGACGTAAATGCTCAAATTAATTTGACTTAAACTGGGGCAGTATTTGTAAATTTGGTATTTGTAAATTTGTATTAATGTTGTCATTGCGTTGTAAGCTGGTGATGAGATTTATTTCGAAGGTAGTATGTTTGAAGTTAATTAACATTGAAATTAGGAAGATATATGTTTAGTTGAATTTAAATTAAAGTAGGTATAATTAAAAATTTATGGCATTAGTATTAAAAAATATATTATTTAAAATGAAGTTGCATGAACACGATGTATGCAAGTTATAGTGAATATTAAATTTTGAGTAATTCAATAGTTAATGTTCCCCTGTCAGTTAGCCGGTGCTTTAAGTTGCATCGCGGCATATCCAGTTCCGCCAACGGGGAGGCCGGGAAACGCAGGGACCATATTTACAAACTTAATAATAACAAAGAAATGGGGAGTTTGTCAAGGCAGTCCCCCTTGCCTCTGCCACCTTAAACTAATAAAAAAATAATTTCACACCGGAGAGTTTGTTAATGTAGTCCTCCTCGCCTCTGCCGTCGAATAAATCTATATAACATACAAATATGTACACCGGGGAGTTTTTACTATGCAGATCCCCTAGCCTACTGCTCGTCATGATCGTCATGAGCTGTAGTGCCACCCGGCAGGTTTCCGGCAGCGATCCCTGAGCTGGCCACGGCGAGAGCCACTTGATGACAACTCCTCGACAGTTAATTTATATTCGTTAATAAGGTTATTTATGACGCTTAATGCATTTTTGAGTTTCACACTAACCATAAAAATCTGCAGGATGGTAAGGAAGATCTGTAACAACTGATTACTCTATGAGTGGACATATACTGTGATACCATCAGAACGTAGATCTGTAAAGAATTAATTTAATGGTATGATTCGTGTATTCACTTCTTTACCAGCTTAAAGTGGAAGCAAAACGATTTTTTATAGTATTTTGATGGGGTTAAAATTTATAATAGTGAATTATGATAAGTTACCCCTCTGTTCTAAGCAATAATGAAAGTTTGTGAAATTTTTCAAGTTTCCAGTTTATCAGGAAGTAGATCATGATAGTAGTTTAGGTAGAATAAAATATCTCGAGAAAATCACAGGCATTAGGAAAATTTCGAAGGTTTTTGCTAAACTTATACGCATCTAGATACTAATAACTTGTTTTATTATTGGATATTTGTAACATATATGCTATAGAGATGCTTTAAACTAAATTTCAGCCCTCTACGCATAATATTAAGTCAAATGGAGCCAGAAAACCTAGGGCAGATCATCGAAAATTGAAATTTCTAGAGCTACCTAAGGGTGAAGGAGACGAGATAGAGCAAAAAGTCAAAGGACCAAAGTTGTAGATCGTGAAAAATCCATGGCACATGGTGCAATCCTTTTTTGGATAGAAACATCTGTTTGGCCACTAGAGCTCAAAATAACAGTTTCTTAAAAAACGCTTTTTATAACGATTTATTTTAATTTTTTTAAGGGGGTCAGAATTTAAAATTGCAAGTTTTTATGATTTCCCTTGTAGGTTTAAGCAATGAAGCAAGTACGTGCCAAATTTCAGGTGTCTAGCTCATCGGGAAGTAGTTTAGAATTCGTATCCCTTAATCAGTGAGTTACACATCGCGCTGTATATATATTAGATTTAAACAATTTTGTTAAGGCTTTTACTATAGAGAGCTTTAGTTATTGTGTTACATGTGGAGTCTATCTTTATATGCCTTTCAGGAAAATTTATCAATTTTAAACTGATTGAATTGATTGATATTTGAAAGAGATAGGTCAGGCATCTGGTCATCTTATTTCAATTTTTCAAAATGCCAATCCCTTTCTGATCGATACAAAAAACAAATAAGGGCAGAAGTTGATAACCGTTTGAAAATTTTCTGTTCTGCCTTGATAACTCGTAGTTCAAACTTACTTCAAACGTTTTTATCAATATAGTAATTTGAATATGTGAAGGTATAAGTACCTACCTATACTATCACTCTTAGCTAAGTGAGCAGCAGAGGACACTAGGACCCCTTCTACTACAAGCACAGGCACCCCTCGGTCGATGTCCGAGTCAGATCCACGGCTACGGCACAGCAGCCGGTGAAGTGTCAGCAGGTAGCCGTCCGAAGTCTCAACAGTGTGAGTCTCCAGGTCGTAGCCAAAGCCTGTCACGACTTCCTCCTACAAAAATTATACAGGGAGTCTACTGACTTCTGATTTTAGAATTTCAGAATATTTCCAGTATTTACAGTGCATTTTTGTTCAAAGTTCCAGTATCGCAATTGCATGTAGTAAGGGAGTGCTATTGATGACCCTTGTTTATTTCAATCATGTAATAACTTCAACTATCAAGATGAAACTATTCTTTTATAACAAATATTACACATAAATACACATAAATATTTTCAAACAATATTAACATTTACGATTAATATCATTTTTATCGATTTATAAGGTCCTTACGCTGCTGATAACTCGGCTAACAGCCCTCTTTTAGCGAATTTCCTTAAATGAATAAGCTATTACGGTAGTACTCATGGTAAGACCTAAGTCCGAGACCATGTTAACTTTTCATTTTGGGGTCCCCAGAAGCAAAAAACACCTTTCGTTCGAATTTATATATATATATCTATATATATATATCTATCTATATATATATATATCTATATATATATCTATATATATGTCTGCTAACACGATAGCGGCCGTAAATATGGTCCGATCTTAATGAAATTTGGTACAGACGTGCAAAGTGGTAATCACTCGGACGAGTTTGTGAACCAGCCCAATCGGACCACCGTAAGGGGGGGTAAAGGGGATAAACCCCCCAAAAGGGGGTTTTTGAGTTTTTCACATAGAAAAATAAAATTTATCAAATTTTTGTTAGAACCATTGAATTCAGCTCAAAAAACAAACAACTTAGTATTTTGAATTACTGCTCTATGTCCATTGGTTACCGAGATATTAAAAGTGGTAAACACAGTACGTTGTCTCAATGTTAACCTTATGGGAAATAAGTAAAATTCTATATTTCGCTTATTTCTCAACATACCTTGATAAAACTTGGTAAATTGCTTCTTCTAGTTCAGATCTACTAAATATTGAATTAAAACCAACCAGTTTAAAAATACCTGTAGCAGCAAACCTGCATACTCATTCCCCATGTTATTCTTATGGACCTTACAAAAACATGTCAAATCTCGCTATGTTGGATTAAAATATGTTGTTTTGCATTAGAAATTCGCTGAGTATGCAGGTCTGCTGCAACGGGGGTATTTTCTTTTTTTTTGCAAACTCAATTTATTAATAATAGTAGGGTTAATCACTATTAATAAATTAGATAAATGCTATAAAAACACAGTGTACTTGTTATGAAAAAAGGTGGATGTTTGTCTTTTGCCACAGTCTATTTTGAATCTACGATATTTTAAAATATTTCTTCTCCACTAAATTTTAGTTTGTTCCCAAGTATACTTTTTCTTTATCTTGAATTTCTCCTTACATTTTGATAACTGAACAGAACTACAGGAATATCATTTTGGTTTACAAATAAAATTATCATAAAGGTAGCATCTGACTGTGCCGTGATAATAAGTCTTTTTTGTATTTTATGTGTAAAAACTGTGTTAAATGTGTCAGTATTTCAATTTCAAGTATTTATTCATTGAGCTTTGAATGCAGTTAAGACATGACTACCACTTATGAGTGGGAATATAAATAGTTTTAGGGCAGATGATGATGCACTGTAATAGTGTGAAACGCATCCTGCATTAAACTGGATATTGTGACACCTAAGGCAAAAAGTTGACACCTCATTAAGGTGTCAAGGCTAAAAAAAGTTGAAATCAGTTGTCTTTCATAACACCTTTACTAAACACTGTATAAAGCCTTCACATGATTCTCGATATATGGTGCAAATCGTCCTAGAAGTCTCTGGTGTCCTTTGTAGATTTTTTAGAAAATTTTCCTTATAGGTAATAAGCTAAAACCATAGGTCTCATGGTAAGACTAGGGTTCCCATATGGTAATATGGGAAAAAGAGGAGATTTTAGAACGCTACCTCAAACCAAAGAGTCTGGGGGTATGGAATACTTCAGGAAAATGGGGGGTCCGAGGGTGCCCCCCGGAAATTTTGATGGAAATAGGCATTGAAAACCTTATTTTTATTGCACCCAAATGTTAAGGAATCTGTAATAAAATAATTCAGTTTATTATCAATATGTACATTTTACAAAGGAGATAAAATGCAAGTTAATTGCAACGATGTCTTTATTTTATTACTTTGAATAAAACTAAGTAAGTTTATTCGTTGAAACTGTTACAGTAAGGATTAGTAAGTACTTATTCTTTCTATTCTAGAGCAATAAATTGTGAAATAATTTATTAATATTCAAAACATAACAAAATTCAATAAAAACAAAATCTAACTTCACTTCAAAATATTTAAAAAAATGTTATTCATCAAGTTTCACTGTTAAGATATCTAAATCACGCACAGTTCTCACGAATCTAAATCAACCACTCTGTATGCCGTCTTAACCTCGAATGATTCAAATCTTCAAATTTGTAAGCACTTAATAACAGAGAGTAACTTACTGTACAGTTGAAAACTAAATTTTACATCAATAAAATATGTTTAGAATTTTAAAGATAAAAGACAATGTTTCTATCCAGCAGTAAACTTATTGATGTAAACATTTATGCTTCCTGAAATAGTATTTTCACTTGATATTCATCATATTTTACGAATGTCAATGTCAGTGTAAAGCCCTAAAAAGAGGAGATTTCCCATGTTTTGTTAAAATTCCCCAGAGTTGAAATTTTACCCTTGAAATCCGGGAATCTCCGGGGAAATCCAGTAATACGGTAACCCTAGATAAGACCCAAGCACAGGACCAAAAAAATTGTTTTGGGGTCTCAAAAACACTATTCGTTCTTATAAAAAAAAATGTAAATATAAAACTCTCTTGCCCAAAGAAACGTCCTATTGAAACTTCACGAAAGCTGATATCCAAAGATCACATATCGTCGCGTAAGAAGTGATACCTCGTATCACCAAAAACACAACTTTACAGGAGGCCAAAAAACTGCAGGAAAAATACTGCCCTGATACCTCGTATGTCAGTAAACAGTGGATGATGTGATACCACGTATGTCGTATAACGTGGGTTGTAGGTTAAGTATTCGATGTTACTTAGTTATATTAACACACATACCTGTACTAAACAATACTAAAAAGTTTTATCCTACTGTTTAAATAAGTAAAATGTATAATTTTACCAATGGAATACACGAGACATACAAAGTATTACCAGAAAGCAACCATACTGTATTAATAATCGACTTCAGAGGTCTCACTACAATCGGTTTTACAACCGAATTACTAGTGTGTTTGTGTGTGTGTGTGTGTGTGTGTGTGAGCTACCGATAATGATTGCAAAAATGGTCAGGTTGGAATTAATTTCGCACAGACGTGTAAAGAAGTAATTATTCAGAGGAGTTCGAAAACCAACCCAAACGGACCATCAGAAGGAGGGGGGGGGGGGGTTCAAGAGGCAAGACTCTCAAAAATGGTGTTTAGGTCACATACAAAAATTTAAGTCATCTCATTTTAGTTTACATCGTTGAATTCAGCTTGTACAAACAAATAATTTAGTACTTGAATCATTGTTCAATGTCCATTGGTTGCTGAGATACTGAGAGTGGTAAACATGGTACATTATTAATTTTCAATGGGAATCTTATAGGAAATAAAACAAATTTAATATCTCCATCATTTCCGAATATATTTTTAAAAACTTGGTGTGTGGTCTCGTCTAGTTGGGATTTACTGGGTAAGGCCTAAAATCAACCTTTTTAACATTTCTGTTGCAGCAAACCTGCACAGTCATTCCCCATGTTAACCTTAAGGGAATTAAAAAATGTGTAGTTTGCTTATTTCTCAACATACTTTGATAAGACTTAGTATGCAGTTTCATCTATACTTCATTCAGCGAGAGTGTAAAGTAAAGCCACACCTCCTGCATCAGCTGTAATGTTGGCAGGCTATGTCACATGAGTACCTGATGTTATAGCTACAAATCCCCAAAGAGCTTTATTAAAACCTGGAGCTAGAACTGGATGTCTGTTGACAAAGCCAATTTTGGTTATGTTTGTTTGCAGTGAACATAGAATGCACATGAGCTTTACAATAAGTAAATAAATTGTCCACAAGACAAATTAATGCATCCACACATGCTTAATTTATTATTCATATCATATAGTATTCATTCAATTGAAATCACTAAGGGGAATAGCTGTGAACCTTCCCTTGGATCATATGGACTGCCTCTTCTCTGATTGGTTCTTTTCTACACAAATGTTATTTAAAGGGAGGGGCCTTTACTTTACACTCTCACTGAATGAACTATAGTAAGATATACTTGATTAGATAATCCTGAAATCTTCACATTTTTATATTCCTGAGGCAGCAAATCTGCGTACCCACCTCCCCAAAGTCAATTTTGTGGGAAATTAATAAAATTGTATAGCTTGCTTATTTTTCTTCTTATTTTAATCGTAAAAAAATCTTTATTTACCATTTACATCAACACATATTTTCATTTCTCTTTTAGCCTATCTTTAATCTTAATTCTTGAATGGTTTTTATTGTTTGCCCTGATTTGGCTTTGCCCAGCTGATACAATAGTGAATACCCTTTGAATGTTTATTCAAGATGGCTGCCCTAGGCTTACAATAATATATTCTGAAATGAGAGATGGATATATTTTACAATAAATTTTATTATTTTAATACAATAATATTCTCATTCTCATTGGGATACATCACAAGCTTTACAATCTGGGGGATAATTATTATATTTATTAATATTCAAATGAAGGTGCTTTATAAAATAGGTAACTAAGTCATATGCAATAAGTTTCAAATATAAATGATCATCAGGGGTTGGTTTCGTGCCTTGAGTGAATGTCAGAGGAGGGAATAAGGTCAATATTTGAAATAACATTAAGTTCAGATTAATTTATGTCATTTAAGTTCAGTTCAAAGATTATTAAATAGGAAAATACTTTAAATTTTCTTCTTCAGAAGATCACTACTAAACTGTCCCCAACAATGGTTGACCACATGATTGTTCTAGGCTTGGCTTCTTAAATTTTGGAATTATTTTTCAAGTAAAATTTTTTTGTTGATAAACTTTCTTCAATTATTAAATAATACTTATTAGTTCATTTAATTGAATTCTTGCTGATTGAAAATTTTGTGCCAAAATAATACGTATTCAAATTTCTTGAGATTTGATGAGTATTTCAAAATGAAGAGGTCTTGCCAACCCTGTAGGCTTCTGGTGGAGAGTTGTCTAAACAATAAAATGGGCCTATTTCTCTCCACGCACCGTTGACTAATGAAAATTTCAGGCCTTATGCTCTGAAAATACTAATTAAATAGGATGACACCAAGGTCGTGGCCTTTAATTTTTATATTAATTAAATTTTAACACTCCCTAGTTTTTAACATGTCATGACTCTTTGGAGGCTTCTCTCCTACTCTCCCTTGCTCATTGTTAGCATTGTTGGAATCAAATTTTGTACATCACACATGTTGTTTAGTAGATTTAGGTAGCACAATTCAGGGGTGCCCAGAAGGGGGGGGCATGGCGCAATTTGCGCCATCAAAATTTTTGGGGGGGCATGATTTTTCGGGCGGAATTTTGGTTTTTTGTGAGGAATTTTAAACCAGCGAATAAGGGAAAATTACAAACAAATAAATGATCAACTGTTAAAAGTACTGTTTATTTATCTAACCATTTCATCAGGATTGCCATTGTCATATATTCAAGTTCGCCATGTAAAACATCCCCGGTATCTCCACGTCAATCCATAATTCGTTAAATTATTTTGAAGGGTGGTTGGCAATATGGCTCGACTGGCAACCCTGTCTGACATCGGGCCCATAAAAGACAGGGTCCGTGGCCCCGGTCTGACACAGCCGTTAGCAATGTTGCCAAAAACCGGGTATTTAGCCGGTTTTTGGGCATTTTTGAGGCCCTGCACAGATTTGGTGGTGATTAAGAAAAAACCAGGTTTAACCGTGGATTTAAGACTTGGGTTGAGGAAATTTAAACCATGACAAAGAAGTTGTATCGTCGCTCATAACCTCAAAGTTTTGTTTTCAAGTGTGCCAAATAAATAATAAGATTTTTATGTTTTATAGACTATATTTCATTGCGTAGTGAGGTGAAAAATAGCGTCCGCACCTCGGCCGAAAGGGTTTTGCAGCTCTCGATTGTTTCAAATTTTCGACTTCGTCTCGAATTTGAAACACGATCTCGAGCCTGCAAAACCTCATTTTCGGCCCTTGTTGCGAAATATACTATTATAACCCTGTTTACTTCGATTGCATCACTAGTGTCACCTGTCACATACTGTAAAAATTACTTCATTATTTTCTTTAACTGGCAACATATTAGTGACTTTTTCATTCACGCTATTGTAACTAGACTTACTTATAAATAAATAAATGTGGTTTATACATTGAAGTGAGATCACTTTATTACCTAATGCTGGTATGCTTCATTATTGTATGCTTTATCACGTTTTACTTTTTTTTACTTGATACTTAGTAGTCAATTGTGTTTTTAAGAGTTTGGTAAATACAACACAATAATACTCTTTGGTAGGGCAGGATATAAGGTGTATTTTTTTAATTGACATACCAACTAATGTTAGAAATTAAAGGGTGGGGGGGTGGTTGTCATGCTTTGGGGGGGGCATTAGGCTTGGTTTGGGGGGGGCATGCGCCATTGCCCTTGGGGGGGCTGGGCACCCCTGGCACAATTCACATTTAGGCACTTGCAAGCCATCACACTTTCACTGATTTTATTATGTATGGAAATATTGATTACTAGCAGTTGCCCGTGGCTTCGCTCACGATATCAATTTTAACACCCGCTGCCTAAATAAAGATGGTGCCACATACTGAGTTTATGATTAAATAGATAAGGTACAAAAACTCTTGGTAACTTTAAAATAGTACATATCACCTAAAAGAAAAAATTCAACCATAAAACCATGATAAAAGGAACCAAACTATAAAAATCAGCTGTAGAGACCTATCTGTATGTGAAGCTTAAACCGCCTTCTTGATTAAATGAAAATTGACAATTTAATCGAAAGATCGTCCATTTAATTATACAGAAAGATTTTAGACCGTTGAACCCACTGAAAAACCCAGAAAACCTTGAATTTTGAAAAACCCGTTCTCAGCGGATGCTCACGCCGTATAGGAACGTCCATGAAAAGTTTCAAGGTTCTAAGTCAAGTTCAAGTAGTTTGGGCTGTGCGATGATAGGTCAGTGGTATTTGACAAATATAAAGTAGATATACTTTTATCAGCCAGAAAGATTTTTAGGAATCCGCTAAGAACGCAGGTCTACTGCGACGGAGTACTTAGAAATATTGTTGCCCCCCCCCGCACGAGGCATTTTTATTTGGCCTCTCTATATTACACATGCCAGCACATTCCAGCGCCCCCGCCGATAAAACCCCTAAGGGTGTCCCTCAGGGCCGGCTCTACCATGTAGGCGAACTAGGCGACCGCCTAGGGCGCCAGGGCCTGAGGGGCGCCAAAGGGGGCGCTGGATCGTCGTGTTTGTAAAAATAATAGGGCGCAAAAATAAAATACCCCCGTTGCAGCAAACCTGCATACTCAGCGAATTTCCAGTGCAAAACAACATATTTCAACCAACATAGCGAGATTTGACATGTTTTTGTAAGCACCATTAGAATAACATGGGGAATGAGTATGCAGGTTTGCTGCTACGGGTATATTAAAACTGGGTGGTTTTAATTCAATATTTAGTAGGTCTGAACTAGGAGAAGCCATTTACCAAGTTTTATCAGGATATGTTGAGAAATAAGCGAGATAAAGAATTTTACTTATTTCCCATAAGATTAACGTTGGGACAACGTACTGTGTTTACCACTTTCAATATCTCGGTAACTAATGGACATAGAGTAGTGATTCAAAATACTAAATCGTTTGTTTTTTTTGAGCTGAATTCAATGGTACCAACAAAAATTGGATTATTTTTATTTTTTATGTAAAAAACTCAAAAAACCCATTTTTGGGGGGGTTTTACCCCCTTTACCCCCCCTTCCGGTTGTCCGATTGGTGGATTTTGAACTCGTCCGAATAATTACTACTTTACACATCCATGCCAAATTTCATTAAGATTGGATCATTTTTACGCGAGTTATCGTGCTTAAAGACACATAGATATATATATATATTTATGAAAATGAACGAATAGTGTTTTTTGCTTCTGGGGGCCCCAAAACGAAAAGTTATCATGGTCTTGGGCTTAGGTCTTACCATGAGTACTACGGTAACAGCTTCTTCCCTATAGGGGAAATTCGCTAATAATAAACATGAACGCCAATGATGGACTTACATTTTTTAGAGTCCTGCTTAAAGTCTCCCCTTCTAGGTTTAGATTATGAGGTTAATTCAGGAATAGCTTTACATGCTCAGGTCGTGTAGTTACTTTTAAAATTACTTCAAAACTTATCACCAGTGATGGAAATCCCCAACTTGCCCTTTAATCGACTACTTATACCAATAATTAGCACCTGTCCTGTCATTTACTTTCTCTTGGCTCCCTCGTCGTAATGTAGTTTGAGTTTGTACTTTTAGCCAAACACCAAATATACGTAAGTCGGGTCTGTTTTCTACACCAAAATTAACAACAGAAAACGGATCAACATGGGGGAGATCTCCAATGTTGGCGAGGCACTTCTTCTCAACGGAACATGTTTTTGTTTTTACAACTTAGTTCATTCGTGCCTAAGCTTAAGTTTAATTGTTGCATTAACTTATACATAAAATACATTATTTTTATTATCTTCTCAGAATCATACTTTATTAAACAGCGCATTTAAGTATCTAAACCAGGTATTATAAAATACTTGTTTTGACTTTTTTAACAAGAATCAACTCCATATCAAATCTATCGAGCCTCATTTTATGAGTATAATTGGCCAAATGGTTTCGACCTTAGAAATCTCGATGTGCAGTCGATCTTCACATTTTATTATAAAAATTAACAGCTATGGCAGTATTTTTTTTAATTTTATCTCTTTTTTATTTGGAGCGGGACGCCGGGCAATACTCTTGCCTAGGGCGCCAAAAACTCTTGAGCCGGCCCTGGTGTCCCTGCCTGGGAAGGCTTATACTCAGTAGGCCTATCGTTGAATCTATGCTATTATAGGTGAATGTACCCAAGCGAGAATGAACGGGCTTTCATAGCTCTATTATAGTAGTCTGTGCTATTATATTGACCGTGCGTACTTAGTGAATCTTAAAGCAGTTTCCTGTTTCATGAAAGTTTATGTACGTAGAGTAGAAAATGCCTTGATTAAATGCCATCAAAGTATTTTCTAATGTTTTTAGGGTCTATTTTGAACAACAACAAAATAACATAGCCGTCCCGCAATTTTTTAAAAATGGATTACATTAGATCGTTCATTAACAGCTGTTATAAGGAAGGAAGGACTTTTAAGTAGCTCTAGTCAGTGTTTTATTTTATTTTTTACAGACAGCTGGTTTTACATTATATGAACTGTCTTGCTTTTAACATCTGTTTGAATGTAAACATTTCATCACTGATAATTCTGGCATAAGGATTTTAATAATATGTGATCTTGAGAGGGTCTGTCCGCGGCCTTGGTCTGTGGTGAAGTCCGAGGGTCAGATCAGGATGAAAATATTGAAAATCCTGATAAATGTATAATGAATGGGAAAATATTAACTTTATATAGTACATGTCAATTGAAAAGAAATATTATAAACCAAAACATAAAACTGAATGAAATCATAAAACATCTGTAACGACGAATCCATCAGTGAAGGTAACTACCATCTGCTTGGAACGCTGAAAATGTAAACAAAACGTCATCCCCTTGAATTATGGGGAAATTCAAAACAAACTTGGTCGAAATCAAATAAAACTCGGTTTTTAGAAGCATGCTATTTAATTTCAAAACGACGTATGCTAGTTTTAAGTGGTCTAAAGCCTTCTCATATGTGCATAAAACACAGGAAAAAAGTTTCAGCCATAACAGTACTCTAGTTTTTGCGTGAAAAGCGGTCTAAAGTGTGATGTTGAGCGTTACCAACACACATCGTGACATAAATTGAGATAAGGCTTGATTCGGATTCTCTGACCTTCAAAACGCAAAAATAACCAAAAATTTCATAATTCTGAGCAATGTACAGACAAAACTCTAATTTTATTTATATAGATTTATTTTAATAAATTTGGGTATTTGAAACAGCTTTACAAATATAAGTGTGGATAGGTGGCTTTTATACATTAATTATCATCTTAAATTTGGAGGTGTAAAATATTATCAAATATTATTTTAATTTATTATTAATAATATTGAGTTTGAGATTCATGTAATATTACATAATAATACCCCCGTTGCAGCAGACCTGCATACTCAGCGAATTTCAAATGCAAAACAACATACTTCAAGCCAACATAGCGATATTTAAATTGTTTTTGTAAGCTCCATAAGAATAACATGGAGAATGAGTATGCAGGTTTGCTGCTACAGGTATATTAAAAATGGATTGTTTTAATTCAATATTTAGTAGATCTGAACTAGAAGAGGCAATTTACCAAGTTTTATCAAGATATGTTGAGAAATAAGTGAGAGATAGAATTTTATTTATTTCCCATAAGGTTAACATTGGGATGGCGTACTGTGTTTACCAGTTTCAATATCTCGGTAACCAATGGACATAGAACAGTGAAATACCGAAGTGTTTTTTTTAGTTGAATTTAATGGTGGTAAAAAAATGGATTATTTTAAATTTTTTTATGTAAAAAACTCAAAAACCCCATTTTTGGGGTTTTACTCCCTTTACCCCCCTTACGGTGGTTCGATCGTGCTGGTTTACAAACTCGTCTGAGTGATTACCACTTTACACGTCTGTACCAAATTTCATTAAGATTGGATCATATTTATATGGCTGCTATCCTGTTAACAGACATATACAGTGTGTAAAAACATTCTGTCCCCCCTCTTTAATTTTTTTGCTTGTTAAGACAAACAATTAACCTTTGGGAAATGATACTAACTCAACCCAAGTTATTTTTTGACGTTATTAAAATTTTAGAGTGTCCCCTAAAAGTGGGGGATTTTGGGGGCAACTTAAAATTTTCAAATGTAAATCACTTTTGAGTGACCCCTCATTTTAAAGAGCTTTCAAAAAGTAGATGAATGGTGAAAGTTGGAGGTCTCTAACTTGTTTCTATCCAAAATGACAGCTTGTCAAAATTTTGAATACAACACATCCTTGAAACATGGCGTCTAGGACGTTTGGAATTGTAATTCACCTTTGGTGACTTAAAAATGAAACAACCCTGGGAAAAATGTTATTAAATGAAAAATTGGTCTCTTTTAGTGATATTAAAATTTGGTGTGTCCCCAAAAAAAGGGGGATTTTGGGGGCAACTCAAAATTTTCAAAAGCAAACCCCTTTTGAGTAACCCCTTATTTTTAGGAGCTTTAAAAAAACTAGTGGCTTGAAGGGGCTAAAAGCTCCTAAGAAGGGAAAATTCGAAAAATCCATATTTATTATAGTACAAAATATCTTCACTCTACCTTATATTGGTATCTAGCTTACCACATGGTTTTCAATCAAGTATTAGCATCACATGTTTTATGTAAACAAAGTGGTTGTTTTTATATCTCAATGCTTTTTAAATGGCAGCTATTTTACGTTATTTCTTATTTCCCGGTGAATTTATAGCGATTTCATTATTTTTCTCGCCATCATGGAATAGAGACCTTTCATTTGAGCCATCTCCCATCTTTCTACGACTTGCCAGACGCCCACAATTTTGACGCAAAGAATCGCCTTATGAAATTAAATATATGATAGGCGAATGGTCGAGGTTGGAGGCTGCTAACGTGTTTCTATCAAAACTAGTGGCTTATAGGGGCAAAAGCCCCTAAAAATAAAATACAAATGCTGGATTAATTAATATACAAATGCTGGATATTTAATGTTTCTTTCATACTCAAAGCTCGGTAACAGTTTGACGGAATTAAACGTTTAAAGAGTAATGTTACAGATGATTTGACATTTGCTAGTAGGTATCACAATTTTAAGAAAGGGCGTTACTTCAGTATAGTAAAGGGCTGAATTTTTTGGAACAGTGGCGCCATCCGCCGTTCTCAAAACAAACTCAGTCCACTTTGTTAACAATTAAACATATGGACATGGTTTGCAGAAATTCTTAAGGTTAACCACAGACTGTAGCACGTAATTTATTTCCCAAAGATAAGCAAATAAATAAGGATGAAATCAGAAAATGGTCTCCCGTTGACGACTCCACGCTCCACGTTGGAGACTTTGGCTCTACTTCATAATGAAGTTAGGTTTGGAGACCATGAGTTGGTAAATATTTTTATGGTTGTCCGGGAGTAAATACTGCTTTGTCTTGGTAAATTCAAGATTAAATTAACTTTTGATTAGCCAAATTTAAACGTGAACCTTTTTGTGATGTTACATTCAATAGCTTTTAGTGCAGCACACTGTTCTTCCTCAGTCAAAGCTATGACCATTTCCGACCGCTCATAAAACTGGTAGAGCTGGGCCCTAAAAAGAGGTGGTAGAGGTCTTCTCTGAAACTATAGGCTGCGCTTATTCGATTGCGTGTTACAAATCATTTGGCTTTAAATCAGCAACAGCTACTGCTACATGATACAATATGTATTTAATTCCTCTTGCTTTTGAAGGTTGAGATCCCTAAATTATAAAAACGGAAAATTTAAAAGTAAAAAAAAAAACAGTTATGTGTTATAGTACGTTCAACCTATTTTGCTGGGTTTTAAATAAACCATATACCAACATCTAGCATGTGGTTTTAAATCAAGTATAAGCAACACATGTTTTAATGTAAACAAAGCAGACGTTTTTAGATTACAATGATTTTTAAATGGCAGGTATTCAACGTTATATCTTATTTTCGGATAAACTTCCGTTATTTTCGAAATTTCGGTATTTTTCCCGAGTCCCTTGCATTAAGACCTTCTATTTGAGCCCCCTCACATTATTCTGCAACTTGCCATACTCCTACAACTTCGCCGCAAAATTTTCGCCTACATATATATTTATATAGACCATTTGGCATTAAATCGGCAACGTTATAACGTAAACAAAACAAACGCACTTAACTCTTTATAATTTTAAATTATAAATGTATACTCAAAGCCGCAGTTATAAGTTTGAAAATCTTAAAGTTAAAATATTTATTTGTTATAGTACATTGAACATAGCTGCCTTTTGAAAAAAACCAGATGTCAACATCTAGCATATGCCTTTGAATCAAACATCAGCACCACCATAACCACGGCACCACACATGTTTGAAGCAGACATTTTTAGATCCCAATGCTTTTTAAATGGCAGGTATTTTACGTTTTTTCTCGATTCCTGGTGAATTTCAAGCAATGTCAGTATTTTTCCCGCCATCACGGAATAGAGACCTTTAATTTGAGCCATCTCCCATCTTTCTAAGACTTGCCAGGCGCCCACAATTTTGAGGCAAAGAATCGCCTTACGAAATTAAATATATGATACAACTCTGTGGCACAGCTGTTTTAATTTCAAAAGATGTAAACAAATTAAACCCCATGTTGTTTTAATGGGAAAAGTTTTATTCTGTTGCGAATTTATGGTAAAAAAATAAGAAAAATGAATAGTTTTCCCTCAAAATTCACGTCAAGACCTTTAAAATAAGACCCCTCCCATCCTTCTACGGCCATCCAGTCACTCACAATTTCTTTACAAAAATTTGACTTACGGAATTATATATATAGATTGGCAGCTTGTCAAAGTTTCAAGGAGTCATATTCAAAACTTTGACTAGCTGCCAAATTTGATAGGAACACGTTAGCGACCTCCAATTCCCACCATTCGCCTATTTTTTTTAAAGCTCTTCAAAACGAGGGGTCACTCGAAAGGGGTTTGCTTTTGAAAATTTTGAGTTGCCCCAAAAATCCCCCTATTTTTGGGGGACACTCAAAAGTTTACATATCACCAAAAGAGCCCACTTTTTTATTTAATAACATTATTTCCAGGGTTGTTTCATTTTTAAGTCACCAAAGGTGAATTAAAACTCCAAACGTCCTAGCTGCCATGTTTCAAGGATGTGTTGTATTCAAAACTTTGACAAGCTGTCAATTTGAATAGAAACACGTTAGAGACCTCCAACTTTCAACATTAATCTACTTTTTGAAAGCTCTTTAAAATGAGAAGTCACTCAAAAGGGGTTTCCATTAAAAAGTTTTAGTTGCCCCCAAAATCCCCCACTTTTGGAGACACTCAAATTTTAGTTAACGTCAAAAAATAATTTTTGTTGAGTTAGTATCATTCCCCAAAGGTTAATTGTTTGTCTTAATAAACAAAAAAATTATAGAGGGGGCGACAGACTTTTTTACACTATATATAGAAATATATGTATATAATTAGTAGATCTGAACTAGAAGAAGCCATTTACCAAGTTTTATCAAGATATGTTGAGAAATAAACGATATATAGAATTTTACTTATTTCCCACTAGGTTAACATTGGGACAACGTACTGTGTTTACCACTTTCAATATCTCGGTAACCAGTGGACATAGAGCAGTGATTCAAGATACTAAATTGTTTGTTTTTTATAGCTGAATTCAATGGTGCAAACAAAAATTTGATAAATTTTATTTTTCCATGAAAAAAGCTCAAAACCCCCATTTTTGAGCGGGTTTATCCCCCTTTACCCCCCCTTCCGGTGGTCCGATTGGGCTGGTTCACGAAGTCATCCAATCGATTACCACTTTACATGTCTGTACCAAATTTCATCAAGATTGGACCATTTTTAAGGCCACCATCGTGCTAACAGACACATATATATATATATATATATATATATATATATCTAAAAATTCAAACGAATGGTGTTTTTTGCTTCTGGGGGTTGCAAAACGAAAAGTTATCATGGACTGGGGCTGAGGTCTTACCATGAGACCTACGGTAATAGCTTCTTCCCTATAATAATAATAATAATAATAATAATAATCATTTATTGTCGTTGGTATTATATAAATACATGACAATATTAAATTAATCTTATTTATAATTATAACTTATATTATAATTTTAATTAGTCCAATAATTTTCTTCTTGAACTTCTTGAATTTTATATGGGCATTTTTCAGTAAGAATACTTTAAATTTTTTCTTGAAATGTTCTGTTCGATAATAAAGTCCATTTTTCAGGTATGCTATTATATAATTTAATGCATGTATGTAAATTTATTTGACTTCTTGAATATTTGCAAAAAGGTATTGTTAATTTTGAATTATTTCTTGTTGAATGTTGATGTATATTAATATTATGGTTAAAATCATTCATGTGTTTTCTTACAAATAAAATATTTTGAAGAACATAAATTGATGTTAATGTCATAATTCTGAAATTTTTAAATATGGGTTTGCAATGTGTTTGGTTCTTAACTCTGCTAAAATTCTCACAGCTTTTTTTTGAATTTTAAAAACTGTTTTCGCTTCATTCGAATTTCCCCATAATATAGTTTCATAACTTAATTAACTATGGATGTAAGCATAATATGCATTTTTTAGGACTTCTAATTTCACATTGCCTTTTAATCTTCTTAAAATATAAATTCCTTTACTAATTTTTTTAGAAATATGAATTATATGACTTTGCCAGTTTAATTTACAGTCTATTACTATACCTAAGAATTTCATTGAAGATATATTCTTATGTAGATGATGCTTAGTTGAGAAATTAATTTCTAATTTTTGGGTTTTATTTGTATTCAAACTTAATTTATTGCTATTGCACCATTCCATTATATGATTTTCAGCTATTTTCATCTTTTGTATTATTTCCTGAGAATTTGTTCCAAATATATTAATACCTAAATCATCAGCATATAAGTATGTGGAATAATCTGCCTTTGGAATTGATTCTGGCAAATCATTGATATATATATTAAAAAGAAGTGGTCCAAGACATGATCCTTGAGGTACCCCTTCTTCTATATTCAAGCCATCGGAAATTTCATCATTATATTGAACATGTTGTGTTCTATCACTTAGGTAAGATTTCATTAAATGTAAAGATGAATCTTCAAATCCATAATGTTTGAGTTTGTATAGCAAAATTTCATGTGTGACAGAGTCAAATGCTTTTGACATGTCAAATGATTGAAAGCAAACTAATTTTCCACTTTCTATTTTGTTGATGGAATCTTTGATAAGATCATAAACGGCATCAATACAACAAAAATTTCTTCTAAATCCAAATTGTCGATGGTTAAATAGTGAATTTGATTCAAAAAATTCATAGATTTGATTGTATATAAGTTTTTCAAGTATTTTTGAAATGGCAGGCACAATTGCTATAGGTCTGAAATTTAAATATTCTTTATTTCCTGCTTTATGAATAGGTATTACTTTAACCTGTTTCAAAATAAGTGGATATTTTCCCTCATCAATGCATTGATTAAATAGACTTGTTATGATTTCACATATGTCTCTTGCTGCACTTTTTATCATATTAGTATTCAACTGAAAAATATCTTCACATGAACTTGATTTTAAATGTTTTATTGTATCATAAACTTCTTCCACTGAGACATGGCTAAATTTAAATGTTTTCTTATTTTCAATCATCATTTTGTTGAACATATTTTTTGTAATTATTATTTTGTGTTGGTGTAATTTTTTCAATTATGTTTTTAACACTCTTTATGAATGAAAGATTGGACCCATTAGAAGTTAAATTAGTTTCCAATACATCTGTCTGTCCTAAAATGTCCAACTCCTGAAAGATTTTTGATAACAGACCATATACCTTTTGATTTTTTATTAATGTGTTTAGATATTTCCATGTTATTATATTTTAGTCTAGCTTTCCGTAATTCTGATTTGTATTGTTTTATAGATATTAGATAATCTTTCCTAAATACCCCAGAACCTTCAATTTTAGAAAGATTATACAATTTTAAACAATTGCTTTTTAATGATTTTAATTCTTCATTGTACCATGAATTCTTTTTTCTTGTATAATTAGGGTTTATAAATTTGATGGGAAATGCCCTTATAGCTGTATTTTCAAGTTTTTTTTTGTAAAAGATGAAATCTGTCATTTATATCTTTTAATGAATAAATATCAGTCCAGTTTGTCCGATATATCATTTCATTGAACATACTGTATCTATCTGGAGAAATAACTCTTATTCGTTTCTTTTTACTGTTTCTAGAAATGTTAATGTTTGGAGAATAGTTAAAATGTAATACGATAGCGTCATGATCTGAAATAATTGTAGGAATCACGTGAGTTTGAATCATATTAGATCGAAGAGAATTAAATATATTGTCTATGCAGGTTCCCTCTTTGATTTTACCTGGTCTAGTAATTTTAAATATTGTTCTTCTCAAACCAAAGCTGCTCATGATTCTTAATAGTTCTTCAGAATCCCAGCCATTTTCATTTAAGTTTATATTGAAATCTCCTGCTACAAATAGGACACATTTATAGGAGAAAATAGCACCAAGTATTTCATTCATTTTCTTGAGAAATCTCTTTATATAAACTATGTTTTTATTATAAGGTCTATATATTGATAATATTATGATATTTAATTCCTTGAGTTTACATGCTGATACTTCACAAATCGTTTCTTCCGAGAGATTAGTAATTGATTTTAATTCCTCATATATAATATTTTCTTTAACAAAGATAGAAGTACCTCCTCTTTTAATTTTTGTTCTACAAAATTTGGCTGCATTAGTATAGCCATCAATAAATATGTTTTCCATGTCAGAATTTTCACACCAGTGTTCAGCAATACATAAAATGTCAACTTTTTGTTCATCTAAGTATACTTTTAGTAGATCAATATTTTTTATTAGTCCACGGATATTCCAGTTAAAAATAGTTATTTGATTTGGTGATTTAGAATTAAAACAATTATATAATGAGGTTATAGGATTAAAAAGATCACTATTGGTGTTTGGTAATTTCATTGAAGATGTATTTTTTATTGAATTACATTCTTTATAATGTTCTGAACAATTGTTTAAAGGTAAAACAGAATTATCATCAAAAGATGATGGTAAATACTGGTTCAAACTTGTAAAGCTGACTTTCAATTTGAATTTGGTTTTAGTAGATGATGTGTTTGTATTTGTTTTTGACGGTTCCCTCGAAAAAAGTAACATTGTTTGATTTTTTTATTTAAATTCTCTTTTATTATTTCTGCAGTTTTTCTCTTTCCATTATTATTAATATGAAGGCCATGTTTAGTAAAGCAATATCTGTCCAAATTTCGTATGTCTATAACATATACATCACTAATTCTTATAGCTAATTCTTCTATATAATTATTTACTAGTTCTATTTCATAATTCTCAAAACTATTTTTAGGGAGATAATTTCTCGTCACTACGGTAGTTATGAAAACAGGTTTCTTCTTCTTACATAAATCTTCCAGTTTTTGTTCTAAATTTGAAAATATGTCACAAGTTTTGTTACCTAAGCTGTCATTTGTGCCCCCAATAATTATTGAGGCATCACAGTTTGTATTGATAGCATTGTCAATAACAGTCAACAAGGATCTATTAGGCATTACCTTTCCTGAAGCTTGTATTTTTTCATTACATAATGCGTTTATATTCTGTGCAATCCCACACCCTTGGCTATCACTTATTACAGCTAATTTTAATTTTCTTTGTAATTCATTATTATGGTTTATCGTTTGGTCTATTGAAATATTTTGTTGTTTGTTACTGTCATTATTGATTCTTCTTATTACATTTTTCCTGAGATATGTCTCTTTTTCATAACTATTAAGATTAATCTCGATTATCAATTGCGATGGTTCTTCGTTGTCTTTATCACAGTCATCGATTGTTTTTAAAATTTCAAATCTATTGAATATTTCGTTCAAGGTGTAGTCGGTAGAGATTAAATCTTTATTTTGTTTTCTTATTTCTCTTCTGTGATGTACTTTTTTCCATGAATAATCATTATTTATATTTTCTGGTACACTAATTTTTGTAAAATCTATTTCCATGTTTCCCTTTTTCATATTTTTATCGACAGATTTGTCTATATTATTGGAAGTGGTATTAGTTTTATTCAAGGAATGCGTTTTCATAAATTTGACTTCAAGTCTTGAGATTTCTAACTCTATCATTAAGTTATCAAGACGATCTAATTCTTTCCTTTGTAGTGTCAAATTTTGTATTTCTTTGATCATAATATCTGCGCATGAGCAAGAATCCGTTTAGGTTGTTTGGTCAGAAATTGATCTTATTACATCTTCATTGGTTTTTTTCGTTGATGTTTTACAGACTTTTTGATGTGCTTTTATTTTGATTTATTTTCTTTGTTTCACTTTTTCAGTTTGATTTATATTTCCTTTTTCTTTTTTTTCTTCTATATTTCTCTTTCGAGTCATTATGATTGGAGTAAAAGTGCTCTTCATGATATTGTATCAGATTTGTTGACTTTCAGTGTTTACTGTTAAATGTACTCAGAGGTTATGTACGATTTTGAATTATAAATTAAATCACTTTGATTAATGTTTTGAATAATTTTTAAAGTAATACTTACAGATTATACTTAAATTACATTATTCACTCAGTAAAAGTAATGTAAGAGTTAAACTTAATTTAAATTTCACAATTAATTAGGAGTAAAATTTTGTAGATTGTGTTGTTTTTATAGTCAGCTGTTCATTGCTTTTATAGTCAACAAATTCGCTAATTCCCTTTAGGAGAAATTCGCTAAAATTTGAACAAATAGTGTTTTTTGCTTCTGGGGGCCCCAAAATGAGAAGTTAACATGGTCCCGGGCTTAGGTCTTACCATGAGACCTATGGTAATAGCTTATTCATCAAATTTCGCTCAAATTGATTAGCTTATTCAAGGAAATTCGCTAAAGTTTGATATATCTCTCATCTATTTGAGAACTCCCGGATTTTTGCCTAGAATCCCTAATTTTCATATTTATTTGGCAGCAAACCTGTATACTCACTTCCCTATGTTATTCTTATGAAGAATCTTTTGGATGTTTATTCACGGACTTGCATGGTTGCTTTTACTTGGTGTGAGGCTTAATGTAAATTATTTATTCAAGCATTTGAAATTCACTGAGTATGCAGGTCTGGCGCAAAGGGCGTATATTTGTGTTGAGACAAACATCTTTTACCGGTACATTATATAACTGTGGATTTAATTTCTACAGTGTGTAATTATTCAGTCTAGGTCCCAAATAAGCTAAGATCGTAAGGCTAGGCTTTATCAAAGAAAAATCTTTTATGAAGTTTAAAAAATTAAAATTAAATTAATTTTCTACTAAAACAGAGCTCAGTGTTTGTATATCAGGCTCTCTAGTAAAAAATCACTGAAAGAATACCCTTGATTTTGCTATCTTTACAGGAGCAAGGCATTTTCCAGTCTTTAATTTGGTGGTTGTGTTTCAGTTTCAGTATCTTCTACAGCTTTGTCCCTGTAGTGTTTTAAATTTTAAAACATGTAATGGTACGTAATGGTTTTTGAAAGAGTACTCTAAGTTTAATAATTCGTTATAACAGAACTCATTAAAATGGTTAATTTCATAACACTGCACCTGCATTTATTTTCCTATTCACCCTGTTAGTTCATAGTCAATATTAATAAAAACAAAAGAAATCTACTATGGAGAGCAGGGATCACCAGCCAGTTTTCAATAAAACCACTTATTTACTGTCTTGTAATTTTGTTACAATAGTTTTGAAAAGGGATTAAAATTGATTACAATTAAACTTAAAAAGTGAATGAAGTTATTTTTTGTCAACAAAGAATACAACTCATCCTTTTTGGTTTGTAAATATAAATAAATAAATAAATATCTTTAATTATAAGTACAGGTAGGTGACTCTTATATTTTCTTCTTAATTCTAATTAATTATTATTGTTCAAGATGGCGTCATTATAATTAGTGTGATACTAGCCTATTTAATATTTAAATTTGAAATAAAAGAATGGTAATCTGTTACAAAACTATTATTTATTCAACAATAACAATAAATATGAATATCAAAATTGAACTCTAGGGGGACGTACAAGGATTATTACAGTGGATGGGGTTAGATAAAATTACTTATGCTAATTGGATTAATATGGTACAATTTAAGGGCATTAGCTCAGTTCTTGAGAAGCATGATCTCTTCACATAGGGTTCTGGGAATCGTGCGGGCATGACATTGAAAAATTAATTTGTTTGAATATCACAATCATAAATACTTTTAAATAGAATAAATAATTTTGATAATAATATAAATTGCCAATTCTGATCTCTTTTTATATTTAATTAAATCAAGTCTTTGTTTGAAAGTCTGTTCCTCTTCAACAATGGTTGGTGAAGTAAATTTTGGATTGGTCTTACCAAGAGTTTATCTCTTCACCCTGATCTTTTCTTCAGATAGATAAATTTGGCCACTTAAAGGGGAATCAACTAAGATCAGGTTTACCGCTGGCTAACCAAAAAAAAAATCTACTAATTAAGGGGGATGAAATTTAAAATTGGAACGAGGTCCAGGTACAATGAAGTTAACACTTGGCCATCTCTCTCTGGAAATAGAAGCTGGAGTCCTTTACAATGGTTCCACTTTTCACTTTAACAATGTAACACATGGTTCACTAACTTGGTCTTTGGTAAACACTTCACTGAATTATTAGAGATCAAATTTTGAAAAACATGCTATATAAAATAGATAATTTGAGATAGCATTCCCTGACCCATAAATATAAATTATATTAAATTATGAATACAGCTGATCTAACTTAACTTATCTAAAATTTTTATGGTAGATGGTAATAAATTAATGAATGATTTTAGGAAAATAACATTATCAAATAATTTATATTAACTGAGTGATATACTAGGTTGACATATTATATACAAATAATTATTAAGCTGTGTGTTTGTTTATTTATATGGGTGTTCATTTATGAAATTTAAATGTAAATGTTTGTGAACTATTACAATATCCCCTCAGAGTTGAATTAATTTAAAGAATTGAAATTAATGAAAACTCGATAATAATAGGAACAAATATTTACAAAACTATACTAAATGATAAAATATTTATTTATAATTTAAAATGATGATTTCTTAAAACTAAATGGATTATATGACCTAATATTTACAATCATAACTTCAGGTCCTAATACTGTCCACGCGCACTTCACTTATTTCAAATTTTGTTTCACTGTTCAACATTTATTACACTATTGTTTATATTTACTGGAGTCTTTTATCCCCTCAATCCATAAATAAACAAATTAATCTACAACTTTTAATTAGTTGTCCGTGTATTGTCCAAATGTTTATATAACTGTTAATAACACTATTTACACTGTATTTATTGTTGATCTCGGTTTGGCGTTATATATTTTCTAAGAGCAGTTACATGGTAGGGTCCAAACTCTTGTTCTTCATTTAACTTTTGTACAAAATAAGTCGAATGTCCCAGGATACTTGAGATGCGGTACGGTCCTTCGTATATGGCGAATAGTTTGGCTGTTTCTCCAAATGCTGCATTTGATAGTTGATGATTTTTGACCAATACCAAATCGTTTAAATTGAATAATGTTGGTAATACACCGCGGTTAGCTCTTCTTGCTCGTGTTCCCTTCTTTTCTCGGATCCGTTGGGAGGCGAGGAATATCTTCTGTTCTAGTGGGACATCTTCTGAAAATGGGTTTTCCACATATCGTTCCCAGAACCTGAAATCTTTTCTTCCTAACTGTAGTTCATTCGGACTGAATCCTGTAGTTTCGTGAGGAATTTCGTTCAAGTATTCATTAATTTCTGTTATACACTGAGCCCATTTTCTGTGTTGTCTTGAGCAGTATGTTCTTAAGCAGCGCTTCACTTCTTTAATAGGTCTTTCGGCCATATTAAATTGGGGATGGTACACAGGGTTAAATATTGGAATAATATTGTTTTCTTCTTCAAATAAAAACTCCCGATCACAATAAATATTGCTCAAAGTTAAACTATTGGTATCTGATTCATTATGCATGTTATTTACATTATTTACAATTTCAATTGACCTCTTATGTCCGACTTCTTTCTTATTTTGCACTGAAGATGTGTTCTTCTGATTTGAGCTATTTACATGGAGAATGAGGTCACCACCATCATCAGTGCCTCTCAGTTTAAATCCTGATTATTTTCCTCTGGCATTAGGTTTGCGTTCTCCTCAATAATGGCAGCGCACACCTGGTTTTGTTCTTGTGTCGGGTGGTATCTAGGCAGTGGTCTTCTCTCTTCAGACGGCGGTTGGTTTGATGGTAGATTGGGAAACTGTCTTAGGTCACGGTAATCGTTTCCAAATCGATGGCGTCGGTGGTCTCTTTGGTACCGATTATCGTGGTGGAGGTGATTCTCATGTCTCCGATTGTACGGGTGGTACTTAGGTGTGTACGCTCGATTGTCCGTGTTTCTTTCATTGTAGTGTTGGTTATGACCTTTTCTACCGTGTTGGTGGTGGTTTCTATTTACATGATTTTCCTCAGGTGTATTTTCCTTTTTATGTTTATGGTTTTCGTTCCTTTGATGGTTAGGTGACCTTGCTTGTTCTCGCAGATCTTCTCTCTGGAGTAGAGCTTCAAAATCGCAGACCGTCTGAATATTTTGAACTCTATAGGCATCTTGGATTATGTCTCCAAAGTGGTTTGATAGGCAATCGAGGATTTCTTTTTCGTCCAGGGGAGGGTTTAGCGATTTAAGGGTCAACACCCGCTCTATAAAATACTCTGATCGGTTCAGATAACCATTTGGCCGATATCGTTCATTTTCGATCCGTTGTTTGACGCCTCTTTGGATATCTCGGTTCCAATATTTCGATTCAAACATATGTTGAAAATCATCCCATGTGTGAATATCAGTTTTGATTAAATTGAACCACTTTGAGGCATGTCCTTCTAGGCACATTTCAATGAGATCAACTAGGCTTTCCGCACTATTATTTTCTGGATTTAACTGTAGGTTTTTCTCATAATATTTCTTAAGTTTGTTTAGAAATTCCTGGGAATTATGTGTCTTTCCATTAAATTTTGGGTGGGTCATTTCCGGTGTTAATGTCGATCTGCCGTTACACACAATATTAATAGGGACGGGCGCTTGTGTTGTTTGAATGTTGGGTGTAGTAGGTATTTCTAATATTTTCTTATGACACGCCTCCACGGACTCAGCCAATTTCGCAATTTGGTATTCATTGGATTTAATGTTTGGGTTCAGTTCTAATTTGACTTGGTTGATTTCAGCTGTTACTTGTTCTTTGATTTGTGTATAATTTTCCTTACAAATGTTTTCTACCTCCCTGTGTGTCTCTAATTGAATCTGTTTAATTTGTTCAGTGATTTTTAATTGGGTTTTACAATTTTCTGATACGATGATTTGACTAACCTCCTGTTTATGTTGAATGAGGTCTTGTATTAAATTTTCTCTGATTTTGTATTCCCCTTGTTCTAATTTAGTATCAATTTGATCGACTTCCTTAGCCAAATTTTCCTGAAGAATTTTAAGTTGATTTATGTCAGTTTTAAGATTTGACTGTTCATTGTGAATTTGCTGAATTTGATTTTCGACCCGGGCAGAGTGATTTTGAAATTCAGATCTTAAGTTTGCATGTTGTATTTTAATATCAGATTTGATTGCGTTCATATCGGCTTTAATTTCATTTCTTAACTCGGTTTTAAGCGCATTCATGTCAGTTTTAATCGCAGCATTGCTCGATTTAATTTCATTCATGTCGGTTCTAAGTGCATTGATCGCCGCTGCTATTTGTACGAGTGGGTCGACACTGTCGACAGCTGATTCAGTACGAGTATGGTCTGGAATCAGCACAGGAGGGACGGTACTTGTGTCGCTCGTCAAAGAAACTAGCGTTCTGATTGGTTGTTCCGTTCGGTATATTTCGCTCAATGACGATGTAGCGGGGGAAATCGCCGCGGAAGTAGTGGTAGCACTGATTGAGGTTGGCGTTGGTGTTGAAGTGGGAGACGCCGGCTGGGACAAAATGGCGGAACGTTCTGACATTTCACTCACGGCCGAAATTGTTGTCTCATTATTAGAATCACTCGCGTTGTCGGAATTATTTGAGTCGCCTACCGAAACAATGTTTTCTTTGTTCACTGACGGGTCACTGTCCGATTCGCGGTGTACATTTATTGGTTCCGTGTTATTGCCGAATAAAACAAAACTTGTCTGCTCGGACTGCGTCGTTGAAACTTTAGGTTTGTCGGTTGATCTTAAATGGTATTTATGTTCGTCGCCCATATTGAGGTAGTAAGCACGCAATTAGGATTATTATACAATAAATTGGATATTATACTTATATCTAAATGAGGTGAGATGAGTCTTAATCTAGGCTATCTCCTACAAAATTATCTTCTTGCTATCTCAAATAATGTCTGCGATCATTAACTTTTCATTGTCAATGCCCTTACGTTGCGGCGCCAATTACAACTCATCCTTTTTGGTTTGTAAATATAAATAAATAAATAAATATCTTTAATTATAAGTACAGGTAGGTGACTCTTATATTTTCTTCTTAATTCTAATTAATTATTATTGTTCAAGATGGCGTCATTATAATTAGTGTGATACTAGCCTATTTAATATTTAAATTTGAAATAAAAGAATGGTAATCTGTTACAAAACTATTATTTATTCAACAATAACAATAAATATGAATATCAAAATTGAACTCTAGGGGGACGTACAAGGATTATTACAGTGGATGGGGTTAGATAAAATTACTTATGCTAATTGGATTAATATGGTACAATTTAAGGGCATTAGCTCAGTTCTTGAGAAGCATGATCTCTTCACATAGGGTTCTGGGAATCGTGCGGGCATGACATTGAAAAATTAATTTGTTTGAATATCACAATCATAAATACTTTTAAATAGAATAAATAATTTTGATAATAATATAAATTGCCAATTCTGATCTCTTTTTATATTTAATTAAATCAAGTCTTTGTTTGAAAGTCTGTTCCTCTTCAACAATGGTTGGTGAAGTAAATTTTGGATTGGTCTTACCAAGAGTTTATCTCTTCACCCTGATCTTTTCTTCAGATAGATAAATTTGGCCACTTAAAGGGGAATCAACTAAGATCAGGTTTACCGCTGGCTAACCAAAAAAAAAATCTACTAATTAAGGGGGATGAAATTTAAAATTGGAACGAGGTCCAGGTACAATGAAGTTAACACTTGGCCATCTCTCTCTGGAAATAGAAGCTGGAGTCCTTTACAATGGTTCCACTTTTCACTTTAACAATGTAACACATGGTTCACTAACTTGGTCTTTGGTAAACACTTCACTGAATTATTAGAGATCAAATTTTGAAAAACATGCTATATAAAATAGATAATTTGAGATAGCATTCCCTGACCCATAAATATAAATTATATTAAATTATGAATACAGCTGATCTAACTTAACTTATCTAAAATTTTTATGGTAGATGGTAATAAATTAATGAATGATTTTAGGAAAATAACATTATCAAATAATTTATATTAACTGAGTGATATACTAGGTTGACATATTATATACAAATAATTATTAAGCTGTGTGTTTGTTTATTTATATGGGTGTTCATTTATGAAATTTAAATGTAAATGTTTGTGAACTATTACAAGAAGTAGCATAAAACTAAAAATAACAATAAACTCACTATAGGTTTTATGTCTGAAACCAAAGCAAAAGATGATAGAACTGGAAAAACTAAAATGAACACATTCATTTTATGTGAACAAACTACTGACAAATAATTTCCATCTTTAGACACTTGTGAGCCATAATTGCTCTCATCATGCAAAATTTAATTGAGATCAATGATTAGTAACATACTCCTGATATACAGAGTGTCCCGGAACTGTCTTACCAATACTTTTGAGTATATTTTGTGGACCACAGACAAGTAAAAAAATATCATTTTCAAAGTTTACTTGTACAACCGCCATTTTTTTACAAAAGATCTTTAATTAAAGGACAGTTTGTTGTTACATAATGAAACTTGGAATAGATCTTTATAACCCAAAGACCTAGTTACAGGAAACAAATTAGTTTTTGTGTTGTTTATTTTCAAAATGGTGGCTGCTTCAAAACTTCAAAAGTTTGATGGCTTAATAATTCATTTTATTATGTTATTAGATTTTCTCTAGCCAAGTATGTAACCTGCATAGGGCACGTTTTCGATTAAGAAATTAGTGTAGTGTAGGGTAGTGAGTCGGTGGCGCAGTTGGTTGCGCACTCGGCCCCGGTTCTGTGGCGGCAGCGTCGCAGGATCGAGTCCCGATGATGCCGCATACTTTTAGCAGTACTGTTCATCCTTGTACTGTACCGGCTCACTGCTTGGGTTTGCTTGATAACTTCCATGCACAGGCCTGAGGCCCATGTGGGGGGGGGGGGAAATGCAAGGTAAAAAGAGGCCGCCACCCTCTTTTTGTAAAAAATTGAAATATTTATTTTCACATTTTGATTGAAATCCTCGGAGACATTTGTAATTGTGCTAATACACAAACATTTCTCATATAAGAGTATAAGATAAGTAGTGTCAGTAATTGCTTACATATATAGTACAAACAATGATCTTACACTTAACATGATTCACATTTGTAATGTGAAACACAGACAAAACTGGCAACAGAGCAGTTTAGTGTAACTGCTAATCAAGAAGTTACATAGCAGTTGTAAAACTTTCCCATCCCAACCCCAGCCCCTAGAT
The DNA here is from genome assembly GCA_035578135.1 of Flexamia atlantica. NCBI lineage: Eukaryota > Metazoa > Arthropoda > Insecta > Hemiptera > Cicadellidae > Flexamia > Flexamia atlantica. Next base: position 35,428,066 of record JAQJVK010000006.1, read on the forward strand.
GCCAACACGTCCAACACTGCACCTCGCAGTGCAGTGAATGACAATGAAACAAGTGCGAATGCAATTCGGATGAACGCCCACGCCCGTGCCCGCGAACGGATGCCTTCGGGCCGTCGTCGTGTTGGCCAACATAATAATGAACAACTTATATCAGTTAACTGTAAATAGTGAAATGTGACTTGTAAATAGTGTAAACATAATTAGTGTTTATTGTCTCCCTAAAGAACTGTGGCGAAATACATCGGAGATTGACATTCAACTTAGCCAGAACAATTATTTGGTAATTGTTACAACGTAATTGTAAACTAATTAAATTTATAAAATTCTTCTTAGGAGTAATAGGGATCATTCACCAAAGCACACTTTAATTTCTCTTTAAATTTAAATTGAACTTCCGATTTCTGCCTTGATCTCCCTGATTTCAACCGGTCAAGTGTTTCAAAATTTTGAGCTCATATAAGTTGTTTTCTTAGTAAAAAAATTAAAGTCTATGTTTTTGATTGTCAATTTTGATTTTGTTTGTTGTGTCACATTGATGAAATTCAGAGTGGAAATTAATGTTTTGGGAGTTATTCCTGACATATGTCATAGCCACATGCTGTAATTGGGCTCTTCATGAAGTGACCAATAATATACCATATATATTACCTATCATTTTATTCTGTTGCTTAGTTTTACAACGATTTGAAAACTATAATTTTTGAAACTTTATACCAACTATAAGTTTTTATGTTTTATTCTAGATTAAAGGGTTTCTATTTATTGTGAAAAATGACTACGTGATTGTTAACTGTTTATTTTGGTCAGAACTTAACTTATAACACAAAAGATCAACTATCGAAATATAATGTAGACTAATAAAATTTTCAAAGTGTTTGTGATTAAAATAAATATTAAAATGTTTAGATTTAATTTGAAAAATCAAAAGGTTTAATAGCAAAAATTAGCATTGGCTACTTTAATACAGACACAACCAATAATATAAACATTGAGATTAACTTTAACTAAGATTTTAAATCGACTGCCCAACATGCCTCGATAGTTACATCATGTGTCCAATGAGCGTTGGGCATTTCATGATGTGTCCAGTTTCTTTGGGCATATGCTGTAATTTTAATTGAAATAATCGAGATACACTACGTGCCCAAGCGCGCTGGGGGACTTCATGAAGTGCCCAGGCTGCATTGGGCACTTCATAAAGTGCCCAATTACAGCAAGTGGCTACGACATATACAAAATACAATCAAGAATATATTGGTGATGAATTGTTATAATTTCTAAGTTTTTAAAATGTATCTGCTCTCACTTAGGTTAGGGGTTTGATATTGACCTTGCAATATTTTGTTTGTTTTGTGATGCCCTATTCAAACTGAGTAATCACTCGATGGGGTTTGTACAAGGCCGTAGCCAATGGGGGGGGGTTAGGGGGTCAGAACCCCCGCCGAAATAGTAGAAGCAGCATTGAAAACATAACAAATGGGGGTGAAACCCCCCCGAAATAGTTGAAACCCCCCCCAAAACCCCCCAAGTAAACGTAGAGGGGCCCGGAAAGAGTTGAAAAGGGCAAAATGGTCACCACTTTTGCCGAGCCGGAAATTCACCCGCCGGCCCTGCCCAAACCCCCCCCGAAAAAATTTCCTGGCTAGGGCTTTGGGTTTGTATTTGAGAATTTAGGGAAACCTCCCCTGAATTGATTTTGGAGTGGGGGCAGATATGACATCCACAGCAAAAAGAAATGTTTTAAGGCTGGGAATCATGTGCAAAATGACTTTAACCTACCTTATTTCATTTCAGTCTGGGTTGTTTGAGACACACGGTAAGTTAGTTAGTGATCTTGCCAGTTAATTTATTGACAACTATTATAAAAAGGAATTAATTTCAAATTCAGTAACATTCAAGATGAAATTTATTGGGAAAGCACCTTTCTAGTTTTTAAATTGTAATTTGTAATTGTAACTGATTTATTGTTAGTGCTTGACTTTGTTTCTAAACAAATCTTATTGCTTCTAGGATAATGCAGCTAAATTTAAATATCACTATATTCTTCCACATTATTCACACAGGCTAGAGCGTCTCGATGTTCCTCAGCCAACTCAACTGCCAGTGTCAACAATGGCATCGTTAACAACTTTTCTTTATTTTTATTAAGACTGAAGTCGGCATGACGAAAGTTTTTTACTGTCATGATCTTTCTCTGCGGGCGACGAGGCAGTTGTTTAGCCAGCCACTCTATGTCCTGTAAACACATTGGCTTAAGTCAACACAGAGCAACCCTCAGTGGGATCCTATATCTGGCTTTTGCTAGTTAAGGTACCAGTAATGGGTACAGTAATGTAAGTTGTCACGATTGGAGGCAGTGCTGTAGCTGTCTGTCAGTGAACAACTTCATTTCCCCATCGGGGGAAGCCGGGTAGGCAGGGGAGGAATGATGACCAAGGCGAGTGTCACCTATCCCTTGAGGCCCTATTCCTTCATCCATTGGATAAAGGTATTTCTTTGCCCACCCAGTCTAAGTTAGGCCGAACCTTTTCTTCTACCCATTTCTTTTTTATCTTTTGCTTCACCTGTATTAATCTGCTAAAGGCTTCGGGCCCAACGGGTATTACAAAGGAAGCTTCCTTTCCTTTCCGGTAGCCGTACAAAAAGACAGAATAATGGCTGAAATTACCTCACAGGATTTTCCTGAGGGGAGGGGCTACCCAGACCTCCCCTATAATAAAAGTCAACTCAGTGTGGGATCTTCACTGACTCAATCGTTTTCCCTGATAGTTGCAGAGCCAGCTAGTGTAGATGTGAGGTTTTAATCTATTTGAATTAAACTCTTATATGTTTATGGTATTTAATTATCAGTTTAAAAAAAGTTGTGTACATGTTTTTTCTAAACAAAAGCCAGAGTTAGAAGATTTCGTGGACATTTACTGCAGTTTAATTAGCTTATTGTGCACCCTCAAGCAGGTTACGGTATTAGCACCCATCAAATTGCCATTGGTGATTGGCAGGACTCGAACCCAGGATCTGGGAACCGAAGTCCCGCGTTCTACCACTACCCCAGGCTGCTCCCCATGTTGTGTACATCATTAATACTATTTTTGTCACGTAGGTTTTTTCTGGCTATGAATATTAAGCTTTTGTTATATATAGCTAGAAACCTCCCTTTCAGTTAGCTTATGAAAGGGCATTTTGCTTACCTCAGGCGTAGATATCTCATCGTAGTCACTGTATATGAAGTAGATTGGCAGATTGATCTTTTTTAAATCATACTCAGGAGGTTGCGATGTACCATACCTCTTTTTGTTGCCAGATAATCCATAATTATATTGTTGAAACCGATCTGCATAGAATAAAAAATTTCTATCAAGTATTTAAAAAACATTCAGCTCAGAAAATTTGTAGGCTACAAAAAAGAGCTGTACAGGTACCACCCAAAATTTGGGGGAGTCAGCTTTAGGCAATGAGTTTGCATAAAATTCTGACTTTTGCTTCACATAGGGAAGGAAAAAACAGATTAAATTATATGCACTTTTTATAGCTCAAAAACTGTGCATCCTACAAACGTTTTATTGGTTGCTTTAAAAAAATACGTTTGAATGTCGTTTAAGTCGCTGAAACCGATGGTTAGCACTTGAGGCATTAGAAGTTTTGATGTTTTATTCAGTTAAAAAGATATATGAAAATTAAGTTAAAAGATGTGAAAAAAACAGAGCCCAGTCAAATTTAACTAATGAAGTGGAAAAATTCCTGCTGGCTGAAATTTGGCACAGATATTTGTTCGACCCGTTTGATCATCATATTAAGTTCCCAAGGGTTGTGTGTGTGCTCGAGGAGATTAACGGCAGAAGTAGAGGTTTGGGTTTGGACCTTGACATTTTCCTTACAAATGTTATATCACTTTAGAGGTTTTCTTAAAATGAACATTTATTAGGAAATAGAACTCACATATACCTCAGTTGGTTTCAAAATGGCGGTCATTTAGGATATTTCCTCATATTGTAGGGATATAAGAACAAAAAAATGTTAGGTGGTTTATAAAAGATCTCATTGCATTGATGCAAAGTATTCTGTGAATATAAAAATACCCCTGTCGCAGCAGACCTGCATATTCAGGGATTTCAAATGTGTAAAAACATATTTTAATCCATAGATAATGTAATCAGCATGAAAATCTAGTTTGTAGTGATATATCACAATGCTACATTTACTATCAAAAATTATTGCATCTAATATGGCGGATCAAAGATGGTGGTGAAATACCTTTACCCAGAAAAGGTTAAGCTCTTACTACATGTCAACTATTGACAGTGGTATAATGGCACCAGATGCACTTTTATATCGCCTATCGCATTTATTTCCTGAATCTAATGCTGTTGGTTACAATTTCGGACACCACCTTGAAAATAAGGCACTTCCGGTAGTCAAACTTTAGCTGTCTTTTAGTTTGTTGTTCATTACATTGAATATGACACAAAAACACAGACATTCCCTATAGAAAAATTTTAGAAAAAATCCCATGTAGAATTGGTTGTACGGCGAATGTGTTAATTTGAAAACAGATAAGCAATAAAAGCCTTTATGTCTCATCTTCAACTACATTGTCTTAGTTATATAGTCCCCTTTTTTAACCGACTTCCCCCACCAACAAAAGGAGGAGGTTCTCAATTCGTCTTGGGAGATGTTTTTTTTTTTTTCTAGGGATGTTCACCGATTTCTTTGCGATACTTTTACCAATCAACGTGATTCTACCACCAAAATAAACGGAATGGTTTCCCGTAGGTCCCATATATAACATTTTGTTTCATTGAAATATTTATTTAGGGGAAAAATCCAAAAAACCTCAAATATTCAACATTTTCAAATACTTGTTGTTTACAAAACAAAGCTAAGGTGAACAGGGATAAGTCAGGTTTATTTTATTACAGCTGTTACATCCTTCAAATTAAATTTATAATAATAGAGCAAATGATCAGCTGCTTCATGTTTATATAATGTCAAAACAGTTTGTCTTCTAGGTTATGAATTAATTATTTGTAGATTCAAACACAGTCAATTCCATTGTGATTATTATTTCTTAAATAAAAAAAGTGTAAACCAAAAAACATGAATGAAGAAGAGCAAGTCTAAATCTTAACGTTTTAGTGTGGCCTAGGAATACCTCAGAAATACATCGGAAACTTGGATCTTGTGGAAGAACATACCTACATAACTTAAGACCATCATAGATTGCTTCTATAGCACACCAGTTAATTTAAATGGCCAAAAAATAAATGTCATCGTCGTACAAAGAGGATTTTTTTGTGACTTGTCGTATGTGAGCGCTCTTGCAGTTTCCACTGAAAAAATCCCCAGCAGGCTTTGCAAGTCATTGGCACTTCTCTGAGTTCGTGTTTCACAGGTTGAAACATGCGAAACATTATTTTTATATATCTTATTGGACAACTTATAGTGCAAACGTGCAAGCATCGTAATTCGAGACTAGATCGATCTTATGAGTGAGCCCCTGGACAGTTTAGCGAATGTACTTAAATTAACTCATTTTCCATTTTCCAGGTGCCAAGCACATGGTTATCTTGTAATAAAAACCTCTACAGTAAACTGTCCGAGAAAATCTGTCGCCAAATTCGAGGGTTCAATAGAAGATTGTAATTGTGCACGTGAGATAATTCATAATATGACCGCCGCGTATCAGAATTTCAGAAATGTTCCAAGGCTGTGCTGAAGTGATAAGGTTTTTAATGTTTAGTTTATCTGCTTTAAAAATTGTTTAAGTATTCTCCCAAAATTACAATGTTGTGGTCGTGAGTTTGTAAAGCAAAAAAAGCGTAAAGACATTAAATAGTAAACTTTGTCTGATATATCTGTTTGTGTCTTTAGGATAGAAACGCGCAAAAACTAATAAATAGATTGAGCTAAGCACAGAGGCAATCTATTCCAGTTCTTAAAATACAGTTAAAAAATGCCACTGGCGTAGAAAGACACAAAATAAAAAATATACACCTGAAAATATTTTGCATTAAGCAGGATCAAGATCAGCTGTTTCGAGCTAACAAAAAAATTGACTATACATTAATATCTCTTAAACGGCCAATGTTGAAGAACTGGAACATACTCGGTGTCACACAATTTTACACCCTCAATATCTTTAAATGTCTGGTGGCTTATCTATGTTATATAGAACAACTAACTGATAAAATAATTTTTTTTGCTCACAGTACAGTAGTGAAATGCTGTGAACATTTAAATATTGTTTTATAACGTAAATATGGATCTGAATATGTCAAATGTGAAAATTACGAACCTATTAAGCTGAGAATTTGCCAGTAATGTATTTGGCCCATATAGGACTGATCTGTAAAGCCCATGTATAGGCTTTTAAAATCCCTTATAAAATGAGATGTTTACAAACATGTGGCCATATGCATATTGCATAAGTAATAAATAGCTAGAGACGTGGAGACTATAACAAATTATAATGTGTACTATATACATTGTCATTTACCTGAGACTTCGCTGTACAATAGACTGTTCTAACCTGTCCAAAAAATGAGTTCAGCAAATACAGTAGTACAGTTTAGAAATCTATTAAGTGATTGAGTCATCAGCGAAATGAACTGGAGTGGAGTATTAATGGTATCCTACAACTATTATTGAATAAATCGAAATCAAACATAGAAGACAAAACGTCCACTAAAAAGTATGAAATAATTTATTTTTGGTAAAAAAAACAACCGACTTCAAACGCTCTAAAAAGTATGAAATAATTTTATTTTATAAGTCAAATTTTGTAATATCCAAGCTCACGTATTTCAAGTCGGCGCGGCTCTATATTGCATCTTAGTTATGTATCTTCTTGGCAGAATAGCTCGAAGTTTTAATAACATTTGAAGTATGTATTTGTTGTATGGCTTACCGGTACTTGAATGTAACATTACAATAAAAATTGTGTGTTAATTTCATATGAATAAGAGAGGAGAGTTTTAAATTTAGACTAGAGAATGTACTTGTGGGTCTTGGGTCTACAATACTGTAAAATTTGTATTTTAAAGCAAAATGTTGTATTTTAAAGCAGTCGAGTTGACGACTGAAATTTTATCCCGCAATTATTATAATTGAGATCAAATTGAGATAATTAATCACTACTCACAGTTTATTGTTTCATATATTGATAGAGCCGCGCCGACTTGAAATACGTGAGCTTGGATATTACAAAATTTGACTTATAAAATAAAATTATTTCATACTTTTTAGAGCGTTTGAAGTCGGTTGTTTTTTTTACCAAAAATAAATTATTAACTAGCAAAAAACATACAATACTGTAATATGTAGACTATAAGTATACATACCTGCATTAATGATTTGAAAGTAATGAATTACCACTCTAGTGCTTATTCCAGCTGGGGTGTATGGTATTAATTTAAAGGTATCCTCCTAAAACAAAAAGTATTTTAATAATTACACTAGCAGCCCGAGTCACTTCGTGACTTAAAAACAATTTGGTAAAATAGGCTTTAGTTTCATGTTGATTATGTATGGAGCTTTGCAGCATAAAATATCTTTCAATGAGGAAGTGAGTGTATTTTTGTGAATTCTTTTTTCTAGACTAATTCTTTGTGTCATAGAACTGGAATAAAATTACCAGTAATTGAACTTCTCATTGGGGCAAACTTGAAAAAATAACTTTTTACTTTAGTCTTGAATCTTCAATATGTGTAATAAATTCCTCACATAATTTGAGAAGTTCATTTATTTCATCTGCTTTGAAAGTGTCTATGTATACATTCTATACTTTGAAATTTTGACAATGCAACAATATTCATTTTGCACAAAATGGGGGTAGTTTACCTGGATCTTCATTACGTACTTGGCGCATGTCCATGCCTCAGTTTTATAGTTTTCTTTTCAAAAGTATTGAAGCTTAATGTTAATTCTACACAACATCTAAAAGTCAGTTTCTTGCATTCAGCTTTGTTAGGTATTAAGAAAAAGTGGTAAGAAGATGGGACAAACCACTGATCTACTGATCAACTAAATAACATTTATCAAATAGCCATTCGCCATAAACACAAATTATTCAACTCTCATAACGGTCAAGGAATTAAATTTTCAAACTGACCCGCTTTTTTGTTTCGCATCTTAAAGACATGTTTGGCAAATTTTTTACCGAAGCAAATAACATAAATTTCTATGAAATGCCTTCATTAAAATAGGCATATTGTCATTGAAGCATTTCAAAATGGAGTTAATTGGGCAGGTTAACCCTCAACACCTCAATATCCTTCGCATCCCAAGTACATTTACAAAATACAGGTTTTAAATTTAAAATGTCTACTAACTCTTGAATTTTTTAGGTTGATATTCAACTAATATTTCAAAACTTTAAACGTTGAATCATCCATCAATGTGTTGAAACGTGTATCAGTGTATAACCACTGTCAATAGATTTAAAAAAAATTCCATCTCCAGAGCACCTCCAAAGTTACTTATGTTTCTTTTAAGTTTGCTTTTTACGAAAAGAAATACAGTAAATTGATATGATTACAGACATTCGGTCTTAGTTTCAAAAGGGCAAATACTCTTCCTTATTTTCATTTGTCTTAAAAAACTGAATATTTTAATAAATAAAAATCATAATAAGGATGAATGTTAACTGACTTTTGCTAGCACTGCATTCTGTGGTGTGCCTCTGGAACTATTTCATATCTTGATCATCTGTTTTGTTACAAACAAATATGAATTGAAGAAAGTTCACAGGTTCTAACACAGATAGCAGCACTTTAGCTGAAATTTCAAAAGCCTCCTATGTGAAAGCTTTTAGTGGGATATTTTCCGAACCCGCAAAAGGCATATCTAGAGAATAATAGCTTTAATTTGATACCAAACATGTGCAGACAAATTAATTTCCAGGGGTTTATTTGCTCTGGACAAAATCCCAGAAATTCTTTTACTAATATAGAAAATACTTGTCATAATTCCTTGAAAAATAACGTTTTTATGAGCTCACCAAGACCTTTACTTTGGACCTATTTTTATAATTAAGGTGTCAAATTAATGCAAATTTTGTCAATATTTCCTGAATGCTGTTCATTTTCCTTTAGGTGAAAAAAGCGTTTCCCCATTGACTATGAATGTTACCCACAAATTTACATGTATTTCTTATGGAAGGGATATTTGTTTGAATATTAATAAAATTAGTGCTTACCTTGTAAATGGTTGGACCAAAATAGACACATTATATACTTTTCTTTGTAAATGGTTGGAACAAAATAGACACATTATATACTTTTCTTACAGGAAATTTACTTTAAACAAATTTAATAGGGATTACCGAAAGTTGATAGTTTCAAGAGATTTAGGAAAAACCTAGAAATGGTACCTTCAGACCACCCTCCCTCCCCCCGCTCAAGGGCTACGGACGGGGATTTTTGATATGTTCATTAGGGTGGGTCAAAAAAACAATATTTTGGAATTTTGGATCGTAATAGGTCTCAAAAGTTGCATTATATCATGTAGATTACTGAAAATATAACTTTAAAAAAGTCATATAAGATCTTCCGGTCGCGCAATGACCTTGAAGTTTAACATGTATAACTCCATAATAGGATTAGTGAATAATTGTAATTTGGTTAGGCTGGACAATGATAATCGTGCAAAAGTTTTGCCACTGAATTTGGAAAGAGCTCTTTAAAACGTTGTGGACAATAGTATAATTTGTTCAATTACACCACAGAATTATTGACTTAAGCCAAAAACTTGACAAAACACCAAAATAAGGGACTTTTAGAAGACCATTGATCAATAATACTGTTGCCTTATTGGACAAATTATTCCATTTTTCAAAATATTTTTAAGATCTCTTTCCATTTTTTCATGGCAAATCTTTTGCACGATTATCAATGTCCAGAATAAACCAAATTACGATTATTCACTAATTCTCTAATGAAGTTTTACATGTTAAACTTCAAGGTCATTGCGCGACCAGAAGATCTTTTGACTCTTTTAAAGTTATTTTTTCAGTATTCTAAATGTAATTTCGCAACTTTTAAGACCTATTACAGTTCAAAATTCCAAAATTTTGGTTTCTCGACCCACACTTAATGTTCACCTCCTAACTAGTCCAAAAAAAGCTGCAAAGTCAAAAAATGTCCATGCAATTCCCTCTATACCGTTTTTTGAGCATTCGTTGCCTGGACTATTTACAATTTCAGGTTATCAATTTTTAACGTCCACAAAAAATCATACTTAAATTTTCTTTATAAGGCATGTAGGCTCATGTGTGTGGGCTCATGTGCAGGTTTGCTGTCATCAAAATGTAAAAATTGGGGGGGGAGGTTCAAGTCATAATCTAATGAATATGAACTAGACACATGCCAATTTTCATTTTGTGTTTGTAAAGAGTAGAAGACGTATAACATTTTATTTATTTCCCGTAAGGTTTTACATTGGGACTTGTGTTCACATGCCTAGTATCTCAGTATATAACTAATAGACATAAAGCAATGATTAAAAAATCTTTTTAGTTGAATTCAAATCTGAAAGCAAAATGTGATTTCAAAAAAATGCCTCCAAAAAATGAAACTAAAAAACCAGTTTTGTTTAGTGAGAACAAATTTTGGGTATAAAATTTTCACTTAATCCCTTTTATAAAAAGACTGGCCAATCAGAACGGTTATCAAACTCGTTTGAATAAACAAGTATTTCTGATTCAAATTTCATTTAAACTTGACCACTTTTACGAGTTATTGTGCTTAAAGTCACACACATACAGATAAATGCTTGCACACATGAACGTGTTTGAATAAATGTACACATGCTCTACACACATACAAACTCAAGGGCCGCCACGAGGGGGGGGACAGTTTGCCCCAGGCCTCCGGTCCTGAGGGGTCCCTGAGGGACCCTGGCTCTAAGGGAATTATACATGTTTGTATAAATACCGCAATACCACTGCAGCGAGCAGTTGAAGAAAAATTGTGAATAAAAAGCATTCTCGAATTTAAGAAACAAATATTATTAAAAAATGTATTACTTTTAAGAAGATTCAAGTGAGCATCTCTTCCTGGGCTAGCCTTCAGTCAGTAGATTATTTTTTGTAGAAATAATTGTTTTTGTGTTGACTGGCCACTAACTCGCGACTCGGTCCTTATCACTAAGCTCATATAGCCATGTCTGATTGTAGCTATTACTATTGGATACTGCTTACTGCTTAAAATGGATAATATTTTTTTGCAGAATTAAAGAATTCCGTTTGATATAAACTTAAAGGATAGAACAGTGAATCAAGACTTTTTTATCTGCACTGCAGAAGTTTTGTAAAAACCTAATCCAAAGGATTTAGACCAGACTGAATTAAGCCAAGAATTAAGAATATACAATAGACCCCCTCTTAACCGACCTCATTTTAATCGATGATCAGATTATCTTCCCTTGCTGATCAAAGATGAAATATCGTTTTAACCGAACCTGTTTTTAGAACAGTTCGGTTTAACCGCCCTTTTCCAGGAATTGCGGCATTTCCGTTTCCATACTCGGCGATAGGAACGTCACGCTCAACTCTACAGGATGTTACGAGTTAAAATATTTTGAATACAGTATTTATTAATTTATGAAAACGTTCAATAGATGCATTGATAATCAATACCGCAGCATTACTAAGAGATTTGCTAAAAGATTTGATCACGTCATTAAAGGTAATAATGTGATCAAAACATACGAACTTTTTTTAAATACGTTTACTATTTAGTTTATAAAAAGGTTTCGTTTAACTGTGTTTTGGGGTTATTTGTGACATTTCTAAAGTTTTTATTTTGGAAAATAGGTTAATAATTAATTATAGTTTATTTTCTAAATAATCAACTAACAGCTTTAGAATTATGTTAAGGTGGTGCAGTCGAAAATTTTTAAGATATGTTTTCTTCTATTTTTATGTTACTCATGATAAGAAAGTTCCGAGGAATTAAAACAAATTTTTTTGGATGTAAAATTTGTGAGCTACAGCTACGGATGTCAAAAATGTAATAATGGGGCAAAAATTCCCATCTTTCTTGCATCATTCATGAAGACACAGTTTAACCTACAGGGCCTATATTTGGGAATTATTTATGATTAATGAATGTCTTAAACCTAACATCAAGGAAGTTAAAAAATAAATAAAAAAATTTTCAATGTTGTAAAATAATTTTTCCTTCCGTTTTCATAAGTGTCAAATCTTTTAAAATTATGTCATTTTGTTGGCCAAATGATTCCGTATTATATCCCAAAAAATAAAATTTTTATAATTTAAACTTTCTCCAGGAATGTTGCACAAACAAACTGAACTTAACACCTGCATAATTTGGTTAGGCAACCCGCATTCAACAAAAGAATGCTACCAGAACATTCTTATGACACATCCCAATCACATGCACTGACAAAAAGTTCAGAAAAATAAAGTAAAAAAATCATTAGACTGTCATTCTGCCTAGCGGAATAGTTTGTCTCTAACAGCGCCCGCACAACCTTAATAGAACCCTAAATCAATGGAGCTTTCATTTTTAGGTGTTTAGAGGATTATTCATTTTAACCGACCTTTTAAGTTATCCGAACTTGGTCCAGTCCTGTGTGGGTCGGTTAAGAGGGGGCCTCCTGTACCAGAAAACAGTTAATGATGGAGTAGTAAAACAAGATGTAAGTGTGAACTTAGATTTAAAAATTCTTGATCAAATATTTATCAAAAGACTTCAATCTGAGTTTCCCCAAATTTGTCTTGCCTTAAGACTCATGGTAGTTTTGCCAATGCACGTTGCCTCTGGAGAATGTGCCTTCAGTAAGATGGCCATGATAAAAAATAAGTTACGTCAGTGGCGTATATAAGGGGGGGGCCCAGGGGGACCGGGCCCCCCCCCGAAATTAGAAGGGTAAAAGAAAAAATTAGGGAATTAAATACCGTATCATAAATTATTTGGATAAATTATTTGCAAGATCTTATCAGCAGCAAGCATAACATCAATAATTCATTAATTTAGAGCAATATGGATTTGCAATGACCTTATCGATATCTTCCACCTGATATAGTTTTGTTACATCAGACTACACTATTATTTTGCCTAATGCGTCACTGTGCGGAAGGGCGGCAGTCGATGTACTCAAGGAGAGTGGGGTGCAAAAGCTTATTTTTTTGGCCTGGGCGCTGGCGCTGAGTCGTTCGTTATTGGGGGGAATGGTGGAATCGGATCATAAGAAGGTGGAGGCGGGAAGGGCGGTATGAGTTTTGTTAACAATATTTGCGAAATGACGGCCGCGAAATGTCCGACAGTTTTACAGCCGAGGGGTTTAACGCGGCTGCGATACCACCAAGAGATTTAATGAGTACGTCCTTTATGATACAACCGAGATTACCGGCTACGATACAACCGTTAGTTTTTATTTCCGCGAAGTGACCGTGGGAATTTGCCGATCGCTACATATCCGACAGATTTGTTTTGTTTTGTAACACAACCAAGATTTTTCGGCTGCAAAATATGAGGTATTTGTCGGCCTCGAAACGAACGAGATACTTGCGTGTCATCCGTTGTAAAAACGACCGATTTTTCGACCATAACATGGCTATTAAATACGTCAGCTGCGAAAAGAGCGAGAGACTTGTCGGACGCAATGCGACCAAGAGATCTGCCGGCGGCGATACAAGCAGGCAATTTACCGGCCGCAAAACGAGGAAGTAATTTTTCGACTGCGGGACGAACGAGCGATTTTCTGGCCAAACGACGAGAGATATGAGGGCCACGGGGAGACATGCTTGATGGCCATAATGTGACGGGGATTTCCGAGATTTTTCGGCTGCAATGCTTCCGAGAGATTTACTGGCCGCGAAACGAGCGAGCGATCTTCCGGTCACAAAATGGCCGAAACATTTTCTAGTCGCGATGTAAATGACTGATTTCCGGCCACGATATTACCGAAAATTTGTTTGTTGTGATTCGATCGAGAGATTTGCCGGCCGCGATGACGATACTAACGATAAAAACGGCTATATTCAGTTTAGTTTCAACTCAAGCATCGAAAATCCCCACCAAATGTTTGGATTAATTATTTATCCCCGATTTTTAGCAAATTTCTCCTATAGGAAAGAAGCTATTGCCGTAGAGCTCGTGGTATGATCTAAGCCCGGGACCATCATAACTTTTTGTTATGGGACCCCAGACACCAAGAACACCATTCGTTCAAATTTATGAAGTGGTGGTGGAATTTATTCTTTTGTTTTTGATGGCCTGTAATTTTTTATTCAAGCATTTGAAACTCGCTGAGTTTGCAGGTCTACTCCAACAAGGTATTCTCGAATTGCCGACTTGTAGACACCCTGCAAAGGATTTACAGAGATTTGACGGCCACGATACAAGAGGCCGACTCTTGACTACGAAACGGCCGAGATAAAAAGAAGGTGATAATTAAGCTTTGGTAGCCACGAACTAGCCGAGAGATGATCGCGACAAAACAATCAAGAGAATATCAGATCGCAGCAATGCGACCAAGAGATTTTTTGGCTAAAAAAATAGATCAATCACTTTTGATAACAAATGGTTAATATTGGATGTTATCAAAATTAAACATTAAAAAACACCACAATATTTGTATAATTTTATTTTGTGAGGCCTTTCACCAGCTGGCATCAGCAGACATGTAAGCAAACACAAATATTTGTGTTTGTAATGTTTAAAAAAATCAGGTTTAGCTAATAAACTATAATCCCAAATTATTGGGCAGAGCAAGTGCCTCCCTCCCCCCTAATTACGCCTATGATTAGGTCTGGCAAATTGTCACGTTTGGGAGGAGGGGTGGCGAAATGCTTTGGGCCCATGGGCGGCAAAATCCGGCCCTGGCCCCCCCCCCCCCCCCCGAAAATAATTTCTATATACGCCACTGAGTTACGTTCTGAAATGTGCAAAAAATCGTTAAATCGATTAATAATATTAAGTATTCAACACTATCACGTAAAATCAATCAACTTTGATGACTTAATCAATGATTTTCTAATGGCTAAAAGACCAGAAAAGGAACTGTTTAGAGGTTTAAGTCATAAATTTCTTTATCACATTGTAAAGTTTGATCAGGTCTAATGTATTTTACATGTTCTTTTTGTGGAATTATATGATTACGTCATATTAATATGAGACTAATTTTAGCAAATTAAAGAACACCATAGTATATTATAATTTTATGTTAAGGTCGATGTAAAATAAAACTTTCTATGCACTAATATTATTTTTGTTTATACTAACTTTCATATAAATCGTTTGTCTTAGGCTTTACATTTTAAGAACAAAATGAGTAAATGAGTGTACAATGATTACAATAATTATTTCCAAAATTATTTTCGGAACACAACATTAATGTATGTTTCACTAATGAAAATATTTGCATTTGTAAAATTTGATCGGCATTCGACATAACAGCAAGTATTCGGCATGACAGCCTGGGTAAATGCGAGACAATATTAGTTTTGAATGAAAGAAATAGTTATCGTATAATTCATTATGTTTGTTCTATAATACGCCTATAGTGGTCTAGAGTGATTAAAACTGTCTGTTGCAGTGATATTAGAGTACATGTGAATCACAATTAAATAACTGGGGGGCCCCCCCCCAGAACTTTTGCCCCAGGCCCCCAATCTCCTCGCCGTGACACACTCAGACACACAGAGTAAAAAATTTAATGAATGTTTTCTTTTTGCCGTCTGAACACCTCAGGTCAAAAAGTTGTTATCGTCCTGGTGTTAAGTCTTACTATGAAACAAGACCTACTTTCCCTATAATTCCAGCAAATATGTATGAAAATATTGGGCTGCAATGGAAAAGGGTCAGGTAGTTGTGATTTTTGGACATTTGAGCTGAAATCATAAAATCCAAGTTTTTGACCGTGAGCTTACCCAGGTTTCCATAAGGCGTACCACTTTCTTGTGTTTTTTTTCAAATTTCAACACATATATATAAAACTATGCATCCTACAGAAATTTATCAAATTATAAACTTAAAGAAGACTCAATTACCTACATGCTTTTGCAGCTCTGTAGCTTTGGTGGATTCGGAGAACATCAAACTTACTTCGGTCTATGTGTGTACTTTTTTTGGTGCATTCTCTTTGGGCTTCAAAGATAAGTAAAATTCTTCAATTTGATTAACTTAGAAAATTTCAAAAATTTTGGAGATCACTAAGGTAACCTAGCTTGAATAGGACATAACAGGTGTCCAACAAATATTCACCACAGTTAACAGAATAGATGCACAAGACCAATAGTCCATGGTCGTCAGGTTGGGACAAAAGTCTGTTACTTTCTGGGGTGGGGAAAATTAACTGAGGATTAACGATAATGACGAACGAGTGTGCAGCCAAAACCTCAACTCCTGGCCTCAATGTGAGCCGAGTCTCACTGCCAACTTATCACACACATTTTAGTCTCACAGATTTTGAAAATGACAGTGTCCACTGAAAATCCCACCGAGTTGCAAAGGAACTGTTTGGGCACATTCCTGCAGAAATAAGGAAAATAAAAAATGAAAAGCATTTTAAGATAGCCTTAAAGTCATACCTAATAGATAATCCTTTTTATTCGGTAGACGAGTTTTTAAATAAAAATCAATTTGTGAAATGAAATAACTTCGTTACATTTTAAGGTGCATGCAACAGCTTATTTTTTGTTAATTTTATGTTTTATAAAAAAGTAATTATTTTGTCCTTTAGCACATTTGTATAGGTATTCTTATTAGTATTAGTATGAAATACATTATTTTTCTGACAGTATTCTGCCTGTATTATTTGTACAGCTGATGAATAAAGATATTTGAATTGAATTGAATTGTTTGATATAGTGTTTTAGGGACATAGAAGTTTACTCCATGTTGAATTTATGTCTTGACAAAAAAAACATTTTTCCGAGTCTATTTTGACTCCCTGTAATGTTTTGACATCCCAGACATGGGAAACATTTCGTCATTGGCAATAGTGTTCCTGATCCACAACGATGTCTACCACCATGCAGCAGCAGTACCTTGTCAGAATTCACAGTACCCTGTCACACTTTCTCGCACAACTTTGTGCGGAATTTGTAGAGGATTTTGGGACAAATCTCAAACGGCCCTTATCATCTGGTCTTAATTAATTCCTTCTCTTTTCAAACTTAACAGAATTTTTAGGCAGGAAAGTTGTAACAAAGTTATTTTGATCCCTGAAAAATGTTTGTAATTATTGTGTAACTAACTAAATTTTCAATAATTTTATAGGCCTAAAATAGGATTTTGCAAATTAATGCTCAGTGGAGGGGGATCCCAGCGCACCACTTGGTGTTCAGTAGAGGGGAGAGCTCCTTCCCATCAGTATATAATGAGGTCAGCAAGTTGGGCCATAGTAGCCCGACACACCGGATGGGTGTGTTGAGCGCCCGGTGTGCTGTCTGGGTGTGATGAGCCACCAGCCGCAGATGCTTAAGGACTGATCCACCTACTTACATAGTGAGCTGGTTGCTGGTGACTGTGTTTGGGGCTACAATCCAGTGATTGGGATCATGAATATTAATATATAGAATCTGTAAATACGAAGAAAACATAAATTGTGAAAATATTGTATGTTTAAATAAATTAATTGATTGGCACATATGGACGTTTCATTAAATAACACTTAAAAACCTCTTAAAAGCTTTGTGTTTGAAAAAACTCCCTCCCCAAAGTGTTATTTGCAAATGATAAGGGATTTAAAGAAGCAACTTCATCAGTTCATAGTATGCGCTTGGCAGGATATCACACCTAGTGTACAGTGATTGTGCTAGTGAAAGAAATGGGCAATATAGTGTGTGTGATGACTTACAGACAGACTTAGAAACGGACAGCAGTGTTTTTTTAGTCCTTCCCGAAAAGAAAACAGTTATTTTTACTTTCTCCCCCCTATACATAGTATATGGAGAAAGTATTGTTTTCGTCAACATTTTCGAATTTGAGTTGTTAGTGGATATATTCGTTTTAGTGCTCCCTGAATCCAAAAAAGTGGTTTTCGGCGTGGTGTCTGTCTGTCTGTGTGTGTGGATGTATTTATGTGTGTGTGTGTGTGTGTGTGTGTGTGTGTGTGTGTGTGTGTGTGTGTGTGTGTGTGTGGATGTAAACAAAGCTAGAGACAACACCAGTGGTCCGATTTTCATGAAATTTGGCATGTAGGTATAAAGCCATGGTATCTCCAGGCGTATTTTTCATTTTTTTGAATTTTTGATTTTTAATGGTATTTACCCCATAAAAACCCATAAAAAATGACTAAAATCCAAATTTCTCAAAAACGCCACTAACGATTTTGATAAAAATTTCATGGTTTTTAGTGCTTAAGATGACAAACAAAATGACACCACCCGCATGTCTGTAAAAATTCAGGTTCAGAAGTTATGGGGGTTTAAGTGTTAAAAAATTAATATTTTTCAAATTTCACAAAATCTGTAACCTCTAAAGAAAATATACTTGCAACCATTAAATTCGACTTGCTAAATAATATAGTATTTTGAATCATTAGTTTACGTCATTGGTTGCGGAGATAATTTATATTTTAGTTCGGCGGTAAATGCAGTACGTTGTCCAATGTTATTATTGTGGCAAATATTTAAAAACCGATATCTCCATTATTTACTAACCGATTTTGATAAAATTTGGCATATGTTTGTGTGATAATTAACTGTTAATTTTTTTCACTACAAATGTTTTCTGGTTTTAAATGAATTGAAGGGAGAAAGTATGTGTCAGTTTCCTGATACCGTTTATTTAGGTAATGAGGGTAACACAATTGGTGAATTAAAATGCTATAATAATGTTCATGCTACTAAAAATAGTAAATACCCCTGTTGCAGCAGACCTGCAAACTCAGCGAATTTCAAGTGCAAAAGAACATAGTTCAAGCCAACATAGCGAGATTTGACTTTTTTTAAAGCTCCATAAGAATAACATGGGGAATGAGTATGCAGGTTTGGTGCCACGAAAATGGAAATATCAAGGATTTTAGACTATCAAACATTAGATCTCATCTAGATGAAGCCACAAACCAAGTTTTATCAAGATATGTTGAGAAATAAACAAGATATAGAATTTTACTCATTTCCCATAAGGTTAATATTTTTTTTTTTTTTTTTTTTTTTTGTATTGTCCTCCCTTCACATCCCAGGACGCTAGACCTAGCCCGGGACCGTTTTACACATTACTTCAGGCTAGGTCTAGTGGGTCACGGCATTATCACATAGCGAAAATGCCATTGGTGATTGGCGGGATTTGAACCCGGGCCTCCGAGATCGAAAGCCCGCACTCTAACCACTATGCCAGGCCGCTCCCCCCCATAAGGTTAATATTAGCTTAGTGACTTATTAGGAAGTTGTGCATGGATATGATCGATACCATCGGCTTCTTGGATTCAGTCTTGTTCATCCAAAGTTAATAAAATATGTGCATGTCGTAATCCATGTTTCTGAAACTATATTTTGTATATCAGCATCACACAATAAATTAGCATTTCCAAATAAGTGTTTTTTTATTCCTGGTATTAGCTCCTTTAACTTGCTGTGAAAAAACTCTTGCTATTTCAGGTTGAAAATGTGCCAAGCTCCAGGTTCCAAATTTCAGACCACTTTAAGATTACATGTCGTTGTTATGAATAAAAAAAGGTATCCCAAACCGTTGAACGATAGATATTACGTCCAGGTAGTTTTAATTCATATTTTGTGGTGATCCTATAAATGGAGAAGGGAGGATTACTCAATTACTTCAAATACGTCAGTTTTAGAGGTTAGCTTGCTGTTTGACAAAGTCCATTTAAAAACATATCTACACACAGTTGGATGATTCCGAATTAAAGCCAAGTCGAGTGCCTTCTATCCTCACATACATATTAATCACCCAATGTAAAAGAAGCTTTTCGGACCTACGCAGAATACAAAGAAAACCCCATACAGCAAGTCGTAAAGAGGAATACTGCAACATGTGGTTGCGTACCACAAAGGTTCCTTGAGCATGTTTCAAACCTACATGCCAGCCATTATCTCCATTTGGAAGTGTAATAACGTTATATAAATATACCTGAGGGTACTTAAATTGATGGTTTTCTGCAGAAAATAAAGTCTCAATTCGATTATAAAAAATAACGTGAATTGGAAAGTTATATACACATCCTACGATGGATTCATCTATATTTGCTTCAGAATTCACCATCGCAAATGCGGAGTTGTAGGATCTGATGTTGTTTAGGTAGTTTTTATTTGTTTTTTGTTTCCAGTAATTGACTCCGTCAATGAGATGTATAGTACATTTTTATTGGGTGTATTCTTCTAAATTCACTCCACTTTTTTGGCAACACAGATTAAATGTCCTTAACGTACCAGTTTTTTCACCTTAAAGTGTTTTCCTCTGCAATGATTACAAAGTAAGTCCATATTTTATAGTGAGAATGGTAGTTCGTCGGCAGACATTCGCTTTCCCCAATTTCTAGGAATCTATGTCGTGTTCTTCATTAATCAGCAAACGAAAGTTTCTCTTTCTAAGTATCAAGTTTAATTTATTTTTAATCTTTTTTCCATTTAATTAGTTAGCTAGAACTTGTTTGCAGAACTAAACATTTACTTGTGACAGGTAAATAAAAACAAAACTTTCACCAGCTGATTAAATGTGACTGAAATTGTGCATATGATCAATATGTAAACAAATAGTATCTGCCATAAGAATTATATGGTAACTTTAAGGGCCACTTGTGTGAAGCCCTTAACATACATTGAGCTCATTTTAAGGGAAGCACAACTTCAGAGAGAGCTCTTAAAAATGACACCAAAAACATTAAAATCGGTTAAAAACTCTAGGAGGAGTTCTACTCACAAAATAACCCAAGCAAATTAATTATGTATAGATAAATAAAACACTAAATGCTTTTGAGAATAAAGAAACAGTTTCCCTTATATTATTTGATTTAACAAAAGCCTTTGATTGTGTCCCTCACAACATTTTGCTAACAAAACTTGAATATTATGGCATCAAACATCCACAGATAGGTGTCATTAAATTATATCTGAGCAACAGAAGGCAATATGTGTCTGCTGGGGGGATGCTATCTGGTTTAAGGGAGGTGGTTTCGGGTGTTCCGCAGGGCTCGGTCCTAGGACCATTCCTTTTTCTAATATGTATTAATGATTTACCGGGAAATGTTAGGGTCGACTCTGTGATTTATGCAGATGATACTACCCTAATAGCAGCTCATAAAGACATTCACATTCTCAATTTAATCACTAATGAAGCCATAAATCTAGCATCGGTTTGGTTTTCAGCTAACAAGCTTAAATGTAATCAAGATAAAACACAAAATATTTTAATTAGCCTCTCCAATGAAATTGAAAAACTTTCTGTTAAATTGCTTGGCTTTTATATTGATTCTAAATTAAACTGGCAAGAACAAATAGATAACACTTGTAAAAAGATTTCCCATGTTAGTTACTTAATCTAGAAGCTAAAAAATTTTTATTTCTTTTGATTATCTAAGGATGGCATACTTTGCTTTTTTCCAGTCACATATATCTTATGGACTAATCCTGGGGGCATTCGTCTCATTCAAACCAAATTCTTATTTTACAGAAAAAAGTAATTCGAACTATCTGTGGAGCGGGTCCCGTGGAGCACTGCAAACCTCTTTTTGTCCGACTTAAAATAATGACAGTAATCAATTTTTACATTTACCAGATTCTGCAGTACACAAAATGAACTTAAATGAATTTAACATTAGACAAGATTTTCATTCTTATAATACAGAACAAAACTTCAATTAGATACACCGGCTCACAGACTTAAAAAAAGTAGTATTAGCCATAAACTGAACTGTATACGCTTGTTTAATAAATTGCCTGTTTCAGCCAGAATCGTTCCCTTCAAGGTGTTTAAATCAAAAATATGTGAATGGTTAACTAACAATCCTTTTTATGGTATTCCGGATTTCTAGAAACCAATGTAAATATTGAATTTTAATGTTTAACTAATAATTAAGTTTTTTTATAATTTTATGCCCCTCACCCGTCATTATGTATCTTTTTTTATTTTAGAAAATATTGTATTTTAACCCTTGAGCGGGCGCTTCACCGGTAAATCGCCAGCGGGCGCATGTGGAGTTTTACTCCGCAACACTAAATCGCACAAATCTAACCCATTTGACTTGTTTTATAACAAAATATTGTATTTGAATGTTGACAAACTGCATTAGGAATCACATTTCATCGTCGATATAATTAATTGTTCAACTTATTAGATGTAATATTTCAATTGAACATAATATGTTTTTTTTTGTATAAAATAGGTATTAATTATTATTTAATTTTTTGGGCTTTTCCTTTCACTTATTTTTTTCAAAAGCGATAGGAAAAGTCCAAAAAATTAAATAACAATTACAAATACTTTGCTATTATGAATTTTAAAAAAAGGTATCACTGTCTATGTTATGGGAGAGGGCGCTCCGCAAACTGACACGGCATCTCTGAATTACAAATAACGAGGTACTAGGGGGGGGGGGGGGTGGGGGTTTTAAATAGCCTTAGGTAATTCCTGAAATGAGGGGCGTAAAGTATGGAACCGGACACGACCGCCAACACCCGTTATGTCTGTTTATTTTAAATTAAAAAACACATGTGGAGGAAAAATTGATTCTTGAGGATATATTTAATGAGCACCGCCATTTTGAAACACTGAAATGAAATGCATGATCAGTTGGCAGCTAAACACGTCTTACATTGAGGCCAGGAATGGAGCTTTCAGCTGCACACTTCGTTGTCAGGTTGGGACAAGAGCGCTACAAAAGTCTGTTACTTTCTGGATGGCCCTTGGTGATGTAATTGTTAGAGTTAGCTTTGAAGAAAAGTGAAAGTACACTTACTACTTCCAATTCATTAGAACGTAGAACCTTAATTCTTTCAAAAATTAATCTACAAAGTTCTTTTACTACGTCATTACATAACAGGTTAATAGTGGATGCAAATCCCTGCTTATAAGGGAAAACTTCGTAAAAGCTAGCAGCCATCATTATTTCCTGAAAAATCGAAGGTAATTAGAATAAAATATGTTGTCACAGTAAAGCATCTGGTTGAAATTTATCTCAAAAGTTGACCATAGTCAGACATTTTATATCTGTATTCTGTTAGCAACAAAACATACAGGGTGAGTTTTTAACTGAACCCCCCCTTACCTTTTTTACATTTCTAAAAATAACTATCCCAGACCCCGCCCAAACATTAATGGGTAGTAAGTACCTCGTTTTGAGGGGGTATTCATTTTCGGCAGCCATTTTGGATCCACCATATTGGATCCAAAATAATTTTTTCAAATGTAAAAGTGGTCTTGTGACCCATCAGTTCAAGCTAGATTTGTTCACTGATTAAAATGCCGCAATCCTTTTTTTAAATATCTCCATTTGTTCTCAAGATATGAGTACTTTTAATTTAATGCAATAGTGCAATTTAGTGCATATATTTATTTTCAACCAATTTAAACATTACATATTGATAAAATAGGCCCATAACAACAAAATAATGCTAGATAGTGATGAATAACCACCATCAGTCATTGTTGAGCGATTTACACTTAACTTTCAACAATGTAAATTTTTTGGATGCCTTCTTGGATCCGCCATTTTGAAATGAGGTAAGTTATTTCAAATAAGAAGATGGTATTGTGACCCATCATTTCAAACTAGTTTTTTACGCCGAATTTAATGACGCAACCCTTTTTTAATTATTGTCTTGTTTAGTTGTCAAGATAGGCAAATTTCTAATAAAAAGTTAAAAAACATGAATTTTTCTAAAACTAAATTTTATTGCTAAAAACGGGTTACGGCATTGAATTGTGCGTACAAAGTTAGTTTAAAATGATGTGTCGCAATGCCATCTCCATATTTGAAATAACTTAACCTCATTTCAAAATGGCGGATCCAAGATGGTGGCCAAAAAATTTACATTGATCAAAGTTAAGTGTAAATCACTCAACAATGACTGATGGTCAAAGACAAGACAAGACAAAATTCTCTTTATTTACATATACATAGAGTACAGTAATGGCGTCATTTGAGTTTCATCAGTGAGGTTGACTTCTTTGCTCCAGGTATTCTTCAATAGAGTAGAACTCCCTCTGCAGCAGCCAGTCAAGTAGAGATTTTTTGAAGGTCCTGTTGTCTATCTGTTGTTTCAGTTCAGGTGGAAGGGTGTTGAAAAGTTTAGCTCCAATGTAGGTAGGTTTTTTTTCGTAGGCAGTTAGGTGATGTGTAGGAAGTCTGTAGTTAATTTTGTTCCTAGTGTTGTACGAATAAGCGTCTGTAAAATTGGTGAATCCCTTATTTACTACATGCATTATTACCTCGGCAATGTACAGGTTAGCTATTGTTTGCAATTTAAGCCCTTTGAATACTCCCAAAGTCCTTTAGTCCTTTAGTCCTTTAGTCCTTTAAGCCCTTTAGTCACGAAAACCCAGGTCGGCCATTATTCTGATTGCTTTTTTTTGAAGAAGCAGTACCCTATATAGGTTTCCCTGAGATGAGAACCCCCAAACAATCAGCCCATAGCGCATTTGCGACTCAAATAGTGCAAAATAAGCTGTTCTTGAAGTTTCTGTGTTGCTAATGTGTTTGAGTCGTCTGATAACATACAGACCAGTGCTAAGTTTATTGCACAGCTGGTCTACATGGGGTTTCCAATTGAGGTTACAGTCAATTGTGATTCCTATGTATTTAGCCTCTTTAGATGCTGAGATGTCGGGTAATGTGAGAGCACTTTTTCTCTGTGGGCCAAGAAAGAGCTGCTGCGTCTTCTCTTCATTCAGTACCAGGTCATTTTCTTGTCTATATTGTTTGGCCATGCTGGCTGCAATATAGGTATTGACTTCTAACTCCTCAACATTCTTGTGGGATACAACAAGCGCTGTGTCATCAGCGTATAGGAATGCCTCACAGTTGTCCTGTAATACAGAGATAATGTCATTAGTGTACAAGATGAATAGAACAGGACCCAGGACAGATCCCTGTGGAACTCCTCTTGCTGTCTGTGCTTGTGAAGATCTGATTTTTTTAGATGTATTGTTTACGACCTGAGTTATCTCTGTAATCTGTGTCCTTCCGCTGAGGTAACTCCGAAACCACTGATGCGCTGTTCCTCTTATTCCTAGAGCTTGTAGTTTGTCCAGAAGATGTGTGTGACTCAGGTTGTCAAAAGCTTTACTAAAGTCTAAGAGGATGCCGGTTGTTGTGGCTCCTTCTTCAGTTGCATCAATTATAGTTTCCACAAGGTCTATTACAGCAGTGATGGTTGACTTGCCTTTTCTGAAACCATGCTGACGGCTCGTTAGAAGACTATTGTTTTCAAGGTGTGTAAGCAGCCTTGACAGTACTACTTTTTCAAATACCTTTGAAAGTGTGGAGATGAGAAAAATAGTTCTGTAGTTGCTGGTCAGGAAGATAGGTCCTTTCTTGTGTTTTGGATAAATTATGGAGTGTTTAAGTGAGGAGGGAAAAATACCCTGCTGAAAGACTTGTTTATTACATCAACTATTGGGACTAATACTTCATTTTGGCAGTGTTTCAGAACCATCGATGATATTTCATCCATTCCAGAAGACGGTTTTGATTTTAGGGATGATATTATTTTGTCTACCTCTGTTTTATTTGTTAGTTTAAAGTTCTCTTCAAACGTCCTAAACTCACTTTCGGGGTAGGTTGAACGTAGTTTTAAGGCTTCTCGTTTTGAGTTTAATAGAACTTCTTCAGCAGCATTAGCAAAGAAGTGGTTCAAGTGTTCGGCTATTTCTTGGGGGTCTGTTAGGGTTGTTTCTTCTACATTGAGAGTTTTAATGTAGTTTTTTTTGGGTCTTGTTGTTGAAGCGGTTATTATTTATTATTTGCCAGACTGCTCGGGTCTTATTTTCTGCATTTGCAATATAGGTTATGGAAGCTTCCTATCTTAGGTGTTTTAAATGAAGATCATAATCTTTTTTTCTGTCATTGGCTTGTTTTTTGTTTTCTTCATTGCCTGTAAGGATTGATTCATTGAGTACCGTTATGTAAGCTCCTTTGAGCCCCATGAGTTCACGCTCTTGATCTTGGTTCATATGGACTTTTCTTTTCTTTGGTCTAGGTTGTACTATAGGGCAGGCTGCATCGAGTGCTTCTTGTAATACTTTGTTAAATTCTGTGTAAGCCTGATCTGCATTCTGTGTGTTTGTGACAGTTGTCCAAGTTTCTTGTGCTAGAATATTTTTGAGTCTTCCTGGGTTTTGAGCACTGAAGTACCTTCGAGATGTACTTGGTGTCACAGCTGTGTCAAGTTTCAGGTTTACTGTGCATGTCTGACCTGTGTGGTCTGATAAACCTGTTGGAAACACAACAGTGTCGACCTCTGTTTGCATCAGGTTTGTTGCAATTATGTTAATTGATGTTTTAGAATGAGAGGTGATCCTTGTCGGTGGTAAGGGCATTCTGTTGATGTCATGGCTCAAGAGAACTTCTTTCAGGAGCTTATTGTCATCCCCATCAGACAGGCTGTCCACATTAATGTCTCCTGTTATGATAACTGGGTTTTTCCAGGTAGGAATTTCATCAAGGATGTTAGATAGATTATCAAGGGCCATTTCGAGATTGCTGCGTACTGGAGGCCTATATATTCCTAGGATATATAGTTCTGTAGTTTGGATTTTAATTTTTATAAGCTGTGTTTCACACACAAGCTCTACTTGCTTTCTTTCTATGTCAATACAAGAAATTTCATTGCCTAGATTTGTGTTTGCATTTATTGCAACACCGCCTTTTCTATGTTTGGTTCTTGCAAATCCCCCGATATATGCAAAATTATCAAGTTGAGTATTTATCAGTTTGTCACTAGTTAGGCCATGCTCTGTGAGAACAAACTATGCTGGGATTAGTGTGATTTAGTTGGTGGTTGAGTCTGTTAACTTTGCTCGTAAGGCCATCTATGTTTTGATGAAAAATTGTGAACTTCTCTGATAGTGGTAGGGGTTTTTTCTTATGTTTGGTTAAGTTGTTGTTGGTGGATTTATAGGGGATCCTAAAAAAGGTGTTTGGACCTTGTCGCTAGTCTTGGGAGAGCTAGTATTAAAATATTTTGCATCAATAATTTTGTAGTGCTCTAAGTTGGTTTCAAAAAAGTCTTCCCAGCTTTCTCCCTCCATCAGTAATTTTGCTGTGATTGGTGGTTTTTTTGTAGAGTGGATGTTTAGCATGTCAGGTGTTAATCGGCCATTTTGTTGGGAATCAATGCAGCTTGCACTTTTCTTTGGGCTTGATACTATTTTTGCCTCCACAGGTTTATTATTTCCACAAGCTTGTTTATTTTTTTGTTGGTTTTGATGTTTAGGGCTGTCTTTAAATTTATTTACTTGAAGGGAGACGCTAAAAACATTAGTTCTGTTCTTACCGGAGATTCTGTTCTGTTTATTCTGCCTGAAGGTTTGTGGCGTTTTTGTAGAGTGAGGTGTAGGGGAGTCAGATCTGTTTGTGAAAGGTGTAACATGGGCCTTGTTATTTGATGTATGGTGGAGCTGCTCTTCTAGTAAGTTTACTGTGCTTTCAATCTTTTCTTGCCTCATCCTTAACTGAATCAACTCATTTAAGAGGAAAGAGTTTTTCTGTGAAGTTGAGTCATCATTTATTATTTCTTTATGTATGTTTTTGGGCTCATTAGGAGATGTTTGTTCCATTTTGTCATTATTTTCAGCTGCTACATCATGGCTCCTAATTTCAGCTCTCAATGTCGTGATGAGCTTTTCTTGGTCTCTAATTTTTTTTAAATACTCATTTAATTGTAGTTGGAGTTTGTCACCATGTGCCTCGAAGATGTTTTGAGCTTCTTTACGAAGTTGTATTTCCTTTTTCAGTTGGTTTTCAGTAGTTAATAATTGGTCCTGTAATCTTTCAGCTCTTTCAATATATTTGAGTTCACTTTCCCTCATTGTTTCAATATTTTCTTCTAAGAGCAGAAGGTCTGCTTGAAGCCTCAGATTTTTTTCTTTTAAAATATTGTTTTCTGAAAGCAAAGCTGAACCAGTCTTTCCGGCCATTTCTAGTGTAGTGGTTTCCTCAGCTGAGTCATCAAGGAGGTTATTTTCAATAAGGCTCAGTTCCAGCTCCTTGATTGAGCTATTTAGTTCAGATTCTAGGTTGTTTTTTGATTGTTTATTTCTGGTTTTGATGGTAAGATTAGATTTGTCACCTTCTGTAATGCCAGGGAGAGAAACTGGCCCTGTCTGAGTTGGATTAAGTTCGGCTGTTGTTGCAGTCTTAAGTTCACACTCAGCTTCCCTCAACGCCTTGATGAAAGACTTGTTTTTGAAATTGTCTGCAAGGTATGTTCCAAAAACGTATTAACATTTTCGGCATAGGGGAAAATATCAGAATTTTTAACTGTTGCATAAGTGTCATCTCCAAAGAATTTAGTGGTGTATTTCTTTACACCTTTATTACTTTTTGAAATTTCCGTAATTTTTGCTGGCCAATGTCGATAGCCTCTCAGTTTTACAAAGACAATGTCCCCTTCGCTGAAAGTGTTGGGTTTGGGGCAGGTCATTTTTGTGATATCTGATAGAGGAAGAAAAATTAATTCAGTTTTTTAGTGAAGCTTCGGCAGGTGTCAATTACAGTACAGTTTTTTTAGTAGAGCTTTGGCTGATTGCTTCAGTCCGGAGTTCTAAAAATTGAGTAAATTTGAACTTTATGAGCTATTGAAATTTTGAGTGTCAAGACTTTCACTGTTTTTTATAATGAGGTTTGTCAGACTCCTCTTGTGATTGGAATTTTGTGTACTGTTTTTTTGACGAGGTTTGTCAGACTCCTCTCTGTTAATGTAGTTTTATGTACTGTTTTCTTTTTAACGAGGTTTGTCAGGCTCCTCTGGGTTATTGGAATTTTGTGAACTGTTTTTATATCGAGGTTTGTCAGGCTCCTCTGTGTTATTAGATTTTGAGTGTCAAATCTGGGTTATATACAGTGCAGTATATAAGGTGTCCAGTACTGAGTGAGAGGTATAGTGATAGGTTCTATTGAAGCTAGTTTGATGGTGCAAGCAGTTGAGCCAGGTCAGTTATTGCTGACTGCTGGCCGGGGTGTCAAGTTGTTTGCCGAGTTGTGGAAAGTAGGTCACATATGTTAGTGAAACTATTCTAATAGTTGTTCATTACTTTGTTTGTACTTTTTTTTAAATTTTACATTGTGCTTTAGTGGTTTGTTTAATTAATAGAGTTTAATTTACTGAATTTTGACACTGAGTGTGTAGATGAGAATTAAGCTTTTAAATTATTTGCTTTGTTTACAAGTTATCCATCTGTTCAATGAGCTCTTGAGGTAAAAATTATTATTGGTATTAAATTTGCATCAATAACTTAGTCATGTTCAGTTTGTCACAATACTGGGTTTTCTTGAGATTTTTCTTGAGAGTTAGTCTTGATTATAGTACATTTCATGTGAAGGTGCTGATTGTGTCAGACCCACTTGTTGGTTTTGGTTGGTTGATGTCTTCAAGTGTTACTTCTTGTAAATGATTTTTTTCTTGAAGTCACTTAATAAAGTTGTTGTTTAGGTGTATGCTGCTTAATTGGCAATTTTGTTGTTTTTTACCACTTAAACTACACTTTAAATATGGGAGCACTTAGCAGGTGATACTAGTTGTCTGCCATATTGGATTGCAAGTGGTGGTTATTCATCACTATCAAGCATTATTTTATGGTTATGGGCCTATTTTATCAATTTGTAATGTTTAAATCGGTTGAAAATAAATTAATTAAAAGTACTCTTACCTTGAGAACAAATCGAGCTATTAAAAAACGGATTGCGGCATTGTAATCAGTGAAAAAATCTAGCTCGACTTGATGGGTCACAACACCACTTTTACATTTGAAAAAATTATTTTGGATCAAAGATGGCGGCCGAAAATGAGTACCCCTTCAAAACGAGATACTTACTACCCAATAATGTTTGGGCAGGGTCTGGGATATTTATTTTTAGAAATGTAAAAAAAGTAAGGAGGGGGACAATTAAAACTCACCCTGCACGGGGTGAGGCAGACCACCCGTGCACATAGTTTTACGGGAGTACGGTTCAACTTAGAAATACCAAATAAAATTATTCATCCCTAAATCACATCAGAAGAATTCATCAAAAATATTTACAACATGATCTGAGCACAGGGTGTTCCAGAAATGAAGGTCATGGGTTCGAATCTCGAAATTTTCTTATGTAAACCTATGACACATTGTTTATTTTTAGAAAGATCTTGTTTAGAGGAACAGTTTGGTGAAAACAGAACTTAATTATCTCAATCAGTTTCAAGATGGCGGCCATTTTTTTAAATTTCTTTGCCTATTGACGGAATACCCTGTATTCGAAACCGCTAAACATTTTTCAGTTCTCATTGAAAATTCGAAATTTTGGTAAACACAGCTTTACAATGATGTGTTACATGTCATAATTTTTAAAATAATCAATTTTTGCCAAAGTTTTATTTTTTTGTAATGTTGGTAGCCCCGTAAATTAAAAAAGTCAAATGGCACCATATGGCAAATAGCATATCATTTTAAGCGTCTTTCAAAGACGAACAACTTTTCAATTTACACCTACTGTCTATTTTTTGAAGTATTGTAGTAATAAGCCAAAAACTCCTTTTTCCCATATAAAATGCATGTTAATTGCATAACGGAACAGCATAAGATTTTCCTCCCAGCTTATTATCGAGCTATTCTTTAAGGGAATGTGTAATAGTGTTTATTACTAATTATTAATTATTAATCCCTATATCTTCATTAATTTTAAAAAATTCTCAGATCTGAAGAATGTAAAAAAGCCTAAAACTCAAAATTCTTAAATAGCAGGGTATAATAAATTTTATATCAAATCAAATGTGTTTTTAAAATGAACAATTGTATTACAATTTTTTTCTATCCCTTAAGGTTTTAAAACGTCAGCCGAAACCCCTTCATATGGCAGTTTACGAAACTTAACTACTTATTTTTATTTAAACAAACAGGTTTTTACGATTAAATTTTGTAATGAAAAAAGAAAAAAATTAGACATCATGTTGCAATTTTTGAATGTGGCTTTATACTTTTGTGGTAATTATCAATGATTATTTTTATCAATGATACCATTAACAATAATTCGTGCTTCGTAATTCGTGCAACAGATCATGTTGTAAATATTTTAAATGAATTCTTCAGATGTGATTTAGGGGAGGATAATTTTATTTGGTGTTTCTAAGTCGAACCGTACTCCCGTAAAACTATGTGCACGGGTGGTCTGCCTCACCCTGTATAATTTCTTTTAACCTAGAGATAATGTTTATAAATAAGAATTTGAAAATAAATGCTTACTTTTTTATGAATTTTTGTTTTTTTGCTCCTCTTTTGTAGTTTTAAGAGGAGCAGATATTGCAACATTGCATGGGCGGATTTAGGTCATAATATTTGGGGGTGCCAGCTCACCTAAGTCTTGCAGTATTGTATGCTCAAATTCAAATTCCTATTAAAATGGACTATTTTAAGGTCTATTCCAAGTAGGTACTTATTTTATTTAACAACCACCATTTGTAATTTATACAAGTCCCTCAATAAAAGTAATGTTGAAAACATTTTCCCCATTCACTGCCAAGAAATCCACCAAATATCAGGGCTGGCACCCCCTGGTACCCCCAGAAATCCGTCCATACAACATTGCTGTTGCTTCAGTTACAGTATTTGTATGTAATATTCACTGATTTTTCGTAACTATTGTACTTTACAAATTAACATATTTCAATTCTAAGATAAAATATCACTTAGAAAACTGAGATTTATCACATATCATTACTTCCAAACATCATAACTTCTATAAAAACAGTCATGTCATGGGTGCCTTGTTAACGTGCAACAACTCTCTTTTATCGATGACTTAGTTCCAACTTTATGACAAATATTATACTTACAAGTAAATTATAAATTAAGTTACGCAGCGCCACATTATCCATGCCCAACGAGTGGGAGGGACGAGCTATGGGAGCGAGGGCTACCATAGCCGCAACTTTGTTTTGGTAGTGTGGGAGGGAGGAGGCCATGATCCAGAATAAGGTTGTACCCATGGAATAGCCTTGATAGAGCAGCTGCTGTCGGTGGGAAGTAGCCAACACAAAGTCGATCACTGCTGGCAGGTCTTTGGTGCCCATCTCATGTAACCTGCGGTATATATGTAAAAGAACAATAAGGAGAATATTTTGTGAAGCCAAGATAACTTTGATTCTGGCAATATGTAGTGTGTCTAACACGTGTTTGTTTTACATTGCCAAAATAACATTATGTAAATCTATAAAACTTTTTTCTTAACAGATTGTTTGGAAGCTTACTTCTACTTATAAGTCATTTGATTTGTTGGTTAGAAAAGAACCAAAAGGATTTTAAAATGTACCTGACAAATTCAATTAAGTAACATTATTTTAATATTAACATCGACAAATAAAAAAGTTGAAACTAAAGACTGAGATGAAAACCTAATAAAATCAAGCCTAAAACAATTAAAATTAGATTTTAAAAGATTTTGGAAAAAATTTTAAGTTATTATAGGAAACAAATTTTCCCTCCCCTGCCAAAAAAATCTACCAAAAATCAGTGGATGCCAGGCACCCCCACAAATCCGTTCATGGTTTGTCCCGATGAAAAGTGAAGCTAAAACTAAAATCAATGAAAAAAATCACACATGTCTTCATCAAAATGTGTTTTATGCTGATAAACCTTATCTATAATTACGTAAGATGAATATACAGGGGTAAAACACTGAAATTGCTTAAAGTTTACCATAAGAAATAACGTAATCTGCCATTTAAAAGTATTGGGATCTAAAAACATCTGCTTTGATTACATTAAAATATAATGCTAATGCTTGATTGTAAGCCATATGCTATACAGGGTGTCCAACTTAACTGTGCCACCACTAGTATTTCAGAAACTATTGGATTTAGAGGAAACCCTAAATGGGGGACTTCACCAACTTTTTTAAGACATTTCAAAATATGAATTAAATTTTCTTCTAAATGGCCGCCATTTTTTAATATGGCTGACAACTTTGATTTTTTTTTATTGAGTATTTTATGCGTAATTTTAAGAAATTTATATTCTTTGACATTTTTTCCTAAATCTAATGGTTAACGAGAGGTTTTTTGTAAGCCCTTAAAATTTGATTCTTCCCCATAAGAAATGCATTGCGTTATTGTCGGTACTCAGTATAACGATAACTGTTGGGTTAATTAAAAAATACCTAAGAACAAAAGCGCTTTAAAATGTGATTTTAATTAAAATTCAATCATAGAAATAGTTTTTAGCCGAGATTCACTTACGGAAATGAACAATTTTGAATAGTTTTGTACTCCATAAGGATTGCATGGGATGGCACAGTTAAAATGGACACAATGCATTTCAAATGGGGAAAAATCAAACTTTAACTGCTTATGTCTCCCTAAGTATTTGGTTGAGGAAAAATATCAAAGAATATAAATTTCTTAAAGTTAAGCGTCGAATCCAAATACGCCATAAAATATAGGGTGTTCAATAAGAAAAATCAAAGTTGTCCGCCATATTGGAAAATGGCGGCCATTTAGAAGAAAATGGAATTCATATTTTGAAATGTCTTAAAAAATTAGGTGAAGTCCCCCATTTAGAGTTTTCTCTAAATCCAATAGTTTCTGAAATACTAATGGTGGCACAGTTAAGTTTGACACCCTGTATATTGACAAATGGTTTTCTCAAAAGCCAGCTAACTATGTATGTAAAATGTACCACAACAAATAAAGATTTTAACGTTGACATTTTTCGATTTTATAATTAGGTGTTGTGGTTGTAGCCTATTCATTGTTTATGTTATAACAGTGTGGTGATGCCGATATATAATGCCAAATGATAGGTAATGTTAACATAATCTCATTTGGATAGCCATCAAACAGGACATCTCACTTTTAAAGTCCTGTTCTGGCAGATTTATCTGCGTTTGACCAAGTCAACAAAAGGAGTGTGCTGCACCATAAATGATGGACAGACTGGCAACACAATGCATTTTTTTGAGCCTGTTTTTCGGGTGGTGTTAAGTTTGTTTTAAACCATGTCCATAACTTTAATGGTAAAGAAATAAGTGATTTTATTTTGTTAAAATGTCAACGAATAGCGCAAGATTCAGCCCTCTATTGTAGATAAGTAATGCCCTTTCTTAAAACTCTGAGATGCTTTAGCAAATCTATGTCCAAATATGTTAAATTCAATCCAGCTGCTTCCGAGTTATGACAGGGAAGCATTTTATGAGCAAGTTATGATATACTATCGCATTTTCAATGTTTTGTATTTAACATTCCACATTTCATTGCATTTGACTTTTAGGGGGCTTTTGCCCCTTCAAGCCACTAGTAAACAATCAATGTGAATTTATAGCCTATTTTATTATGTTTAAAATGATTTCTGTAGAAAATTAGCGTGTCATGTGCACATTCGTTCCAGTTTGTAGCAACAAGTTATGGTTGTTTTAATAGTTGTATCGGTTGATGAATTTATCAGTATATAACTGCCTTACGTAAAGTTCCAATAGTCTCCATGACTGGGTGAGAGAGTCAAGTGGTCGTGAGAGTACATGTTGCCTCGATAGTTGGACAGCCAGACATCGAA
Source organism: Flexamia atlantica (assembly GCA_035578135.1). Classification (NCBI taxonomy): domain Eukaryota; kingdom Metazoa; phylum Arthropoda; class Insecta; order Hemiptera; family Cicadellidae; genus Flexamia; species Flexamia atlantica. The sequence goes on from JAQJVK010000006.1 coordinate 35,462,730, forward strand.
CCCGCGATCCACCAGTCCATACACTAATACAACAACAAAAAGAAAATTCGTACAACTTTCAGCAGTATTAATCTGTTCAAATAAGTGATAAACCTGTTCATTATTGATAACCAGTAGTGTAGTGCTAAAATTTGCCGTGCTGGAGCAGTAATCGGGAGCGGGGGGGGGGGGGGGGGGGTAGTCCATCAGTTATTAACTATCATTACGGAGGTGTTTGTGAAGGGCACTTTAATTTTAGAAATGTTTGTGTGCACACTTTTTTAGGGGGAATGGGTCAAACCCGAATCTTAGATCTCAAAATTGCCGAAACTCTAAAAAGAATCGGTTTTCTAAAATCAAATGTAAAACTGTATGATAAGCCTACACGTGTGACAGCAACCTAGTATACGACAACGTGACAACGGCGAGATTAGTTTGCCCGTGTCGCGTCGGCGTCGTGTGACAGACGACAAGATGTTTACCGCAACGCGAAGATGATAGTTAACCAAAACTTCATGTCAATTTGTTTACAGTGACGTGGCGAGTCTTAACGTTAACCGTGCACAATTATGAGTTAAAATACGCGACGTTGGGTTCATTTAAGACAAGGATAGTTTTCCTAAACCGCATCAAACAAATTACGCCGGACGTTAGTGCAATAACTTCAACAAAATTGATCCCCAGCAATCAAAGTGGACAACGAGAGGCAAATAAATGTCACGGGTACGGAAAATGTGCTACCAATCTGATGCAAAGCATTTGACTTTTGACGCTGTCTAGGCAAACTGGCCTTTTACCTTGATAAAACAACGAGTTTGTGTTTACTGCGATGCGAGGACGAATTCGTTACCATGACGCGGCAACAATTTGATTCACCATGATGTGACAAAATCATACCATAGAGAAAAGAACCAACTTCAACGATGACCCTTTCCAATCCTCGTTTTTAGGCTGCGCTGGACGAAGCCGCAGCGGAGCACCGCTCCGGCTCCAAAAGCCGTGGGGAGTGCTGCTCCGGACCGCTCCGGCCCCACTACACCACTGTTGATAACCAAATACATGGTAAAAATATATTTTAAGTAGATTGCAGTGTCTGGGATTTATCCACATTTTATTGCAAATTTACCATTTACTTATGGAGTAAAATGTGTTGAGTTTTCATTCAAAGGTTAATAAAGTACTCTGCTGACATAACGGGGGTAAAAATTATTTACATGGTATGCAAAAATATGTGGTTTATAATGCTAAAAAATGTATTAAACTATCATTGTCACATGGCAATGTTCAAGCTTTAAATTTAACCACAATTGATGTACACACACCTTTTCAGTTCTCAATGTAACAAAGTTTACTCAAGGCTTGAGTGATTAAATGTTTTAAATAAGAAATTCCACTGCAGATGTAATAGATATTATTTCGTTATTTGAGAACTTTCATAAATGAATGGTGCAGTTTTGGATATGCAGTTAAAATTTACCATGCGAGTAAGAAAATATCCAGCTAAAAAAAAGAGCTACTAAATTCTTCAGCTCAAATCGTTTTTCTTACTCTGTTTCAGAAAACATAAGATTCAGTGTTGTGGTTTAAACTGTGCAATGACTTCAAATGTTCAGTCCTGATCTAAAAACATTAGTTATCCGGTCAAGAGGAAGCCAAGTGTATGCTGCCATTGAGTGAATCAAGGTGGTTTTGTTCCAGAGCGAATGGATTTTAGGTGAATATGTAACAAAGCTCCACCTCATAGAAATAAAATTACTCCTTGGAGTAAACAGTTCAGTGGAACTGGATCAGTACAAAAATGGAAGACCTCTGGGAGACCGCCCGAATCAGAATCAGAAACATCAATTCAAAATGTTAGACAATCTCGTCTTACAAGTCTAAAAAAAAATCTCTATCTCATCTGAATCTGGATTTAGAAACCCATGCAGTGATAACTATGCATAATATTTTACTTAAAAGGCTGTATTTTCATGCAGGTAAAACTCAACTGTTGCATGGGATCGACCCGAATGATGACAATAAACAAGGTGGAGTAAGCAACTTCAATCAGATTGATCTCATCATCAATCAGATTGAAGAAAATGAATAGTTTTTAAGTGATGTGATATTTACAGATGAGACAACTTTTCATAATAATGGGTCTGTTATTAATGACACACGATTAAAATTAGGGGTTTATTTATTTATTTATTTATTTAATTATTTTCATGCACTCTTTAAAGGTTATATACCCAATAACAAAGATGCAGTTCATGTATTATAACTGTCCATTCTTCAGAGATGCACCATATCTACTATATATTTGTCAAATACCACTCACCTATCATCGCACAGCCCAAACTACTAGACCTAGAGCCTTGAAACTTTGCAAGAACGTTCCTCTCAGGGCAGAGGCATCCACTAAGAACGGATTTTTAAAAATTTCGTCAGGGCTACGCCCTATCATACATCAAAGTTTCAATGTTAAAGTATAGGGAGGCTCTTGTAGTTGTCATGGCAACCTTAAGATTAAATCATGAATCCTAGGAAGTTCTTCTGTTTTTCCACGGGTAAAACCGTGTTGATCAGCTAGTAATATAATAAACTCAATAATAACATCCCACTACAACAATAGTATAAGTTTCCCCACTACCTAAAAAGTATATATTCGAGACATCCTGAGACAAAACGCAAAAGAACAAGCCTAGAATAAAATCAAGCTAATTACAAATAACAACATGAATAAATATATATATATATATATAAATACAAATAACAATGACAATAACTATAAATATATATTTTTAAATTATCTGAAACATAAGTCATAAGTCACAAGTCATCTTTATTGTCACATAACGTTTTTTTTTTACATTCTGGCAGAGTCATACAAAACAGGTGACATTGTCAAGTACAAGCATGCTTATAAAATAAACCCTGGCTGACTAAACAAGTTCAAATTGAGCTGTCCTCTAAAAACTCCTTAATACTATAATAATTTTTGTTTAACAGAAATTGAACTATCTTCTCCTTAAAAGATTTTGAGCCAATAATAGATTTATAGTAACCTGGCAAGTTGTTGAATAATTTTTTACCCATGTAAGAGGGTGTCTTTTCATAAAGTTTTATTCTATGCACAGGATATTGGAAATCAGTATAAGATCTAGTATTGTAATTGTGATGATTATTTTCACTAAAAAGTTTTTCATAATTTGATTTAACATACAACAAACATTTAAGAATATACAGATTAGGGACAGTTAAAATTTTTAAATCTTTGAAAATTTGTTTACAGGAATATTTTGCTGGTTTGAATGTTATTATTCTTAGGATTTTTTTTTGTAGTTTAAAGAGCTGAGTAGCCTCAGAAGTAATACCCCAAATTTCGATTCCATATTGTAAAATTGATGAAAACACGGCATGGTAAACCATGAGACTGGTATTTAAATCAATAACATTCTTATGACCATCATTTGAAAGCAAACTGAGTTTAATTTTTTGGCAGTGTCGTAAATATGAGTTCTCCAAGTCAAAAAACCATGAACATGAATCCCTAAAAACTTTGCAGAGTTGCTAAAATTAATTTGTTCATTGTCAAAATCGATAAAACCTTCAATGTCATCCCTACATTGTGCAGTTTGAAATTTTACAATTTGTGTTTTTACTTGGTTCATTTTCAATCCATTAGCTTTAAACCACTATAATAGATCTTGTAGTGCTTGACTTAAAACTAAATTTAATTCCTGAATGTTTTTTTATTTAATGATGGCCGTGGTATCATCAGCATATAATCATAAGTTAGGTTTAATATTGTATGGCAAATCGTTAATATATATTAAAAAAAGCAAAGGTCCTAATATGGAGCCTTGAGGGACTCCCTTACGATTTTTTCCCATTTAGAAGTATATTTAATGTTATCTTTTATTATAACTGTTCTTTGACAACGATCATTTAAATATGATTTCAACCAAAAAATAGCAGTTTTTGAGAAATTATAGGAAGATAATTTGCTTAAAAGAATGTGATTGTTTACAGTGTCAAAAGCTTTTGATAAGTCACAGAACACGCCAATAGTGCTCTGCGACCCATCCAAGCTTTGAGTTATTAAATTTACAAAATGAGTCACCGTGGAAGTGGTATTACAGTTTTTCCTAAATCCAAACTGTTCATCGGCCAGTATACTATTTGATTCCAGGAAGTCAGAAATTTGATTAAAAGCACCTTTTTCAAAAATTTTAGAAAAAGAAGGCAGTACCGAAACAGGTCGGTAGTTATCTGGATCTTTTTTCGAACCTTTTTTAAATAATGGCTTTACCTCAGCAAACTTTAAATGATTAGGGAAGGTTCTATTAAAAAAAGATTGATTTATAATGATGGATAATGGTTCAGCAACAAAATCAGTTACCTTTTTTATTAAATTGACTGAAATCCCATCCCAACCAGCAGTTCTTTTGTCGTTTAGTGATTTAACTATTGTAACAACTTGCTCAGGTGTGACTACCTTAAAATTAAAAGTTGGAATAAAAGGCCTACATGTGGTTGATGTACAAATTCCATGTATATGTGGTTGATGTACAAATTCCATTGCCTCACTCTTACAAAACTTCACCCCTAAAACTTTTCCTACATCAATAAATTTTGAATTAAAGTAGTCTGCTATACATTTGCCATCTGAGACCGATTTACTGTCAATATCTACATCGGGAAAAGATTTATCAGTTTGTCTACAACCAAGCTCAGCTTTAACCACAGACCAAGCCGCCTTGCTCTTATTACTTGCCCTATTTATATAACTACAATTAAACATTTTTTAGCTTGATTACAAACAGACCTAAAAACCTTCTTATACATTTTAACGTAATTAACAAAGTTATTATCCATAGAATTCTTAGCCAATTTACTTAACATTCTTTTTCTTTGACTAGACACTCGTATGCCTGGAGTTACCCATTGTTTGTGGATTGATTTATTTTTAGACTTAATTGGGTTAAAAGGAAAAAATTCTTCAAAGATTCCCTAAAATGTACAAAAAAAAATATTAATGTTATGCAAAAGATCATTGTTGTAAGAAGTATTCCACTCCACTGTACTGATAGAATAAATAAAGTTGGTGATATTTTTTTGAGAAAAGACCCTTCGTTTTAAAGTGGTGTGAACGTTCTTTTTATTACTATGGTTTTCTACTAGTGAAATAAAAAGAGACCTGTGGTCAGATAGACCAGTTTCAATATTCATAGTTTTTTTTCGTATCTATGGATTTCAATTTTAGAGTTAAAATATTATCGATGTTTGAACTTTTTGTGGGTGTTATTCTTGTTGGGGACTCTATATTAATACAAAAACCAAAAATATCTAACAAATTCAAAAATTCATATCTCTGTTGTGGAAAAGAACATGTATCCAATATATCAACATTAAAGTCGCCCACAATATAAACATCCTTAGAGCATATTTCTCTCTGAAGTAAAGTAAACAAGTTTTCCAGTTTAAATAAGAAAAGTTTAAAATTTGATGAACATGGAATTCTATAGATAGAGATAATAATTGCATTTAAACAAAATATCTCATCACAGGACATTTCAAAAACTAGTTCCTCACTTAAACTTCAGAGATCATTTCTTTCAATAAAATTCAAATTTTTCCTAATAAGTATACATGACCCACCATGATCTGTATATTCCCTACAAAAATGAGCAGCAACTACATAGTTTTCAATACTATTTAAAATATTTATCTGATCTTTCTTTAGCCAATGTTCATTCAAACTAAATACTGATATATTAGACCCCTCCAAAAGTAAATCTAATTCATTTTTTTTTATCAATGATGCCCCCCTGTATATTTAGGTGCATCAACCAGGCATACTCGTCACTTATCCTAGCTTCCTTACATACAGGCCATATAAAACTTTTACTTTTTACTAAAATCAAAAGAAGAAAAATTATTTGAATTACACATTATACAAAAATTGTTTATGGTTATGTAGCTGATACCAGCATTTTCACTGGGGGGTTTTTTTGATGCGGCGGTATGTCAGGAACATAGCTGATAAGGGCATCAGTACACAGGCTTGTAGAAGACTGTGGACTCACTTCAGGGACATCAGGAAGAGTTGTGTTTTTACTGTGCTGAATTGAACTGGAGACAAAGACCACCGGTGAATTCTGCATACCCCAGGGTGGACATGTCTCAGCAACATCTCCAGAGACAGGTTGAAGATTTCCTGAAAATTGACAACGGTTGATTGCCAGTCGTAACGTATTTACAAACTCAGAGTGAGTCAGCCCCTTCCACAGAGGTCTCCTACTTGTCTTCTGGTCATTCGTGACTATAACTACATACATTCACATTAGTGCTCTTTTGAAAATCCGCAATCTTGGCTGCAAAATGTTGAGGATCTATGAGGTCTCGAACGCAGCCCATTGGAGAGCAGAGAAGCCTGCAAAGTTTTCTTTCTTTAAAAATCTTTTCCAAATCTTCAAAAGCTCGATTATAGTCAGTCACTGAAGGCTTACTGTCATAGGTAGGCTTGGTCATCAGGCTAAAAACTGTTGTCCCATCCTTTTTTCCTTGGCATGCTAAAAAATCACTCAGGCAGTCAGAGAGTTGGGGCCTGCCAAATGCCATACGGAAAGCCACAGCTGTGACGTGTACGAAACCCCTCTGTTGGCTGTAAACTAAGGAGTCCCATACACGACCACATTGGGAACGTAGCTCTACTAAATAAAGAGACATGCTTGACAATGAAAATACATTTATTCACAGGCTAACGACAAAGTGCTCAAACAACTGAAATACTCTATAAAAACTAAGATTCTAGTACAATTAAAACTCAAAACCAAACAAACATTACTCATTACTTTTATTGTTATATCAAAGGATTGAATTGAATTAGAGAAAACTCAAAGAGTGAGCAGCCTGGAATTTGTATGATTTCAAAGACCTATCATTTAAATTTGGAAAAACACTAAGATTACTTACGTGGGCCCTGGCCTGACGGGCCTCGAGCCCTGAGGCCCCTCGGTCCTCCAACACACACCAAAAAACCCCTCCTAAGCAAATGACCCCATCCTCTTGTTACCTGACCTACTTAAAGCCTGAGCTGACAGTCAGCATAACAAGAGTCTGTTTAATAATTATTCCAGTCTACTCACACAACAAGCTCAAATACTTCCCCTTTACAAAGGTCAAACCACCTAACCATCACATCCCCCCATCTACGGGAGACGATGTCCTCAGCGTCTTAGAAAAAAAAAGTACAAACAATCCTGCCCCCTAAAAACGCGCAATCTATTTGACAATAACCAAAAGAACAATGAACCCCCAAGTTACTTTAACAAAAAAAAACTTTTAGGTGATCAAAAAAAGGGAAAAGGGAAAAAAGGTTGATTTGAATTGTATGGATAGTGAGGAACGGACTGACCAATTGTTGCCGATGAATCTTCCACGTCGCCATGCCGTGAAGTAGTGTAGAACCATGATGCGACGTAGCAAAGGGCCTGATGCGTGTGTCCCCCAAAACCTTTTGACAGTCCATTTGAAGTGAAGTGGCACCACCGGCAGAGAAGGGTGGCAATCCTCCATGGACGAAACCGAGAGTGTAGTCGTTGGTAGCAACCAGATGCTGGAATCCCTTCTCACCACCGTGTCACCATGATGGTGGCCCCTCAAAGCGTGATGACCCTTGCTCAGTATGATGAAATCCCGTTTCACCATTGTAGACACCCATTCAGCCAAGTTCCACAGATGAGGTCCAGACTACGCAGCAGACTGGATCCCAGAGAAGTCAGATTCTATTGGTCAGTCCATAAGGTTGAAGAAAGAATGGAAAAGGTGGTACGGCTACAAAAAATACAACACTCATTAGAATCTAATTAGTTAACAAATTTTGTATTAAACCCCGTTCTAAATTTGCCACTAAATTTTCTAAAAAACCCACTTAATAAAATTCCGCAAATTACAAAAACGTTCCATGCTACGAGAAGAAGTATTTGGCTGTTGATTTTCCTTTAAGTACAATTTATAAAAAATACACCCGTTGCAGCAGACCTGCATACTAAGCGAATTTCAAGTGCAAAAGAACATAATTAAATCCAACATAGCGAAATTTGACATGTTTTTGTAATCTCTATAAGAATAACATGGGGAATGAGTATGCAGGTTTGCTGCATCAGGTATGTTAAAACTGGTTGGTTTTAATTCATTATTTAGTAGATCTTGACTAGAAGAAGCCATATACCAAGTTTTATCAAGAAATGTTAAAAAAAGGAAGATATAGAATTTTTTATTTCCCATAAGGATAACATGGGGAATGATTATGCAGGTTTGCTGCTTCAAAAATGGAAATTTCGGGGGTTTTAGACTAAAATACATTAGATCTCATCTAGATGAAGCCACAAACCAAGTTTTATTAAGATATGTTGAGAAATAAGCGAGATATAGAATTTTACTTATTCCCCATAAGGTTAACATTGGGACAACGTACTGTGTTTACCACTTTCAATATCTCGGTAACCAATGGAGATAGAGCAATGATTCAAGGTACTAAATTGTTTGTTTTTTTGAGCTGAATTCAATGGTGCCAACAAAATTTTGATTAATTTTATTTTTCTATGTAAAAAACTCAAAAAACCCATTTTTGGAGGGGTTTAGGCCTATTCCGCTTCACCCCCCCTTCCGATGGTCTGATCGGGCTGGTTCTCGAACTCGTCCAATCGATTACCACTTTATATGTCTGTACCAAATTTCATTAAGATCGGACCATATTTACGGCCGCTATCGTGCTTACAGACATATATATATATATATATATATATATATATATATATATATATAGAGATAGAGATAGATAGATAGATATATATTTAAAAATTCGAACGAATGGTGTTTTTTGCTTCTGGTGGCCCCAAAACGAAAAGTTATCATGGTCTCGGGCTTAGGTCTTACCATGAGACCTACGGTAATAGCTTCTTCCCTATAGGGGAAATTCGCTAAAATTGTAAAAAAAATTGATACCAAATGTGTGTTACATACAATCATTTCTCAATACATTTTAAATGTTAAAAACATTAACCAATCCTCAAATTTATCAAACTTTTCTTTCAAAACCAACATATAAAAAAATAATTTTACGAACAGTTATCCTTTACACGACCAAATCATCCAAAACTTGTTTGTTTTAATTCATTCTTATTGAAAAGTCTACTAAAAGTAACTATAGATTATTCAATCTAGTTTTCAAATACAAAAACAGTCGCAATATTTTCTGTGAAAAGACATTCTTTTTCCCTGCTCAGACAAACCAAAATCAATCTTAAAGTGTTCAGAGGAAAACTTAACATTATTAAAAATCACTATCATTCTTAACATGAATTTTCAATTCATTTTGCCAAGAAATCCATAGTCAGCCTGAAAATTAACTTTATTCACAAGAAATTACATTGAAAACTTCAGTTTTCCAAATTTAATAAGCAGTACTACCACACAAAAAATCTTTAGTTACCATTTGTATGTAATGTCTAGAAATATGTGTAATATGAACATCTGATTATTTAAATTATTTAATAGTGATTTATAATCAGTTGGTTTTTTGTTTACCTTTTTGATTTTTATCTTGTTTTGATGTTCTAGGTAGAATTTGTATTAAATAAAATATCTTTTTATTTTGTCCAATTTTAACTTTATTAAAATTTAGGTTTAGCCAAAACATGTAAGAAAACCGATAAAAAAAATAATCTCAAAAACCCTTGAGAAAATCACTTTGTTCAATCTAACATTTGATGTAAGAAAAATTTACAAACACATATAATTCTGAGTAATCTTAATTTAACTTTAAATCCCTAACTTCCCTCAATTAATTAACTTCATCAAAAACTAATAAATACCCCTTAAATTTAGGTTTGGGCCCAAACCACTTTAAAACTAAATTTTTGTTACAAAAAACCCCAAATAACCCGAATCATGATCAAGGAAGCAATGGCCAAATCTCCCATCCATTCACCACACCCATATTTACAAACTAGAACAGCACATGCAATGACCCAAGCAATTTCAGACAGTCAGCAAGGTCAGGTGGCCAGTCTCTGTCTGGTATCAGCATTCTTCAATCTGCAAACTGTAAACAGCTGACCGCATTCAAAACACTCACTTTCCTCATACGAACCACCTGTATCATAATCAAATATCCTTATTCTAAACTACCTTCCAAAAACATTACCACTAAGAAATCTTAAACATACAGGTTATAAACCACAAACACTTGTAAACCAAAAACTGCTAAACAAAACCCAATAATCTATCCCCTTAACTAACTTATCAATTATGCCTCTGCAACAACGCATCCGCCCTTCCCATTTGCAATATGTCTGAAACAAACACTGTCTCTAAACACCCTCCTTGGCTCATAAACTGACAGAGCTACCAAACACATCACTTTGCCTCCATTAGTATATCCACACATGGGTGTACCCATGTATATACTAAATTAAAACCTCAACTGAAAAACATACAAAATTGTACAGTAGTCATACAATACCTTTGCAGCACTTCACTAGAGGAACGGCATCCCTGGTAAATCTTACCTCCATTAATACCATAAACATTAAACATGAAGACCAACTGAGTACCTCTCAGTCCAAACCTGAAAAACCATCAATCTTAGGCGTACATCCCACCGTGGGAATACAACTCAGTGCCCGTCACGTGCCGCTCAACCGTCGACAAACTCGACCGCTCGTCGAAACGAAAAAAACACTCCCGAAAACTCATCAAAAGAACTGGAAACACAACCCGACCTCGAGCTGAAAAAACACAGTTAACACTTTCAACCTCGAGTCGAAAAAAAAACACAATTCGCATAGCTACTGGACCTCGAGTCCAAAACTCACAATTCACACTTGGCCTCGAGCCAAAAAACACAATTCACAAACACGACCGAGTATCGAGTCGAAAAACACAATCCACACAGGTACTGGACCTCGAGTCCAAAACGCACAAGAAACACATATCCGACCTCGAGTCCAAAATCCACAATTCACACTGTCGACCTCGAGTCGAGAAATAAATACAACTCGCCTAGCTATACTGGACCTCGAGTCCAAAACGCACAAGAACACCAACTCGACTCCATGTCGAAAAAACATTTCACATAGCCGCTGGACCTCGAGTCCAAAATGCACAAGAAACACATATCCGACCTCGAGTCGAAAACGCAGAACAAACATAACATCCTTATATTCGATCAAATAGTGCACAACTAATTCGCCAAACTCGACGACACGTCGAACACGATTCCCCATCTCGACCACAAGTCGAAAAAACACAAGAATACACGGCTCGATACTCATCGAACATAATAAAAGCCAACTCAACACTCGTCGAACTCAACAACTCGACACTCGTCGAACACAATAACCCGACACTCGTCGAAGACAATAACCCGACAATCATCGTACTCAATCATAGTCCCACTGCACTAAATGAATCACAAACCTTGTCGCACAACGAGACTTCAAATTAACGCACTCGCGTCACTCAAACATCGCATGAACAAAAAACACACTCGTATGCCACTCACTACACGTATGTCACTCCTCAAAAAAGATAAACATACATCCTACTTCCTAAACCTTCTGGCCCAACCAGAACATCCTAGCCTTTGGGGGGAGGGGACCAAAGGGGCCTCATAAAAAAACAGTTTAAGAAAAAAAAGTAAAATCTATGAAAAGTAAATTACAAACAACAAACAAGCCTCTTTAACTTAACATAACACTTACAAAACCAATAACTAAATTTTGAAAAGAAACCCAAGAATTAAACCAATTAAAGCAAAAACAAAATTTTACCAAAAACAAATTACAGCCAATTTTAAGAGCTACCAGGATCGGAACTTTGTAAAAACTTTACAAAGCCCCGGCGCCTCACCACATATTGACGTGTACGAAACCCCTCTGTTGGCTGTAAACTAAGGAGTCCCGTACACGACCACATTGGGAACGTAGCTCTACTAAATAAAGAGACATGCTTGACAATGAAAATACGTTTATTCACAGGCTAACAACAAAGTGCTCAAACAACTGAAATACTCTATAAAAACTAAGATTCTAGTACAATTAAAACTCAAAACCAAACAAACATTACTCATTACTTTTATTGTTATATCAAAGGATTGAATTGAATTAGAGAAAACTCAAAGAGTGAGCAGCCTGGAATTTGTATGATTTCAAAGACCTATAATTTAAATTTGGAAAAACACTAAGATTACTTACGTGGGCCCTGGCCTGATGGGCCTCGAGCCCTGAGGCCCCTCGGTCCTCCAACACACACCCAAAAACCCCTCCTAAGCAAATGACCCCATCCTCTTGTTACCTGACCTACTTAAAGCCTGAGCTGACAGTCAGTCAGCATAACAAGAGTCTGTTTAATAATTATTCCAGTCTACTCACACAACAAGCTCAAATACTTCCCCTTTACAAAGGTCAAACCACCCAACCATCACACAGCCACACCTGCCGTCATGTTCCTGTCATGATCTAGGTCTCTGGATATTGTGTGGGCAAAAGCTGCTTCAGGGTCATCACTAAACTTTACGAAGTAGTCCCTAATATCTGCCTCAACTATAGCTATGTTATTAGCTTTCTCTAACTCTTCTGCCAGAGATGGTAAGGTGGGCTGGAGTGCTTGGCCTGATGGGGAGGGCAGTGGCAGGAACTCCTTCAGGGACGTCACAGCAGGTGGTGTCACTGACAAAGACTCCCCAACCTCAACAGCAACACCCACCAAATCCTTCTTCTTAACCTTAATGTATTTAACACTATTTACAATAGTGTCCACTAGCTGTTGTTTTCCTTCGTGGTTGAGATGGAGACCATGACTCGTGAAGCTACTTCCATGGAATCCAGATATGTCTATGTAGGGTAAATCAGTTGTGCTCAGGTTTTTCTTTATGTTTTTATTCATGATGTCAATTTTTTTATTCAATCTGGTGTAATCAAATCTCTGAGGTATACTAACTACATGCAAATTTGTCCTTGAGGAGACATCGATTAGAGGCTCTAGATCAAAATTGTTAACTATGTTCAGTGGATGAGCTTGCTGCTCAGAATCATTACAGCCTGCTATAAATATAGCATGATCCCTCTTTGAAAATGTTCTTGTCAGTTTTGGGTCAAATTCAGGGCAACATAATTGAAGGTACCTCCTGAAGCAGCAACAACAGATACATTGAATTCATTACCAAGTTCTTTTTCCAGCATGTGAGAAATATTTCTCCCATGACTGTCAGATATTACCAACAGCTGAGGTTTGGTTTTGTTTTTGTTGCATTATGTTTTTGTCAGGTTGTTAAATTCTGGCCTTTTTTCCCATGATTGATTGAATTTGTCTTTGTTGGTTTTGGTTCTTCGATGGTTTAGTGTTTAAATTCCAGGCTGTAGAATAAAGTTCTTGAACAGGTGTATCCGTTTCATCATCGGAGCTTTCCGATAACAAACTAAATCTATTTTCAGTTGGTATAGTGAAGATCACTGAGTTTGTAGTAGCAGGTGGGTATTCTTTCGGGATGAAAGGGGTCGAAAAGTGTAGTTTGCCTGTGTTTGACAATTTTAGTTCATGAATGGCCTCTTTTTTTTCAATTTCGGTTTGAGTTCCCGTATTGACCAGTGTTTTAGGGGTTGGATAACAATTTTCTCCTTCATTATTTTCTAGTTTGCTTTTCAGCTTCCTTATAATTTTTTCTCTTTTTTCTATTTCCTTTTTCAACTCCTCCACTTCTTTTAGCGAATTTCCCCTATAGGGAAGAAGCTGTTACCGTAGTACTCATGGTAAGACCTAAGCCCGAGATCATGATAACTTTTCGTTTTGGGGCTCCCAGAAGCAAAAAACACTATTCGTTCATTTTCATAAATATATATATATCTATATATATATATATCTATATACTTCGAAATAATTAAAACATTTTTACTTAGCAATATTTCGGTTTTACCTTTTTCAAGCTAAATGACAAACATAATCATAAATTAACAGCTGAAGACAATTTGTTTGGCTGGTCAAGTTGGTTTAGGACAGTTGATGAGGAATCAAACTATTTATTTAAGTATTACATATAAAGAAGTGATAATTATTTACAATTCAGCGGATGTTGAGTCCATGAGGTTGTTTTGACCTTAAAACTAGCTGATGAGCCAATTCATATGTTCTTAAATTTAATTCATTGAGATCTTTGCTCTCAGTATTATTAATTTTGTGGACAGCTTTAAGATCAAAACAATCTTCAAACTCAGCATCATGCTGGACAGCGTGTAAGGCCACAGGCTTTTTCGTCTCTTTATGGTTAACTGAGAACCGATGTCCTGTCATGCGCACTCTTAAAGAGTTTGAGGTTTGACCAATGTATTGTTTTGGGCAATGTTTACATGATAGCTGGTAAATCGCATGGTTTGATGAACAATCCATGTGACCAACGATCGGGTAAACTTTGTCAGTGACGTTACTGCGAAATTGGTCTGTCTCGCACATGATCTATATATAGATCATATATATAGATATATATATATATATATGTGTCTTTAAGCACGATAACTCGCGTAAAAATGGTCCAATCTTAATGAAATTTGGCATGGATGTGTAAAGTAGTAATTATTCGGACGAGTTCGTAATCCAGCCCAATCCGACTACCGGAAGGGGGGGTAAAGGGGGGTAAACCCCCCCAAAAATGGGTTTTTTGAGTTTTTTACATAGAAAAATAAAAGTAATCCGATTTTTGTTGGCACCATTGAATTCAGCTCAAAAAAACAAACAATTTAGTATTTTGAATCACTGCTCTATGTCCATTGGTTACCGAGATATTGAAAGTGGTAAACACAGTACGTTGTCCCAATGTTAACCTTATGGGAAATAAGTAAAATTCTACATCTCGCTTATTTCTCAACACATCTTGATAAAACTTGGTAAGTGGCTTCTTCTAGTTCAGATCTACTAAATATTGAATTAAAACCACCCAGTTTTAATATACCCGTAGCAGCAAACCTGCATACTCATTCCCCATGTTATTCTTATGGAGCTTTCAAAAACCTGTAAAATCTCGCTATGTTGGATTGAAATATGTTGTTTTGTACTGGAAATTCGCTGAGTATGCAGGTCTGCTGCAACGGGGGTATTTTCAGTTTGCATATTTCTTCAAATAACTCACCATTTTCTTCCTCAGCAAGGAAGTTTCAGCCATATCTCTTAGCGAATTTCCCCTATAGGGAAGAAGCTGTTACCGTAGGTCTCATGGTAAGACCTAAGCCTAAAACCATCATAACTTTTCTTTTTGAGGTCCTCAGATGCCAAAAACACCATTCGTTCACTTTCATAAATATATATATATATATATATATATATATATATATATATATATATATATATATGTGTGTGTCTTTAAGCACGATAACTTGCGCAAAAATGGTCCAATCGGAATGAAATTTGGCATAAACGTGTAAAGTAGTAATTATTCGGACGAGTTCGTAAACCAGCCCGATCGGACCACCGGAAGGGGGGTAAAGGGGGGTAAACCCCCCAAAAATGGGTTTTTTGAGATTTTTACGTAGAAAAATAAAATTTTTCAAATTTTTATTGGCACCATTGAATTCAGCCCAAAAAAAAAACAATTTAGTATTTTGAATCATGGCTCTATGTCCATTGGTTGCCGAGATATTGAAAGTGGTAAAGTAAACGCAGTACGTTGTCCCAATGTTAACCTTATGGGAAATAAGTAAAATTCTATATCTCGCTTATTTCTCAACATATCTTGATAAAACTTGGTAAATGGCTTCTTCTACTTCAGATCTACTAAATATTGAATTAAAACCACCCAGTTTTAATATACCTGTAGCAGCAAACCTCCATACTCATTCCCCATGTTATTCTTATGGAGCTTACAAAAACATGTCAAATCTCGCTATGTTGGATCGAAATATGTAGTTTGCACTTGAAATTCGCTGAGTATGCAGGTCTGCTGCAATGGGGGTATTTCATATTTCAGTTGATTATTTAATTCGGAAATTTTAATAATAGTATTTTCAATGTTCTATTCTTCTTGTTGCTATTCTTGTTTCAATGAAACAAGCAATAGCAAGCAAAACGGCACAGTCAAGTTTAGTTTTGAAAAAACATTTAGATAGCTATCCCACTGATGCGATTTCTTTAGAAAATATTCAGAGAGTCATAAAATATATCAATATCTACGACACAGCATAGTTGAGCATAAGATTTCATCATCCGGAGAAGCGGTGAGGAATCGTGCGCAAGAGTTCAAACTTGAGGCAATGAAAACAAAAATTTGGACCTCCAATTTAACTTTGGAACACGAATCGGCAAAGCAACCAAAAGTGAGGGATCATCTACCAGACCCCGGACCAGCTTGTAAAGGAACATCAACTCCAGTACCTTCCTCCTCTGACCCAGGCTAGTTAATTCAAACATTTCTAATAAATCAACATATGGAACCTGGTATGGATAATAATTATAACTTTTGTAAAATAAATACCTCAAAAACCTCTTTTGCACTCTCTCAATGGCTTTTTCATGAGTAATTTGTACAGTATTCCATAAAATTGCTGCTCCCTCAAGCCTCGATCTGACCAAGGATAAGTACAAAATTAACAAAGTTTTAATTTCTTTAAAATGTGTTCCTCTTCTCATGACAAACCCCATAATTTTGTTTGCGTTTGAAATGCAAAATTCAATGTGGTAATTAAATGTCAAAGATGAGTCAAAATAAACACCCAAGACCTTAATGCGCTTTACTCTGGCTATCTTATTTCCATCAAGAGAATAATCATAATTTATGAAATTTGCCGATCTTGTAAATGTCATTACATAACATTTTGAAACATTAAAGTTCATTTTATTTTTCTTACTCCAAGCATTTATGCTATTCAAATCTGACTGTAATTTTAAAACATCCTCCTGGCTCGATATGTACATAAATAATTTCAGATCATCAGCAAATAGAAGGGCCTTAGCTGATATTATACAGTTACATAAATCATTAATTAACATAGTAAATAGACAAGACCCTAGGTTCGAGCCTTGAGGAACACCAGATTGTACTGTAAATGAAGAGGAAGACATTTTTTCATAATAAACATACTGTTTCCTATTACAAATATATGATTTAAAAAATAATAGAAGATTTCTTGATAAACCATAGTAATGCAATTTGTTTAGCAAAATTTGATGATCAACTTTATCAAAAGCCTTGGCGAAATCAAGGTATAGAGCGTCAGTCTGGGTCAGAGAATCAAGGCCTGATAAGACATGACCCACAAAGTTCATAAGATTGGTAGTAATCGAGCGTTGCGGAACAAACCCGCATTGAAATGATGAAATGTATTTTTTGAAGTGACCAAACAAAGGTTTGTGGATACTCATCTCAACATCCTCATGAAATTATCGGAAAAATCCGAGATCCGCCAAAAGTAAATGTTTGGTGTAGACTGACTAAAAATCATGTAATTGGACCTTTTTTATTTTCTGAGAAAAGAGTCAATGTACTGTGTCCTTGGATACAAAATTCTTCAATATAAAACTGTTTTTAATGAGAATTCAAAAGAAATGAATATTTTTCATGTACTTTTTATGATTTGCTTTTAATTTGAACTTAAAACTGCACCATTCATTTGTGAAAAACCGTGTATTTGTCTCACAATTCTGAGGGCATTTATTCAAATATTATTGAAGAACAGACATTACCAAAATCATGGTCTTTGGCCAACATGGAGGCAGACGACTGAAGGGCTCCTGTTACTATAAGCAAGGGCACCCCTCGGTCGATGTCCGAGGCAGATCCACGGCTATGGCACAGCAGCCGGTGAAGTGTCAGCAGGTAGCCGTCCGACGTCTCAACTGTGTGGGTCTCCAGGTCGTAGCCGAAATTTCTCACGACTTCCTCCTGACGGATATGAAAACTGGCATTAATCTTTGCAATTTTATTCAACAACATTCATAATGATTTTAGTCTTGGTTGGATGTAAACTTGCATGGGCTCTATCATACTTTTTCCAAGAGGGCTCAACTTGGATGATCTGGGGATGGTGGTTGGGGGGTTGGTGGTATAACTACGGAACAAGCCCAAAAAGCATCGATACCCCTCAGCAAAAAAAAAGAAAAAAAAAGATTTGGGCGTCCTCCGAGAAAAATGTTGAAGATTAGGACTGTAAAAAAGCTGGATTTACCCCTAGGCTAGCCAGATCCTTGGACCATGGACTGTGAGGGTGAGGGGGCAGCACAAAGTACAATATAAGGCTTTTTTGACCATTTTAAAGATATTTTAAGTATGTATCACCCCTTTCCTTATAAGATTATTTTAAGTTTTTCTTAAATAAATTAAATGTTGAAGTAAACAACTACATAATAATTTTAAACTCACTGAACACAACAGGTGAACGTTCAGAAAGCTTAGCATAGTAGAACCTCATCGTCTGTAAATCCAGTACTGACTGTAATCTTAAGTTTTTAGGCAGGACGCATGAAAAATTGTAATCAATATAGCATAACTATTTTTAAATGTAATTTTTTATTGAGTTCATTTATGCACACTATTTTGATTGGTTTGTTACAAAATCAAAACTTAAGAGGAGGCTAAAGGTGCCTTCGCGGGCGAGCTATGAATTGACATTGCATCACCTGTGGGTCAAGGACGGGCTGAATGGTGAACTCTCAAAATTCTCAAGTTCCTTCTCTGTAGTAACTGGCGGTCTCTTGTTGATCTGTGATATCTTAAATGAGATATTAAGTTTTATTGTAACATGCAGAGCAATGATGCTTCAAAGTAGTTCTTTACTCTTGACACTTGATAACTCTTTTCTTTCCCGTTGACTCGATGAGTTTTGGAAGCGTGATCTTGTCCTCCATTAAAATATGGACTAATTTTCCAAAAAAACTTTTGAACTCTCAAAAAAGAAATATAACGATCATTATATAAAACATTCTCACTATAAGACCATGGAATGTTGTTTAGAGGGAGCTTGGCCAAAAAAATAACGGGTCTGAAATACCTTATAACATTCAAAATGATGCCCTTAAACTTAAAATATTGGCTAATAGTTTTATAGTCTTATTGACATCAGTCTTGATGTCAAAAGGCTATAAATTGTATTAGTCCAAATTCTTACAAAATTATATTTAAATTTAAACCAATTACTGAATCAGATGTAAAGAAAATAATTTCTTCCTTAAATAACACAAAAGCTGTGGGGTGGGATCAGATCCCACTTTTTGTACTAAAACATGTGATAGATGTTATCCAAATGCCACTTTGTAACCTTACTAGTGGCTTGTAGGGGCAAAAGCCCCTAAAAATAAAATGTCAATGCTGAATATTTAATGTAAAAATATTTAATAATCTATAATATTTATTAAAAATTTGTTGCGTAATGTTAAAGGTATTTTGACATTTGCTAGTACGTTTCAGACTTTTAAGAAAGGACACAAATTCAGTGTAGTAAAGTGCTGAATCCCTGAAACAGTGACACTATCCGTCGACCTCAAAACAAACCCTAATTTTTTTGGAACAGTAGCACTATCCGTCGATCTTAAAACAAACTGAAGTTTGATGAATGAAATCTTCTCTGTACCTATAGTTTGTGCTTATTCGATTGTGTTAATATTACAAATCACTTGGCTTTAAATCAGCAGCAGTTACTACTTCATGATATACTGTAAACTAAACAGAAGTACCTTTTTAATTCTTCTTGCTTTTTAAGTAATGAATGAATGATTAAATAGTGGGAAGGTTGAAGCCCCTAAATTATAAAAACTTCAAATTCAAAAGTAAAAAAAACGAATTGGTTATAGTATTGGGTTCAACCAATTTTGCTGGATTTTAACTAAACCATTTATTAACATCTGGAATGTGGTTTTAAATCAAGTATAAGCAACACATATTTGATGGAAACAAAGCAGACGTTTTTAGATTATAATACTTTTTAAATGGCATACATATTACGATATATCTTATTTTCAGAAAACTTTAAGATATTTCAGTATTTTTCCTGAGGCCTAGGCATAAAGACCTTCAATTTGAGCCCTCTCCATCATCCTGCGACTTTTTTTTTTTTTTTTATCAACGCTGGAAGGGAGGTTAAAAATAGCCCTTACCCACACCGAAATGCGGGCCCTCTACGCCGCTCGCCCAAGAGAGCAAAGCGACGAGCAGGGGTCTCCAACCTCTGACAGACAGCATCAGTGTCAGAGGCCCCGCCTCGAGGCTCGAGGCGGCTAGGAGTGTACAGTTGTCTGTACATCTCCTTGGGCATACCTGCTAAAAAAACCCCCTCGCGTGCTGTCACCACATCATTGCGATCGACCCGAGCGTCTGCTCATTGCGACATCGCAATGCGTGGCCTCTGGTCCCTTTCAGGACTCCGCGCTGCTGTCCCTTTTGGGACTCCTCAGTTGGTGTTCAACCGATCTTCTGCTGTCCTCGGTTCTGGGGTCACTCGAGACACCCATCTGTCCTCTTCTGGCGCAGGACGGACATGACAAAGTCAGCCACTGCGTTCCAACTGATGCTGCCCTGCAGCATCTTCCCCACGATGTTGTCCGGGGTCAGATGACCGCCGACCGAGTCGGCGAGGGCAGTCCGTTCTTCGTCAAAGCGACGGCACACGAAGAAAGTGTGATGCACGTCGTCTCCGTCGTGTCCGCAGTACTTGCACCTGGGCGAGTCGACCTTGCCCATTCGGTGGAGGTACAGACGGAAGTAGCCATGACCTGTCAGGAACTGGGTGAGGTAAAAATTCACCTCCCCGTGGTCGCGGCAAACCCACGGCTCCAGGTTCCTGATGAGTCGCCATGTCCACCTTCCGGTCGTGTCTTCGTCCCATCGACGCTGCCAGGCGGCCATTGTTTGGCCACGGGCCAGCTCGGCAGCCTCTTCCCGATCCATCTCGGGAGCACGCCCCCAGATGATCTTCTTCTCTTGCGCCAGCAGGTCGATTGGGATGACTCCCGCAATGACCAGCACCGCCGCCTGGGAGACCGTGCGGTACGAGAATGCGACCCTGAGCGCGCCACGTCTCTGCACCGCCAGCATGCGAGTCCGGTATTTCTTCACCTTCGTCGCATCTGCCCAGATCTCCGCTCCGTAGAGCATGATGGCCTGTGCCGTCGACAGCAACAGTCTCCGTTTCCCCTGACTCGGTCCTCCGATGTTGGCCATCAGTCTTCCGAGGCAGGACGTCACTTTGGCCGCCTTGTCGCACAAGCTTCTGATGTGGGCCCAATAGGTGAGCTTGTTGTCCAGCACCACCCCCAGTTACCTGGCCATCCTCTGCGTCTCGATCACTTCGGTACCCACCCGCATCGGAATGATCGTGGGTATCCGCCTCCTCGTCAGCATGACTATCTCCGTTTTGGAGAGAGCCAGCTGAAGGCCGTGATCGCGCATCCAGCCTTCCACCAGGCGCATGACCTGATTCAGCCTCGATTGGGCCAACTCCGCGTTTCGTTCGGTGATGACCGCCGCCACGTCGTCGGTGTATCCCACGAGGAACGTTCCGTGTGGCATCTCAGTGCGGAGCAAGCTGTCATACGAGACATTCCAGAGATCCGGCCCCAGCACCGATCCCTGGGCTGCCCCAGAGGTGACAGCCCTGGTTACGAAACCCCGGTCCGTCTCGTACATCAGCTGCCGGTCCCTTAGGTAATCTCTCACCATGGCGAGGAGGTACCCAGGTAAACTGAATGTTCTTTCCAGTGCGACCAGAATGTCGTACAACCGTGCCGAATTGAACGCGTTCTTGACATCAAGCGTGACCAGCAGCACGATCGGACGAGCCGCGTGGCACGCCTGATCCGCTCGTGTCACCGAAGCTACGACCTCCGAGATGGCGCTGAGTGTCGAGTGGCCCTCTCTGAACCCGTGTTGTCGGGCCGAGAGGTCCCCTGCCGCTCGCACAGCCTCTCCGATTCTCGGTTTCAACAGCCTCTCCATCAGTTTTCCCGCCGTGTCCAGCATGCACAGAGGGCGGTACGACGATGGAGAGTCCGGTGGGCCCCGTTTTTTTCTCAGAAGGACGAGCTTGGCCAGTTTCCAGCGGGATGCGAACACTCCCGCTTTCAAGCAGACGTTGTACATGTCCAGCAGGAGCTGAGGGCGGCATTTCGCCACCATTTTCAGCACCTCCGACGGTACGTTGTCCAGGCGCGGGGCCTTCTTATTCTTCATGGAGCTGACCGCTCTCTCCAACTCTTGGCGCGTGAACAAAGGGACCTCTTCGGTGATCACCCGCAAAGGGGTGTCGTCTCTGACCCGGTGATCCGGGAAGAGTCCGTCCACGATGGTCCGCATCTTCTCAGCCTCCATCGGCACGTACCCG
The DNA here is from genome assembly GCA_035578135.1 of Flexamia atlantica. Classification (NCBI taxonomy): domain Eukaryota; kingdom Metazoa; phylum Arthropoda; class Insecta; order Hemiptera; family Cicadellidae; genus Flexamia; species Flexamia atlantica. The sequence continues at coordinate 35,485,052 of JAQJVK010000006.1, forward strand.
GGTCCCTGCGCGAGTTTCCTCATGACCAGCTTGTACCCCTGTCCCCAGGGGTCGCTGTTCACGTCCTCGCGCAGTGCGCTCCAGCAGCGCGCCTTGCTTTCTCTGATCGCTTTGACCAGTTCTCTTTTTGCCGCTCTGTACTGGCTCGACCTCTCCGCCGCTTCGGGTCTGTCCCGGGAACGCTGGGCTCGCCGCCTGAGTCTCAGGCAGTTTCGCCGCAGCTTGGCGATGCGGTCGGTCCACCAGTACACCGGGCGCTTTCCAGTACGTGCCGACTTGCGGGGCATCGACGCGTCGCAAGCGCAATGAATGAGGCGTGATGTGGCTTCCACCACAGCCTCCGCGTCCGCCCTGCTTGGCTGGTCGTCCGGCATCTGGGGGATGTCCCCCATGCCGTTCTGCAGAGCCTCTGTCAGCCTCCGTTCGTCCATTCTCGCCAGGTTCCAGCCGAGCGGGCGCCGGCTGTTGCTGCGATTTCCTTGTCTTCTTTCGGCCAGCTCGAAGGTGATGTATTCGTGATCACTCCCCAAGTAATCACCCATCACCCTCCAGCCGACGATTCGGGAAGCCAGACCTTCTGATGCCAGGGTCACGTCGGGGATCGATTCCCCGAATCCCGGCCTCCGGTAGGTTGGCGTGTCCCCCTCGTTCATTGTCAGCAGCCCCAGTCTGGATGCCATCTCCAACAGCAACCTTCCTCGGGTGTCTGTATGTGGCATCCTGCGACTTAAGTCGTATATAAGTTAAAATTGTTTTTGTTACAGTACATTAAACGTACATAGTTGAATGCATTTTGAAAAAACCACATGTCAACATCTACCATATGGCTTTGAATTAAGCATCAGCCCCACATGTTTAATGTGAACAAAGCAGACGTTTTTAGATCCAATACTTTTTAAATGGCAGATATTTTACGTTATTTCTCATTTTCCATTAAACTTCAAGCAAATTCAGTATTTTTCCCGCCATCATTGAATAGAGACCTTTAATTTGAGCCCTCTCCCATCTTTCTACGACTTGCCAGACGCCCACAATTTTGACGCAAAGAATTGCCTTACGAAATTAAACACCGGTATATGATGAACCAGTCCTTATTACATGGTGTTTTTCCAAACAAATTAAAATTCTCAGAAATTATTCCATTGGACAAGAAAAAATAAGTAAACATTTTAGAATATTATCGCCCAATAGCTATCCTCCTTAGTATGTCTAAAATATTTGAAAAAGCAGTTGACATTTAGCTAAGAAAGTTTTTAGAAGGTAACAATATTTTTAACGATTCTCATTTCGGTTTTAGAAAGGGTTTAAGTGCTCAGCAATCAATGTCTAAATTAGTGAATTTTATTGCGGGCGCCCTGGATGGATCCCAGAGGATTACAGGAGTCCTGTGTTATCTGATCAGGGCTTTTGAGTGTGTTAATCACAGTTTACTGATTCAGAAACTTAAAAAATTTGGAATAAAATAGGGAACTATTCTGGTTTTCTACATACTTGGGTGATCAAAAATCTCAAAGGACAAAAATCTTTAGGTACGGCCAGACTTTAAATTCAAGTTGGAAAAAACAAAAAAAGTCGGTGTACCCCAGGGATCAATACTGGGTCCCTTCCTAATTCCTCATTTATGTAAATGACATGTATGTAATGTATCAAACATGGATATATTTCAGTATGTCAATGACACAATGTTATTATGCAAGGGACCCAATGTTGAATTCCTGCAGCATGCTATCGATAGGGATATGACCGCTCTAATAAGAGACTGGTTTGGAGTGAATGGACTCTCCCTGAATATGGACACGGCCCAAGTAATACAATTTTGATCAGACTATAGAGATAATTTAAGACCAATAACTGCAATAACTATTTCAAATTCTCAGTTGATGCCAGAGGAGACAGTTAATTTTTTAGGCATTCATCTAAACAAAAATCTTAACTGGCTTCCTCACAACAACAAGTTGGAAAAAACTTTGTTCGGAAATTCTTTCTCTCCGAACAATTTCTCCAGTTACAGACATAAATACTCAATTAACAGCTTATCACTCTTATTTTTCATCTTTAATGTCATATGGCATTCTTGTCTGGGGAAATTCATTCATGTCACAGCAAAAAGATCTTTAAGCTTCAAAAGAAAGCAATTAGAATAATAGCCAAAGTACATCCAAGAACTTCATGTAAAACCATTTTTCAACAATTCAAAATTTTAAATTTTTTATGATCAAAATTTTAGAAACAGTTTTTTGGGTTCACAACAACTTGACTGTTTTCAGGGAGAGTCAGATCAATCATGTATATAACACTAGACATAAGAACTTCATTAAGACCACCAGCCATAGATTAACTTTGAATGAGACTTCACCCCAGTATATTGGACCAACATTGTTTAATCTGATTCTGAATAATTTAAAAAATACCCCCGTTGCAGCAGACCTGCATACTCAGCGAATTTCAAATGCAAAAGAACGTATTTCAATCCAACATAGTGAGATTTGACTTGTTTTTATAATCTCCATAAGAATAACATGGAGAATGAGTATGCAGGTTTGCTGCAACAGGTATTATAAAACTGGATGGTTTTAATTCAATAATTAGTAGATATGAACTAGGAAAAGACATATACCAAGTTTTACAAAGATATGTCAAAAAAGAAGGAAGATATAGCATTTATTTTATTTCCCATAAGGATAACATGGGGAATGAGTATGCTGGTTTGCTGCCACAAAAATGGAAACTTCGGGGATTTTAGACTATAATACAATAAATCTCATCTAGATGAAGCCACAAACCAAGTTTTATTAGGATGTGTTGAGAAATAAGTGAGATATAGAATTTTACTTTTTCCCAAAAGGTTAACATTGGGACAACGTACTGTGTTTACCACTTTCGATATCTCGGTAACCAATGGACATAAAGCAATGATTCAAAATACTAAATTGTTTGTTTTTTCGAGCCAAATTCGATGGTGCTAACCAAAAGTAGATAAATTTAATTTTTCCATGTAATAAACTCAAAAAACTCATTTTTGGGGGGGTTTATCCCCCTTTACCCCCCCTTCCGGTGGTCCGATCGGGCTAGTTCACGAACTCGTCCAATTGATTACCACTTTACATGTCTGTACCAAATTTCATCAAGATCGGACCATATTTACGGCCGCTATCGTGCTGACAGACACATATATATATAGATAGATAGATAGATAGATATATATATAAAAATTCGAACGAATGGTGTTTTTTGCTTCTGGTGGACTCAAAATGAAAAGTTATCATGGTCTCGGGCTTAGGTCTTACCATGAGACCTACGGTAATAGCTTCTTCCCTATAGGGGAAATTCGCTAATATCCAACAAATTTAAAAGTAAACTTAAAGATTGGTTACTGTATTGACTTAAGTCCTTTATTCCTTAGATGAATATTTTTTGTGGAAATTGGGTTGAATAGTAATGTATTATTGTTTATTCAAAAGATACATTGTCTAATTTTAAGAATTATAATATTGACAAATCTCCTGTCATTTAATGATGTAATGACATACTGTGAATAAATAAATAAAATAAATAAATTATAGGATGGACATTTTAGGCTTTTAACTGTTCGGAAAGTTAGTATGGCAAATATTTGATACATTTTGCCCTGATAAGCCAAAAGGACGTAACTGACAAAAACCTAATTTTAAATTATGGCCGTTTTTGTATTTTTATAATGTTTTTTATACTTATTGAAGTTAAGGATCCATCTTTTTTTAATATATGTATTTCATAGTTCTAAATTCAAATATGTAGTTTTTAAGCCCATAAAATACTTCTAAAATATTTTTATTTTCAGTTACCCCTTAGGTTTTATGTTTTTAATAAGTCAAAAGGTAGTACACATCTGCACCTAGATACGGCTTTCTACCTTAGTCTGTGATAGTTACTACCTTTTGCCTTATAGTCCTGCATCTGACAATGTTATCTGTGTGCAAATTTTGTCCAGAGAATTTTCTGTTTTTATTTTGTAGTAGGGGTCTAAAGAAGTGTTTTCCACTCGGGTGTCAAGCACGCAAGTGGTACGTTCTCCGGCTATGACGTCATCAATAAGGCAGACAAGCAATTTTGGAATGCATGTATTTTGAATACTATTAGTCGGATCGGAATAAACTTTTTTTTGTTTGAAAGATAATTTTTTTATGTGAAACATTTTGTATTTACACATTTGTTGTATTAATAATACTTTTTTAGTAATTTAAAAAAAAACTCTTTTTTAATAAATCTGTTAAGAAAATTCAATATACAACTTTTTTACTGAAAACATGATCAAACATGTCTATAGTAAAACTTTTAGAGAATTTTAAGACCTTTTCAAAAATACCATACATTATATACTTTGCTGGAATAATAAAGTGAATAAACTGGATTAATGTTGTAAAAACGCGGAATTTTCCGTGTGGCAGACCAATCTTAGCCGGTCCAATGTTCTTTGTACAAGACAGGTAAAGAAAATTTTACTGATTTATTTTGTAGTAGGTGTATAAAGAAGCGTTTTCCACTCGGGTGTCAAGAATGCACCTGAATCCTTTTCCGTTGATGACGTCATCAATATGGCGGAATATCCATTAATAAAAACGGGTCTATTTCACATACTATTCGTCCGATTTGAATAAACTTTTTTTTGTTTAAGAGATAATATTCAAGCCTACAATTTTTGTACTGAAACATTTATTCTATTCTTAATAATTATTTTGTAATTTTCAAAAAACGTGTTTTTTTAACTCTTTTTTGCTTTATTTTTGCACATGACTTTCTTCATGGAAAAATTATCAAAAAATATCTAGTTCAAAACTTTTAGAACTTTTTAATACCTTTACAAAAATACCATAATTTGTATGGTTAACTCAACCATTAAAGTGAGAGAACTCAATAAATCTTTTAAAACCAACGAATTTTTCGTGTTTCTCAAGGAAATGCTTCAACATCAGCAGGGCCACTGCTCTGTGTGTAAGAGAGATATAAAGATTTTTACTGCTTTATTTTGTATAAGATGTCTAAAGAAGCATTTTCCACTCGGGTGTCAAGAACGCACCTTGATCATTTTCCGGCTATGACGTCATCAATATGGCGGACAAGCAATTTTGGAATGCATGTATTTTGAATACTATTAGTCGGATCGGAATAAATTTTTTTTTGTTTGAAAGATAATTTTTTATGTGAAACATTTTGTATTTACATATTTGTTGTATCAATAATACTTTTTTAGTAATTTTTAAAAAACCTCTTTTTTAATTATTCTGTTAAGAAAATTCAATATACAACTTTTTTACTGAAAACATGATCAAAACACGTCTATAGTAAAACTTTTAGAGAATTTTAAGACCTTTTCAAAAATACCATACATTATATACTTTGCTGGAATAATAAAGAGAATAAACTGGATTAATGTTGTAAAAACGCGGAATTTTCCGTGCGGCAGACCAATCTTAGCCGGTCCAATGTTCTTTGTACAAGACAGGTAAAGAAAATTTTACTGATTTATTTTGTAGTAGGTGTATAAAGAAGTGTTTTCCACTCGGGTGTCAAGAATGCACCTGAATCGTTTTCCGGCGATGACGTCATCAATATGGCGGAATATCCATTAATAAAAACGGGTCTATTTCACATACTATTCGTCCGATTTGAATAAACCTTTTTTTGTTTAAGAGATAATATTCAAGCCTACAATTTTTGTACTGAAACATTTATTCTATTCCTAATAATTATTTTATAATTTTCAAAAAACGTGGTTTTTTAACTCTTTTTTGCTTTATTTTTGCACATGACTTTCTTCATGGAAAAAGTATCAAAAAATATCTAGTACAAAACTTTTAGAGCTTTTTAATACCTTTACAAAAATACCATATTTTGTATGGTTAACTCAACCATTAAAGTGAGAGAACTCAATAAATCTTTTAAAACCAACAAATTTTTCGCGTTTCTCAAGAAAATGCTTCAACATCAGCAGGGCCACTGCTCTGTGTGTAAGAGAGATATAAAGATTTTTACTGCTTTATTTTGTATAAGATGTCTAAAGAAGCATTTTCCACTCGGGTGTCAAGAACGCACCTTGATCATTTTCCGGCTATGACGTCATCAATATGGCGGAATTTCCATTAGTGAAAAAGTCTCTATTTCACATACTATTCGTCCGATTTGAATAAACTTTTTTTTTTATAAGATAATATTTAAACCTACATTTTTTATATTAAACATTTATTCTATTCCTAATAAATATTTAGTAATTTTCAATAAACATGTTTTTTAACCTTTTTTTGCTATATTTTTTTATATGACTGTTTTCATGAAAAAATTATCAAAATATGTCTAGCATGAAATTTTTAGAGCGTTTTAATACCTTTACAAAAATACCATATTTTGTATGGTTAATTCAACCATTAAAGTGAGGGAACTCAATAACACTTACAAAACCAACGCATTTTTTTTGTTTCCAAGAAAATGCTTCAACCTCAGCTGGGCCACTGTGTGTATGACAGATATAAAGAATTTTACTGCTTTATTTTGTAGAAGATGTCTAAGAAAGCGTTTTCCACTCGGTTGTCAAGAATGCATCTAAAACGTTATCCGGCTATGACATCATCAATATGGCGGAAAATCCATAAAAAAACTGTATTTCACATACCATATCTCCGACTTGAATAAACCTTGTTTTGTTTAAAAGTTATTTTTTAAGCATGTAATATTTGTACTTTAACATTTATTATTTTTTCAATAAGTATTTTTTAATTTTCAAAAACCTTGTTTTTTTAATTTAAAATTAAATTTTTGCGTATAATTTTTAAGGGAAACCATTATTAAGAAATGCCTGGTAAAGGATTTGTAGGGCGCTCAAGGACCTTTTCAAAAATACCATATTTTGAATGCTTTGTTTAAACAACAAAGCGAGGAAACCCAATAAAACTAATAAAAACATCGAGTTTTCTGTTTTTTTTTCTAACTAAATATTTCAACCGAATATTGAGTATTCCAACAAAAATACAGTAAGTTTGATTTTATGTAGTTTTACATCTAAAGGTTTTTATTTTTGAAAAGGTCTTAAAATTCTCTAAAAGTTTTACTATAGACATGTTTGATCATGTTTTCAGTAAAAAAGTTGTATATTGAATTTTCTTAACAGATTTATTAAAAAAGAGTTTTTTTTTAATTACTAAAAAAGTATTATTAATACAACAAATGTGTAAATACAAAATGTTTCACATAAAAAAATTATCTTTCAAACAAAAAAAAGTTTATTCCGATCCGACTAATAGTATTCAAAATACATGCATTCCAAAATTGCTTGTCTGCCTTATTGATGACGTCATAGCCGGAGAACGTACCACTTGCGTGCTTGACACCCGAGTGGAAAACACTTCTTTAGACCCCTACTACAAAATAAAAACAGAAAATTCTCTGGACAAAATTTGCACACAGATAACATTGTCAGATGCAGGACTATAAGGCAAAAGGTAGTAACTATCACAGACTAAGGTAGAAAGCCGTATCTAGGTGCAGATGTGTACTACCTTTTGACTTATTAAAAACATAAAACCTAAGGGGTAACTGAAAATAAAAATATTTTAGAAGTATTTTATGGGCTTAAAAACTACATATTTGAATTTAGAACTATGAAATACATACATTAAAAAAAGATGGATCCTTAACTTCAATAAGTATAAAAAACATTATAAAAATACAAAAACGGCCATAATTCAAAATTAGGTTTAAATTTGCGTCAGATGCACCCCAAAGAGGAATAGAGTAGGAGATGTGTGACTCAAGTAAACAATGGTATACATTTTTAGCAAGCTTATGTTCTTCAGGTTGCTGAGGCTTCTCAGGACAAAAACCCCTTTTACCAATTAATTTGCTTTTGATTTTTTCCAATTGCTCACTCCAGTCAAAGCCATCGTCCAATCTCACCCCTGAGAAGTCAGCTGACTTTTCTTGACGAAACTCTCTGTCTCCTATCATAACGACAGGAACTTGATTTGTTTTTTAATGCTGTTTTTGTTTCGTTTGTAAAAAAATGTTGTTTGTTTTTTGGGTTCAATTTCAGGCTGTTGTTTTCAAAAAATTGAGCCAAATCCTTGATACTCTAACCTTGATAACATGAGAGTTAACCAAAAATCTTGATATCACGGCCCTCAGTACGAAGAGCCACTAAATAAGGAGAGTGTTTTCCAAATCACCATGAGAATTGTCTCATCAAGGTTCTGCTGTATCAGGTAATACCCATGTCTGTCCACACTTATATGTTTAATCCACCTATATGATAATTAATAGCTAAAAGAAAATGTTTAATCATATATACCAGAGGCTTGGTACGTGGAAATGGGTTTGGGCGTAAGGGTCGCTCTGCTCCCCACACTGACCCCAACACTGATGGAAAAATTACAAACACCAGAAGCATTGCTTCTGTACCTGCGGCACGAAGGAAAGAGGACTGGAGTACACGAGCAGCAATAATCATCGCTGGCTCTTATTAGCAAACACCTGTATTAAAGTGTAAATACAATGATTACATAATAGTATCGTAACCTCTTTTTTGTTTAGAGTTTTATGAAGATTAAAGTTTATGCAAATATTTTATTTTTAAGAAGACTATTCTTTAAAATTATACTTTTGTGCTAGAGCACATGATATTTATATTTGGTACGTGAGTAATGTCCATTTTCGTCACATACCGAAATACTAATGCTACATTAATCTGCAAATTTAGCTGATTTACAATTTATTACTTACTTTCCTCATAAATACTACAAAATTTCAAGTTTCATCATAATATTTTTTTCTTTTTTAATTTATTAAGGCCCAGGGGTGCCCATCCCCTCCAAGCTTCATGGCGCCCTCCCCCTCAAATTTTGCTAACCACTCCCCCCCCAAAATTTGATATCCTTCCTCAAACATTTTTCAATACCCCCCCCCTTTACGTTAAGAACGTAGTCTACGTTATCAACTGAACCTAACACGGTATATAATTTCAATGAAACAATCAGTAATCTTCCAGAGAATTTGTGGTGTTTGAATTAAACAGAGGTAATTGTATTTTTCCCTTGAAATTTTGGATGAGATGGGATGGTATCTTACTGTTTTAAAACTAAAAAAAGTTTTTATAATTATTTACAGGGGGGAGGGGGGTGCAAGTATACTTATCGAGTATTTTCGAACCGAGTATACACACTCAACTCGACTTTTCGTTACTCCCGCCGTTTACCTTTATTAGGCAAGTGCGGTTGAATTTTAAGGTATTTTTTTCACCCAGTTCATCGATCTTTCTTTGCCATCAGTAAAATCTCATTTGTTTAACTGGAATTGAAGATTTCTTTAGAGTTATTAAGAATAGTGAATTTATATCACTTTACACACTTACACTTACACTCCCGTGTCGTCCCGGTTGACCATATTCATGGCATGAGACCAGTCAAAAGCTTCTTATCCTTAATGCTAGCAGCCATCCTTCATGGATGTTGTCGATAGGCAGATAGGTTAGGTTGGAATAGGTGGGTGCAGTGCCAGGTAGTTAGGTGAGGTAAGTCGGAAGTTGGTAAAAACATTGATCAATTAAATACTTTTTGAGCTCTTTTTTAAACTTATTTAAATTATCTATTTGAGAGAATTGAGAAGGGAGTTGAGAGAAGAGCTTGAGTCCAATGTATTCTGGCTTGCATTCAAAAACCTTTAAGTTATATGTGATACTGATGGATTTAAATTTATGTTTCTGGTATTATAATCATGCTGATGTGCCTTTACAAGATTATGTTCTTTGACATATGAAATGACCTCAAACATGTAAATGCTAGGTACAGTTTAAAATCCTAGATTTTTGAAATGGTCTAAACAAGAATCGGTTGGTTTCAGTTTTAACATGCATCTAACTGCTCTTTTTTGCAATATAAAAATCCTATTTAAATTACTATGAGAGGACGAGCCCCACAATATAATTGAATACCTGATCAAGCTCTCAATCAATCCAAAATAAACAAGTTTTGATAAAGGCAAATTGTTCAAAGAAGCTATATTTATCAAAACAAAAATATTGGAAGCAAGTTGTTTAGCCAATTTGTCTACATGTTTGCTCCACCTAAGACCACCATCCAACCTCACTCCCAGATAGTCAACAAATTTAGCCTCTTCGATGACAGTATCACCAAGTAAGACCAAGAGTAAAGCAGAGCCGGCCCTTTCTAAGCAATTCCTTTTTTGTTCCGTCATGAAATGCAGAAATTGAGTCTTCTTTGGATTGATATGAAGATTTATATTGGAAAAATACTGAGAAAGTGAGTTCAGATTAAAAAAAGTTTCCTGTTCTAAGATTTGAAGATCTTTATAGGAGGTTAGCAAGGAAGTATCATCTGCAAAAATTGCAAGAAGGTGGCTAGGTAAGTGATTTGAGATATCGTTGATGTACAAAAGAAAAAGAATTGGTCCTAAAATTGAGCCTTGTGGTACTCCAAAGCTGGCTGCTTTAGGTTTTGAGTAAGAAGATTTCCTGATTCCATTCTGATCTACAAAGTCTATTTTTGTCTTGTGAAACCTATTTGAAAGATAAGATTCAATCCATTTCAGAGCTTTACCTTTAATGCCTATTGCAGCGAGTTTATTGAGAAGAATGGGGCGAGCAACACAATCGAACGCCCTGGACAGGTCGATGAAACAGCCAATGGCCGTTTCACCGCCATCCAGGGAGTCGATGCATGATGAGATGAACTTGACGAGAGCGAGCTTTGTAGATTTTTGTTTCTGGTATCCGAATTGATTGGAAAAGAGTAAAAAATATATGCGAAATGACGGCCGCGAAATGTCCGAGTTTTACCAACAGTTTTACAGCTGAGAGTTTTTAACGCGGTTGCGATGCAGGACTACCAAGAGATTTAATTATTACGTCCACTATGATACTACCGAGATTACCGGCTGCAATACAACCGTTAGATTTTATTGCCGCGAAATGACCGTAGGAATTTTGCCAATCGCTAAAAATTCTTAAGATTTGTTTTGTAATACTACCAAAGATTCGTCGGCTGCAAATATTTGAGGTATTCGTCTCAAAATACGATCGAGATTTTTCGCATGCAATACAACTGACTGGTTTGACGACCGCTATAGGACCGACCGATTTACGGCCTCTATACGACTAAGAGTTTTTTTAAACAACCCATGTTCGCAGGCCACGATATAGCCTCAACATGAGCTGTTATTGCCGTAAAATGACCGGTAAATTTGCCAGTCGCTGCAAAACCAAAGCAGGTTGTTTACCAGATTTTGCATATATTTTTTCCGACTTTTTTCTTACATTTCCCGACTATTTAAAAAAAATCACGATCAGTGAAATCAGTCATGATGCCTCCTTCAAAAGAGTGACAGATTGTCTGTCACAAAATGATCGAGATACATGCGTGCCAACCGCATGCACCTCGCACCGCATCTCGCATGTACCGCTGTAAAACGACCGATTTTTCGGCCACGACATGACCAATATATGCGACGGTCGCGTAAAAAGCTAGAGACTTGTCAACCGCAATGCGACCAAGGGATCTGTTGGCGGTGCGGCGATACAAGCAGGCAATTTCCCGGCCACAAAACTATCGAGAGATATTCCAACCGCGATGTAAACGACTGATTTCCGGCCACAATATTACCAAAATATTTGTTTGCTGTGATTAGATCGAGAGATTCGCCGGCTGCGATGACGACACCAACGATGAAAACGGCTATATTTCGTTTCGTTCTAACTCAAATATCGAAATTCCCGACCAAATGTTTGAATTCATTACTTTATCCCGACTTTAAGCGAAGTTTTTCTAAAAGGAAGAAGCTAACCGAGAGACTATGAAACGGCCGAAACAAAAAGAAGGCGATAATGAAGCTTTAGTAGCCCCGAACTGGCCGAGAGATGATCGCTGCGAAACAATCGAGAGAATTTTAGACCGCGGCAATGCGACCATGAGATTTTTTTGGCCACAAATTAAATACATTTTTCAGTCTTGTTAACAAATTTTAACATTGGAAAACACCACAATATTTGTATAATATTATTCTGTGAGGCCTTTCGCCAGCTGGCATCAGCAGACATATACACAATCACAAATATTATTGTGATTTAATGTAAAAAATTCATCTTTAATTAGCTAATAAATTGTAACCCCAAATTATTGGGTGGAGCAAGTGCCCCCCCTCTGAATTACGCATATGATGAGTTCTGGCAAATTGTAACGTTTGGGAAGAGGGGCGGCGAAATGCTTTGGGCCCATGGGCGGCAAAATCGTAAATCCGGCCCTGCTCATTCCCCATGTTATTCTTATGGAGCTTAGAAAAACATGTCAAATATCGCTATGTTTGATTGAAATATGTTGAAATTCGCTGAGTATGCAGGTCTGCTGCAACGGGGGGTATTTCTGGAGTCATATATGATTAGCCTACACGTTAATATAAGGTTAATTTTAGCAAAATGCTATGAATATTATAGTATATTATGTTGTCATATAATATTAAGGTCCATGTAAAATAAAACTTTCTGTACACAAACAGTATTCTGGTCTATATTAACTTTCAGATAAATTATTTATCTTATAGACTTCAACTTTTTAACAACAAAATGAGTAAATGAGTTTACGAGTACAATTGTTATTTCAAAAGGTGTTGTCGGAGCATTGCACATATTTATGTTTAATTGATGGAAATTTTCGCATTTGTAAAAAGTGATTAGTTATTCGACATGACAAGCAAGGGCCCCCACCAGAAATTTTGCCCCAGGCCCCCAATCTCCTCGTGACGGCCCTGAAATTCAAGGGGCTCAACAAGTTTATGTATTATAGAGGTTGTCGTGTTATGGAGTGTTGTACTGTATATATTACCGAGATTCTAAAAAAATAATCATGTTCAGACGAAGCTATAATGCCCTGAAGCTATTACTAACGTTGACCTGAAGCTATAATGACCACAAAAATGGATATTATAAAAAATTAGTACAAAATCTGTTGCAAAGAGGATTTAATAAAGCCTGGTTTAGTCTACAAAAAATCAGTACAGGAGACCAGGTTCGTTCTTACCATTTGGCCCAGTTGGCCTGGGCCTAGGGACGCAAGCTGCCTGAGGGGTGCGCTCTTCGGCTTCGCTCTTCTAAGCAAAACAAATAAAAAACGGAGGCATTTAGTTTTCATGCCTTTGCCCAAGGCCGGCGCAAAGCCCTTATGGAACATGCGGAGGAATGAAGTGCCAAGGAGAAGGCACCAGCAAATCTGGCCCAGTGTAGTGTCACTGACTTTACATCTCCTCAAGACTTGGCATCATAGAGACGCTAGTCAATGGTAGCGTCCGCAGCGGCGCCCGTTTGCATTTTGAACCCTTTCAAATGGTTCAAAATGCAAACTGGGTGTTTTTTTGGCATTTTCCGGCACTCATGGATTGTTTTCGAAATGTTCGAGTACAAAAAGAGTGTTTGGCGGCTAATTGTCGGTGTTACACGACCTTCTAATCGTAGAAAATGCCGCAACGGCTGCGCATGCGCAGTAGCGTCACTGTCGTGTATCTGTTACATCCAAAGGAGCAGTTAAATTGGTCCGAAGATCCAGTTACTTGCTCATAACAGGTCACAGTTGACTATGCCAAGATTCTGATTATTTCGATTTGAGTGCCGCCATTTCTTTTTTTCCTTTCCTATTCTCTTTCCTAACCATCTTGCGACACTTAAGTTAGGACGACTTGCGTATAGCTGGCGCCAATTCTTGGGGCCCAGTCCGGGCATGGGGCGGGGAGTGGGTAGGCTGGGAGGAGAGGGGAGAAGTAGCTGCAGCGGCGGCTGATAGTGTACTAGCCTGGCTGCAGACATTTGGCAGCTCGCACATAGTTACTGCTTCTCTGTCAATCATAGTTCAGGGTACAAGACGCTTTAATAAATACTAATGAAACATTATTCTTAAAGTTCCGGCCAAATCATTAAGCGGGTGGCGAAAAATGGAAACTCCAGCTGTATTAATGACATGATGTTAAAGACACCTACGCACCTCTACACAGTTAAGAAGTTGAACATATTTCCAACAGATAGTAGCACATTTACTTAGGTATGTTTGGAGAACTTACTCAGCTGATTTGGAGAACATAAACAAAGAGCAGACTATTTTTACAGGCTTCAACTGTTTCTGTATGAATGTATGGGACAAGTGAACTCGAAAAATACTGAACCACCGACTGGGTTGAAATTTCACACGGAATTAGATCTTGAACCTGGGGAACACATAGGCCTATTCACTTCCTTACAATCCCCTCGGGCTACACCCCGTGAACGTCCTCAGTTTCAATGTTTACATTTTAAAGGAATATAAACATTCAAATACTGAAATGTAAACAGCTGTGGATACTAAAATTTGACAGTTCAAAGAGCAGAGGTAAGATCAGCTGTAATTTTTATTGTGAGCGAAGCCACGGACAACTGCTAGTATTTCATAAAAGATCTTTAATAAAAAATCTAATTGAACAGTCAAAATTCAAACCAGCTAATTTTCTAAACAAAAACTTTGACTTTGATTGGTCAAATCTAATCTTTAACAAAAGATCTTTTATAAAATATTTAATGTGGGCTTAAAACCGAAATTCACTAAACAAATTAAAAAAAATTAGTAGCAATTTTAAAAATAGAAATTGAATGACCATATGCAAGGGGCATTTTTTATTTATGTTTTATTAGTCTTTCTAATTAATTTAGGCTGTTGGCGAATGAACGTTACAAAAAATTATGTCATCAACTATCATCTGTTAGTTATTTAAATATTTTAAAGTGTGTAGTAAAAGCTCATAAACTTTTACTTTCAAAAGACCTTGACAAAAATTCATAAAGATAAAAAATGAGCACAATAAAATTGAAACAAGAACATTGAAACTTAGAAGTTAAGGTGTTAATAAAATGAAAGTATATACAAACACACACAGACATAAAACGAAGCACTTTAGGACCTTAGTTTATGTGAACTTTTTCAGTCAACTCCCGATTAACTGAGGGCGGGTTTATCAGGTTGCGGTGCCAGCAAAAGGTTTAATTTATTTTTTTAATTCACTGATCAAACATTCAGTACCAAGTAAACATTTCTTCAAAAACGTCGACTATAATAAAACATTTGGTATGGTGATGTAAAATCATTAAAAGTTAAATAATAAATACTGTGCATTGCGTACAATGTTTTTGTTTCTAAACTGAGTCGCGACGAAGTTACGACAGCTCAATCAACAAAGGGCGTGTAGAGAAGAGGGGCGGGGGAGGAATGACCTTGACTGTCAACACGCCTAAACGTAAGCTAAAGGCATTTGCAGATAAGTGCAGATAAGTTATTATCGATAAAAACATTTTCAATGAGTAAAAGAACAATCGACAATAAATACAATGGAATCTGTTGTCGAGTTCTATCTTACCCAACAAAGTATATCATAGTTTGTCTACCTGTAGATCCTTCGATTTCGTTTTCTTTGAAATCAGATGTTATTGTCTTCTATAGAAACGAACAGCAGAAGATCAGATATGAAATTTGTACCAGATCTCGTAGCGAGATCCCGGGTCATTACGCATCAAGTGCTGGGATTTCCTGGAGCAACAAAGAATACAAGGCCATTACACTTCTACGTCATTACCTACAAGAGTGACATGGCTACCAGTGGCAATAAAATTAGCCATTATTGAACTTTCCCATCAGTATTTAATTTATCTGAGCTAAAAATGCTAACACTGAACAGTTTTTAGTTACTTTTCTCTTCCCTATTAGCCATTAACTGGATAAAAATTCATTGTTTTAAGATGAAGACACCTATTTAATAGACATTATTATTGTAAAAGTAGCACAATATTAGCTTCCAAGTAAAAGGTACTTTTTTTAGTAAGTTTATCTTTGAATAGTTGGCTGTTAAGCGCAGGTAGACAATGTTTGATCCAATGTTTTACGGTATTTAATGATTTGATTAGGTTTTAGCGAATTTCCCCTATAGGGAAGAAGCTATTACCGTAGGTCTCATGGCCCGAGACCATGATAACTTTTTGTTTTGGGGCCACCAGAAGCAAAATTTTGAGTTTTATACATGGACAAATAACATTTACCTAATTTTTGTTGGCACCAATGAATTCAGCTGAAAAAAACAAACAATTTAATATTTTGAATCACTGCTTTATGTCCATTGGTTACCGAGATATTGAAAGTGGTAAACACAGTACGTTGTCCCAATGCTAACCTTATGGGAAATAAGTAAAATTCTATATCCCGGTTCTCAACATATCTTGATAAAACTTCGTAAATAGCTTCTTCTAGTTCAGATCTACTAAATATTGAATTAAAACCACCCAGTTTTAATATACCTGTAGCAGCAAACCTGCATACTCATTCCCTATATTATTCTTATAGAGCTTACCAAAACATGTCAAATCTTGCTATGTTGGATTGAAATATGTTGTTTTGCATTTGAAATTCGCTGAGTATGCAGGTCTGCTGCAACGGGGGTATTTAAGGTTAAGGTATTATTCTCTTATGAGTTTTATAGGTTTAAAATTATGATCATTAAACTATGAAAGGCCCAAAATGAACCCATCAACCTTCAACCCATCAACCCATCACCTTATAATTAATTCTAGTTTTTAGCTATCCTGAATTTGGGTTGTTTTATTCAAACGTCTCAATGATTGTTCAACAATTTTCAAGATACAGTTCTATGCCTATCTTATATCTCAATTTAAACTTTTTAAATCGTTGTAAACTTAAATTAACTTGACTATATCTTACCCTTTTTTAATTTTTTTAAAATTTCTACAGTTGAATTTTTTGTTCTTTTTTCAGTTCCTGGACAGGGAGGGATGCAAACTTGAGTGCCACTCAATCGTCAAATCCTCAGTAGGGATTTTATCATCGTCATGGTTCAGCTCAGCCTTCTTATTTAATTAGGTAGGTATTTTAACGTTCTGCAGGCTGTTAACACGTCCAGCCCGACGGAAGTCAACAGTCCGTTTTTGTACAGCTGGCACGTCGACCTGTGGTGATCTTAGAATGACATGCGCCACCGGTGGTACACTATTAAAATTTATTAATTTCACTCAAATTAGCTAATTTAGGTATACACAAGGTGAAATCAACGGATACTTTTAAGATATATTTAAAATTACAACAGGTTAGTTTTGTCTTTTTGGTCAGTTTATGGATTATTGCAATGTCCTTTCAATAAGTTTGAAAATTTAGTCGTGTACCACCGGTTGCGCATGTCGGGCTGAACGTGTTTAACAGCCTCTATGCATTAATTTACTGTAGTGTATTTAGATAACACTTATATGGTAGGCCACTCAGAGGTCCAATTCACACTGAACGGACATGAGGGGCAGCGGAGGCGTGTTTCAGGCGCAGAATGGCCGTTCCCATGTTGTTATAAATGGAAACGACCGTTCCACACCTGCGCCGTGCCTCATATCCATTCAGTGTGAATTGGGCCTCAGAGTTCACTGTCATCTGATGAGGAAGGAATCACACCTGCTACCATGTTCAACAGGTGTACATGGAGTAGTAGAGACCAGTGGACCAGTGGTCCACTAATACTAATGCCTATTTGGATACATTGTTACATGGTCTGAGTTGTGTCAGATTGATCTTAACTTCTCAATGTTAACTTAGAAAAGGGGATGTACAAGAAAAATATGTGATCCTAAATATTAGTTGTGTTAATTATGCCTTTAGAGGTAGACCAAATATGAATTTTAACTTTTCTCGACAATAAAATATATTGTAATGTTCATGTTTTTTATCTAATTTCATTCCAGCAATCTAGAAATAATATTTTTATTGTTTCAGATATTTATTTCGTGGTGCTGAGAAAGTGGACGACTTCAGCGAACAAATTAACATCAAAAGTGTTTGGGCTAGGGGCCTACCTCAGTTAACTGTATTGTTGGTGTTATTGGAATACATTGCTTAAAACAAATCAACAATTTAAAATATTTTTTGTCCTTTTTTCTCCGAAACGTCATACAAATGTACAGAAATTATTAAAAAATTCAATGTATGTATATGATTCTTACATATAACATGAAAACAAATCTCTCCTAGTTATCAGTAAGGTAATCCTGAACACTGTAATACTCCTTGGAAACCAAAAAAGACCGTAACTTTCTTTTAAACCTGGCCTTGATTGATTCGGCTTTAATGGAATTCGGGAGGGAATTGAAAAGTTTGACTACATTGAAGAAAGTATGTTTTTTTCAAAAAATGTGGTTTTATGTTGTGGAATGGTTAAAATCAAGGAATGTCTAAGGTCGTAACAACTATTATTTCGAAGTTAGAAGAAATGCTTGTTTTTAAAGAAAAAAGAAAGACTTCATACATATACAAGCATCTAAATGTAAGCAGATTATTAGTGGAAAAAACAACTTTACATGAATCATTTCTTTGAAGTCCAAAAATCAACCTAACCGCTTTCTTCTGTAAAACGAACAGGGACTTTGTCCTTGATGACTCGGCTCCCCAAATTGCAATATACCATAACTAAGGTGAGGGTGAAGGCAACCATAATAGGCAGTGAGTAAAACTTGGGTGCTTGCGAAATTGGACAACCTGCGAAAAATGAAATTGCAGCTGTTTATCTTACGTGAAACTTTATGGATGTGTTCTGAAAAATCGAGGCGAGGATCAATGGTCAAACCCAAAAAAGTTGCCTGCTGGCAAGATTGAATTTCATTGTCACCTAAGAGCAATGTAGATGTGTCACCAAGAGGATCTCGCAATTTAAAATCCACTGCCATCCACTGGACAAGAAAATTGCTTTGGATGAAAGACTCAATCTCAAGATTTTCACGAGAACCACTACTGATGTTCAATGACGTATCATCAGCGAAAAGGCATAGATCAACATTTGATACACTCGATTTTATGCCATTAACAAATAACAGAAAAAGGACTGGTCCGAGCACGGAGCCTTGAGGAACCCCGCTGGTAACAAGTATTTCACTTGATCTAACAGATGATACGCACCCTTTACTATCCAAAAATGGTACTTCCACAACCTGTTTTCTGCCTTCCAAATTCGAGAAACCCCATCTTAGAGCATTGCCTCTAATTCCAAAATGTTCTAACTTTTTCAAGAGTAATGTATGATTTACCATGTCAAACGCCTTGCTTAAATCCAAAAATATTCCAAAAACATGATTATGCTCATCTAATGATCTTGACACATTTGATATGAAGCTAAACATAGCGTCTATAGTAGAAGAATTTTTCCTAAATCCGAATCGTTTTTCAAAAAGGACTATATGATCATTAAGAAAAGAATTTAAACGATTTAAAAACAACTTTTCTAAAATCTTTGAAAACGTTGATAGCAAGGAAATGGGTCTGTAATTACTTCCGTCTAACCTACTGCCTTTTTTTATGAATGGGCTTCACAATTGAAGTTTTAAGGGCATCAGGAAACTTCCCCTCTGCGAATGAATGATTTGCTATGATAGATAACGGTCCAGCTAAGCAATGTGCAACACTCTTCAGTAGTTTAGAGGAGATGCCATCGACATCAGCAGAATTACTACATTTCAAAGATCTTATAACCTGGATCACTTCATCCTCACTGGTTGGATACAGGAAAAGAGAAGATAAGTAAGGTGGAACAGATAAAGGACGGCTTAAAGCTACAGGGTCTTCAAGGAAGGCATGGGAACTAAAAAAGGTATTAAATGTATTGGCGATTTCATCCGGATTTGAGAGAACGTCACCACTTTCTGAGGATATTGTGAGTGTTTTGAAGGACTTATGCGAGATTTTATTTGGAATAGTTTCATTGACAATATCCCAGACAGCCTCGGGCTTACTACCAGATGAGTTGAGATGAGTAAGAACATTTTCTACTTTTGCTGTTTTTACCGCAGCCCTATATTGCCTTTTTACTTTCTCCCCCCTATACAATGTATATGGAGAAAGTATTGTTTTCGTCAAAATTTTCGAATTTGAGTTGTTAGTGGATATATTCGTTTTAGTGCTCCCTGAATCCAAAAAAGTAGTTTTTGGCGTGGTGTCTGTCTGTCTATGTGTGTGGATGTATGTGTGTGTGTGTGTGGATGTAAACAAAGCTAAATTCGGACACCAGTGGACCGATTTTCATGAAATTTGGCATGTAAGTATAAAGCCGTGGTCTCTCCAGGCGTATTTTTCATCTTTTTTTGATTTTTAAGGGTATTTACCCCATAAAAACCCATAAAAATGACAAAAATCCAATTTTCTCAAAAACGGCTCTAACGATTTTGATAAAAATTTCACGGTTTTTAGTGCTTAAGATGACAAACAAAATGACACCACCCGCATGTCTGTAAAAAATCAGGTTCAGAAGTTATGGGGGCTTAAGTGTTAAAAAATTCATATTTTTCAAATTTCACAAAATATGTAACCTTTAAGGAAAATATACTTGCAACCATTAAATTCGACTTGAAAAACTAAATAATCCAGTATTTTGAATCATTAGTTTACGTCAACTGGTTGCGGAGATAATTGATATTTTAGTTCGGCGGTAAACGCAGTACGTTGTCCAATGTTATTCTTATGGCAAATATTTAAAACCCGATATCTCCGTTATTTACTAACCGATTTCGATAAAATTTGATATACATTTGAGTGATTAATTAATTGTTAATTTGTTGTATTACACTGAATAGGTTTTCTGGTTTTAAATGTCTTGAAGGGAGAAAGTATGTGTCAGTTTCCTGATACCGTTTATAAGATTAGTATACACAACTTTCGAGGGGTCCAGTGGATCAAGATTTTTTGTCGATTGAAATAAATCAAAGAGATCATCACGCATCTGCAACAATTGAGGATCCAGCTTAACTCTTGAATAAAAACTTTTTTGGCGGATCTTTATTCTCATGCAGAGAAACGATAGTTCAAAATAATAATTCAGAGTAGAAATGAAACTTTCAAATGCCGTATTTATATTCTGAGTAGATAACACCAGATCCCAACATTCCTTCTCCAATAGAGTTTTGAATATACGGATGTTATCATCACTAAAAGATCTTGTGTGCTTGAACTTGGGAACATCACCGAAAAACGTCGAGACCAACTTAATATCCGATACTTGAGCATGATGATCATATATGCCAGCCATTACAACTTCTGTGTTAAATGTTTGGGGTCTTACATTACAAAATACATTATCAATGAGGGATTTACTACCATTGAATTCCCTTGTATACGAATGAACTGTATCATACAAGCCAAAAGATAACATAGCTTCAGAAAATTTCTTGCAAGAAAAGTCAGAAATAGATAAATCAATATTAAAGTCGCCTGCTACAATGGTTCTCATGTTAGGTTTGGAAAAGTGCTCAAGATAGAAGCAAAGACGCTCTAAGAACTTAACAACGCGTTCATTTGTTTTATGAGGGGGTCTGTATACAGTCAGCAGGAAGTACAAAATGTCTTCTAAAAAAAAGTCAAAGGTCTTTTTTTGTCAAAGGTTTTTTTGACAAAAAGTCAAAAAGTCAATGTCTTTTTAAAGTCAAAGGTGACAGCTGCAAATTCGCAGAAACCTTTCAAGCTCGATACAGAACCTTTCAACATCTACTTTCCGGTAACAAAACCCATCCCTAACCATTATACAAACTCCTCCCCTATCCATGGTTGATCTGCAGTAACCAGATGCCACAGTGTAATGAGCAAACAGAAAGAATTTAACTCATCTTCACGAAGAAAATGTTCGGACATACATAAAATAGTAGGGGAAACACTCTCAATAAAAATTTCAACAAGGTTCAAAATTTGAAAATTATAACTCTAAAACTAGCATTTTTATGCAATATAGAGGCATAGTGGAACTCATACAGCATTATATGGAATAAATTATGCAGACACGTGGTCACCGCGCGCATACCGGAAGCGGACTTTGGCCCGTTCTCCAAAAGAACGAGCTGAACACAAAGGGGAGTGGTTTGTGGTTTGATGTCATAATGATCTTATATCTGCTTTATTCTTTTTGTATAAGTTTTTACTTCATTCTCATAATTTTGTTAAGTTTTTTCACGTAGTTTTGGTGCTTTTATTAAAAAGTACCGGGGACCGAGCTTTGCTCGGATTAAATAAAAACAACCGGCTGATTCAGCTATTTTAGTTAAAAATGCCACAACTATAACATGAGCACTTATAACTATAACACTTATAACTATAGAGCATGTTATCAACGCCTTTATAGAGCTGTGCCTCAGTTTTTTCTGTTCCAGCAAAAATAAGTTGATTCGGTCTCGTTCAACACTGATAAAACATATCGACGACGTACTTTTGTAATAAATGCCCACAGAAGGGAAGTCCCGTTGAAGTTGGTCGTTATATTTTCTGTCAGTTCGTTGGAGTGCAGCGATCTTGCGATTTCCGGTCGGAACCACGGTAACTGGGTCGGAACACTAAGTGGCTTATTCACGAATTGAAGTTTTGATATCTTAGAGCGACGATTGGAAGCAGTTGACACTATGTTGGTCGGAAACGCCAAGTCTCCTTGTGGGTAAAAGAGATGGGAATGGCTTGAGCGGCGGCTCGAGCGTTTTCTTCTTCATTTACCTCGCGTATCATTATGAACGCTTGGGCGAAAGGGTTATTGTTTCGCAGGATCCCCTCTAGTAACTGGATCAATTCAAGGTCCATATCGGCGTTCGCAGCAATTCGTTCGTCGACGGCGTCGTTTGGGTCGAGAAAAAACATCTGCCCACTGCGCGGTCTTTCGGATTCTCCTTGTTCATCTTGCGTTGGACGAGCAGCGATATTCCGATATTCATACGATGATACACTTGGCCCCCGGCGGTGAAACAGTAGATGCCTCGGGTGTTGCTCGTTTGGTCATCTTTTACATTGAATGACGCAAAAGCGAAGATGGCGTCGAGCCTACGTATGTCAGCCGCAAAATATTTCGATAATCTGTGTTGGCGGGCGAACGGCAGCGCAAGTTCGTTTGGGAATCGTAAAGCCCTGTAGGGGTATTTTCCGTGGAGACAACAATCGCCAAATGAATCTCTGCCTGTTCTGTTCTACACTCGTTCCTCAGGGAAAATATGGCTCCACGATGCATGCATGCGACGTTCAACGGCCTCACTCTTGAATACTCAACATCCGCTGATATGGCGACCTTATAGCTTTGAGGAACTGTAGTGCGCTGATTTTGAAATTGCTGACGAACTCGGTCAATTCGGTGAATCGTTTCATTTTCGGTTTCTTCAAAACGTCGGGCAGCGATTCGTTTCCGTTCTTGCTCATGGTGATCGGCCCGTTCTTCATAATTGAGCTGAGCCGTAATATCTGATATACTTTCTTTGCTTTTATTCTTCGACGCGCGTATTAGCCGTGGTTCCAGGGCCGGATTTAGGACTTTTGGGCCCCTAGGCTCACTCAGTGGTGCGGGCCCCCAGGGCCTTAGTGCCCAACCGTCCGTTTTTAGGAGGATATGTCATCCTTTTTAACCACTGTTCTTTACGACTTGTCTATCGCATTTGCGGCCGAAAAATATCAAGCCTCTCGTTCTTTTCGTGGCCGTCACATCTTTTGGCCTCCTCGTGGCCAGAAAATCTGTCGTTTATACAGCAGCTAACGGGTATATTTCTCGGTCGTTTCGCGACCGTCAAGTCTCTCTCTCTTTTGTCATATCTCCTGACCACACTACGGCCGAGAAATCTAAACCTGGCCGTTTATACCCTGTTTATACCGCACCTGGCAAATCTGTCGGTCGAATCGCGGCTGTCAAATCGCGGTCCACAGTCATAATACCGCGGCTGGAAAATCTCTCGGTCATATTGCGGACGGAAAATCGTCCAGTCTTTTCGTGGCCAGCAAATTTCTCGGTCACATTGCAGTCGGTAAACCTTTTGACATATCGCGGCCGGTAAATCTGTCGGTCGCGTTTTGGCCGTCTGTATTTTACATCAAAGATTTTGCTAAAGTGTTCGATTTAAAAGCTACATTACCGATTTTACTGGTCGGGAAATTTAATATGTGAAATCTGGTGGCATGGGCGTAAGTAGTGCAATAGTGGGGCTGCTGGCCCAATCAAACTTTGACAGGCAGTCAATTTTTTGACAGCTACTTCCGGTCACGTGACCGGAAGTGACGTCATCAGCTGTGACGTAGCTGTGACGTGTTTTTGGTGGGTATTTAAAGTTTAAATGCCCTGCTGTGCTGGGTATTTAAATTTTAAATGGCCGGAAGTGTGTCAAGGTCGTTTGGGGATGTTTTTAAAAAAGATCTCGCATTTTCGGAAAATCCGAAAATGCAAGATATTTTCTTTTTTTATTTATTTGTTTTTTTTACAAAAGTATTATTTTACAAGTTAGTAAAGTTTGCTCCTAAATTTGAAAAGTAAGTTGTTGTCGGTGCTGAAAGTTCTTGTTTATTTTCATTCTTCTTGTTGTTGTAAGTTGGCAAAAACACATTTTTTTCGTTTTGATTGTTTGTTGCATAAAGTTCTAAAGATAAACCAAACCCAGTGGTTATAAGTTGTTTTAGTTCTTCACTAAAAATTTCCAAATCCTTGTAGGTTGTAAGATTGATAGTGTTGTAGTGAATCCCGCGAATGTTGAGAGACATGACTAGAGTTGTTTACTCGACGAGAGGTGTAGCAGGAATGACTATTGCAAAGCCGGTGCTGCAGGTACCTCCGATGGTAGTGGGGGTAGTGGTGGGGGTAATGGCAGGTGTTTGTTTAATCACTTTGAATTTAATCGTTGCCACAATAGACCGAGTCGATGTTGCAATTCTTCTAGTTTATCCAACCGGTTCTTTTGATATGTTTTGCAACTACATTTACAATAGCTGAAAGAATTACATTTTGTACAAGCTTTTCCGTCAACTTGATCTTCAGGTATTCTAAAACATTTTTCTTTGCAACAATAAGTTATAAGTGTTAGATTATTTCTTTTGGATGACATGTTGGTTGTAGCTTGTCTTAAACAGAACTGAGCCTCTCAACGTTAAAGTTTCGTATTTATGTAAAGTATTCGAATAAAACTATCGAATAAAATAATCGAATAATACTATCGATTAAAAGTTCAAGGTCATCCGTTTGAGGTTTTAAAAAAATACAACATATCAGTATATAAAAACATATACTGATATGTTGTTTTTTATCTTTTTATTTAAAACATTTTTTTTACAATGTTATTTTTGTGCGATGTGCAGAGTTAGTTCCGTAGAGTTGTTTCCGCTCATTCCGTGTGACACCAAATATAATGATCCTGGTTGAATTTCCCGCAGATCTTCATTTTGCAGCAACTGGACGAATCGTTTTGGAAGATATACTTGAAACTTTGGTTCATCACCCGGTGTATATGGTGCATCGGATAAAGATGCGACGACTGCGTCTCCATGCGTTGTATCAATTTTCTTCATTTCATGAACAATATAATGTTTCTGTTCTTTTAATTCTGAACATTTCTTGATAATTAGAGTATTTGATTTTGAATGCAAATTGAATTGTTCAACTAAACATTGGAGAAACTGTTGTGATGCCATCCTTCACAGGAGATGTTGTCTGTTCGGAGTATGGAGTTAGACTGATACTCGGGGTGTGTTGCCTCTTCGTTTATATAACCTTCGGAACCCCCACTACATTCTTCCGTTTGTTGTTGTAAGTAAGCAGCCAAGTGATACGCGTTTTGTAATGCGCATTGAGATTGGTTGTGTTTCGGATTTATTGTAGAAACACAAATATTTCTAGCATCAAAGTGAAATGTTTTGTCCACTTTTATGTTTAAAACTTCTTTGTTTGTGTACTGTCGTATCCAATTCTTTTTTTCCAATCCTCTGGTATATATGTGTGTAAATTGTTTGCAAAAATAAAACATAATTTTGTGTACATTGTTGTACGGTAGGAAACCTTCATACCAATGGATATGATGAAAATTATTTGTTAGCCATCTGTTTGTTATTTTAGCTTTTGACTTTAGTTCATGGACAGAACACGGTGCTTCAAATAAAAACGGGTATGCTACTTGTGTAAGCAAATCCAAAATTACCAATTCTTTTATGATAAATCTATCATCGTTTCCGCGAAATGCTTGAAATTCAATTACACAAGGTTTTGCTGCCATTTCTTCATCCTGTCTGCTCATCACGGTGTCTGCTGATCAACTGTTTTCCACACCACGGTAGGTTAGATATATATATATATATATAAACCAGGCCGTACAGTTGTAGGCGCGTTGGTGTATGTTTAACGTGGGCACCATCCCCAGTAGGCCTACCCCACGGTTTATTCTTTTGTTAAATTACATTGTAGTTTTAACCTAGCAAAGTTTCTTCTTCTGTATTATTGTTGTTGGTGGTTTCTTCTTCTGTACTGTTGTTGTTGTTGTTGGTTTCTTCTTCTGTAGCCTCCGTTGCAACTTCGGTAAAAGGTTCAAAGTTTCTTAACTGCCTCCACATTTCCACTTCGTGAGGTATTCTATTAAAGATGGATGTATCTATTGGTCCGTATTGTAAAGTGCTTTCTGGTTGTTTTTCGCATGCATCTACCAGATATTCCTTAATAACAGAGCTTGAAAATACTAATTGTTTCATATACCTGGTAATAGGTGATGTTGCATAGTTTAAAATGTAAAATTCTTCACGTGTTAGAAGAATTTTATTTTCAAATTGTGTCGAGTCTCTAATTCTTACTTGTTGTTGACCACGATGTTTAATAATGTCAATTTCATTGTCACAATCCAAAAGTCGAATGTTAGTTTTTCTTCCAAAGAAACTGTTGGCTAAATAACATTCAATAAGATGTAGATGTTTTAAAAAGGAATCCCAAGCATTTTCTGAAAATAAAACCATCTTTGTTCCATGGCTTAGGATTACTGCGGGAGAGTAGTCTAATGATTTTACCAATCCTATCGACACACTTTTACTCATGCAAGATGAAATAGGATAAAAGATGCGAAGGAAAACTTCAGTTAAAATGTTTGGGGGAATATTTTCTTCAAGTTTTCTTTTCTTTCTTACGTTTGTTTTATTATTTTCCAACTTTTTATTTTGTTTTCCAAACTTTAAAAAGTCATCAATTTCCTTTACAATATTTTCTTCAAAATGTTTATCATCATTTTCCAATAAAGGTGCTGTTTCGGAAACGTCTTGTACAACTGATAAAGAACTCATTTTGTTTATAATGCTGTAGACGATGTTACCCATACAACTGTAGACAGTAAACTAAACAATTTTCGTTCCCGCTCCTGCTTTTATAACCGAGTGGTGGGGGTATTTTTTTTTTCCTTTTCATGTTACAAAACTGCTTTTACAATTCCTGTTAAAGGTGTATATGTAACAATTTTGTCATGTAAAATTAAACAATAAGCAGATGTATCTTTAGGTACATTTTGTTCAAATTCCATTTCTATTTTTATATCTACACTGGAAGATTTTACAGATTCGTTTTGTTTTGAACAATCAACTACAACAATCGGATAGTTAGATTTAAATTGGTTTGGCGTTAATAAAGGTGTGTTTGTTTTTCCATAATATGAATTTTGGAATCTTGCGTACATATCGTACAAAACGCTAAACCTGTCTTTTGTAAAGTTTATGTTAAAGTTGTCGTATGGAAAGAATTGAGAGTTTAGAAACACCTTAAAATTTGTAAGTTTGCAATGATCAAATTCACCAGCATGTTTAGTTATTTCATTTCTTCTTTTTGTTTGTAATCCAAATATTACATATCTTGCCTTTTCCAAATGGGTAGAAGTTTTTACAGTCCATGTATGACGTTGTGTTTCCGGTAAAACCGGATATTCATGAAACTCCCAACTTCTAAATGGTATTACGATATCACGATCTGATTTTAAAGTTCTTAATAATGAAATTCTATTCTGATCGTTTAACCGTACATGCGGTACTCTCCAAACAATCTTGTCTAATTGCATTTTCCATTCTAAAGTAGCTTCCGTTGTTCCATCAGGCGCCATAATAATATCTTTGTCGTTTGATGATCTTAACAAAACTAATTCTTGTTTTACGTTTATTATTATCTTTCGGTAATCTTCGGCAAAGCCTAAAAGTAATCTTAAAGGAATGTAAAAGTCAAAATTGCCTGAAGTGTTTGGAGTGATTGTACTGGAATCGGGTGCTACCCATCCTGCGGCGGCCAGCATATTTTTTTCACTCGGTGTTAAAGATGCTAATCCTTTTAATGTACTTGTAATTCCCACCTTTTTTGTTGAATCTACTGTAACTCCGGAAATTTCATATCTTATTTCATCAAACAAATATGCCATGGGGTTATTTATGAACGGAACAGTACTTGCAGTGCTTCCATCTCTTTTTGTTACTCTTCCTTCGATATACAAATAACTTTCACATGGAAGTGTATAAATATCCTGTTGTTGTATGGGAATTCTAATTTCATCATTATTATTTAATTTTGATGAAGCGTAAGGGTTGTGCGTATGATATTCCTTTTCCCATAAGGTTTCGTCGAATGTCGGACCCTGCGCTATATCCAATATTTCCATTATTAATAAGTTTTAATCCAATTTCTTCTAGAAAACGAATGTTATCACTTGTTAATCCTTCTATAGCTGAAGTGCTACTGACTTGTTTACCAGTCAGCTCTTTCTTTTTAAATGATAACCCCATTGTTATACGGTTGATTTTATATGTATTCGTATAGTTATAGGTTCGTCTCTAAAATCAATATGATTTCCGTCTTGATCTAGTATGTTCACCACAATGTCTGAAATAAAACTGGTGTTTAACGGTAGGTACACCAAGTTTTGTGGCTTTTCCACAATTTTAAAACCCGGAGCGACCGTTGGATAGAATGTGTGCAATATATGAGTATTTTCACCATCTCTATAAGAACCATGTATAATATTACATGTAATATCTATACTGTTAACTTTCATTATTGTTACAGTTCTAGCACCTGAATGGTTAATATTAGGTTCTAAAATTTTTGTTGTTTTAGGAAATCCTAATAAACTACCAATTGAATGTTCTTTGCTAAAATCTATATAATATTTAGATTTAATTTCAGCTTTCATAGTATTGTTATTTCCTTTTATTGTTATATTATCTTTTCCCATATGATTTTGTATCGCTTCATTTATATCATCAATTTCATATGCTCCAGTGGGTAAACTAAATACTTGTATATCTGAATATTTGTTTGTATTTTTATCTTTTGTTTTGTAATAATGTATTTTGTCATTAACATTTTCAGTAACGTTGGGAATAGAATTATAAGTTGTTATATCTAATAATGCGGCTTCCCATAATTTATCTTTTTCCAAACGTAACGCAGGGAAAAGAACACTTCGCAAAGTAGATGAAGTTCCAGTTAATGATACTGTATAGGAAGACATCTTAAAGTTGACTAACGCTTTTTGTTAAAAAATCTAAACATAAATGTCCACAGATTACCGTATCATCAGGTTGCTCTCTTTTATAATTGTATAGTACATTTTTAGCTGTTTTAAAGTAATATTGTAGTTCTTTTGGTGGTGGGAGATTACCAAAACTATCAAAGTAGTAAATAGTTGATCCTAGTTTCTTATAACATACCCAATGAGTGCCTGATCCTTTACTATTATCTAAATTTACTATTCCGGTTTCATTTTTCCATATTTTAACAGGTAATGCATCTTTCATAAACACTCCTCTAAAAAATGGAATTTTTAAACAAGAAACATAAGTAATTAATTCTTTATCTGTTAATTCTTTATTTGGAATTAGTAATTGTTTTTTTCTGTTTAATACACACGATACGGTCTTAGGTATAATCCTCCTCCTTTTTTTATCATTGACCATATTGTTTGTTTCTTTTTATTTTTACCTGCGGTGGATCGTCGTTTTCTTCTTATATTTCCTCCACGTTTCTTTGCAGGTTTTCTTCTCCTTTTTCCACCTCCTTTCTTCTTTCCACCTCCAAACATCGTTTTACCCTTCATTGCTGCTGATACCGCTAAAGCTGCTGCTTTTTCACCGATACTAGCGTCACTGGATGTTACTCTTTGCCAAGCTTTTTCAGCAAGTGCTCTATCCGCTATTGATCTATTTTTAGTATCTGCAAACTTTGAATATGCTATATCGTGTTGTTTGCAGGCTTGATCAAGTTTATTTATTCCAAGATCTCCTCTAGCAAGTCTTTTTTTCAATTTTGTTCCTGGACCACAATATTGATAACCTCCTGGTAAATGTAGTTCTACAGGTAATAAATCGATAGCTTTGTTAACTATAGCTCCAACCGGCTTAGTAATAAGAGAAAGTGCTGTTGATGCTATTCCTCTTCCTCTCTTTATAACGTGTCGATTATGACTGATGCGTTGAACTTTCAACATGGTTTTTTATAGTGAAAGGAAATGCCAATACTTGTTTATTTTATAAATTCTTTATAATGAATGATGCACTTATCCTTTGACATTGTTTATTTATAATAAACATGTATTTTGTTTATGGGTAATAAACTTTTACCCAGTCTTTTGGTAGGATTGTATCCTTTTTATCAACATCAACTTGAGCAAATCTTAAATTTCCAGTTTTCATATTTAAAAAATATTTTTCTATAACATTTTTCTTAACCCAATGTAGTTTTTGATCAGCTTTTATGGGCTTTATCGTATTATAAACATCATATAACACTACACTTAAGAGTCTTATAATGTAATTTACATTAACAGCATCAACAATATCAATAGGGTCATCTAAGCTAGTCAATCGCAAGTTTTGACAATGAAAAAACTTTTTGTGTTTTTCTGTTCTTAAGCATCTTTCACGCCATTCTTTTACTCTAACTGCATCACTGTCATTTACTCCCATTCCAACATTAAATAGTGGTCTTTCTTTACAATCAAAGCCTTGTTGACCAAGTCTTGATGAAA
The DNA here is from genome assembly GCA_035578135.1 of Flexamia atlantica. Classification (NCBI taxonomy): domain Eukaryota; kingdom Metazoa; phylum Arthropoda; class Insecta; order Hemiptera; family Cicadellidae; genus Flexamia; species Flexamia atlantica. The sequence goes on from JAQJVK010000006.1 coordinate 35,515,881, forward strand.
TTTCTTTTAATGCAGGAACTTGTCCAATTGTTGCTACATCAACATCATTCAACCCTTCTTTAACATTAGTAATTATTTTTGCATCCGCATCCCATTTGTTATTGTTTAATTTCATTATTTGACTTATTGTAGCTGCATCTGATTTTGCAGTTCCCTCCTTAACGTTAGTTAACACTTTATTTTTGCAATCAATTGACTTAATATCATGTGTAATACAATGATCTGTAACATATTGAAGGTTTACCGCATCTTTCATATCTTTAGGGTCTCCAATATCGTGTATTACAAAGTTGTAAAAGGAAAATTTATCTGTTTTTTCAGGTATGACTGAATGTAAATACTTTTTGGTAACTGAATCTTGATCATTGACAGGATCTGCTATATTGGCTATTCTAAGATCTTTTGCATCATATGCTTTATTATTACTTTTAGGATCATATCTTAAGGTTTGGTTTATGTACCACATTAAATATTCTTTATTTACCGAATCATTCTTATCTATTGGTTTTGGAAGATTTGCAATTCTATAAAAATTAGCGTTATACACTTCATTTTGAAGCTTTAAGCTAGGTAATGTTTCACTTTTTAAAGTTTTGAAATTTACTGCATCATTATCATCTTTTGGATCATTTACAAACTTTAAACGTTTGTTACTTATATCATAATCTCCATCGGATGTTAGTGGTAAACCACCTCTTTTTCCATAAGATCCTGATTTGCTTCCAGTTTCGGAATACCGTCCAAACTTATCCACACTCATGGTTATACTGAATGTTTAATCGGTTATGCTTGTATTCTATATACTCATATTTTTATGCAATTACTCCTCGATTTCGCAATTCGCCGACCAAAGCTACCCATTCATTTTCTAAACCACTATGTCCGGCTTGTTTAGCTTCATATATCAACTTCATTCTGTCAACCAATTTGTTTATATCGTTGTAGTATATTATATTAGTATCATACAAGTTTTTTAATAATCCTTTTCCTGATAAACTTGATTGATTTGTTTTTCTTCTTTTATGTAAAATATTTATTTCAGCAGAAGATAATGATTTTCTTTTTATGGGTTCCCTTCTTTTTGGTGGGAAAAGTTTAGCAATAATAGTTTTATATTTTTCTGATGCATTTCTATGAACATTAAAATTTTTAGAATAATTTTTCTTATGCGCATTTGTATCCTCCAATATTTGTTTAAAAATGTTTAAATCCTTTTTAGTATATTTATTAGGTTTCGGCTTAAAAATAAGTTCAAACAATCCTTTTGTACCCTTGTATTGTTTATTATTTATAATAATATTGTCATGTTCGTCTACATCAAGTTTGCTATCTCCAATCATTAGCCCATTTTCTTCTATTCTAGCACCAAAAGTATGATATTTTCGAGTTGGTTGTGCAGAATGTAACATTTTTAATACAAATTGTCTTGCAAGCGGCCCTTTATACGCGATATCCGAGCCCAATTTGCTCAAGTTGGATGGATTAATAGGCTCTTCTTCTTCTTGTTGTTCTTCGCTTGTAGAAAGACCTTCTTTTTCTGTTAAAACATCCGTTTCTTCACCTAGTTCGCTTTCTTCTTCAGTTGTTTCTCCTTGTTGTGTAAAACTTGTATCACTTTCATATTCTTCTTTTTGTTCAAATTTTGAAATGGGTAAAATAGCATCTCCGGAAAAATTAAATGTTGAATGTTTAACATTTTGTCCTAATTGTTTTAATGGCTCAGTAATAGGTTTAAATGTTGATTCCAGAAATTTCTCTCTTTCACTTATTCCTAATCTTAACGCTCTGTTTTTATGTCTAATAGAATCACTAAGTGATTTTATTTCTTTTAATAGCTTTTCCTGATTAACCATGTTTACACCATGAAGACTTGTACGATAATGTTGTTAATTAATGTATTAAAACAAATTTATCAAAACCTATGCGGTAACGACCATCTGTTATAGCTTTATCTTTCATAATTACCAAAAATCCATATTTTTCCGCCCAAGCTTTTCCACAAAGCTCTTTGAATTTATCAAATGACATATCAGCATTTACATGATCGTTGTATATATGTTTTAGGTTTGTATCGTCTTGTTTGAATAAAACTAAAATATTTGCATTGTCTCTAATTAGTTGTTTTGGAATTTTGCTATATGTTTGTCCGATATATATGCTATCAATATTATTATGTCTTCCCATGGCAAAATAGTTTCTAATAGTATCATGATTTTCACTAGATACATCATCAAATACAAATACAGAATACGGCTTAGCCTGGTCTGGTTGCATAACACTGTCACTAGCATTAAATTTGTAATAGTTAACATCGGGCACATCAGTCAGGATCTTTTCCAACAATTGATACTTTGGTTGATGTAAGGACTTTGAAAAAATATATAGGTTATTAAATCGCAATCCTTTTGTGTTTGTAATTAAGTTAAACACAACGTTAGTTTTGCCACAGTTTGAAGGACCGCTGACTATACATCGTACAGTGTTTGGAAATAAACTGCCGTGTTTACCATTGTTGATTTTAACGTTATCTACGGTTAAATCATCAATGTTATTAATATTAAATTTATCTTTATGGTGAACAATCTCCATCTTATTCAAAGGCAGAAGAGTAAATAAGTTGATTTAAAACTAAATCAAATCTTTTATAGGTATCCACGAATCTTCAGTTTTATCAAACCCCAACCAACGTACTTTAACTTGGTCTTTTTTCCTTTGCAACACCTTTTCAACAAGATAAACATCGCCTACTGTTGACTTTAACAATTCATGTCCGTAAAAACCGCCTTGTAACAAATTTTTTTGTTATCTTTTAAAATATAAGTTTCCGGTACAGTAGGTTGTACTTTATACACTGTAAAAACTTCGTTTGTCCAATTGGGCAGGTATTTTTTAGTAAACACTCCTTTGTATTTACTAATTCGAACTTTATCATTTACATTAAATTTTCTTGGTTTTCTTTGTTCCGCTTTTGGCTGTGTATTTTTTTTAATTCGTTGTAAAACTAGTTTAGCGTTTTTCTTATTCACTTTGTTAGGTGCCATACCGATAGTTCTATGAAACTTGTTGTTGTAATCGCTTATTAATTTTGGTAAGATATCTACCCATACGTAAGAACCTCTTTTCGAAAACATTTTATACATTGCACCTTTTAAGGTTCTATTAAATCTTTCAATTATAGCTGCCTTTTTCTCAGAATTTGTGGAATAATGATTTATGTTATATTTTTTCATTAACAAGGCAAAATGTTTATTAAAAAATTCTTTCCCATCATCAGTTTGTAAATGTTTAATTTTATTTTTATCTCTTTTTATAGCTACTTGCATAGCTTTTGTTATGCTGTTACCAGTTTTGTCTTTTAATGGCAAAGCATCTGCAACTTTAGTAAAACAATTAATAATCGTAAGTATGTATTTAAATCCTTTATTTATTTTACTATGCGGTTGCATTTCAATTAAATCTGCTTGATATAAATCATTTATTCCTTTTACAACAGTATTTCGTCGTGGAAACTTTATTCTTGCAGGTTTATGAAGTTCATTAACAATCTTTTCCTTTAAGTCTGTCATGATGATTTTACTAACAAAGTCAAGTTAGTATTGAGTGTTTCTTTTTCTGCATCCGCTTTTATAGTTCAAGGTCATTTCAACATATTTTAAAAAAAAGGGGAAATCACAGCGAGCATGCTGTGATTTCCCCTTTTTTTCTTTTTTCTTTTTTATTTTTTATTTTTTTTATTTTTTTTATTTTTTATTTTTTTATTTTTCTTTTTACTCATTGATAGGATTGAGAGAGTAGTGGCCGAATGGTAGAGTGTGAATTTTGTCTGGAAGAATGTGTCGTTTGTCATCATTGGAGCAGAGTGCTTTTTTCACTTCTGTTACGCTGTACAGTTGATGGTTGAAACTTCTGATGGTGTTGAATTTTGCAGTTATAGTCGTTTCTTCAAATAAGCATTGCTTGTAGTGTTCAAAATTTACATTCTTCTTAAGATACAAACTTTTTACTCCCTTAGCTTTTTTAATAATATTGTTTTCTTCTTTATGCAATTGTAGTGAATACAATTTTGACATTAGTGCAATAAGTTCTTTCAGTAAAATTCCATTTGCTTCGTCTTTAAATTTTCCAAGTTTCTTTTTGTTCCGATCATTGTCATAATTTAAATGATCTTTTGGATAGTCACTAAAATCAAATTCATTTTTGTGAACAAATGTTCGAAGATCCAAATACATATCTTCAGTAAGAATCCAGTAGATGAAAGCGTCCGTGTCCATGTAGGCGATTCCGATGTTATCTCTACCGTAGAAGGCGACCATTTTGTTGTAGTGGAAATCGTACATGTGGGTTTTGGAAATATCCAAGATTGACATTCCAACGTACAACGGACGATCCATTTTCACGCTTGTCTTCTTCATAGATACTGCCACAAGGTTTTCATTGATGATAACGGATGTTTCAAAGTTTGGTTTTTGTACAAGTTTTTCTAGTTTTATAGGATCTGTAATTAATTTAACATTTTTGTGTTTTCTTTTGTTTTCCAATGTTTTTCCAAATATCGCATTATTCATTAATTTAAAAAAGTCCTTTTGAAATGTTGATGTTGCAGCTGCTCTTCTTCTGGTGTTTGAATCAATGTACGGTTTTAACCAGCAAGATTGGGAAAATTTTAAAACTCTATGAATTTTGGTTATACGTAAACCCAATTGGAGTGCTTGTTGAACAACCCAAAAGTGAGCTACGTGTCTTTGTTTATTTTCAAGAGTCATCATTAATTTTGGATGTTTGCCAATTGGTGAAACTTCTGTTTTTGCAAGGAGCGGAAGATCGTAATGAAAATCATGCAAGTGTTCTGGATATTCAAAGTCACAGTCCAATATGTATCCGGTGTCTCCGTCTTTTGAAATTTGCGAAATATCACCAATAGAGTCTGGATTAACCCATTCAAAGTTTCCAAAAGGAAGTGGATTAGACATGGCCCATCCGTATAAATTGTTGGCATCGAAATATCCTAAGAACACTGATGGTTTTTCTTTATCGTAGTTTGGAAGATATTTGTTGTTAGCTTTAACATGTCTAGTAACACTTTGGGTCAATCCACCTCTAACGCCCGATTCGATCATCAACACCATGTCAATATCTGTTAATAATTGAAGGTTGCACTTTGTTTCTTTTAGCATAGCTTGCCAAGCTAGTCCTGGAGAAGTATAAGAATGAAGAGGGTCTAATCCGTAAGCTTCAAAGCAGGTGTTTCTAAATTCTTCCATCACATCGCAGAGAAGGGTCACATCAAGTTTTACATAAAAGTCAGAATAATCTCCCAGAGTGTTCATTTCCAATTCGTCCCAAACTCTGCATGCGTGTTGATAGTCTTCAGGTGAAATGTCCAAATCGGTAAGTTTACTTTTGAAAGCTTCTGGTGGAGGAAGTGACGTTTCTTGAAATTTATGTAGTCCATCGATGTAATCATACGGGAAAACTCCTTTCCGAAGAACCAAATCCATTTTTTCTGCAGGTACAATTTTGCTTGTTTCTATTAAATTTTGTCTTCTTAAATTTTCAGAAAGTTTCATAAGACTGGAAGGCATAAATCGAAAAGAATCAACAAATCTAAGTTTAATTTTGCCCACCTTTTTTGAAAAGCTTATAAATTTTTCCATAGTTTGTGCTATAACGTCTATTTCACCGTTGTCTCTTGCTAATTCGGGAATGATAAAATGTCCATCGTATCCGCTAAGATTGTGAAAAACCACGGGAATAAAAGATGGTAGTTTGTAGTTGATGTTACATCCGTTGCAAGCTGCACCTCTGTAGGCTCCTGTCAGATGGTCATGGTCGCGAACTTTAACTTTAGTTTCTGTAAATTGATTGTTACACAAATAGCATGTTGTTGTCGAATCATAAAGATAAATTTCTTCCGGTGTCATAGGTGACATAGGAACCACATTGCTATACATTGCTTCCACTTTCCCAGCGATGTCGTATAAATCATCAACAAAGTATCGAGCTGCTTCTTCTCCACGATAAATCTTTGGTGTAGATGTCAAACCATATTCTTGAAGATGTTCTTCAGGCAGAGTGGATTTTACTATTAAACAGTAGCTGTTTGGTTTGTGAAGTTGATACTTTGTTCTGCTTGTAATTTCCTCTCCTTCTTCTTGTTCAAGTGGAAGCAATGAAGATTCAAAATCTGCATACACTACAACGGGAATTCTGTATTGTTGGATAACTTTATCAAATTTTACTTGTGATCTGCTAGGGTGTGGTAATTTAATTCTTACTTCATAGTTTCCATTGCATAATTTTTGATGTTCCATCAACCATTCTGAACCACCTCTTCTTAATGGTTTGTTTACAAAACAAAAACATCTTTTACAAGTGGTTTTTTCTACTTTATGTTTTGATAACTGTTTGCAAACTAGAGCTTCGAAATCTTTAATATATACATAATGTGAAATATCACCTTTTGTTATTAATAATAAATCGGTATGATCTCTGCGTTCGGTGGGTGTTATACGTAAGGGATAGACATTGTTGGATGAATCTAAGCCAAAGATGTTTACTGATGCAAAAGGATTTTTCTTTTCAAATTTTGATATGTCTTGAATTGAAACAGGATAAGTCATGCCTTGAAAGTTATACATATAGGAAACCTCATCGTATGCTCTACTCGGTCGTTCCACATGATCTTCTACATATTTTGCAAGCATTGCATACTTGAAACATTCAGCATTTTCATTTTGTACATTAACACAAGATTTGGTTACTCGAATCTTCCTTGGCAATGCAATATAACTACTACCTCTCATTCCATATCCATGTTTATGAACTCTCACATCTAAGCTTGTTATACTTAACAAACTCCATCCAGAACCTCTTCCTTCATGTTCTTGTAATTTTGTTAAAAGTTCTTCAAAACAATCATCCACAATTGAGCTTATATCCGATGCAAACATGATGGTTTTGTTTTTAGTTAAAAATCCTCTTGGTGATGTTTCATTCTGAACATTTGTAAATACAGTATCTAATAATATTCCAAACTTTATAAAATTTAATCTTCTTAGTTCATTTTTCAATGTTTCTGTTACTAATGTTTTTGCTTTCAATATAAATTGTGCTAGTTGCAATTGAGCATTGTCAATCTTAAAATGAGTTACTACACTGCCTGGTAAAGCTCGGGCGTATAATTCCACATCCAAAGATGGTCCGGGTGCGTATTGAATAACACTTGGTCTTGAATTTAGTTGTTGTTGATGGGTAGCCAGCATTTGATCTAATTCTTCTAAATCGTCTTCTTCTGCATTGTTTCTTGTTTCGTTGTTATGGTACACTTCTTTGTGTATTTGTAGTAAGTTTTCATTTTCAAAAGATTCTTCACAACTGATGCAGTAATACATGACGTAGGTGTGCTCTCCACAAAAGTTGCAGTAATAATAAGAACCACTCTTAAACTACCCCTATTTATAGACTACCCCCACCACTTTTTCTGTATTAAACACAAAAAGTGTTAATAACAGTTAAATTTCTTATATTTCAAAACTCCTAAGTGTCAAGGTCAAATAATGCAAGTTTAAAAAAAACATCTAAGTGTCAAATAATGCAAATATAAAAAAATCTAAGTGTCAAGGTCAAATAATGAAAGTTTTAGAAAAAATCTAAGTCTCAAGGTCAAATAATGGAAGTTTTAAAAAACTTCTAAGTCTCAAGGTCAAATAATGGAAGTTTTAAAAAAATCTAAGTGCCAACGTCAAATAATTTAAGTTCAAAATAATACATATATTATGCGTCGTAAGTGTGATCATCATTGCTGTTGTTTAAATATGTTATTTCCAAATCGTTATCGCTTTCATCTTCCTCCATGTCTGATGCCGGAAACAAACGTCGCCGAACAAGAGCATGTATATATTGTACTGGATCATAGTTAATTGTTACAACATGTGTTAACGGTGTTTCTTCGCCTATTGCTACTGGTACTTCCAAAATATTTTCTTCATCACTTGTAGCATCAGACGTAGCATCGGATGTAGCATCGGATGTAGCATCAGATGTAGCATCAGATGTATCTTCTACTGGAATCAAACTATTTTCAAAAATACTTTCGTCATCCGTTAAGTCTTCTGGTTCAACTATTTTATATATTTTTTCACAAATTGTACATCCAAAAGGAAAATTGTTGTCTGTTGGAGGCATTATAAAAGAAACTAGATATTGTAAAATAAATGTTGAAGCAAATGTTTGAAAATTTTTCTAAGTCCGAAAGTATTAATTATTAGGAAGTTTTACAAGTCCAATGTAAAGTAAAAATAAAGAAAGAAGTGTTGTTGCCTGTTTAAACAGTTGCAAAAGAATGATAGGTTTGAAAATTTTTCAAAGTCCTAAAATATTAAAAATATTGAGAAGTTTTAACACTTAAAATATTTACAAATCCAATGTAAAGTAAAGAAAGAAATGTTGTTGCCTGTTGGAACAATGGCAAAAGAATGATGGAAACCAAACCCGCAGTAAGGGTCCTGTGGTTTGGGAGGGGGTAAGCGAGGAGGGGGGATGACCTCAAGCCGAGTTGGGGTCCGGGATCTGCGCGTGTGGTTCGGCATCAGTTGCTCGCTAGACAGTGAGGTGGTAACATGTTCAGAAGGCGCCCTGAACATTTTATCATTTTTGCTGTTTGGTGAAAATATCTTGGTGTTATTTGTATAATAACATCTTGACGTAGGACTGATTAATTTTAAGGCATGGTAGTTGTTTGTGCTTGTAGATACCCTAGGGTTTGTAGTTTGTTTTTAATTTGCTGGTTTGGTAGTTAGTATTATTTTAAAATCTTTCTTTTACTTACAATATATTTCTGCCTGGAATGTTTAAATTTAAAGTAAAATTTTTGTTTTTAGGAATGTTATATGATATGTTTTTAATACCTTTCTATTCCAATTTCCTTTTTCCAACAAGCTTGTTGAGGGCATTCCCTCTCTTGTCTTGTACTCCTTTTTAGTTAGGGACACCTTTCAATTCCAATTTCCTTTCCTTTTTTCCTTCCATCTTTTGCATGGTAAAACCAATAATGGTAAAACCGGCTACCGCTTTTGTAGTGATTACGCTCACCAAAGCGGGTCACTTACAACCTCTATACGTGCTGGATGGGTAGTTCGCCTACCTCCGGAGTTTCGCTAGACCTCAGTTGTTCTGCGTCGCTAATGGCGAGACACTGGCTCCTTTAGTGTTAGGAAATAAAAAACATATTTGTATAACATTTTTTCCTAAATTTAATTAAGCAACTTGCTATTTCAAAATAACATTTTTTGTTTTAGCTTAGCGTTGTGCGCTTATGATGAGGTGTGTGAGTTCGCTTACGTGATGATCACACTGTAATCATGATGTGCAGCGCTGGGCTGTCTAGCTATTTTTTTTAAACTAAATTTTATTTCTTTATTTTTTTATTTTTATTAATTCTTAAACTCTAGGCAGATTGTATTGTAAATTAGCTTTTCTTCTTTTAGGTTTCCGGGGGTGTACGGTTCTGTAAAACCGTACACCCCCATTTTCTTTTTAGTTATCGAATGACCTTGACCTAGTTATTTTCAAGGTCAACAAAAAGACTTAGCGAAAATTTCTAAGTCTCAAGGTCATTTATATATAGGTAGATTTAGCTTTTCTTCTGTTAGGTTTCTGAGGTGTACGGTTCTGTAAAACCGTACACCTCCATTTTCTTTTTAATTATTGAATGACCTTGACCTATTTATTTTCAAGGTCAATAGCAGTTAGCGAAAATTTATAAGTGTAAAAAGTAGGTCAAGGTCACCAAAAAATACCCTATGAACGGGGGAATAGACCGCTAAGTAATTCTTTTAGAATTACAAAGTGGTCTATTCCCCCGCTCCTATTTTTTTTTTTTATTTCATTTTTACACTAACCTCTCAGTTTTAACAAAATGAGGTATTTGTTGTGCGCACTGCATAATGTTTGATTTACACAACACATCTTTTACCCTTTTTTAATAATATACGAACATTGTTCTTTTTAGGACTAGATTGTAAAAAGTAAAAAGTCATTTTGTTATCTCGCTTTTATAAGAAATTAACCCTCCATTGTAAATTTTGAAAATAGGTCAAGGTCATTCAAAAATACCCTATGAGCGGGGGAATAGACCGCTAAGTAATTCTTTTGGAATTACAAAGTGGTCTATTCCCCCGCTCCATTTTTTTGTCTTGTGTTTAATTTGACCATTTAACTTTATCAGATGGAGATTTTCTTACTAAATAATAATGAACATTACTGATATTTGGAATTTGAAGATTTACTGGTAATTTGAGCAAGTAGAGTTCATCACAACATCTAAGAACAACATCCCTGTTACTGATCTTTTTTACAAAAACATATTTGTGGTTTAATTTCAATCTGTTGATTTTAATTCTTTTATAGTTTTCAATTTTTTCTGGCAATTCACTTTTGGAAGGTTCAATTTTGACTTTTTTAGAAGGTTGAATTTTGACTTTTTCGGAAGGTTCACGTTTGTTATGCAAATTACACAATTTTTCACCTACACTACACAACTTCACACACCTTTCACCTTTGTTCGCTCCTTTTTTTAAAATATGAGCACATTGTTCTTTCTTAAAACAGGATTTTCTTAATTTTTGAAGTTTTTGAAGTTTTTCAGAAATTTTCTTATGAGATTTTTTTGGTGAACATTTTTTTGGAGAAGGAGATTTTTTCGGTGAAGATTTTTTTGGAGAAGGAGATTTTTGTTTCACAATAGAAACAACAGATGATGATGATGATGTTCTTGATGACGAGGAAGAAGACCTGGACGAAGACGAAGTGCCTGCCATAGCGCCGGATCCTAAGAAAGTAAAGATTACTCTGTTTACCCTGCCTTTATAACAGCTCCCCACCCATTTACCCCCTCTACTTTTCGACGTCAAAAAAATATTCATCCAAGCTTTCTAACACTGGCAAGGAAACAGTTTCAAAAGGTTGATACAAAATTTCATAAATGTCTTGATTTAAATTTTGCGAAGTTTGAAGATATTCTTCTATTTCCTGTACAAATTTCTGTTCGAATTGTTGGAATTCTTCTATATCCTGTAAAAATGTCTGTTCGGATTGTTCAAATTCTTGTTGTTCTAAGTTAAATGTTGGTGATTTCAAGTCTTCTTCCAATTTTTTAATGTAATCTATTGCATTTTGAACTATAGATTGTCTGTTAATTTTTTTTTGTTTTTGACTTTCCGGTACAACTAATTTTAATTTTTCAAAAGCTTTTTTTAATCTGTGTTGTCTTCTTTGTTCCCTTCGGTTTCTACTTAATCTTTGATCAATCGGGTATTTTTGGAAAGATTCCATAACGTTTTGTTGATTCAAAATGTAGCAAACTATTAATTCTATCCGCTCAATATATAGTGGAAACCCGGGGGGAGGGGGAATCACCTTCGCCATCAAGGTGATTGGTACGTATTTAAAGCTTTGAGGTTTGCATAGCCAGACCATAATTATGAGCTCCTTGTACGAGTTGTGTTTGCAGCGTATCTGCTCAGACAACCCTATGCTTCGGCAAATTAGGGAGGTGTCAGAGCCGCTGCCGCAAATCTTGCAAGGCGAGCTCATTTATGAGCACAAAAAACGGTGTGTTTCTAAAACTAAAATTTGGTGGGAAATGCCAAATGCTGGCAAAAAAATATGCGGCCTATGTCACATGGTACGTTTTCATTAACTGAATTGTTTTTTCTATTTACAATATATTATTTTATTAATTTTCTTTAAATTAATATTTTTTTTTAGCGGCTTCCTGGTGCGAATCCGGATCAAGAACTGTACAGATACCTGAAACATGCATCTGAAAATGTAGGATACAAATTGAAGACGCCAATAACGCAAGAATATTGTCATCTTTGTGGTTGGTTTCCTCTGGAGCAATATGATATTAAATGTATGTGTTTATAAACACATATCAATAGAAGAAATTAAATAGGAGCGGGGAACAGAGCAGCTTGTGGTTTAACCACTTACTGCTCTGTTCCCCGTTCATAGGGTATGTTCAGATGACCTTGACCTAGTTATTTTGAAGGTTTATTGTAACTTAACAAAAATTTTCTAAGTCCATAACGAGGTCAAGGTCATTTAAATCTTAGCGGAAGAATGAAAAGAATAGCTACCAACATGCATTGTTGGTATCTATTCTTTTCTTTCCTCCTAGAAAACCCCCTTAGTCCGTGTCAACTTTGATGTAAAGTTTTGTACAAAATTGTACATAATAAAGGACCCATGATTCAAGTCCTTCGTAATCCATAGAATCCGAAGTGCAACAGATTTTTGTACCGTCTGCTTTAACAGCTTCAAGTACTCCACTGATGCAATTCAGATTGCTATGATACGTTTTTATGTACCATAGTACTCTTTTGGCTTCAACAAAGTTGTGCACAGCACCAAAGATCATGAGGGATTCCATGGCAAATATAACCACAAGACTGCAGCACACCTTATATATACTGTCGGTCCAAGGCGGCGGCCTCCTATGGCGACCTGGTTAACCCAATGGAGGGCGTTGTCCTTTGCCATCAAGGTGATTGGTACGTATTTAAGGCTGTGAGGTGAGCATAGTCAGCCCATAACAATGAGCTCCTTGTACGAGTTATGTTTGCAGCGGATCTGCTCAGACAACCCTATGCTTCGGCAAATTAGGGAGGTGTCAGAGCCGCTGCCGCAAATCTTGCAAAGCGAGCTCATTACTGAGCACAAGAAACGTTGTATATTTAAAACCAAAATTTGGTTTCAATTGGCAGATGGCGAGAAAATATGTGCCCTATGTGACTGGGTACGTTTTCATTAACAGTATTGTTCTTTTCTATTTACAATATATTATTTTATTAAATATCATTAAACTATTTTTTTTTTAGGCTCTTCCTTCAGCGGAAGAGGGAGAACCGTTGCATAGGCAAATGATATACCGATTTGGAATCATAGGATACAAACTGGAAACACCAAGACCGCAAGAATTGTGCCAGCTGTGTGGATTCTTCCCATTTGCTAAATATCAAGTTAAATGTATGTGTTTATAAACATATATTATATGTTTATAAAGACATATCAATAAAAGAAATTAAATAGGGACGGGGAACAGAGCAGTTTGTGGTTTAACCACTTACTGCTCTGTTCCCCGTTCATAGGGTATCTTCAGATGACCTTGACCCACTTTTTAAGAACTCTATGGTGGGGGGAAATGCATATATATAAACCGTGGATTAAGTAAAAGACAACATTTCCCTCATCAGCATGGAAACTTTCCGGATGTCTTACAATGTTCATTGCACTCCTGTACAACATGTTCATTTTATGTTAAATTTAATCCATTTTCTTCAAAATGTAAATTTTTTTGCAATTTCTGTTACTGGAGAAAGATGGGTAAATTTAACATTAGAAACTGTCATGGTTACAATCAACCCTTTAATAGATCCTAATTGGTTTTCAACAGTGGAATCATATATTGATACTATGGCTTTCGAACAAGGATATCATTATCTTTGGGTTGATGTTAGTTACATCAACTTTCAAAACGAAACAGATGATGATGATGGATATGATTCTGCCACATAAAAAATAGACATTAACGGAACTTCTTTCCCTGCCTTTTAGGAAAAAAGAGAGGAACAGTGTTAATTAATAACACTGTTCCTCTCTTTTTTCCGCTTAAAGTTAAATGACCTTGACCTAATTTTTATAGTTAAGAAATATACGAAGTAAAAAATAATAGAAAATGTACATTTTTTTTAAGTTTTTGCGTTATAACTTTTACACCGTTGGTTATATCGAAAAATGTTACTGGACCTTTTTTGTTTGTCTTTTAATTCCGCTTAATTTGACTACCCGCACGATGGATTTGGAGCATTTTTGTTATATCCACTGCCATCGTGTACGGCGACGCAGTTCTAAAGTTGAACGGCGACGAAATCAAGTAACCGGTTTTGCCGGAGGGGGGAGGGGGGTTTCCGCGGGGAAGGGGGGGGGGAAGAGGGGGGGGAGGGGGGGGCAGGGGGGGAGGGGGGGAGGAGGGGGGAGGGGGGGAGAGGGGGGGAGGGGGGAGGGGGGGAAGGGGGGGGAGGGGGGGGGAGGTTTCGCGGGGGGGGTATAACAAAAAATGCTCCAAATCTATCGTGCGGGTACTCAAATTAAGCGGAATTAAAAGACAAACAAAAAAGGTCCAGTAACATTTTTTGATTAAACCAACGGTATAAAAGTTATGACGCAAAAACTCAAAAATATTAATAACCAACGCGAAAACTAAACTCACCATCAACAGAAATTAAAACATTTACAAAAACCCAAATGTTAAAAATAATTATTTAATAAAAGATACAACACAAAACTAAAATCTTAGGTTATTTAAAACTTTAACAAAATATTTAAGTCTCAAAAGTAGAGTTTTAAAATCAATCAATATATAAGTCAAACAAGTAAGTCTTTTGAAATTAAAATATCTAAGTCTAAAAAATAGATCATTTAAAATAATTCTAAGTCCGAAAGTAGAACAATCAAAACTAGGTCAAGGTCATTTAAAAATTATAAAAAAAGGGGGGTGGGGAAGCGTGGGGTCCCTACCTTATTCTACTACTTTATTTCTATACTACTTTATTATAACTTATGCTACCCCTTAAATGCTATCATGCATGCGGTTACGGTGTGATCATCACGTAAGCGAACTCACACACCTCACCGCCCTATCATATCTTAACCCCTACCTAACGTTCCCCCTATTCTATCTTATACTATGTAATATTACAGTTACGGTGTGATCATCACGTAAGCGAACTCACACACCTCCCTATAATATTACACCTAACTTAATATTACAGTTACGGTGTGATCATCACGTAAGCGAACTCACACACCTCACCGTAATATTAACCCTGACAATTAAACCACGCAGGAAATGGAAAGGTAGGTGGATTGCCATTGCGACCGACTATTATAGGAGGGCGCCTCTCCCACAATAGCCGAACGCAGTGTGTGCTTGACATAAGCCACCCCACACACCATGGCGAACATTACGTTACAGCATAACCCTCCACGTAAGCGGACCAGTTACACCTTCACCGTAATGCCAAAGAGAAACGTTGCGCGCTTGCTTATATCAGCGAGCTCGAGACTCGACCTCGCTAGCGAGCCTTGACTAGTAGGTCAACGTGTCGCTCTGCCGAGGCCGGTAGCCTTGGCCGGGTCGCTAGCCACCGCTCTCACAACTTCGTCTGGCCTACTTGGACCTGGTCACTACCTTGACTACAAGGTTGTTGTGTGCCTACTTGGACCTGGTCACTACCTTGACTACAAGGTTGTTGTGTCTGCTGCCTATAAGAACCCCATTCGCCCGCCTTGTGTTATTCTGCCACTCGCCACCATCGCTGTTACTATCCATTCCCACGTTTTTTCTATTTCATTATATCCATTTTATTATTTCCTTTATCTAATTATGGACTCCTCATCTGCCTCTTCATCCTGCCCTATTCTTCTGGGTCTGCTCAAGAAACCTCTGATGAAGCAACATTCCATCCCGGTATCGATCAGCCTTTCTGCAATCAACGATTTTATTCCGCAAAAATCTTCTACTCCCGTCCTCTCCTCCTCCATTAACGAAATAATAGCTGATGCTGTTAATGAAGATCAACCCCAATTATTTCAGAATCCCACACCAGTTACAGAAACATCAACGCCGCAAATTGAAGAGATTCCGATCGCTCCAATTTGTGACGACATTTTAACTGAAGACTGGATGGAGTTGTGCGGACTGCACCCTTCTTCTACCCCCCAACAAATTCAACCCGCACCAATCAAAGAAACCCCCACCCCCCAAACAATTCATCCCGCACCAGTAAAGAACATCAGGCTAAAGGAATTAAAGAAAAACAAAAAATATAATCTGTACAGAATTGAAGAAAACAAAATTTATATCTACAACGAGGAGAGGACGAAAATTTATATCCTCACAACTCCAAAAACCAAACCACCACTTGTCCCGACAGATCCAAAATTTTTACTAGTAACAGCGGAGGGTGGAAAATTGAGAATAAATATATTAAATTAAACCTTATATTCCTTCCCCTTCTCAATCAAAGTCCACCCTGGTGGCAAAATCGGCCCTTCTAAGGGCCACCCTAAGACTTTCAAATTTAGGCTTAAGTTAGGGCCTCAACCCTTGGTGACTACAAGCGGTTCATATACCTCTAAGTCCCAAAGGTTGAGTCAATAGCGGGGGGCTTTCGCTAAAGCCTCAACCCTTGGTGACTAACAAGTGGTCTGTGTACCACTAAGTCACAAAGGGTTGGACGCTAAAGCCTCAACCCTTGGTGACTAACAAGCGGTTCACATACCTCTAAGTCCCAAAGGTTGAGTCAATAGCGGGGAGCTTTTGCTAAAGCCTTAACCTTTGGTGACTAACAAAAGGTCCGTGTACCTCTAAGTCCCATAGGGGCTTTCGCAAACCACCCCTTGTTAGTCACCAAGGGTTGATACTTAAACTTAAGCCTAAATTTGAAAGTCTTAGGTCGGCCCTTAGAAGGGCCTTTTTTTGCCACCAGGGTGGACTTTGGAGGTGGGAAAAGGTTTTACTCGGTAATATTTATGTTTAACTTTGCACCTTTTTTATTTATTATCAAGTGTTGAGGGTTAAGGGGAATAGGAATTTTTTTGGGAATGTCAATGACATAAATTTTGGTTTTTTCAGAATTAAAAATGAAAATAGAAGAAGATAAATGTCTTAAGATTTCATATTTTCGGTTAAGTTTCAGTTTTTTTAGATGAAATTTTTGCTGGGGTACGTTTGAAGATACAGGTGATAGAGGTGGTTTGGTGCGAATTTTGGGTGGTTCGGTGCGAATTTTGGTGCCGGTAAGAATGTTTTTCCAAACTTGCTGAAAAGGTTTTCGAGCAATAGTGGTTGTAACATCATACCAATCACGATTGTTGTTCGATTGAATAATTCGTACCCCAAGCAGTTGAAGATAGGAAAACCAGTTATACCAAATCTCGGTATACTCGGAGCGGTTCATTGTGAAATTGAAGTAGGTGTTGTTAGGACGGTGGCAAAGGAAAGAATAACTTGTCGAGTGTAGAGTGTAGAGTGTGTTATACAATCAAGGACAGGTGTGCCGGGTGATGCAGCAAGGACGACGACCTGTATTCGCCGGCCGGCCGCAAGCGAAAGTGCGGCGCAAGGTCAACCAGTTGTATTGCTAACTGGTCGGCAACAAGCGAAAGCATGCGAGGTCAAACCCGGCCCACTCGGTCTCGTTTATCTTTTAAAACTCGCATGATAGGGTTTGCAAACATATTAATTCAAATATGTTGTAAAAATTTTCTTACGATATTTTGTTACAAATATTTTTAAGGCAAATGTTAAGAAACCATGTTTCTATTTTGAATCGCAACTACAGTTTCGATTTCTTTAACTAAATATTATAACTAAGTATTAAGGTAATATAATAAAGTAGCATCTTTAAAAATATTGTTACTTGTACAAAGTTAAATAAATATTTTAAGCCAAATGTTAAAAAAAAACAATTGTTTAGTACTGAGATGTTCACCCTACAACACCTACGTTAGAACTAACACTACAAATCCAAAAATTGCGAGGAGTCTCTTATGGTGGTGGGGGGAGGGCAGATGTTCCGAGCTGCACATGTCAAGGGAGGTTGCAGCGCCGCTGCTGACACATCAGTTTGCTAGTAGAACTGGCAGAGTAAACATCTAAATAAACATGAGTTCTGTTTTATATGTTTCTTTTATTAAAGATGGACTTTGCATTGAAACGCAAAGTTTTCCTATCGATGCAGATCCTATACAACAAATTTTAGTACATCCTCCAGAAAGTTATGATTCCATCTACATTTCAGTGCAAGAAACAAACGACCCCCCACCACCAACAACTACTGATGCACAGTAGGACACGGCTACCACACGTCATTAAAGCTTCAGCTCTTTACCCGAGCACACATGGACTCTGAGCTTCAATATAATACTGTTTCTTCTACATCTACACCAACTTCCGAACAATTACCTACTACAAATGAAACTACTACAAGTCTACAAGTAAATGAAATTTCATCAACTGTTAGTTCTGATGCGCAAGCAATAATGTTATCATTAATTGGTTTCGACTAAAAATTCAACAATGGAAGAAGAAAGAAATTCGCTACTTTACAACTTGGTTTTTGTGAACCCGTCGAAATTTATTATTTGCCTACTTTCATTTTTATGTGGTTACAATTTTGGTTACCTTGTTCAGGAAATGCTAACAGATAAAAAGGAAGAACATTCGCTATATTTTAAAGTTTATGTTTATGTAATTGCATCTTTATTTGGATACTTTGTAGCAGGATATTTTCTTGTTAATTTGTCAATTCCATTTTTTACATGGTATTTTAACAGACGTGAAAATCAACAAAACAACAGTTTGTAAAAAGAAACAAAAATTATCTTGCATTTTCGGATCTTCCGAAAATGCAAGATCTTTTTTAAAAACATCCCCAAAAGACCTTGACACACTTCCGGCCATTTAAAATTTAAATACCCAGCACAGCAGGGCATTTAAACTTTAAATACCCACCTACAACACGTCACAGCTACGTCACAGCTGATGACGTCACTTCCGGTCACGTGACCGGAAGTAGCTGTCAAAAAATTGACTGCCTGTCAAAGTTTGATTGGGCCAGAAACGCCACATCGCCACTACTGGCGTAATTTCAGCATTTCGATTGGGGGGGCAAGATCTTCTAGGTCATTGCCTCATCCTGATTTGATTGTATACCCTCCCCCCCTTTGCACTAGCAGTTCGTACTGAAGAATATGGGTTGGTACTTTGGTATTTACACGGAGGCCACCCTTATACAGCGCGCTGCGGTGGTTATGTTAGGTCAGGTTATCATAAATATGTTAATAGTACTTTCCTCGTTTCGTTACGAATCGAACGATACTAGATGAGTTATACTTTTGCCCGCCAAATGCCCTTGAAATAGGCCAAGGTCAGGTCGTTGATCGGAGAGCGCACGCATCACCTGTCAAGGGATTTAGCAGGCGAAAGTATATTACTCATCTGGTATCGTTTGTTTCATAACGAAACAACGAAAGTCCCACTAACATATTTATGGTTACCTAACTGAACCGCCGCAGCGCGCTGAATCAGGGTGGCGATCGGGTGAAGTCGCTAGTGGCGGCGGCGACTCGATCACCTCAATCCTCACAATCCTCACCAACATCGCTATCTTCTGGGAAGCAGAAAACAAAGACCGCTTATCATAATTATGTCCAATTTGGACAGTAAGTCAATTAAAGCATGTTCTTTCCAATTACAAAGACATTTTTGGTAATCAATAAAAAAATCTCTAAAAATAGTGGCCTCCGTATAATACCAAATATCTATGGGGTATATACACTGCCAATGCATATTATTTTCTTTATATCTAACTAGCTAAAGGTAATATCCAACCACGATATCACAACACAATGTGAACTTGTAATCACCATTCACTTCACTCAAAGCCGTAGCCAGAAAAAAAATTGGGGGTGTTTGGGCTCCGCTGTTACCGGAAGTGAAAAAATAACTCTCTAACCTTTCATTTAAGTGCAATTTCCTTTCAAACACCGTTGTAGAACACGCAGAAATACTAAGACAAGTGTTTCGATATAAGGATATAAAGGATATTTTTTTTTGTTTTGTTCGTTGTTGTGTAAACTATTCGGTTTTTTAATTTCTTTTTCCTTTAATTTCTTAAATATAATTTTTAGTTTGCAAAGTGTTAAGATAATTCTCCCTCCTCTATAAAACTTTTAGGCTAGGCTATTTGGTTTTTGTTTACAGGTTCTTGTATTTATCAAGAAGTGTGAGGATTAATAAAAACGTTTCTTATTTAATGAGGACTGAAAAAGTGCCAACCGCAAACAGACGGTCATTGACCATTGTTTTCCAAGTGCTCAGGCTGAAATGTTATTTTATATGTAAAAAATAAAATAAAGCACTTTTTCTTTCTTCTTAAGTGCAATTTCAACATTTTCGGGGGGGGGTTTGACCCCCTTATCCCCCCATTGGCTATGGCCTTGACTTCAGTCAGTAATTGTATTATTTGTAAAACTGCCTCACTGCAGTCAAAGCAGGCACACCAACTGTGCTTCATACGACTGGCGATTGACTGTTACTATACTCTTATCTCTATAACGTCCAGTGTTGCATTACACAGGATTTGGCATTTTACCCGCCTACTCCATTGATAATCCTCACTTTTACCCGGTTTTCCGGCACTAATCCCTGCAAAATCCCCCCCAAGGACCAAAATCCGGGTAGTTAGCCGAAAAACCACCTAATGACTTTACAAACACCAAATACCGGGCTTTTTCTCACCTTACATGGACATTGAATATTTGCAAAGCAAATCACAATTCGAAAATCCCCGGCTTTACTCGTTTTTTATGTATTTAGGATGCCGAGTAAATCCCCGCAGCTCAAGTCTAAAATCCCCGATTTTACTAGATTTTTCTTAATCATGTTAATTAAGTCCCCGAACGGCCAACAAAAAACCACAAACCGGGCAATTACCCAGTTTCTGCTAAAACTGCAACGAAATAACCAATACAACCAAACCAAATACATAACACCAACTTTCGTTTGAAAAATAAAATATCTAGAGTTCCAAAAAATCCTTGTACCTCGACCGTCAAAAATCCCCGATTTCACCCATTGTTTAATATCCAGGTTAATGAGTAAATTTTCTCAACCCAAGTCTTCAATCCCCGGTTATACCCGGTTTTTTCTTAATCACTGCCAAAACTCCGCACGGCCTCCCAAATACGCGAAAACCGGGTAAATACCCGGTTTTGGTAATATTACTAACGGCTGTGTCAGACTGGGAGACCCTGTCTGACACTATGTTTTCTGGGCCCGATGTCAGATAGGGTTGCCAGTCCAGTCGACCCATTGTCAACCGCCCTTCAAAATAAATTAACACATGGATTGACTTGGAGATTCAATGGATGGTTTACATAGCAAACGTGAATATATGACGAGTTCAGTGATGGTAATCCTAATAAAATGGTTAGATAAATAAACAGTACTTTTAACTGTTGCGTATGGTTATGATAATTTATTTTTTTGTAATTTTCCCAATTCGCTGGTTCAAAATTCCTCAAAAAACCTATATCCCGCCCAAAAAATCATGCCCCCCACAAATATTTTGATAGCGCAAATTGCGCCATACCCCCCCTTCTGGGCACCCCTGGTGAACAGTGTCTTATGACAGGCTCTGAGCAGCACTACAGAGTTCAGAGCATGGCCATCCTGGAGCGTTAGTTCATTGGTGGACGTGTCATTTGGCGTGGGAGTGGGTTCTCGTCGACCGGCGCGCCATAGTGGATAGCGTGTATGTCTGTATTCGTTCGCTAAACGTATCCTTGCAAATTTGCAATCGGACTTCAGACAAAACTACGCCACCAGTGTACTTTTACGGCATATTGTCATATTAATGAAAAATTTATATCAATAATAATATAATTTTACAACTTGAAAAACATGATTCTGGTCACTTGCCGTTATTTGTACCTAAAAATTAATTTTCATTTTCAAATTTTTGGGGGGGCAACTGCCCCCCCTTGCCCCCCCCCCCCGAATTACGCCTATGTCTGGTGGACACTCTGCTTTACGTTTACAGCGGTTAGCAAATTTCTCGGTCACATTATGGACAACAAACAGCTCTTAGATAGGCTAGGCTTAGGCTATATCGTAACCTGCGAACATCGGTCGCATCGTCGCTGTTGGTAAATCTCACTCATTTTTCACATTCATTTTTGTCCTAGCTGCAGGTTGTTTCCGGTCCTCAAAAGACGTCACAATTTGTTTAAATTTTCGACTGAGATAACCTGAACACTATTATTATTCTCTTCTCTTCTCTTTACCTCTACAGACCTTGCCCCCATCCCCACTTAGAGAATTTTGCGGCCTACAACGCGGCGCCGTCCGCAACAGCTGACCTACAGTGGACATGATGTCATATCTTTTGAGCTGTCTACTACTCGTACTTAAGTACTTAAATTACGCTGTTTATGTTTCACGTTCAATGAGGATAACAATTATTAATTCACTTTTTATTCTTGGTCGAGGTTTATTGTGTACCAAACCACGATAATTTCTGGATTTAAAAAAATTTATATATTTTTGTGTGGCGCGGGCCCTCTTGTGGTGCGGGCCCCTAGGCGCGCGCCTATGGCGCCTATGCTTAAATCCGGCCCTGCGTGGTTCGGAGATACTTTGTGAGACGAAGGAGCTTGTTGAATCCGGATCGATTACAGATGAAGATGTAGAGGCTCGTTGAAGGTCCTGAGGATTGTTTGAAGCTCCCCTCCCTTGCAAATTCTGAATACAGATTCGTTTTAGAGGTCTTCCGAGTTTCATTTTTATTCCTAAAATTCCTATAATCTGAAACATGTCCTTAAAAATATTTAACACTGAACAAAAATAAGGCAAACTAAAATGTTTAATTCAAAATAACCTGTAAAAAATTAAATTTGTTGTTTACAATTCAAATGAAAATAAAAACAATCTGAATCAGCTGTTCAGGAAAAATGCACGGGCAGCTAGGAAAAATGCCCGTGACGATGGGCACTTTGAATGGGCACTTAGAAGTGCTGTAGGGCGGAAACCGGATTTTTCCCAGACTTGAGACCAGTTCCAATCGATTTCTGGTGGTCTAAAACCTCAAATTAAACGAAAAAATCAAAAATCCTAGGACGGAATAAAAATTTTGCCCGTACAAACATTGCTTGTTTTAGAGTATAGGATTCCATCTGTCATTTATTTGAAATAATGAAATAATTAAATAATATGAAATAATGATTTTTATTCATAAAAGATTACAAATATAAAACATACAAATTTTTATGAATATTACTAACCACTTTTACCAGTACTGTGGTTAGTTATCATTTTACTTAGGCTTGAAGAAATTACTTACTTTTTATTTAATTTTATAATAAAATCACTATACAGGGTGTCCAACTTAACTGTGCCACCATTGCTATCTCAGAAACTATTGGATTTAGAGAAAACTTTAAATGGGGAACTTCACCTACTTTTTAAAGACATTTAAAAATATGAATTCCATTTTCTTCTAAAATGGCCGCCATTTTCCAATATGGCAGACAACTTTGATTTTTCTTATGGAACACCCTGTATTTTATGGCGTATTTGGATTCTACGCCTAATTTTAAGAACTTTTTATTCTTTGACATTTTTTCCTAAACTCAATGGTTAAGGAGATATAAGCAGTTAAAGTTTGATTTTTCCCCATAAGAAATGCATTGCGTTATTGTTGGTACTCAGTATAATAACGGTTGGGGCAATTAGAACATACCAGAGAACAAAAGTGCTTTAAAATGTGATTTTAGTTTAGATTCAATCATGTAAGTAGTTTTTAGTCGAGATTCACTCATGGAAATGAATAATTTTGAATATTTTTATACTCCATAAGGATTGCATGGGATGGCACAGTTAAAATGGACACAATGCATTTCAAATGGGGAAACATCAAACTTTAACTGCTTATATCTCCTTAACCATTGGGTTTAGGAAAAAATGTCCAAGAGTAAAAAGTTCTTAAAATTAAGCGTAGAATTCAAATATGCCATAAAATACAGGGTGTTCCATAAGAAAAATTAAAGTTGTCCGCCATATTGGAAAATGGCGGTCATTTAGGAGAAAATGGAATTCATATTTTTAAATATCTTAAAAAAGTAGGTGAAGTCCCCCATTTAATGTTTTCTCTAGATCCAATAGTTTCTGAGATAGCATTGGTGGCACAGTTAAGCTGGACACCTTGTATAACAAATGAATCTAGGAATCCGTATCAGTCCATTTCACTCAATTCTCTGCTAGCACTGATCACCGAAGTATCGTTTTAGAATTGTACTGTAGGTTAAATAATGCAGGCGACGACGGTAGCGGTGGCGGCGGCCGCGGCGGCGGCAGTCCCGTCCACATAGGCGGCGGCCGCGGCGGCGGCAGTCCCATCCACATAGGGGGCGGAGGCGGCGGCGGCGGGCTCATCTAAGCAGGGGGCGGTGGTAGTCGGGCACGATTCATTGCCGAAGCATAGTTTTTTCACGCCACTAGTATCACCTTCACCTTCACTCTCACTTTTTCGTTTTGGAGCGAGAAACCCCGTCAGTTTGCACTGTTTCGACATCACAAGATATTGTAGTCGCGTCGCTGCGAATTAACGCAAGGTCACACAGAACCAACTGACCGAGTTATAAACGCATCCTATACGACAAAGTCAGATCAGGTGCGTTAGTTCCGGTGTTGGCCGTTAGAGTGAATATAGGTAGTGGGTCAATCTAGTATTGTTATTACTTCAGTTCCTGTGGTGTAGCCTACAGGTTCACTCATTTTGAAAAGTATACTAATAATTGTTCAAAATAACGTTTTTCTGATATATTGGACTAAAACATTCAGGACAAAATGAACAACATTATAATTTATTTGTCTGTAAGATATAATATTATAGGCGGCGAGTTTTAATCTAATACCAATTCGGCTGTGAGTTTTAACACCCACTAGGACCTGATCTGACCGAATCTCACATTTGACTTCCTTTTACACTGCCTCTTGCCATCTTCCCCTCTCTGCCACTCCCATGCTCCGTTGTTTTATTCTCTAAATTATTTGTAATTATTTTCAACAAGTCTAGTTTTTTAAAAACCACTCTTTTCCGCATTAAAAAATTAAAAGCAAATTTTTTCCAAAAGTTTATTCACAATAAATAACCTATGCTGACTGTAATATCGGCTAAGCCTTCGCACAGGCAACCTGCCCATGAAGGCTTATTTCCCTGGTTATAAATATCTTTCATGGACAATGTTTTTGTAATTAAAATTTAGCTTATCATTCCATTTAGTTATATTTAGTTGCGTTCTCAGACTGATTTATCGTCTGTCTTTCATAACAGGGTATTTGCAAATCGGGGACTATCAGTGACTAAGGAACAGAAAATGCGAAATTTTGCTTTGATTCTGTTACAGTAACAGTTCACTTTCAGTTTCGCATTCGCCGCTACCACCAATATTCCAAAATACTGTATTGTATTTTTAAGCATCTTGTCACTGATCCTGCCGCGTTCGTTTGGCGCGCAATACCTCAAAGATAACATTTGGCAGTTTTCAACTACTATATAAATACTAACAATAGGCCTAATAACTTTATTTATATATTTTTACAAAGATTTTTTATTTCTTAATGCGGTAAAAGAATTACTTCCTAGTTAAAAGTCGTAGCCTAACTTTAATTTTTTGAGGATAATTAATTTTTTTTACATACTATAGGACCAAGGGGGGGATATATCCCCCTTATCCCCCCCGAACCTACGCCATTGTCTTGTTCCTAATAGTAATTCAATGTCAACCTGTTATACCTGGCTTTGAAGTTTTTTAAAAGCAAAACGCGACATCTTCCAAGAATAGTGTATTTTAATTTTACTTCATATTTATACTTTTTGATACACCTCAGATTAGTGAACCAGAAGTATTACCGCCTAATTGCAATAACAATTAATTCGTTCCCTTTGGACGTACAACTTCAATTCAGCAAGAAATTGCGCAGGACTTTTAAAAAGTTTATTTGTTATAATCCTCTTGAAAGATGTCAAACTTTAATAAAAAGTACATCCTTCTTCAGTTTTGGTATATACGGCTTACACCACATTTACCTAAACATATTTCTTTTTGGTTTAAACATTTTAAGAAACGTCAGGATGTTAGACCAATTAATTAGGCCTACAATGTTTGGTTCTTAAGCGAACACATAGACTACCGTAAAAAACGATTGATTATACAACTTAATCGTAAAAAATAAATGTAAGATAAAACAAAGTAATAAATTCAGGTTTTATTTAATTCCCAGAGGAATGTCAATTTTACAATAATTTATCAAACCGCGCGAAGAACAGAGAACAGGTATACACAGAAGGTAATTAATTAGTTAATAAATTGTTGACAAAACCATTGGAATCATTTGTATTTGCAAACGCACATATAATTAATTTAAATATAAATACTCAGAATTATTATTAGTCCTTTGTGTGCCTTCAGAATTAAGAATTATTCAGTGGTACTGTTAGCATTCCATTCACACATAAGAATGAGTTTGCATTACGAATACGACGGCACTTTGCTCCCGCGGAGTGTAGCGCGCTGCGATGCAAGTCTTGCGAACGGGAGCTAGTAGGAGAACTGTTCTTCTTTGATACCGTTCTGACTGATCGACTTTTTGGTCGTTGTGGGACGACTTGTACTTTAGTCGCTGCAACAACCATATTTTTAGACGTTGTGGGAATCAATGTAAGTTTATTAGCCGCTATGGGTCTCACCATAGCTATCTCTAGTACTAGAGATGGTTATGGTCTCACTGTTTTTAGTCCTTATGCGACAATAATGTTTTCTTTTTTAAAGACAAATTTATGTTTAGATGTAGATCGTCCCATAGCGAATAATAAAGTTGCAGCGAGTCCCACAACGCCTAATTTTTAGTCGCTATGAGACGAAATACTTTTAGTCGTTGTGAGACGGATTTTCTATTAGTCGCTATGGGATTAGTCGCTATGGGACCCACCCAACTTAGCTATGTTCTCCTTATACAGGAATTAATTAGGGTAGGGAGAGATGAGATAGGTTCTTTCCTTCACCTTCAACCATTATACTTGAGTCAAGTTAGCTTTGCAAGGAACCAGAACGGAACGGCACAGTTTGTTATATTAGTTCCAGATTCTCTGCTTAACGGACTAATACAGTTCCGGCTAGTCGGTGGAACGGTTACGTCAAAAATAACGCTAACTGCTCCTCGGAATTTTCTGCGATTAGAAGGTCGTGGTGTACCACTGTGGTTAGGGGGAGCCTTTTAGAATTAATTGTAAGGAAAGTGAGTGTAATTTGATTTCCAGACCAACATCATTCTTCTGGAAGGATTTATACACAGCCACCCTCAAAACCTAAAGGCCAAAAATAAATTGGGCCAAGCGCCCAAAATCCGGCCCTGCATGGACAGTGGGACAGTAACATAATTAAACATTTTTTAAGAGATCAATAAGATTTCATTCTACTGTCCTATTGTGCGGTCGTCGTGGGAACCAGGCTTAACGTTTTAACGCTTTACCTGTACTACAAAATTATAGTTCGAATCAAATAACAAGGCCCACACGCCCCGTTCATAAATAAAGCGCATTGCTAAAATTAACATTAGTCTTACGGGCTGACTGGGCCTTGTTGTTATTTGAATCGGCCTATGGCCTATACCAATGTCGCGCTGGAAAAAGTGTAACCTTGATCTTAGTCACTTGAGGTATTTTTACCTTTTCAATCGGCCCAGCTTCTAAATCTAAAGACAAAAAAATTTTAAGAAAAGTATGACCTGCACTTCGCAGTTTCATGTTTAAAAAATATTACATCATTATCAGCAAACTAAGTAAAAAAGGGTGTGATGTTTGTTATTGTTTAGTTTAGCTAGCGCTAGCATGTGTTCGGTTAGGATTTTAGGTTATGTATGTAGTGGGTGTTGTGATATGTTATTTCCGTTCAGCTCAGTTATAAGTTATGTTAGTTCTTAGATGAGATAGTCTAATCACAGCCTAGGAAAAAATATTCACTTTGGTCTTTGGTCTAATAGATAATGAAATGTGGTTGGAGCTGATCAGTGGTTAGGCCATTCAATTCAAAAGATTACAATGGTAAGAAGTCGAAAGAGGGCTAATGAACCTCAAGGTAAGGTAAAATCTCAGAATAGTTATAATAATAAACACAGGAATCTAAAACCCAATCCAGCAAAAATCAAAACTTTGAGCAAAGGAGCAGACACTCCCAAAGCTAAAAAAGTTGTTGCAAAACAAAACATAGATAATGCTCACGCCAGCCAGAAATCGTTGAAAAAATCAGAAGACATTCATAGCAGTGATTCAGAACCTGATATGTTCACCCAGCTAGTATCAAGTTTTTCCAATAGGCCTAACAGAGAAGCAATAATTAGTGATGAAGAATCTGATTCGGATCAAGACGAACATGATCTTCCTTTAACTATCATGAAAGAAAATGTTAATGTTAAAGTAAAAGAAGATATGGCCAACTTAGGAATAAGTCCTGAAACCTCAGACATATCATCAGATGACGAAAATACTGAGGTAAGTAGCCTACAGTTTTAACATAGAGGTTCAGGAGACCTTCGGGAAACTTTAGAAGAATAGAACGTTAGTACAGTTAGGTACTGTAATATAGCCTAGCCGACGAAACTTTGATATCCGACTCCATCGCATTGATCGATGTTTACAATCGATTTGTCGAAGTTATGTCGATTCTACAAGTTCCGTAACCGAATAGGCTAAAATATTTATCAGGTGATCTAACAACAAAACAGGCGAAACTATGATATCCAACTCCATCGTTATTATCGATTGTTTTTATTGATATATCAAAGTTATATCGATTTTACAAGTACTGTAACCGAATACATTATTTTTATCAGGTGATACAACAACAAAACATATCAACATCACTATAAAGAAACCTGTAGGCCTACTATTCTAACTAACTATATGAATAAAACTCGTTATATACTAAGATGAATATCATAACTCAACTAGGCCTATCTTTAACATACTCAAAACTTATTCCACTCTGTGCGCCATCTTGCTCTTGGTTGATTCATTGTCAGTCGTTGCCAGTGTCGTGTGTTATGTTGTCTGCCCGGTCAATTGAAGATTGTCATTTTGTTATTGGTTTTGGTTAAGTTTTAGTTTTATAGTAAAGTCTTGTTTATTTGAATGTACAAATAAGTGTTCAGTTATTATCATGATTAGAAACACGCATTTAACCTACATTGATGATCTAATAATTTACCATTACTTTTATCATGTGAGATCGTTGACAAATTAATTGTTCCGATGATTAGAATCGATTCTTCACTATCGGCATTTGATAATCAACCCTTTAAAATCGATAAAAACAATTGATAATAACGATGGAGTCGGATATCATAGTTTCGCCAACAAAACATGTCAACATCTAACATCACTATGGAGAAACCTGTAGTATTCTAACTAGGCCTATATGAATAAATCTCATTATAGCCTATACTAACATAAATAACATACCATAACTCAACTCTTTAACTAATTTAACATACTAAAAACTTATTCCACACTGTTCGCCATCTTGCATTCGGTTGATTCATTGTCAGTCGTTGTCAGTGTCGTGTGTTGTGTCGTCTGCCTGGTCAACTGAAGATTGTCATTTTCTTATTGGTTTTGGTTAAGTTTTAGTTTTATAGTGTAAAGTCTTGTTTATTTGAATGTAGAAATAAGTGTTTAGTTATTATTACAATTAGAAACTTGTACTCAACCTACATTGATGATCAAATATTTACCATTACTAATATATCATGTGAGTTCGTTTTCAATTAATTAATTGTTCCAACGATTAGAATCGATTCTTCACTATATTGGCATACGATGGTGAAGAACGACTGTAAACATCGATAAATACGATGGAGTCGGATATCAAAGTTTTGCCGCCTAGCCTAAGGTGTTTTTTTAGTTAGGTTTATTGATATTTTCCAAATTGGAATGTCTCTTTTTAGAATAAGTTAAGTTGGTAATTCTGGAGTTTACGGTACTCCATCCGAAATTGAAAAATTGTTTTTCAAAATGTTAGAAATAGGGGAGAATGGGGTAATAAGATACGAGTGGGGTAATAAGATACGAGTGGGGTAATGAGAAACATCAAAAATTTCCACAGCTTTTTGTAGTAAGTTGGTGATGCTTATTTTTTTATTCAATACACATATTAACAATGGCTTTTAATATAAACTAGCTGTTGGTAACCCGCTTCGCTGGGTTGAAAAATCTTAAGAAGGTATAAATAGTGGTAGCTCCAAAAGACGTAATTTGGAAGCAAGCATTATAGCGTCTAATGTAATGTATAAATTCAATATATTTTGTGTTTCTCCACACAAATATTTGAGAAAGCCGGGGTGGTAGGTATATTTGGTGGTAGTAGTCTTATTTGCCCTTTCAAACAGCGCATAATTTACGTTTCCATTTTGAAATAATTTCTTTGCTATGCAATAACTACAAATTTTGTCCATCTTGCAAATTACTACATTCGGGTGTTCAATAAAATCTAAATTTGATTGGAATATAGATCCATGATTTGTCATTCATGGTCCAAATCATAGTACCGTACCCTGTAGGGGAGAGAGGGGCACCTGTGGACAATTTTGACATTTTATTTTTTGTATTTTTTTCTTTGGGTTATTTATTAGTACTGTTATATTTTTTAGATAGCTTATCTTATTACCCATTAAAGAAACTGCTTGTCAAGTCTACAAACCACCTTGTTTTTTTTAAATAAAATTTTTACAAAACCTCCGCACCCTGTCCACAACTGCCCCGATGCGGGGCAGATGTGGACAAAGCAATATTTTCATGGGGCACTTGTGGACATAAGGAAAAATGTTTAAAAAACACTCAGAGGTAATTTTTAAATGTGTTTATTTTTATAACACTAATGTTCAATCTTTGAATTTTAACATTTCTGTTCATAAAACTAATATTTAAACTTGTTTAAATACATTTAAGAAATTTTACTACCGTACAATCAAGGCCTTGCTAATTCAATACTTGCCCTGGTTGAACTCGTTTAAAATAGGCCTACTATGAGATTTTTCTGTCCCTCCTATAGCTAAGGATATCAATTAAATCATTAGTAGCCTATAACTGAAGACCTAGCCCATGTTATATTCATTAAAATTAAATTTTAATGTACAATAGCTAACGGCTCTTTCAGTCCCTCCCACAACTTTAGGCTGACCAAGTTTGATAATTAAGCCACTAATGTCCAAGGTGCTTTCATCAGGTACATCAGGCTTCACAAATTTAAAAGAACCCAGCAAGTCTTTTTTCTGAAAAAAATTACAGTGAATTCAAAACAACCATGTTTTTACAGATTTGGGTGACAAAATGTCAAACAGTTTTTCTCGAACAAAACTCAACTAAAACAAAATTAATAACATTGATGTTGCTTCCATCTTCATTCACTTCTTCATATTCATCTTCGCTCTCGCTCTCTTCACTTGAAATCAGAGGGCTTACTCCTCCATCTTCCTAGAATTCTTCAGTCTGTTGATTTTTCATTTTCTTAAAATTCTCTCTCTTGATAGTTAGGCCAAAACTTAACTTGCTCTTGCAGATCTTCTGTTTGTTCAGCAATTTTGCTTCTTTCTTCTCCTTACTGAGTTTGGATTCCTTCTCAAATCGATTTTTTTCTGGTGTGTCAGTCAAAACACGTTTTACCCCTCTTTCTTCCTCTGCAACTTTTCTTCCTCGGTTGAGACTTATGATTTAAGCCTACATGTTTATTCTGAGTATAATATAAAGTTAAACAAAGTTTAAACTCAGTTTAAGGCAGAATAATTAAAAAAAATGCATAAGGGTTAGGCTGGAGCACATGTGGACATGTCCACATGTACCCCACTTTTACTGTCCACAAGTGCCCCAGGTGACATTTTGTGACATTTCCCTCCAATTTGTAGTTTTAGGTTAGGTCAAAGTACACAATAAATACATCAAATTGTAACTAAGAAAATGCTAATTCAGGGTAATGTACTTTTGTGTAGGAAAAATAAAGTCATAAAACAAGTTATGCTTTCAAACATAGCGTTAAAATTTTACTTTTGACTATGAAAAAAAACGAAAAAATTCTCCCCTGTCTCAAAGTGTAAGCAGGAGCTCCAAACTTCCTGAGTAGAGGCACTATACCACTGCCTTCCTGTGGTAAAATTGCCAACTAAATCCTACATTCACAGAGTGGGAAATTCAAACTGTCCGCTTCTGCCCCTGTCCACAAGTGCCCCCCTCTCCCCTACTTCTGCAAACAGCTTGTGGAGTTGTTTAGTTTATTCAGCATCTTCTGTTTGATCCCTTTTTCGAAGGTTCTCCATTATCTCTGTTCTGATTAGTCTTTTATCACCTTGTGCGTCTGTCTCCGGTTCTGTTCCAATCTGTTTCAATAGTGTTTCTTGATGTCACTGTGAATTTTCCTGTGTTTATTTTTCTTCGTTGTTTCAGTTTTTCGAGCAATCTATCTTCTTATTTCTCGAACATCTTATTTTTACTGCTAACACTGAATTTAAAACAAAAAAAGTAACTCTAAATTTTAGTGCACTTTGTGTTTTTAATAACATAACCTAACAGTAAAAATTTACTAAATAGTTGAAAACGTAAACAATAACTCACATTTGCTAAATAAGACAGTATTCACCTGTTGTACAAAAACAATTGCAGGTGCTGCATTCTGTTGGCAACTACTGTAACCACGCTAACCATTTCAAATTAAACCATATGTATTGATATAAACAAATAAAAACTAAAGTACTCACAAAATCCTTGACATAGGTCCCTTTCGGACAATCCTGCACCTAAACCCTATACGGTATCGAAACCCAACCATCATAGTGCACATCATGAGATTCCAAGCTTTAATTTGATACCAAGATCAAGGGTCTACGACGTTTAGTTTTGGCTGTAGCACTAAATATACCAACACACAACTCTCTTTATATATATATATATATATATATATATATATATATATATATATATATATATATATATATATATATTGATTATAGCAAGGCTGATAAGTAGAGCTGGAGGAGAGAAAATTACATGTTTCTTATTACCTCACGTGAGTGTAGCCTTGTTACCCCACTCGGGGTGTGACAAGTTGAAAATTGGGTATGAAAAGTATATGCTTGAAAGTTTTTGGCAACATTTATTAATTAGGGAACAAAGCTTATAAAAAGGTGAAATGAGCTTAAATACAAACTAAAACAGATAAAACAACAAAACTGAAATTCATTAAGGCACTTAACTGTAGCCTATCTTAAAAGCATCACTTTTTTTTACCAAACAAATATTTAGGCTCTAATACAGGTCCAATAGGTCAAATTACCTATTAAGCCATGAAACAGGATGTTAAACAGTGAAAACAAGTTAAAATTAATTAAATAACCAAAAAAACACTGACATTATTAGGGTACATGTATTTCAATTATTAATGATAAACTGTTCATGTTTCTTATTACCCCCAGCATTTTTGCTAAACGGGGTATAATAAGAAACATGGGTTATAAAATATATGAACAACAAGCTAAATATTAAAACAAAAATATTTTTAGAAAGGTCTATTGACCCATCAAATAATTCAGTTATAATACTGAGAAAAATTGCAAACAGCTTAGAAAGAAAAATAAAAATGTTCAGAAAAACAAGACTTAAGGTAGGTAAAGTTTTTGTTAGGGTTAACTTTAAACCTAAAATTTTGTTTTAAAAAAATTTTTATTTTCTAATAATTTTTCTGGATGATTTAAAAAAGATTCCAAAGTTCCTAAAATTATTTTTTACAATTTTATATCTAATAATAAAATCACAATTAAAAAAAGTCTCTTGTTACCCCTGTTTCTTATTACCCCGTTCTCCCCTAACGTGCTGATTCCGGAAATAATAGTTTTTTTTTCGTGGAAAACGTCGGAAAATCGGAAAAACTACTTGATCATCATTATGCCTTTAAGTTTAGGAGATATATTATTTTTTTTTGTAAAACACTGTCATCGGACTAAAAATATCAAAAAAATTTTTTAAATTTTTTTAATGTCCTAAATATAGAAAGATATTTAAGATTTGTTTTTTCCTGGATTTAGCACACTTTACTTACTTAATATAACTAACTGCAAATTTTCATGATAATTAGATTAAAAATGGCAAAGATACAAAATTTTTTCTTAAGCTATGCAAGTTTATCTTTGAGCTCAGGAACAACAGAAACGACAAATTTCAAATGTCTGTAAAAAAAAAACCGTTTGAGAAAAGGAGATAAAATTTGGTATTCTTCCATAGGCATATATGACAAGTGAAAATCACCAAGTTTAATCAAATCTTGAGATGGTGGGTTACATGGCCTGGATAACTTGATGAGGACTGACCCCATGACTATGAACTAGACTTAACATAGTATAACCTAACCAAATCCAACCTAACCAAAACTAACCTTAGATCCCACAGTTTAGTGTAACTATCCCATTTTGTGCAAATCTATGACTTTTCCGTCACTTTACCGACCATAACTCTGTTAATATCTGCATCTGATCTTGAAAATCCTTGCATATTCTTCTTTATCTCAATCTACCGATTAATTTGAGTACCCACATGGTATTAGGGCATGAGTACTCGAAGAAAAACGTCCGGTATTACTATTGTCAACCCTCGCTAACTCGAACCTTGATATCACGAAATCCTCGATATCACAAATTATTTTTAATCCCCATGGAAAAACCTGTCCAACACGAAGAAATTACTATAGGTGTCACATAACACAAACTAATTTTCTCGGTTATATATTACCTCTATAACTTGAAGGGACACAAAAATTATCTCTATAACCCGAAGTTCAGTAGATAAGACGAATTTCGCACTTTACCTCCATAACTCGAAGATTACCTCCATACCATGAAGTTTTCAGAATGGACCTCTATAATATGAAATTCCGGCGTTCAGGATGCAAACCTGTTGGTGAATCATATCCAGGGTCAAGCGCCTTTAGTCTGCCTGCAGTCTCGGGTCTGTTTACCCTGTGCGGGGCTTTTTGAGTGTGATGACTGTTTATGCGTGAAATATTCGAGAATGAGTGGGAAAAGACAACCCAAAGCATTGACTGTTGGTGAAAAGTTATGAATAATAAAGTTGTTGAACGAAGGGGCGGTAAAGAAGAAAGACATTGCTGCCAGGTTTAATCTTCCAGGTAGTACGCTATCAGCAACAATTGTAAACAGGGGCGGACTGGGAAGAAAAAACGGCCCTGGCATCCTTCTGGCAACCGGCCCCAATCAGGAAAGAAGGGGGCACCCTTCCGGAGGGGCTGGGGAGTATGGAATACCCCCCGGGTTGGAGGGGGGTCCAGTGGTCCACCCCCGGGAAAATTTGCAAAATTTGAAACCCAAAATTGAGTGTTAATGCTATCTGAACACCTGTAAATGCTTAAAAGCAGATAGTCTAGAAATAACAGATCACAAAGCCCGGGCTCAGGGCCGTGCGCCGATAGGGGCCGCAATAGTCGGAAATAAGGTACAGTACACCTCAGATTATCCGGACCCCACATTATCCGGACCGGTCCATCCGAGAAAATCAAAAGTTAAAATCACGGCAAAAACGTGATTTTGGCGAGTTTATGAGTGAAATGCGCATTCTAAACGTAAAATGCAAATGCAATACATTACTGCACGCTTTGGAATAACAATAATTGAAAGAGTCGCATTACCTAAATACCCCCGTTGCAGCAGACCTGCATACTCAGCGAAATTCAATTGCAAAACAACGTATTTCAATCCAACATAGTGAGATTTGACATGTTTTGGTTAGCTCAATAAGAATAACATGGGGAATGAGTATGCAGGTCTGCTGCTACAGGTATATTAAAACTGGATGGTTTTGATTCAATATTTAGTAGATCTGAACTAGAAGAAGCTATCTACCAAGTTTTATCAAGATATGTTGAGAAATAACCAAGATATAGAATTTTACTTATTTCCCATAAGGTTAACATTGGGACAACGTACTGTGTTTACCACTTTCAATATCTCGGTAACCAATGGACATAGAGCAGTGATTCAACATACTAAATTGTTTGTTTTTTTGAGCTGAATTCAATGGTGCCAACAAAAATTCGATAAATTTTATTTTTATATGTAAAAAACTCAAAAAACCTATTTTTGAGGGGGTTTATCCCCCTTTACCTCCCCTTCCGATGGTCCGATCGGGCTGGTTTACGAACTCATCCGAATAATTACTACTTTACACGCCTGTGCCAAATTTCATTCCGATTGGACCATTTTTGCGAGCGCTATCGTGCTTACAGACACATATATATATATATATATCTAGAAATTTGAACGAATGGTGTTTTTTGCTTCTGGAGGCCCCAAAACGAAAAGTTATCATGGTCTCGGGCTTAGGTTTTACCATGAGACCTACGGTAATAGCTTCTTCCCGATAGGGGAAATTCGCTAAAAGTACATTGCAGCATTTTTGTGAAAATAGTTTTCTGGTTTCCTAATCGGGGTGTTAGCAGTAATCAACAAAGGCATAGATTACAGCAATTTTGCGAACTAGTTCATTGCTCACTTGATGTGTTTATAGCTGTTAACTCTTTGTATGAACTGATATTGAGTTTCTTATTTGAAGACTAACATGTTGTTCAGTTTTGATACGCCGTTTGCAGCATCAATTTAACAGGGGCTAAGGTACGAGATCGCTATTTAGGCGATATTGCAATGACCTCGGATTATCCGGATTTTTTGCTATCCGGATCGGTGTTCCGCCACATTAATCTGGATAATCCGAGGTGTACTGTATCTTAGTGAATATATGAGGCCATAATTAGGCTGAAAACCTCTGAGCTAAAAAAGGCCTACCTTTTGACGAGGCCGTTGGGGTCTTCAAGGGGGCCGCACAGTAATCTGGGCCGTGGCGGCCATACTTCCATCACTGGTGCCTGATGCTGCGGCCTCTCTTTCACAGTAACTTTTACCGAACATTTCATTGGATGGGCCATCGACCACGTAGTTCCACAAGGGCCGGCCGGCCTCAGCAACAAAAGAGGCTGATTTTAATTTTGGGTTAGGCCCACTTTTTTATTCATCGGCCCTTTTCTGACCTAAAGATGCCGGCCCTTCTGGCATTTGCCCGAATGCCCAAATGGCCAGTCCGCCCCTGATAAAAATAAAAATCAATACAGAATGTGTCAAAATCAATACCGACTTGAAGTGAAGCGATTAAAATTTGAATATTTTAACAATAAAGTGCAAAACTCTGATTGTATTTCAAAAACATGCTGGAAAATGGTTAATGGCTTCAGGACCGATGGTGCCAAAGTTAGCATTAGTAATATAAGCCTAAAAATAGGTAATAATGTTGAGGAAGACCCTGAAGTTGTATGCAATACGTTTAATAATTATTTTGTTGATATAGTTGAAAATGATGTACTAGGCCTATGTACCTCTGTTTTTCATGCCAAACCATCCTATGTAAATAATTCTCAAGACCACAGGTTAACTGATCTTCCAAAACTCTCAATAAGAGACATTTTTAACTTAATAGATGGCTTAAATTCAAAAAAATCTGCTGGTTTTGACGGCATTTCTTCATTTTTGCTTAAAAAATGTAAGTTTGCATTGTGTGAACCACTCTTGCACTTAATGAATAGTTTTTTAGAGAGTAACAGCTTTCCAGATGTATTAAAAGTTTCTGTTGTTAAACCCCTGTTTAAAAAAGGTGATAAAGGTATGGTGCAAAACTATAGGCCTATTGCTCTGACATCAACTTTTAGTAAATTAATAGAAAAATATATTTTTAGTCAAGTTTATACACACTGTGAGAGATTTAATTTATTAAGTGACTGCCAACACGGTTCAGAAAGGGTCGGAGTACCATTTCTGCTGCAGCTGAATTTATCCACATAGCTTTAGAAAAAATAAATGAAGGAAATCAAGTGGCAGGTGTTTTCTTAGACCTGTCCAAAGCTTTCGACAGGGTAGATCACAAGATTTTGTTACACAAATTAAATAAATTAGGAATAGGTGGCAATCTTTGGGAATTATTAAAGTCCTACCTAGTTAACCGAAGTCAATACATAGAAATAGAGTATGATAATGGAGAATATATAGATAAGAGGCGATCACTAGTTAGGAAAACAAATTTTGGCGTGCCGCAGGGGTCCATATTAGGGCCATTTCTGTTTACTGTATATGTTAATGATTTTAACTTTGGTCTTACAAATAAATGTCACATAACAATGTATGCCGATGACACTTCTGGGTTATGCTGGGATGTAAACAACTTACTCCTCACTGAGAATGTAAAATTGTTTTTGGATCAGGCTAAATTACTGTTTGAAAAAGATAATTTAAGGGTTAATATTGAAAAAACAGAATTAATGGTCATTAGTCCTAACAGGTTAGTTCGTGAGTTTGAATTGGATGATAATAATTTAATTCTTAAGGCAAATCCTGTCAAAAAATTTTTAGGTCTTCATTTGGATACAAATTTAACCTGGGAATTTCACATCGACCATGTTTGTAATAAAATCTCTTCCAGCTTATTTTTACTTAGAAGAATTTCCTCTTACATGTCTGCAGATGCTTTAATAATGGTTTATTATGGTTTAATTTACCCTTTTTTGTCTTATGG
The DNA here is from genome assembly GCA_035578135.1 of Flexamia atlantica. NCBI lineage: Eukaryota > Metazoa > Arthropoda > Insecta > Hemiptera > Cicadellidae > Flexamia > Flexamia atlantica. The sequence continues at coordinate 35,554,175 of JAQJVK010000006.1, forward strand.
TTTAGTACTGTGGGGTGGGACATATGAAGTATTGATAAAAAGGATTTTTATTCTACAAAAGAAGTCACTGAGAATAATTGCTAAGACACCGCCTAGATCCTCTTGTAAACCTTTATTAAAAAAATACAGAATTTTAACGTTGTATGCAATGTTTATACTTCAAACTGTTTTGTTAGTGAAAAATGATGTTAAGTTTACATGTTTAAATTCCGATACCCATAGTTATAATACATGGTCTAAGAATGATTATCGTATGTTTTCTAGACGTTTACAATTTACTGCCAATAGTCCTTATGTAAGGGGAACCAAATTTTTCAATTTACTGCCACAAAATATTAAATCTCTTACTGGAAATAGTTTTAAAAATAAATTAAAAGACTGGCTTATTGATATTGCACCTTACCATTTTAATGCTATCAAATAATTTTTTTTTATTACTCTTAAGCTGCATAAGTCTTAGGCCTGGCTCTTAGTTTTCCATTTCTTCAATTAACTACAATTTCAATTTTCCACAAAAAAAATTATGAGTTTTGCACTTAGGTATATTTTATTTTGACTACAGTATGTATATGACACATTGTATATTGTATGACAAATTGTAAAAATTGTACTGACTATGTCTATGCTATTCTTGTAATGGTTCTGGGCAGTAAAGAATTTGAATTTGAATTTGAATTTAATTGTAAAAAACCAGGTGGAAATTGAAAAGCAGGCAAGTGAGAGTAAAATTAAATGAAGGGGGCACAGTAAATTTTCTTTAGATTATTGTTTTAATAAAAATTATGATCAATACTGTAATTGCTTGTACATGTTTAAAAGCAGAGGAAGATTACGGACTTTTTAATCAGAATTTAAATTATACTATCCATTTTTTTGTTTTACAGGTTATTATATTATAAATACTTTATTTTTCATTGATACATAATATTTAAATACGTTAAAAGCTTAGATGTCGAATATGTAGGGAATAACCTACATTTTTCTTTACCTCTGTATCACAAATTTTCATTTGGTTTACCTCTATAACTTGAACTATGCCTGCGATGAACTATACGTAACACAAAGAAAAATCACAGTCCTGTGGAATTTTGAGTTTGCGAGAGTTGACTGTACTGTTGTGCCAGGAGACAAATAAAAATACATCTATAGTACTGGGGTTATGAACAGTGATTGTGTTTTGTTCAGCCAAGCTTTTATTTATTTAGTAGGTGAGACCTTTAATTTCACTTGAAAGGTTAACTTGATTAATAGCGGCAGGTTTGAAATCATATAACTTCTTCTAATCGTAGGTGAGTTTCTCACAAGCGGTAATAATATTAAAATTGGTGCATGAGCCACCTAGTTATACTAAATACAGTGGTTAATTTATCCAGACGTTCAAAAGCAATTGGAAGATACGGGCGATTCTATTTTACGCCCATTTGTCAAGTTTTCAAAGATATTTGCAGAGTTGCTTCCGTCGTCTTTCCGCGATTAATTCCCTCATGCATTGGTCTTTGCAAATCTACTACTGCCCGCCGCTGCCACGCCAAATAACCATGAACGGTTAGTGTGTGCGACCAAATTAAATGCCCTACGATCGTTATACTCATATTTGAATTTCACAGTCGTTCATTTGTTTGCAAAGTTATTCCCACCGCTTAGGTTTCCATTCACGCTCGTACTCTGCTCGTTGTGTATTGGACATTATGTAAAGTCTACATCATTGGTCTTATGAGCACAAGACAATGCGCACAATGAGCCCACTGGTAAAATGGCATGGCGTGCTTTTCTCATATGGGCTGTGATGTAGACTTTGAGTGACATGCAATGGACAGTACAAGCATGAATGGTAAGCTTTACCTGTGAATAGAACTTTTTGTTTTCCCACCTGCGGGTAAAGACATGCCATCGTCATCGTTCGCAAAATTACAACCGCTGTTTTTGGGCAGTCGAATTTAAGGTCATTTACATCTAGCAAAGTTTGCTCATCTTTTTTCCCAAGGAAACTTCCTCATCCCAATAGCGTTTCAGATTATCAGGAAATCCACTGTATTTGCAGAAAATTAAGTAAAAAACCAAAATCATGAATCAAAAATGAACTAGAAATTGTATTGGGTCATATCTTATTAATGGCTGGATGGATTTTAATGTTACAGGTATCAAATGAAAGGAATTTTTATGTAGATTGGTCAGTATGTCTGAGAATTTCAAGGAAGGGCTACATTTAGTACAACTAAGAGCTGAAGTTTTAGAACAGTGGCACTTTCCGTTGATAGGTCACGAGCAGACAGAACTCAGTTGACATTATTTACAACTAAACATATTTAAATATGGTTTTAAAATAATTCTTTAAGGTCAACGACAGTTAGTGTTTGCAAGTAAAGCTGCAAAACCGAATACCATAATCTAGTCTTCATTAATATCTGTTGAATCTGGAACATTCTTGCATATTCTTGTCCAGATTGCTCTCCCAGTTAATTATCAACATTTTTTAGGGAAAACTTTGAGTTTTTCTGGTAGCTATATTCTAGCCATGAACGAAAATAATATCCCCGTTGCAGCAGACCTGCATACTCAGCGAATTTCAAATAAAAAACAACATATTTAAATCCAACATAGCGAGATTTTACATGTTTTTGTAAGCCCCATAAGAATAACATGGGGCTTGAGTATGCAGGTTTGCTGCTACGGGTGTATTAAAACTGGGTGGTTTTAATTCAATATTTAGTAGATCTGACCTAGGAGAAGCCACTTACCAAGTTTTAATAAGATGTGTTGAGAAATAAGCGAGATATAGAATTTTACTTATTTCCCATAAGGTTAACATTGGGACAACGTACTGTGTTTACCACTTGCAATATCTCGGTAACCAATGGACATAGAGCAGTGATTCAAAATACTAAATTGTTTGTTTTTTGGGCTGAATTCAATTGGTGCTAATAAAAATTGGATTATTTTTATTTTCATTTGTAAAAAACTCAAAAAAACCCATTTTTGGGGGGTTTACCCCCTTTTACCCCCCCTTCCGGTAGTCCGATCGGGCTGGTTTACGAACTCGTCCGAATATTACTACTTTACATGTCTGTGCCAAATTACATTAAGATTTGGACCATTTTTACGCGAGTTATCGTTGCTTAAAGACACACACACACACATAATATATATATGAGGCCCCGAAAGGCAAAGTGGACTAACCCCAAAAAGTCAATTTTGAGATATTAAGAGGTAAAGTTTAAGTCATATATCTCAGTACAGAAATTGCTCTTTTGAATGATAGTTCCACTGTATGATTCATAACAGACATAAAATTTTATATGTTGAATAAGTTTTTGGTTTATTTTTATTTTTTGGTACCTAAAATGGTACCCAAAAAATATGAATTTGCCTTACATTGGCAATGCCATAAGGGTTAGTCCATTTAGCACTTAGGTTAGTCCATTCTGCTTTTATTCTTATGTAAAGTTACAGGTTAGTCCATTTTGCCTTTACAGAAAAAGAAGAATTGGTTTTGCATTAATCAAATTGAGGTTAGTCCAAAATTGCACTTAATTTTGTGGGTTGGTCCAGTCTGGCTATAACAGAATATGTACACAGTGCATTTTGGACCAACCTTTTCACCTTAATAAAAAAAAACTACAGCTGATAGAGATTAGTCCGTCTCTACCATTAAATAGAGCTGATTTTTCTTCACCAGCAGGCATACCAATCTCAAAATTGAAAATTTGTGAGTTAGTCCACTTTGCCTTTAGGGGCTTCATATATATATATATATATATATATATATATATATATATATATATATTTATGAAAATGAACGAACGGTGTTTTTGGCATCTGGGGACCTCAAAAGGAAAACTTATGATGGTCTCGGGCTTATGTCTTACCATGAGACCTACGGTAACAGCTTCTTCCCTGTAGAGGAAATTCGCTAAAACAATTATCTTTCTTGGAATCATCCCAGAATTTGCTACATTTTGAAGAAAACAAATTTTCAAATTACAAGTAATTAATTATTGGAAAACAATAATTATTTCTTCCAGTATATAGTTAGTGTCGTTAATTGGTTGTGTTTACTTCCTTGTACTCCATCAGAAATTGATTTTTTTTTTCTAAATTCAGGAAATGAAGCCCTGATTATGGAAATCATAACATAGTCGTTTTCCAGGGAATAAATATTTTTTCTGTTCTGAATATGTTTTAATGCAGTACACACAAGGGGGGTCTATAATACAGTAGATTTCATTAAAGTAGACATGCATTCCCATGCTTTGTTAAACAGGACTTAAGCTGTAGTAATTTACCATTCTTGTTATGCTTTCAGGCTTGTCATTCTTATGAAAATGATCCTTTTGAAGAACATGTTCAACATGATTTAAGCGAAGCACTCTTCAAAGCCGTATCTTCTGTACCGCAGCAAACTGAAGAAACTTTAAAAAATTGGCCTGTCTTAGGACAGTTAAAAATTGTTATACCAAAACCTGTGCCTGGTGATTCTAAAATCAAGAAAAAAATTAGAATCGATGATGATGTCCTTTTTGCCAAAGAAGGGGATGTACCACAGGAAATTGAACATTTCTCTCAAAAAGAGTTGGAAAGGTCATTTATAAAATCTCAGATACACAGCAACATTCTCAAAGCAAATTATGAGCATGTTGATAAGTCAGTCACTGTAGAAGACCAACTGACTGCAGTACAAAAAGAATTATTTTCAATTGTTAACAATTATCAAGATTTGTATTTTCCTGAACGAACACTAGATAATGGAGAGGAGGTTAGGTTTGTTTACTGCTTACATATAATTAACCACGTTTTGAAAACTAGACTAAAAGTTGTGCATCATAACTCTCGTCTAGCAAATAAACAAGACTCAAGAGTTGACATCCCAGATGAATTTAGAGACCAAGGACTAATAAGACCTAAGGTTTTGATTCTTGTTCCCTTTCGTAACTCTGCTCTTAAGTAAGTCCAAAATGTGATATTTATTTATTTTATGTTAGGCTAATGTTAGATACTGGAAGAAAGCACACTCAATGATTTTACTCTTGAAAAGATTCATCTATTAAACATTTTCATTTGGTGAATTAACAAGGATAAAATGATTATCATATTATCATCATATATTTAATTTCGTAAGGCGATTCTTTGCGTCAAAATTGTGGACGTCTGGCAAGTCGTAGAGGGATGGAAGAGGGTTTAAATCAAAGGTCTCTATTCTGTGATGGCGGGAAAAATAATGAAATTGCTTGAAATTCGCCGGAAAATGAGAAATTATGTAAAATATCTGCCGTTTAAAAAGCATTGGGATCTAAAAACGTCTGCTTTGTTTACATAAAACATGTGGTGCTGATGCTTGATTCAAAGCCATGTGCTAGATGATGACATGTTTTTTCTTCAAAAGGCAGCTAACTATGTTAAATGTACTTTAACAAATTTAATTTTAACTTTAAGATTTTCAGACTTATTTTTGGGTTTGAGTATATATTTATAAATTAAAATTATAAAGAGTTAAGTGTGTTTGTTTCGTTTACGTTATAACGATGCCGTTTTAATGCCAAATGATCGATATAAATATATATGTAAGCGAAATTTTTGTGCCGAAATTGTGGGCGTTTGGCAAGTTGCAGGATTATGGGAGAAGCTCAAATAGAAGGACTTGATGCAAGGGACTCGGGAAAAATACTGAAATTTCTTAAAGTTTATCAGAAAATAAGATATAACGTTACATATCTGCAATTTAAAAATCATTGTAATATAAAAACGTCTGCTTTGTTTACATTAAAACATAGGTTTCTTAAACTTGATTTAAAACCACATGCTAGACATATGGTTTGTTTAAAATCCAGCAAAATAGGTTGAACGTACTATGACACATGACGCTTTTTTACTTTTAAATTTTCCGCTTTTATAAGTTAGGGACCTTAACCTTAAAAAGCAAGAGTAATTAAATAATACTGTTAATTTTTCATAGTGTCATGTAGTAGTAGATGATCCTGGTTTAAAGCCAAGTGATTTGTAACATTAACATAATCGAATAAGCGCTGGCCATAGGTACAGAGAAGACTTCATCATTCATCATTTTTAAGGACCAGCTCTACCAGTTTTATGTGCGGTAGGAAATGGTCATAGTTTTGTCCGAGGAACAATAGAGTGTGCTGAACTAACAGCTATTGATCAGCTATTGAACTATCAGCTTTATATTTGATCCTACCAAAAAGGTTCACCTTTAAATCTGGCCAATCAAAAGTATATGTAATCTTGAATCTACCAAGACAAGGCAGGATTTACACAAGGGCAACAGTGAAAAAGTGTTGATCGCAGGGTAAAATCCTCAGTATTAACTATTTACCAAGCTCGTGGTCTCCAAACCTAACTTCCTTATGAAGTGGAGCCAGATTTGATCCTTATTTATTTGCTTATTGGGTGTAGCCTCAATCAAAGATTTCCATAATAATCACCCTTTAACAGTCCAATATATGTTACATAACATATAACACACTACACACATTTTGTGTGTGTGTGTGTGTGTGTGTGTGTGTGTGTTATATGTTGACATATGTTTACATTTTTGTGTTAAATATCACGACTTTCTTTGGGAAATAAATTAAGTGCTGCAGTCTGTGGTTAACCTAAATTTCTTCAAACCATGACCATATGCTTAATTGTAAACAAAGTGAAGTGAGTTTGTTTTGAGAACGATGGATAGCGCCTCTGTTACAAAAAAATTCAGCCCTTTACTATACTGAAGTAACGCCTTTTCTTAAAATTCTGATAAAATATTAAAATATCACTTAAACGTTTAATTCCGTCCATAACTGTTACCGAATTGTGAGTGTGAAGGAAACATTAAATATCCAGCATTTGTATTTTATTTTTAGGGGCTTTTGCTCCTACAGGCCACTAGTCATTTCTTAATTTGAATTCCTAGAAAAAATTTGGGCTCTAGCTACACAATTGAAAACGACTCCAAGAGTTAAGGAATTTCACGGTTTTAGAATTGGGAATATGTAGGAGATTTTCAGAAGCCTCCAATGTGCCTCCAGGGGACTGAGGAAAATGTTTAAAATCGATCTGGCAACACAGATAGCATTATTAGTTTGTTCTGTTATGGTCACAAAAGAAAGGAATGTTAAAACATAAATAAAAAAGGGTTGTGATATAATAAATCTGAGTAAAAATCATGAATAGGCCTGCTTGGGCAACTGATCCTTTCACGATGTGTCCATCCAGGTTAACTTTGAGTTTTTATGAACGACGGATGATATAACTTAGATGTTGTAGTAATTAATCAAAATTAGTTCAAATCACCTCTATAGTTGACTCTCGATAATCTGACACAAGATCGGGAGGGTGTAGGATTACCAAAACCATTGAAATTATTTTATTTTATTTTAAACTGTACAGACCAATTATAATATTAAGTGAAATCTATTTCAATAACTTTGAAACAGGCCTAAATGCTGAAGATGAATATGTAATATATATAAGAGCCAAACAAATTGACGTGCTGCTCAGAGCATATTTTAAAGGAATTCCACTGAGCGACATAGGTGTATACCAGGTATTTTACTTTGGGGAGACGAAACTACTGCGGAAAAGGGGTCTGGGGTCCTCCCCCGGAAAAATTCTGCAAAAATTGAAATGAAAATCACAGATTACTACGTATTTTTCTCATTATACAGGGCTTGTAACATTTTTTTTTTAATTTTTTTGTTATTTTTTGCTTTTGGATATTTTTAGTTTTTTTTGGAGTTTGGTTATTTTTGTTATTTTTTTGGAATTTTGGTTATTTTTTTATTTTTTTCAACCTCAAGAACTGCTACAATCCCTGTTTACAGTATTCGTCTGTCAGATGATCTCGTAGCAGCATCGTGGCAGACGAATCTCATCATCCTAAAATGCGTGAAAACCAAATTTCGCCGTCAAATCTAGGCAGATTTGTGATTAGTCTGTCGAGATTTTCTTTTTTACTAAGGTTAAGAATGTATTATCCCCAATATAACGCCGGTTTCCTAATTTTTAGCAGCATTTTTTGTGTACAAAAGGTTATTTTTTGGTCATTTTTTTCTCATTTGAGTTATTTTTTTATTTTTTTCAACCTCAAGAACTGCTACAATCCCTGTTTACAGTATTCGTCTGTCAGATGATCTCGTAGCAGCATTGTGGCAGACGAATCTCATTATCCTAAAATGTGTGAAAACCAAGTTTCGCCGTCAAATCTAGGCAGATTTGTGATTAGTCTGTCGAGATTTTCTTTTTTACTAAGGTTAAGAATGTATTATCCCCAATATAACACCGGTTTCTTAATTTTTAGCAGCATTTTTTGTGTACAAAAGGTTATTTTTTGGTCATTTTTTTCTCATTTGAGTTATTTTTTTATTTTTTTCAACCTCAAGAACTGTTACAAGCCCTGATTATATTAGCTTGGAAACAGTCCATATAGTCCCTCTAAATTACGTATTCTTGAACGTTGTAATAGGCCTAGGCTGCCTTTACAACCTCTTTGGCCAAAATCATAGCTCAATTTCAAAAGTGTATTACAAACCTGAAACAATTAACACAAAATAAACAAATTAACACAAACATATTAAAGTATTCTACATAAATCTAAAACCATAACATTAATTTCAGCTTTTTATTTTATGACTGTTAAAAATCACATTCTGTCATTATTATTGTTACTAATGATTTTAAATGTTTTAAAATATCTGAGGACTGAGCTTTGCTCGGGTGAAAACAGTAATATTTTCAAACATACAAGTTCATATTGCTCTCCACAAAGACAAATAACTTGGTGGTTTCATTTTGTTCAATTATTCAATTTTTTTAGTCTTTGTTTTTCTAATCGAGGCTTTCATTGCTCGTTTCAGTGATCAAGCGTTTGACGCACGTTGTGTGTTTGTTGGTGTGGCTATATTGCTTGACCCTGCCATTTGTCAATTGATTGCAATCTCACGGAAAATTCAAATTATACGATTTTACTTCACAAATAATAGAAAATTAATTTTCTAAGCATCTAAATTTTGCTTAAAAAACTGGAGGATTGAGTTGAAATATTTTTTGACTTGGTAACCTTAAATAATCTTGGTTTGAAGGAATTTACTAATCTCTATTACATGAATCGTATTTGTAAAATTTTAAAAACATTAAACTGATATAAATTAAATTATTTAAAGCATCGAAACACATTTACGTAAAAAAGGCATGTTGTCGCTGTGTCATTATTTCTAATTAACCAGTAACACAGCTGTTTGCCTGATAGGATTTTTTAAATGACATATTTTAATATACCCCTTGAACAATCTGTACCCAATTAATTACTTCACTATACTTGCCACGTGCTATAGTAAAAGTTTTAGATGACTTGTCTATGAACAGCTGGGTGATTGATTTGTTTACTTTTGTTGTTATTCTGTAACCAGCAACTCATATGACCCAATGTTAAAATTTTTCAACTTTAAATTTCATTTTTCTAAAAAATTTGTGTTTCTACAGAAAATTGGGCTGCGTAGGTGAACTTAAAAATAAAAACTACACCTATATGCAAAATTTTATTAACATCGTTAGAGCCGTTTTCGAGATAGGATTTACAAGAATTGCTCTTAGTAATAGGATGTATTTTGATCATATGTTTCCTCAATTACATAGTACAGTTCATTTACTTTGGATAATAAGTCCAAAGTCAATGATTGTATTCTCACTTTATAGAACTCTGTACACGAATGGAAAGAAAAACAATTACAATATATTGTAATTATAATTTGAATTATTTTAAGATAGGTATGTAAATTTTAAGTAAATTATATCCTGGTGCTGGAAACTAATTTAAAAACCCAAAGGGCTATTGCAACATTTACATTTAAGAGAGCATTGAACAGTAATCACTATTCACTTTTAAGATTGTAAAAAAATCTTATTTTGTTTTTATAAAATGTTTATTGTACACAAAAACCAATCGTCAGTAAATATTTTTTAGAACATATTTTATAAACATTTACAAACTTCCTAATTCAAAAAATCTAAGAAAAGCGATCCATTAAATTTAAAGGGTACTGTCCTCCGCAAAAATCTTTTTTATGAAATCTTATTGATCTTGAAGCAGTCCTGCATCAGGCAGTTTCTTCTTATTTCTTCTGCAAGAACTCCACCATTTTGGGTCGAAAAAAGCAGTCCCAACTCCGTTGAGATCGATGATAGCTCCGTTGAGAGCTCCATCGAGTAGCTCCGGATGAGAGCTCCGTCTCCAACTCCGTTGAGAGCTTCCCATGACAGGCCAGATTGTTTGCTTGACTTCAAAGTCGTATGTAGGCTACTGACATTGCCCTTTCAGGCCTGCACTGTACGGTGTCACAGAAATATCTGACTGCACCAACTTTCTTAAGACTGAGTGATGTTTAGATACCTTCAAAAGGTGGTACAGCTTTGATGATATGTCATACTGGACGAAGCAGGGAGTTTTTGAGTTGCTGAGAATACTCTTAAAGATCTACATGAAGTTATCTAGTTTTTAAATTCCGATATGTAAAAAATGTTAATCATTAAAAAAAACAATGGGACTACCCATAACCACTGGGCGACATTTTTGTCGCCTAGTTAACATGTTATTTTATGCCCTGATGCTGCTACTGAAAATAATTGACAACTGACATGCTAGAGATTTTGGTGCTGTTTGTTGTTAGAGATGTTAAGAAAGTTTGCAATGTGGAGCTCGATTCAGTAGGCAAATTACTGCAAAAACTTTCTTTAGTTAAGTCAGTTGGTTCATCGTAAACATGAGATAATCGATTAGTTTGGGAATGCCATTTTGTAACAGTTTGAATAATAGTACGAGCTAGTTTAGTCTTCCCATCACTGTTGAGGTGGAGGCCATGTTTGGTGAAATGAATCCTCCTCAGATAACCAATATCAACAAGGTAAACATTATCTATTCTTAAAGCCAACTCGGTTATGTAATTATTTACAACATTAAGATCTAAATTTGTAGTGTGATTGAGGGGAATGTCATACCTGGTTGGAATCGTTGTTAAAAACACTGTTCTTTCTTGACTGATTAGTTTTAGTTTGCTTTCTAGGGATTTATAAATGTCTACCAAATTATTGTTTAGGCTGTCGTTAGTACCTCCTAAAATTACAACAGGGGATTTATCCTCAATATGGGCTGAGTCTGTTTATTACTTGCAATAGTGTCGTATTGGCTCTGACATACCCGAAGACATTTAGTCTCCCTGAACTTAGTCTTTCAATTTTGCTTGTTATATTTGCACCCTGGCTGTTAGAGCATAGAGTTAATTTCATTTGGGTTTGTTGAGGGTGATTAACTGCTGACTGGTTTTGGGGTTTGTTCTTTTTATATACATTTGCTGTGATTTTTGTTTGACTGTTTCTTTTCTTGTTTGTTGAGTTGATTTCTTTTTTTTAGTAATTTACTTGTACGTCAACAGTTTCAGAATTAACACCTACAGGACTTGTTCTGTTGTCACTTGCAGTTTTGGAGGACTTGAAAGCTGTTGTAGGTCTGATTCTGGATTTGAGTACATTTTCCTGGAGCTAATATTTTTGTTTGTTTTTACCTCAGTCCAGGGGAGCTCTGAGTGTGTGTTCAGATTATTTTCAATGTGGCAAGACAGTTTGGCAGTGTTTTGCTGCTCGCTACTGCCTGGATTCAACTGTGTCTGGTTGTTTTGTAGTTCAGAAGGCTGTTTTTTGTTAGGCTTTTGAATCAATAATGAGAAAAATGAATTGTCATCAAAAGAAGAGGGGTTGAGTAGAAAGTATGCCAACAGTTTACGTTTAGTGATTAATTCTTGGTTTGTCAAGGTCGATTGTTGTATATACTCAATATCAAAGGCTCTGCCCTCAAGTACATCATGGATCAGGGACTCTATGTACCAGCAGGTAAAGATACCACAGTCAAAATTGTTTGGCTGTCGAGGACAGTTGACTGTTACAAGGCTAGCAGAGGTTGTATCACCCTCCAAATACATGGATAGCTTATCTGCAACCTTTTTGGCTGAAGGTAAATTGTAATCTTTCAAGGAATCAAAATGATAAAACTTATTTAAATTCCCATTATATAGTAGAACACTCCAGTGTGTTCCACGTTCTTTGTTTATTTCTCGTGAGTCAAATGAGTAAATGCTGGCCTGATAATTATGTTCTTAGATCTTACATTCAGAGGGTCTAACAAGTAAGTAAATTCTAAGTTCTTTACTGCATGAACTATTAGGGGGTTTAAAACTATACAGGGTTTCAGACTTAAGAATCTATCATTTATGATTTGTGAATACTTCTGAATTGTTAGGTCAGTAAGCCAATTTGGTCCTAGTAACTCATTTGAGAGCTGATTTTTGTTAGCCAAAAAGTGCTTATGGTAGCTTTCCAGCTGATCCGGTGAGCTAGGTTTGTTTGTAAAACTGGGAGTGCTGGGTTCACTTGTCACTGGCTTAGGTACATCGTTATATATAATAAGGCTTTCATGAGAGGCAGGAGAACTGTTTTCACTAAATTCTAAGCTCGATTCACTTGAAAGCACTTCTAAGTGTGCTTGTGAATCAGACTGATCAGACACAGTACTTAGACTACTTTCAGTATAATGGCTTTCCATACTAATATTTGTTTCAGTAATAGTATTAAAAATAGGCACATCATGAATTTGGGATTCATCTTGGTTATCAGTTTCATTTTCTTATGGTGATTTTCCAGAAAAAATAAAATTTTCTATTTTCCAGGTTAAATTATTTTCAAGTATGTACTTAGATAATTCTTTTTTTGATCTAAATATTTTCCCTTGAGGGGATCTTATGTAAATATTGATATTTCCCTTACTTAGACCTTTTTTCCTCACTACCTCTTCTCTTTTCTAGTGGGGTGAAGTGAATAAGCTGAAAAAACTTCAAATCTGGCTACCACTTCGCCAACTTTGATGTATCAGATGTATACTTTGATGTATACATCCAGCCTACCCCCAACATCAAGCTCAGATGATATGTTCAGTGAAAATTCCAACAAATTCGTGGCAAAGGACCGTTAGGGCAAAAATCCATGTTGTTGAGGGCAAATTTTGCTTTTGATTGCATTGTAAATTTGTTTATGTATGAGAAGTTCATACACTTTAGTGAAGGAATTCAACAAAGATTCTCAATGATTCTCAATTTTGTTTTTCACACCAGCCTTAAAAATTGGAGTAACCTTGGCTTCTTTCCACTTATTAGGAAAGATACATAATGAAAGAGACAAATGAAATATCTGACACAGTGGTTCCGCCAAAACCTCACCGCATCCCTTAACAAAGTATGCTGGAATTTCGTCAGGACAGGAAGACTTTTTTGATTTCATTTCTTTTATTGCATTAATAACGTCAGGTGGGTATAAATGGAGAGAACTGGAAATTATCTGAAGACGAGGTCTTATAATTTACTTGATAATTGGAGGAACATCGATCATACACAGAAGAAGAGTAACTTGCAAAAGCGTCCAGTATTTCCTTATTGTTGTAAATATTACCATTATATGTCATATCTTCAAGCATACCAATTTCAAAATCACTCCCACTTTTCTTTGAATTTATATAATTCCAAAAACTTTTTATGTTTGTTTTGATACCGTACTGTTTTCAATAAAAATAAGTAATTTTTGTGTGCAGTATTAATGTTGTCTTTAATTTTTTTCCTTAATTGTTTAAGTAATAAATCATGATGCTTGGAGTATTTTCTTTTTTTTAGAATACTTATTTTTCAACTTTAAATCAAACTTAATTTCTGGGTAAACCATACAGGATATTTACTTTTTATGACAAAGCTTTTTTGAGGCATACAACTGTCAAGGCAAGAAAAGAATTGTTTGTAAAAAAACTCCAATCACTCATTTACACAATTCAATTTATACATATCATCCCAATTAATATCTCTTAACCTGCAAAATAAATCAAAAAAATTTGCATCTTTAAAAACATAATATTTTTTTGCAACGAAATGTTAGCAGACTTTGGTTGAATATTCCAAAGGCGAAGGGAACGAAATAATTAGTGGTGGGTGATACGAATCTGGTGGCAACATAGGGGTCTCACTATTATCTACTTTAACATCTCTTATACTGCTTAAAACTAAATCTAAAGTATAATTTGAACAGTTGAGTATATTATTGAATGAAGACAAATTGTAATTACACTTAAGATTGTGAATTACACCTGTCGAAGACTTAGTAACAGCAAAATCAAAATTTGTACCATTAATTTTTGGAATATTTAAATCACCAAAGATTAAAATGTCTTCATTATGAATATTTAGAGTATCAAGAGAATTACAGTAATCAGAGTAGTATTGGGAGGTGTGACCGGGAGGTATGTATAGCAGCACGGCGACAGTGTCAGCTGGACCAAGAGTGAATCTAGGTCATCTGATATCAACAATGACGTACCTGCACCGTGAATACTCGGCGGTGCACCGCCAGCAACACACCGCCTCCCTGCGCTCTACCTGCCACCAATTGATCTCTGTCTTTACGGAAAACTTCATACCGTGAATCAAATAGCTCAATATTGCCTATACCTGGTTCGAGCCACCTTACTGTAAGTGCAATTATATCAAAATCCTCGTTTAACATTGATTCATAAAATGCTAATGTTTTTGTTCTCAAACCACGTACATTTTGATAGTAAATGTTTAAACTATGCTGACTCAACACTATACAAGCTAATTATAATATTGATTACTGTAAATGAATGACAATAATATTGGTAGTAATGACCTACCGGAAACGAGAAATAACTACATATTATATTAGACAAATAGATTTAATATAAGCTAACTTTAACAAATATAAAGAATTCTGATTATTCATAGAATAAATTGATAGGCTATTTTTGCAATGAAAGAAAAAATAAATAGTTGTGATAACAACTAAATAAATAAATAGATATGATATTTAACATGTGATCAAGCAATTTACAATTAACTCTGCAGATATTTTGTAATAGAATGATTAATAGTGCGACAAGGTTGATTTTATGTCGCACCAACCTCCTCAGTCCAGCAGTTCTTTAAAATGTTTTTGCCACTCAATCATTGTAAATCTCAATTAATGTTAACTTTTTTAACAGTTGATATAAGCTAAAGAATACAATCTACTATATATTTGTCAAATACCACTCACCCATCATCGCACAGCCCAAACTGCTTGACCTAAAACCTTGAAACTTTGCACAAACGTTCCTGTCAGGGCATAGGCACCCACTAAGAACGGATTTTAAAAAATTTCCTCAGGGCTACGCCCTTTGATACATCAAAGTTTCAATGTTAAAGTATAGGGAAGCTCATGTAGTTGTCATGGCAACCTTAACATTAAATCATGAATCCAAGGAAGTCTTTTGTTTTTCCACGGGTAAAACCGTGTTGATCAGCTAGTCATTCTATAAATGTGATCATACATTTTATTTATTTATAGAAGATAAATGTCAATACCGGCACCGGGCTGCCGTTGAGTTGAAGAAACTATTTGAAACTGGGTTGTCAGCTCTGTTGAATGAAATACTCATTGTAATACAATTATTAATTGTATACTCATTCCTATATTAAAAAATATTACAATATAATACTAAATAAAAAAGGGACTCAAAACACTTTTTTACTAATAAAACACTCCTATTGTCAAGGAACACTCCTAATAATTCGATTTGTAAATTTATTATTAAATTGTTTGCTATTGCCTTAAAGTTAAATACTTCCTAGGTTTAGTATTTATGACCTTAGTAATTACTTGCTCTGAACATTTTTATTACTATTTCTCATTAAATATCAAACAAAGCAGATAGTAAATGAATCCTTGTTAACAAATGGGGATTACCAGTACCCGTATTTGTAGTCTACATTTTATATTTTAATTTACAATACCATAGTATGTAAATAGTTTACTAAGAAGGTTATAATACAGTATTTAACCTGTAGTGTAACCTGTAATTAAAATTCTTTAATATAAATACTGATTGTACTCAGAAAGTTTCTGGGAAAAGATCAGTGGAACCAGGGAGGATGGCCCGCGGCGCGACTTCTAAAGAACCTTGTCGCACTATTAATCACTCCATCACATACGACTAACGAATTTTATTCGATATTGCTTGGTTGTATGCTGAAGATCATCTCATTACCTACAATTTTGTCGCTTGAAGTTTGCTTCTGACCTAAAAATTAAAAAAAATCCTCGTTTATTAACTTTTTCATGTCAAGATGTAATAATTTTTAATTATTTTCAGTTGTTAAAATTCAAATTACAATTTAAATAATATTATATTTATATGGTCAGAATCTGCATTTAATGCAGATACCGAATCTATAAGTATAATTGGCACTTACCCTATTGTATTAACAACCGCATGCATGGCTTGAGAAACTGACTCATCTGCGTTATGTCCATCATGGTGGTGGGGGAAGTATGTCAAAAGGGCGTCCTTTTTATCTGTCAATTCCTATCTACCCAGTGTTCCAGTTGTATTATTTACTTCAATGGTTGTGACCTATAATTTCCAACTGTTTTTTAATGCTGATTACAATGTAACAACCCCAAAATTGAAATATTGTTCCCTTCTGTAGATACTAAGAATTAGTCCCACACGGTTTTCCAGGTTTTCTCATCACTGCATGTTGCAAGAAGACGTAGGCTAAATATATTTCGTAGAGTGAGAGGATATTTGATTTCTTTTGGTAATTTTTGGGGAAATTGGCATCATTCTCACCTGCAGCTAATACCTGCTGAAATTACTGTGCTCTTCAATTTTTTAGGATTGTTGAAATATTGGCTTCCATTCTTCTTGAAGAAGGCAACAACAATATACTTAATAAAAAACGATTTTATGATGAGTTCAATTCAGGAGAAATCGCTATGCCTCGTAAAAATCCCAAACCTGAGGATTATGAAAAAACCTTTGCTGGAGACACAGATGATAATTTCAAAATAGGAATTTCAGTGACCAAGAAAAGTCTAAAGGTAAATAAACTGTTATTGATTTTTCAACCAAGAATATTTACTTCATGCTTTACAGATTATCTGTCAAGCCATACCTTGCTCTCATATTAATTTAACTGTGGCATTGACCATGCGACAATACTTTTTGCAGGTCAAAATGTTCTACAAGTGTTTTGTCATTCCATGTTTTAGGTTTTTTTTATCAGGAAATCATTGAAACGGTGTTACAAGGGAAGATAGTATTATAATGATGGTTTCCGTTGTCACAGCTGTATGCCGACTTTTACTCAGCCGACATCATCATCGCGTCACCTCTCGGCCTCCGAGTGATCGTCGGCGCCGAGGGCCAGGCTGACAGGGACTACGACTTCCTTGCTTCCATCGAGGTCCTTGTATTGGACCAAGCTGAAGTTATATTAATGCAGGTAGTATTTTTTTATTTTTTTTTAGTTTTGGTAGTTATTATTTGTGTTATGTTACACAGTTTGTATCTGTTCAGAGAAGGTCAATGAGAAGATTCAACCTTGTCCATTCCAATCATTTTTTTGTTAATTGTTTGTTAATGTAAAACATATCAATCATGTACCACTTTAATCAGATAAACAGGTTATTAAATTTTTTTTTAATTTTTTATTTGGCAGTGTTAGGATATTTGTTGAACAAATGTGATGGCTTATGGTTTTTTTCTGTTATGTAAGGAATCTTATCATGATGAAATAAGCTTAAAATCATGTTATGAATTGATTTTTTAAAATTTGATAATTATGAAAGGTTATATTGTTTTAAGCGTCATAAAATTTATTTCTCATTATCAGAACTGGGATCACCTGCTTCATATTTGGGACCATCTCCACATGCAGCCAAAACAAAGCCATGGAACAAATTTTGCAAGGGTGAGTTGATGATTTTAAATTTACTTTAAGTATTAAACTAAGTATGCTTCGCAGCATTATATTTTTGAAATCCGAAACAAATTTTTGGAATATTTTCCTAAGTTGAAAAAAGGAAAGTAACCTGCACAGCATACAATCCGACCAACTCACAAATGTGTGACTTTTTTGTCGACTCAGGTATGTTCATTACTGTTGTTGTCGACAGGTTCGACCTTGGGCACTCAGTGGCAGGGCCCGCTACTACAGGCAGACTCTCGTGTTCAGTGCTCACGCTCTGCCTCAGATCTCTGCTCTGTTCTCGCGTAGGTGCCACAACTACGCTGGCAAAGTTTGGGTCATCAACCCTAACAAAACTGGCACAATTTGTCAAATAATTCTACAGTTGCCTCAGGTAAATTTTGTTTGTGTTTAACTTCTTTACTTTATCTTTAAGAAAACAATTTAACTTTCAGTTATGTTTAAACTCTTAGCTCTCTCCAAACTCGAAGGTTGAAATAACTAAATTGTTATTTAATTTTTCTTGAGTAACAGAACTCAAAAATCCCAAACAAATAGCTGTGAAAAGTGAAAAGGGACCTCAAGTCGGAATTTACTAGTTTTGCGTTATTAACATCCTGAAATTCAGTATTAAGTTGTGAACAATTTGACATTTAATATATAGTGCTACGATTTTTTGTCTGAGTTATTGGTATTTGATTTCAACTGATCAAAACTGGTATTTTAGGAAATATCAAACGTTCAGAAGATACTTATTATGAATATTTAATTAATGAAACAGGTATCAAAATATAGCTGAAAATTAGACCTTTTAATATAAAGTAAAAAAGATGTGATACACTTACAATTTAATTGTTAAAGTTAATAAGAACGTGAGAAGTTGGAAAAGGGTCGGAAGGCAGAATATTGAGGAATGTAGGAGAAATACACTGTCACGGATGGTGATTTTTGGATCTAGACAATATTCTTTATCAATGATTAATTTGAAGTAGTTCACTTATGCGCCGAACGATAGATGTCAGGAAAGACTAGTTTTGTGATGCCCCCAACTACTCAGTCAGTACGGGCCTGCGCATCAGGAAAAAGGGACCTAAAGCCACTGGCCATGTTATTTTCCATTTAAGTGACTTGAAGTCTCTTTTTGTGCATGACATAGACTACTAAATCGATTATTTTTTTTATATTTCTCAAATTCTTATCGCTAAAATAACCAGATGAATCTGTACAGGAAAGATTAAGGAATCGTATCCAATCGAAAACTGAAAATCAATATTTTTTACCCGATTTGACTAAAATGCCCATTTTGTAAAATTTTCTCCAGCTCCTTGAGGTCCCTTTTAATTTTTCGCATCACATTTTAAAGTACCTCATTTAAAAATTTCCACTAGATGTTTATCAGCTCTAAGGCATCAGCCCTTAATACAATTATTTAAATCACTTTGTTGATAGAAGTTCACAATTCATTCCTTTTTAATCGGGTAGCGGCCTCTTTTTACCTTGTATTTGCCCCCCCCCCTTCCATGGTCCTCAGGCCTGTGTGCGGAAGTTAATTATCAAGCAAAGCAAAGAGTGAGCAGGTACACTCGAGGTACAGTACAAGGGTGAACAGTATTGCTAAAAGTTTGCAACCACGGGGAAACTCGAAACTTCGACATCGCCAGTGCTTGATTTGTAAAAATTGAGGTACCGGAACTGTAATTTGCCAGTTTGTACATTCCCCCCCCCCTTTATCATTCTTCCGCTCAACAAAGTATTATTTGTCTATGTGATTAGTTAGGTCTATTTTAAAAGTTAAATTTTATATTACTTAAATTTTGTATAAGCAAATTAATAACTAACAAAGCCCTAATAAAAATTATATTCCCTAAAGAAATTCTAGATTTTTTTATGACGCCTAGTGCGAGTATTCAGGTGTTTTTTGCGTTTTCAACATTCGGCTTAACTCAAGACTGGACAGAAGAGCGTTAATTTCAGGCCGAAACTCCACGCATAATTTCCGCACATTTTAAGCAATTAAGCATTTGTTACTTTCGGTCAGATTAATCCGGCCTAGCTCACGCTATCGTCTCTTCCGATAAATACTTCTTCCGGTTACACATGATCCTCTCTTTTGGCAAATTCTCCGGGCGATTATACACGTTCGTCTTCACCGGCATATTCTACGGCCGATCATACGCGATCGTCTTTTGCGAATAATTCTCCGGCTGAATACACGCGATTTTCTTGTGTGGCAAATTCTCCGGGCGATCATTCACGATCGTCTTTTGCGACAAATTCTCCGGTCGATTACACACGATCCTCTCTCGTGGCAAATTCTCCGGCCGATTGTATGCGATTGTATTTAGCGGCAAATTATCCGCCCGATTACACGCAATCGTCTCTTGCAAAAGATACTCCGGCCGATTACACACGATCGACTCTTGCGGCAGAAAGAGGTCCCAGAACGCTGTTCCGTCACAAATCAAGCACTGGATATCGCTATCACAGTTCCGAAGCCCTGTGCTCTACCAACTGCGCCACCGAGTCACTAAATATTATCACGGACCTTTTATGATGCGAAGCTGCAGTTTGGACTACCCCACCTGAGCGGGTTGTAGATCCAGTAGTGTCGTCGATGTCTGTCATTGTTTAAAACTTGTGCTAAAAAGACACAATGTTCATTCTGGTTTTCAAACACTCACAGAATCATTAGCTTTTATTTTTGATATTGATTATCTTAATCAGACTGGTCTTTGAGTTTAACATGCTAGCATATTAAAGGATCCGACTGAAGTACTAAACTTAAAATTTTGTGGATATACATCTGTTGTCAATTATAAGGTAGTTTTTGCCCCTTTTTTGTAGTATTACCAAAATAGTTAAAACTATATTTCTGAAAGAATCGGTAAAATAATATATTTATTTCAGTAATGTTGTTAATAGGTGTTCAACAGAATAGATTGCAGCTCAGCCACTGATTCCATTGATGCTAGGTTTCAGTACTTTATCAGTAAAGTGCTTCCACAATACAAGGAACCAATGATGAGCCATACTTTAGTCTATGTTCCTTCGTACTTTGACTATGTCAGGATAAGAAACTACTTCAAGAAGGAGATGGTCAGCTTTGTTCAAATATGTGAATACTCAAAGGTGAGTTCAAATTATTTGTGTTTTTAATCATGGTATTTGTCATAAATGCTTTGCTCATGTTATTTAATAGGCCAGTAAAATAAATATTGAGCCCGGACAAAATTCCCGGAAAGCTGGAAATTGTCTTAATCTTTCCGTTTACATCCAAGTATATGAATTTGAAGTTTGTCCCATTTTTCCTAGTGTGCTTTCGACCTGGGACCACAAAAATATCAG
This sequence comes from Flexamia atlantica, assembly GCA_035578135.1. NCBI lineage: Eukaryota > Metazoa > Arthropoda > Insecta > Hemiptera > Cicadellidae > Flexamia > Flexamia atlantica. The sequence goes on from JAQJVK010000006.1 coordinate 35,575,345, forward strand.
ACTCTTGGGCCATTTTTTATTCTTTTGTAAATAAGTAAAAAACCGTTTATTCTACATTAAAAGTTTAAATACAAGAATTGTAGAGGACAAAATTCTGCATTTATTGAGTACCTTCTGATAAAGATACTTTGATTAGTAATTGATTTATGTTAAGTTAAATAAAGGGTTTTGGCGAATTTTTCTTTTAGGGAAATATCTATTACTGTAGGTCTCATGGTAATCCCTAAGCCAGAGACCATAACTTTTAGTTTTGAGATCCTCAGAAGCCAAAAACCCCATACGATCAAATCTATATAGATATACAGTGGAACCTGGATAATTCGAACTTGTATAATTCGAAATCTTCTTTAATTCGAATATTTGTCTTGGTCCCTGGCATTTTGTATCTAAACAATGCTAAAAAATCGTGGATAATTCGAATTTTATTTTGGATAATTCGAATTTTTTAAGTGCCAAATTAAGGAACATCAGTTTCAATCCACGACTGGAAATAGTTACAAATTCATTGGAAAACACTATTTTACTACGACGTTCAATAAAAACTTAACGCCAGACCGATGACGTGTCAGGTTATGGTCAAATGACTCATCCCTTCCACCTCCCAGACTTTCCACCCTGCCCCAACATCGCTTGTAACTCGACACTAATAATGTAAACTAAAACAGTACAGAACGCTGACTGAGTTCGGAAAAGGGTTGCGCTCGCCGTGGCAGCGCCACTAGTCTTTTCGCACTTGATTCTGTGTAGAACGGCTCCCGGCAGACGAGCCATGCGCCAGACCTGATGCGCAGTTTTCTATGTCGACACAAAGGCTACTCAACACTGCGACCATTTTCCCTCCCTCCACCAGCCAAACTAAATTGCGAATTCCAGTGCAGCAATCCGTTGTTTTCGATCGTCCTTCAAAGTGTTTTTTATTTATTTGTGCAGTGTCTCGTTTTTAAGTGTTTAAAAGTTTTTACGTAACATTAAATAAGTGTTGTGATCATTTCGACAAAATCTCGGACCTATAAAACACTCACTTAAGCGGAAAGTCAATGAGCGTGCAATTGTCAATATTACACGAATTTAAGTTGGTAGCCTGAATAAAGTTCAGATTTAGCAGAACGTACTGTATTTTTTTAGCAGAAATGTTTCTTTGTATTATCGTACGTCGCGTTGTACGTAGTTTATACTTTAGGGTAGTTATTTCTGTTTTATGATTACTGTTTTTGAACCCTTATAATTAGCGTTTGTTGATGAATTTATTCTTTTAGAGTGTCAGTTTGATAAAGAGGTTAAATTCACAATTTGAAGTTTTAATGTCTGGGCCTCATTCTTTAGAACTTCTTTAATTCGAATTTATGGATAATTCGAAGTTTTTAGCTGGTCCCTTGAGGTTCGAATTATCCAGGTTCCACTGTATATGCATCAATTTAGATGTATATAAATATATATACTTATGTATTTGTTTCCTCGATAGCCCTCGCAAAAATGGTCCGATCTTAATAAAATTTGACATGGACGTGTAAAGTAGTAATTATTCACACATGATCGAAAACCAGCCAGATCGGACCATCGGAAAGGGGGGTGAGGGGGGGGGGGGTAAACCCAACTTGTGCAAACATTTGGTGACTCACTTCGAGCCCGCTTCCCAAGAAGAGATAGAAAAGGCCATCAACTCAATGAAGCCAAAAACATCCTCAGGCTTTGACGAAATCTCAGCTAAACTTGTAAAAACCTGCAAAAGAGAGTTAGTCGAACCATTAACGAATATCATAAACAAATCACTTAAACAAGGAGTCTTCCCAAATCTGCTTAAAATGTCAAAAGTTTATCCTGAATATAAAAAAAGGCCCAACAACGGATACAAGCAGGTACAGACCGATACCTCTTATACCTACCTTTTCAAAACTGTTTGAAAAAATCGTTCTCCATAGACCTCTTTCCCACTTGGAACAAAATGAACTTCTTACACACCATCAACATGGCTTCTTAAAGGGCAGATCAACCACAACTGCTCTCATTCAACTCACAGAATATGTGATTGACCAGCTGGAAGAAGGATGCTTTGCCACTAGCCTCTTCCTCGATTTTAGCAAGGCATTTGACTGCCTTAACCACAGTGATCTTCTAAAGAAGCTAAATGCGCAAGGCATCAACGGCAAAGAGGCCCAATGGTTCCATAGCGATCTCAATGACAGACACCAATTTGTTGAAATTTGTCACACCAAGGACACTTTAATCAAGACACTTTCCGAAACAGCCAGAGTGTCAAGAGGCGTCCCACAGGGATCAGTGTTCGTGCCTGTCCTGTTCCTTCTGCTGACAAATGACTTACCATATCTGCTAAAAGACCACTGCCAAACTACAATGTATGCAGATGACACACATCACAGTAGCAAACAAGTCAGCAGAAACACTCACCCATCAAGCTGAAACAACTATAAACAAAACCAAACAATACTCGTAGTTGAGTTTATTCTCCTACGCTGGCTGAGATGGCACTCTGGAAACTGAGTGCGCTGTAGTACAGTGACAGCTGGAATCTGCTGTCTATCTGTACCTGATGAGACGAAACAACGTCGAAACAGCTTCCACTTGGCGGTGCATCTGCACCTTTGCCACCCAAGCTTTCGCAAGAGGGCAGGCTGCATAGCAGTGTGGTGGTGCCAACACTACCTTAGCGTGCCAGAAATGGCGGTTTCGCTTTTGGTATCGCAGAGCAACGTATCCGTGTCTTTCACCGGAGTACGAAAACTGCGCGTGGAAAACGAAGGAGACATTGTCAATGCACGTCGCTTGGTTCGCCCAGCAGCGACAGGTTTACCTTATCGCTTGGTACGCCCAGCAGCGATGGGTTTACTGTGCAGAGACTACCACTTGGTTCGCCCAGCAGTGGTGATGTCAGTGAAGAAATGTTGGTGCAGTAACCTATTTACCAGGTTTGTATGGTAAAACCACCCCTTGTAGCTAATGCTACGGCGGTCACAGATTACTGCGACTACAACACGCCCAGATGGGATGTCGTCAGCTCACATTTCTTTGCTCCTTTGTTGCGTTTCGAGATGTCTGTCTCTCGTCAGGTGTGCGAAGAAGCACACGACGCTTGGAATCACGGACGGATCGTCCGAGTGTGATTTCCATTGAGATGGACGTCAGTTGAATCGTCCATGGTCTTTCTTAGCCAGGAAGTTTATCGTAGTTGAGTTTATTCTCCTACGCTGGCTGAGATGGCACTCTGGAAACTGAGTGCGCTGTAGTACAGTGACGGCTGTGGAAAGTGGAAGCTGTTTCGACGTTGTTTCGTCTCATCAGGTACAGATAGACAGCAGATTCCAGCTGTCACTGTACTACAGCGCACTCAGTTTCCAGAGTGCCATCTCAGCCAGCGTAGGAGAATAAACTCAACTACGATAAACTTCCTGGCTAAGAAAGACCATGGACGATTCAACTGACGTCCATCTCAATGGAAATCACACTCGGACGATCCGTCCGTGATTCCAAGCGTCGTGTGCTTCTTCGCACACCTGACGAGAGACAGACATCTCGAAACGCAACAAAGGAGCAAAGAAATGTGAGCTGACGACATCCCATCTGGGCGTGTTGTAGTCGCAGTAATCTGTGACCGCCGTAGCATTAGCTACAAGGGGTGGTTTTACCATACAAACCTGGTAAATAGGTTACTGCTCCAACATTTCTTCACTGACATCACCACTGCTGGGCGAACCAAGTGGTAGTCTCTGCACAGTAAACCCATCGCTGCTGGGCGTACCAAGCGATAAGGTAAACCTGTCGCTGCTGGGCGAACCAAGCGACGTGCATTGACAATGTCTCCTTCGTTTTCCACGCGCAGTTTTCGTACTCCGGTGAAAGACACGGATACGTTGCTCTGCGATACCAAAAGCGAAACCGCCATTTCTGGCACGCTAAGGTAGTGTTGGCACCACCACACTGCTATGCAGCCTGCCCTCTTGCGAAAGCTTGGGTGGCAAAGGTGCAGATGCACCGCCAAGTGGAAGCTGTTTCGACGTTGTTTCGTCTCATCAGGTACAGATAGACAGCAGATTCCAGCTGTCACTGTACTACAGCGCACTCAGTTTCCAGAGTGCCATCTCAGCCAGCGTAGGAGAATAAACTCAACTACGATAAACTTCCTGGCTAAGAAAGACCATGGACGATTCAACTGACGTCCATCTCAATGCAAACAATACTGCTGCGACAACCAGCTGACTCTTAACAAAAGTAAAACTGTCCAAATAAATTTCACAACAAAAAAACAGGAATATAGACATACCACTTCAAGGAATAAATCCACAAAATGAAACTAAATATCTTGGCTTTACTGTAGACTCAAAACTTTCCTGGAAACAGCACACTGACCAACTCTGCAAGAAGCTCAGCTCGGGCTTCTATGTTATGTATCTATGTTATTAGACAAATACTACAATCAAGCAACCTAGAGACAGCAAAAATCACCTACTATGCGCTCTTTTAATCACACCTCAGGTACTGCATTGTGGTATGGGGAGGAACTTCAAACTCCAACCTCGAAAGAGTCCTCATACATCAAAAAAGAGCAATTAGATGACTCGCAGGCCTCAACTTCCAAGACAGCTGTAGGGAAGCATACAAGGAACTAAAAATCCTCACGGTAATGTCACTTTACATCCGAGAAGTAATTTTACATGCAGTTTCTACACAACAAACCAGACACCAGGACCTTCATCAGCACAACACAAGACTTGCCACAAACTTTGCCCTTCCACCACATCACTTCAGCCTTTTTGCAAAAAAACCATCTTACAAAGGAGCCCTCTACCACAATCACCTGCCAGACCACTTGAAGAAGGAGCCAACAAGGACATTCAAGACAGCACTAACCAAAGGCTGCTGGAAAGACCTTACTATAAGGAAAAGGAATTCCTTATGGACTCTCCTATTTAAACATTGCTGTGTATGACGATCTTACAGTTCTCAACGAATATGTAATTAAAGATATTGTCTATTGTCTCAAATTTATGCATTTTTCATAATTTGATTTTTTAACTCTTGGACCATTATCATTTTTACTGATGAAAAAGCGATTCTAATTTTAGAATTCTTTTTAAAAGTATGGTCTGACTTTCTTAATACATTAGCATGCCTCCTTTCCTATTTCCTTCCACTTCCCCTTTTATCAACAAATTAAGGAACCTTTTTTAACATAGCAAAAAAATTCTCTATTTCTCTACTAGTCACAAAATTGCCCCATTGCAAAAGTTAACATGTGAACCATGGCAAGAGTGGAAACGCTATCAAGAACTGAATTGAAACTTTTGTGACAAGTAATATGCTTTTTATCATAGTGCAAATTACCACTAAGATTTTTAAAAATTAATCTGATATCACATAGTCTGGTAATTTTCCATAAGCAAACATCACATGGTTTTACAATTTATAATTTTCAAATCTGCTGGAGATTGGAAAAACTTTGATTGGGAATAGTAAAGCAATTTCTGAGAAAGGACAAGTAAAAGAGCATTACATACAATGTGTGGCATGACATGAAGAGAATCATGTAAGCCAATATTCCAAAAGTTTAATGTTCTTCCACTTCCAGCTCTTTATATTTTTCAGGTGGCAATTTATGTTCACCATAAGAAAATAAATTTTGAAAAAAATCATTAAACACATTTTATAAGACATAATAATTAATTTGATATACCAGCCAGCAACACAGCACTTGGACAAAAAAGTTTAGATTATGTGGGCAGGGGTGCCTACAGGGGGGGGGGGGGGGGCAATGACGCCAAATGCATCATAAGAATTTTTGGAGGGGATTTTTTAAAGACTTTTTTTTAAAGGTGTACAGTTAATATATACTGTGTACTACTTATTTCATCATCAAATCATTAAAAAAACTTGAATACCATACTATTTAAATTGTTGTAAACATTAAAATTCTTTTTTCAATGTAAGAAGTAGGAATTAATAAGGACGTGTCAGCCACACAGCGCGACTGTCCAGTGTCAACGTCCTTCCCGACCGAGGCCAAGACTGCGGACGTACAATTAAGCGGGCTAGATGCATAGCTGCATTACTAATTGACTTCGTCCCCAAAACAATAGAATATAATTCTAGGCTACAAATAATTGATAAGAGGGGTATATACGGCAACAATGGAATGACTAACGACCCCTTATGAACCAATATTTTCCCTTAAAACACAAAAAAGTTCTTTCAACATATCCCTTTTCCTGCAACATCGATGATTTAGTCAAACTATTTCTAAGGGGGAAATGAAAAATGGTATCCATCTAAAAGCAAAACTAGTTATTCCCCCCCCCCCCCATTATAACTTTGAAGTTGAAAAAATTACTTTAGGGGGGGAAGGGTGCATTGAAATGTAAATTTACTTTTTTAGGGGGAAAATGTAAAACTGGAAACTGCAAAATTTTCAATTGGTCATCTAATAGCGAAATTTAAAATTTATCATCCCCCCAATATAGCCATGACGTTTCAAGAGTTATTTCTTGGAGGAATGGGTGTTGAAAAGTAGCCTACCATCACATTTTAAGGGGGGGGGGGGGTGGAATATAACGGAAAAAACTTCAATCGGCTACAAAAATAATAGCAAAATTAATTAACTATCCCCCCCCCAATATCGCATTGAGGTTTTAAATTATATTATTTCTAGGGGTGTGAGAGGCGTATAAAAATACATTAAGGTATACATTCAGGACGAGGATATAAAAATTGTCACACTTCAAAAGCTTCAATGAAAAAATGCACTACCAACATCTTTACTGTTCTAAAATTGTTTATAACAAAATTACGTGATCCCGCCCAGAGAACGAATGAAATAATTCTTAATTTAATAGTACACTGAATTTCCAGACACTATCTAATAGAAAATTAACCAATGAAAGTGGAGAATTTTTGTGTTTTTCATATGTGAGAAAAGTAGGGAATTTTCAGTTCCCTATAACTAAAAGGTATTTATGGAGTGATTGTGAACAAAAACACATTTAAAAGGAACGTCACCTGAGATGTGAGCAAAATAAAGAATACTTACAGGGTTAATTAACTAACTAATTCTTTCACAAATTCATTTATACTATATTACTCGGTTGCAAAAAGTGTTTCAATGAATTTCAAACCTTGTCCATAATATGTGTTGTTAAGAACGAAATGAGTCAAGTTTGATCCACTGTCGACGGATAGCGCCGCTGTTCCACAAATTCATCCATTTGCTTAAATTATGCTCTTTTTTAAAATTCTGATACGTATTTGAAACTTCATCAAAATGCCTTTAATTTGAAAAAATCAAACATTAAAATCTGTCCAGCCGTTCTCGAGTAATCACAGAAAAGAAACACCCTCATATAGACAAAGACGCCCATCGAAGTAAACTTTGAGGTTAATCACGACGATTTTGTCAAATGGTAACGGTAATTAAGTAACAACAACAACTAAAATTATATGGTCGCTTTAACCCTTGGTTGAAACCTTTTTTTAAATCGTATAAACATCAATAATCGTTGATAACAATGTGTCGTTTACTAAAAGTAAATTACCAAGGATATAGAATATGGTAAAATGCTTCTTTTCTTCTTCCCCCAAATGCCACAACGGAAATTAATTACGACCAATAATAACATCGTAGTTTCATGAAAAAATAATTTTCATGTATTAACATTGTTGATTTTAAGTCAAAAATATGTTTATAATTTCAGGTGATGCAACTTAAATAAATACAGCTTATTTTTAATGTTGTTTCTAAAATAAGATGTACATATATGTTCGTGCAGAGGGGGGGATATTTGATAACTTCTGGAAATTTTTGGGGGGGATTGGTGTCATAGCTCTTGGGGGGGATCGGCACCCCTTTATGTGGGGATCAAAATATGAAGGGGTCCCCCGTAAAACGTTTTAAGCGACAAAATTTCAAAATCGGAGTTATTCAGTGAAAAAGGTTCTCTAAGACAACCTTTGATCGCTTGTTGACCAGCGACCAAAATCGCGTAAATAAAAATAAAACATGTGAAGTAAATATTGGAAAGTGGAAGGATAAGACCACGAAGGAATATAGAAAAACTGGACTACCCTATATTTCAAAAACTATGTAGCCAAGACCTGGAAAATTGACCCCAAAAGAAGTTGTAGAATAACGTTTTAAGCACCACATTTGGATAACTTTTTGCAAAATTACATTATCACGTTATGTAACAACATTACGTTTTTGTACTTTTATATAAAAAAAGTTTTATATTCAGTTTTATTTTTGTTTATGTTGGTATTCCTACACTCCCTGATGTTTTCATCCAAAGCAGTCCGTCAGAAAACGTTTGTAATGCCAGTCATTTAGAACGTTATAATCCCAAATATAACACGTAAAATGTTTTAAAATGCTTAATGGCAAGTAAAATTTTAATATAAGGCTACATTTTGATGTTATAAATAGGGTATTACAAAATTATACATGATTTTAAGTTCTAATCTTGAAAAAACTGCAAATTTTAGAATTCAACTTTCAACGCTTGAACTTACTCGAAACTAAGTTTTTGTCGCTTAGAACGTTTTACGGGGACCCCTTCATTTATAATAAAATACCTTTCAATAAAACAATTATAGAACGTGAAGAAATATAAGACTGTATTAAAAGAAGAACTAACAAGGAAATGTATATTCAGTAGAGCGCCGATTATCCGAACTAATTGGGGACAAGGGGTGTTCGGATAACTGAATATTCGGATAATCGAACATGAAAAGACAAAATTTAAAAATTATATATGTAATGTAATTCTTACTAGAAAAAAGGCTAAAAAATGATAAAAAAATATTAATGTAATTTTATTATAAAAAGGATCAGAATACATGGGTATAAATTTTTAAAGAAAAATTTATCATACATAGATACAGTACACTGTATACTTTTTATTTAGAGAAAAGGTCCAAAATTTGTTTTTGCTTTTAGCCCTGACACTTTTTTTGGAGCGCAAATTTGAATTGCTTGAGAATCATGTTCAAAATATGAATTATTATGGCGTTCAGTTAACTGACGGTTCGGATGACCGACGTTCGGATAATCGGCGCTCTACTGTATAAAATTTATTGTCTTAAATACAACTAGTGGCTTGAAGGGGCTAAAAGCCCCAATGAAGGAAAATTTAAACAATCCTTATTTATTATAGTTCAAAATATCTACAAACTGAATCTATCTTATATTGATATTTAGCCTACCACATGGTTTGTCAATCAAGTATCAGCATCACATGTGTTATGTAAACAAAGCAGACGTTTTTAGATCCCAATGCTTTTTAAATGGAAGATATTTTACGTTATTTCTTGTTTTCTGTTGAATTTAATGCAATTTCATTATTTTTCCCACCATCACGGAATAGAGACCTTTAATTTGAGCCCTCTCCCATCCTTCTAAGACTTGCCCGATGCCCACAATTTTGACGCAAAGAATCGCCTTACGAAATTAAATATATATGATGATCTTTAAATGACAGATATTTAACATTGTATCTTACTTTCTGATAAACTTTAAGAAATTTCAGAATTACCAAACGTCCACAATTTTGGCGCAAAAATGTCGCATTGTTTGGCATTAAATCGGCATCGTTATTACGTAAACGAAACAGACGCACTTAACTCTTTATAATTTTAAATTATACATATATACTCAAACCCATAATTGTAAAGTCTGAAATCTTAAAGTTAAAATATTTATTTGTTATAGTATATTGAACATAGTTAGCTTCCTTTAGAAAAACATCCTTTATGTCAGCATCTAGCATATGGATTTGAATCAAGCATCAGCACCACATGTTTTAATGTAAACAAAGCAGACGTTTTTAGATCCCAGTGCTTTTTAAATGGCGGGTATTTTACGTTATTTCTCGTTTTCTGGTGAATTCCAAGCAATTTCATTATTTTTCCCGCCATCATAGAATAGAGACCTTTAATTTGAGCCCTCTCCCATCTTTCTACGACTTCCCAGACGTCCACAATTTTGATGCAAAGAATCGCCTTACGAAATTAAATATATGATATAGACCATAAATGCATTAGAACAAAAAGCTTTTCCTTTATTAAAACTTTACATAGATACAAAGAAAGTAACTTCAAAAAAACAACTAAAACAATAATAATAAACATCTGTTTTGATTCGTCCATCTTACAGCTGAACTTTAGTAACAGACTAAATAAAATATTTTAACATCCCCCCTTTTTATTTAACTCTGAAACCCTATTACTACACTTAACACAGTCATAGACGCTTGAATCTTCCAGTAGTGAGTAGTTTGGTGAGCAATTCTGCTATCGGATCTTCTGATGGAACCCTTAAGACTTGTATTGTCCCATCAAGAACCTTTTCGCGTACAAAAAAATGTCTTACTTCAATGTGTTTTGTTCTCTTATGGAACTCTGGGTTTTGTGACAGACTATCAGCAGCCTCATTATCCACATAGATTATAGGTTTCGCTCTTATGGTTCCTATTAAATCCTTGAGAATCTTGTCAAGCCATGCAGTTTCCCTGGTCGCTTCACTAGCTGCGACGACCTTTAACTCTTTTCCAATCATCTCAAAGAAAATGTTTATTTCAGATTCCGAGTTGGTAGCCACTAAACCGTCATCAACGTACAAAATCACTATCACTTTCCCTTCATTTACATTCTTATATAAAAGGCATGGATCAGCTGTGCTATTTTCAAAGCCATTTTCTTTCAGACAATTGCCAAATTTCTCATTCCAACAACATGAAGCTTGTTTCAATCCATATAAACTTTTCTTCAGTTTGCAGTAACGGCCAGATCCATTCTCAAAACCCTCTGGCTGATTTATAAAATTCTTCCTTCAAATCACCATAAAGAAATGCAGTAGTTATATCAAATTGCTTCAGTATCATATTCTTGTCTGCTGCAACACTTAAAACCGATCTCACTGTAGATATTCTTGCTACTGGGCTAAAAATTTAATTAAAATCCTCTCCTCTTGGTTATAACCTTTAGCTGCAAGTCTGGCTTTGAATCGATCCACTGAACCATTCGCATGTAGTTTTATCTTATACACCCATTTACATGGCAACGCTAACTTCCCTTCTGGTAAGTCTGTCAATTCCCAGACATCTCTTTCATTCAATGAATCAATTTCTTCTTGCATAGCATTCCTCCATGAGAAGCATCTTAAGTTGTAACTGCTTCGGAAAATGAATTTGGAGTAACGTGGTCTGAGCGCATTACGTCACCTAGTGCCACATAATCAGCTAACTTTGTTAGTTGTCTGATAGTGCTTCTACTCCTGAGATTTATAGAATAGTCACTTTGTTGGAATTCTTGTAATCTTCCATTATCTTCCTCCACTTTTTCATTCTCATGAAAATGGTCTGACTTCATTAAAGGATTTTCACTTGAGTTTTCCATTGTTTGAGAACTTTTATTACATAAATTATTTTGAGAATGCAGATCGCCAACATGAACATTTAGAGGGATCTCGTCAAAAACAACATATCTTGATAATATAAGCCTGTCAGAATTTTTACTCCAAATTCTGTAACCATAGTCTTCAAACCCAATCAAAAAACCTTTCTCGGCTTTGGAGTCCATTTTTCTTCTAATCTCTTTAGGTATATGAACAAAACATTTACAACCAACTATTCTCAAATGATCAATTTTGGGTTTCATCCCATACAGCAACTCATAAGGAGATTTCCCTTTCAATGTTGTTGGACCTGTTCTGTTCAAAATATAAACGGCTGTTGAAACGAATTCTGCCCATAATTTTTTAGGCAGAACTTCATGTGAATGAAACATGCATCTAGCCATTTCCACGATAGTCCTGATGTCCCTCTCACTTGAACCATTTTGTTGTGGCATGTATGGCATAGTGAAAACCTGTCTTATACCTTTATCATGAAGTATTTTTCTTACTTCATTATTGTTGAATTGTCCTCCATTGTGACCATGTGTCCTGCAGCTTCAACCTCAGCTAAAAATCTCTTGATGTTGGAGGCAACATCTGATTTTTGCTTCATACAATAAATATACCTAAATCGAGAAAAATCACCCTTGAAATAAAATAAAATATCTTAAACCTTGATAAGAGGGAACTTGGAAAGGGCCACACACGTCTGAATGTATGATTTCACCAGGTATACTGGAACAAACTCTTTCCCCAAATGGCAATCAGTGTAATTTGCCATACATACAACCTTGGCAAATTTGATTATCTGATCCAACTGAAATACCAAAATGTTGCTGAATAACTTCACTTGCGTGTTTTTTATTCTGATGCCCCAATCTTTCATGGTACAATTGAAGCAAGTTTGAATTATTCTTGCCTATGGTATTTAATTTATTACCAACGTTTGAATTATTCTTGCCTATGGTATTTAATTTATTACCAACAACTTTTACTCAAAATTCAGTGTAAATAGTCCTCCATGCGTTTCACGATACCCTCTTAAAACCTCCCGTCCATTTACAAAAAACTTGCATTAATTTTCGTTAGATTAAAAAAAAACTCTTATAATTTTTATCAGGAGCAGATAAAACCGAAAATAGATTTTTCCTAACATTTATTTGGCACATACCATACATCCGTAAGTTGAACCGTTTGCTTTACTCCATCAATAACTGACTCACATGCCATGTCACCTTTACCAACCGCTTCAAGCACTTGTCCTCCAGCACCAAGAACACCTAACGACTATGTAAATTTTTCAAATCTTTAAAAAACATGACCCATGTTTGTGACGTGATTTGTTGCTCCATTGTCAACAAACCAATCCTCGGAGTTTTTAGAGCAACTTAAATTAAAAGATTTTTTTTGAAAGCAAAAGACACTGGTCATCTTTACTTCTATCAAAGTTAGACTGCTCATCCTTACCTGAATCAAAGTTAGAAACTTCTGGCGTGCCAAATTTCTTCTTTTGTGGTCTTCTACTATACTTAGCTATATGCCCAACTTCATTAAAATTATAGCAAATAAGTTTCCTGCCTCCATAATTAATTCTTCCTTTGATATCCTCTTGATACTAAAGTTTCTACTTCAGGGTTATCTTTAACCCTTGAGCGGGCGCTTCACCAGCAAAACGCGAGCGGGCGCATGCGGAGTTTTACTCCGCAACACTATATTGCACAAATTTAACCCATTTTACTTTTTTTGTAACGAAATATTGTATTTAAATGTTCACAAAACTTCATAAGAATCATTATTCATCTTCGATGCAATTAATCGTTCAACTTAATAGGTGTAATATTTCAATTAAACATAGTAAGTAATTTTCTAGTGTAAAATATGTATTAATTATTATTTACATTTTTGGACTTTTTCTTCCGCTCCTTTTTTTCGAAAGCGAAAGGAAAAATCCAAAAAATGTAATTATTACAAATCCTTCGCTATTATGAATTTTAAAAATATGTATCACTGTCTGTGTAACGGGCGAGGGTGCTCCGTAAACTGAGACGGCATCTGTGAATTGCAAAAAACAAAGTACCAAGGCAAGGGGGTGGGGGGTATAAATAGCTTTAGGAGATTCCTGGAATGAGGGTCGTAAAGTACGGAGCCGGACACGAACGCCGACACCCATTATGTCCGATTATTTTAACATAAAAAACACGTGCGGGGGAAAACTCTGTGTGCGCCCCCTCGAGGGTTAATAGGCCTATCATTCTTTGATACGTATCCTCTCATTGCCAAAGCTTCTATAGCACTGTTTTCTTTTTCTTTCAATGTTCTTTCAAACACGTACAATTGTTCCGTAAGACTCTCAACGTTCTTTTCTTGTTTGGATAATAAAACCCAGCTCAACCGAAAATTAAAAAAACATCAGGCAAAGTCCCTAAAACCTTACAAATGAGTAAAAATTCAGGAAGTTCAGTGATGTGTTCATTTAAAAGTTCATTTTCTAGATCGTGCCATATCTGTTTTAATTTATTTAGGTGAGTAGGTATGTCATCATTTTCCATTTTCTTGTACTGAAAAAACTGTAAATCAAGTTCATAAATTTAATCTTCAGACCTCCATTCATAAATTTTATCTTCAGACCTCCCTTCATAAATTTTATGCAGTTCATCCCACACATCTTTTGCTGTTTGAAAATGCACAACTTTTTCTAAATTTGCATCACTTAAATTGGTTGTTATGATGATTAGAGCTGTACCATCTGCCTTGTTATAGTTACTTCTTTTTTACTGCCGCTGAAGCTTCATCTGGTGTGGTCTGGTAATCTATCCTTCGATTACTTCCAATGCATTTTAAACCGTTCTTAATAATGCTTTTATTTTGTAGCTCCACAATGCCCAATTTCTCTTATCTACCAAAGGTGCCATAGTAATCTTAGTTATATCCATATCTTGTACACAATTACTCCTGTACACAATTACTTCTTACACCGTGACTAAGTGTGTCTGGGCCCATAACTATTGTCTTAAATACAATATAGACCATAAATGCATTAGAACAAAAAGCTTTTCCTTTATTAAAACTTTACACAGATACAAAGAAAGTAACTTCAAAAAACAACTAAAACAATAATAATAAACATCTGTCTTACAGCTGAACTTTAGTGACAAATTAAATAAAATATTTTAACAAAATTGAAGATTTTTTAAATGAAGATTTTAAATAGAAGACTACATATTTATGGATACAATTAATTTAAGTTATATTTTGTAATGAATCAGTCTTAACCATATTTATATGGCAATTAAGGCGTATCTGTAATAAATAAATAAATTAGCATTGTTGTTCACTTCATTGTGCAGGATAATGAGTGCATGTCAGAAATTATTTTAAAGCTAGTTATTAAAAATGCTATTATTTGTTTTTTTAGGATGGCAAAATTGCCAGGGCAAGAGACATGTTTTTCCACTCAAGCGCACATTTCCTTCTCTACAGTGAACGTTTTCACTTTTTCCGACGCATCCGTCTGAAGGGAATTCGACACATTGTCTTCTACCAACCTCCGACCATTCCGCACTTTTACAGTGAACTGTGCAATCTCATGCAGGTAAGAAGATCCAAATACTGCAGTAAACTTATAAGTTTGGGACTGAGAAATGCAGACCCTAGGCTATCGCACCCCGAAAGCGGCAGCACTAGCCATGCTACTAATATGTTTCATAGCAACTGAAATTCCCTCCCTGCCTTCTGTAAAATGTTGACTGTCGATAAAACAGTTTATATGAGAGATTGAACAAGTTCCCTTCAATGAACAAATTCATAAGATCAATATAGAACCTCTACCAAAGGGTCAATAAATCATTGTCAATCAGATTTTTTGGGGTATTTTTCAAGATTATTTTGTTTGCCGCATAGCTAAAACATGCTACTACTAATTTTATCAATAAATCATCAAAATGAACTTGATTGCTGTGCTATTTAAATAAATAATAATAATAAACTTCTTTATTGCTATAGGACAATACACATATTGCATAGCATGCGTAAATGTCTTTAAATTAAATAAACAAATTTCAATGGGATAAAAATTTCAGAGATAAGTTCCTATACTAACAAAATTGAAAGTAAATAATAAAAAATATAATATTAAAATTACAATATGAATTAAAATTCTAATTTTCATATTTTGTGTGCCTCCAAAACTGTTGTTAAGAATTAAAACCAGGTTACATACCTTATCCGTCGAACTTTCCTCTTTGTATCAATACATGACTACATGTTTTACAATAAAAATTGCATCATCAGGTCTAGGTTCTTGATATCAAATATTGTCAGCCATTCTAATAGCTGGCCAGCACAGTCCTTATAATTGTATTTTTGTGTGTGTTAATATCAGTAAAAATGTAAATTATGATAAGTGAAATTTTATATGTCTTTGAGTTTTAATATTATTACTTTGACAAGAGTTGACATCGAGTACATAAACCTGATGATGCAATTTTTATCGCGAAACATATGTTCATGATTGGACACAAAGTGAAATTGTTTGACGCATAAGGTATATAACCTGGTTTTAATTCTAATTTTCAATGTACGCAACAGGGATATACAACACGGATGTGCCCACTACACAGTGCAACTGTCCAGTGTCACCGTCTTTGGAGGCCAAGGCAGCGGTCGTAACTAGCCGGGCTAGGCGCTCAGCCATACTACTAAGTTAATCCCCCTCCTTACCTCCAACGTCTCTGATACAGTTTTGAGTCATTTTTTTGGGGGGAGGGGTGTTAACACATTCGCTGCGGGTGGGTCAGTACTGATCCATGACGGACTTTGCTGAGATGCGAGTGGGTCAGTACTGAGCCACGGTGCCCAGGCCTAGTCAATGGCTTCGTGTGCACCGAGCGCATGGCGGAGACGGACCTGTACTGCGTTGCCGCACTGTGTACGAAACAGTGCAACTTCGGGTAGTTCAGTTCCCGCGTCGTGCTTTTGCTCACGCGGCTGGGTCAGTACTAACCCATTCCTCGGTACTATCGTCATGACGCATGTGTGTCAGCTATATTATATTATTATTACTATATATTAAATTATATATTTAATAAATAGTTTAATAAAATAATATAAACATTTTTTGTGTGATTAGTGGATTTTTCAATTTTTTCCATTCTGATATTCCTTGTGGGTCATTACTGACCCATGACCTTGACAAAACTAAATGACATCATACATACTTCCGGGGAATTTTTTCACCCTTGTAAACTTTTTTACCTTTATGTACACTTTGCATGAAGTTAAGTTTATAGCGTAATACAACAATTTTTTGTATAATATGAGAATTTGTTTAATTTGACCGTAACATAATGCGGGTGGGTCAGTACTGACCCATAACTTTGACGTCACCATTTGACGTCATAAATACTTCAGAGGAATTTTTGCACCACAGTTTTTAACTCACCTTATATAAAGGCAAGATTTTATGGAAAAAATGTTTCAGCACCTGGGGAAGGTTCACCATTTTTTTCCCGCAGTGAATGTGTTAATATGGCAACAGTGCAAAAATGCTAACAACCTTCTATAAATCATTATTTTCCTATATAACACAAACAAAATCATCCTTTCAACAAGTCCTTTTCCCTCAAACTATTTGTAGGAGGGAAATGCAAAATGGTATCCATCCAAAAGCAAAATTAATTATTCCCCTCCTACATTGCTTGGATGATTTATCCTTATTGGTGATACAAAACATGTCATATACCACTAATGTAAGGTTAAAACATGATTCAAGCATTTTGAAATCCGCTGAGTATGCAGGTCTGCTGCATCAAGGATAGTCATGTTTAAATTTTGATTTTTGCAGACATTTGCCATCACTGATTAGTAAAAACAATTTTCACTACGTTTCGGGATTTGGAATCTGATTCCGTCTCCAGGTAAAAAAGAACCTAGAACATAACAAAATTAGTGACACACAGCCAGGATAACCTGGACAAAAAACATAGCTAAAACAGAGAACTGTTGAAGCAGTCACAAAAACACTATGCTGAAATAAAATACCCGTCGCAGCAAACCTGTGTACTCAGCGAATTTCCAGCAATAAAAAAACAAAAAATAATCAATTATTATAAAAAAAATAAAAAGTTAAGTTAAATATTTATGTAATAAAATAAAATTCCATAGTTTTTTTACATAGTCTATGTAAAAAATATTAATACATTAGATAAATTTAATAGTTTCGTTGGACAACACTCTGCTGCCCTGGTACTAAAATACATGGCAAAAAAAGTGAAGTGTAAATACCATGGAGACAAATTGCAATAGTTCACAAATATTTACTTTAAAATTGTAAATAAACATTAATAATCATTTATTTATAATATATGTAAACTGATGCTAGTTAATGACAAATATTTATTAATTATTATTCTAGCCTATAAATAAAATCAGAAGGGAATTTATTGCTTAGTTAATGTAAATCACTTGAGAAATTTAATTGCATAATACAATACCTTTGCCCATAGTTAATTTTAATGTAAGTTATTTATTAGGTAAGAATAAAGCTATCTCAAATAATTATTTCATTTAATACTCAAATTTTCAAAAATGATCTCTTTTTAAATGTTTACCAAAAGTGGAAATCATACTTCAATGAATTGTGAACCCCAGTGTAGTGAAAACATGTGCTACATTGTTACAACAAAGGAGATGAAGAGAGGAAGAGAATTTGGGGAGTCCAATTGAGAATGGCCTAGTGTTAACATCTTTCTGTAAGGACCTCTGTCCAAGTGTTAATTTATTTCCCATTAAAAAAGTATTAGGCCTTAATAAGCCTATATTTTTAGTAGCCGGCGGTGTACCAGGTCACAGTTGTCCCCTTTTTAATGGCCTAGAAGAAATATAGTGACCTGGGTGAAGAGTTAATACTTTGGTAAGATGTGCCCTTATTCATCTTTACCTCCATTGGACTAGCCAACCAGTGATTTTAAATTGATATTAAAATTAAATAAAGACTAAAGAAAGTATATAACCTACATACATCAAGAATAAATTTTTGACATCAAGAAATTTATTAATAAACTTTGATTGGAGAAACTTTATAAATTTGACTCATAACAAAATTTTCCCATCAAGACTATTGTTGAGGAAGACATATTGGTTTATAAACAAACTCCTTATTAGTGACGATTTGATAGAGATCACCATTATCCTTCCATAGACTTTCAAGCTATTACATTTGATAATTAACCATTTTCAAAATTAAAAGTATCAAAATATATTATCAAGTTAGATATTCAATGTTTCGGCCAGCACTTACCTTAGACCCGAACCAAGAGACTCTTGCCATCCTTGATAACTAGCCTGAGCATGATTCAAATATATTTTGTATAATTAGCCTTCAACTATAAGACCCCTAAATTGTGAAACTTGGTAAATCCCCTGTTTAGTTAAAAAGAGAGAAAGCTTGTGATTTAATTGTCAATAAACCTATATTTCCGTTGTATCTCAGCCTAATTATTTTAGAATAGCCTAGATTTAAGTACGAGGGCTGTTTTTTTTTTCAAGTTCCGTTTGTTTCTCCAAATAACCAGCGTAGTGGCGGAAGGCGGGGCTGCGTGTTGTGCGATTGCGCCGCTCCCCCACTACAACCAACGCCGTTGCCGGCTCCAATCCATCTGTCGTAGCCGAGCTACGGGCGAGTAAAGATGGCTGCTACGATCAATTCTCCCGCCAGTTGTGAGTTGCGAAGTGTGATTCGTTTCCTTCAAGCTGAAGGATGTAGTGCTGCTGAAATCCATCGCAGAAAGAGTGTTGTGTATGGTGAACAATGTATGAGTGATAGCGCGATAAGAAAATGGTGTAGGCTATTTGCTGAAGGTCGGAACAGACGTCCATGACGAAGGCGGTCAAGGACGCAAGTCGGTCGCTACTGCAAGTTTGGTTGAACGAGTTGACCAAGCGATCCAGGAGAAACGGAGGTTTACAATTGATGAACTTTCTACCGAATTTCCAGCCATTTCAAGGTCTTCCTTGTACAAGATTGTGACCACCGAGCTAGGGTACCGAAAACTGTGTGCCCGTTGGGTACCCAAAATGTTGAGTGAGGATCACAAAACGAGGCGAATGGCGGCAGCCCTAACTTTTCTGACGCGATATGACAACGAGAAAGACAGTTTTTTAAAGTCTATTGTTACTGGGGATGAAACTTGGGTCCAGTATGAAAATCCAGAAACCAAGGAACAATCAAAGCAATGGATGCACACTCAATCCCCTAGCAAGCCCAAAAAATTCAAGCAGACTTTGACCAAGAGGAAAACAATGGCTACAGTGTTTTGGGACCAAAAAGGTGTGCTTCTGGTTGAGTTCATGCAACAGGGAACAACGATAACAAAGGAATCATACTGTGAGACTCTACATCGCCTCCGGAGAGCAATACAAAACAAACGGAGAGGAATGCTGTCATCCGGTGTGGTCCTGATCCACGATAATGCACGACCGCATAGTGCCAATGTCACAAAACAACTTCTGCAAAAGTTCAAATGGGAAGTTTTCGACCATCCGCCGTATAGTCCTGACTTAGCGCCTAGTGACTATCACCTCTTTTGAGAAATGAAGGCGTGGTTAGGTGGACGACGCTTCGCTGACAACGAAGAGCTTCAAGCCACTGTAAGGGCCTACCTGAGTTCACTGGCGGCAGACTTCTTCGAGGAGGGTATAGGAAAACTTGTCTCTCGCTATGACAAGTGCCTCAACATTTTTGGTGACTACATAGAAAAATAAGTAAGAAATTACGAATCTTTTGGTAATAAAATCATCTTTTTATCTCAATGTGTTTATTATTTATGGCCTATCGGAACTTGAAAAAAAACAGCCCTCGTATAAATAGTTAAAGAAGTAAGAGATATTATCCACTTACCTTAATTTAATCCTACTAATAATAACAAAAGAATCATACTCAATAGATAGGAGAAGAAATATCGTTTATTTATTTAATAAAATATCAAAGGTAAACAAAAAGAGAAGTAATAATTGGCGACCCAATGCGTTGGCGAACATTGAATATCTAACGCTTAATTTGAGATAGCAAGTTAGGTAATTTTGTTAGAAAAATTATAGGCCTATTTAGCCAATAATCGACTTCACCTCATTTATAGTTGAGCCAACAACCATATTATTTATTTAATTAAATCCTACGTAATAATTACTCACTATCTCATTTCAATATGTCCGACAAACAACACGAATACAATTTACGTTCGTCAACAACGCATCTCCGTACTACTGACGCTAATACAATGTCAACACAAAACGACGTCAAGGACGATGCAAACAATATTCTATTTGGAGAAACCACCGGGATAATTGACATCAATCGTGAAACTAGTAACGACGTAACGCTAAACAACGAAAATATTATCCGGGTTGACGAATTAAATAATTTCAGTAACGATTCGCGCGACGGAGAAGAAACAATTTCGATCCCTAGTATAAATGAGGAACAAGACAAATCCGCCATCTTGCCACACTCGTTCCAAATGCGTCAAATGATCAGTACTACCACTACAAGCGCATCGAATTCCCCTGCTTTTACCATGCCGCACGACATTTCCCAGCACGCTCAGCCAATCAGAGAACGAATTTCAAGCTCACACACCATTCCTACCGTACTGTCTACAAGCGTTACGATGCACACGATGAACGTAATGAATCCACCAATCACAACAAGCCTTATAGGGGCAAGACATACGATTACTTCGTCATCTGATCCTTTTGACCGAATCACACAGATGATAACATCTCTTAAAGTTGAAATTAAATCCAATATTGAATCTAAATTTGAAACGCAAAATGCTAACATTAAATCTCTTAAAGCTGAAATTAAATCTGAAATCGAATACAACATACAATCCCTTAGATCTGAAATTGAAACCAACAACAATACACTCCGAGCCGAAATGCATGCACAATATTCCCAACTCGGAAGACAGATTTCACAAATCACGAATGAACAAACCAACATTAGGATCGAAATCAATAATTTCAAACAAGAAACCAGTAAAACAATCGAATCCAACCACCATAAAACTCAAACAGAAGTACGAGAACAAATCAACTTAGTAAAATCGGAGCTAATGCCAAACATTACGGCAAATTAAAACCAAATTAAAGAATTAAAAGAATCGGTACAAGAATGTCAGAAACAGATCTCTGACTTACCATTAAAACCTAGCCTCCAAATTCAACAAACGCCAATTCCAATCAATGTGGTATGCAACGGTAGGACCGCATTTACGACAGACATCGCTTGTCCTAAGTTCAATGGAAAAACCCATAGCTCGCAAGAATTCCTCAGCAAGATGAAACGCTATTATGAGAAGATACTGCAGTCAAACCCATCAAACGACGACACCGAATCCTTAATTGATCTCATAGAAAACTGTGTGGAGGGGCACGCGTCAAAATGGTTCCATCTGATAAAGGGTGAAATCAAAACCTGGGATGATTTTCAAACATTATTTGATAGACACCCTGTACCAGCCAATATCGGTTGGGGTCTCATATTAGTTTGTCGGCAGGTGGACAAGGAGGCGGGGGAAGGGTCGCTCAGTGTGAGTGTGCTGTACACTCGCTACGACGCCTCGCAGCTGGCGGGAGTATTCACTTACCAGCCAAGATCGGTTGGGGTCTCATATTAGTTTGTCGGCAGGTGGACAAGGAGGCGGGGGAAGGGTCGCTCAGTGTGAGTGTGCTGTACACTCGCTACGACGCCTCGCAGCTGGCGGGGGTATTCACTTACCAGCCAAGATCAGTTGGGGTCTCATATTAGTTTGTCGGCAGGTGGACAAGGAGGCGGGGGAAGGGTCGCTCAGTGTGATTGTGCTGTACACTCGCTACGACGCCTCGCAGCTGGCGGGGGTATTCACTTACCACAGGGTGTCTACCAGTCGGGAATTCGGGAAAATTCGGGAAAATGTCGGGGATTTTGTAAGGTCGGGAATAGTCGGGAAAAAGTAATGAATTTCAAGTTTTGGTCGGGAAATTTGAATTTGGCTATAAAACAAAACGAAATGGCCGTTTTCTTCGTTATTGTCATCGTCTCGGCCGGCAAATCTCTCGAACGAATCGTGGCAGACAAATTTTTAGCTATATCATGACCAGAAAAGCTGTCGCTGATTCCGCTGCCGCAAGTTTCTTGGTCCTAATACAGGTGTAAAAACGCTCGCTCGTTTCACGGCCGACAAGTCTCTCGCTCTTTACGCAGCCGACAAGTCTCGCTCTTAACGCGCCCGGCAAGTCTCTCGCTCTTTACGCGGCCGACAAGTATCTCGCTCTTTACGCGGCCGACAAGTATCTCGCTCTTTACGCGGCCGACAAGTATCTCGCTCTTTACGCGGCCGACAAGTCTCTCGCTCTTTACGCGGCCGACAAGTCTCGCTCTTTACGCGGCCGACAAGTATCTCGCTCTTTACGCGGCCGACAAGTCTCTCGCGCTTTACGCGGCCGACAAATATCTCGCTATTTACGCGGCCGACAAGTCTCTCGCTCTTTGTGAGGTCGACAAGTCTTGCTCTTTTACGCGGCCGACAAGTCTCTCGCGCTTTACGCGGCCGACAAATATCTCGCTATTTACGCGGCCAACAAGTCTCTCGCTCTTTGTGAGGCCGACAAGTCTTGCTCTTTTACGCGGCCGACAAGTCTCTCTCTCTTTACGAGGCCGACAAGTCTCTCGCTCTTTACGGGGCTGACAAGTCTCGCTCTTTACGCGGCCAACAAGTCTCTCTCGCTTTTTACACGGCCGACAAGTCTCGATCTTTATGCGGCCGACAAGTATTTCGCTCTTTACGCGGCCGACAAGTCTCTCGCTCTTTACGCGGCCGACAAGTACCTCGTTAGTAATGCTACCTTAAAATCGTGTGCTCTTTTCGTGGCTATCACATCTATTGGCCACATGAAGGCCAGAATATCTATAACCCGGCCGGCAAATTCCTTGGTCGTTTCAGGGTCAGCAAACCTCTCGGTCACATTGGGGCCGTCAGATATCTCACTCTCTTTGTGGCCGTCAAATCTGCCGCTCTTTTCGCGGCCATCACATCTTTCGCTTTTATTGCGGCCGGAAATCTTTCGCTTGTTTTGCGGCAGGTTAATCTATTGGTCGCATCGCGGCCGATGACCTTACTCATTTCGCGGCCATTAGACGACCTCGGTCATATTGCGGCCGGAAAGTCAGTCCTTTTAGGAATGAAAGATTTTTCGATCGATTTGCGGCAAACGAGTTCCTTGCTCTTTTAGTGGCCGTTATTGCGTTAAATCGCTATTTTTCGAGGCCAGAGATGTTGTAATTTACAACATGGCTGGAAAATCTTTTGGACTTATTGTGGCCGGAAATTTTTTGCTTGTTTTTCGGTTGTCGGGTGGCTGATTGGTTCTTGATCGTATTGTGTCGCTTACTCTTTTCATAGCTATTACATGATTCGGTCGTATTGAGCCGGCAAATTTCGCTGTCGCATCGTGGCTGTCAAATCTCGGTCGTTTATACCACGGCCGGAAAATCTCTTGGTCACAACGCGGCCGGAAAATCGCTCGTTCTTTCCGCAGCCGGAAATCTCGGTCGTATTACGGCTAGCAAATATATTGGACTTAGTCATCTTGCTCATCTTTTGGCGATCTTTCGCTTGCATTGTAGCCGTCTAAATGTATTTATTTACAAATATCGTTCTCAATATTCGTTATATGAGTTAATGGTCATGTTTCCAATGGTCGGGAATTTTTTTAATTTGTCGGGAAAAGTTGGGAAAAAGTCGGGAATTTCATATATGAAATTTGGTAGACACCCTGTACCAGCCAAGATTGGTTGGGGTCTCATATTAGTTTGTCGGCAGGTGGACAAGGAGGCGGGGGAAGGGTCGCTCAGTGTGAGTGTGCTGTACACTCGCTACGACGCCTCACAGCTGTCGGGGGTATTCACTTACTGGCCAAGATCGGTTGGGGTCTCATATTGTTATGTCGGCAGGTGGACAAGGAGGCAGGGGAAGGGTCGCTCAGTGTGAGTGTGCTGTACACTCGCTACGACGCCTCGCAGCTGGGGGGGGTATTCAATTACCAGCCAAGTTTGGCTTGGGTCTGACATTAGTTTGTCGGCAGGTGGACAAGGAGGCAGGGGAAGGGTCGCTCAGTGTGAGTGTACTGTACACTCGCTACGACGCCTCGCAGCTAGTGGGGGTATTCAATTACCAGCCAAGATCGGTTGGGGTCTCATATTAGTATGTCGGCAGGTGGACAAGGAGGCGGGGGAAGGGTCACTCAGTGTGAGTGTGCTGTACACTCGCTACGACGCCTCGCAGCTGGCGGGGGTATTCACTTACCAGCCAAGATCGGTTGGGGTCTCATATTAGTTTGTCGGCAGGTGGACAAGGAGGCGGGGGAAGGGTCGCTCAGTGTGAGTGTGCTGTACACTTGCTACGATGCCTCGCAGCTGGCGGGGGTATTCACTTACCAGCCAAGATTGGTTGGGGTCTGACATTAGTTTGTCGGCAGGTGGACAAGGAGGCGGGGGAAGGGTCGCTCAGTGTGAGTGTGCTGTACACTCGCTACGACGCCTCGCAGCTGGCGGGAGTATTCACTTACCAGCCAAGATCGGTTGGGGTCTCATATTAGTTTGTCGGCAGGTGGACAAGGAGGCGGGGGAAGGGTCGCTCAGTGTGAGTGTGCTGTACACTCGCTACGACGCCTCGCAGCTGGCGGGGGTATTCACTTACCAGCCAAGGTCGGTTGGGGTCTCATATTATTGTTGGCAGGTGGACAAGGAGGCGGGGGAAGGGTCGCTCAGTGTGAGTGTGCTGTACACTCGCTACGACGCCTCACAGCTGGCGGGGGTATTCACTTACCAGCCAAGATTGGTTGGGGTCTGACATTAGTTTGTCGGCAGGTGGACAAGGAGGCGGGGGAAGGGTCGCTCAGTGTGAGTGTGTTGTACACTCGCTACGACGCCTCGCAGCTAGCGGGGGAATTCACTTACCAGCCAAGATCGGTTGGGGTCTGACATTAGTTTGTCGGCAGGTGGACAAGGAGGCGGGGGAAGGGTCGCTCAGTGTGAGTGTGCTGTACACTCGCTACGACGCCTCACAGCTGGCGGGGGTATTCACTTACCAGCCAAGATTGGTTGGGGTCTGACATTAGTTTGTCGGCAGGTGGACAAGGAGGCGGGGGAAGGGTCGCTCAGTGTGAGTGTACTGTACACTCGCTACGACGCCTCGCAGCTGGCGGCCGTTGTGGGCTCGGAACGAGCCTCGCGGATGTTGGCGTCGGATCGTCCCGTCCACATGTTCATGACTGGGGACTAGCCCCAGCTTGATGGATTAACATGTAAATATAGGGTCTGTAAATAAAATTCTCAGATTTTTTAAAAGAAAGTATAATTAATTTATACCCTGACTTAATCATCAATAACTCGGTTGAGTTAAGCAGAAAAATGTAAGAATGTGAAGCAGTACTTTATGAGGAACCGTTCTTTCAGAAATTGTGTTTAAGTATTGACAACCTACAGACTACTTGTAAAAAATGTTTGTCAATCTTATGATCATAGTTTATAATTTGGAAATAAACAAGTATTTGTCTCAGAAGGCAAGCATTGAAAATGTTTATATCGATTATCACATGAGCAAATTACACCTGGGAGCAGTACTTCAGTTGTTTGATCCTTTCAGATTTCCTTTGATCGTTTCAGATCCTTCCAGTTCTCTTGTGACAAGTCAGTTCCTCTTGAACTAATTCAATAATCCAACACAAACACAATCGCAAAAAACAACAAAAAAGAAAATCTAACATTGCAGTTTCTGAAAAGACCAGTCATCGCCTGACCTATCTGTAGGCAATGTGGTTAAGTTAATCATAGAAGTAAGTCGTGATAAAAAATATAGAAAGCTTCTGCAAAGGTAATGTGTTTTGTGAAAACGAAAAATTGCAATTACTACTTTACTAAACCCCTCTGCATTATTTGACTCTAGAAGAACAAGATTTGATCATAGTTGATATTGCATCAAGTTTGCTTAGATTTGGGGTGTAAGAATGACTAGGGTTCAATGTGGCTACTATTGAAATGTCTGTTTCAGGCATTTCAGGGATCACTTCAAATTTTTTTCATAGATCCTAATTGATGTTTGCTTTCTATTCCATAAAACACACCAGCAATAGGTGGTAGTTTATACCCCTACACCAAAAAACCTTTTTCATCATACTGACACAGAAACATCTGTTTTCAGTTCCTTTTTGTTGGCTCGAAAGTTACCCATTGCTGTCCTTGGCAAAAACTTTCATTCGGCCTAGCCGGATAAACGGAAGTAAACAATGAGATGATTTGCAGCAATCCGACATCTAATGCTTGTTTATTGGTTACTTTTTTGAGGACTGTAGTGGCAGCACAGACAGCAGTAGCAGTAGTTTTTGTTCTGATTGTTATAGGTTATGTTCGAAGGATTGAGAAACGTATTGGTTTATGCAAGGACTACGTTATGATTGAAAGTATGTTTTTTTCTGAGTAGTATGATGAAAAATATCATACATTACACGCCCGGGAAGTTTTGCTGTACTCGCATGAAACCGTGGCCAGCAGTCAGCAATAACTGACCTGGCTCAACTGCTTGCACCATCAAACTAGCTTCAATAGAACCTGTCACTATACGTCTCACTCTTTACTGGACACATTATAAACTGCACTACATATAACCCAGATTTGACACTAAAAATCTAATAACACAGAGGAGCCTGACAAACCTCGATATAAAAAACAGTTCACAAAATTCCAATAACCCAGAGGAGCCTGACAAACCTCGTTATAAAAAACAGTACATATAATTACAGTAACAGAGAGGAGTCTGACAAACCTCGTCATAAAAAACAGTATATGAAATTCCAATCACAAGAGGAGTCTGACAAACCTCATTATAAAAAACAGTGAAATCCTTGACACTCAAATTTTCAGACTAACTATCAGACATCAAGATCATGACTGACAACCAGCCAAAGTCATAATAACTGTTTTTATTTATTTTAATCATCAGACTTTGAGATTTCGACCGACAACCAGCCAAAGTCATAAAAACTGATTTCATTTCACCTTAACTACTTTTAAAAACTGCTACAATTACAAAAAAGAACCAGCCAAACTTTTAAGAACTGTAGTACAGTATTCTTCAGACCAACACCTATGACCAAAGTAGCCCACGATCTCTTTGTATCACCTTTAACCATGTCCAAATACCCATGTGGTGAATGTAGTACTGGTGTGAGGTATAAGGGAATACTTTGTACTGGAGATTGTAAAAACTGGTACCACTCAAAATGCCTAAACTGGACTGACAAGTATTTTAACAGTTTGACAAAAGAACACATTAAAATATGGAAATGTAGCAACTGTAAACTTGATGATACTTCGTCAAACATCAAAGAGATACAAACAAAAATACACAACTTGTTCATGGAAGAAAACCTTAATCACAAAACTTCTTCACATTTGCTGCTGAACTTGGAACCGCCCTTCTGAGTGAAAACAACACACTTAAACAAAAAATACATGAAATACAGTCAAGAAAATCAATACATGAATTAGAACTAGAAGATACCCTGGAGAACACTAAAAGTATAATTAATGACCACCTTGAAGAAAATAATCAGCTAAAAAATGAAATCGCATTCTTGGGCGAAAAGCTTGAAAATGAGAAAAAGTTAAGAGACGATTTCATTCGGCAAGCAGAAGACGAGAAAACTTACCTTGAAGACCAGTTAAATAATTTTATATTACTCAACTCCCAACTGAAAGAAAGAATAGAACTAATTGAAGATTCTCTGAAAAATAAGTGTATGGAAAATGAATCACCTAAAAGCGAAAATGAGGAAATCGTCATTTCTAATGCTAAACTGAAAAATGAGCTGGAAAGAATAAATGAGGTAGCTACCAAAGCAAAGTGGGAAAATGAAAAAGCCTGTGCAAAATAAAAAGAACAAGAAACTGCAGTTACATCATTTTTGAAAAATTTCATTACCAATACTTCTCAATCCCCCTCAAAACTACATCAAGCAAGAAAACCAACATCAAGTAACCGTTCAGGGGAAATAAGTGAATACACAAACTGGAATTTACAGTACAGGAACGGACATTTTCACTCATCACCACCAATAATCAGACAAAACAAGAGAACCATCCCCAGTTTTGCATTGCAGCTAGTAAAAAGTAAAGAACTTCCTATCCCACAAATCAAAAACATAAATGTAATAACAAACCCAACAGAACACAAAACAGGATAAAACGGGACCAAAACATTCTGCACAAACAAAAGTAATAAAATCAAGCAGAACAAATCCCCACCATTGAACGCTAAAATAAAGGATATGGATGAAACCTATAGTGACTTCTTTCAGAAAAATATCGGCTTCTACAAAGAACACATGAAGCAGCATTACAACTTCAAAGAGATCAGCGAGCTTTCTGATGTCGGTGGATCAATGTCAGAGTCATCAAATCAATCACAGGAAACTCCGTCCCTGACAACCACACTTAACCGATCTCGCCAGCAAACTCAAAACACAGTTTTTTCAGACAGCGCCAAGATGACCAAAACCAAAATAAAAACAAAGGAAACACAAAAAACACCAGAAAGTCATCAAACGCAAGCCCTTTAAAAATATGTCATCAAAACATAAGAGGCCTTTCTAAAAAAATAAATCGGTTAAATCACCTATTAAGTGAAATATGCCCCGACTTTGTAGTTTTGACAGAACATGGCCTTAAACAAAGTAATATTGAAAACACAAAACTTTAGGGCTTTACACTTGTGTCTGAGTACTGCAGAAAAGAACATAAATTAGGGGGAGTAGCTATTTACTGTAGGGACTCCCTGATAAACAACACAAAGGCAATTGACATAACTAACCACTGTGAAGAACTACTATTTGAGGCTGCAATGGTACACATTACAATAAAAGAGAAACATTTTAATCTCCTCGGTGTCTACCGACCCCCTGGTGTTAACACTCAGGCTAGCTTGGACATCCTATCAAACATCCTGGACCATTGTCAAGCTCATAATAAGACATTAATTCTGATAGGAGACATAAATAAATATTGACGGATTAAAACCCGAGCACCATGACAGTATAATCCTTGAAAATGAGCTGGCAACACATAACTTGAGAAGGCTTCCTCTCCCACCAACTCGCATTACATCTGACTCAAGTACATCAATTGACTGCATATGTACCAATGTTTCAGACCATGACCTAAGTACAAAATCTTAAAAACAGGACTATCAGATCATACAGCTCAAATGTGCAGCCTGACGTTTAGTAAAAATAATACCTCAACACAAACTCTAAGACGACAAATGGGAAGGAAAAACCTTGACCAACTGAAAGCCCTGCTTTCTATAAAAAAAAAACTGGGATACTGTCTTCAATGCTGAAGATGCAGAATCAGCCTTTAATATATTTGAAGGAGCACTGCAAACTGCCTTAGATATAACATGCCCACTTAGAAAGATCAAAAATAAAATAAAAGGTAAACCTATTAGTTATTACGACCAAGAATTAGCTGAGCTCAAAGCTGCCTACTTACGGGCCCTGAAAACCTATGAACTCAAAAAACTCAAACTCAAACTCTTTATTGGTCATATCACATTTCGTTTGTTCCAGCATAGCTGGTGAAACAGATGACAAGTCATAACTTATGAACTAAGATTATTGTTTCACAAAGTTTTAAGTCTTAATGTTTATAAAAAATTAGGTTAATAAGTTAAAAGTGTCAGTAAGATAGTCATTTATACTATAGTATGCTTTTTCCATTAACAGAGATTGTACTTCTTTTTTTTAAACTTAAGGTTGCTTTCAATATTTTTTATTCTAATCGGCAGCTTATTATACAATTTTTTTCCTAAATAGTGTGGCAATTTTTCAAAAGAACTTAGTCTGTGTATTGGATATTGAAAATCAATTTTGTTTCTGGTATTATAGTTATGCAAGTGCTGTTCCTTCATCAATATATAAAAATTGTGTTTAACAAAAATTAAACACTTCAAAATATATAGAGAGGGGAGGGTTAAAATATTCAGATCCTTGAATATACCTTTACATGAAGTTCTTGGCTTAGCATTAGTCATGATTCTCAGGTATTTCTTTTGAATTTTAAAAACCGCCTCCATGCCAGAACTACTGCCCCACAATTCAACCCCATACTGCATTACTGAAGCGAACAAAGCGTGATGTACAATCAATTTCGTATTTATGTCTAAAATGTTTTGAAGGATATTCATTTGGAAACATGATGAGTTCAGTTTTTTGATAAAATACTAATATAACTTTTCCAGTTTAATTTATCATCCAATTCAAGGCCAAGAAATTTTGTTGTTTCGACAACAGACAAAGCGTTGTTATTTAAAATGACCTGTGGTTCATATTGCACCTGACTACGAGCAGTCTTAAAATTTATAATTTGTGTCTTGGTAGTGTTTAGTTTCAAACCATTTGCTTTAAACCACTCCTGCAAATCTATTAAAGAATTTTGGATTTTTTGTTGCAAGTCAATTATTTAATTTGTTTTGAGAATGGCCGTTGCATCATCTGCATACAAAAACATATTGAAATCTAGATTCTTTGGCAAGTCATTAATGTAAATTAGGAAAAGAAGCGGTCCTAAAATTGAACCTTGAGGAACACCCCGGGTCACTTCCTTCCAGTCTGATTTAAATTGGCAGTTGTTTTTCTCGATAATGGTTCTGTGATACCTTTCAAAAAGGTATGATTTCACCCACGACAATGCAGATGGGGAAAAATTATAGATTTGGAGTTTATTTAAAAGGACATTATGTTCAACACAATCAAAGGCCTTGGATAGGTCACAGAACACTCCAGCTGTGCTCTGTGACCCATCCAAACCCTCTGAAACACACTTAACGAAGTCAGCAATTGCAAAACCAGTACATTTGTTTTTCCTAAAACCATATTGCTCTCTGACGAATAAATTGTTTTCTTCAAAAAAGGATGTCATTTGTTTACAAACAATCTTTTCAAAAACTTTTGAAAATGTAGTACGAAGAGAAACTGGACGGTAATTTTCTATATTACTTTTAACACCTTTTTTGAACAAGGGTTTTATTTCAGCGTATTTTAGTTGATATGGTACTGTGCCAGAAACTAATGATTGATTTATTACTTTAAATAAAGGCTGAGAAATTGTGGGGGCTATCCTTTTTAAAAGAAACAATGGGACCTCGTCCCAGCCAAAGGACCTTTTGTTCTTTAAAGTTCTTATTGTGTCTATTACATCTTTGCTATTTATTAAACTAAAATTAAAAATAGGTAAGTCTGGTATGGTTTTACTAAAGTTGTTAACAAAGTTAACTGCCTCTGTCACATTTGGCACAATCTCACTATCCAAGGAAATAGTAGCAAATTTATCATTAAAAATATCAGCTATCTCTTTACCCTCTTTAATTAATTTATTATTGCTAAGAATGTCAGGGAAACAGTTTTTATTCTTCCCTTTGACACCAAGTTCATCATTAACAATGTTCCAAACTGCCTTACTTTTGTTATCTGCCTGTTCTATATAGTCACTAGTTGTCTTTCTCTTTGATTTTTTACAAATTGATTTGAAACCTTTTTTAAAGTCCTTACAATACTCCTTAAAAACTGGGTTTTTTGACTGTTTGGCTAGTGCTTGCAATTCCCGATTTCTAGAACTTAACTTTTTTATTTCTAAGGTAACCCATTTTTTTCTCCCTCGATTCCTACCATTTTCAGAGTTTTCTTTGCAATATTTCAAAGGGAAATGAGACTCAAAAATCAGCATAAATTTTTGTAAAAAGTTATTAAAGTTTGACTGGGTGGATAAGCTTTCATAAAAATCCCAAAGTTCTTCATTTAATGAATAATAAAATTGGTCAATATCATTGTTTGAGAAAATTCTCCTTTTTTTTATATAGTTGCCTTGGAAGTCTTATCAGCTACTTTTATAAATAAGGCCCTGTGGTCAGACATTCCTAACTCTAAATTTAATAATTTTTGTTGCTCAAATTTTTTATTAACCAAAATATTGTCGATGCAAGTTTTTGTCAATTGTGCTATTCTTGTAGGCTCACAAAAATTCTCTGAGAAACCATAGTGTGTAATTAAGTTTAAAAACAGATCACGATGTAAAGGTGACTTACAATTTTCCAATATATCCAAATTAAAATCACCAGAAATACATATTTTTTTAGTTTTATATACCTTACTTAGTAACAAAAACAAGGCTTCTAACTTTCTTAAAAATATATATAAATTTGTGCGATCAGGTGTTCGGTATAGTGATACAACAAGGACATTTAGGCCTGGTATTTCAACAGCACAACCTTCAAAAACCACATCTTCAAAGAGTTTATTTATGTCAACTCTATCTTTAAATATTAAATTAGATTTCAGTAAAATTCACGGATACCCTGTGATCTGCAATAATAAGAAGCTAATGTGAAGTTTGACAAAGCATTAAGTAGATTTATATTGGTTACATTTAGCCAGTGTTCATTTAAACATACAATATCAATATTATTACCCTCTAAAAAAACATTCATCATATCAATTTTGCCTACTAAACCACCTTGTACATTATAATGCATTAACCACACGTTTTGATATTTCAATAAATCATTATGTTTTAAATTATACTCCCTATTTATACTTGAGTTAGGACATGATAGAACCATGATTGAACAGTTTTGAGTATGAGACATTTTTACTTGAGAGGTAGCCACGGCCAGGTTTGAGAGTTTAAAGAGTTGCTAACATTGGCTGATTGATTTTCATTAATATTAGGCTCATGAGTGAGTGGGTTATTTAAAATTGCTTTATCAGTGACTACAGAATTCTGCTTATATACACTGCTTAATTCTAATATTGAGCTATTTACAGACACCTCCTCCTCTGCACATGACACTAGACTGACCATACTTTTAGCACTATCACTTTCACTCGGGAGATTCCTCATGGCGCTGTTTGGGAAGAAATGTCGTAGCTGTTGTACCAAGTCGGGGTGAGACAGGCCTTTACGCAAGTTTCTGCTGGACTGTTCATCGCAGGTGACGATGTGTATCGCACCTCCTGTGGCTTGTTGGAATTCTTTCATCTTAGTTGCGAAATGTTCAACTGGAACCTCATCACGTACGCATCCCATTGGTGAGCAAAACAAGTATTTTAGTCCTTTTGATTTAAATTCTTCACAGAATTCATTAAATGCTAGATCGTAGTCTTTTAAGGTTGGTTTCCCATTGTAATCAGATTTGGTTACAAGTCCAAAAACTGCAGCCCCTCCGTTTTCTCTCTGGAATGTCAATTTGTTTCTGAGGCACTCTGAGGCCAGGGGTTTCCCGAATTGTTCCTTAAAAGCCCGAGCTACTCCAGCACTCATCTGTTTATCACAGTTGAAATCCCCGGAAATGCAATGACTAAAAGCCACGTTAGGATTGTTTCTTACTCAGATATTACGTCTTTCATATCCGCTACAATGACCTGAACATCTCCAGTAGGTAGATTTTCAGACTGCCGATCTTGTGTTTGTTGTGTTAGCAGCGCCTGGGTAGAGCATTGCGTTTCATGCAGATCAGTACCCTTCTGCTTCTCTGTGTAGTAACAGCCAGGCAGAGACTTTTCTTCTTCATTCATAGTCTTAATTTCTTCTTTAGTTTCTTTAAGCTGTTTTCTTCTGCGCCTCTGATTTGTATTATTTAAAATTGCAGCCGAAATTGCATTACAGAGTTTTACTTTCCCAGATCTTTTAAGGTGCAACCCATGTCCAGTGTGATCTTTAATATTTATTTTAAACTTATTGATGGGAAAGATGTTAGTATTTGTAGTGCTTAGCTGAGAAATATTTTTATTTACACTCTCATTTATTTCAGTTATTTTTTTGTTCAACAAAGGTCTGTCATACCTCTTAAGTATGCCTGGGAACAAAATATTTGTTTTCTTAGATATCTCATTTATAAAAGAAAAGTCCGGACTCACTGATTGGTTGTGCTCATCCTGAATGTCATTTGTTCCACCGACAACCACAACATAGTCTTTTGTACTGAATTTTTCTGTCAGTTTCTCAGCATTTGATGTGATTTCTTTCAGGGGTGCACTGGGCTTTATTACAGATGTAACACCAAAATTACTTCCTAGCTGGTCTTGGAGTAACTCCCCACATTTGCGGCCATGACTGTTGGCCAACAACAGCACCCTGTGTTTTTTTTTAGGAGGAACAAATCTATTTCTTGTTAGAGGTATGGTCTTTGGAGCTGATTTACTATGTACTTCCTGTTTATCCTCACCATCCTTGCCTTCACTGCTAAGAACGCTGAACCTATTGGAACACTGAATTTTTTCACTTTGCAATAATTTTGGGGCTTTAGGACCTTTGTCTATTAACACCCAGCTGTTTTTTGGGATTTGATAATTGTTTACTTGTGTACTGGTACCGGCACTAGATAACCCCTTGTACGTTACATGCTTTAGTAATAAAGATTTTACTAGCTGTTCCGAGACTATACTTCTGTTAAGTAAAAGATAAGCAATTTGTGACCTCTTTGTTACTAGTTCCTCTTTACCAAACTGTGAAGGCAATTTGAGGTTTGACAAAGTATATTCTGTATTATCAGCATTATGCACATGTCTAATGACAAGTTCTGTAACTGCTAGCATGAATACACCACAGTCGTATCTGTTTTGCTGTTGTGGTGATGATTAACTGCCAAAATATCAGCTACCTTCCCTGTAGTCTGGTGCAGAAAATTAAAAAACTTATCTGCAAGAGCTTTAGCAGATTTCAAATTATAATTCTTCAGTGAGTCATAATGGTAAAACTTTGTATTTTTTTGGTCATAAACTAAGAGGCTCCAATGTGAACCACCTTTGACTGATTTTACTGTTTCATCTTTGGTTATGTCTAGTGCATCTGTGCTATCATTGACAGGAATAAAAATATATTTCGCTTGCTTTATATTAAGTGGTTCTAAGACAAACTGAAAATCCTCAAGCATTTTTACAGCCTGACGGATAACAGGATTTAAGCATATTATGTCATTGCTCTTGATTACACTGCTATTTAATAGTTTATAATATTGCCTGATCACATCATCGACTAACCAGTTTGGTCCTAATAGGTTTATGATATTCTCAGTGTCTGTAGTTCCTTGCTTTACATTGCAATTTTTGTTACTTTCATCTGTACTGACATCAACCACAGTTGGTGTTAGTGTATTTAAGCCAGTTAGTGGGCTACTTGCTGCTGATGGCATCTTAGACAGCGAAAGTGAAATTATATCTGATTCGTTATTACTTTTTTTAAGAGTTGACCTAGAATTATCCTGAGACATATTAAAACTTGCTTCAATTTCTTTGAGAGCTATTTCGAACTCTTTATTTTTCCGTTTACTAAAACGTGATTTATTTTCTTTAAATAGACAAATGTCAATTTCTTTTACTGTTGCTGTTTGTTTTGTTCCATGAAATAACACATCATATTTTGGTAATTTATAGCTAGTATCTATGTTATTGATCACTGCAGGCCAGGGTGAATGTCCTCTTACTTTAGCAAAAACTTTATCTCCTCTATTAAATTTTGGTTGCATTGTAGATTTTAATGCTTATTCAATTCCTCCTCAATAAAATAAAATTAATTTCAATTCAGCTTTCATGCATTGGCTTAAAGATGTAGAATTATATGCTGATTCTAAAAGTACTGCAAACGTAAGAAACTGCAAACGTTTGAACTGAGTGGAAGGCCAGAAGACAAGGCAACAATGATAAACAAAAAAAAGACATATGACAACAAACTAAGGACACTGCAACAAAATGCTAATGCACAGAAAATTATTACATCCAACAATAAATCAAAAGCTGTATGGGATCTAATAAACACAGAAAGACAAGCCAAACAACCTAGCCAAAACTGCCATAAGCTCAACATCAACAATACAATTATTGATGATCCTCATCAGGGGGCTTTGCCCCCCACGCCCTCCCGCCAAAGCAGTTGTTTGCAAAAGGACATGGGGCGGCTTCGCCCCCCACGCCCTCCCGCCAAAGCAGTTGTTTGCAAAAGAACATGGGGGGGGGGCTTAAAGCCATGATGATTTGAATGCTTTTTTCTACGGTGTAAACCAGCATTTGTTTTAATTATGCGACAATTTTACTTTGGAAAAATACCATTTACATTTGTATATTTTCTAAAATCACTACAGGTTACTGTTTAGGGTACTTAAAGAAAGAAGTAAGCGAACTTTCTAACCCCGTGAGCGTAGTCACGGGATATATTCATCACCCAGGAGCCAGGAGGCGGGGGACAACAAAGTAGTCATTGACATTGGATAAATCCACAGTAAACCTGGATTTGCTAGGGGCATATTTTCTGTCCAGCAAGGATAACAACCCCATTCGTAATCAGTCTGGTATATACAATTTTAGTGGCGCAGAGATCCGGGTTGTTATCTTTTTGGATCCTTGCCTTTTGGACCGCCTTTTTCGGTTTTATTAAGCTTCTGCTTATTCTTTGCCTTGGCCTACGGAAGCTCCTAGAGCTCTTGCTCGGGTTCTTGATCCGCTTGTGTAAATGTACAGTAGTGTTTTTCCCTACAGCCGAAATTAACAAGAAGATTAATTTTTGTCCTAGCGGCAGGTTATATAATGTTTCCTGCCCTCAAAAAACATCACAAATTGTTTACATTTTCGACATACTTTCATACTTGAATACTGTTATTTATCTCTTCTCCTCTATAGACCCAAGGGCCCCCACCACCACTTTGAGAACTTTGCGACCGATAAAGCGGCGCCATGCGCAACAGCTGACTTGCAGTCGACTTCATGGTTTCTCTTATGAGCTGTCTGCTAAGTGCTGATTGCTGAAATTACGTTGTTTGTGTTTCATGTTCAATTGGTATAACAATCATTAATTATCTTTTTCATTATTGGTCGAAGTTTATTGAGTGCCGAACGACGTTAATTAATTCCTAGGTTCTAAGAATTATTTTTTATTTATTTTTCTGTGGCGCGGGCCCTCTAGCGGCGCGGGCCCCTAGGCGCGCGCCTATGGCGCCTATGCTTAAATCCGGCCCTGGGGTGTTTAACATATCGAATTCCTTGAGGCTGACATATGAGGAATAAAAGTTTACGTAGGGGAAACTTCAATTCCCCCAGTCATGTACATGTGGACATGTACATCTGATCCAATAAGCCACATGCAAAGTTTCATCAAAACATCTTCAGCAACATGCGAGAATTTTTTTAAAATTTGTTTTTCATAAGGTTAAAAATTAAAATTGAGACAATATATGAGTTTACTCTGTGATAAGCTGATACTCTGGTTTGGAAATGTGAATACTGGTCTCAAATCTTTCCCACCAAAATTATCTACACAGAAACAGTCCATTACCTGCCAATCACATTCCGTTACACTGATGTGTTGATAAAAAAGGTCTGGTTAAAAAGATGACACTTCTATAGAATGTGGTCCAGTTAAAAAGTGTCTGGTTAAGAGGGAACCTTCTGCATCTATATCTACTGTATCTCCTGTATCTGAGAGAACCTTTCACAGCTATCTCAGATGTTGACTGTATTTTCAAGGGGCATTACTCAGGAATATATTTTTATTTTTCAAGTGGTTTTTTTATACACAACGAATTAAATAGTATATTTCACAACAAGGGCCGAAAATTCGGTTTTTCCGGCTCGAGATCATGTTACAAATTTGAGACGATGTGAAAATTTGAAACGATCGAGAGCTGCAAAACCCTTTCGACCGAGGTGCGAATACTATTTTTCACCAAACTAAACATTGGGATATACCCTATAATCATAAAAAATTTGATTATTTACTTGTCACACTTGAAAAAAAATCTTTGAGGTTTTTGTTAACAACCAGGTCATGGTTTAAAAAAAACACAGCTATGAAAATCATATGATTCGCAATTATCCTGCCGTTGGAACCTTTTGAATGCAGTACAATTACGTGATGTTATCACGTTGTTTCAAGCAACTAAACGATCAGCAGGCTTTCGGCCCTAGGACCAAAAGTTTTTGGCCTCTGGCGGATAAGAGCTGGTTTTGGCCACCAAGTGACGTTTGTAAAACAGGTAATTACGTCATAGTGTGGTGAAACAGTATATGTGAGGTGGAAAGCGAAAAGGAACCTCTTGTCAGCGAAGAAAAATTTTCAGTACGGCCGATATAACCGATTAGGGTAAAAAATATAAAAATTCGGGTCTCTATCGATTGTCATACCTCATTTATCATAGAAAAGGCCTGTATCAGTTAAAAGATCGAATCGAAGTTATAAAAGGTCGAAACAAATCATTTTGTTAGCCTCTGCATGGCATGAGAAAAGGGAGCTCTTGTCGCTCAATGTTATCTCGCCATAACGACAAGAGGTCCCATTTCCAACATCCACTTCGTGAGAAGACTTTGGTCCAAAAAATGAACTCTCTTGAATTCTACCGGAATTTTAGAGAACTACAACGAAGTTTGGTGTAAAGAGAACGAAATGTCCCACCAATTTCATACGGTCCCGAAAAGAGGTCCCTTTTTATAAACGATAATTTGGCTACTAAATTTTGTCTTTTCAAGAGACTATTTGACGTAGGGTAATAATAGTTATTTTTATTGGAATAAATGAGCAATTAATTATATATTATTGTTCCTTGAATGTTTCAATGATGAGCACAATTAAATATAAGCAGGGTAGTTGGATTACAAAAGATAGTGTTGGGAATTTTTGTTTTTGCGGCTGAAGCACTGATAGGGATGCAGCCTGTCAAGTGAACCAGTGTTATCGCGGTAGGTGATGTCTTATCACTGCTGGTTCTACAGTTGTTTGGCCAGTTGTCATAGCCGTCTCAAGTATAAGGCCGCGGCGAGCGAAATCTGGCAACGTCGCGCACTAGGCTCAGTCCGGCCGGCTCCCGCCATTACTGTCCATGCAAAACTTATGTGGACTCGAGTTTACGATATCACACCTCCAAAACGGCGTGTTCGATTTTGCCGAGAGACATATCAATTTAAAGGAAATATTGTAAAATTTCATATTACAGAGATTTTGAATTTTAACTAACTTTTTATAATTTGTATACTGTAAAAAGTGGAAAATATTGGGGGTTTTCACGATTGTTGATGAAATCTCATCTTCAGACCGTTATTACAAAATACTATTTAACGTACCAGCTTCAAATTGTTATTCTATGTATTAGGGCTGTATATACACAATTTAGTGAAGTTTAATAATTTTAACACGATTATTATTTAGGTTCTTGTAAATTTTGTAAACCCCTGTTAACTTTTCTATCTTACGCCGAAAATTTCCGTTCCTAAGCACCATTGTGACTGTTAATAGATCCTATGAACGAAAAAAATAGTGTCTAAATTATGTAAATTAATAGTGATCTATGGTGAGTTTATATTTGTATCGGCCTAACATTTTTATTACCGCACGTGGGAGCTGGTTTGTTAGAGTCGCGCTACGGATAG
The DNA here is from genome assembly GCA_035578135.1 of Flexamia atlantica. Classification (NCBI taxonomy): domain Eukaryota; kingdom Metazoa; phylum Arthropoda; class Insecta; order Hemiptera; family Cicadellidae; genus Flexamia; species Flexamia atlantica. The sequence continues at coordinate 35,615,237 of JAQJVK010000006.1, forward strand.
CTTGCTTTCTGGAGAAGTAATGTCTGTTTTAGATGATAACCGAACTATTTAGATAAGTTGATTTTGGCAAATCTGGCCAACTGTATGTGTGTGGCTATTAGCTTCAATCAAAATAACGGCTAATATTCAACGTAAAAGGTGTATTACACTGGTTGTAAGTCCAACGAACACAGTTGATGTTTATTTTCAAACTATTAACTGGGGAGGTTTATCTGTTCCTATGTGGTTTGCATAGGTAGACGAGAATTAGGTATTATTCAGGCATTAATATCAGAAGAGTTTAAATAAATATTTTTACTGTGCAATGATCACAGACGAGATCTGGTTGGCCTAAACTTTAGCCGAATTCGGCATGCTTACTGACAACAGTATTGTAGTGGACTTAAGTAAATCTTGTGAGTGTAGCTAGGCGGGCTTATGCAAAATTAGCTTGATGTGATTTTTAAAATGTCAAATATACTTCTAAGTAACTACACAAAGAGGATATAAAAAAAAATTTTATTTTTCCTCTTTGTAAAATACAAAAAGGAAAAATAAAATTATGCAAAAGTATACCACAAAAAGCTATATTTTTGAAAAGTGTAATCTTTTTTTTTGAATAAAATATGTTTAAAATAAATCTTGCCGTTTCATCCAACCCGTTTATATCTCTAGGCATATATTTAATAGTATTTATTTTTCATAAACTCCGGTTCCAAAGTGGTTAAGTTTTTTTACTACAAATGTATATCGCTTGTGCATAATACTCAGGTTTGCAATTAATTGGTGCATGTACGTTTATTTATTAATTAGTTTTTCGTAATACAATTTGTAACATTGTAAGCAACATTTTATGCTAAAAATGAATCTATTGAACTGGTTCAATTTTCATAGCTTTCAATGGAGTAAGCGCAGTTTTGGCGAAATTAGCACGTTTTACCGTGGGCGGCAATACCCGGAGTGGGACCAGGGAGGGGATGAGTCGCGGCGTTGCCACATCGAAGGCCGCGGCCTTATACTAGATACGGCTATGGCAGTTCCCAACCAAGCTGAAGGTGTCCAAGGTATATCCCAAACACAAAAAGGGCCAAAAACTGATCTAAAAAATTACAGACCCATATCATTGATCTCAACATTTTCTAAAATTATAGAAAAAATAGTTCTAAAAAGGTTAATGACCTACCTCAAACAACAAGCTTTAATTACTGACTGTCAACACGGATTCCAAAAGGGAAAATCAACTACTTCTGCAATCGTAAGCCTTGTTGAATCTATCATTGACAGCATAGATAAAGGACAATTTGTGACAGCCTTATTCTTAGACTACAGCTAGGCTTTCGATTGTTTAGGACATGACCTGATCTCTAGAAAACTTACAACCTTGGGAGTAAGAGGCTTAGAAAACAAATGGTTTGTCAGCTACCTAAAAGGGAGATCCCAAGTTGTAGATATCCAACATACTACATTAGGCCTCACTACCACGTTCAGATCACATCCTAAACCAATCACAAGGGAGGTCCCTCAGGGAACCGTGCTGTACAGACACGGGACCTGTTCTGTTCATTTTGTTCACTAACGACTTCCCAGCTCTAATTCAAAATTACAATACCAGCTGCATAATGTATGCAGACGATACAACTCTCCTTTTAACAAATGACTCAACTCAAGAATTGTATGACAACTCTGCTGCATCTTTAATAAAGCCATAGACTACAGTAAACAAAATGACTTGGCAATAAACCCTGACAAGACAACACAAGTACATTTTAGCAGGAAAAGAGATCTGCCCACTCTAGTATCCCCAACATAACAGTAGCCAACCAGATTAAATTTCTAGGATTAACTCTAGACAAAGGTCTTACATGGACAGATCATGTAAATAACATCTGCAGTAAAATTAGCACTGGTGTCTATGTTGTTAGACGAATCAAATGGGTTGGCACGCTGGAAGCAGCAAAAATGGCCTACTATGCGCTAATCGAATCTCATATTCGATACGGCCTTACAATCTGGGGATGTTGACAAACTAAACCTGCAAACTCACATGGACCTTCAAAACTACCCCACACGCCATGCCTCCAGATTCATCCTACCTCAACATAAAACAGCCCTCTACGAGAAAAAACCATCATACATAGGCTAAAAGCTGAAAAACCTCCTTCCTGACCACCTATGGAACCTGAATGGCAACAAATTGAAGAGCTCGCTTCAAGAATTCCTGCTAAAGAATCCGGTATACACCATAGAAGAATTCTTGGAATCTATGAACAATATAACTCCTTGAGTTTTCTGATTGTGATCTGACAAATTAGGCTACTGTTCTTAATGTTCATGTAATAAATAAATATAAATAAAAAATAAAATAAACTATAATGCTCGTCCGGCAAAACAGTACTTCCTGGCCAAGTAACATGTGAGGTGGAAAGCGAAAAGGGACCTTGTGTCGGGAATTTTCAATTTTGAGTCATTAATATTTCTGAATTCCTCATTTAATTCCTAACAATTTGGCTCAAGTCCCATGAGTCTACGATTTGTTTTGGTAACGTTTTAGGACTTTGAAATTTTGTGAGGGTAACGGGTCATTTTGAGAAAAATTGATTTGAAAATCTCAAATAAGCATAAAAACTATAGTTTTCGTATTTAAGAAATGATGTTGGTATCAAAAGAAAGCTTATAATGTCTTCTTTAAAGGGAATACCAATTTTTTGTCTTAACTCACAGTAGTTTTCAGGAAAATAATATTTTTATCGAAGCATGTCGTAAATAGTCGTATTCCAAAAAAGGGACCTCTTGTCGGCCCTAAGTTATTCTCCATAACGACAAGAGGTCCCTTTTTAAAACTAAATATTTTACTGTTATCTCATTGTTTTATAAAGTTTTTTATCATCAAACAACTGAAACCAAACTTTAATTTGAAGTTTACAAAATGAAAAAATATAATAAATAGTATAATTTATAAAATTATATGGATTATTTTACGACAAAAAAGTCAAAAGAAAAAGTAGTCCAACTGCCAAAATAACAATAAAGTCGCACTGATAAACAACTGCATAGCCCTCTCTAGTATAAGGCCGCGGCCTTCGATGTGGCAACACCGCGACTCATCCCCTCCCTGGTCCCACTCCGGGTATTGCCGCCCACGGTAAAACGTGCTAATTTCACCAAAACTGCGCTTACTCCATTGAAAGCTATGAAAATTGAACCAGTTCAATAGATTCATTTTTAGCATAAAATGTTGCTTACAATGTTACAAATTGTATTACGAAAAACTAATTAATAAATAAACATACATGCACCAATTAATTGCAAACCTGAGTATTATGCACAAGCGATATACATTTGTAGTAAAAAAACTTAACCACTTTGGAACCGGAGTTTATGAAAAATAAATACTATTAAATATATGCCTAGAGATATAAACGGGTTGGATGAAACGGCAAGATTTATTTTAAACATATTTTATTCAAAAAAAAAGATTACACTTTTCAAAAATATAGCTTTTTGTGGTATACTTTTGCATAATTTTATTTTTCCTTTTTGTATTTTACAAAGAGGAAAAATAAAATTTTTTTTTATATCCTCTTTGTGTAGTTACTTAGAAGTATATTTGACATTTTAAAAATCACATCAAGCTAATTTTGCATAAGCCCGCCTAGCTACACTCACAAGATTTACTTAAGTCCACTACAATACTGTTGTCAGTAAGCATGCCGAATTCGGCTAAAGTTTAGGCCAACCAGATCTCGTCTGTGATCATTGCACAGTAAAAATATTTATTTAAACTCTTCTGATATTAATGCCTGAATAATACCTAATTCTCGTCTACCTATGCAAACCACATAGGAACAGATAAACCTCCCCAGTTAATAGTTTGAAAATAAACATCAACTGTGTTCGTTGGACTTACAACCAGTGTAATACACCTTTTACGTTGAATATTAGCCGTTATTTTGATTGAAGCTAATAGCCACACACATACAGTTGGCCAGATTTGCCAAAATCAACTTATCTAAATAGTTCGGTTATCATCTAAAACAGACATTACTTCTCCAGAAAGCAAGCTATCCGTAGCGCGACTCTAACAAACCAGCTCCCACGTGCGGGAATAAAAATGTTAGGCCGATACAAATATAAACTCACCATAGATCACTATTAATTTACATAATTTAGACACTATTTTTTTCGTTCATAGGATCTATTAACAGTCACAATGGTGCTTAGGAACGGAAATTTTCGGCGTAAGATAGAAAAGTTAACAGGGGTTTACAAAATTTACAAGAACCTAAATAATAATCGTGTTAAAATTATTAAACTTCACTAAATTGTGTATATACAGCCCTAATACATAGAATAACAATTTGAAGCTGGTACGTTAAATAGTATTTTGTAATAACGGTCTGAAGATGAGATTTCATCAACAATCGTGAAAACCCCCAATATTTTCCACTTTTTACAGTATACAAATTATAAAAAGTTAGTTAAAATTCAAAATCTCTGTAATATGAAATTTTACAATATTTCCTTTAAATTGATATGTCTCTCGGCAAAATCGAACACGCCGTTTTGGAGGTGTGATATCGTAAACTCGAGTCCACATAAGTTTTGCATGGACAGTAATGGCGGGAGCCGGCCGGACTGAGCCTAGTGCGCGACGTTGCCAGATTTCGCTCGCCGCGGCCTTATACTTGAGACGGCTATGACAACTGGCCAAACAACTGTAGAACCAGCAGTGATAAGACATCACCTACCGCGATAACACTGGTTCACTTGACAGGCTGCATCCCTATCAGTGCTTCAGCCGCAAAAACAAAAATTCCCAACACTATCTTTTGTAATCCAACTACCCTGCTTATATTTAATTGTGCTCATCATTGAAACATTCAAGGAACAATAATATATAATTAATTGCTCATTTATTCCAATAAAAATAACTATTATTACCCTACGTCAAATAGTCTCTTGAAAAGACAAAATTTAGTAGCCAAATTATCGTTTATAAAAAGGGACCTCTTTTCGGGACCGTATGAAATTGGTGGGACATTTCGTTCTCTTTACACCAAACTTCGTTGTAGTTCTCTAAAATTCCGGTAGAATTCAAGAGAGTTCATTTTTTGGACCAAAGTCTTCTCACGAAGTGGATGTTGGAAATGGGACCTCTTGTCGTTATGGCGAGATAACATTGAGCGACAAGAGCTCCCTTTTCTCATGCCATGCAGAGGCTAACAAAATGATTTGTTTCGACCTTTTATAACTTCGATTCGATCTTTTAACTGATACAGGCCTTTTCTATGATAAATGAGGTATGACAATCGATAGAGACCCGAATTTTTATATTTTTTACCCTAATCGGTTATATCGGCCGTACTGAAAATTTTTCTTCGCTGACAAGAGGTTCCTTTTCGCTTTCCACCTCACATATACTGTTTCACCACACTATGACGTAATTACCTGTTTTACAAACGTCACTTGGTGGCCAAAACCAGCTCTTATCCGCCAGAGGCCAAAAACTTTTGGTCCTAGGGCCGAAAGCCTGCTGATCGTTTAGTTGCTTGAAACAACGTGATAACATCACGTAATTGTACTGCATTCAAAAGGTTCCAACGGCAGGATAATTGCGAATCATATGATTTTCATAGCTGTGTTTTTTTTAAACCATGACCTGGTTGTTAACAAAAACCTCAAAGATTTTTTTTCAAGTGTGACAAGTAAATAATCAAATTTTTTATGATTATAGGGTATATCCCAATGTTTAGTTTGGTGAAAAATAGTATTCGCACCTCGGTCGAAAGGGTTTTGCAGCTCTCGATCGTTTCAAATTTTCACATCGTCTCAAATTTGTAACATGATCTCGAGCCGGAAAAACCGAATTTTCGGCCCTTGTTGTGAAATATACTATTTAATTCGTTGTGTATAAAAAAACCACTTGAAAAATAAAAATATATTCCTGAGTAATGCCCCTTGAAAATACAGTCAACATCTGAGATAGCTGTGAAAGGTTCTCTCAGATACAGGAGATACAGTAGATATAGATGCAGAAGGTTCCCTCTTAACCAGACACTTTTTAACTGGACCACATTCTATAGAAGTGTCATCTTTTTAACCAGACCTTTTTTATCAACACATCAGTGTAACGGAATGTGATTGGCAGGTAATGGACTGTTTCTGTGTAGATAATTTTGGTGGGAAAGATTTGAGACCAGTATTCACATTTCCAAACCAGAGTATCAGCTTATCACAGAGTAAACTCATATATTGTCTCAATTTTAATTTTTAACCTTATGAAAAACAAATTTTAAAAAAATTCTCGCATGTTGCTGAAGATGTTTTGATGAAACTTTGCATGTGGCTTATTGGATCAGATGTACATGTCCACATGTACATGACTGGGGGAATTGAAGTTTCCCCTACGTAAACTTTTATTCCTCATATGTCAGCCTCAAGGAATTCGATATGTTAAACACCCCAGGGCCGGATTTAAGCATAGGCGCCATAGGCGCGCGCCTAGGGGCCCGCGCCGCTAGAGGGCCCGCGCCACAGAAAAATAAATAAAAAATAATTCTTAGAACCTAGGAATTAATTAACGTCGTTCGGCACTCAATAAACTTCGACCAATAATGAAAAAGATAATTAATGATTGTTATACCAATTGAACATGAAACACAAACAACGTAATTTCAGCAATCAGCACTTAGCAGACAGCTCATAAGAGAAACCATGAAGTCGACTGCAAGTCAGCTGTTGCGCATGGCGCCGCTTTATCGGTCGCAAAGTTCTCAAAGTGGTGGTGGGGGCCCTTGGGTCTATAGAGGAGAAGAGATAAATAACAGTATTCAAGTATGAAAGTATGTCGAAAATGTAAACAATTTGTGATGTTTTTTGAGGGCAGGAAACATTATATAACCTGCCGCTAGGACAAAAATTAATCTTGACCATTCAGAGGGAGAATATTGCTGACACCTCATATAGGCTATATTTTCACCAATAGGCCATTGAGCTTGCAGAACCGGATATGGGTATAAGATTGACGTCACAAGTTTTGGTTCCACTAAAGGCCATACGAGGATAGGACAAAATATTCATGGGAGTAATTCCAGCATTTTGTTTTGGGGGAAGATTTTCAAACCTCTGCTCTATAGCTCAATTTTAACCCCCCTCTCCTTGAAAATGCGTTTGACGCTGAGTTTTGTAGAAAAAGCTTTGCCAAATGACGGCCGAGAAATGTCCGAGGGATTTACCGAAAGCGATACCGTTCTCAGGCCACGAGCCTAACCTAGCCAAGAGCTGTTTTTTATTACCAAAATATTACCGAGAAATTTGCCAGCGGCTGTAAACCTAAAGTGGGATGTTCACCAGATTTTTCATATTAAATTTCCAACGTTTATCTACCTTTCCAGACTATTGAGGGGGAAAATCCAGACTAGTAAAATCAGCAATGTAGCTTTTAAACAAAATTAACTTGAGCACTATCTTTGTTGTAAAATGCAGGCCGGCAGATTTTCCGGCCGCGATCTGTCAAAAGATTTACAAACCACAATGCGACCGAGAGATTTTCCAGCCGCGGTACAAACGACCGCGATTTGACAGCCGTGATACGACCGACAGATTTACCAGCTGCGGTATAAATGCCAGATTTCCCGGCCGCAATGTGGTCAGTAGATATGTCAAAACAGCGAGAGACTTGACTTGTCGGTCACGAAACGGCCGAGAAATATCCCTGTAAGCTTCTACATAAACGACAGATTTTCTAGCCACGATAAGGCCAATAGATGTTACGGCCATGAAAAGAACGAGAGGTTTGCTTTTGTCGGCCGCAATGCGACCTCCTAAAAACGGACGTTTGGTCACTTTGGCCCTGGGGGCCCGCACCACTGAGTGAGCCTAGGGGCCCAAAAGTCCTAAATCCGGCCCTGAAACACTCAATGAACACAATTTTAAGTGTTTATGCAAAACATTAAAACTTATTATGTGGTGAACAACATGTTGAAGCTTGAGTTTCAAGTTTCGGCAAAGCAGGGGAGGAAAGCATTTATGACGTTAAAGTAAACAGAGCCATGTGATTGATTACGCTACTAGTCTGGTAGCTGAAAAATACTAAACCAAATGAAAGTATGGGTCAATATTGGGAACAAAGTTTTGATCTTTGAATAACATTAAATAAGCAGTTGAAATGTTTTTGGTTTAGCATTTAACACATGATCGATGAGTGAACGAGTCTATGTATCAGCGGAGTTGAAGATTCGTTGTCGGTCACTGTGTGAGTGTGTGTTACGTAATGCGGTAACTCAAAAACCGCTACACTAATCATTTCCAAATTTCGCACAAACGTTAAGTATCTCACAGGGAATATGCCATTAAATTATGAAGCATATTGGTTTAGTATTTTTTGAGTAATTTAATATTTTAACTTGCTAAAAATCATCATAAGTTTAACATTGGGCAATAATTTACTTTATCTACGACCATTGCAATAAGCACCAATTATGGTATTACAATAAACATTATAATGATATACATTAAAACACCAAAAACCAAGCAGTACTCTAATGACTACTTTAGAGTACTGGAGTCACTTTAGAGTACTGGTTCTAGACCAATGAGAGCTCGGCATTTGACGGAAGTAGTGTCATAATAACAATTACGCAATTCGCACATCAGCTGATTGTTGCATTACGATTCATGTTTGAGTTTACTTATCCCATCAGCTGATTGTTCCACAGCGATTCATGGTTCAGGCTGCTTATTTGCCTAACCTCAACTTTTAGATGACCTAATTCCATCATTAGTATAAGTCATGAGTTTTGTTTAACTTCGGGGGAAATTTTGTGGTATATTGTTGGTCGTAGATAAAATAGTGTATGCAACGATTGTATTTTGCCTTTAAGCCACTCGTGAGATATTTAGAACACTCGCTTCGCTCGTGTTCTAACTTACATCTCACTCGTGGCTTAAAGGCATTCATTATACAATCGTTGCATAAACTACTATTAATAAACTACGGGATACAAATAAAGATTGTTTCAAAATAAAAGGAAAATAACAGTGGAATTTAGAAAAAAAAGTATTTCACGAAACACTTAAATGACATGCTACATGCCATTTAAGTGCATGCTACTATCAATTGTTGGGGAGCGGCCTGGCATAGTGGTTAGAGCGCGGGCTTTCGATCTCGGAGGCCCGGGTTCAAATCCCGCCAATCACCAATGGCATTTTCGCTATGTGATAATGCCGTGACCCACTAGGCCTAGCCTGAAGTAATGTGTAAAACGGTTCCGGGCTAGGTCTAGCGTCCTGGGATGTGAAGGGAGGACAATTGAAAAAAAAAAAAAAAAAAAAAAACTATCAATTGTTAGTTTTTTAAGTCTACGTTAAAATGTTTATTATTAAAAAAAAACAAATCCTAGAAATATAAAAATACAGATAGATCATTTCTGGTTTGTTGTTCTTAGTCGAGATAGTTTATATGAATGACGCTAGATGGAACCAACAGGAACACATTGTCATGTTCCTTTTACTAACAGCTGATTCCATATATTTAAGAGAAAATATTTATTGTTTGTTTCTTTTAAGTAAGATTAATAAAACGTTAAAAAACAATGAGTAAAGATATTATTGCATATATAAAAGTACATTGATGAATCAAATGTGAATTTAATCTCAGCAAACGCAATTTTTGTATAAAATTGCGATAAAAAATATATTTTTATAGCGCAAATCGTATTAATAACAAACTTTTGTACCAAGAAGGATGCATGCGATCAGTTATATTAAGACAAATTAAATGTGTATGAAATTAAGTTGAGAATGTGGGATGTTGAAGATGTGTAGATTAATGATTTGTTTCCTACATAATTTTATTATATATAATCAAGCACGAAATTCACAAAAAATAGTAATTAATTTTGCATATATAGTAGTATAATTAGTTTTATAATAATAAAGTCAGGATAGCCAGATTCAAAAATAAGAGGATTAGGTCGCGGATCCATGGACGGCTCATCATTGGCGCCGTCCTCGTGACCAGTTATCCCGCACCACACAAGCGGATCAAGAACCCGAGCAAGAGCTCTAGGAGCTTCCGTAGGCCAAGGCAAAGAATAAGCAGAAGCTTAATAAAACTTCGCTTACTTCTTTCTTTAAGTACCCTAAACAGTAACTTGTAGTGATTTTAGAAAAAACAAATGTAAATGGTATTTTTCCAAAGTAAAATTGTCGCATAATTAAATCAAATGCTGGTTTACACCGTAGAAAAAAAGCATTCAAATCATCATGGCTTTAAGCCCCCCCCCCATGTTCTTTTGCAAACAACTTGCTTTGGCGGGAGGGCGTGGGGGGCAAAGCCCCCCCCCATGTCCTTTTGCAAACAACCCCTTTGGTGGGAGGGCGTGGGGGGCGAAGCCTCCCCATGTTCTTTTTACAAACACCTGCTTTGGCGTGTAATTAGTCGCTGATAGGTGTGTAGAGCTAGGTTTATTTAAATACTATTAGTAAAAAAGCATGTAAACCATCATGGCTTTATAATCATGGGCAGTTTAAGGGGGGGGGGGTGTGGGGGGGTGAAGCCCCCACATGTCCATTTTAAAACAACTGCTTTGGCTTGTAATTAGTTGCTGATAGTTTTGTAGAGCTAGGTTCATTTAATACTAATAGAAAAAAATACCCCCGTTGCAGCAGACCTGCATACTCAGCGAATTTCAAGTGCAAAACGACATATTTCAATCCAACATAGCGAGATTTAACATGTTTCGGTAAGCTCCATAAGAATAACATGGGGAATGAGTATGCAGGTTTGCTGCTACGGGTATATTAAAACTGGGTAGTTTTAATTCAATATTTTGTAGTTCTGAACTAGAAGAAGCCATTTACCAAGTTTTATCAAGATATGTTGAGAAATAAGCGAGATATAGAATTTTACTTATTTCCCATAAGGTTAACATTGGGACAACGTACTGTGTTTACCACTTTCAATATATCGGTAACTAATAGACATAGAGCAGTGATTCAATGTATTAAATTGTTTATTTTTTTGAGCTGAATTCAATGGTGCCAACAAAAATTCGTAAATTTTATTTTTCTATGTAAAAAACTCAAAAAACCCATTTTTAGGGGGTTTAACCCCCTTTACCCCCCCTTCCGGTGATCCGATTGGGCTGGTTCACGAACTCGTCCGAATAATTACTACTTTACACATCCATGCCAAATTTCATTAAGATTCGGCCATTTTTACACGAGTTATCGTGTTTAAAGACACATATATATATATATATATATATATATTTATGAAAATGAACGAATAGTGTCTTTTGCTTCTGGGGGCCCCAAAACGAAAAGTTATCATGGTCTCGGGCTTAGGTCTTATCATAAGTACTACGGTAACAGCTTCTTCCCTATAGGGGAAATTCGCTAAAACATTTAAGCCATCATGGCTTTATAATTATGGGTAGTGAAAAGGGGGGTTTTGGGGGGCGAAGCCCCTCCATGACCCTTTGCAAACAAATGCTTTGGCGTGTAACTGTTTTAAGTCACTCATAATCTTGTAGAGCTAGATTTACACAGTAGAAAAAAAAACATTCACACTATCATGGCTTCTTAATCACGGGCAGTGTAAAGGGGGGGTGTGGGGGGGCGATGCCCCCCATGTCCATTAGCAAATAACTGCTTTGGCGTGTAACTGTTATTAGTCGCTCATAATCTTTTAGAGCTAGATTTACACAGTAGGAAAAAAGCATTCAAACTATCATGGCTTCTTAATCATGGACAGTGTAAAGGGGAAGGTGTGGGGGGCGAAGCCCCCCCATGTCCTTTTGCAATCATCTGATTGCAGGAGGGCGTGGAGGGCGAAGCTATGTTTATTTAATACTATTAGAAAAAGTATTTAAACCATCATGGCTTTATAACTATGGACAGTGTAAAGAGGAGATATGGGAGGCAAAGCCCCCCATGTCCTTTTCCAAACAACCGCTTTGGCGGGAGGACATGGGGGGCGAAGCCCCCCCATGTTCTTTTTACAAACAACTGCTTTGGCGTTTAATTAGTCGCTGATAGGTTTGCAGAGCTAGGTTTATTTAAACACTATTAGTAAAAAAACATTTAAACCATCATGGCTTTATAATCATGGGCAGTACAAAGGGGGGGTGTGGGGGGGTGAAGCCCTCCCAAGTCCTTTTGCAAACACCTGCTTTGGTGGGAGGGCGTGGGGGGCGAAGCCCCCCCATGTTCTTTTTACAAACAACTGCTTTGGCGTGTTATTAGTCGCTGATAGGCTTGTAGAGCTAGGTTTATTTAAATACTATTAGTAAAAACACATGTAAACCATCATGGCTTTATAATCATGGGCAGCTTAAGAGGGGGGTGTGGGGGGGCGAAGCCCCCCATGTCCTTTTTAAAACAACTGCTATGGCTTGTAATTAGTTACTGATACGCATTATCAGTTGATTAGTTGTAATTAGATCTACACAGTAAAAAAAGCATTCAAACTAATAAGTTTCTTAATCATGAGCAGTGTAATGGCGAAGATGTGGGAGGACGAAGCCCCCCAAGTCCTTTTGCAAACACCTGCTTTGGCGGGAGGGCGTGGGGGGCGAAGCCCCTTCATGTTCTTTTTACAAACAACTGCTTTGGCGTGTAATTAGTTGCTGATAGTTTTGTAGAGCTAGGTTTATTTAATACTATTAGTAGAAAAGCATATTAACCATCATGGCTTTGTAATTATGGTCAGTGTAAAGGAGAGTTGTGGGGGGGCCAAGCCCCTTCATCTCCCTTTGCAAACAACTGCTTTATTAGTCGCTCATAATCTTGTAGAGCTAGATTTATACAGTAAAAAAAAGCATTCAAACTATCATGGATTCTTAATGTTGGGCAGTGTAAAGGCGAAGGTGTGGGGGGCGAAGCCCCCCATGTCCTTTTGCAATCATCTGCTTTGCAGGAGGGCGTGGGGGGCGAAGCCCCCCATGTCCTTTTACATCCAACTGCTTTGCGGGAGGGTGTGGGGAGCGAAGCCCCCCCATGTCCTTTTACAAACAACTGCTCTGCCGTGTAATTAGTCGCTTGTAGAGGAAGATTTACTCAATTCTGTTAAAAAAAGAAACACTCAAATCATTATGGCACGTTAATCATGGGTGTCGTAAATGGGGGGTACAGGGGGCCAGGCCCCCCATTTCCTTTGGCAACATAATTTATTAGTGGTTCATAGTTTTGTAGAGCTAGGTTTACATAGTAAAAAAAAGCATTCAAACCGTTATAGCTTTTTAATCACGGGCGGAGTAAAAGGGGTGGTGTCCGCCCGGGGGGGGGGGGGGGAAGCCCTCTCATGTCCTTTGGCAAACATAATTTATTCGTCGCTTACAGTTTTGTAGAGCTAGGTTTGCTCAATTCTAATAGGATAAAACATTTAAACCATCATGGCTTGTTGAACATTTCGTCAGCTGTTCAACAACAAAACACAAAAAACATTTTGTCGCCTCAGTGTGTGGCCGGCCTAATTGTCATTTATTTTAGAACTTTTGAAACAATGCAAACACACATTGCTCGTAAATTAACAAAATAATGCTTTGATAATATCTGAGTTCACTCATCCCATTACGCGCAGAATAAGCGTACTCCTTGTTTACACAAGGAATTCGTGGTTGAATCAATTGATCGTCTATTATTTTTTCCCCCTCCTCTATCCAAATTTATCTGGTTTGTTTGTAAACACCCAAACGTCTTCATGTCCCTCACCACCTAGCTGCCAGTTTTATAGTATTCTTTGTGTAACGATATCCCTTACTCATATGTCAGGATTGTTTTCTCGCTTGAATGATTGCACAATTATCTCGAAAACGGCTCTGAGGACTTTTCTTCAAATGCCAGAAATAACTTATTTATGGTTCAAAAACAAGTTCCTTGCATGAGTCATTACCAGTAAAAATCTGATTGCGTGAAAAAGTGAATTTGATAATTCTAAAATTATTGGGCTTTATGGGTTGCCATTACAGCAACAAAATAAATAAAAAAAATGTAAACCAAGTAATCTTAACAGCTGTTAGCAAACTCAGCCGTCTGTCAAAAATAATTCTATTTCTGAATGTTGAATGAAGGTGGCAAGGAGCATTTGAAAATTATTGCTATAGGGCCTAAATAGAACTAAACTGATCTTTCAGATTTTTCTACATATTAATGGGATGAACAGGTAAAAATTGAAATATTACTGAGCATAGCTTGGTCCACCATGAACTTTATTTTTAAACAGGAGTGTTTAAAATTAATCGGTAACAGCACATTAAAACTGGACCGTAATGTTAGGAAATAACTAAAAATATGTTCCCCCTACACACATTTAAGGGAAATGTGTTTCCCTTAGTGTGGACATTTGTCACTTTGTCTATATTCAAATAAAAAATTAAACTTTTATTACCGATATAAAACCTAAGATTTGGTCTTTCTTATTTATTTTTTTTTATTATTTCAAAAATGAAGAAAGATTATGTTATTCTCGAAATTATTTTAGCTATTTAATTTAGTTCGACTTTTAAAGTTTTATTTTCGGTTTATCTTACAAGTTATATGTTACTCGGAACAGTAACCCCAGAAATTCCTAATAACTTAGTGCAGTAAAAATAGGTAGTCTTAAATCAGTCTTTAGTTCTCCTTACACGTATTTATCTTTGCAACACATAATGATTCATGAACCAAAGTATGTAAATAATTTTAGGTAACTTCCTTTATAAATTAATGATTACATACAGCTCTTACATAGGTATCATAGTTTGGAATACATTTATGACTTTATGACATGAAAACAATACTGCATGAATCTTTAATAAATCTGTAACAATAACGGGTGGAGTTTTCTCTACTGTATTGGAAACTTAATTGAAAGTACATTATTAGAGTATATCTCAGCTGTAATTTAATCCTGCTTACAGCTACAACTACAATAAAAATTATACTGATTTCCACAGTATAACTACAACACTATTGGTCAAGCACCACTGACGATAACCTTTAAGAAAAAGTCTTCAAAGGTTTGAACAATGTTTGCCCGGATGGCCGCTCTGCCTGGTGGTCGTCTGCGCCCGGGTGCTGGATCGATGTCGAGCCTCACACGGAGCTCGTGTGGACGTCTGCTCTCGCTGCGGCGGCTTCATGCAGCACCACATGTTCCAATCTTCCTCATCCACTCCAGGACCTCTTCTTTTTCTTACGAAACAAAAATTCGATATTTTTATAAATATTTTAACCATGTTTTACTTTTGATATTTAAATTATTGCAATTTGAAGGGACTACTCATCAGTCTGAGGGGGTTGCCCCCCTTGGATTTGCCACTGATCAGCAGTTAACAAATCTCAGCCAGAGCTTTCTTTATTCTAATAACTAATGATAAAAAAGTTTTTACATATGTTTTCATGAAGGATAAAAGATGTTAATCACCTCTAGTCGCACTTACTTGTCACACAGCCACCTCGGCAGTTTGCACACTGTCCGTGTGGAGGAGAGGCGCCGGCAGTTGCGACCCCGTCGAGTTATTCCCTGGCTGTGTGTACACCATCTTGTACTGCTGGGCGCACTTCGTACACAGTCCGTACCTAGCACAGCATTATCCAATAAGCTTCTGTAGATACAAAAAGGAATAATTCTGAGCCCCTGGGATTTCCCTTAGCCCCTTGATTTAAAGACATTTCATTTGAGCTATTTTCCTTTATTCCACAACCTGCCAAATGCTCAAAATTTCAACACTTTCTCAAAATTGTTTTTGCATATACAGTATGACTGATACTGTATATAATAATAAAGAGGCACGGTTGCTGCCCAGGATGACATAAATTAAATTTGATTAAAGCAGTTTGTATTATAAAAGTTTTTCCGATTAATTTTCCTTGTACTGGAATTTTTCAATGTTGATTTTTTCATTCCAGAATCAGTCACCTTGTAATAAATCTACCTCCATTCATCATCCTCAAAGTCAACCCAGGGCCGGTGACAGGGGGGGCAGGGGGGCAAATGCATAGGGGCCCGGGGTTGCAGGAGGCCCGGAAACACCAAAAAGCCAAAAAAAGGGGTCCGAAACGACAGAAAAGGAGCCCAAAAGCACGCGAAACAAGGTCTCAGGGGCCTGGGGTTGAAGATTAAACAGGGGCCCAAAAATCCTGTCGCCGGGCCTTTGTCAACCTACCTAGCCAGAAGCTGAACCAAGTCCTTCCTGTACTGTGCCGTCATGATGGCGTAGAGGTACGGGTTGGCGCAGGAGTTGATGGGGTAGAAGAAGACGAGCAGTATCTTGGAGCGAGTGACGTCGATGAGCGGGTAGCCGGCAACGGCCGTGAGGGAGAAGAAGGCGATGGGAGCCCAGCAGGCGAAGTTGGTGCCAACCAGCAGCGTCATCTTGCGAGCCACTGTGCGCTCCCCCGGCGGGTGCCGCGTCTCGTAGCTGTCATCAGCACAATACGATAAATACACGCGCTGGGAATTGAATAGCTTTTTGTTCCTTTTTTCAATATAACTAAGTCGTCTAAAAATTGCTGAATCAGTTCTTGAAAAAATCTTGTGAAATGTTTGTAGCAGAACTAGAGAAGCCGCCCAAAGCTTAATGGACTATTACAGTACTGTTATATATTATTGGACTGGAGCTTCAGCGATGATACATCACTCATAAATTGATTTGGTGAATCAGTAAAAAAACAAGCCAATAATTATACAGTGTGTAAATTAAGTATGGAAACAAATCTGTATTTTTTCAACCGAAGGAGATAGAGTTATTTTGTTTGTGGCGTTGGTTGTTAAACCTAGGTTCCTGAATTTTTGACACAGAATTTTTTTTTCATCCCCTCACAGGGTGGGGGGGTAAGGGTAACTTATTTTTTTCAAATAGCAACCCCTATTGAGTGACCCCTCATTTTAAAGGGTTTGTCAAAATAAATAAAATGGCGCAAACCCGAGGTCGATACCTCAACCCTAACCCAAATGGCAGCCATTTTAAATTTTGAGATGAATACACGAGATTAACTATGGAGACCTAAATTTACCTTTCAAGCGGGTTACATCGGGCAAGTTAAACTCTGGATACCATTGTTAGATGGAAAAGTGGATGTTTTCGCCTTATTCCTGATTTTGCTCCAGCCCCAAAAATAGGGTGTTTTGGGGGTAGCCCTAAAATTTCAAACGCAAACCCCCATTGAGTGACCCCTTATTTTGAAGGGTTTGTTAAGACATAAGCAGTGGTGCAAACTTAAAAGTCGATAACTACCCCTAGCCAAAATGACAGCCATTCAAAGATTTGATTGGGTGAAAAAAAACACACATTTCACCTTTCAAAATATTTAATGCCTGCCATAGTAGCCATATTGAGTCATCCCTCATTTTATAGTCCTTGTAAAACTAAAATCCATGATTTAAGTTACGTAATATCCGTCGATCCTAAAAAGACATCCAAAATTTGAATAAGAGAAGTAGGTGCTTTTTACCCAATCACATTTTTGAATACCTGCCATATTGGCTATGGGTGACATATTGACATTAGGTTTGCACCATTCCTTATGTTTTTACAAACCCTTCAAAATGAGGGGTCACTCAGAAGGGGTTCGCATTAACATTTAGGGGGTTACCCCCAAAACACCCTGTTTTGGGGGCTGAGGCAAAATCAGGAAAAAGACAAAAACGTCCACTTTTCCATCTAACAATGGTATCCAGAGTTTAACTTGCCCAATGTGACCCGCTTAAAAGGTAAATTTAGGTATCCATAGTTAATCTCGTGTGTTCATCTCAAAATTTCAAATGGCTGCCATTTGGATTAGGGTTGAGGTACTGACCTCGGGTTTGCGCCATTTTATTTATTTTTACAAACCCTTCAAAATGAGGGGTCACTCAATAGGGGTTGCTATTTGAAAAAATTAAGTTACCCCTTAACCCCCCCTCCGTGAGAGGATGAAAAAAAATTTTAGATGTAAAAAAATCCGGAACCTGGGCTAACAAACAACGCCACAAACAAAATATCTCTATCTCCTTCAGATAAAAAAATACAGATTTGTTTCCATACTTAATTTACACACTGTATACATTTTACAGTTATTTAACTCTATCAGCCCAATGTTTACCATCGGTGGCACATTTTGGAAATATTGAAATTATTAAAAATATGACAGAAAATGCATTACTCACCAAAAATATGAGACTGTATTTACTGTTTATTTTTATCAACAAAATAACCCAGATAAAAATTTTGCATGTGCATGTACTGGTCTTGGTGTGGCTGAATAAAGCTAAACTACAAATATATAAGATCAAGATAACTCAGCAAAACTCCAAATGAGGCTTAATACCCCCGTTGCAGCAGACCTGCATACTCAGCGAATTTAAGTGTGCAAAAACATATTTAGATCGAACATAGCAAGATATGACATATATTTGAAATCTCCATCAGAATAACATGGGGAATAAGTATGCAGGTTTGCTGAGACAGGTATGTTAAAAGTGTGTGGTTTTAATTCAATATTTAATAGATCTTAACTAGATGAAACCGTAACTAAGTTATATCAAAATATGTCAAGAAATAAGGAAGAAATCGATTTTTTTATTTCCTATAAGAATAACATGGGGAATGAGTATGCAAGTTTGCTGCCACGAAAATGGAACTGTAGGGGATTTTAGACTAAAATACATTATATTTCATCTAGATGAAGCCACAAACCAAGTTTTATTAAGATATGTTTAGAAATATGCGAGATATAGAATTCTTCTTATATTTCCCATAAGGTTAACATTGGGACAGCGTACTGTGTTTACCACTTACAATATCTCGGTAACCAATGGTCATAGAGCAATTATTAAAAATACTAAATTGTTTGTTTTTTCGAGCTGAATTCAATGGTGCTAACTAAAATTGGATTAGTTTTAATTTTTATGTGTGAAAACTCCAAAAAACCCATTTTTGAGGGGGTTTATCCCTCTTTACCCCCCCTTCCAGTGGTCCAATTGGGCTGGTTTTCGAACTCATCCGAATAATTACTACTTTACACACCCATGCCAAATTTCATTCCGATCGGACCATTTTTGCGAGCGCTATCGTGCTTACAGATACATATATATATACTAGAGGCCCCATGCGCAAATTGCGCATTTTAATATTATTTCCGTTTATGAGAAACTCACCTACGATTTGAAGAAATTTTATAACTTTTTTAACTTGCCATTATTAATCGAGTAAACATTTCAAGTGAAATTTAAAGGTCTCACCTAAATAAATAAAAGCTTAGCTGAACAAAACACACACATTGTTCATCACACTATGTACTTTAATTTGTCTTCTGGCACAACGTAGTTTACCGGAAGTTTTTCTTCGCGTTTTCATACCATTAGAACTGCGTACATCATCGCAAGTCGCTGCAATTAGATAGGTGATGCAGTGTCCCTCGTCTCTCGGCAGTTCTCGGTTCTCATCGAAGGTATATTATGTTTTTCCCTAATCTAATTGACTCGGTTTTCTCTTTGCCTCTCTCTCCTAATATATAATAATAACTTTATTCAGAAAGAATAACAACTTCCCTAATGTATAGGGTTGCCATTAAAACAAAGTAGAATAATATCAAATTACTGTTAAATTTTCTAATACTTAATTAATTTTTTGTTTGTTTTTGAGTCTGAATAAATGGTTTCTCAGGATATAGACACTATATTTTAGAGTAGTTATCACTATTTTATTTATTTCTGCATTTGTCATTTTGAATTTTTTGAAAATATTTGCTGAGAATTTTGGTATGGTTCCTCTGGCGCCGATTAAATTGTATTTTTCTTGGTAGTATTTGATGGTAGGTTCATAAATTTTTCGTTTTTCATCGTGAATGATGATTGGTTGATTTTCGTCTGTTTCAAATCTTATTGTAGGGTCACAAATGAAGCCAATATTTCCTTTGATTGCAATGATGTCTATTCTTCTGTTGCTGCCTCCCTCTGCTATTCCATGCACCTCTTCGTGGGTTGTATAACCTTGCTGGCTTAAGGCTTTCTCTATAAGTGATCGAACTTGATGGTGGCGAGTATTTCGCAGTGTTTCGCTGTACTCGCAGAAACCCAAGACATGGCCAAGTGTTTCAATCTCACTGTGGCAATGCCGACAGCGGTTATTATCTTGGGTTCTCCAGGTACGGCTCTAACTGCTGCTACATTTCCAATCATCTTTAGGCTGTCTCGCCATTCAGATAAAAACTAATGTTGATTTAAGAATTATTTTTCATCAAATGTATCAAATCTTGTTAAAAGTTAGTTGCAGACTATTTATTTTTGTTTGCAATCTGACTTATATAGGTTACAAATCCGTCTGAAGGTAATCAGCTGTTAAATTAAAATCACATTTTAAAACCGTTTTAACGCAAGTTGTTCAGCGCTTAAGCATTGAAAGCGCCCTCTCCAAATAAATCAAAGGCTTGGGGGTCAAAGCCGAAAAAGAAATGCCTATTTTAACTGTCTGTCGCAGGTGCGCTACATTATAAGCTTTAAAATGACACCTCAATCGTGAAAATCGGTTCAGTAGGACGCCTGAAAAAGGGATCTAACAGAAAAAACCCTTATTGTATTAAGTATATAGATACACAGGGTGTTTTTTTTTAAACTTGCTTCTTAATTTATTCAGAAACAAAAATAAATTTCAGTATTCTGTTTTCTGGAAACGTCTACCAACGCAGGGGGAAGTCAATTTCACAGGAAAACTTTATCCCCCCAACTACCCCCTTCTCACCCCAACCCCTAACTTAACATTTTCAAATGGCAACATACCCTTTGTGACATATCAAATTAAAGAGCACAAAAAAAGGAAAATTTTGGTGGAAGAAAAATTAAAATTGCCTCATGCGTTCTCGAGTTATTTGGTTTTTAAGGGTGTTTTTCGTTTAACTTCAAATTTTTATTATTTAAAAATTAACACAGACATAAATATGATGTTAGCGGGAAACATCTAATTAATGAAAGGGGAATATGTGGTGAACTCAAAATCAACCCTTATTCCACCCCCTTCCCCCAACCCGTTTATTGAAGACAGAGACTTAACCCAAGTGATATATCAAATCAAAGGGTATGGAAAAACTAGATTTAGTGCAATAACTAAATTGAGATCCAATACAGAATTTTTGATATCCTCCTATTTCACAATCTGACAAATTTAAATTCATCCATCCTGCAAAAAAATTATTATTTCACCCCCTTCCCCCCAACCCCTATGTTGATAAATATTTTTTATCATGTTATGCTGTCAGTTCTTGTTAATAAATAATGCCCTCTGTAGCTATCCGGTATCGAAGAGATTTATCTAACCAAAAATAGTTTTTTTGCAGGATGGATGAATTTAAAATAATTTGCACTTAAATTAATTGTCATATTGTAAAATATGAGGATATCAAAAATTCTGTATTGGATCTCAATTTAGTTATTGCGATAAATCTAGTTTTTTCATACCCTTTAATTTGATATATCACTTGGGGTAAGTCTCTATCTTCATAAACGGGCTGGGGGAAGGGGTTGAAATAAGGGTTGATTTTGAGTTCACCACGCATTCCCCTGTCATTAATTAGATGTTTCCCGCTAACATCATATTTATGTCTGTGTTAATTTTTAAATAATAAAAATTTGAAGTTTAACGAAAAACACCCTTAAAAACCAAATAACTCGAGAACGCATGAGGCAATTTTAATTTTTCTTCCACCAAAATTTTCCTTTTTTTGTGCTCTTTAATTTGATTTGTCACAAAGGGTATGTTGCCATTTGAAAATGTTAAATTAGGGGTTGGGGTGAGAAGGGAGTAGTTGGGGGAATAACATTTTCCTGTGAAATTGACTTCCCCCTGCGTTGGTAGACGTTTCCAGAAAACAATACTAAAATTTATTTTTGTTTCTGAATAAATTAAGAAGCAAGTTTAAAAAAAACACCCTGTATATTTGTCAAGTGGCTCAGGTTTTAAATAAATATGCCAGAGGCTAACATAAATTAATTAAATAAAAATACCAACTCACATTAATAATTAGTAATATTTCGGAAAAAATTCCTTCATCAGACTACTATTCTACTACATATTGACTTAAAACAAAAACTGTTAGATAACCTATGTTGTGTTGTAAATAAATATTTGATTAGATCATATGTGTAATTTATCTTGATGTCAGGTGTTGATTACTTGTAAAGTTGGATGGAGATTTTTTTAAATATATATATACAGTGTGTAAAAAAAGTCCCGGAACGGCTTAATATTTTTTGAACCGAATTGGTTTGAGGAATCAAACTTTTTCACATTCACTCCCATGTAAAAAAACTACTTTCTGAGGTGTTTACTGACGCTTGGGCCTGGGTGGGGGACGGCCCACAAGGAGTCGGTACAAAATCTTAAATGTAAGGATAGGTCAATATGCACATCATTTTAAAGGGCTCTTCTAGTAGAGTTCAATGCCGCAAACCGCACTTCAAAAGGTCCATTCGTTACAAAATGGCGGCTGGTCAAAAATCTAATAGAATTACAAAGTTTTCACCCAAATATCGTCTAAAAAATTGTTCACAGCCTATGTCTGGAGAATCAAAACTCAGGATTGAATGTCAGGCCTAAAAGCCTATTTTTTAATGTGCCGAAGAGGATGTTAGCTCCAATGGGGGACGGCCCACGAGGAGTCGGTGCAAAATCTTAAATGTAAGCATGGGTCCATATGCACATCATTTTAATGGTCTAATCAATTAAAATTCAATGCCGCAAACCGCATTTCAAAAGGACTGTTGGTTAAAAAATGGCGGGTGATTTAAGCTTTCAACAAAAATACGTAGGCTTAGGTTTGTTACGCAATTTGTTTATTAAAACTTGTATCCCCCCCCCAAAAAAAAAACCTAAACCTATGAACTCTTGTTGACATCTTGAATAAGCCGCCATTTTGTAAGAAATGAACCTTTTGAAGTGCGGTTTGCGGCATTGATCTCTACTTGATTAGCTCTTTGAAATGATGTGCATATCGACCTATGTTTACATTTAAGATTTTGTACCGACTCCTTGTGGGCCATCCCCCCTTGGAGGTAATATCCTCTACGGCACCCTAAAATATAGGATTTTAGGTCTGACATACTATTCCGGAGTTTAGATCTTTCAGACATAGTCTGTAAATAATTTTTAAGCAATCTTTGAGCGAACACTGTGTATTTCCTTTAGATTTTTGATCAGCCGCCATGTTGTAACGAATGGACCTTTTGAAGTGCGGTTTGCGGCATTGAACTCTACTTGATTAGCCCTTTAAAATGATGTGCATATCGACCTATGCTTACATTTAAGATTTTGTGCCGACTCCTTGTGGGCCGTCCCCCACCGGGAGCCAAGAGTCGGTAAACCCCTCAGTAAGTAGTTTTTTACAAGTGAGTGAATGTGCAAAGTTTGATTCCTCAAACCAATTCCGTTCAAAAAATATTTAGCCGTTCCGGGACTTTTTTTACACACTGTATATATGAACGAAATTGAAGTGAATATCTAAGGTTGAGGCCATGTGGAGTTTTTGATCGTGTTATCATTTGATGAGCTTGTTCTAGACATCTTAGAGATGGCACACTAAAATTCTTGTTCAATTGCCGTATTGGTTTTACCTTATATATGGTGTTTTCAAAATTTTCTTTGTGTTCTAACCCATGTGGAACCAGAGGTTTTGTTATGTCCTGATGTTTGTAGTCAAACCTATGGCCAGTCATTCTAACTCTTAGGGTGTTTGTCGTGGAACCTATATAATCTTTAGGGCATTTCTTGCACTGTATCTGGTAAATGATATTTTTTGAATCACATGACAAACACCCCTGAATTTTGTAGTTTTTTGCTGTTGAACTACTGCCAAATATAGGTGAATCTTCTATTTGCTTACATACCAAACATCAAGGCTTTCGACATGGGTGAGATCCTGGTATTCTTTTGACGTTTTCTTCAGTTGGGAGTTTTGGGTGTGACAACATCTCTTTCAGTATTGGTGGGCGTCTGAATATAATTCTTGGAGGTGTTGACAGGGGTGCCCATCCCCCCCATGGTCCATGTCGCGAAATCCCCCCCAAAAATTAATTGGCATCGATACCTCGGCTTACTTAAATTCTTGGATAGTATGAGGTTTGAGAGATTATGTTACCCTCGTATCCAAGTGGAACAATAAAGCATTTCTAATTGTAGATGCTGTATACTTATAGAATGGTTGGGTGAGGCAAAAAGCTAACCCCACTAGTAATTTTCACATGAAGACTATATAATAAAATAATATCCTAGAGATTAAACCAACTCAGATGACATAGATGTGGTGATTTTCATCCACACTTTGAAACCACACTTTGAGTAACGAAATGGCCAAAAATAATGTCATAGTCTCGTTCCAAACCAATAATAAATTAGGCTAAATTTTAAAGGAACGAAAAAAATAATAAAGTTGAAACGAAGACAAAACCGGAGTCTACAAAATTATAAATGTGAAAAACTGCCCAAAATATTATATAGGTCAAACCGTCCGTTCATTCAAGAAAATGTTTAATGAACATATCCCGTCCTGCTCTAACTCCAAATCTTCCTTTGCAAACCACCTATTGAATAAAAATCACAGTTATTCTAGCTTTGACAAAAATTTGGAAATTTTACACTTTCATAACAAAAGGGACAGTTACTTAAATTGCTTACAAGAATTTGAAATGTACAGCTCTATGAAAACGGACCACAGCAATGTTTTAAACGAGCAAACATCATTATTCCAATCAAATAGTATTTATGATGCGGCGATAGGGTGGCAAGTAAACAAAAGAAAAAGAACAGGACCACGGCCGGCGTTCCAGTTATAACAACGAGGGGATCAAGTCCACCTGCGGCCCCCAGTCATGACATCGCTTCCGCCCGCGCCGGATCGTAAATTCTGTTTTAAGTTTGGCCAAACAGTTTTATGTTTTGTATTCGTGTCGTTTTTGTGCCACATAAATGTAGAAATGTGTTTATAAAAAATTTGACGACCACCCAGGAGTGACAACGTTTTTGTATGTTTTTGTAATAGGATATTCAAAGATATGTAGAAAATTGATTCTCCATCTTCTACCGAACAATCCAGCAAAAATCAGGGGGTGCCGGGCACCCCCTGGCACCCCAAGAAGTCCGCCCATGACTTCGTCGCCGGCAGGCGACAAACGACATAGATTTCGAATTAGGCCTAAGTATCGATACATCGATTTATCAGGTACAGGGGAAAATTTCAACTTTTACTGTGGTATTTGCGTAGATTACAAATGGTTGTTGTTAAATAAAATAAGTACCTACTTGGAATAGGCCTTAAACGGACCATTTAAGTAGGAGTTTGATGTTTGAATTTTTGCATACAACACTTCAAACGTTAAGTGAGCTGGCACCCCCAAATGTTGTGACCTAAATCCGCCTGTGTTTCGGTTGTGTCTTTGGTGGTATACTTTTCCGTATCATCGCATCAGCTTTCCTGATGTCATCACAAAGGTCCAACAGTTCATCAAATGAGGTTTTACACATTCTAAAGTAGTTAAAATTTTACATTTATCGGCACACAACTCATCAAGCGGGGTATAATAAGGTCCTTTATCTGCTTTTTTGGTTGACATCGGGTGATCGTGAATATTTCGCGCTCCCCTTTTCTCTTGACAACATCTTTCTTAATTGGCGCGGAAGAGTGTTTGGGACAAAGTGCCCGCTGCGGTTGCCCGAGCAGACACAGTTGCTGGTAACAGTGTCCGGGCACAGTTACGGGCAACTGTGTCCTAGTCTAAAAGGAGCCTTACGGCTTAAATAAAGTCTAGGTAGTTTACAATAAATAACTAGCGACACACGAGCCTTCTCAAAATAAAAACACATCGACTCGACTGTGTATGCAACGCAACTGTGCACTTGGCTATAAAGATCATATCCCGTTTTATAACCCGTTTATAAGTTTTATAAAGACAAGTAGGTATTGGTGTTGGCGTTGACAAGCGGGAGCCGGGAGTTGAGCGGCGGCGGCGCGGCGCCGGCGTGACGTAGCGGCGAAACGGCGAATTACGATCATTGCACCACGCGACCACAGGATATTTTACCAGTGTAACAGTGTCAGTGTGAGCACAGCCCGACCCGACCGATTACCTAGTACGGTAACACGTCAACAACAGTCGTGTCGTCTAACTTTTGACAATTGAACCTGAACTCATTGTTGCTATTCGACCATTACAAATTTTCGATCCAGATAAAAACTGAGCATATATTAAAAAATCCCCCCCATTTTCCCTAGTTTTTTTTTAAATCCCCCCCAAAATTTAGTCTGATGTCGCAACTTGCGACATCAAAACATGCTGTGGGCACCCCTGGGTGTTGAAAATAACGATTGGGTTAATGGTGAATTCTGAAGAATGTTGAAGGCAATTTTAATTACGTTGTTAAGTTTGTGGAGGCCAGGATAAAATTGGGTGATAAGTTTTGGTTCATTATTTTCAAAACGTATTTCTTTCTGCTTTCCTAGGTTATTTTCATCTAATTTTTCATTTAATAGTTTTAATGGGTAGCCTCTCTGAAGAAATGCATTTTTCATTATTCTAATGTACTCTTGCTTGTGTTCATTTTCACTGCAAAGTTTAACAACTCTGAACAACTGACCCTTTGGTATAGACTTTTTTACATATAGTGGGTGGCAACTTTTGTAATGTAATAACAACATAGGTTATCTAACAGTTTTTGTTTTGTTTTAAGTCAATATGTAGTAGAATAGTAGTCTGATGAAGGAATTTTTTCCGAAATATTACTAATTATTAATGTGAGTTGGTATTTTTATTTAATTAATTTATATCTATATCTATATCTATATCTATATCTATATCTATTTACTTATTTAATACGCGAGCAGTTTTTTTGTTACAAAGACTCCTCCTAAACTACTAAACCGATTTTGATGTTTTTGGCGTCATTGAAAAGAGCTTGACGTGAAGTTTTGCAGGAAATAAAATTTAAAAACATTTGACTAAAGGAAAGAGCCCTAGACGCCCTTAAAGTTCCATATCAGCCCATAAGATTTAACATGGGAAAAGAAATTTCAAATAAAGCAGCTGATTGGAGCAAACAAAGTTTTTCAGCAAAGCCATATGTTGTTAATGGAATTGAAACCATTGCATGTAGAGCTGGAGCATATAGCCATCTGGAGGCATTTCAGTTGATGGAAGATGTAAATAAATAAACTATTATCCTAATACATATTTACGGTCAGAATTCAGTTTTAAAAACATTTATTTTGAATCACATGTGTGAAGATCTTAATATTTACATATGTTTATATTCCAAAGAAAAATACAAAAAAAATAATTCTTATGTATAAATTCTATCAATATAAATAGAAATAAAAGAAAAAGAAGCAGACTTAACATTCATTATGAGTAAATTTATTGAACCATTTTAGTTCGGTTTAATATTAAGACGGGTCGTACGCTACTTAGGGCCGCTTTCCCCAATTAAGGTTTAAAGTAAACGTGAATTTAATTTAAACCATATGAATATTCTAATTTTTAAATTATATACAATATGATCAGGAAAATACAAATTTTACTAAACTTAAATTTCTGAAGTTAAAATAAAACTAGATTTGGGAAAGCAGCTCTTAGTCACATATACCCTACTAAATTTCAGAAAGTTTTACAAAAATAACGAGAAACCCACGAAACCAACTAGCCTAACTTTATTTTTCCACTAAACAAAATTTAATTCTTCTTTACCCATCAGGTTTAATCCTAACAACCCATTTAAAAACATTAGTATTGGCTAAAAAAAAAACAGTCAATTTTCAAATAACAATTTGTTTTGGTTAATTTTCTTTCTTATGATGCATGGAGTATTTCAACTAATAATTAATTTATGTATGACAATTTCATCTAGATGAACAGTATTCGCTTCAATTGGAGTTTATGGTAAATGTTAATGTGAAGCGTTTGTGAGCAATTATCTACAAATAATTATCTTAAAGAAATTTACATGAAAATGTAAAATACTTTAATTTAGTTCGACTATGAAATGCTAACCTTGAATGATTTAGACATGTAAATAATATAATTTTAACAATTCTTTTTGTGTTTAGTGATGTTTTATAGTAAAGAGAACCCAGTTTCCAGTAATTCCAGCATACCCTGACTAGATATAGCTCAGGGTCAGTCCATTAGGACTATTGTATATTTGGCGGCAGGTCAAGCCAACTCCTTTGAGGGGCTCATAATATTCGTAGAAAACACTAAAGCAACATGGACATCTCCTTAAATATGAATGAGTATACAAAAGAAATTTAGTTTTAAAATGTTTTTGTAAAAAAATTCAGTATAACAGGAAATTCAACCATAAAATTAATAAATTAGTTCTAGAATACTGTACCATAATTATTTTTATTTTGAAATCAATACTTTATAATTGCTCGATTTCGAGCAACGGGATTACTGGTACTTATTTAATACACGAGCAGTTTTTTTGTTACAAAGACTCCTCCTAAACTACTGAACCGATTTTCATGTTTTTGGTGTCATTGGAAAGAGCTTGGTGTGAAGTTTTGCACGAAATAAAATTTAAAAAGGTTTGACTAAAGGGAAGAGCCCTAGACGCCCTAAAAGTTTTGTATTAGTCCATAAGATTTAACATGGGATTAGAAATTTCCAATAAAGCAGCTGATTGGAGCAAACAAAGTTTTTCAGCAAAGCCATCTGTTATTAATGGAACTGAAACCATTGCATGTAGAGCTGGAGGCATTTCAGTTGATGGAAGATGTAAATAAATAAACTATTATCCTAATACATACTTAAGGTCAGAATTCAGTTTTAAAAACATTTATTTGGAATCACATGTATGAAAATCTTAAGATTTACATATGTTTATATTCCAAAGAAAAATACAAAAAGGAGAAATAAATTCTTATGTATAAATTCTATAAATATAAATAAAAGAAAAAAGAAACAGACTTAACATTGATTATAAGTAGATTTATTGAACCATTTTAGTTCGGTTTGAGATTAAGACGGGTCATACGCTACTTAGGGCCGCGAAACATGGACATCTCCTTAAAGATGACTGAGTATTCACAAAAATTTATTTTTAAAAAGCTTTTGTAAAAAATTTCAGTATAACAGGAAGTTCAACCATACAATTAATAAAATAGTTCTAGAATAATGAACCATAATTATTTTTATTTTGAAATCAATACATAACAATTGCTCGATTTCGAGCAACAGGTTTACTAGTATATAAATTTGAACGAATGGTGTTTTTGGTATCTGGGGGCACCAAAACAAAAAGTTATGATGGTCCCGCGCTTAGGTCTTACCATGAGACCTACGGTAATAGCTTCTTCCCTATAGGGAAAATTCGCTAAAATGAAATGGAAACAGTGCACAAATAACTGGTGAACTGGAAAGTTTGCCATGTGCCACCAAGTTCAAAAACTTACTATTACTCTCCATCGTGCTGAACATGTTAATTATTACTCCATGTAATGCTCCTATCAGCAATTTAAACTTGGTTTACTTTTTTCAATTCGCTGTTTTGGAAAGAAAAGCTAAGTAATTATATCAATAATTATAATTATTGATGTAATATGAACATGAGAAGACCAATGTTTTTGTTTTCATAAAATTGAAGAAGATAGTTTTAGTTATACCACACTCTAAGAAAAAATACAGTCCTGTCAGTTGGTCGCAAAAAGTGTCCCCTTCAGCAACCCTGGTGGCACGCAAGGACAATCACTGCGTCCACAAGCAAATCACATGTTGTTTCACTATCCACTGTCTAACAACAAAATATAGTCTCATCACTCGGATGAAAAAAGTGTCCTCCCTATATGATCCTGGTGGCAGGCACGATTATAATCAGATGGTGTTTAATTTTGTTAGAGATTGTGCTTGCATGCCACTTTTGAACGCCAGTGTTGCCCTGCAGACAACATAATGCATTACAACATATGGCAAGTGTCAGGACGATATTTTTTCTTAGATTGTGGTTATACAATGTTTTTATTACCTGTAAGGCAACAATAATAGATGATAAGACTCACCTGAGTGAGAGGTAAATCTGAGCATAACAGCAGCAGATGAGCACAAATGCAACTCCTGTGAACGCCAACAGGTACAAGATGTAGACCACTGACACGGTGTTGTGGGTGTCCATCGGGAGGCAGATGCTGGAACATTCACATCATGAGCATCATCGTCAAACATTTGTATAAGGAACCCCTAACCAAAATTCCCATCAATCTTTAAAAAATAATCTATATACTTAATACAATAAGGTTTTTTTCTGTTAGATCCCTTTTTCAGGCGTCCTACTGAACCGATTTTTACGATTGAGGTGTCATTTTAAAGCTTATAATGTAGCGCACCTGCGACAAATAATTAAAATAGGCATTTCTTTTTCGGCTTCGACCCCAAGGCTTTAATTTATTTATAGAGGGCGCTTTCAACGGTCCAGTGCTGACCAACTTGCGTTATAACGGTTTTAAATGTGATTGTAATTTAACAGCTGATTACCTTGAGACGAATTTTTAGTTGTCACATTGTAAACAAAAAAAGATTGTCTGAAAATGTAAACAACACCCAAAACAGCTTAGAAAAATAAATTAGAGGCACTTTCATTGAAGATTTGATTTAAATTTAGGCAGGTAAATCATTCTTTGTGGTAAAGATGCATGATCGTTGGATTATAAATATGTTGTAAACCAAATCCTGAAACAGAAAGATGAATAAGGCATGGAGAAAAATGAGTCGACTTGATTAGGGAGAAAATATGCGCAACCTTTGGCAAGAACGGAGAACTGCTGAGAGAAAAAGACTAATTAAACATCAGAAAACATTAAAATGCTCAATTTGCACATGGGCTTTCTAGAAAAGCTTCCGTCATCCTACTGTCGTTCGAGAAGACAACCAAATTCAAAAATGAGAAGACAACCAAATTCAAAAACATAGTGCATGGGTGATGAATAATGTGTGTGTATGTGTTTTGTTCAGTTACGCCTTTGTTTATTTAGGTGAGACATATAAATTTCACTTGAAGAGGTTAATTTGATTAATAAAGGTGAGTTTGAAGCCATACAATTTATTCTAACTGTAGGTAAGTTTCTCACGAACAGAATTAATATTAAAATGCGCAATTTGCGCATGGGACCCCTAGTAATAACATAATAAGGTATATTGTTAAATTTGTAGTTCATCCTACACCCTTATATGAGCAATGTGTGTGTGTGTGTGTGTGTGTGTGTGTGTGCGCGTGCATGCGTGCGTACGTGTGTTTACTTGCACGATTATCTCAAAAACGGCTCCGAGAATATCCTTCAAAGTGTGGAAATAACTTATTTCTTAATCAAAAACGTGTTCAATACAGGTTACTTCCCAGAAAAAATCTAATAATGTTATAAAATGAATTTTAATGTACCAAACATTAACATTGGGCCTTATGAGTTGCCATGCTAGTTATGGAATCAACAACAAAAATGTAAACAAAATAAAGTAATCATACAGCTGTTTACAAATTACAGTTATCCACGGGCATGTGGGATAAAGACCGCATGGAGTATTAATAAAAAAAGTGTATTTAGGCCAAGCAAATAAGCCCAAAAAAGAGCTGTAGCACCCAAAATTAGAAACAGTCCCGGAAATCGTTTTAATCTGCCTCGGGAATCCTAAATAAGTTTAAAATAAGTTTGCGACGGATTCTGACTGGTGCTTAACTTTTGGGAGGCAAAAAAACACCAAAATTGTGTACTTTTTTTGGTTTTTTACTTATAACTCGAAAAGTGTGCATCCTGGGAAAAAATGTTAAATCACACTTTTAAAGAACATGAAATTCTGCGTCGAATGACGTTCAAACCATCAAAATAGACCTTACCAATCAGCCACAATCGATCGTCAAAGTTCACTTATTTTAACGAAAAACTAGCAGATGCTGCTCTCTGGCGGAGAACTTGGAAATGCGTAAGGGTTAGACGACAGGAGAACATTGTCCCCGTATTTTTTGCATCTAGGTACTTTTTTCGTGAGTTTCCTTTCCTGAACGACATTTTAAACGTTTATTAGATGGTCTATTTTGTATTTTTCATAAAAATATGCTTTATGCCAATTTTTAAGCTTGGTTTTGTTATATATTTTAATCAACCATTATTTGCACCCCTTAGTTTAATAAAAGTATTTTATCTCACCGATAACCCAATAGATTTTTTCTTGGATATTTCTTTATTTCGATATCAAATTAAAAATCTAAATTATTGAAACACGGTTATTTGGGGTTTATTTAATATTGTTGGGGTGTATTAAGAATTTGTGCAAATTTCTTAAGAATTCCGTAATTTTTTATGTTTTGGTAAGTGTTTTATTACTGAACCATTTGTTTTAAATATGTCATGTTTAGAAAGTTTATGAATCTCAAAATTTTACTGCTACTACTCTGAAGAAATTAAAACAGTTACTAACTGTCAACTGTTGACAAATAGTTCACATTTGAATATGTGCATTGCATGGTACATTTTTATAATAATAAATTTAACCGCTGCATTACTTTCTTATACGGACTACTCAAAACCCGACCTGGGAAAACTTACATACAACCGGGGTTGTTCGTAGTCCCGGATTTTCTTGGGCCGAGTGAAGAGTAACCCTTAATAAACAACATTTTTATCGGGGTTTTTGAGGGTGTATGTGGACGCGACAAATAAAAACCCCCTTATATTGGTTTCAAATATTGCACAAATTAATTTTTATTGTGTAACAGAAGAGGTGCCATTAAAATATTAAATAAATCCACCTGACCATATTAAAAAAATGCATTTTTTATTAGAGATAGTCATTTTACATGCCGAGACAAAATACTTTTACCAAACTACGGGATATAAATGATGATAGTTTCGAATATGTAACAAAAATATGTTTAAATAATATGCATACAATATTTTTTATGAAAAATATATCACACCATCTACTAAACATTTAAAAATGTCGATTCAAAGAAGGAAATATAATTATTACTCAGAAAAAACTAAAACTTAAATAAGAAAACACAGGAACAACGTTCTCCTGTTGTATAATCCTTACGCATTCCCAAGTTCTCCGTCAGAGAGCAGCACCTCTTAGTTTTTTCGTTAAAATAAGTGAACTTTGACAATCGATTATGGCTGAACAGTAAGGTCTCTTTTAATTATTTAAACGTCATTCGACGCAAAATTTCATGTTCTTTAAAAGTGTCATTTGATATTTTTTTCCAGGATGCACACTTTTCGAGTTATAAGTAGAAATACCCCCGTTGCAGCAGACCTGCATACTAAGCGAATTTCAAGTGCAAAACAACATATTTCAATCCAACATAGCGAGATTTGACGTATTTTTGTAAGCTCCATAAGAATAACATGGGGAATGAGTATGCAGGTTTGCTGCTACAGGTATGTTTAAACTGGTTGGTTTTAATTCAATATTTAGTAGATTTGAACTAGAAGAAGCCATATACCAAGTTTTATCAAGATATGTTGAGAAATAACCGAGATACAGAATTTTACTTATTTCCCATAAGGTTAACATTGAGACAACGTACTGTGTTTACCATTTTCGATATCTCGGTAACCAATGGACATAGAGCAGTGATTCAAAATACTAAATTGTTTGTTTTTTTGAGCTGAATTCAATGGTGCTAACAAAAATTGGATCATTTTTATCTTTCTATGTGAAAACCCCAAAAAGCCCATTTTTGGGGGGTTTATCCCCCTTTACCCCCCCTTCCAATGGTCCGATCGGGTTGGTTTTCGAACTCATCCGAATAATTACTACTTTACACACCTGTGCCAAATTTCATTCCGATCGGACCATTTTTGCGAGCGCTATCGTGCTTACAGACACATATATATATATAGATATATATATATCTACAAATTTGAACGAATGGTGTTTTTGGTATCTGGGGGCACCAAAATGAAAAGTTATGATGGTCCCGCACTTAAGTCTTACCATGAGACCTACGGTAATAGTTTCTTCCCTATAGGGGAAATTCGCTAAAACAAAAAAAGTACACAATTTTGGTGGTTTTTTTGCCTCCCAAACGTTAAGCACCAGTCAGAATCCGTCACAAACTTATTTTAGACGTATTTAGGGCGCCCGAGGCGGA
Source organism: Flexamia atlantica (assembly GCA_035578135.1). NCBI lineage: Eukaryota > Metazoa > Arthropoda > Insecta > Hemiptera > Cicadellidae > Flexamia > Flexamia atlantica. Next base: position 35,649,304 of record JAQJVK010000006.1, read on the forward strand.
TTAAAACAATTTCCGGGACTGTTTCTAATTTTGCATGCTACAAGTCTAATTTGCTTGGCCTATAAATATTTCACACTGAAATGGTTAATTGTAACTGGATGAACGCAATCAACCAAAATAATACCAAGTAAGGCTCAGCCCATGAGGTGCTTATCATTAAATGTCAATGTCAATACCAATATGGCGATGGTACCTCGTGCTAGAGTAGCTGCTGACCCCGAAGAGGGGGAGGGCGGCGAGGACCAGCGCGTAGGCCCAGCCGACAAACATGATCTTGGTGGCGAGAGAGAGATCCACTCGGTTGGTGTACAGCGCGTGACGGATGGCGAACCACCTCTCCACCGTGAGGAGACTCAGCGTGAAGATGGACAACTGGCTGGCGAACACAGTCATGAACCCGGCAACCTGGCAACCGCTTCCTGCCAACAAAGGATCATACTAAAACTTTTGACTCTGAAATATTATTTTATATAACCCTGCTATAATGGGCTTTAGTGGTTGGACCCATACAGTTCTCTGTAGGCTAGGGAAAGTCACCATTCCATGCATCCCATTCAACACAGAAATTTAAGAAATTTTAATTTTAAAAAACATTTATTTAATTTTTAGAACATTGAAAAATGCTTTTAATAGAGGCTGTGACAAGTAAATATAGGCAGACATATTTATTAATATAATTACATATATAAGAGGTGGAATTACATAGGGGCTTAAAGGACTTAGCCCAAGGTGGCACAATTAATTGTAGGCAGCAAATTTTGGGAGGGAGTTTAATATTTTCCTCTTTTGATGAATCAATCATAACATTTTCAATACTGCTTAGATGACTGTCACAATGACTGGGAAAGAGAATGTTTTATTTAAACTAAATATCAAGAGGATGATTGTATTTTTTACTAAATACAATCCTAGGAAAAAATATGTCTTAAAAATCTTGTCCAAACCTTGTATAAATGGTTGAACCAAGACCCCTTTTTAATTTATTAATTAAATTTATTTATTAATTATTTAATAAAATAAATAATAACAGAAATTTAAGAAATTTAAATTAAAAAAACACTTATTACATTCTATAATTTTTAGAACATTGAAAAATGCTTTTAATAGAGACTGTGACAAGTAAACATAGGCAGACATATTTATTAATATAATTACATATATATTTATTTAATAAATTAAATATAATAACATAATTAATTTAAGTTTAATAAATGAATTTAATTATTTATTGACAATTTAATCAAAATTGTGTGACAATATGGATATGATTACGATGACATATAGCATTGAAGAATGCTGGACTTTGCCTTTTTTTGCAGGAATAAAGATTCAACAACCTGTTTAATACAGACTCCTTTAAATATTGGCAAATGTTGATTTGAGACAGTAAGAATGTCTTACTTTTTGGAAGGTGAGCTTAATATGGTAGACCAAAATACATCAGAGTACTTCAGATATTAATCAGGGCTTTGTTAATTTAATTAACATTAACTAAATTAGTTAAATTAATTAATTTAACTAAATTAATTAACATAAAATCAAAGTGTATTCCCAATTCCTTTCTCACACCCTAATTAGATTTTATATATTTTTCTTCCATCCTATCTGATTTAAAACACAATCTTCATTGTATTACACTCGTTTTTCACAGTTGATCTGTCATCATACCTCTTTGCCAGTCAAAGGCGTAATTGAAGTAGACGCCAGTAGAGCGCAGGTCAGTTACAGCCAGCAGCAGCAGGTAGAGGGCCATGCAGAGGTCGGCGAAGGCCAGATGACACATGAGGAAACGAGGGACCGAAGTCTCGGACCGAGCGGACACGAGGACAACGAGGACAGCGATGTTGCCGAACACTGCAGTGCTGATGACGAGCCACACGGACATCCGCAGCCAGTCGGAGCCCATGATGTCCTCACAGGGGTTGAGGGCGTCAGGCACCGGGGCACACACCACCGGGGGCTGCCTACAACACAGAGGGGACATGAGGACAGCGATGTTACCGAACACTGCAGTGCTGATGACGAGCCACTCGGACGTCCGCAGCCAGTCGGAGCCCATTATGTCCTCACAGGGGTTGAGGGCGTCAGGCACCGGGGCACACACCACCGGGGGCTGCCTACAGCATAGGGACGGTTTGCCACTGGGGCTTTACACTGCACACTTACTTGAAGTGCAAATGTGCAAGTGATTTGGCGTAGACTGCAATGCTGAATATACCAGTACTATATGACATTTAAGGTTCCAAAAGGGTTTATGATCTTTAAGGGTTTAAAGTGAACATGGGAATGTTTTCAATGAACAAGATGGGGCCAATTACAATACAGCACATAGAATATGATCAAAAGATTTAATATGCAGAAAGGCACTATACATTTTAGGATTTGTCAAAAGTTCTGGTAAATATATGGTCAGAAAGTTGGGAGGGTACTCACACCCCAAGGGAGATGTTGCCACACAATGCCTGTAGCTTTGCCTGGGGCAGCTGCGCTGTGGAGTGGTGAAAGACCTCGTCTGATGCCGAATGTGGTCGAGTGGGTCCCGGTGCCTCTATGTCCGCCCACCCGCCCCCACCCACTGAAAACACAACGTATAGTTAACAAACCAAACAATAATTTCGGCAAGGACCCTCTTCTTCTTACTGTTATTAACCAAACTATCGAAAAAAGTTAATCTCCTTAACATTATCAAGTAGCTGAGTTCAAACTTCCCTTAATGGCAGAGGATGTATCGGGGAAGAGCTTCTCCCCGGCCAGTGGAGGCAGGACGTTGTCTACTGTTACAGGCTAGTTATGTACCTCTCTGATCGTCGTCATGTTCAGGGGTGCCTACAGGGGGGGGATTATGACGCCAATGGCGTCTTAGAATTTTTTGGGGGGGATTTTTTTTGTTTTGTTTACTGTACGGGTAAAACGTACTGCTACTAATTTTTACCAATAAATCGTCAAAAATAAATTAATTGCTACACTATTTAAATTTGTATATAAATTAAAATTATTATTTTCAATTTACGAAATAGGAATATACAACATGGACATGCCCGCACGGCACGAGTGTCCAGTGTATACCGTCAGCGTTCCTGTACACTTTTTACTTCCGTGGCGGCCGCGGCACGCAAGCAGCCGAACTGGCTCAGTCCACGAGACTCTCTCCAAACAAACACAAACAAATTAATTCTTCCAATCTTAAAGAATTAAAGGTTTCCTATCGATAAAATACTCAAATACTTCTAGGGGGGAAATGCAAATTTGCTTTGGTACACTTGAAAAAGTAAAATTAATAATTCCCCCCAATATAGCCTTGACGATTTAAAACTTATTTTGAGGAGGGAGGGTGCATTGAAATGTATACAATAATTACTTTTATCGGGGAAATGTAAAAGTGGCAACACAACAAAATCTTCATTCAGTCATATATAATAGCAAAATGAACGATTCCCCCCCAATACAGCATTGACGTATTAAGATTATTTTTAGGGAGGAAGGTTGCGTTGAAATGGACAGTTACTTTTTAGTGGGGAAATTGAAAACTGGTAACACAACAAAGTATTCAATCGGTCACCTAATAGCAACTTAATGATTCCCCCTCAATATAGCTTTGACGTTATAAAGATTATTTTTTGGTGGGGGATGGGTGTGTTTAAATGAACAGGCCCTTTTTAAGAAGAAAATGAAAAAAATGGTAATACAGTCGACTCTCGCTAACTCGAAATTCCACGGGACTGCGATTTTTCTTCGTGTTACGTGTAATTCGACGTAGGCATAGTTCGAGTTATAGAGGTAAACCAAATGAAAGTTCGTGATACAGAGGTAAAGAAAAATGTAGTTTATTCCCTACATCTTCGACAAATATAAGCTTTTAACATAACCTGTAAAACACAAAAACAGATGAGATCATATTAATTCTAATTAAATTTCCGTAGTCTTCCTCTGCTTAAACATGTTAAAACAATTACAGTATCGATCATGATTTTTATTAAAACAACACTATAAAGAAACTTAACAGTATCCCTACAGCTACAGAAATATACTTTTAACTTTTATTAATTCCGCTTATTTAAAAAGTCTGTAATCTTCCTCTTTGTAAAAACAATTACAGTATCAATCATAATTTATTAAAACTATTTAGACTGCAGACAGACTAGGACTGCTTGACCCCGGATATGATCCACTGACAGGTTGTATCCTGAATGCCGGATTTCGTATTACAGAGGTCCATTCTGAAGATTTCGTGGTATGGAGGTAAACTTCGAGTTATGGAGGTAAAGCGCGAATCAAATTCGTCTTATCTACTGAACTTCGTGTTATAGAGGTAATTATTGTGTCCCTTCGAGTTATAGAGGTAAAACATAACCGGAAAATTAGTTCGTGTTAGGTATAGTAATTTCTTCGTGTTAGACAGGTTTTCCCGAGGGGATTAAAAATAATTTGTGATATCGAGGATTTCGTGATATCAAGGTTTGTGTTAGCGAGAGTCGACTGTACAACTAAAACTTCAATCAGTCAACTAATAGCAAAACGAATTATCCCCCCTTCCATACAGCCTTGACATAGTTTCACAGGTTATTTCTAGAGGGAGACTTTGAAAAGAACCATCACATTTTAGGGGGGACAAGTAAAAATGGTGTTAAAGCAAAATTTTAATCGGTCATCCATTAGCAAAATTAATTGTTCCCCCCAATATCGCGTTGACGTTTTAAAGATTATTTCTAGGAGCGAGGGGGGCATTAAAAAGTTTTTAAATATTCAGGAGCAGGGGATTGTAAAAATTGTAAAACTTCAATTTAAAAATGCAGTAATAACAGCTTCATGACAGAATGACATATTTTCGCCAAAAAAGAATGAAATCACTCTTAATTTAGTTCACTAAATTATCGACCAGCTACGTAATGTGGAATGAACTCACAAAAATTCAGAATTTTAGTGCTTTTTGTAAGTGGAAAAAATTTGGGATAGTGGATAGTGGCAGGGTCAGTTGATGTGGGTGTTGTTATGTTGACATAATGTTGTCAAGTTGCCTGCTGTGTAGGCCTACATGTGATGAGTGTTTATGATTAAGGGTTAGATCATGGCCTTGTAGTACAAATGAGAGCGTCAGTCGTGTATAGGGACAGTGGTTTAGTGAATGGTTGGAGTGAAGCTTATGATAAAAGAAAATATTGACTTTTTTGGAGGTAGCTACCTAATGTCCTCGTTTACATATTTTAGTATTTGTGATAAGACGAAATGCCTCGAGTTTTCGGGCCAAGGTTCAAGAATGGTAAAAGGCTACACTTGTCATCTTCCCCCAGACGATGTTCCGGAAATAACTGACGACTAATAAAATCGAAGTTTAATAAAAATAATAATTTTTAAGTAATTAATATTATTAACTTTTAGTCGGGAAAATGTTTAAAATTTGAAAGTGATGTAACTTAAAATAATTAACCCAGATTATTTTTATGTCCTCTGCTTAAATAGGATGTCATAAATATATGTTGTGCGGAGGGGGGGGGGATATTCGATTTATTCTGGAAATTTTTGGGGGGGATTGGTGTCATAGCTCTTGGGGGGGATCGGCACCCCTGGTGGCAAAGTCAATTGTTGTGGGTGTTGTTATGTTGATATAATGTTGTCAAGTTGCCTGCTGTATAGGCCTACATGTGATGGGTGTTTATGATTAAGGGTTAGATCATGGTCTTGTAGTACAAATGAGAGCGTCAGTCATGTACTGACAGTGGTTTAGTGAAGGAAATATTGACTTTTTGGAGGTAGCTACCTAATGTCCTCGTTTACGTATTTTAGTATTTGTGATAAGACGAAATGCCTCGAGTTTTCGGGCCAAGGCTCAAGAATGGTAAAAGGAAGAAGATGACACTTGTCATCTTCCCCCAGACGATGTTCCGGAAATAACTGACGACTAATAAAATCGAAGTTTAATAAAAATAATAATTTTTAAGTAATTAATATTATTAACTTTTAGTCGGGAAAATGTTTAAAATTTGAAATGATGTAACTTAAAATAATTAACCCAGATTATTTTAATGTCCTCTGCCAGATTGGCAACCCAATGCACTTTTGTGTGCCCGTTTTTTTCGCGCGGCGTCAAGTTTGTTTTGTCGTTTTGCCTCACATATTGCATTGGTATCAAGTATAATTTCGTCAATATCAAATCTTCAGGTCCCAAAGAACAAATATAGCCATTAATAACTTTGATACCAATGCAATATGTGCGCAAAACGACCTAACAAACTTGACGCCGCGCGAAAAAACGGGCACGCAAAAGTGCATTAGGTTGCCAATCTATATAGTTCTTCATCTGTGCCTCTGCTTAAATAGGATGTCATAAATATGTGTTGTGCGGAGGGGGAGATACTCGATAGATTCTGGAAATTTTTGGGGGGGATTGGCGTCATAGCTCTTGGGGGGGATCGGCACCCCTGGTCATGTTGAGTGTTGAAGGCCGCTCCCTCCTGTAGTGGCAGGGGTTGTTTAAGGTGGGGGAAGAGCTTCTCCCGGCCAGTGGAGGCAGAAAGATGTCTACTGTTAGATACATTAGATACATTAGCTGAAATGGCGACCTACCCAGGTAGGTATTTTAAGCCAAGTATGAATGACAGATGAGTGAAGGATGATTGTGGCGCGATCTTGTAGTCTTGTTACTGACTAAGGCCGACATATTCCTTAGACAGGACTGTTAATTAATAGCCCAACAGCCAATGGCAACTAAGGGACCTACATTTTAACGTGGGATCCGAACCACGATTTCGCCTCGGTTAACAATTTGCGAACTGGTCTAATTATGAGGTTGGTCCCATGAACGAGTACTCAATAGTGCGGACGTTAATCCCCACTAGGGAACACTGCGTCCACAAGCCATCACTCATAACTATCCACAATTCGTGACTTCCAAGTAGCTGGATTACAGGACACGCCACCGTCCCAGTCTAGTTACGTACCTCTCTGATCGTCGTCATGTTGAGTGTTGAAGGCCACTCCCTCCTGTAGTGGCAGGGGCTGTGCCAGGTGGGGGAAGAGCTTCTCCCCGGCCAGTGGAGGTAGAAAGATGTCTACTGTTACAGGCTAGTTACGTACCTCTCTGATCGTCGTCATGTTGAGTGTTGAAGGCCACACCCTCCTGTAGTGGCAGGGGTTGTGTCAGGTGGGGGAAGAGCTTCTCCCGGCCAGTGGAGGCAGAAAGTTGTCTACTGTTACAGGCTAGTTACGTACCTCTCTGATCGTCGTCATGTTGAGTGTTGAAGGCCACTCCCTCCTGTAGTGGCAGGGGTTGTGTCAGGTGGGGGAAGAGCTTCTCCCGGCCAGTGGAGGCAGAAAGTTGTCTACTGTTACAGGCTAGTTACGTACCTCTCTGATCGTCGTCATGTTGAGTGTTGAAGGCCACACCCTCCTGTAGTGGCAGGGGTTGTGTCAGGTGGGGGAAGAGCTTCTCCCGGCCAGTGGAGGCAGAAAGTTGTCTACTGTTACAGGCTAGTTACGTACCTCTCTGATCGTCGTCATGTTGAGTGTTGAAGGCCACACCCTCCTGTAGTGGCAGGGGTTGTGTCAGGTGGGGGAAGAGCTTCTCGCGGCCAGTGGAGGCAGAAAGTTGTCTACTGTTACAGGCTAGTTACGTACCTCTCTGATCGTCGTCATGTTGAGTGTTGAAGGCCACTCCCTCCTGTAGTGGCAGGGGCGGTGCCAGGTGGGGGAAGAGCTTCTCCCCGGCCAGTGGAGGCAGAAAGATGTCTACTGTTACAGGCTAGTTACGTACCTCTCTGATCGTCGTCATGTTGAGTGTTGAAGGCCACACCCTCCTGTAGTGGCAGGGGTTGTGTCAGGTGGGGGAAGAGCTTCTCCCGGCCAGTGGAGGCAGGAAGTTTTCTACTGTTAGAGGCTAGTTACGTACCTCTCTGATCGTCGTCATGTTGAGTGTTGAAGGCCACTCCCTCCTGTAGTGGCAGGGGCTGTGTCAGGTGGGGGAAGAGCTTCTCTCCGGCCAGTGGAGGCAGGAAGTTGTCCTGGCCCTCCATTATAATGGCTCCAAAGCTACCCTCAATTGGCTGGCCATCGTCGGCACTCCGCCTTGGTCGATACTGGCGCTCACACCGCTCCTTCATCGTTGCTAGGTACTTCTGCAACATTTACACAAAACATGTCAATAATTTTTATTTCAATATTTTTACGTGGTACGGAAGAATTTAATATATACAGTACACCTCTGATTATCCGGAATAATGTGGCAGAACACCGATCGGGAGAATCCAAGGTCATTACAATATTGCCTAATTAAATAGCGATGGCATACCTTAGCCCTTGCTAATCCTTTACAACATATTAGTCTTTTAAATTTTACGGGGGTTTAATTTTGAAACAAATATAAGAACTACACTTTATTATTAATCATACAAATAAGTAGTATTAGAGAGCCGGCATCACGACTATGAGCAGTACGAGGAGTACGAGCGGATTAAATTCCCGGAATTCCCGATCACGTGACTTCCCGGAATTCCCAGATTAAAGGTGGCCTAACCTAACTTAAAGCGCCCTATTTAACCTCACCTAAGTTCCTTAGCGAGCATATTTAACATAAAACCGCGTTATTTACCGCTATTTTTTGCACCTATCCCCTAAACAAGCCTATTCCGGGTAATAGTTTAACACGATACGCTTACCCGAATAAATGACTATAACAAATTGTTCTTAGCCCAAAATATACCGAGTTTATTAGGAAAAATGAGCATTTCAATTAAAAACAAAAGTATTTCCGCTTAGAATAAATAATGTATATTATTGATGAAAGGCAATTATAAACACGGCTAGAACAGAAACATTAGCGAGCGAGAAATTCTTATCGCGCCAGGGCCGGGAGGTCAATTCGATAAGTTAAAACGAAATCATTAAAAACGTTTCTCAAATAGATTTCTTTTATCGGTCTGAACTTTTTATTCAGAGCGGTTATTGTTGATTTCTATATTAGAGACATGGATAATGGGAAAAAGTCTTCGTGTACTTATTGCAATGGACTTTTTGATAAATCTTACATATCGAGACATAGTAAAATATGTATGAAAAATCCAAATAAAAATTCTTCGGATTTTAAAGCGTCGTGTGCTTATTGCGGTGTGTTAATAACTAAAAATAACTTAAAGAAACATGTTGAGAAGTGTAAAAAAATCCGATGAATAAACAACCCGTTCCCGGTGAAGTCAGCGGATCCAAACCTCAAGAATATAAGAAAAAAGCTAGTCACGAATATAAAGTAAAATGTGATAAATTGATAAGAAAAAGCAATATGAGTTATCACTTAAAAACCCATGAAAAACCCGAAGAGCATAAACTCATATCAAACCGCGGCGGTGTTATTGATAACAATGATGACGGCCCCCCTTCCGCTAAACGTCCACGGCTTGATACACAACTGACACCTCGTGGAATCAGTTCTGTTTTCAACACTTTACAGGGAGCCATGAACAAGATTGTTAATCTCGTGAAAGGGTCATTCGTACCTCCGCCTAGTGACTCAGAGATCGAACGGTCCAAAATGGCTTTTAATAAACATTCTACTGTTTACACAATTCGTAATAAATATAATATGAAAGATCCGGTGTTGTTTTTAGACCGGCTGAAGGATATTATTGTTCAAAAAATCATCGAGCATCGTAATGAGTCAGAACTTAAAACACGGTTTGTATTGTTCATGGACTATTCAAAAGCTGAGGAGATACGGGAATTCAATTTTAAAACCGAAAATAAAGTTATACTGGAGAGTTCTGATGTCTCAAATTATTACGATTTTGCTAAAGCTAAACTCATCAAAGAAATGGAAGATTTTTCAAAGCAGAGGTTCGGGCTGGACGTTACACAGCATCGATGAACTAGAACTCCACATACACTATTACAACCCACTTCGCGGAGGATCGAGTTATATTAAACTGCCTCAAGAAATCGGCGCTAAACGGGCTGTTATAAATGTTCAGAATAAAGATCAAAAGTGTTTTTTATGGTCGATCCTCTCCGCTCTGCACCCAGTTCATTGGCGAGACCATCTAGAAAGAGTCAATCATTACAAACAATACGAACACGAGTTTGATGACGCATTGAAAGATATCAAATTCCCTGTACCGGTAAAGCAGTCAGTTTTATCTAAATTTGAAAAACGGTCTGGCGTATCCGTTAACGTTTACGCGTGTGAAAGTAATGAAACCGTCAGGGACAGAGTTGATTTCGAAGATTTGCCTAAAAAGAAACGAAAAAAAGCCGAAGAAGAATTTTATGTAATTTATCCGTTATATATAACAAAAAGTGAGAAACCCGACCGCCATGTAAATCTTTTATATTTTAAAGATGAAAATGAAAACACGCATTATTTATTGTTGGATAAAAGATTTAAGCAAATTAGTAGGTAAACAGTTGTCAAAAAATGAGCATAAAAAATTCATTTGCAATCGTTGTCAACAATACTTTGGTTCACAGGAATTATTGAATAATCACAAAGAAACCTGTAAGGAACCGTCAAATTACGTTTATATGGTGGATTTAGCTTATTATGGTTATGTATGCAATCGTTGTTTGACTCAATTCGAAGAAGAATCCCAGATGGATAAACATCAAGAGTATTGCACCACGCAAGACGCTGTTAAAATCGTAATGCCCGAAAAGATAGAAGACATTGACCCGCAATTATATTTTAAAAATAAATATAGGAAAATGAAAGTTCCGTTTGTGGCTTATGCGGATTTCGAATGTATATTGAAACCGATACCGGATGATAATGAACTTCCGATGAATTCGAATAAACCTTATACTAGAAAATATCAATCACACGAAGCCGCAAGTTTCTCTTTATACATAACCACCGCCGATGACTATGATATTCCGTTCGATCTATATTACGAGTGTATCGGCCCCGACACAGCAAAGGTTTTTGTAGAGACTGTAACGAGAATATCCAGAGACTTGGAACAATTGTATAGCAGAAAAGCCGCTAAACCTATGAAATTAACTGATGAAGATTTGCAGACGATTTCAAATTCCACGATTTGTCATATATGTGAAAAAATGTTTATAAAAACAAAAAGAACCCGGAGAAAACCGACCGTCCCGTTCTAGACCACGACCATATGACGGGGAAATTCAGGGGCATGGCGCATAACTCGTGCAACATAAACTTTAGAAAACCGTTATTCATACCGATTTTCGTTCATAATTTGAGTAACTACGACGCGCACTTGTTCGTAAAGCTATTGGGATTCGAGAAGAAGAAAATCGCGGTTTTGGCTACGACGGAAGAACGCAATATATCTTTCGAACTGAAAGTGGAAAACGGGGTGAGCTTGAGGTTTTTAGACTCGTTCAGATTCATGGCCTCTAGTTTAGAGAGTCTAGCGAAAAACCTAACCAAAAATCAGTTTGTGCACACATCGAAGTATTTCGACGACGACAAACTGGATTTGGTTTTGAGAAAGGGGAGTTTCCCGTACGACTTTATGAATGACTTTGAAAAATTCGAACATACCACTTTACCTCCTAAAACGTCTTTTTACAATAAACTAAACAACACGGAGGTCGACGATAAAGACTACGAACACGCGTGTAAAGTATGGGACAGCTTCAACATCCGAAACATGAAGGAATACACGTTGTTGTACAATAATTCTTGACGGTATGTGTTTTTTGTGATGGTTGTTTCAATGTTATTCAAGTTTTGGCTACTCATCACTTTAATTACAAATAAAAAACAAGAAATTGTTTTAAATTGGAATATATTTCGGCTTCTTTTTATCTGAAGCCATCTCCAGCCATAGTAAATAAACAAACGTTTGACAATCATTTAGTCAAAAATCACATGTTTCAAAAAATAAATTTAAAATTCTTACCACTAATTTAATATTAAATAATAGTTATATATGTAAATGTGCTTAAATTACTGAAATTTTGTTAAGTTGTAAATTTAACTTAGATATTGATTATTTTTGACTTTTTGAAATTATCTGCAACTTCTTTAGTAATAAGAGGAATGAACATAGGTGGAATGGTGGCACTTGGTTGGGATATACAATTTCTATCCGTCACCATGCATGCAGCTTCTTTAAGTATTCTGCTCTTATAATTGTTTTCTTGGAATACTATTTTTGCTTCTGACCATTTTACTCTATGTCCCTCTTCATGTATATGTTCACTGAGTTTGGAGTAGTTTTGGAGCTGTTTGTTTATGCTGTTCTTATGCTCTTTTATTCTGATTCTTACTGGTCTTGATGTTTGCCCGTAGTAGTTTTTGTGACATTCACAAGGGATCTGGTATACTACATTTTTTGTTTGTTGTTCTATGTTTTCTGGCTTCATCTTAGATACTTTACTCCTTAATGTTGAGTTGGTTGAGAAACTGGTTCTAATGTTAAATTTACTGTTTACCCGTCTTATTTTTTCGGATTTCCCTTTGATGTAAGGAATCACAACAGTAGCTATGGGTCTTTCTTTTATGGTGATATCAAAATTGTTAGACATCTTTTTACTAGTTTTATTGAATGCTTTATGTATTATATCTAATGGGTAATCATTATTTTTTAACTCTTGATATATATTTTTAATTTCTGTTTGTTTATTCTCTTCATTAGATGATAATTTAAAAGCTCTAGTAAATAGACCCTGTGCTATTCCGATCTTGACGTGAGTTGGACTGTTAGATTTGAAATTTAAATATTTTCCTGTGTTTGTTTTCTTTCTATAGACTGACGTTTCGACACCATTTTCTGTTTTTTCTATTAAAACGTCTAGAAAAGGTAGTTTATTATTGTCCTCATATTCTACTGTGAATTTTATGGTAGGTCTTAGATTGTTTAGATGGCTGAGAAAGTTGTCTTGATCTGTAAAATTGGATTTCCAGACACAAAATATGTCATCTAGATACCTTAGCCAGATAATTGGTTTTTCTCTCCAGGAATTCAACGCAATGTTTTCAAAATGATCCATATAAATGTTACTGAGGATCGGACTTAAACTACCTCCCATTGGTAAACCTAATTTCTGCACATAAAATTTTGAATTGTATTGAAAATAATTGAATTCGACACAAAGAGTTAGCATTTCCATGATAGAAGGTACAGGTAATTGTTAGAAAAAAAAGGAAATCCGAAAAAATAAGACGGGTAAACAGTAAATTTAACATTAGAACCAGTTTCTCAACCAACTCAACATTAAGGAGTAAAGTATCTAAGATGAAGCCAGAAAACATAGAACAACAAACAAAAAATGTAGTATACCAGATCCCTTGTGAATGTCACAAAAACTACTACGGGCAAACATCAAGACCAGTAAGAATCAGAATAAAAGAGCATAAGAACAGCATAAACAAACAGCTCCAAAACTACTCCAAACTCAGTGAACATATACATGAAGAGGGACATAGAGTAAAATGGTCAGAAGCAAAAATAGTATTCCAAGAAAACAATTATAAGAGCAGAATACTTAAAGAAGCTGCATGCATGGTGACGGATAGAAATTGTATATCCCAACCAAGTGCCACCATTCCACCTATGTTCATTCCTCTTATTACTAAAGAAGTTGCAGATAATTTCAAAAAGTCAAAAATAATCAATATCTAAGTTAAATTTACAACTTAACAAAATTTCATTAATTTAAGCACATTTACATATATAACTATTATTTAATATTAAATTAGTGGTAGGAATTTTAAATTTATTTTTTGAAACATGTGATTTTTGACTAAATGATTGTCAAACGTTTGTTTATTTACTATGGCTGAAGATGGCTTCAGATAAAAAGAAGCCGAAATATATTCCAATTTAAAACAATTTCTTGTTTTTTATTTGTAATTAAAGTGATGAGTAGCCAAAACGTGAATAACGTTGTACAATAAAACGGACACGCTATTGTTGGCCGACATCATGGAAAACTTTCGTGACGTCTGTATGAACACTTATAAACTGGACCCCGCCTGGTATTTCACGAGTCCCGGATTAGCGTGGGACGCCATGCTGAAGAAAACCGACGTTAAATTGGATTTACTGACCGATCCCGACATGGAATTGATGATCAGCAAAGGTATTCGCGGTGGTATCTCCCAGTGTTCTCACAGATACGCTAAAGCCAACAACCGATATTTAAGCGATTACAACCCCGAAAAGCCCGACGAATATCTTATCTATCTCGATGTCAACAACCTTTACGGATGGGCGATGTCGAAATTGTTACCTAAAGAAGAATTTCGATGGATGGATGAACATGAACTCGAGGATATCGAACGGGAAATGCAGCGTGGTAGATGGACAAGTCCGGAGTCGAGTTACGGATATATATTGGAAGTCGACTTGGAATATCCTCGAGAAATACACGACGAGCACAAAGTCCTCCCGTTGGCGCCGGAAAACAGATGTCCGCCCGGCTCGAATCAGAGAAAACTGTTGACGACGCTTTATGATAAAGACAAGTACGTGCTGCACTATCAGAATCTCCAACTCTATCTCTCGTTGGGGATGCGATTGAAAAAGATACACAGAGGCATTGAGTTCTATCGGTCGGCATGGTTGAAAGACTACATCGACATGAACACGGATATGAGGACGAAAGCGTCCAACGACTTTGAGAAGGATTTTTATAAGCTGATGAATAACTCCGTGTTCGGTAAAACTATGGAGAACATTCGTAAGCACGTAGACATACGTCTGACCACGGACGAGAAGTAGACTGATAAGCTAGTGGCGAGACCGAACTTCAAATCGATGACCATTTTCGCCGAGACGTTGGCGGCCGTACACATGGGTAAGACGACGCTCTATTTTAACAAACCGATCTACGTGGGCATGTCCATATTGGATGTCTCGAAGACGGCCGTTTACGACTTCCACTACAACGTGATGCGGCCCAAGTACGGCGATAGGGCGAGAGTACAGTACACAGACACGGATAGTTTGACCTATAGCGTGATAACGGAAGACGTGTACAAAGACATCAAAAGTATGATAGAACACTTCGACACCAGCGACTATAAGGCGGATAACCCCTACGATATGCCGCGGGTGAACAAGAAAGTCATCGGTAAGTGGAAAGACGAACTGGCCGGCGATGTCATGAAGGAGTTTGTCCGGTTACGTTCCAAGTTGTACGCCTACGACTCCGAAGGGAATGAAAATGGGGAAAAAGCCAAAGGAATAAAAAAGTCCGTCGTCAATAAAGAACTCACGATTGCCGACTACAAGGCCTGTCTATTCGATAAGGAAGAAAGTTATAAAAATATGAACACCATAAGAAGCAAACGTCACGATTTATATTCAATCACTCAGCGTAAGAAAGCCCTGTCCCCTTATGACGATAAGAGGTACATATGCGAAGACGGTTTGGAAACACTACCGTGGGGGCATTACAAGATACCGATCGTCGAAATGATAAATGATGAAATTAACGCGGCGTTGGATTTGGAATAGAAAAAAAGAGTCGAGGTGTTTATTTTTTTTGCTCGACTGTACATATTTCGAGTTCTTAATAAGGTAAATTTAAACACCGTCCGGCAGACGAAAATATCGATTCGGCCTCAGAAACGTATGCTTTTAAGCCTTTATGATGTGATAAGGTGTGTGACCCAAATCGGGTCAGACCTTTATCGATAAAAAAAAACAACGATTCTGACTATTTTTCAAATATAGATGATTTTTTCACCGACTCTTAAACCCGGATAATCCGGGCTCGGATATGTATACTTCTAAGCCTTTAATATGTGATAAGGGGTGGGCCCCGATTTGGGGCCCACTATATTTACCGGATTCCTCTTATATCGTTCACTAACATTCATGTAACACTCGAAATCATTGGTTCTTATTTTTTTCTTCTCGACTAAACACTTCTCGGTGAACCGTTCGCGATAGCCGTTTCGTCGTTCGATTTAATTATATGATTTTCGTGTTCGGTTAAAAATCGTTCGCTCAGAGTTTGATATTTGACTATCAGTTCCCAATCGACTTTATCGGCGTACTCGTGAATAAAACCTTCCGATAATCTTTGGTGTTTGCTCAGGACCTGCCAACAGTCGTCATCGAAATTGACCGCCATTTCGCGAAGGACGTCTTCCGGAAACAGTCTAAAGGTCAATAGCGTCGTCCAAATCAATCTATGTTGATAGGTACGGATCATATCTATAGGCATGTCTAATCCGTAATTTCTAACAGGAGAGGCCAGTCGACATACCTATTGAATCTTTGAACGAATCCGTCGGCAAGTACACCGTGGGGTACACGATGCTCTTGCCAGACCAGCGATTTGAAATTACAACTATCCGTATTCATTTTTCTCCTAATATAGTAGACTTCGTGTTTTCGAAATAAATAAATAATTAATCGATATTCTGAGATGCGGAAAAAAATAAAAAACCGCGACCGCGACGCTTTAATAAAAAACTCAAATTCCGTTAATGCATTTTAATTAAATTCTTATTCAAGTCGTAATCGAAACCGGTCTCGGATATAACGACGACGTTAGCGGTCGTCCCTTGATCGGCGGTCGGACTGGCCACCGGGTTCGTAAAATCCAATTCGATCTGTATGTCGCTTCTTTTCAATTCGGTGGTAAACGGGTGGTAATGCGTATCGACGACCAACAGCGGATATTTATCGATAAAATCGACCTCGTTTAGGTACACGTCTTCGTCACGTAATAGAACGTATCTGACGGCTAAATAGCTCGCGTATAGAATCCCGTACTGTTTATCGTTGATATTCAGATTTTGCGGTTCCTGCGGATATCTCTGACCGTTGATTTTCACATGAAAGTTTTTGATATTTATAGCGTTGAATCGGCTGGGGTCTTTGGTTTGGTCGTTTTTACGATTCGTCTGTAAGCCGATTATGATAAACAGCGGGTTGGATATATTTCTGAAAATGTTCGATATGTCGAAACTGTACGAAGAACCGGAAACACTGAATTTCTCGATACATTGCCACTGACAAAATCTGTATTGTAAATCGCCTTTATCGCTCAACCTCTTGAGTCCTTCTACGAGCGGCGCTCTTTTCACCGGATTATAATCGACCAGCGGAACTCTCAAGACGAAGTTCGTTATTTTTATTTTACCCTCTGCCGCCGTCTTTTCCGTCACGCCGCCCCCCTCTTTCCAACGATAGATGGCGTCGTTATCTTCGGCTCGTGTAAAGGTGATTTCGAATCCGCCTTTGTACATGGGATATTTCAGACTGTCGAAAAACCCGAATCCCAGATGCGATAACGTCCCCATGGCCTCGAACTTACCGACTCCTTTATCGTACTTTGACTTGAAGCCGCTAGTGTAGTACGTGTTCTCGCAAGACTTGGTATACGTCGTCATACCTTTGACTCGTTATACCCACTTCGTCTACCGTCTCGATCAACTGGTTGTGCTTTTTCAATTCGATCCTCTTAAATAGAAACGCCGCGAAATTATCTACCAACCGAATAGGATCCGCAGCGTCGTACTTTGTGTCATCCGCTTTTTTCAACACTTCCCCTTGTATGTGAAATAATATCTTGCCGTCGTAAAACGAATCGCCGTGATCCAATTTAAACACCGTGAACTTGTTCGGCGAATTAAAATTCAAATCCGATACCGGTAACACGGTGTTGTATTCGTAACGTTCTATTTTGTCTCTCGCCTCCGCGTAATATTTGTCCATGTTTTCTATCACTATACATACACATGTAGGGTTTATGCTTTTAATAAAAAATAAATAAACCACGGTAAGCGTAAACGAACACTTGAAACCGGACGAAAATCGCGATGATTAAAATCTATCTTCTACCGAACACGTGTATATATTTCTTTCTGTCCGACGGTAACCCGAACTCTGATCTTTGGAATTTTCTGACGTCTCTCGCGGGATCCGTTAAACCACCGCCTCCGACGACGACGACGTTCTTTTCCGGCAATACCGTCAAACACCGATTTATATATTCGAGACCGCCCGGCTCCGTGATCAGCTTTTCCATCCGGTCGTTTAGTAATTTCACGATCGCCATTTTCTCGTTATGAAAGTTATTGTTTCCCGCTTCCTCCTCGGCCATTATGAATTCTATCCTTTCGCGCAGTTTGTCATGGTCGTCTATGTATTTGTATTCCACGGGGTTGTTCGTATCTACGAGCAGACCTTTACCGGAAGTGCTCGGGGTCTGTTTCAGTTCTTTATATATATCGCTTATCAAATTCACCCATTTCCAACCGCCACTCGACTTCGGTCTGCGCGAAGCGGGGTCGTTGTTTTGATATATAGCGTGTGTTTTGATTAGAATTTCTTTGTATTTTTCAAAATCCTGAGAAGTGAAAGCGCCGATACTTATGAGTCTCATCTTCGGCGTGACACCGACCGCTTTTTCAGATTTTACACCGGGAATTTCGGCCTTTGTCAAGAGCGTCCACAATCCCTCCGTTCCGCGATATCTGTCCATAGTGTTGTCTAAAATGATATCGTTGTTTTCGATGGATACGCGGTCTGCGATCCGATCGCGAGCTTGTTGTTCGGGAAATTGTACGAAATGCCGAAAACCCTATCGTTACTATTAGCGAGATACTGTTTCGCGATATATCCCAAATCCTCGTTTTCCGTGAACTGGCGGATAGAACGGTTTTGTGATTCGTCCGATTCGTCGGTCGGCGCCGGTGTGGGTAAAAGGTCGGTCGGTAGAGTAGCGGGTGCTTCGAACACGTCACCTTCGGTCCCCTCGTCGCCTTCTTCTTCGGGTAAA
Source organism: Flexamia atlantica (assembly GCA_035578135.1). Lineage (NCBI taxonomy): Eukaryota > Metazoa > Arthropoda > Insecta > Hemiptera > Cicadellidae > Flexamia > Flexamia atlantica. Next base: position 35,668,000 of record JAQJVK010000006.1, read on the forward strand.
GCCGTTTCCCTGGCCTGCGCGTCCACGGTCAGTTTACTCCTGCCCGGCGTGCTAGACGCTCTGGGCCTGAACTGTTGTTCCGTATGCGGCCTTCTCACGATCTGAACGTTCTTTTCTGTTTCGGACCTTTTTTATTCAGGACTTCGGTCTGCTCTTTTATCGCTTTGACGACGGGCTCTTGTTTTTTCTATATATCGCGTAATTCTTCGACTTGCACGGTTCTCGCGGTCTCGGTTTCACTCCTCAATCTGTCTTGCAGTTTATCCAATTCCTTAGCCTTTTTCACCGTCAAAGGCGTGTTATCACGCGGCGGTAACAGTATCGTTTGGTTTTTAGGCTTCCCGGGCAACGTCGGGTGCACGCTGAAAAACTCGTTAGCCTCTAGCGCTTGCCGCCTTTGATTCTCTTCGCTCTCCTTGCGCCATTTCTCCTCCATCTTCTCGATCTTCCTGGCCGCTTCCGGAGTCATCTCGTCGGGCCACATCTTATCGGTCGTCTTCAGTTTTTTAATCAACGTATTGACGATCTACTTATCGTCGGCGGTTTTCCTCTTATTTTTCATATCTATATATATGTTTTCGATTTTCCGGGTTTTACTTTAAAAGAGTGAGAAAAAAATAAATTCGAAATAAAAATCGTAAAACGTCGCGTGTACGTCGATTTTATAAAATATCGCGTTTACACATCGTTTATTGCAAAACGTAGCGTATACGTTAATTTCGAAAATATTGCGTTTACACATCGTTTATTGTAAAACGTAGCGTATACGTTAATTTCGAAAATACCACGTTTACACATCGGTTATTGTGAAACGTAACGTATACGTTAATTTCGAAAATATCGCGTTTACACATCGGTTATTGTGTAAAACGTCGCGTCCGCGTTAATTATTCAATACCTCTTTTAACTTGAGCATGTATTTACCGTTGTGCGGGTTTTTAGTTGTGTTTATCGTCAAAAACCCGTACGACTCGCCCCAACATTTTTCACACATTTTTTTCGAATTCGCCATAACTCATGTCGGCACCCACGAAATCGTCGTAAATACGTTTCGTGTAGTACCTGTTCTGTCTGAAGACGCACAGCAGATTCACATTATTACGTATGACTTGCATGTCGACTCTGCCGTAACTCTGACTGAGATAGACGCACGACAGTTTTCTGTGTCTGCCTCTGATGAAATAGTCCTTGATAACGTCTTGGGTTTCCATCAGACAATCGTCGAACACCACGAGAGAGTCTCTCTTACACTCGTCCAGCGGCAGTAAATCACCGCAGTTGTTGAAAAAGTAAGCTCTGGTTTTGTTCAGTTTTTTCTCGATATCTACAAACGTTTCACGTAATTCCGCATAAGCCGGCTGTTCTACGGACTTGCTGAACACGTATAGATTTTTAAATAAAAGACCGTTATGATTGTAAATGAAATTCAACAACAAATTCGTTTTTCCACAGCCGGAAGTACCCACTATCAGACAACGCAGAGGTCGTGGTAAGAGGTTATCCTCGATCGTCTCTCTGTGATACGGGACGATATCCATCGCTCTCTTTCTCACTCTATATGAGTCGGATCGTTTGTGTCCGGTTAAGGAAAAAAATAAAAATGTATCGAAATAAACAGAGATTCATTTCGAGGGAAATATATTCACTATATCAGTTTCTCGAGTCTTCGAATAATTCTTCTACCAAATATATAAAATCGTACGAAGTTATTACTACGTTATTTCGTGAACGAAACGGTATCTTCCGATCTCTCATGACTTCTTTTACGCAGTTCAAAACATTTATACTATTGGGTATTCGATCTTTGCAAAACGTGAGTTTATAATCGTCGCTGATTTTCTTTTTGCAAACCCTAGAAAAATTACGACCTTCGGTTCTCACACAATAGAAGGTATTGCCTTTTTCAAAGACTGCAAAGACGTGTCTCAGGTTCGAGTTTTGCGGTATACAAGCTACTTTAGGTTTCATGTTTTGTATGGAACCGTGTAAACGACGATTTTCATTTTCCATCCGTCTGATCGATTCCATAAGCTCTATGTTTTGATTTCTAAGTTTATATTCACCGTGTTTACGGATGGAAGGCAATACGTCTTCGAAGACCCAACGTTTAAAGTTGTTCGCTACGGGTAACCTCGATGAAAATATCAATTCGTATAATCCGGGCTCGGATACGTATACTTCTAAACCTTTATTATGTGATAAGGGGTGGGCCCCGATTTGGGGCCCACATATATCGGCTAGATTTCTCTTGTAACGATCACTAACATGCATTTGCAAAGCCTATTTTAGATTAGAATATCCCAATATTTCGGCTACATCCTTACCCTTAAACCACGGGTTATGATCGTCATCGAAAATCACTGTAATCTCTCGATTTTTAAAAACGAATTTACTCGCGATATCGTCCATGTAGTCATCGTCTGTGTTGGAACAAGACGATACAGAGGAAGTGGGAGGTAGTGAAATTTCATCACCCATAAAATCCATATTATTTTCGTCATCCATTTTTCTTTTTCGGGTTTTCAGACTTACTATAGAAATACGACGAGTCGAATGTAAATTTTTAATTGCGATGAAAAATAAAAAAATAAATTATAAACCTGTTTTCGTACGATAGGGTTCGTCTTTTGTTCCTACCACAACATCACCTCACGCAATGATTTTTTAACGCAATCGATTAGATCGAAATCGTCATCGTAAATCGTTATACATTTGTTTTTAGAGTTATAGTCATGTTTAACACCTATCGTATCTATTTCATTTAAAACCTTTATCGTCATACTTTCATCATCGATAATGATGTATTCGGTTTTAAAACATACATCGTATCCGTCAGAATCATCGACAGCTTTGGCAAAATATAGTTTTTGCGTGTCTACAAATTTATATTCCCGTTTATCATTATCTTTACTCTTCAGTACACCGAACACTTGTTGGAGTTGTGTTTTATCTATCATCCGACGGAATACTTTATTTTCCGTTTTTCAAACGATCGACATGTACCGAGGTATCGGCGCTTTCATTACCCGCATCTTCCGATTCACTATCCGATGCGGATAGAACGTCCATCGGCAAATCGTCATAGTCGTAGTACCTATGATTTTCGACATTTCGACCGACACGTTCCGACTTTAGATTTTGAAACTCTTTGAAAAACCATTCCCGAAACTCGTTATTTTCCTTTACGCATTTATTCGACAAAATCCCGATCGCCGGTTCGTCGATGAAAACCGTACCGGGATGCGTTTGTTTCAGATTCAAATTCGGATTATCGACTTTTAAATCGCGAAAAGTAGTTTTACATTTTTTGGCTATATGATCGTATATCGCCTTTCTAGGTCTTTCGTATCCCAATATACGGGCGATATCGTTAGCTTTAATCCAAAAGGTTTCATCGCTATCGCGTACTATCGAAATATGATAATGATCTTTAAAAGTAAGCTTGAACACGTCGGTCATGTTTTACTCTATATAAACATACTCGTGGGTTTTAAAAACTCGTTCGAATACGATATCGGTGTACGAAACGGTTTAATTAATTTAAACGGACGACATAAAATCCTATTCAATATTCCTGCGATAATCACATCGATAATAAAAAATAGTCCCGCAATAGTCCGACACTTTTGGTACTTTGAAAAAATCAAATAGTCCTACAATAGTCCCGACACTTTGAAAAAATATAATAGTCCCACGCAATAGTCCCAACACTTTGAAAAAATGTAATAGTCCCCGCAATAGTCCCGACACTTAGTCCTACAATAGTCCCGACAGTTAGTCCTACAATAGTCCCGACACTTTGAAAATATATAATAGTCCCACGCAATAGTCCCGACACTTTGAAAAATGTAATAGTCCCCGGTAATAGTCCCGACAGTTAGTCCTACAATAGTCCAGACAGTTAGTCCTACAATAGTCCCGACAGTTAGTCCTACAATAGTCCCGACACTTTGAAAAATGTAATAGTCCCCGCAATAGTCCCGACACTTAGTCCTACAATAGTCCCGACAGTTAGTCCTACAATAGTCCCGACAGTTAGTCCTACAATAGTCCCGACACTTTGAAAAATGTAATAGTCCCCGCAATAGTCCCGACACTTTTAAAGAATGCGATAGTCCGTAATTCAAAACTCCGTCTTTTGCAGTTCTCTCTCGTAAAAGCCGCCGATGACTTCTTCGCCTTCTAGATCTTTTATTTTATAAGTGACCGGTTTGGTGTTTAAAACCCGCGTGATCACGAATATTTCCGAGGTCCAATTTTGTTTGTATTTATTTCCAAACACGACTTTATGCGACGTTATACGGACTCTGTCTCCGACGTTGAATTTCGGTTTTTTACGCGGAACTCTACTTTCGAGCTCCTTATATATTTCCAACACCTCGGACTCGTTGCTCTTATTAACGTCGGCCGGGCGCATTTTTATCGTGCGGTGGTAATCGTGTTTGTTGTACTCGTCCGTGAGTTCTTGCAACACGTCGTACCACTTGTGCGAATTTCTCACTTGGAATTTAACTTTCAATTTCTCGTGTAACGTCCTATGATATCGCTCGACTATCGCCGACTTTTCCTCGCTCTCCGTGTGATACAGTTTGATTTTGTGTTTCTTCAACATGTCGTTAAAGGGCTTATTTTTAAACTCGGTCCCTTTATCGGTGTGCAAAAGGTCGGGGGTAGTGTGGCCGTCATTTTTCGCTTTTTTAATAATTCTATCGAAAGCCGCTGTCACGTCGGCGCCGTCTTTTTTCTTCAACGGTTCGCACCAGACGAATTTGCTAAAACAGTCTATGACGTTTAATATGTATTTATACCAGTTGTTCTCTCTAGCGAATTGTTTCATGATGAGCAGATCCGCGGCCCATAGGTTATCTAGACCCTTCATGATTATCCTGCGTTTTATAAACTTTTTAACTACCGGTCTGTGCAACTCTTTCGCCTCCACTACCTCGGGCGGGTCTTTGATAAATGAGTGTTTAACACCCGCGCAGACGGTGCAGCGCGCCTTGGCCAACAGTCTTTTATTTTTAGTTTTAACAGTCTCGACGTTTTCGGACGGTGTATTTGTTTTACACTTTTTACAGTACAGATCCATTTCTTAAGTAGTAAAACTAGTGACACGTTTTAAAGAAAAAAAACTAAAACCTATAGCGGATTCCAATTTATTACGTGTCGGGAAAATACTCTCTTTTATATATAGTAATTCCATTATGGGGTCGCACAGGCGGAAGATAAGTTTGACGAAAAATCAACTCAATAAACAGCGGGTCGCCCATAAAAAGCTCAGGCGGGCCGTGCTCACGTTGAGCAGAGACCAGTTGAAAAACGGTAATGTCGAGGTGTTGCTGGATAGCGATCAGAACAAACAGATCGAAAAAGCCATTAAACACAACAAGGGACTGAGGCTTTTTACGCGGAACTCTACTTTCGAGCTCCTTATATATTTCCAACACCTCGGACTCGTTGCTCTTATTAACAAGGGACTGAGGCTATTATGGACCATTCGCAATTAAAACAAATGATAGACGGGGGTTTGTTAAAGGAGGTACTCGAGCTGGCCGAGAATAACATTCCCTATTTCAAGAAACTAGCGTCGCCGCTGATCAAAACCAAAGTCGCGCCGGTGTTGAAAAATCAATTCGTACCGTGGCTAAAGAAACTGATAGACGACGAATTGGACACGTTGATCGAAAAAGACGCGAGCGGTGCCGGGTTGGTCAAACGGATAAGCGGTAAACTGAATAAAACTCTGAACGACATCAGAGAAATTAAAAAAAACGACTGATTCCTCTGACGATGTCGGACTTGGAGAGGTGGGCCGACGTATTGAAAATACGCAATTTTCGCGGTGTTTTTATGAGAGATTGTTTACCAGACGAGCCGCGCATAAACGAGTGTGCTATTATTAATTTAGACGATTTGAAGTCGGGCGGCACTCATTGGACATGCTATATGAAGACGGGTAATTGTGTTGTTTATTTCGATTCGTTCGGTGAGGCGCCTCCGTTTTTAGAGTTGAAAAGATACCTGAACATATCCCAAGACATTTTCTACAACCACGAAAGATATCAAGATTACAACGATCCCCCTATATGCGGTCATTTATGTTTAGAGGTATTACGACGTTTTTCGAGAGGGCAATATTTTAATGAAATCGAACGTGCTTTGCGAAACGATAAATATACATTTTTGAGATGGTTCGAATAATTTTATTTTTTTCGTCTCCACGGTTCAAATAAATAAGTAAAACCGCGAGTCGTTAAAAGCATATATAGAGAAATGATGTATTTCAGATTGACCGGTCAGAATCCTATTTTGCAGTTGAAGCTCGAAAACCCCATACATTTGGAAGAGGGCGTGCGTTATTATTTAGCGCTCACGGGATTTTGTTTTCATAACTGTTTTTATAACTTGAAAGAGCCGGCTTCGATTACTTTTTTTAAAGGGGACAACGCTCGTCCTACACTGACTTTCAAAAAAGAGTTTTGGGATTTGAAAACCATGCAGAAAGAAACCAGAGATTTTATGAGGCTTAATAAAATCGCACCAGAGATAGATGTGGAAAAGTTTAAGATTTTTCGAGATAATTACTCTAAGATTTGTATCAGATCTCCGGTCAAGTTCCATATAAACAACGAGATGCGACGGTTTCTCGGGTTTGGAGAATTAAAAAATGATGAAGTCGTGTTCGAATTGACGTTTACTGCAGAAAATATTTTATCAATATACGAGGAAGACGGTAAATTGCAAATCAGACCGTTCAACACAATCGAAGTCCATTGTGATTTGGTCGAACATTCTTTTATTAATCACACAGAGCACTGGCATAAACACGATAACTCGTCGTTATTGTATCACTTGAGTCCGCGAGAACATAAAGATAAGATATACGAGAAGCCGTCGGTTTTGAATTACATACCGCTGAAGAGGGGGACGCTGTCGATAGGTACAATCAACATTTATTTGACGGATGAGAGCTATGTTCCATTGCAAAACGTTTTGCCAAATTATATTGTTTATTTGAAACTCGTCAGCGAGTCTGAATTAAATTAACCACAGTCGTTTTATGTGATTTCAAATAATATCCTATACATTGACCTTATTTATATTTAATTACAAGTATCGCGACCAGTGGGTGTGTAATAAATTATCATACGGCACTCAGTGTAGTGTTTATTTTTTTATTTGACTATGAAAACAGTGTTTTGTATATATAGATAAATTGAACATGGAAAATACAAAGCACAATCACGGTATTGATATAATACAAAGGCACAATGATGCCGACATTTTGAATGAAGTCAACGGCATCCGTTCCACAGGATTGAATAGTATGGAAATCGGTAAAAAATATTTAGTAAAAGACATTTAAAGAAAGCGTACAGATTACGGTTCACGGGTTATTGTTGAATGTGAAGATTTTGAGTTTTTCCTCCCTGAATCATGGAACGAGAGGATGACGTCATATAATATCAATTTGTTGATGCGATCTGAGAAACCATTGTTTGTTGTGTATTACGGAAAAACACAATTGCCACACGATAAGTTCAAACACGACATCAAATTCACAAGAAACTGAATAATTAAAAAACACGTGTTGAAATATTTTTCTCACCCATGACCCGAATGATTAATTAAGTGCGAATCATACCGAATGCACTGAATAGATAACAGTAAAATGGAATATGGCAGTTTTAAATATTACAAATTGACCGAATTCGCCTCGCCGCCGGTCAGAGGCTCGCCCGACGCGGCCGGTTGTGACTTGAAAAGCGCTTACGATTATGTGGTCCCCAGTCACGGTAAACAGTTGATAAAGACAGACTTATCATTTCAATTTCCCCGTGGTTGTTATGGAAGGATCGCTCCACGAAGCGGTTTAGCAGTAAAAAATTTCATTGATATTGGAGCTGGAATTTTAGACCCCGATTACACCGGCAATACAAGTGTATTGTTGTTTAACCATTCAGACGATGATTTCATTGTTAAAAGAGGCGATCGGATAGCTCAAATAATATTAGAGGTCTACAGAAACGATATCCCTATAGACGGAGGTATAGATATGCGGAATACGGAGCGAGGAAATAACGGTTTCGGTTCAACAGGTATACAATGATCCGTCTGTGTAGAGAATAAATTTTTTTTCGTCATAAAAATGGTTAAGCGCTGTTATGAAACAGTTATAGAGAGTGGATAAGATAACAGCAGACCGCGCCGTCGAGTCGTCACAACATATCATTCAACCTTTTGACTCTGATAACAGTTATATAATACGAATTGATCGACACGCACCGTCATTATTAAATCTAACAATCCCATCCGTAGTAAAAAGACTCGGACTGGATTCTTTTTATTCATGTAACATTTTTTTTAAACAAATCTTTTAAAAATGCGCTTGAAATATATTTTTAACGAATCGGTTTAGTAAAAACTTGACCAGAACTTGTGTAAATTATTGTATTAGATGAACACAATGGCAAATCACAACTTGACTATCACCTTAGAGGGAAATATCGGTGCGGGAAAAACAACTTTTGCCACAGGTTTATTTAATGAGTTTAAAAGACTGGGGTTTAAAACCGTTCACATACAAGAGCCGGTCGAGGCGTGGCGTAAATTTCACGGCACTAATTTATTAGATCTCATGTACAAAGATATCAATAGATGGGCCTTTACGTTTCAAGTGAACACGTTGATGTATATGACGGAATGTGATAAGAGAGGCGTGGACTATGCGAAGAAAGGTTATATCGTTATTAAAGAAAGATCCGTTTTCACTGTAAAGCATATTTTTAACGAGCATTGCAAAAGGTATATGACACCCTCCGAGATCGAAATATTAACTAATCTGAGTAATGAATACGTCGATCCGCGTAAGACGGCAGTAGCTGAGGGGGCGATTAAAGATATAACCTTGTACTTGTACACCGATCCTAAAACCTGTTATCAACGCAAGATAAAAAGAAATCGTCCCGAAGAGATGGGCGAGAAAACCCGTGTGGATGAAACATATTCAAAAGAATTACGTAACATTCACGAGGCTGCTATTTCAAAGTCGATAGGTGAAGTGATTATTGCCGACGGCGACGGGACGAAATTCGATCCAAATAATCCAGAGTCAGTAAGGATCTTGAAGAGCGATAAGTTTGTGTTTGACGCTTTAATGAACGTTGGCGGGTTAGATGATGTAGGGAAAAAAGATAACTTAGAAGACGAATGGACGCCCGAAGGGGACCATATTACGCGTGAAAATCTGTCTGATAAAATGAAATGTTTAGACGAGTAAGAGAAAATTTGAGAAGCGCTTTTTGATAATTAAGACTCTGCTAATCAAATTGACCTCCGACCGTGGCAACGATAAAGATTTGTTGTTGTCCAATTTGATTTCTGTTAAAGACGAGTTTGTAATACTTTTTTAATCGATATTGCTCAGACTTCTTGACAAAGCGGTTTATACGATGTATATTAGGTTTTTTTTAAACAATTGTATATTTTTTCAACATTTTAGTGCTTTTAAAATATCATTTATTCGGGTAAGCGTATCGTGTTAAACTATTACCCGGAATAGGCTTGTTTAGAGAATAGATGCAAAAAATAGCGGTAAATAACGCGATTTTATGTTAAATATGCTCGCTAAGGGACCTAGGTGAGGTTAAATAGAGCGTTTTAAGTTAGGTTAGGTCACCTTTAATCAGGAAGTCACGTGATCGGGAATTCCGGGAATTTAATCCGCTCGTACTCCTAGTACTGCTCATAGTCGTGATGCCGGCTCTCTAATACTACTCAAATATAATGTTAACTTTTACCATACTTACAGTTTAGGTTTGGAATAAAATGCCAGATTAAAATATTTAATTTATTAAGATTGAATAAACTTAACTCAAAATAACTCATACTTGAAATAATCATGATGAAAATTAAAGTAACTCAGAATTCATTAGGGGCGCTTTCCCCAAATCAGGTTTAAGTTAAACGCGTTTAAACTAATTTAAGTTTAATCGGACGTTTAAACTAAGAATGACTTTCTCAAACGAATAGTTAAGATGGTTCAGATGATTTAGTTTAACCACAGTACCTAGAATCTTTATACGGTAGGTATCTTGCGCAGGTGAGAGTAAGAAAAAAATGTGACCTTATGGTAGTCTAATACTTGAACGAAGATTCAGCAAGTTCACGTGCAAATCTCGTGAAACTACGCCAAATCTCGTGAGATTTTTCGTTACTAGAATGAAACATAGCCTTCATTTGTTGACAAATAAATATTTAACCTTGAAATAAAAGATGAGTTAGAAGCTTAAGAAACATGTTATAATAATAAATCAGCTGTCTGTGGTTGGTGCTAATTTGGCTTGCAGTGAGACTTGCTGGTGCGTCGACTTGCAGTAATCCCGTCGCTGGTGCGCACCACCGACCAGCAGAACGGTTGCTGATTGGCTGGTCTACTGCGCATATTGTTTATGATACTTACCGTATAGATGTTCAAGTTACTGTGAGTTTAACTACAATTATTCGTCTCACGACCTTCTAATCGTAGAAAATGCCGCAACGGTTGCGCATGCGCAGTAGCGTCATTGTCATGTACCTGTTACATCCAAAGGAGCAGTCAAATTGGTCTGTAGTTCCAGTTACTTGCTAGTAAAATAGGTCACAGTTGACTGACGCCGCGATTCTGATTATTTCGATTAGAGTGCCACAATTTCTTTCTTTCCTTTCTTAATCTCGTGCCTACTCATCTTGCGACACTTAGAACGATTTGCTACAAAATTTTGTTTTGTTAAATAGTTAGGTTTATATCGTTGTTGTTTTGTTATGGTTTTCTATCAAAATGGTGCCGTGTTAACGTTAATTTAATTTAATTTAATTTAATTAACGGAGATTTTTTGGAGAAAGTGAATCCGTGGGTTAAACTAGCGTTTAAACTAGATTCGGAGTTAAATGAGATTTGGGGAAAGTGCCCTAAATCTTCTTAAGAAATAACATGATACATCATCAGATGACAGCGATAAACCAACTCGTAAAATTGCTATAGACTACTTTGTTGATTACTGCTAGCGTCCCAAGCAGAGGCGGCTCCAGGACAGTTTCTCGGGGGGGGGGGGGGGGGGCAAGTATGAGAAAATTAGTTTTATTTTTATTCACCCCCCCAGTGGCGTACGCAGGATTTATTTTCGGGGGGGATACACCGGGCTGGAGGTATGGAATACCCCCAAAGGGGGATGCCGGAGGGTATGCAATATACTCCCAAAGGGGGGAACGGGAAATTTGCATAAATTACAACTGTAAATTCTCATTTTTAGGCAATCTAGAGGCACAAAACCAAACAGAATAACTCCCGAAATTTGAGCTAATTTGAGCAGACTGCTCACAGATTAAATTCAGAAAATTATTGATCACATTAGAATTTCAGCAAACTGTTTTTACACAGTCATAGGAAAAGCATATTTATTTAGTAGGCCTTACATTAAAATACGACAGATGAGAAAGTAATTAAAAAATTACACGTTCTTAACCTTGGGAAAAAATAATGTTTTTCTATTTTATTTCAAAGTAAAAACTATATTTCACATTCTCATTTATTGCCGCCTCGGACTTTCTGGACCTTGAAATTATCCGGATCCAAGATTATCCGAGCGAGGTTGATGAGTAGAATTAGAAAATTTTAATTATCTTCATCACACTTCTGTAGTGTTTATCAAGTCCCAGAACGCGACCGCAAAACTATGTTGTACACGTAGGCCTAAGCATCGGAGGCTAATAATAATCGCATAATAATGGTACGTCAAATCGTGGAGACCACCGGAAGAAATCTCCGAAATTTGACAGACTTATCATAAATCTTTCTAGGTTTGACGGTGAGACTTGGTTTTCACGCAACGGAGGCAGACGATTTTCGTCTGCCCCGATGCTGCTACGAGATCGTCCGACTAACGAATAGCGTAAAGGACACGGCCCTGAGAAGACGACAATATTCGTATGCCGCATTTAACATCGTGATTTTTTTACCATGAATATTTCACGTGATATAATGAGACTTTTGCCACATCTGACGACGATGGGTATGGTAGTAATATCGCGGATACCATTAATGGCCACTGTTTTCATCAGTAGTTTTTGCTTGCCTTATGTTCTTATAGGCCCACTCCCACCAATTACTCACGATAACCTCAAAAGGTAAAAATACCCTAATCCAATATATCATGCCCGAACCAATTATCTTTAAAATAATATATTTTAACTATTTAAACCCCTTATAAAAGTTTAATGAGTGTGTAGTGTTCTATATTTCATAGCAAGTTTAGTGATACCACCACCTTAATTGTGAACAAGATATTAATCTTCCCAAAAATGTCCCATAACCCAAAAATTTCGGGGGGGATATATCCCGATTTCCCCCCTTGGGTACGCCCCTGCCCCCCCCCAAATACGTGTTTATTAACACCTCTGACTATGAGATTATTAACACTTTGTTAAAAATTTTACTTAAGGGGCCATCCATAAATTACGTAACGCTAAAATCGGCCTTATCAGAAACCCCTCCCCCCTTTTAACGGACTAGTAACGCTGGCAGTAAACCCCCTCAAAAGTTACGTAACACTGTACTATGACCACCACCCCCCCACAAAAAGTCAAAACTTTGTACTTTGAAGATAATTTGATATGGAATTAATTATTAAGGTTTAATAGGTGCTTAACGTTGCGTTGAAGCCCCCCCCCCTCTCTCCTTTGTAACGGTACATAATGCTGAAGAAACCCCCTCTCCTCCCGTAAGAGCGTTAAGTATTTATGGACGGTCCCTAATTTAATGATTAAATAATTTGTTCATTTTTTAAATAGGAGTAAGGCAGGCTAAATGAACTCCAACTTTGTTATGATTGTACGTTTAGTTGAGACTACAGTAATATGGTATAGTCCAAATAAGTATTGAATGCCAGATAGTAGCCTATTCAAACGGATCAATCACTTACTCGATTGTCTTGGTAATAATAAAATTATTTCAATCCATACACACAGGAAATAAGCGCTAATTTCATAATAAACGTATATTGTTTGTTTTCGTCATAAATAATATTTTCCAAACCCAAATTATGGCGGCAAACATGGCCATCTCTAGTAATATAGATGGCCATGCGGCAAATCGTGACGCGCTGCCAACCTAACAACTTAAAATGTCTCCTACTATTAATATTGAACAAAATTTAAGCTTGAATTAAGTGTACATAAGTAACAATTATATAGAAATAAAAAAAACTTCGTCCTCGAGAATCTTGTATACAACGGCTTTTCCGATATTGGGTCAAAAATGATTTCATATACACAAGAATGATTTTAGTAAAACCTTGTTTGAAATTAAACAAAATTCGGAGCTCTCGGGGGGGGGGGGGGGGCATGGCCCCCATGGCCCCCCCCCCTGGAGCCGCCCCTGGTCCCAAGTAGCATTCCAGAAAACTACGTTCATGAAAAGGCTGTAATCATTGATAAGGTACTGTAGGCAATGCGATTCCTTCAATTGTAATTCCAAATGCATACAGTAATGTATTAGATTTGCATTTTACTTTTAGAAGTCTTTCACCCGTAAACTCGCTAAAATCATGTTTTAGTTGTGATTTTAATTTTTTAATTTCTCGAATAGACCGGTCCAGATAATCCGGGATCCGGATAATGTGGGGTCCAGATAATCCGAGGTTTACTGTACCACATCAAACAGATTAACTCATTTTAAAAAGACAATTCTTGTACACAAAACATTATTTGAAGTAATCAGAAGAATAAAACTTATTTAAAATATATCTATCTCAAACCTATAGTTCAAGAATTATATATTTTTCCATGTTACTATTCAATAGGTGAGTTTATGAACAGCTATTACTACTTGCTGCAATTCAGCATCTGACAAGAAAGATTGTTATATTTAATAACTACAGTAGGCCCCCTCTTAACCGACCTCGTTTTAACCGACGATCGGATTATCCGCCCTTGTCGATCAAATATTAAAGATCGTTTTAACCGACCCTGTTTTGAGAACAGTTTGGTTTAATCGCCCTTTTCTAGGAATTGCAGCATTTCCGTTCCCATACCCAGAGATGGAAACGTTATACGCTTGACTATACAGTTTGTCGCGGGTTGAAATATTTTGAACATTTATCTTACATTTAGTTTATTGAAAATTTTTTTGGACTATGTTTTGGTGTTATTTATAAGATTTCTACAAAATTATTTAGGAAAATAGGCTGAAAATTGAAGTATATTTTCTAAATAATCCACGAACGGCTTTAGAATAGTGTTATTAAAACATTAAATCAATAGAGCTTTTATTTTTAAGTGTTTAGTGGATTACCCGTTTTATTCGACCTTTTAAGTTATCCGACCTAGGTCCGGTCCCGTTAGGGTCGGTTAAGAGGGGGTCTACTGTATTGGGCTTCTACCCACCTCCAGTTTTATGGCGATAAGTCCGTCTGTTCAGCGATGATTTTTTTAAGATATCCTCTTGCCAATAATTAAAAAAAAACACAACATAACACACAAAACACAACATGAAATACAAAACGTCAAAATATACACCAGACGTTTCGGGAAACCATAAAACATTTCCTGTTTTCTAAGGGAGTCCTTAAGAAGTTTTGGATATCCGCAACCAAGCCGAACGCCTGTTACGACTGAATTAGGCGATTGAGTGGGTGGCCGCCATCTTGAATACAAAATATTGTTTTCAAATGTAAAGGTGGTATTGGGACCCATCATTTTCAACTCTTTTTCATTCTAAAACGAGTGCCGTAATCCGTTTTTATTTATAATTTTTAGTTTTTGAGATACCGCCCTTTTTTATCCTATAAATAAACAATGGCTCATTTCAAAATGGCGGATTCAATATGGCGCTCGAAAATATTAAATCTATCAAAATCACTTGAAAATGGTTTAACAATGACTATTGTTGGTCACTTGTCATTATCCAACTTTATTTTGAAATTATGGGGTATGAAAATTAGTTAAAAGCCTTACTATCTCAAAAACAAATCAATAATTGAAAGAATATAATGTGGCATTAAAACAAGTGGGATAAAATATTGGGTTAAAATACTGGGCTAACCGTTAACCTTTACATAACATTTTATGTATGTAACATAACATAACATAACCTTTACATATGAAAGAAATATTTTGTATCCCATTTGACGTATTAAATTATACATTAAATACATTACTTGAAATGGCGACCTACCATTTCAAGTAATGGTAGGTCGCCATTTCCATAATTACCAAAATAATTAAAGTAATTAAATTACAAGTAATTAAATACAAGTACATTTCAAGTAATACCATAATCAAAAAATACCATAATTACCAAAATAATTACCATAATTACCAAAATAATTAAAGTAATTAAATTACAAGTAATTAAATACAAGTACATTTCAAGTAATTAAATACATTACTTGAAATGGCGACCTACCATTTCAAGTAATGGTAGGTCGCCATTGGTAAGTATTTTTTTTTTTGTAGGTGTTTTAAGCCAAGTATGAATGACTGATGAGTGAAGGATGATTGTGGCACGATCTTGTAGTCTTGTAAAGGTCGTTATGTTCCTTAGACAGGACTGTTAATTAATAGCCCAACAGCCAATGGCAACTAAGGGACCGACATGTTAATGTGGAATCCGAACCACAATATCCTCGGTTAACAGTTTTACAAATTGGTCTAGTTATGAGGACGGTCCTATGAACGTAATATTCAATAGTGCGGACGTTAATCCCCACTAAGGAACACTGCGTCCACAAGCTATCGCTCATAATTATCCACAATTCGTGACCTCCAAGTAGTTGGATATAATTTGGAGTAATCTTTATTTGGATATAAGACTAAATAAACATTAAATTTAAATTTATTTTTTATCTAAATTTAATTAAAAATTAATTAATTAATTAAATTTAAACCATTAAATCTAAGTCTAACGGGTTGGACCGTTCCCGATCAAAACTTTAAAAATGCCACTGGCGTTGAAATACACAAAATAAAAATACACAAATTAAAAAAAAAGACGGCGGCCAAAAATGAACACCCTCTACAAATGAAGAACTTTCTATCCAACACTGTTTGGGGGTAGTCACAGAGAAAAACTAAGACCGAGAACGCATCTAATGTTTCGCTAAATATGTGTCGAACAGTGCTGTAGAGTGGGCGCGGAGGGTAGGGGCAATCACTTTATGTATTCATTGGTAGGGGGGTGCCTGGAAGTCTATTGTCTTCCTGTTGTTTGACTTCCTGTGTGTCACGCAGTTACCCGAAACACTACTGCCATATGAATGTGTACTCTACTTATTTCTTCTCTGTGGGGTAGTCTAGGATTGATTTTCCAAAAAATGTAGAAAAATGTTAAAGGGGGTCATTGGAAACTCACCCTGTAAAATGAACAATTAAAATTATACAAGTTTACCTGGTAACGGGCATGTCGCGCCGGGTCATGTCGCGCTGGGTACTTGAAGGCACAGCAGTGGAAAGAATAAGTTAACTCAGCCTTTTGCAGACTCTTCATGAAAAAATTCATTAATCAATTAGATTATGAATAAATTAATCATCTAATATATATCATCACTTCTGATAATTATTGGTACAACTTGGGACAATGTGTGCTCGACACTTTCATAAAAATCATATTTTTCAATAAAAACCACTGGGACTGGCTATATTTAACTGCTATATGTGTGATGAAATTGGTGTCACCGACTAAAAATCGGCATGAGCGCTCGAAGTGTAAGTGCATATTGCACCCGGTACTCCGGGAATGGCAGGCAGACATCCTTAGGTCCTGGCTTGCTAGGCCACCATGCCATGCTTCCTCCCCCTAAATTCTTTATTTTGTACAAAATGGTTTTTGTTTAATACACATTATTGTATAACCATTAAAAAAATACTATAAATATGTTAAATCTTAACATTTTTAGGTTTTTTAAACTAGTATATTTATTAAATCTTTAAATCAAAACCCCTGCAACCATCACCCTCTCCTTGTTACTCCTATGCCTCTAGATTTCCTAAAACACATGTTAATGGTTCTAATTTTCAAAAATTTTCTGGGGCCCAGACCCCCCAGTGTAATTGCCCCCAGGGCCGCGACAAGGGATTTTTCTGGGACATGCGAGAGCCTACATTGGCGCCCCTTTTACGTATTAGTTATCCACCACCCCTCAGTGTGGTTAGAGCTATCATTTGCTAAATAAAAAGGATTTTTTGAAATTACTGTGTTGAATTTTATTCATCATATATTTAAAGGTTTTGTATTACTGAACAGGCGCACCGCTAATCGGGCGATTCTTGCTTCAACTTGCAAAAAAAATTAACATTAGAGCCCAGTAACATTAGACCAATCTATATGAAAGAATATACTAAACGGCTAAAAATGGCACAATTGTTCGTTGCTCGGCCATCCAAACCACTTGTTAAAAGTCTTCGAGGGCAAGGGTTGAGTTTGAGTTTCTAGAAGTATTCAGTTTCCCAGGTCTTGGTTTTGAATCTTGAAATTTATTTTGTAAACCAAATTTGAAATTAAATTTTATTTTAAACGCATTGCTAAAACAAAACTGTAGTGAAAACAGAACTCATTTGCCTCACTTATTCATCTCAAATTGACAGCCATTTTGTTCATTATTGCAGCTACAATTCACATGGGCGGATACGGACTGCTCCCCCTTGGCAGGTAAAATAGTGGCATATGGATTGCTCCCCCTGCCAAACCGGTCAGATTTTAACCAGCGCCGACATACGGATTGCTTCCCCTTGCCGATTTGGAATGCTTCTTGACATGACTGAACCAATGGTCAATATTAGTACGAATAATTGTTTTGGCGTTTTTACAGGATGGGGTGTTTTACAATGTGCTATTTCCATCTGAAGTCTGGGCACCTTTTAAAAAACAATGAGTAACGACAAAATGTGTGTGAGTCATTCCACGCTCATTTCAGTAGTAAATTTTATCACGCAGACCAAAATGTGTATGTATTTACAATGGAACTGGTAAATATGCAAACTTTCGTCTATACTAAGATAAAAAGTGTGCTGGATAAGCCAAGGGAGACTGGTGGGAGAGCCTACAAGGAAGCCAAAGAGGAGCTGAAACAAGCCAAAGAAAATGATTCAAACGGAAAAATTTCTTGAAAAGTGTTCCTTTTAGTAGCAAGTAAGCGATACAGAAAGTAAACTGCCTTATGTGAACGTTAGTTATCCACCACCCCTCAGGGTGGTTAGAGCTATCATTTGCTAAGTAAAAAGAATTTTTTACCATTACTATGTTGAATTTTCCCCACTAAAACAAAGACAACAAAAAAACATGAAAAAATTTGAAATAAATTTATTAAAAATTAATTTAAAAATATAAAAACAATATGCAAACTTGTTATGCATATTATTGTGTATTTATTAAATCTTTAAATCAAAACCCCTGAATCATTAAGTATAATGATAACTTACGTTAAGTAAGTCATACTGTTTATTAAATCTTTAAATCAAAACCCCTGCAAACATCACCCTATCCTTGTTACTCCTATGCCTCTAGATTTCCTAAAACGCATGTTAATGGTTCTAATTTTCAAAAACCACCCTCTCTATTGTCTTCCTATTGTTTGACTTCCTGTGTGTCACACAGTTACCCGAAACACTACTGCCATATGAATGTGTATTCTACTTATTTCTTCTCTGTGGGGTTGTCTAGGATTGATTTTCCAAAAAATGTGGAAAAAAGTTAAAGGGGGTCATTGGAAACTCACCCTGTAAAATGAACAATTAAAATTATACAAGTTTACCTGGTAACGGGCATGTAACTTCCAATCACTCAATTACCTTGAAGTTTAACATGAAAAACTCCATAAGAGAATCAGTAAATAATCGTAATTTAGTTTATCCTGGACAGTTATTATTGTACAAAAGTTTTGCCATAAAAAATGCAGAGAGCTGTTTAAAACGTTTTAAAAAATGGTATAATTTGTTCAATTACACCACTGCATTATTGACTTAATACAAGCCAAAAACATGAAAAAACGCCTAAATAAGGGATTCTTAGAAGGCCATTGATCGATAATACTGTTGCCTAATCGGTCAAACTATACATTATTCAAAATGTTTTAAAGAGTTCTTTCAATTTTTCTTGGCAATACTTTGGTACAATTATCAATGTCCAGCATAAACCAAATTCCGAGTATTCACTAATTCTCTTATGGACTTTTACATGTTAAACTTCAATGTCATTGCATGATCGGAAGATGTTATATGATTTTTTTAAGTTATTTTTTCAGTATTCTACATGCTATTTCACAACTTTTGAGACCTACAGCAATTCAAAATTCCAAAATTTTGTTTTTTCACCCCACCCTAGTCCGCAGTTTTAGAATGAATGAATGAATGAATGAAAGAATGAAAGAAACGTTTAATCCAAGAAATATACAGCTTTCCAAATATAATCATAAAAACATAAGTCTATAGCAATATGCAAAAAAAATAAGAATTTTATTACAATTTCATTGGCTGCCAAAGAAAATAAAGGAATGGTCATATGGAATCAGCAGACATAGGCAAATGCCTGTGCGTCTGCTGCGTTGCAGTACAAAATATCGTAAGCTTGACCTCGTTATTGGAAATTAGTGTGTAATAAAAATAATTAATGAAGTTTTAATTAGGAAATTTATTGAGGAAAGTTAATTTATTTTGAATAAATAATGGAGAAAAAAAGTATGATTTAAAAACTAAGTTACAGTTTGTCCTTCTATATTTTATAATGGTCTGATAAAAAAGTAATAGAGTGGCTGGGACGAAGTTGGAGCGTGAGCCGGGCGGAGGTGGTCATGGTTAAAGGTCAGTCAATGGTTAATGGAATCAATGTTGACTTTCTTTGATTTATGGCATAGATTATTGATTCAGTGACAACCTTTTTTTATTGAATTTAGATTTTTGTCTGTTTATTTAAAAAAATTTGTTAATGCCACCTTTAGTATTGAATTTCTTTGATAAATTAGTGACAAATTTTTTATGATTGGATTTAGATTTTAAATAATTTATGTAATGTATCTTACCACATATTAGTTTCAAACAGTATATATTAAACAATTCGTAGATTAGGTATAAATCTCATGTCACGTGAATAGTCATCAAATTTATGCGACGGACCTCACTTACTAATCAAACCAGATAAGTGCTTTGAAAAAGAACAGTCTCGTCTAAAAATATTGACAAGCATTTCAACACGGCAAGAGGGAGCAATCCGTATGTCGACGCTATTTAAAATCTGACCGGTTTCGCAGGTGGAGCAATCCGTATGCCTCTGATTCTACCTGCTAAGGGGGAGCAGTCCGCAGTTAGCCATTCACATACACCCAAAAAAATTACACTTTGAATGATTTGAAAAAAAACGCTCCACGAGTGTGGGCGGGTAAACCGCCACCACATTATTTTTTTACGAGTTGAACACTTCGGTATGCTCCAACAAAAAAAGGATTTTGCTCTTTAAATAGTTTGAAACGTCTCCATCGGAACCAGCAAACACCTCCTAAACTCACATTACGCACGTTCAGGACCGCGACAAGGGCCATGCGGAACATGCGGCCGCATGGGGCGCCGTGCCGACAGGGAGAGGGCGCCGCCGAAGCCGGCGTGTTGTTGAGTCCGCAACAATGCCCGAGTAACCTTTTAATATAGTTCAATTTGGTGACATTTGTTGGCGCCCGGGAAGCATTTTACAATAATACCTGAGTACACATTTTCCGAGCAATACATGAGTTTTGGAAGCGTTTGCCGGCGCCTGAAGCTTTTTTCAAATTGGTCTATGCGAAAAATACTCGCCTTGCGATTTCCGGCTCTCGTGGAGCCCTTTCAGACTGTTAAAGAGCTTAATTAATTTTTTGGTGGCGTTTGCCAACGCCCAGGAATCCAAGGAGGTTTTAAAATTGTGCAACTTGAGAAAATCTAATTTAGGTGGCATTAACTGGCACTTTTATAGAGGATATTTATATGATTAAAAGTGTTGATCGTGTAATTTTGCGACTTTTGTTAGCAACCAGAGAGCATTTACAAATCGTTCAACGTGCTAAACGTGCAAATTTTGGCCGTTTTGGAAGCATTTACCGACGCCCGGAGCCCTTTTCAAATTAATCAACGTGCGTAATGTGAGTTTAGGAGGTGTTTACCAGCTCCCGTGGAATCGTGGATCCGTTTCACACCATTCAAAGAGCAAAATGTTTTTCTGTTGGAGCACAACGGGGCCTGTGGAGCCTTTTGAAATAGTTCAACTCGTAAAACTTACAATTTGGTGGCCGTTTACTCGCGCCCGTGGAGTTATTATTATATTCAAACAATTCAAAGTTTAAATTTTTGGGTTAGTGAATTGTAGCTGCAATATTATTAAAACAAAATGGATGTCAATTTGAAATGTACGTGTGACATAAATGAGTTCTGTTTTTACCAGAGTTTCCTTTTAGTAAGACCTTTGAAATAAAATTTGCAATTTTATCTACAAGAGAAATTTCAAGATTTAAAACCAAGACCTGGAAACTAAAACTTCCAGAAACTCGATTTCAACACTCTCCCCCCGAATAACGAACAACTGTGTCATTTTTAGCCATTTAGTATATTCTTTCTTATTATGGTCTAATTTGATTGGGCTCAAATGTTAAAAATCATGTTTTTAAGTTGAAGCAGGAAAAGTCCGATTAGCAGTGTGCCTGTTTAAACTTAGATAATTTTATTTTACTTATTGTATCCAGTATACTATATGCACACCTTTAAATATGTAATAAATAAAATTCGACACAGTACTTTAAAAATATTGTTTTTTCACAAATTATAGCTTTAACCACCCTGGGGGGTTAGGTCCTAACTGATAATACACAAATAAAAGGGGCGCCAATGTAGGTCCTTGCATGTCCCAGAAAAATCCCTTGTCGCGGCCCTGTGCACGTTGACTGATTTCAAAAGGGCTCCAGGTGCCGGGGCCGGCTGACGCATCCAAAATGGCCAAAACTCATGTTTAGCGCATTGAACGATTTGTAAATGCTCCCCCGGGAGCGAACAAAAGTCGCCAATTACATGATTTAAACTTTGAACCATTTAATAATGCTCCATGAGCCCCGGTAATTGGTGAACGCCACATAAATTAAAGTTTAGCAAGTTGAACAATTTTGAAAGACTCCCTGAAGTTGGTAAACACCACGAAACATTAATTTAGCTCTTTAACAGTTTGAAAAGGCTTAACGGGCGCCGGCAAAAGCCTCCAAGATGAATATTTTGCACGTTAAACGGAATTGTAAAATACTATCTGGGCGCTAACAAAAGTCGCCAAAATACTGTAAAGGTTTCTCGGGTGCCGCCGTCGCTGCGGACTCAACACCTCGGGGCTTCGGCGGTGCCCTCTCCCAGTCGGTGCCCCATGCAGCCGCATGTTCCGCATGGCCCTTGTCGCAGCCCTGATTGCCCCCCCCCCTTTGGGTCATCCAAGTTACGCCTATATATGGGATTAATGAGATGAAAGGCTTGTTATTTACAAACTTGTAAATAATGAGTAGCTGATTTATTTTGTCAGGATTATTAATTATAGCTCTGGACAGCCTTACTGGCGGGTGAGTGAGTGCGCTGTTGTCGTAATTAGTGTTTAATATCTGCAATGTTTTGGTAATAAATCACATGGTCATTTGTTTATGTAAAGGTACTTTACACAAGAAAATATATTTGCAAGTGCAACTAATGTTAAATGCTTGCAAGCTCAATACAATTCATGAAGTACGACGACTAAAGTGTGGGAACACATTCTTAAATGTATACAAATCATTTAAGATGAAAGGTTGCCAAAACAAAAAGTCCAGCTGATGCATTGCGCAAATATTTCCAGAAATTTTAATTGCGTAAGAAATCTCTCGGTGAAATATTTCAGGGCATTCTTTTGTAGTGTAAATGAGGTGAAACGTAAACAAAGTTTTGACAGTTCTACCAAAACATGTGTTCATTTAGCAGACTTTTTGGGAGATTACAATTTTTGCCACCCGCCAGTAAGGCTGTCCAGAACTTTAATAGCCTAATAATCATTGGTAGCTAAGCCCAGATTAAAAACTTCATAAAACTTTCTCTAGATCTTGCTTAGGATTGATATGACAACCTTCGTTATATGAAGTGAGCTGTATAATTCTGTATTCGTTATACCCTCGGTGCTACCTAGCCTTATTTGCCTCAAGTGCATTTTTCTCTAGACTTTTTTGCACTTTTACTCTTCTTTATTTTTTCTCTGCTGGCTTGCTTTAAATAATTAACAAAAAATTAAAATTTATTTGATTAATGCATAAGTTTTGATTTCTGTTACTGGTTATGTATTTTTTTAATCTTAAGCCAATATCAAACACCATGATTTGAGTGCCAAACCTAAATGAAATTAAAATTGTTAAGCATAATATACATGGATTAAAATTATATTTTTTAATTTTACCTAGAGCAAAGGTAGTGAAAATTCGAAAACCTTCAAATAAACGGCCAACGAGAGAAATATTAAGCTGACAGGTTGATATGAGTTTGCGGGAGTTAGTACAAACTTTGTCAACCTTCATTACCTCATAACAAGCATCAGAGCAATAAATAAAACTTTATTGCACTCATAGATTATGATCTCCTAGGATTACACTTTCAGTATATGGGTCATTGTCTTGACACTCATTTAACTTTAAAGTTAAGTCTCCATAACTAATCTTCATTCACAATAAAAATAAATAGAGTAGGTATTAATTTTTATATTAATTATTAAGAATTTGTGTAATGCTTGTCGCTGACTTTGAGGTCGTAGATGGAGGGTATAATCTTGAGAGTGTAGGTGTCGGTGAGCCTCAGCAACTCCAGCGACTCCAGCCCGGCGGTCGGCAGCTGTGCGATGGACGTCTCCGACAGGTCCCTGCCACAGGAAACTATGTTGACGAAAGCAATATTATTTAAAAGCTAAATTATTAAACCACTATGTCATCTTAATTGCCCTCGTATAGCAAGAGCTTTACATACGTATTATGAATTAAAATAAAGAAAGGACATAGGAAACGTCAGTTCCAGAGGCGATTGTTGAAATAAGTATATGAAAGATATACGGCTTACTAAATAATGAAGCTTGTATATCCTTTCTGTATTTTTTATGTCTAGGAGTTTATTAAAGAACAAGTTTGAACAGTAAAAAACAAGAAATCAATAGTAGAATAAATCAGGCGGATAAAATCCTAACCTGAAGAATTTCATCATCAGAAATTTGGTTTAATTTACATTCTATTCCAAAACCAAAGTATCTCTTGCCTTTACAAAATGGCAGTGTAAAGCCGAAATTCAAATTAATTGCAGTATGAGAACACTTTTACTGCTCGTAAATTTGATCTTTTTGAGATAATGATCATGACGCTTCCTTCATGACACACGTAAAACTTTCTATTTGATTATAATGTATTTTTTAATGCAGGTAAGCCCACTATTGGATTAATTTGTAATCGTGCACATTCAAACTATTTTTACAGTTTTGTTTTTGAACCCTTAGCAAACTGTCAGAGTATTTTTCAGTAAGAAGTTTCTTGCAATCTCATATTAATATAAATTGATAATGCCCCCCGTTGCAGCAGACCTGCATACTCAGCGAATTTCAAATGCTCAAATAATTTATTTTAAAATGTATAGTAAAGTACCTTGAAATTAAGTCCACAGAACTCTTATGGTTTCACACAAAATTGGAAATATTTGTAGCCACTGACCACTCAGTCAACAACTAGAGAAATACTTCTGGTTGATAAAGTGAAAATGAACAAATGGTGTTTTTGGTATATGGGGACCTCAAAACGAAAAGTTATGATGGTCTCGGGCTTAGGCCTTGCCAAGAGACCTACGGTAACAGCTTCTTCCCTAGCTTTAGAGGAAATTCGCTAAAAGGCCGAACAATAAATTTTTTAATCAAGTTTCTTATTTTGCTAATTAAAATAAAAATTTTTGGGAGACACATTCAATTTGTCACAGTTTTTATAAAAAGTTGTTTATTTGCATCAAATTGAAGCAAAAGTATTCTATTAGCGAATTTCCTTAGAAATAAGCTATTACCATCGCGTCGTTTTAACAGAACAGAATGGACAAAAAATATCCGTTCAGGGTAACCTCAGCAATCATATTAATATTTATATTAATTGACAGCTTTTTATGTGTACTTTCAGGATATGAAGTCAGTTTATTGTGAAAACACATTTTTACCTGCAAAAAACGATTTGTTTCAAAATTTAACATGGGTTTATATGGGAAATAGAATTTTCATTTTTTGAGTTTTGTAAGCACGATAACTCTCGTAAATATCCTCCGATCGTAACAAAATTTGGTACAGACACGTAAAACTAGATTCTCTTGGACGATTTTGTAAACCAGCCAGATCGACATATCCAAAGTGGGGTAAAGGCCCCATTTTACCCTCCAAAAATGGGTTTTTTGGGTTTTTCAAATTGAAAAATTATATTTATCCAATTATTGTTTAGACCATTGGATTTAGCTCGAAAAAACAAACAATTTGGTACCTTAAATCATTTCTCTAAGTCCATTGGTCTCCGAGATATAAGCGAAAATACCTCTGGAAGGCCCCTTTTTGCCAACCAAAAAATGGGTTTTTTTGGGATTTTCAAATTGAAAAATCAAAGTTATCAAATTATTGTTTTCACCTTTGGATTCAGCTCGAAAAAACAAACAATTTGGTAGCTTCAATCATTGCTCTAGGTCCATTAGTCTGTAAGTTATTAGCGAATTTCCTTAGAAATAAGCTATTACCGTCGCGTCGTTTTAACAGAACAGAATGGACAAAAAATATCCGTTCAGGGTAACCTCAGCAATCATATTAATATTTATATTAATTGACAGCTTTTTATGTGTACTTTCTGGATATGAAGTGAGTTTATTGTGAAAACGCATTTTACCTGCAAAAATCACGATTTGTTTCAAAATTTAACATGGGCTTATATGAGAAATAGAATTTTCATTCTTTGAGTTTTGTAAGCACGATAACTCTCGTAAATATCCTCCGATCGTAACAAAATTTGGTACAGGCATGTAAAACTAGATTCTCTTGGACGAGTTCGTAAACCAGCCAGATCGACATATCCAAAGTGGGGTAAAGGCCCCATTTTACCCTCCAAAAAATGGGGTTTTTGGGTTTTTCAAATCAAAAAATTATATTTATCCAATTATTGTTTAAACCGTTGGATTTAGCTCGAAAAAAAACAAACAATTTGGTATCTTAAATCATTTCTCTAAGTCCATTGGTCTCCGAAATATTGCGGCTTCACATTTTTCCCTGTGTTTTTAGTATCAGGGCAGCAGAATGTTGGCTTACCCAATTTCCTATTTACTCTCTACTGGGTTTTCAAGGAATCGCTTTGTATTTCTCAGTTTATCAATGTATTTAATAGAGTTTTGGTTTGTAAACATTTTTATGTTAATATAATTTTTTTTAAATAAACATTCTTGCCTACTTCATCATATGAAGTCTTTGTGTTTTTTCATCTAAGTCATTTACCAATATTTTTTCACAAAGTCTTTGTAAAACAAGCTATAATCTAACATTTAAATATATATAAATAAATCACGTGTTTATTTTTCTTTTTTTTGTAATAACGGATTAATTACTGGATATTTTGTAATAGCAAATTCATTGAGTACGCAGATTTGCTGCGACGGGGGTATTTTTAATCCAATATATCTTTGTTTTATTAGATTCTATTAAACCCCAATTTCTTTGAGGCCAATATTTAGTTTGTCATTTTTTATTTTCTAGTAAAAAAAAGGCAATTTATATTTTGAAAGAATCCTTTTTGCAGATAACATTAAAATTATTACCCAAAATAATTTAGGCTTCATTAATACACAATTAAAAATCATTTTTAGTTGTGAACAATCTTTTTCGTCTTTTACATTGTTCCTTTAAATGTTACTAAGAATGATTCTAACTGATTGACGACTCACAGGTCGCGGAGGCTGGACAGGCCCCGGAAGGCGTCTGGGGAGAGGTTGGTCAACTCTCGGTTGCCTCTGAAGCTCCTGCAGACATAACACGCCACTGTTAATCAAGGCCACTGTTCATCTACAATGATTACATTTAGTCCAGTCGCCAAATAGGAAAATAGGCATGAACCTTGAAGTAGGGTCCGACTCAAATTTTATGACTGATTCTAGTACTATTTGATGTACTGAACAAGAATATGGCGGATGCCACACTGGCATCCTTGAGCAATTTTTAATATCGAAGGTCAAAGTTCAAAGGGCCAAAAATAGAGAAACAGATATTGAAAAAATATGTATTTGTGAGGTATCCAAACATATATTACCAAAGGTATTGATTTTAAACCACCACCAATAGTTGCTGGGTGGTAAATACTTTATTTTGATTGGGTATTAATTTTCAGCCTCCATCTTGGATCCGCCATATTGGATACAAGTTTTTTTTTTAAATGTGAATGTGGTATTGTGACACATCATTACAGAATAGATTTTCATGCTGATTGCAATGCCGCAATCCGTTTTTGAAAATATTGTTTTGTTCTCAAGATATACTCAAATAATGATTCTTCCCTATACATTTCTTATGGGAGTTTCCAAATTAAACTATTTTTTTGTTTTGTTTTTCTTATATCTCCAGTTCTAAACGCATTATAAATTTCGTTTTGGTCTTAAAAGATTCAGTGATTTAATGGCTTTAATTTGAAATATTGTCCATTTAAACAAGACCAGTCGGAGATGAGTTACAAAGCAACATTTAACATAAAATTTTGATTTTTAAAAATTTATGTTTACTTAAAGGTTTATATCTCAGGCTCTAGGTAAGTCTAAATATTATGGTTAGTCTTAAA
This sequence comes from Flexamia atlantica, assembly GCA_035578135.1. Classification (NCBI taxonomy): domain Eukaryota; kingdom Metazoa; phylum Arthropoda; class Insecta; order Hemiptera; family Cicadellidae; genus Flexamia; species Flexamia atlantica. Next base: position 35,695,854 of record JAQJVK010000006.1, read on the forward strand.
ACACTCATCTGATCTTTGGCTTTCATTTAAGCCATTTTCAACGTAAAAACCACTTTGTAAAAAGGGTTATGACTGTTTAAAGATCATACAATCTTCAAAATTTAACTATTTTTGTCTTGTTTCTCATATATCCCCAGTTCTAATCACATTATAAAGTTCGTTTTGATCTTAAAAAATGCAGTAATTTAATGGCTTCAATTGTAAATATTAATCATATAACTACCATCAGTCTGAGATTGGTCCAAAGCAACATTGAACATAAGATTTAGATTTTTCAAAAATTATTTTTACTTAAACACTTATATCTCAGGTTCTAAGTAAGTCTCAATATTATTCTTAGTCTTAAAACACTCATCTAATCTTTGGCTTTCATTTGAGCCACTGATGACGTTAATCCGACTTTGGGAAAAAGAGCTAAGCGTATTCAAAGATCATATGACCTTCTAAATTGAAAAATTTTTGTTTTGATTTTCTGATACCTCCCGTTCTAATCACATTTTTAAGTTCGTTTTGGTCTAAAATGAAAGACAATGATCAGATAAGTGTTTTGAGACCGAATACAATGTTTAGATTTGCTTAGAACCTGAGCTATAAATCTTTAAGTAAAAATAAATTTTGAAAAATCTGCATTTTATGTTAAATATTGCTTTGTTACTCACCTCCCACTGGTTGTATTTGAATGATCAATATTTCAAATTGAAGCCATTAAGTCACTGAGTCTTTTAAGACCAAAAAAAACTTTATAATGTGATTAGAACCGGAGACATAAGAAAAACGAAACAAAAAATAGTTTAATTTAGAAACGCCCATTTCAATTTAAGAAATGTATGGGGAAGAATTTTCATTTGAGTATATCTCGAGAACAAAACAATATTTTCACAAATGGATTGCGGCGTTGTGATCAGCGTGGATATCTAGTCTTTAATGATGTGTTACAACACCACATTCACATTAAAAAAATTAACTTGTATCCAATATGGCGGATCCAAGATGGCGGCTGAAAATTAATACCCAATTAAAATAAAGTATTTACCACCCAGCAACTATTGGTGGTGGTTTAAAATCAATACCTTTGGTAATATATGTTTGGATACCTCACAAATACACATTTTTTCAATATCTGTTCCTCTATTTTTGGCCCTTTGAACTTTTGACCTTCGATATTCAAAATTGCTCAAGGATGCCAGTGTGGCATCCGCCATATTCTTCAGATATTACATCAAATATTACTAGAATGAGTCATAAAATTTGAGTCGGACCCTACTTCAAGGTGTCATGGCTTGGCGACTGGACTAATTTTGTAATGTAACCTATTTACATATGCTTTCCATTGGTAAACCAAATCTTATAGCTTAAAGAACTATTTCATGTTTTGTCACGGATACTTTATAACCTGTGTGTAAGGCCTATGAGTGTAAACTTAATTTCTCCAACTATTTTGGTGTTAATTATTGATTGAAACAAAGATTTAGCCTAACTTTCAAAAAGGACTAATATTCTAAATAAAATAAGTAAAAAATTAGTCTCAAAATTCAGAACAATACTATTTACTCTTGTATTTTATTTTACAATGGTCACATTTTCATTTTATAAACAATTCTTAAATTAATCATCTGTTTTCTCAAATAACTCTAGAATCAAATTTTTACTAGCTATTTTATTTTTTCCATCTACAATAGTGTAAGTAGTCAGCTGTGTCTGACACAAACGTCACAGTGCGCGGCTCACAGGAATTAACCGGAAATACTTGGACTCTGGAACTTTATAGTTGTTTTTAATCTTGTTTTGTTTTCAGCTGACCACGAATACTTGTAAGTGTGGTCAGTTTCATTCCATAGAGAGGATTTTTGTAATATTATTGTAAATAAGTGCTGGAATAAATCATTATTTCATTATTTCATAAATTCAAATCAGGCAGGTAAAGAGTTACATTTTCCAACACACTCCCCCTTTGCGAAAACGCAAACTCACCAGTCTTGATTACGTTCCAGACCCCTCTACTTGATATTTTCCAAAGATTGGATCTTCTTTGGCGACTTCCATCGGGTACAAACGTTGGATAGGTCTTAATAATACCCCATTCTTTGTTTTTACTTGTACTAGTCAAATTTTATTGTCTCGTCCGAGATATAATTTTGTTATTATCCTTAAAGGCCAGGTAATCCTTCGTTTGTCTTCAATCTGTACCAATACCACATCTCCCACCTTAATATCGTCGCATCTAAACTTATTGGATGATCTCAAAAAACCCAAATATTCTTTCTTGAATCGGGAGTTCAAATTGTCTCTAAGATGCTGAACATACTTCCATCTAGCTTTTAAACTAGTTCTTTCCAGGTTGTCTAGGTCTGTGACATTATTTCCTTCCAGGGCCGCCGAGAGCCAAGCCGGGCCCCAAGTTTGCATACCAAACGGGCCCTCTTGGCGGTATGGGAGGTTTGGAGTACCGCCCAGTAAAAGGGGGTTCCAGGGGCCCGCCCCCGGAAAATTTTCCAAAATTAGATTTCTAAACTCGCGTTTTAGGCAGTATAAAGGTGGAACAACATACATATAGAAACCCCAAAAATCCATACCAATTGAGGCTGAATGTTCGGTCGGATTTAGAAAATAGTCTACACTGATTAAAAATTACCGCTATCAATGATGCTGCACTTTTGGATTTTCGAGACATTCATCTTTTTCCCGTAGCTTCCGCGTTCATTCCTCTCACGAAGTTAATTTTCTGTTTTTTCACAATCAATGTGCACGATTGTTTTTACCGGCCAACTGCGTTAATTGCAAAATATGTTAAACTCTTGTTGTTTAACATCGTGGATAATTTCATCGTAACGTATTTAAGTTGTCAATATACATGAGGGAGGTATGAGTCAGTCACACTCACTATTAGCTGACCGCCACAGTGTATAATCAGTCGCAAATACAATAGGACAGACAGACAAAACAATCGTTTGTATTATCAAAGTAATTTTCGTGATAAATAAGCTGGACATTTTATTTTTTAACATGTACCGGTAGGCCTATTTTTATTTCCAAGAAGTCGATACCAATATTTCCTCGATCTGAAAAATTCCGCTCATCCCGGACCCCTTCGAAGCTCGGGCCTCAAGTTTCAGACTTGGCTGACATGGCCTCTCGGCGGCCCTGTTTCCTTCAATGCTTTGCAGGAACATAGATGGGGAGTTAGAGGCCTTAACTCATCCGTTTCTTCCGAGACATACGTGAGTGGTCTTCTATTCATGGTACTCTCACATTCACATACTATATAGCGTATTAATTTCTTCGTATGTGAGGGATGAATTTCCTAAATTCCTTCGGAGAAGTCCTTTGAGAATCCTTATGAGTCTTTCCCAAAATCCTCCCCACCAAGGGCTTGCGGGGGGATGAAACTTCCACACAATGGCTTTAAGGTTGAACGCATCCTGAATTTCAGTACAGTTTAGAGATTTCAGTTTCTTGTTTAAACCAACAAAGTTTGTACCGTTATCTGAATAGATAATACTTATTTGGCCGCGTCTAGCGATAAAGCTCTGATGAAGGCTTCGGTCTCAAGGACTGTATGACTTCCAAGTAGACTGCACGGTAAACGGCACATGTAAATATTACCACCCAATTCTTTTGACCATCTCTAGTGATCAATGGACCAGTTAAGTCAACCCCAGATACTTGAAAACGAAGAAATTTGTGTACGGTCGGTAGGCAAGGGAGGTGATGGCATGTCTAAAGCCTTCGATGAGTGTCGTTTACAGCGAACACAGTCGTGAATTTCTTTTCCAATAGTCTTCCTGCCTTTCAGGATCCAAACTTTTTCACGCAAGATAACAAGTCAAGCTTGTACTCCTGCATGTTTGTGTTGCAAATGTTGCTGTCTGATCAGATTTTCGACAACAGGATGAGTAGAAGGTAAAATTATCGGATATTGATAATCAGCACTGTCATTTGATCTGACACTCTGGTTCTTAATCTAATCACTTCAACTTCATCAATGAACTTCTGTACCCCACTTAGCCCGTTAGATTTTAAGTCTTCAGGAAAACTATCCCTTTGAATTAATTTAAAGACAACCTTTTCTGCCCTAATGAACTCTTCAGAACTGATGTTAGAATCCCGATTCAATTTATTCTTGGGAGACATCCTTAGCACCCATGCTACAGTTCTTACAATCTTTGAGTACTTGGAGAATCTAATTCCCAGCATTTGTGTGATAGATACCTGCTCAACAGCACTCGCAGTAACGACAGATTTCCGTACTTCCGTCTTCAGTTCATCAGGATCAGGTGACGGATGATCTGATGGCCATTTATCAGAAGACTCATACAACCATTGAGGACCAAGCCACCATTGGGAATTAAGCAATTTCTGGGGTGGACATTGGGGCCATAGTCCAAGTACCTTTAAAATATTACTAATGCAGAAGAAGGCGGCAAGAGTCATCTCGGGAGCTGGATGGCTGGATCACTGCAAGCCTCTCTTCATTGAAAACAAGATCTTAACTGTATTCAATTTGTACATATTGCAGAGTCTTGTGGCCATCAAAGAGAGAAATGGCCAATTTGCAGTTGTAGACAAGGTTCATGGTCACTTTACTAGGGCTAATTGTAATCTTTTTATACCTAGAGTTAGACTTGACAAATCATTATGAAGTTTTCCTGTTTCAGGTATTCATTTTTTAACCATCTGCCACTCCAGATCAGAAATTTGCCCCTTCCAGTGTTTACTAACATCATCCGAACCTGGCTTCTACTGAACCCATTCTACCATACTAACGATTTTTACAAGGCAGACCTTAACTCCATTCTAACACTATTAACAGCGCCATAAAACACCAGCACCACAAACCATCATCCATCAGGTATTTATCCTCCTCTTTCAATTTTTCTATTTTCCATCAACCTCTCTATGGCAGTTTTTGGCCTCTTAAAAGTTGTTAGGTTAGTGTAGATTAAGATTAATTTGTTCTTAGAATATGTTAATATGTTATAGCAAAGCCGTAGCCAGGAAATTTTTTCGGGGGGTGGGTTTGGTCAGGGCCGGCGGCTGAATTTCCGACTCGGCAAAAGTGGTGACCTTCTTTTTTTTACTCACCCATGCGCTTTTCGGCCCCTTTATCGTGATTTCGTCCCTTTTCGGGCCCCTATGCATTTGCCCGCGGCGTTTCTCCCTATTTTGGGGGGGATTTCGGCTATTTCGGGGGGGGGGGGATTTCACCCCTTAACCACCCCATTTACTACGTTTTCAAGGCTATCTCTACTATTTCGGAGGGGGGGGGGGTTCTGACCCCCTAACCCCCCCCCCCATTGGCTACGGCCTTGTGTTACAGTGATCTTTTATCTTGGAACTGTGTTCCAACACTTGACAATGCCAATTGTACTTTATGTATTTAAAGGCAATAAATCTTTGAATCTTTGACTTCGGTTCTAAGGAAGTCACAAGATCCAAAGGCAACCTTGCTGGCATCACAAAATACATGCATTGTACTTGAATCATTCAAAAATATTCTCCTGCTCATTACACATTTTTTTATGCAGATAAGTTCTTCAACCCATTTTTGAAACTCTACCTGTAGGTTTTGAGGTACCGTAGTTCTTCGTTCCAACCTGTCTTCAATGACCAAGTCATTTGTAAAATTATTTTGGGTATCGTTGGCTAGGGTCGTCATATTTAGCCTAACTTTCAAAAATAAGTGAAAAAAATTTGAGTTTTCTGGCCCAGATCTGGCTTCTTCCAAAATTGGCCAGAACTGGCCAGGTCTGGACCAGAACTGGCCAGGTCTGGCCAATTTTGGAAGAAGCCAGATCTGGCCCAGAACTGGCCAGATCTGGCCCATAACTGACCAGATCTGGCAAATTTTGGAAGAAGCCAGATCTGGCCCAGAACTGGCCAGAACTGAAGATATGTGAACAAAATTTGGAATATTGGAAATGTTATAAATAAAGACAAAATATAAAGGAAAACATTTATTGGATGAAAACTTAATACATAAATACTGTTCTTATAATCCTTATCCTAGCTCCTACACCTCTTCACTTCCTCAGCTCGCAAAGGCGCGTTGAAAGCTTTTTTTTTAACGCACAAGTCATCTTCAATCCTTAATTTTCTCTTCGAAGCAGCTACCTTAGCGAATTCTGCAACAAGAGCATTTATTAAAGGGCAAGTAAGGCCACTTATCACTACAGTTAGTAAAATGTTTCTTAACATATAAATGCAAAACAAATTACTTTAAAAAAAGACAAAAATGCAACATTTAATATTATATAATTAATCTACTATAAAAGAAATATTATATATACAAAAGTTACATTTATTTATATTTAATCCATCTATATTTTTGTCCTTTATCTGTTAACCATGAACTCTGACATTGTATTCAAAGTGCTATTTCCAAAATCTTACAGCTGAATATAGTATTTCAAATACTCCTGCTTGCCGGCAGGATTCAAAATAGTTATTGCCACAGACCATTACTCAAGATTTTTTTAAATTTGTAATTTTGGGTTTTTATTGAAGTATTTATTTCCTAAATACTGAAATAGCAACTTCAATTCACAACTTCAACCTCAAACTTTCTTACCAACTGTCTTTTTTAATTATTCCTAATTTTTTTGGTCTTATTTTTATTATTTGCAAAGCAACCCAGCGGACACACAGGCAGTACCTGCCTATGTCTGCTGAATTCCTGGACTTATATTTTTAATTGAATGCTACAAAAATTATGTCTTTTTTAGTTTTATTTCATCATTTGTGAAACACTTTGTGTTTATTAGCACTTTTATTACTTTGTATGTAGGCTAGTAGCTTATTTTTGTATGGAATAAACTTTTCATTCATTCATTCATTCATTCACTTTTATTGCGATCAAACATCAGTAAAGGCATATGTCTGAAAACAGTCAAAATCATAACATAAAGATGATTTATACAATGTTTAGATCACATTATGTCAGAAATTATTGCATAATAATCGGTTATGTCAGGTTATGTTTGGTTAAGTTAGGGTATGTTTTTATAGATTATGATGTTATTATGTGTCAGATTAATTTATACTATATTTAATTTCTTTATCTATTGTTAGGTTAGGGTTGTGAAGTCCCCTTTACACCTCACCAATTTTATCCTTACCTAGGTCAACTAATTTATCTAGAAACCAATATCTGTTGGCGAAGAAACATACTTTGTATAGGTAAATGACAAATAAATTAAAAACTTTACATGAGAACAGTTAAAATGTTTCGGAAATACCGCCTATCTGCTTAATCCCATCTAAAAGATATTAGACAAATGAAGTAGATGGCCGGTTTTTCGATTTAAAATTACAAAAACTTAACTTAGGTGGTATTAGAGCAGTGCAATATATTAACACTATCCCTCAGATTTTTTTTTAACTACGACCACCGTTGCACGCGGAATAACACTTATGTTGCTAGAATACCAAAAACTAGTTTTTCAAGATTTGTTAGATAGGCAATAGGCCCTAATGTCCCACACTATTCATATACCACACCTGACCTAACCTAACCTTGCTGTATAATCGTTATAGTAACTGTGATAACTAAAAAACTATTAACTGTAAATTGATATAACATATCTAAAAGTAGTTTTGTATGTTATACAATTCAAATTCAAAATTTCAAGTTCGAGAGAGGTAACTTACTGGAGTGCAAAACACAGGTAATAACAAAAAAATAGGCTACATGTAATAATGAAAAATGAGCAATATACAATACCAAATTGGTAGGAGTTTCATATATGATCTTCTGCTGTTCGTTCCTATAGCAGACAATTCAACACCTGATTATCTAAGAAAACAATATCGAACGATCTATCAAGTTTGATGTACTGTTTGATGGACATTACTTGACATCTGATTTCTTTGTATATCATTAGATTGTTTTGTTATTCTGTGAAAATATATTTATCCATAGTATTATAGTATGAGATAGCGGATGATGAAAAATAAGGTAGGCTAGGTTGTGTTTAGTTAGTTAACTGTAGTAACATTTTAGTTTAGTTTTTAATTTTGATGTACATAATTTTAGCTGTAGGCCTATTACATTTATGTTTGGTATGATTTATTGTTCATGAGAGAATAATCGAATAATAAAATTGACAATGGTTTTGGTTATTCTTTGTTATCAACGTTTCTTCATTACTGACGGTTGTTGAAACAGTACAACAGTACATCGGTTGAGTTAAACACGATAGGTTGATAGTTGATATCGGATAACCGATACCTGAACTGAGTACCGAAAACAAAACTGATCTTCGCCCATATTAATTCCTATTGAGAAGTCCAGTTATCAAAACCTAATCATTAAAGGTAAACAATTGACGGTAAACATAACCTAAAAGTTCAGATATGAAACTCGTACCAAACTGGTAATAAAGTAGGGGGCAGAGCCTATAGCATTAAATTAGAAACTCACCATTCTTTCCAAACCTTTTCCATAAGCTTTCCAAACCTTTTCCATAAGCTTTCCACATAAATCGAACTGCTTCATTCTGGTTCTGGATTCCGATCGCAAATTAATTGTTCAGATTTTCCTCACATATAGGAACTGTTCCGTCCTCTTCACAGTCAATTAATTAAAACATTGTAACAAAAATAACAGAAACAACTCAACTACCACAGATAAATTGAAATTGAAATCAAAACAGGCGGCAATAAAAGTCAAGGTGACGCATGACGATCGGGTCGGAGTTAGCTAGTTGTGTTGCTGTGTTGCCGGTTCGACCAGAACACAGTGTTGCCAGATTAGCCAGATTTCAATTCAGACCATACTATACGTCATACCTACTTACTTACTTCCTTCGGAGGAAAATGTGGAGATGGAGATGATATTCGTGTCTATGTTACAAACTTCGTGAATAAGTAATGTGCCAAACTCCGGGAATAGGTCATATGGGTCAAAATAAATGGAAAATGCTCGCTTTGTTTACTAGATATACGCCATTTTGTATTTTTTATGAAATATTTTTTATCTCCAAGGTTTTTCAGTTGATTTTTTAACAACTCGGTATGTACCTGTATCTATTCAAGGTTAGTGTATTTAAAAATAATCAGCATGATCGAACAGTAAATTCCATAATGGCGGCCGTTTAAAATCTTTAAGTTGAAATAACGAAGAAACGGTACATATTACAAAAGAAACTAAACAATAATAATTTTTAGACAATTTTATTTACAATCTAAGGGCACAAACGTTTTGAGAATCGGTGTATAAACAACTGAGTTATGGTTGAATTTAGCTAACGAGGCAGCATATTTTGAAGCAAATTAGTCCATTGATGCGCTGAGCCATGCGCTGAAATAGACAAATAATTATGCTGCCTTATTAGACAAATTCGACTTAAACTTAGTTGTTTATAAACCGATTTTCATAATTTTGTATCATAAGATTGGAAATTAATTTTACTAAATATTGTTATTTTGTTGTTTTTTGTAAAATGTACCGGGTTTTTGCTATTTCAATTTAAAGATTTTATACGGCCACCATTTTGAAATTTACTATTTGATCATACTGATTATTTTCTCATAAACTAACCTTGACTAGGTACAGGTACATACACAGTTTGAAATAAATCGATTTTAAAACTTAAAAGATAAAAAATATTTTGAAAAAATTAAAAAATGGGAGATATCTGGTAAACAAAGTGGTTTTGGAAAATAATTTATTTTGCATTTTCTATTTATTTTTAGGTTTGCATAAAACCTATTCCCGAAGTTCGCCACTCTACTTATGGGACACCCTGTATAATGAGATTTGGTGAAATCCAGTATTATGTGCTAGTTGACAAAAGGGGAAGAAAAAACTATATTTGGTTGTAAATGAATTTCAAATTAAAAAATAATCTAAGCACTTCTTATAAAACATACATTTTTATTATGTCTTGATTTGATAAATTTGTCAATACTTGTCCGCCTCAGCCTTAGTAATGACATTTTTGAGTATCATTAATTTCCTGATTGCCAAGATTTTTCAGCAATTGACCTAGTTCTGGCCCAGATCTGGGCCAGAACGAACCAGATCTGGGCCAGAACTAGCCAGATCTGGGCCAGAACTAGCCAGATCTGGGCCAGAACTAGCCAGATCTGGGCCAGAACTAGCCAGATCTGGGCCAGAACTAGCCAGATCTGGGCCAGAACTAGCCAGATCTGGGCCAGAACTAGCCAGATCTGGGCCAGAACTAGCCAGATCTGGGCCAGAACGAGCCAGATCTGGACCAGAACTGGCCAGAAAACGTTTTTTCACTTGGGAAGGACTAATATTCTAAATAAAATAAGTAAAAAATTAGTCTCAAAAGTCAGAACAATATTATTTACTCTTGTATTTTATTTTACAATGTTTACATTTTCATTTTATAAACAATTCTTAAATTAATCATCTGTTTTTTCAAATAAATTCAAATTAGGCAGGTAAAGAGTTACATTTTCCAACAGAAGAGTTCAAATATGCAATCCGCCCATCCATTGAAGATGCTTGGACAAACAACAGTCAGCAGTTCGCTTCACAGCAATTGTTTAAGGGATCAAGAGTAAACAATTCATTTATGTTTCAGTTCTTCAATTTACATTTGTTCGGCTCTCAAACAACGATGAATTTCACTTTACACCATCTTCTTCATGAATTTCTTTGTTGAACATGAACTATTTAGTCTGTATGCCATGCAAACTTTACTGTACAGTATTTTATTTTCATAGAAAACTCACCCTATAAACTAAAAGCGGAAGCTGGAGGTTTGATTCCGTGAAAATGATTTTTTTCCTTGGTAGCTTCAAGGCAAACTCTATCAACATGCACATGCAATATGTAGGGCATCGTGAAGCTATTATTTGTAATATTAAGACAATTATTACTTTGAAACAATAAACTAGGCTATTTTAATTAAAATTTACGATTAATTACGTTGATGCACATAAACTGAATAAGTTTTACAATTTTAGTTGCTCCAGGAAATTAAAAGTAGGCGCCATTAAAATACTGTTTCAAGTTTTTTCAGTACTACTAGTAGTTCTGTTTGATCAGGCACTTCAGATCTTATTATGATTTAACTAAGATTTGTTTTACCACAGACCTATTAGTAGTGACGATATTTGTCAATGCTATTGTACATAGTCCATGACAATAAGGATTCTTATTCTTATTCTTATTAGTTAATTTTATAGTTATATGGTCAACAAATTGATAACGTTTTCGTAAGAAAATGGAAAACGATGTCATAAATTTGTTGTAATGAATTTATTTGCAGGTGAAATTGTCAGAACATGGTAGTGTCTATAGTTATAATATTGAAATAACCTCCCTTACTCTTTGAGCTGCAAAATGCCAATTATTCTTAAATAAACAGACCGTTATCCAACTCAAAGACGTTTAATTTGAAATGTTAAATTGCATTGCTCCTTTGCAAGACCAGCTTGTTTTGTGACGATAAGGTCCAGATTCATTCGTAACTGGCTAGAAACGTCACCCGAGGAAGGTGGCGGTTTTAAAGGGCCAATTACGCGGAATTACTGATGACTGGCACACACAACATAAACATGCACGGGGCTATGTAATCCAATTTGCCCCTGGCTCTCCGACTGGATTATTTTGCTCGGCTCAGTTCTGGCCTAACAATGCCAACAATTTATTCACTGATTTGTTATTCATTTGAGTTGGCTTACCGCTCTCATTGTATTCCGCAGTAACTTCTTTCAGGTAAAAAACTGTGGCAATTCTTTTCTGTGACCATTACCTTTCAGGTAGGATGGTATTGTAAAAACTAAAATATTATTTCACAATAAGAGAGATCAGTATTCCTTAACTGTGACCTTACTATTAAATTTATATTGTCCGGAAGAAACAATATAAATGACACAATGAACTTGTATTGAGTTACACCTTTTATTATCACCAGTTTTTTGTTGTCAACCATTTAAAAGCATTTCAGGCAAATCAGATTATGTAGTTTTCCTTGCCTCGTGATAAAAAATGCAAATAATCTTAAAGCAATGAATTAACTAATTATACTTGTCATTTAAGTGAACAAATTCATAATGGGCCCATACAAAATCTTTCATTTCAACTATGGCAATCTCAAGATGGCTATGCTTCTCAATAATGAAGTAAACGAAACTAAGGCGCAAGTCATATTTAAGGACGATTAATTTGCTAACTGTGCCCTTTCTGACAAAACATAATCTGGATAATGCCATTTAAACTTTCAGAAATAATAAATTTTTACCATTTTGCAAACATTTGTATCGTCCTAATTTATAAATTTCTATAAAAAATCTTTGAAAAATGAGGTGAGGGTGTACACAAACAAAACTCGCCAAGCAGTTTTCAATTCAGGTACTCACAGTTTTCCAATTTCCGATCCGTTGAAAGCCCAGCCCTCAACACGCTCTATTTTGTTGTAAGCCAGTAAGCTGTAAGGAATCATACAATTAAATCCACAATAAACCACTCATACAACTTCTAAGAGCTATTTTTATTTCGAAATTGACATATATTAAATTCCAAAAACACAATGGAAAGAAAAAACTCTCGGCTAGGTACATTTGTAAGAGAGTGGTGTGAAACAGTTGTGGGAATTCTGTAACTCCACTCCTGAGGTGGGAAAAAATTCACTAACTTGATACAAGATATTTTTAATTGATAATGTTCTTTCTCCTAAAAAAGAGTTTTCTTAATACAGCCAAAATATTTTGACTAAGATTGAAAATTTGAATCATGTCAGTGAATAAAAAAAGAGATTAAAATTACGTTGTTCAGGCTGTTAAAATTAATAAATTATACTTACAATTGCTCACTTCGCACACGAACCGAATTCCTTTGGAGGCGTTGTATTTTATTGCTTTCAAAATCTCTGTAAAACAAAAATCATGGCTGAAATGGATGTAAATGCGAATTTGTAAATTTAGCTTATGGAATCAGGCAATAGCTTATGGAGGTTCTCTTCGACAGTACAATACAAAATAAATTTTAAACTAATTTAGATTTCTAACTCCTGATTATATTGCGTTTTCAGAAGTTTTCAAATCCCAAGAAAAGTCACGAGAACATAGAGAGAGGATTTGCATAATTTGGAATGAACAGAGAGGATAAATTAACTGTACAACAACGGAAAACACACAAATATTGAATTTAAAAAATCTGTTTGAGACTAATATTTAAAATTGATATTGCAAATTTCATCTATTAAAAATTATTTACTCTAGATTAAGAAGAGTATTTCATAAATTCAGCGCACTTCCTATGAGTATTATTACTTATAATTCTAAAATGTCAGTTCCATCGGATTTGCATTCGGGATTTGTTCTAAAGGCAATAATGACGTTATAACCGAAAAAAAAACACTCCACAACGTTTTACTAAAAGCAAGTTGTAACCGAAATTTTTAAACAGACTTCCAAATAAGTAGAGAATATTAACTCTTATAAATGTTTTAGAAGACAAGTAAAATACTTCTAGTTAAAAAAGAATGACAAGGCAAAAACTTAGTTATTATATTTACTTGTGTTATTTTGTTGTTTTTATATCGCTTTAACTTTTCTAATTACATTTTCGTTAACGGTAATAAAGAATTTCGACTTTCGACTTTAAAGTTTTGTAATGACCGATTTCTATATGCTGTTAAAATAAGATATAAGGAATACTGATTATTGATTACAAAACTTGTCACCACTTAAAAAAGGTTCAGCAAAAGCTCCGAACCTCAACACAATTGTATGGGAAAAATTAGGAGATGTGAGGATTTTATCATGTTATCATAGATTGTTTTGTTCTATTATTAGTTTTTACTCATCTACCATTTAAGAATTGCAGCATTGTTTTATTCACGTTTTTAAAATGAGTCCGACGAAATAAAATGGTTTTTTAGCAAATTACAAGTGAAATACATAGTTTTATATCAATTGAAAAAAAAAATTCATGGGAAAAAGGCTGAAAGGAGTCATGCCTAGCTTTATTGCAAATGTGTACAATAGCAGAAGAAAAGTACTATAGTGGAACCTGGATAATTCGAACTTGTATAGTTCGAAATCTTCTTTAATTCGAATATTTTTCTTGGTCCCTGGCATTTTGTATCTAAATAATGCTAAAAATTCGTCGATAATTCGAATTTTATTTTGGATAATTCGAATTTTTTAAGTGCCAAATTAAGGTACATCAGTTTCATTCCACGACTGGAAATAGTTACAAATTCATTGGAAAAAACTGCTTTACTCCGACGTTCAATAAAAATTTAACGCCAGACCAATGGCGTGTCAGGTTATGGTCAAATGACTCATTCCTTCCACCTCCCAGGCTTCCCACCCTGCCCCAACATCGCTTGTAACTCGATACCAATAATGTAAACTAAAACAGTACAGAACGCAGTACAGTACAGACTGAGTTCGGAAAAGGGTTGCGCTCGCCGTGGCAGCGCCACTAGTCTTTTCGCACTTGATTCTGTGTAAAACGGCTCCCGGCAGACGAGCCATGCGCCAGACCTGATGCGCAGTTTTCTATGTCGACACAAAGGCTACTCAACACTGCGACCCCCTTCCCTCCCCCCCACCAGCCAAACTAACTTGCGAATTCCAGTGCAGCAATCCGTTGTTTTCGATCGTCCTTCAAACAAAGTGTTTTTTTTATTCGTGCAGTGTCTTGTTTATAAGTGTTTAAAAGTTTTTACGTAACATTAAATAAGTGTAGTGATCATTTCGACAAAATCTCGGACCTATAAAACACTCACTTTAGCGGAAAGTCAATGAGTGTGCAATTGTCAATGTTACACGAAGTTAAGTTGGTAGCCTGAATAAAGTTCAGACGTAGCAGAACGTACTGTATTTTTTCTAGCAGAAATGCTTCTTTGTATTATCGTACGTCGCGTCGTACGTAGTTTATACTTTAGGGTAGTTATTTCTGTTTTATATTTACTGTTTTTGAACCCTTATAATTAGCGTTTGTTGATTAATTTATTCTTTTAGAGTGTCAATTTGATAAAGAGGTTAAATTCACAATTTGAAGTTTTAATGTCTTGGCCTCATTCTTCAGAACTTCTTTAATTCAAATTTATGGATAATTCGAAGTTTTTAGCTGGTCCCTTGAGGTTCGAATTATTCAGGTTCCACTGTACATTTAATTCAGTATAATACAGTATAATCAAGAAATCGATTAAAGTACCTACACCATATGCATTATAAAGTTGTTACCAAGCGCCTTGAAAGCTGGAATATTTTCCAATCCAGTGTGAATCACCCTTCTGAAACAGTGATTTCATAGTTTATTAGTACCTATATTTAATAAAACTCACATCATGAGCGGATCCAGAGGCGGGGGTGTGGGGGCTACATGGAATATTATTCAAAGTAGAATTAATTAAAAATTTAGAGAAGTACATTTCCATAAATTCTATGAAACTTTTCAGGAAATCATAGGGCAGGATTTATTTCGACTTAAATCATTGGGGTTGGTAAAAGATTGTTTTACCGATCGCGGGCAGGGGGCAGGAGTAAGTTTGCGAAAACGCAAACGACTATTTGAGACAATCGCACATCCGCCGTGACTCGACGATAGCTGTAAATAGGACTTTACGTTACTAGGCCTGAAAGTACTGTTTTACCGGACGAGTATGATAGTCCGCATCATCCGGTTTTATGATCGTCCAGTCTCTGTGTATTATGATAGTCGGGATTTTCACGCGAGTACGGTAAAACTTCCCGGCCGTGTAACGCACGATACTTTTCATCATACTACTCAGAAAAACATATTTTTAATCGTAACTTATTCCTTACATAAACCACCGTTTCTCCATATTTAATCTATAATAAACAAACAAACATTTGCTACTGATGTCAGTGCTGCCACTACGTTACTCTAAAAAGTAACCTATACACATGCATTAAACGTCGGTTACTGCAAATCAGCTGATTGTTTATTTCCGTTTCCCGTAATCGTAGTCCCAACAAAAAAGAACAGAAAACGTATGTTTCTGTGTCCGTATGATGAAAAAGCTCATTTTAAGGAGATTGAGGACATAGTGTCATTTAAAGATATGACAAGAAAAAATGACACAATATCACATTTTATGGTAATATGATTTTGCGATTTAAAATATGCACTATTGAACGTTTTGGATAATTTTCTATTAGATTGTTAGACTGGCCGTTTAACGCATAACACAGAATACTTTCAAACTATTTCCACGTAATTTGATCCTGATCATCCTGGATCCACTATTCTACCAAAAAACATTACCATGACCTGTATTTGTATTAACTACTATACATTTGTCAAATACTACTCACCTATCATCGCACAGCCCAAACTACTTGACCTAGAACCTTGAAACTTTGCATGAACGTTCCCCTCAGGGCAAAGGCATCCACTAAGAACTGATTTTTAAAAATGCCCTCAGGGCTACGCCTTGTGATACATCAAAGTTTCAGTGTTAAAGTATAGGGAAGCTCATGTAGTTGTCATGGCAACCTTAACATCAAATCATGAATCCAAGGAAGTTTTTCTTGTTTCCCAGGGGTAAAACCGTGTTGATCAGCTAGTTATACATATATGTTGCAACAAAAATATAGCATTTTTTGGTTGTCAATGATAAGCAGTGTAATTTGAGTTACATTAGACAAGCAAATGGATAATCTATATTACATGTATAATTACGTAAAGCGCACTTTTGAAAGGAAATTGCGGTAGTTTAAATAATCACAGGATGATATAAGAGGGCTGACAACGTAAAATGTATTCCATTAAAAAAGCAATATCTGAGGATCGAGTTTCGCTCGGGGGAAAACAGTAACATTTTCAAATATACATTTTCATATTGCTCCCCACAATTACAATTAACTTTGTAATTTGATTTACTGAGGTTTAAATTTTGTTCAATTATTGAATTTATTCGGTCTTTGTTTTCTAATCGTGCTCTCATTCCTCGTTTCAGTGGCCAAGCGCTGTGACGCACGTTGTATATCTCAACGGTGTCTTCATATATTGCTCAACACTGCCAGTCGTTAACTGATTACAGTATCACCGAAAATTCATGAAAATTGGTTTTTCGTCAGAACAAGGTTTTATTTTTCCTTGCCTATATATCTTTCTGACATTGATATTTTTCAAAAAAACATCCTTCCTTACTTCCTTCTAATGACCAAACAGTCAAACATTCCCGCTCCTAAACACAACACTACATTCTTCCAGCAGAAATTCAGAAATTCAGAAATATTTATTCCATATTTTACATTTTTTTAAACAAGTGTCACTATTACTAATACAAAATATACTTAATACTAATACAAAGAAGAACACTTTTGTTATTATGACTCAAAACATTAAGTAAAATATGGCTAGGTGCCTCTGTGCCGCTGTGCCTCTGTGCCAGCATAACTTATCTTATAATTGTTTAAGGCTTTTTAACTCTTTGCCTCAGGATCTTAAGATGGAAATGTCTTTGTCAAAATTCCAGAATCGTTCAAAAAAGCTGTTAATAGACAAGGCATACTATAGTATCCATGACTTCCTTGATAGCAGATATTAACTTAATTTTCTGATTTTGGTACATTTATGTAATTATTTTTTATGTTAAGGATGTATAGTTTTAATTTTAGAATATTACTAGCAGCCTGTGTCACTTCGTGACTAAGTTTTGGTTTCGTGTTGATTATTTATGGGGTTCCGTAGCATAAAAAACCGTTCAATGAGGAAGTGTGTGGATTGTCGTGTTTTTTCTAGAGAAATTCATTGCATTTTTTTTTATAAAATTACCCGTGGCTGAACTTTTCATTAAAGTAAACTTTTAAAATTAATCTATTGCTTAAGATTTGAAACTTCAATATGGATAAGAAATTCCTCACAGAATTTTCGGAGTTCATTAATTTAACCTCCTTGAAAGTGTCCATGAATATAACGTTATGCTGATTGTAATCACTGAAATATCCTTCGCATTCCAAGTAAATTTACAAAATAATTGTTTTACATTTATAACGTATTTTAAATTTGATTTATTTTAGATACATCTTCAACTAATATTGGTATATTATAATTCCTAACGTTGAAATATGCATTTTAATGTTATCGTGCGTCGTGGGTTTGTTAGAAAGCACCACTTCATGAGCACCTCCTAAGTTACATTTGTTCCTTTTTTTAAGTTTCCTTTTTAGAAAAGAAATACTGGAAATTAAAATGATAAAAGACTGGCATTTGTTTCAATAAAGTAGATACTCTTCCTCAATGAAAATAGATTATTTTCTGTTGTCTCACAAAAACTTCTATATTAAAGAAATCAAAATCATAATGTAAATAAATATTATCTGACATTTGCTGGCCCCATATTCTGTGGTATCTGTGTAAATATTTAAAATCTTGACCATCTGTTTTGTTATAAACAAATGTGAATTGGTAAAAGTTCACAGGTTTTACAACAGATAGGAGCACTTTCGCTGAAATTTCAAAAGCCTCCTGTTCGAAGGCCTTTTATGCAGTATTATCCAAACCAACAAAAGGCACATCTAGAGAATAATAGCTTTAATTTGATACCAAATATGTATGAACAAATGTATTTTTAGGGTCGATTTGCTTTGGACAAAATCCCAGAAATTCTTTTAATAATAAAGATGAATGTTATAAATGTTGACGATGCCCAAGCAATTTATTTGTTTTTGGCAAATAAAGCCTTGATTCTTGATTCAAATTATACAATCTTACTTCACAAATAATAATATTAAAATTAACAAATAATAATGAATTTTCTAAGCATCTAATTTTTGACGTACAAACTGAAGTTTGAGGTGGTTTGAGTTGAATGATATCACGTTTTTCTCTTGTCGACGTTAATAATAGGGACCTTGTTCTCATAAAAGAAAGTTAAACGTATTTTTGGTAGATCTTTGAGAATTTGCTTATCTCTTATTTCATAAATCGTATTTGCAAATTTCAAGAAACATCAAACTGATTTAAATTTGGTAAATCTAAAGCATCAAAACACCTTTATGTAGACAAATACATATTGTTGCTTTGATATGATTTATTTCTAATTAACCTAAAACACAGCTGCTTGCCTGTTTGGGATTATCAGATGGGGTTAGTACTCCATGAGCAATCTTTACTCAATTGTATTACCTCTGTTCTATTCCACGCTACTGGCAACGTGCTATAAAATTTTTAAGTGGCTTGATTATGAAAACTGGATGATTCTTTTGTTTTACTTTTTCGTTGTTATTCAGTAACCATCATGGCAACTTATATGACACCATGTTCAAACTTTTATCCTATACTCTTATACGAGCAATGTTATCGTGCGTGCGTGCGTGCGTGCTTGCTTGTTTGCTTGCTTGCTTGTTTGCACAACGATCTCAAGAACGGCTCCAAGGATTTCCTTCAAAGTCTGTAAATAAGTAATTTATGACTCAAAAACGTCTTTTATGCTAATTACTTGGCCGGAGAAAATCTATTAACGTAATAAATCGATTTTAAAAGTTGCAAAATTTTAACATTGGCCTTATGGGTTGCCGTGATGGCAACGAAAATAAACAAGGAGAGTGTAAACAAATGAAGTAATCATAACAGTTGTTTGGAATCTACAGCCTTCAAGAGAAAATATAGCAAGTGGGATGAAGAGTCCATGGAGCAAACAAAAAGGTTTCTATTTATCAATTTTATGACATTGAAATATTTTATAGTAACTGGATGAACTCGTAAATATGAAATAACACCGAGCTAGGCTCGGTCCACCAGGTACTACTTTTAATTTTACTTTTCAAAAAATTTTGTGATTCCACAGCAAATTTAACTATGTAGATGAGCTTAAAAATAAATACCCCCGTTGCAGCAGACCTGCATACTCTGCGAATTTCAAATGCAAAACAACATATTTCGATCCAACATAGCGAGATTTGACATGTTTTTGTAAGCTCCTTAAGAATAACATGGGGAATGAGTATGCAGGTTTGCTGCTACGGATATATGAAAACTGGGTGGTTTTAATTCAATATTTAGTAGATCTGACCTAGAAGAACCCATTTACCAAGTTTTACCAAGATATGTTGAGAAATAAACAAGATATAGAATTTTCCTTATTTTCCCATAAGGTTAACATTGGGACAACGTACTGTGTTTACCACTTTCAATATCTCGGTAACCAATGGACATAGAGCAGTGATTCAAGATACTAAATTGTTTGTTTTTTGAGCTGAATTCAATGGTGCAAACAAAAATTTGATTATTTACATTTTCTATGTAAAAAACTCAAAAAACCCATTTTTTGGGGGTTTACCCCCCTTTACCCCCTCTTCCGGTAGTCCGATCGGGCTGGTTTACGAACTCTTCCGAATAATTACTACTTTACACATCCATGCCAAATTTCATTAAGATCGGACCATTTTTACGCGAATTATCGTGCTTAAAGACATATATATATTTATTTATTTATGAAAATGAACGAATGGTGCTTTTGGCATCTGGGGACCTCAAAAAGAAAAGTTATGATGGTCTCGGGCTTAGGTCTTACCATGAGACCTACGGTAACAGCTTCTTCCCTATAGGGGAAATTCGCTAAAACCACACCGATGTGCATAGTTTTATCTAAATTGTTAGAGCCGTTTTCGTGATAGGCAGGGCTGTGCCCATCAGCTTTGGAGGGCCCCGGTAAAGACAGGTTGGGCTCCTCATGTCCTGGTACTGCACCCGTTCCCGACCGCCTTACCGCTGCAAACCCCTCCCTCCGTGATGATATTCCAGACACATTTTATTATATTTTAATGTAGTAAGATGTATCCATGTCAATTCTTAAGTAAATGAGAAAACTAGTTTTAATTGGACCATTTAAGGTTTGTTTTTAATCAAATTCAAAAATTCTACAAACACTTTGTCTGTTTGTTAATTGTGCAATCTGTAAACAACTATAAAAATCTTTAAATAACGATACAATATCATACCTCGAGTAAAAGCCCATACCAATCATTGGATTTCATTTTGGTTTATAGAATTTAGAAAATCCTTAAAAATTCCTGAGAGATAGTTGGCAAAAGTTTAGTGACAAGCATCCTCAACCAAACTGTGCCAATTCTAAAAAATCATATGTCCAGTCATAATTTATTTTAACATATATTTTACTCATTTTACACTCATCATTGAAATAGTTAATTTTATTGACTGGAAACTACTAAAAGTTTCGATATAAAATTTTAGAAATAAAAACATTTGACAGCAAAAAAGTTTAGCAATGAATTATTCTGATTGTAATTACTATTTGTGACTTAACTTGAAAAAAAACACAACACAACATTTAACAATGTTGAACAATGCAACATTTAATTTATTGTTAAATCGTAGAATTATAAAAAATTTGGATGTCGTCATGATTTAACATTCAAAACTTAATGTTTCTGGGAAAAAACTTCACTTCCACTTTTACAATATGTTTTGGAAGCCTGCGTAGTAATTTTGGACAAACAAAAGGATAGCTTTGTTTGAAATAAAATTATTTGTATTTAGGTTTTTTAATGAGTTTGAAAAAATCTCTGCAAAATGTGCTGTTTCAATTTGAATTTTACATCAGTAGATAATCCAAAACCCGGTAATTCGGAATTCCGCTTCATCCGAAATGCTATTCGGAAGGATAATGTTCCCAAATCCTGAATAAAAAAAAACAGGTTAAAGTTTGCTTAGGCCGTAAATTGCCTTGAATTTGATTGCGCGAAAACTGTGGGAGTATTATGCGAACGACGATCTCACGTATTTACCAACCGCGGGTAGATGAGACGTTTAGATCGCACGCAGAGGCGGATTTGGAAATTTGGTGACCTTTTTTTTTACTCACGCGTGTGCTTTTTGACCCCATTGTGGTTGTTTTAGGCCGTTTTTACCTGTTCCGGGCCCAAGCAAGGCTATTTCTGGAATTCCAGGGGGGTTTGTGGCTTCTCTCTCTAATTTGCCGCCCCCCCCCTACTAAATTCTGCCGCCCTGGGCTATAGCCCTTCCAGCCCATATGTAAATCCACCCCTGATCGCACGTAAAGGTAGGAATAACTTTGCAAAAAAGTTAACAGCCATGAAATTTACCGTCATAGGAACGGTTGCTTATCGAACAACTTTGTAAAGTAAGCAAATGACCGCGGGCGTTTAATTCGATCGTGCGAATTTACCGTTCGCGGGTATTCGGCGCGGCAGCAGCGGCAAATATAGGTTTGACGATCGCATAGTCTTTATCAATCTCAGAAAAACGACGGAGGTAACTAATTCTGTGGACAAACCAAGCAAAGTAAACAAATTGGCGTATTATTTAATAGTGGGTACAGAGTAGGAATAAATTCAACACTATATTTTGCCTTTTACTGTTGTAAAAGTAAATCTTTCGTCATAAATTATTCGTAATAATTTATAATTATAGATATCAGACTTAGTAGCTCCGTCCATCTAGGCCAACTCTTGAAATAGATGTTAGGCAGGGCCCGGCCGGCCCCCCCTTGTGCCCGGGCCCCGGTAAAATTGTCCGGAAAAACCGGTCTGAGTACGGCCCTGGTGATAGGATTTACAATAATTCCTCATTTAAAGTAATAGCATTGGGATATACAAACATTTGCTTTGATTAAATTAAAACATGTAGCACTGATGATTGATTTAAAAGCAATATGTAGATATTGATATAATATAGCTTACTTAAAAGCTAGATAATTATTTAGGTTGAATGTATAGAATAAATAACTTTAAAATATTCATGATTTAAACGAGCCTGTTTTTATTATCACATGTAGGTAATGCTAATGCTGATTTAAAGCAAAAATACGTAATATTGACACAATCTAGGCTATGGGTGCAGAGAAGACTTCTCATGTTAACGGCTCAAATCTCTCAGTTTAATGTGGGGTTGAAAATTGTTATAATTTTAACTGAGTCATCAAAAGAGTGATGAACTAACAAACTCTTAGCGTATTATGTAAATTATTCATTGTTTTACACTAACAATTCATCACTATAATTTTATCTTTTATTGTTTAGGGGCTTTTGCTTTACAAGCCACTAGTGTAACCAGAAAGTTATAAAGCAGGGACATAACCTTTATTATTAAGTTCATGGGACCATCCTCATAATTAGACCAGTTCGTAAATTGTTAACCGAGGCGAAATCGTGGTTCGGATCCCACGTAAAAATGTAGGTCCCTTAGTTGCCATTGGCTGTTGGGCTATTAATTAACAGTCCTGTCTAAGGAATATGTCGGCCTTAGTAACAAGACTACAAGATCGCGCCACAATCATCCTTCACTCATCTGTCATTCATACTTGGCTTAAAATACCTACCTGGGTAGGTCGCCATTTCAACTAATGTATCTAAATGTATCTAACGAGGAAAAGGGTTTAGGGATAAGAAACGACCATAAAACACTCTCACGATTGTATAACTGGCGCCAATTCTTGGGGCCCACGCAGTCCATAAGCCCAATGCTAAAATTAACATTAGTCTTATGGATGGCGTGGGCCCCAAGAATTGGCGCCAGGTATAAGCAAAGGTTGATTGTGCTTTATTGACATAACCTCAAAACCATAATTATGACAAACTGAGCTCTCTGAGTTCTCTTCCATTCCCTCAGTAAGTATCTATAATTAGCAGTTAGCGCATTCGTATTTGTATGTCTGCATGAAAATTTGGAGGCGCTCGATTTTTTTACTATTTATTTCAATTTTATTCTTTTGGGTTTACCTTGTCTCCCGCCGGGTACCGGGTTTACTTTATCTCGGTTAGTTTTTTTATAGTAGCAATTAATAGATAGGAGATGGGTGTGTTGTTTATAATAATCAACCAAAATCAATATCTTACCAATACATTCCTGGACAACAGGGAAATCCAGCAATGGTATTTAGTTAAATACTTTGTTCTATTTTTCCTCATTTATATTAAAATCTCTGGCATGTGTTCAAATAACTCTATAGTTATTTCTGTAAGTGATTTTTCCCTTCTAGAGACTGCTTACATGATGACTCCGAAAAAATATGTAGAAGATTAAAAAACCATAGTAATATATTACTATGGGGTTTTAAATCACTTTAATAATGTACTATAGTACATGATTACAGTAAGACCTGGAGAGTAGCACCAAAGGGAAATTATTTCATATTTCCTTTAATTGATTGATCGGTAAAGAAGTATGTACAAATGAACTCTGGATTCATTTTACGTTTTATCGGTAGGTCTTATGCTACTAGTTTACGAAATAAATGAAATTGCATAACTTTATATATTTCATCTCGTCAGATACACCATAGAGTTTTTTATTGTACACTCAAAGTAGGGTAATTTTTATATTTTACACACAGGCCTACACAATTATCAGTGATCAAGAGTACTCACAAAACTTTCAGGCGGTTGACGGGTGAGAAGAGATGATCCGGCAGCTGCCTCATGTTGGGCACCCGCGAAATGGTTCTGAAACAACAGATATGCTCCTGTAAGAACTGACATACAGACTGACTTAAGATCATGTTCGGCATTAACATATGTAAAAGGGAGTCATGCAATATAGATAAAACTTAAACATTTACAGATTATAATAACGGCGGATTTGACACAAAAAAGTGGGGTAAGGTTATGTGTGGTACGGATAAACTAATACCGCATGCCCATGTCTGAAATATCCTGTAAAAAATTGACAAGATAGACATTTTGAAGATGCCGTTGGAAATATGTCTTAGACTGGGATTCTTCAGTTAAAGAGTAGATAGTGAGAAAAATCTATTTTTTCAAATGTTGTTACGGGGAGTGCATAGGAGATCCAAAATGCTGATTTGAAAATGTTGACAAAAAGTATAGCCGTGATCAGTGAACTTATTTCTGCGAGCTGGAGACTATTAAATCTTGTTTAACCTTAAGTAAATGTAAGAAGATGGACGTACTATTTTCAAGTGACACTTTCCATTTATTTTTCAGTTGTTTAATAGATTCTGCTTCAGCACTTACCAAAGAGCAGGGTGACAGAATATCAAAGATGATGAATAAAGCAATATTTGAATGACAGCCTAATACTAAAGAGTGGATTTCGTGCTCTTGGTAATAAGTTAAGACGATAAACAAAAGAAGAATAGGGTTACCTCATTATTCGTATGTTTTAGCGAATTTCCTTAAAGGAATAAGCTATTACCGTAGGTCTCATGGTAAGACTTAAGCCCGAGACCATGTTAACTTTTCATATTGGGGCCCCCAGAAGCAAAAAACATATTCGTTCAAATTTTTATATACATATATATATGTATATATATATATGTATAGATATATATATATGTATATATGTCTGTTAACACGATAGCGGCCGTAAATATTGTCCGATCTAAATTAAATTTGGTACAGACATGTAAAGTGGTAATCACTCGGACGAGTTTGTAAACTAGCATGATCGGACCAGCGGAATGGGGGGTAAAGGGGCACCAAAAAATGGGGTTTTAATTTTTTTTATATAGAAAAATAAAAATAATCCAATTTTTGTTACCACCATTGAATTCAGCTAAAAAAAACAATAATTTAGTATTTTGAATCACTGCTCTATGTCCATTGGTAACCGAGATATTGAAAGTGGTAAACACAGTACGTTGTCCCTATGTTAACCTTATGGGAAATAAGTAAAATTCAATATCTCGCTTATTTCTCAACATATCTTGATAAAACTTGGTAAATGTCTTCTTCTAGTTCAGATCTACTAAATATTGAACTAAAATCACCCAATTTTAAAATTCCTGTAGCAGCAAACCTGCATACTCATTCCCCATGTTATTCTTATGGAACTTACAAAAACATGTCAAATCTCGCCATGTTGGATTAAAACATGTTTTACATTTGAAATTCGCTGAGTATGCAGGTCTGCTGCAACGGGGGTATTTTATTAGATCAGCATCATATTTTTATTTATAGTTCGCGCACGCTCATCCCAACCATTTTAAAGAAAGTGTGGGAGAGAGATGGACAATGAATGTTTAGAGAGAGGAAGACGATTCCTAATTAAGCGTATGTCATTGGCTGCAGCAAAGTGGGGTTTTTGTACCTATTTGGTTTCCTATCGGAGCATCATATTGTTTTTTTCTTGTTCTTGAAGTCTTTTTATTATCCGTTAGATAGCGACTCTTAAACCTGGACCGAGTTGACAGCTGTCATAATAAGAAAATAAACAATTTTTTTTTACTTTTGAAAAAAATATTTACTAATTAAACCTTATGGAAACACAAATATTTCAAGTTTAAACTCTTATTTAATAACAAGTACATACAAATTCGGAGAATACAACGCATATTTCCAATTTTACAGATGAAATGACAAAGATAAAATTTATGTTAACAAAATCTCAAACCATAACCTTAAATATATTTTGACAACCAAGAATTTTACCAAGTGATTTTAATATTAGTTCACTTATTTACAGCTCGTAGCAGTGGTAAAGGGGCGGGGCTTGAGCAGGGGAGTGACATCAAAATTGCGTCAAAATTCTCGCGCTGGTCGGGATGAGCGTGCGCGAACTGTAGTAATTTATATTACAATCTGTTTCTATCTCTGTTATTTTCGAGTTAATCCAACTTTTCATCGAAAGAGTGTATTACTGATTCAAATTCCTTTGGTGATGATGATGATGATATTAAAATTTCTTTTACATTAACAAAGTTTATGCTGCACAAAATAAGCAATTGCCTTGACCTAATAGTGCAGATTGATTAGAAAACTCAAATCAATAACTTTTAACAAATTTCAAAAGCAACTAAAGAACAGTTTGGCTTTCTTTGTTAATGTGCGCTGTAATGAGCAAAGTGTTTACTCAGGTTGTTCTCATTATTGGACGTTATTGGACATTATAGGACATGTGTTTTATGTACGGCGTTTTATTAGATAATATTTGTACATACCAAGCTTTTCTTTTATAAAATATTCTTTTAAATTTACATAAACCTTTTAAAAATTATTTATTAAATACATTTTGAGATACATTGAATCCATAAAATTGGAGTTTC
Organism: Flexamia atlantica; assembly: GCA_035578135.1. Taxonomy (NCBI): domain Eukaryota; kingdom Metazoa; phylum Arthropoda; class Insecta; order Hemiptera; family Cicadellidae; genus Flexamia; species Flexamia atlantica. Next base: position 35,722,799 of record JAQJVK010000006.1, read on the forward strand.
ATTAACTTAAGAAGCTAAGAAATACAGGGTTAGACAAGAGTGTGGATAACTTCACCTAACTTTGTAACGCGTCATTGTAGTAGTAAAACCGAACTTGGCACACCATTACAACATGAAAAACTGCCCTTTTTGATGGGAGTCACATTTTTGCCCTACCCCCAAAATAAGGGTATTTCGGAGACAGCCACAAATTTTCAAAAGTAAACCTCTATCAAGTGACCTCTCATTGTAAAGGGTTTGTCAAAAGAAATACAATGGCGCAAACCGGAGGTCAATATTACATCCCAACCAAAATGGTGACTGTTTCAAAATTTGAGATGGGCTAACTAGTTTAAGTTTGAACACCCCATTTTACCTTGTAAACGGTCAAAGTTGGAAAATTTGTATATTAGAAGATAGAAAGTTGGACTTTTTCTGTTAAAGCACAGAGAACGTTCTCTGTGGTTAAAGTCACAACTATTCACCGCCCCAACCTGGGGTATTTTGGGGGCAGCCCAAATTTTAAAATGTCAAACCCCATCGAGTGACCCCTCGTTTTGAAGGGTTTGTCAAAATAAATCAAATGGAGTTAATTCGAGGTCGATATTATGTGTTTAACCAAAATGACAGACATTTAAATGGGTATAACCTTTGACTAGATTCCAAGTCAATGGCATAATAATAATAATAATAATAATAATCTTCATTGTGACAAAAAGATACCACAAGGTACATTTCACAAACGTCATACAAAATAATGTCATCTTACAAAAAAATCAATCTTAGGCTAATAACTATTTACATTAGCATAACTGACTCCAGTCAAGTATTACAATAAAACTTAAAACTTAACCTATATCATCACCCTGCTGTCACCCCTCAACCCCAGCTAAAAACTCCCCCACAGAGTAAAAAGGATTGATAGTGAGATGAGCTCTGAGGGCCTTTCTAAATTCTCTCTCAGTTGTTATACAGGCGATTCTGGCAGGTAATTTATTGAAATAAAGTGCCCCTGCGTTTTGTGGGAGGGCTCCTGCAATATTCAGCCTTACCTGTGCGGGACGGAGTTGGATGGCTGACCTAGTGGGGTAATGATGGAATTGGCTGCCATCAGGAGTTGCACTGTGAAAGCGTGCATAAGTTATTTCCTCCAAAAGGTATAGCCAGTCAAGGTTAGCAGCCCCAAGTGTCTAAATGCAATTCTGCAGGAATCACGTCTCTTTAAGCCTGCTATAATGCGAACTCAACGATAATGCGAGCATAACGTATGCTCGTCTTTATATGCCTCCCATTTTGGTTGGGGGTGTGATATTGACCTCAGTTTTCGCCATTGTATTTTTTTGATGAACCTTTTAAAACGAGGGGTCAACTGATAGAAGTTACTCTAGAAAATTTGGGACTGCCCCCAAAATTAAGGGTGAGAGCAATAATATGACTCCCATCAAAAAGTAAAATTTTTCATGATGGGGTGGTATGCCGAATTTGATATTACTGCTATGATGCGTTAAAAAGTAAGGTGGGGGTTTTGCCTAACACTTTTGCCTAACCCTGTATAATACTTTTTATTCAATAGATTGACTTCGTAAGTAATTACTTTTCAATAGTTTAATCATAACGTTTAAATAATTTAATTATAGCTTAAAAATTTCGTTAAGGAGTTTTTGCTACCCACGGAAAAGCAATCCAATAAACGGTAAATAGTACTAAATGCAGAAAATCCGCTGATTTGACCGTTTAACGTTAATCGTGCTGTTTTACCGAAGATTAGGTAGTTTTTGCAATCTACGGTAAAACAACTCGATATATGTGAAACTGTTAAATTAGCTGATTTTCTACATTTAATTCATGTTAAAAAAATACCGTTTGAGGTTTATCGAATTGTTTTACCGTAAATGGCAAAAACTCCCTTTGCAAAATCTCCCTATTACGCCCAGAAATTCAGTTTATATTGCCTATCTTTTCAATGAAGTTTATATAGACTATTTTTTCAATGAATTAAAAATACATTCCAAATAAAGTTTGACGCAATTTTAATAAGGTTTATTTATGAAGGATAAAGGCAGATTCGAGTAGAATTAAACATCTACCTTTGAGCTGACGATAAAACACAATTTGCGTACACACCAGTAATGGAAGTGGATGGTATGTGATACTCAGTTGATGCAAATCATGTAAAAAAACTCTGCACTGCTAAATTTTGTCAGACCCGAACAAATCCTCAATTATTTTAAGTAGCGTTTGGAGATTAGACGCCTACCAACAGTGATGTAAATATAACATTTTACCCAAAAAGTTTGATTGCATTTTTGAACTCCCTCCAACTCCCGCGAAGCTTACTTAAATTTATCATACTAATAAGCACAAACATAATATAGTTATTTCATTTACAAACATTTCAAAAATTTATTATTTTACGAGATGATGTCCGCATGCGTTCTTATTTTGGGATACTCACATGGTCTCTATGTGTGGCAAGTGTCTGAACACGTTCTTCTGTAGAGACTTGAGGCTCCTCATTTGCGTTATGTACCTGTAAAATAACAAGGTTAAAAAGGGCTACTTTTAAATAAGGAAGACGTTTTAAGTTGGAGCATTCGGTGATTTTTGTGAATTTCCACATCCTATTTATAAACTTGTGTTAATCATAATGAGACTACGCGCAGAGATTAAACAAATATTGACGTAAACTATGCAAGCCTAAGAGTCAACAAAAATGCTAAAAAAATAGGCTAGAATCCTTTGGTGCATCATTTACGGGAGAGCTTAATCTACTGGTCTATTGTTGGAAATTATTTGTTAATCAATGAATGAAAAATCTATGAATTTCTTAAACCTAACACCTAAAAGATTTACTGCACATCTCAGTCACATAAAATGGTACACAAATTAGGTAAAATAAGGAAAGAAACCATGAGCATGTTTTTTTTAGTTTAATTTACATTATGTGTTTGTTTAGGCTGCTCAACTGTTCGTTACAGTAGTATTTCTTAGGTGAACTCAATGAAATCATGACCGTCACAGGGAGTTTAGCAGCTCAGACACAATAATTTCAATACAAATTAAACTTAAAAACATGATCTTTCCATTGTAGTGCAGGGAAATAGTATTCAATTCTAGAATTTTCATCTAACAGGCTGAAAATCGGTGGAGAGGTCGTACATACAGCATAGATCACCATACTAAAATTCCCAAAAAATCCCACTTGGGCAACATGCCGCCATCTTGAAAAAACCTATTTCCGGTCCGTGTTTCTGAAAACACGTTTTTTATTACCACGAAAACCGAAAGGGATACAAAAAAAGTGTAAATGGCGTTTTTTGTTTAAAATAAAATTTCCAAAAAAATAAGTGTAAATATGTACAATAAATATTGATAATAACTGTTAATATTATTAATTAATTGTCTAAAATGTTGTAATTCTAATACCCCTGCCATAAGGAATACATGTCAAATTAGATGCATAATACATTCCCTAGGGGACGAATCCCTTTGACCTCAGTGAATAATAAATTACATCCATAGAATCCTGATAAATATCCAAGTTATTTGTCACCTTAATTCACAATAAAAGTGAGTAAGCCCACAAAAATGATTCCTTATGGTAACACTTGTAAATATTCCTTAAGGAATATCTTTATTGTGAGCTTACGTACGCCTTTACAGTTAACAAATTTTGATGATTGAAATAAACAAATAACCCACATAGCACGGAATATTCTGGTGACGTCAAATGAATATTCCGAAGGTCAAACAATGTCAAATCAAATTTTTGATATTCGTTTGGCGTTAGTTTGATGTCAAAATGCCAAACTCAAATTATGTCAAATCATGAATATTTATAGCATATTCCAAATATCAAAAAACAAATTTTCCAAAAACTAATAAATAATGAAACTATAATAAATTTGATATTTTCTTATAAAGTCAGTGTAATTTGGTAACTCTGTGAATCTTTTTTTTAATTTTTGAATGTCAAACATTTGACATTATTTGACATTTATTTGATATTCTTAGATGTCAAAGTTATGATATTCATACTTATTAGAAATGAACAAGATATAGTTTGTACCTGTGTATGTTCTGAGGACTACATTTAATTTTCAAATTTTTCGAATTTAAAATTTTTGACATAGTTTGACTTTAATTTGACATTTACTTATACTATAGTTGAATCAGATTAGTTGTTATTTCAAATTTAATTACGCAAATTTTTCAATTGTATCTACATTTAATAAGCAAATTTATAAGTATTTACTTTAATTAAATCACATTTGTATTAAAATTTAGTAACATAGATTTAAATACTTCGTTTCTCACTTTTGTAATATTATAAAGTTTGTGAATTTTAATGTAAATTTATGAGCTTTTTTGATAATTATTTATTACACGGATTTCTGCATTTTACAACTACCATTGACTTTAAATACTGAAGAAAGTAGGTAAACATCACTAGATTAACTTTGTTACAGTATTTATATTGATAGTTATTTATTATTGGATAAATAGAAGCACTTCACTATTTATTCTCAACTAGCATGGTGGCTACGGGAGTTAGGGCGCTAGGACATTGCACTGATGAGTCTGAGGTCGTGGGTTCTAATCCCACTGGTGGCACATAATTTTATATCAAAATTTGTATACAAAAATTATTTATTACATTTAAAATAGTGATAATGTAGTTAAATTTTCATAAAAATATTTTTTATGTATTTTTAATTAATTGTTTTAGGAATGTTAGAAATTTGATATTTTGATTATCAATAGAATATCAAATTTGAATATTCCATGAATGTCAAAACGTGTGACGTTTGAACCAAGAATTAACGTTAGATTGACGTCAAAGAATATTCGGGAATATCAATTTAATATTTGAATATCAAAATTTTGATATTCATATGACGTCAAAGGAATATTCGGTGCTATGTGGGAACAGAAATTTTTATCAGGATTCCATGGGTATTATTTATTATTCATTGATGTCAAATGGATTCGCCCCAAGGGAATGTATTTTAAATAAAATTTTACATGCATTCCCTATGGCAGGGGTTTATGTCTACTTATCCGTAGGCACGATAAATTTCGTAAAAATGGTCCGATCGCAATAAAATTTCATACATACATGTAGAGTGGCATTTATTACTTCGAGTTCGAAAACCAGCACGATTGAACTATGAGGAGGGTTTATTTTTATAAAATAAATTTTATTTGTAACATTAAACACCTTTTTACTAATTGTATCTAAATTTAATCTTAAAAATTGTATTCAGCTTAAGAAAATAAACAATGTAGCATTTTGAATTATTATTCTACGGCAATCTGAACCTTAGATACTGGATGTGCTAAACACACAGTACGTTGCCCAATATTATTTAGATTTTACTCCCCGAAAAGTATAATTGAAGGGGTCCCTCCAGTAACGTTGTAAGCGACATAAAGTAAATTTTTCAGGAAATGGAAAAACATATAATTGGGAATGTAATGATTTAAATATGTTTTATTTGTTATATATAATTATAATATCATAAAACTAGCCAAACTATGAAGTATTACAATATTATCGCACGTAATAAAAAAGTTATTACAAAAAAAGTGATTTTAAAATTGCAATAACGTTGTAAATGACAGTCGTTTGCATCGTTGTTGCCGGCTTGGCCCATGCAACAATGTTTTTTTGTTTCTTCTTTTCATTTATGTACGGTTCCCCACCATTTCTCCTCTGCTTACGTACATTTCTGGTCCATCTTTCGAACTTAACAGGGCGTTTTTTACTACAATTTAGCCGATTAACATCGCGACGGCGACAGAACGGTGCGCGGTGATATTGCAATTTTTGGCGGTTACAACGTTGCTGCAACTGTGGGACCAACAGCACTTGGTTTTCAACCTGTGGTAGTGCTGCTATAACACAAGAGATATGAACAAAAAAATACCCTGCACTGATGCAGGATGTCGTTTACAACCTTACTGCATAGAAATCTCAATTTTGAAAAAGTTGTCGTTTACAACGTTACTGGAGGGACCCCTTCAATTACCCTGATTTAAGGGAAAAATCCCCAAAAGCTGCATAATAATTACCCAAAATCAATTAGCATTACTCTAATGTAGGAATTTGTTATATAAAATTCTGAACATATGATTATATTTCAATTTTCAGGTGAGTATTATATTTATCTTTTTCTTGAATAGTTATAGTTCATTGTTCATGATTTTGCAGAAAAGATATACTATGATAAAAATAAAAATGATTTCGAAATTTAATAAAAAAATTATGTGCAGGGGGGTCTTAGTATAAAACTCCTGAAAATGCAGGATAAAATATGGTGTTTTTATAATGCTGGGATGTGATACATTGGTTGGTGATGCAGGTCTACTGTAAAAGGGGTATTTTAATTATAAAATAAACCATATGATTAAATTTAATTTGATCATGTGATCATTTTATTTGATGTATTTTTAACTGATTTCAATTCTTTGACTGTAAGGTTGCTGTCATTTATATATACTATGACAGGATTATATTTATAGGAAATAATTAGGGACTAAGAAATATACAAAAAACAAAAATAACTTATATTACTGTAATAAAACCAATGTGATTCCCAATTATGGAATGCGAAGTTACTTATTAATAATTGTAAAACTATGAAATTGGCTTGGCTTCTAGAACACCATTCAAAATTATCTGTTATATTAAGTTTATAATTTAAATAAATTCCAATAGATACCTGCCAATGGAAAAAATTCTTTAAAATCAACAGACGAATGTTAATTCGCTGAGTATCCAGGTCTGCTGCGACGGGCGTATTATTTACTTTCACCTTCCTTTTGAAATAATCGGCATATAACTAATATTACTAACTACTACTAGGATATATAACTAATACTTTCAAACAGTGATCTCAAACAGTGATCTTGGAACTTACAGCTCTTTCAAAGTGTTGCTGTACGGGAGAAAGTCACCATCATGTATTTCTTCAACTTCCCCGAGAGATATGGACCTGAAAACAACCAAAAAGTATAACTCAAATTTGGTATACAATTAGTGTTAAGAGTACATGATTTATTGGTTACTGTTAAAAGTCTGGCTCAAGAAATGACATTTCATTATTTTAAATCACATGTTTTATTTTTACATTCTTGATTGTATTGTTTTTTTGTTCTTTCTCAATGTTGTAAATCAAATTAAATACTTTTGAAAGGTTCTTTCTCATCACTTATTTGAAGATTTGGTCCTTTGAGCTGGATCCTGGTGTCATTTTGGAAAATATGGACTATGGAATATCTACAGAAGTTTCAACAGATCCGTAGATGGAGATATCCATCAGACCTAATCAAGTCGATTCAGTTGTTCTTATTATCGATGAACAACTGATGGATCTCTCCATCAAAATGGCCTCTAGACAAAGTGATTGAACTTCATCCTGGTTGTGACGGATTATCAAGAGTAGCCCCTTTAAGAACATCAAAGAAAACTCTTAAGAGACCGATTGTCAACTTGTGTAAACTAGTTTGAACTCTAATCCTCAGTGTTCCTTCATCGCAATGGCAGGGGAGACTGTTAAAAGTCTGGCTCAAGAAATTACATTTAATTATTTTAACTATGTTTTATGTTTGCATTCTTGATTGTATTGTTTTTTTTTGTTCTTTCTCAATGTTGTAAATCAAACAAAATAATTTTAAAAGGTTCTTTCTCATGACTTATTTGAAGAGTTACTGATCACAAAAACAGAACATCATTATTCTGAAATAGTTATTTGCATGTTGACTGAGTATACAACATTGACTCACTAGGGAAATTGATAGTCCTGATATTACTTTACTTCTGATGGGAGAAAAGGCATTATTTTACCCTCTCATCAAAATGAGTTTAAATCGTCTACGCACTCACTAACGCATTATGGAATATGGGGGAAAAGGTATATTTCGGGTTCACATCAAAAGCCATATACAGCCTGATAAAAATTTATTCAGTATTCAAGTTAACGTCTGCAATATTTCTGTAATTTAATGTCTCCCTAAAAGGTTGATTGGGCTTATTAAATTGTCAATAAAATATATTTTAAAAACGTATTATTTATATGAGAGATTTCTAACATTAATTTTGAAAATTGTCTTCAGTTTGATTCAATATATTGAAAAAGTATAAATTCCAAATTTGTAACCAACCGTTTATTCGGTTTCAAACAGTATCCATAATTCGTAAGTCTAAATTCATAAAGAAGTACAGTACGGAAACTACAAGAGCTATATAAATCGTCATTTATCACTTTAATCTCAGTTTACAAAGACCTAAAATGGTCCTCTAAAAACTGAAGAAATAATATTAAACTCACCTCTTACAACAAGGAAACAAAGTACATCTCACATTTAGTTGCTGTGCTTAAATAACATTATCTAGATGTGTTTAAATATATCAATCACTGTTAACTTCGGGTTTGAGCAACAGTGTACGTTCTTCTCTGAAGCCAGCGAACCATTTGTTACGGGAGGCTTAACGAAAGGAATAAATCAAACCGTGTTTTAATCAATGCAGATCCACAAATTCCCACATGAATTATAATCCTGGGAAATTTAAATAAAAGTGGAAATTTTAATTACGTCATTTATTCTAATTAATTGGACAATATTTTATTCCTCCATTGAACGTTTTACAGATTTAAAACTAATACAAATCAAAATATTATGTAAAATTCCTAAATACAATAAATTGAGCAATAACACTGCAATTAAATAAAATACACTTCAGCGTATTTTCGTAGTTTACGCCATTGACAATACACTTGTAGAAGATAATCATTGCTTACGCTCATAACGGCCCCTCACAAATTGTTTATTTTTTTATATTTCATATGAGTATAAAAGCTATAAAAATGTAACAAAATTTCATAAGACAACAATGTGTAATTCTAATCTATTTCTTTGTTTCTATTCACTGTAGATTAGTATATTTCACTACTAGTTACGAAAGTAGCCCATTTCAGGGCCAGATAGTATTGACTTGCGAGGCGTAAGCCGAGCCCCGGGATGGGACTTTTGTGACGAGTTGTGAACAAATAAGTAACCTAACTCATAAAAAATTATCCAGCATTTCATAATTTAGTAATTTTTCTATAAGCAAACACAATACGTCTGAACTGTCTATTTTAGTTTAAAGTCAGCTGGTCGAACTTTCAAAATAGGAACTTCGTTTGTTTGGGTACGGAAAAACCAGCTGATCATTGTTTGTTTTGATGTAAGGAAATCGAGGGTTTTCGTGGATCTCAGCTAGGGTGAGTTTCGTATACAGTGTGATGAAAAATTATTTTACCTCCACCTACTATCTAAAGTCGTCTTTTAGTCCCTGGAATAGAATACTAAAGTACTAGTTTATACTCCATGGGATTTATTTACTTACTTTTTCTCCCTCGGGACTAAAAGTATCTATTTTTTCGCCCATGGAACTAAAAGTAATCTCATAAGAAATACATGGGGAGAAATCCGGCAACGCCGCGATGGACAGTGAGAAAATGTGGCAACAATGTCGATTTTCCTTTACTTACTCTAAATTTAATTCAAGAACTTCAGTGTTTCAACTTGAGAAAACAAAACCGTATGCATTTTGTAGCCAGGTAATAATTTTTTTGCATGATTTAAGTTGGCAACACTGAATACAAAACCTGATTTAGAGCGTGTCGTTAGCAATATGCCGAACGGCCGAATGTTTTATAAACATGATTTTTTCTTACCTACAGATTTTGGGAGGTATTTTTTTAAATTAATACTTTAGGGAAAAAACAGTGTTAAGAAAAGTGTGAAAGTGTGAATAAATGGTTGTTTAAATTGCTTAAGTACCTTATGTTATATTTTTATATGCGATTCTTATCTAGCCTAGTTTAAAGGAGAAAACGATCATATGAAGGTAACGTTATATTGCCACAATTATTGTTAACGGTGTAGGTGGAGGAAAAATGTTGTGTGCATCATGGGTCTAAAGTTCCTTTTCTCCCTCGGGAAAATTGTCGCCCCGCCCTTGCGGAGAAAAAGTTGCACTTTAGTCCCTAGTTGCACAAATAACTATTACTGGGATGTTTCAACTTATGTATGTTGATAATTTCACAGTTATTAGTAGTCTAAATCAAGAATAACCAAGTAATTAGTCATGTATGTTGAGAAAACCTAAAATTGATAGATAATATTTGATTCAATAATAACACAATTATTGAATCCTTATTTTCAAATCTGTTAATAATAATCCTTCGCATTGTTTATCAGCAGCCACCGGGAGGCCAGTCCGTCGCAAAGCACCGAGCACTGAGTAGTGCTGCGATTACGTCGCCATCCGAGCGTTGGCTAACAGCTTGTTTGTCGCAGCCAACTCATGCTCCCAACTACCCAGCACAATATCACAGGGTCTGCGCTACTTGCACGCGGCGAGCTAATTGATGTTTTCACCTGAAGCTCGGGCCCGAGTGGAGGAATCACATGTCAGGAAAGCGTTTCGTGACCTGAGAGACCAAAACGACTATTACTCAAAACTAATATTATTAATGAGAATCTATAATCGGTGATACTGTAGAAACTATTGTATTCTTGAAAATTGTATTCATAATTTTTATTAATGATTTTTGTAATGCTCGGTTAAATGGAAAGATAACTAACTGCCTTTGCTGACGATACAGCTCTCTGTTACTCAGAAAATTCTTGGAATTTAGTGGAACAGAAAATCAGCCAAGATTTAGGAGCCATAAAGTAGTGGTTTGCAGTAAATAAATTAGTTTTAAATGCTGATAAAACGACATACATTAATTTCTCTTTAAGACAGACTATCAATTTTTCAGACGACTTGTTGTACAATTGTTATGATTGTTTATTACAATCTTTGTTTTGTGGCAATTGTTCTAAAATTAAATCAAGTACCAGTACGAAATATCTGGGTATTTTAGTTGATAATAAATTAAACTGGAAGCTGCATTTGGCAAAACTCAAAACTAGAATAATGGGTAGCATTCGTCTTTTTTACTTTCTAAAAAATATTTGTCCTCTCAAAATTTTAAGAAGTTTATATTTTTCATTAGTTAATAGCAGACTTGAATACGGGTTGTTATTTTGGGGTGGAACTTATATAACAAATTTAAAATCAATCATTATTTTACAGAAGCTTTTTGTAAAGGTTATTTGTAAGAAATCCAAATTTGAGTCTTCATTTCTATGTTTTGTAAAACTAAATATATTTCCATTACGATAACTTTTTGTGTTTAAAGTTCTTAAGCTGTTCTGCAGTGCAGCAGATTTGTATAGCGAAAGCAATAGTTATAAATCAAAATTAAGAAATGTAAGTTTACAACATGTCCCGAAGCCAAATCTAACGTTCTTTACACAAACTTATCAGTTCATTGCACCAAGAATATTTAATCAACTTCCAAACAATATTAAATCAATAAATAATCATAAAAAATTTCTAAAAGAACTGAGTAAATGGCTTAGGACAGTTAAGAATGCAGACGATTTGTTACGTATAGTGTAATAGATTTTATTCAAGTGTTATAGGTTAGAGTTAGCCTCTATTAAAAAAAAATATATTCATAATTTGTATTTATACTGTATATATAGGAAATTGAATGTTTGTCTCTTATTCTATCTATATTTTATAATATGTCTGTAGATTAAGTAATTGTATTGTCGAGTGTTTGTTGTAGGTAACAGCTTTGAAATTGGTTTTAAGTTTAGATACAGTATTGATTTTTTTCTAGATTACTTTATTAATTTTTATTGAAGTATAAGTGTGGGGAATGTATACTCACATTAAAGCACAAGATTTTGTAGGTTAGTTGTATTTTTTTACTATCATTACATTAAATTTGTTCTTTACATTTAAATACTCCGAACTCTATTAAATAATGGTTATATTTTGTAAAGGAACCCCCAAACAGACATTTTATGTCTTGGGACCCATATTTTTCATCTGCGCATACACAATCTTCTGAGGTCAGCCTGGTTTTAATTATTATTTTTAATTTTGTTATGTGTCTCTTTACCAATATATTGTAAATGTTTGTATGTATGTGCAGAGAAAATAAAGATTTATTTATTTATTTATAACTATTGTACTTTTTAAGGATTGCAAGCTGATATAAACTATCGATTTTTCCGTTAGTAATTTCACGCACTTGTTTGTTATACGGTATCTTTGTATGTTTTATACTAACACTCAACTTTACATATGTCTTTAAGCATCTTTAATTTAAATCATACCCAATGAATAAGTCGTTAATTGATTTATAGTTCGTGTAAGTTGTTTTACGTAACATTTATTAAAAGTAGGGAGTTTTTGCAAACTACGGTAGAGTAGGATTCACCTAAGTTGGCCAAAGCATGTACTAATCATCTCATGAAAAATCTGTATACAAGTCACATTGAAAACATTGTTGGTTACACATCGTTTCTGTTTACATTTTCTCAGAACTGTCAAATCGCCACGTTACGTTTGTTTACAATGTTGTTATAGGTTATATAGAATGTTTACATTATCGCCTATTTTTAGAATTTTTATTTTCATTCAACCTTTTTACATAGCTGTCAAAGTTTAATTTGGTTTTATTTATTGATTTACATGTATTTTAGTTTGTTTAACTAATTGTTTATTTTTTCCTGGGCCAATAATTAAGCACCTTTTATAAGTTTTGACCGCAATATGAAACAATCTCTCTTTTCAGCTGCTGACTTGCAGCAGGTAGTACTGGCTATTCAAAAACTCGCCTATTTTTCTTTGTATATATTATTTCATAAGAAAATCTAGGACTATTTACCAGGCCGCATCCATGACACATCCTCTCCCTGTTAATTAAATAATATTAATAATATTTTAACCTGCGCAAGTGAACTTTCAGTTGCAATATTGCATCAAAACTTTTTCTTTGCTACAAGTGCTACACTAAAACAGATGTTCGTTGACAATGTTTTCAGCACAGCTGGATTTTATGCTTAAATTCGTAAAAAGCTAATAATTTGTTTACTTTTGTTTTGGCCAACTTAGGTGAATCCTACTCTACAACACGTACACGTTAAATGGTTAAATCAGCTGATTTTTTACATTTAGCAGAATTAAAAAAGTTTACATCATACTACACAGAAACATCTGTTTTCTGTGCCTTACTCTTTGCTGGAAAATTAATCTTTGCCGATAACTGCACGGTAAATTTACCCTGCAGTGCACAGTAAAATTACCATGCGCTAAGAAACGGAAATAGCGGAAGTCAACAATCAAAACAATCAGCTGATTGCAGCAAACGGACGTTTAATGCATGTGTATTTTGCTTCGTAGAAATGTAGTAGCAGCACTGGTAGCAGTAGTAAAAGGTTAGGTTTGAAAAACTGAGAAACATAATGGTTTATGCAAGGAATACATTATGATTTAAAAATATGTTTTTAGTAGTATGATATAAAGTATCGTTCTTCACACACCCGATAATATTTGCGGTGCTCGCATGAAAATCCCGCACTCGCCTCTGGCTCGCGCGGGAACTATCATGCTCGTCCGGAAAAACCGTACTTACCGGTCTAGTAACGCAACATACTATTAACGTTAATCATATTCTTTTATCGTGGATTGGGAAAACTCCCTAATGTCGCAAACCTTTCACTAACTCTTGTAATTATAAGCAACTGATTTTTGAAAAAAAAATCACATTATAAAAAAGGCTAGATTGAGTTTTACATGATAAATATAATAAATAAATAAATAAATATAAATAAATTCTTTATTTCCATAATGCACATAGTAACAATTACAATATTTTACATTGTGAAGTTTTTAAACGGTGCTTATTGTACAAACAAATGAATACATATAAAGCTAATCTAATCACAATTGTATTCAATATAACTTATAAGTACATTATGGATAACCACCTCTTTAGCATTTGCTGTGTAGAGGTGGTTTCGCTATCACAGTGCATAATATGTGGCAGAAACTCCCTTCAAACAAAAATTAAAATAATATAAAATAAAACATATTTATTTTAACACATTATGCCTTGTTTGTATATGAAAAAAATATAATTACAATGACTTCCACTAATCAACATAGAAAATCAAACACATACAAAAATATATTAACAAAAATTTAACAACACATCAAATTGAATAATGACATGAAGTGAGTGTAAGAAAAAAGTAAGCAACAAAAACTTCAATAATTCGGGGAAAAAAATAATAATAAACAAGAATTTTAGATGTGCAAAGTTAAAAAATATTGAAATTCTGACAATTCATTTACCCTACGCATTTCAATGAGGATGAAGGTAAACAAATCAAACAAAAAAAAAACAATAAAGATGTCAGCAAAAAAATATTTCTACATCGTTGTTGGTTGTTTAGATAATAGATTAACAAATCATAGGAACATGGTTCGTACGCTAGTAATTATTTTTAAGATTTAGATTGATAGAAAACTTTATTTTTACATTTTGATAACAAACAAAACAGAGTCAAAACAAAACTTAAGATCAGTTGTTTTGGATCAGCTGTATGTAATTCATACAGACTAAAGAAAACACTTTAAACATTCTCCGCCCCCAAAATTTCAGTCTGTTACGGGAAGAATACTCAGTTTAGTAATTGGCCTTTTTAAAGTTCCAGTAGCTGTTTTTAGTGTAACAACACGAATCAGATTGTCGGGTCCGGGATGAACTTCAACAACTTTTGCCAAAGGCCACTTTGATGGAGGATATTGTTCATCGGTGATAAGAACGATTGATCTCACTTCGATATTTGTGTTTGGAAATTTCCATTTATAAATTGTTTGTAGTTGTTGAAGATATTCTCTTGACCATCTTCGCCAGAAACTTTGCAGCATTTGATGTAGCAACTGCCATCGTGAAAGCCTATTTATTGGCACTTCTTTAAGATCTGGTTCTGGAACGGTAGACAGTGGTTCGCCAACAAGAAAATGTGCTGGAGTTAGTGTAGATAGGTCATCAGAATCGTCGGTTAGTTTGCAGATAGGTCTTGAATTTAAAACTGATTCAATTTGAGCTAGAACTGTCGTAAATTCTTCATATGTAAGTATTGTGTTACCAATAATACGTTTTAAATGATATTTTACTGACTTCACTCCTGCTTCCCAGTGACCACCGAAGTGAGGAGCAGAGGGTGGATTGAACTTCCACAGTGTCCCATCTTTAGTAAGGAGATTTCTTAGTTTGTTGCATTCGCTTGTTGAAGCGGTGAAAAGAGGTTTCAGTTCTGCACCAGCACCAACGAATGTAGTACCACTATCACTAGAAAGAGTTGAACAAATTCCACGGCGAGCAGTGAATCTCTTGTATGCTGCAATGAATGCTTCTGCAGAGTAATCAGTTACTAATTCTAGATGGAGGGCAGATGTTGATGAACAGATGAATACTACAATGTACCCTTTGTAAGTTTTGGCTGCTCTTCCTCGCCAAGTCTTGATAGTGAATGGGCCCGCGTAGTCCACACCAGAGTGGATAAATGGACGTGATGGAGTGACTCGAGATGAAGGAAGTTGACCCATGAGTTGCTGAGCTCGTTCAGCTTTGAATCGAGAACATGTCACACATTGTAGCAATTCCTTTTTAACTGTAGGCCGGCCACCAAGAATCCAGAAACGTTGTCTTATGGTTGATAAAGTATTTGTTGTACCACTGTGTAGTGTACGAAGATGAGCATCGCGGATTATCAATTTTGAAAGAGCAGAGTCTTTTGGGAGTAGGAATGGGTGCTTTGTGTCATATTCTAGAGTTGACTGATTGAGTCTACCTCCAACTCTGATAAGTTTCATGTGATCAAGAAACGGGTTAAAGTTGCTAAGTTTACTTGACTTACTGATAGGCTTCTGATTATTGAGTAGTTTAAAATCCTCGCTGAAAGTTTCTTGTTGCACAATACCTATCCAGAATAGTAAAGAGTCATTTAATTCTTTGGGAGTTAGATAGGGAGTGTTCTCTACGTTACTGACCTTTTTTAGATGATTGATAAATCTGTGGCACCATGCTGTGATGCGAAGAAGCTTGTTGAGGTCAGAGTAACGACAAAGTAATTCAGATTCAGATTTAGGTTGAACTAGATGAGTTGATTTATGACTGCGTTGCTCAGACAGCGCTTCCTCTGTAGGTTCGTAGGAACTGATGGGCCATTTAGAATAATCTCCCGACAGCCTAGATGGACCTGACCACCACAATTTGTGATCCTTGAGAGCTTTAGGATTCAACCCACGAGAAGCGCAATCGGCTGGATTCTCCTTCCCAGGAACATATCTCCAACGAGCCATTGGTTCCGCTTCTTGTATTTCACTAACTCGATTTGAAACGAAGTCTTTCCACTTGGATGGATGATTCTGAATCCAGGTGAGGGTTACACGAGAGTCAGTCCACAACCATAGAGGAACAGATTTTATGGCTAAAACCTCTTGGACATATTTGGCGAGCCGTACTAACATCAAAGCTGCTGTGAGTTCTAGCCTTGGAATACTCATTTTCTTTAAAGATGCAACCTTCGTTTTTGCACAAACAATATTTACAGAGACTCCTGAATCAGATTGGACTTTAATGTATATAACAGCAGACATTGCTGACTGTGAGGCATCTGAGAACCCGTGAAGTTCCAGAAAGCAAGAAGACGACTTGGTAAGACCTAAAAACCTCGGGATTGATATGTTATTTAAGTCTTTTAGTTGAGCTTCAATAGATTGCCAATGAGCCAATAAATGAGGTGGAAGGATATCATCCCAGTTTAGCTTAACTAGCCATAGCTGTTGCATGAAGATTTTAGCTTTAACAATTACAGGGGCAATAAAACCCAGGGGGTCAAAGAGTTTTGCAATGTGCGAAAGAACACTTCTTTTTGTTACCAAATCTGGAGATTGGAAATCAATCTGGAACTGGAAGTCATCACTAGCAGGTCTCCATGAAAGTCCAAGGGTTCTTCCTGCTGTCGATTCTTTGATCGGAATTGAAGCGTCTTTAACATAGCGCTCGGGGGAAATGGAAACAAGAGTTGAGAGGTCATTGCTTATCCACTTTTGTAGTGGGAAACAGCCTGCCATGCAAAGTTGATCAACCTGGTTTACAACTTCTTGACACTCTTCAATTGAGTCAGCACCTCCAAATATGTCGTCAACATATCTACCTTTAGACAAGGCAGAAGCTCCTAAAGGATATTGATTACCATGGTCAGTTACAAGTTGTTTCATTGTTCTTAGTGCTAGAAATGGAGCGCACGATAAACCATAGGTTACGGTTTTCAATCGATATGTACAAAGTTGTTCATTATCATACCTTAAGATTCTTTGCAAGTCCCAGTCATCTTGATGAACCAATATCTGCCGATACATTTTTTCAATGTCTGCAGAGAACACGTATTTAAATTGCCTAAACCAAATGAGGACATCAGATAAATTAGTTTGTAACTTTTCCCCAGTATGTAAGATATCATTTAGTGATTTTCCCGTAGTAGTGCGCTGTGACCCATTGAACACTACTCTTAGTTTTGTGGTTGAGCTAGTATCACGTAAGACACCATGATGAGGTAAGTAAAAAGTAGGCGTTTTTCCAATAGCTTCACTGTCAACCTTTGACATGTGATCGAGTGATTCATTCTCTGAAATGAAGTCAGAATACATTTTGTGATAATTAGGATCAGAGATAAATCGTTTTTTGATTGAATTCAAAACAGTAAGAGCAGATGATCGAGAATCCCCAAGATGTTCGGCAGATTCTTTTAGTGGGTGTTTCACGATATATCTCCCATTACCAGTCCTAGAATGAGTCGACACAAAGTGCTCTTCACATGCTTGATTTTCTGGAGATAAAACTAAAATCGATTCTTTAGCGACTTCTTCCTGTTCCCAAAACTTTTGCAGTAAGTTATCTACTTTGTTTTCAAGTAAACAATGATACATTGATGAGTTACCATTGTTACCTATTAACCCACTTGGTCCAGATAATACCCAACCAAAGATTGTAGATTGAGCGATTGGCGTCAGGGGTGGACCTTTGATGAGTCCAGGAAGAATAATACTACCGTAAACATCAGCTCCAAGTATTAGGTCTACAGGTCCAGGATTCATGAAAGCATGATCGGCGAGTTTAAGTTCTTTGATGTGAGGCCAGTGTGATTGATTTGGTGTGATAGTAGGTAAGTTAGCTGTGAGTTTTGGTAGAATATAAGCTGCTATGGGACAAATAACATTGTTGTCAGATGTACAACCTATGTTAATGGACACTACTCCACGAGTAGTCGTTGATTGATTTCCTCCAATACCGATAAGAGAGAGTGAGGATGATGAACGTTCGAGATTAAGAGTTTGTACTAAGTACTCGCTAATGAATGATATTTCAGATCCTTGATCGATCAAAGCTCTAGCAACAATGCTGTTACCTTTAGGGCCGATTACTTTGACTTGTGCAGTAGCCAGTAGTACTACATGTCGATTTCCTGTAGGGAGTGAGTGATTTGAAGACACTGGTGAGTTTGAGGAACTGTCCTGCGATGGTGAATTCTGTGTGCTTCGAGATTGAGAAAGAGATTTATTTTGAATTGATGGGTCATTAGATCGACTGACAGCATCATGAATAAGTGTGTGGTGACGACTACCACATTTCAAACATGATTTCTGAGATCGGCATTCTTTGATTAAATGAGGACCAAGACAATTAAAACACAACCTTTTACTTGTTAAGAACTCTTTACGTTGAGCAGGTAGTTTAGCTTGAAACTCTTTGCAAAATACTAAATAGTGACCACCACTACATAATTTGCAACTACTTTTCCCTTTCGGTTGAGATTCTGCTACTAAAGCTGCATTTATTTTAGGACTTTGATATGGTTTAGCTTGAAGTTTGGGTAGATTTACCGTTCCACTTGAGTGAGACACCTCTCTAGCTTCGATGCTCTCCAGAGCTCGGACACGTCCTTCGATGAAGGTCTGCAGGTCCTGAAGTGATGACGGTTCCGTTGAAACTCCTTGATGGAGTTCCCATGCCTCGTGTGTCTCTGGATCTAGTCGATGAACAAGCATATAAACTAAGATATGATCCCATTGATCAGTTGGAGAGCCTAAGGATTTGAGAGAGCCTAAACAATCGTTTACAATGTTAACTAGATGGCTTAGTCCTTTAGCAGATTTTTGTTTCAAAGGTTGGAGATTAAAAATATCTTCTAGATGTTTATTGACCAATACCCGTTTGTTTTCATACCTCGCAACCAGCTTTTCCCAGGCGGGAAGGAAGCTTTCTCCAGTGATTTGGAAACCAGATATCAATTGAGCAGCGTCACCTACCAAGCTATTTTTGAGATAATGTAGCCTTGCTACGTCTGTCAAGTCTAGATTAGATACGACTAAGGATGTAAAAAGATCATTAAATGGTTTCCAGGACTGATAGCTACCCGAAAACTGAGGCAGAGATATTTTAGGTAATATGGGTCTGAGGATTGAATTAGATTTAGTTATGTCTGTTATACTTGCGGTTTGAAGTGTAGATGTCGAAACGGGGTCAAGGAGATCCAGCATTGCAGATTTATTGATTGAATAAGATTCTTGTGCTCGGCTGTAGTGATCTTCTGTGATGTACTCCAAATCTTGCAACATTTCAGGTTTAGATTCGAAAATTCGCTCATGGTCTTTGTCGAATTTGTTCCAGTTCGCTTCCAAAACTTCAAGTATAGTCTGTATTTGAGCCTTTGTGATTGAAGACAATTCTTTTGCTTTGAAGAAGTCCATGGCATTTTCTAAAAGTTGAAGCCTTACTTTCTGAAGATTAAGTTTTGATTCCAAAGTCATTTTCGAGATCGAATAGAAAAGTAATCAATGTTATGTCCAAATTCAGAAATGACCATAATTAGAGTAGATATTGATAACATTCATATTGTCAGATGAGAGGAAATAATTACTTGCAGCTTAAATTAAATGATCCGGATTCGAAAAAGGACCACTAATGTTTAGATAATAGATTAACAAATCATAGGAACATGGTTCGTACGCTAGTAATTATTTTTAAGATTTAGATTGATAGAAAACTTTATTTTTACATTTTGATAACAAACAAAACAGAGTCAAAACAAAACTTAAGATCAGTTGTTTTGGATCAGCTGTATGTAATTCATACAGACTAAAGAAAACACTTTAAACATTGGTAAACAGCAATTTTTTCAAGTTTTTGGTGAAAGAACTAATTGTTAATGAAGAGGATACTAAAATCGGTAATAGATTGAAGAATTTTGGAGCAGAAAAAGTATAAAATCTTTTAAAAGCCTCAACTCTAGGCAATGGAATGGGCACACGATTCAAATTTTGCAGTCTATTCGAAAAAAACATTTATATTACCCCTCAGATGGCCTCCTCTTAAAAATATATTCGGAGCACACGATATATATATAAATACCTAAGAGGAAGAACCTTAAGAGCAATGTAAAGAGGAAAGGACGAATCACGCCTCCCAGCTCCGCTAATTAACCTAATTATTTTATTTTGACAAATTATCAATGGGCGAATGGTAGAATAGTAAGTCCCACCCCAGCAAGACAAACCATATTGTAATTTTGAGTTTACCAAAGAGAAATAAACTGTTTTTAAAACCGACAACGGGCATAGATATCGTAAAAAATAAAATTTTCTTAGAAAATTTTAGAATAGAATAGAATTTTAGAAATTTTAGATTAGGCGCGTATAGATAGCCTTTAATTGTTGACACATGATCTTTCCAATTAAGCCTTTCATCGATCAAAACACCCAAATACCTGATATGCTGAACCTGTTCTATTTTGATGCAGTCACTACAAGATCTATTTATTGAATGGAGACAAGATTTACATTTAAGGAATAGATTTATATTTTCATTGTGTTTATTCCTAAGAGAAAAATGAACAAACTTTGTCTTCGAACTCAAAACCATTTTATTTCTAACAAACCAAATTTTTAGTTTATCCATGTATTTCTGCATGTTTAAAGATAGATCATTTAGATTTGTTTCCCTATAACAAATTGCTGTGTCGTCTGTGAAACATGACAGGTACCCAGAAAACTTTCCATTGCAAAGACTGTTAATATATATTAAAAACAAGATAGGTCCCAAAACAGATCCCTGCGGAACTCCATGAGTAATAGGAAGAGTGCTACTGATAGAATTTCGAAATTTGACACACTGGAGACGGTGACTCAAATAACTCTGAAACCATTTTAAAGGAACACCCCTTATGCCGGATTTATAAAGAATATCACCCAAGATTCCATGATCGACAGAATCAAAAGCTTTAGTGATGTCAACAAAGATTCCACTTACAAATTCATTTTTATTTAAACCCTCGAAAGCCAAAGAACAGAAATGTAATAATGCGTCCTCAGTAGATTTTCCCTCCAAAAAGCCAAACTGATTTTTACATAAAATATTATTTGAATTTAAAAACCTAAGAAGTCTTAATTTCATTACTTTTTCAAAAGTTTTGGAAAATACAGATAAGAGAGATATTGGACGGTAGTTGTTTATGTCAGCAGTACAACCTTTTTTATGCAGTGGAATCACTAAGGCAACTTTAAGAGAATCGGGAAAAATTCCTGTTTTGAAACTTAGATTAATTAGATGAGAGATTACGGGTGAAATGTAGCTCCCTAATTTCTTAATGACATTTGCAGATACACCATCTATGCCAGGAGCTTTATAGCTAGAGAGCTTGTTAATAATATTCTGCACTTCATCACGACAAGTTGGAAAGCAGAAAAAAGTTTTGTTTACCATGGGGTAAGAAAAGGCGTTTTCATAATCACTTAAATCACTTCTATCAAACGACTCTGAATTCCGCATCAAATCATTTACAACATTAACAAAAAATGTATTGAACTCACAAGCAATATCATAGTTGTCATTGATCAAAACATTATTATTTGACTTTGCGTAGACCCCAGATATTTCATTATTTTTGCATTGAGTGCCAAGAATACTATTAATGGTTTTCCATTGTTTCTTTATATCTGATTTATTTTTTTTCAAACAAATTATGAAAATAAGTAGCTTTTTGTTCCTGCATATCTCTTTTCAGCTTTGTGGAGAAACTGAGAAAAAACGTTGTAATTTTTTGTCATTAGGCTTCTTTTTGGATTTTGAATACAGAGTATTCTGAAATTTTTGTCTTTTACACAGTTCAACAGTCATCCATGGCTTTAAAATTTTGATTTTACCTTTACGACATTCTGCAAATTTTGATAACTCCATAGATTTTGTTAACAATTCTATTAGAGAATTTAACCCAACATTAACATCTTGCACATCATAAACAAAAGACCAGTCAGTATCTTTTAAGATAATACTGAGTTTATTAAAATCGATTTTTGGTAGAGTTTCTTTATTTGCTGGACAAAAATTAGTGACTGATGGTTCAGATATAATCATTTCGAACACTACTGCATCATGGTCACTTTTAAATATTCACACACCTTAGCACCATGGTGTAAAGAAAAAAGAAAGGTGTGTGCACAGTCAGCTGGTATGACGTAATTGGGCTCGAGGATCTAGCGGACCTAGCGGTTTGACCGCGGAACTATGACTGTACACAAAATATTTTGATTGAGTTGTACTAAATGATTTGTATTGTAGTTGTCATAAGCGCTAGTTGTGTGAGCCCAACTACGTCACACCAGCTGACCCGCACACACCTTTCTTTTTTCCTTACACCATGCCTTAGCACTACACTCAAAATTGTCTCTACTTCTAAAAAACAGGTGATCCAAACAACTATTGCCTCTTGTAGGAGAATTTATTAACTGTTCAAGACCATTACTGGACATAATTGTCAAATAATTGTCTACCTGGTGTGACTGTTTAAGCAAACAAAGATTTATATCACCGGCAATAAGTAAGTTACGTTCTGACGACTCGGATAGCAAGACAGTTAAATCATCTAAAAAGGATGAAATCGTACACGAGTGCAATCTGTAAACCGCCACAACTGTTAACGACAAGGCTCGAGACGGCACTAGATCGACAGTGACCTTGAGCGCATCAGCTGACTGGATGTCAATAGCTAACTGACCAGCTGCGAATCGCTCACTAACGTAAACAATTACACCACCAGATCTGAAGCTGTCATTACAATGTGCATATTGGTTATAGCCTACAATTTTGTACATGTCTAACTCACAACTGTGAATCCATATCTCGGATAAAATAATTACCTCAGGTAGGTCAATTTTTGCATTAAGTTCAATAAGAAAGTAATCAAAGTTTTCTCTTAAACTAGAAATATTTTGATGTAATACAGTAAACTTAAGGGAAGAATTTAAACTATTTTTGTTTGATTCACTCATGATACTGAATAAAAAATACTAACAATAATTTTCTGAGTGGCAATACAGCAAATTTCAAAATATATAGTAATGTAATATATCGAAGTATCAAAAACATAAACACAAAAACAGACAATAACAACAATAAAATGAACAAATAAAAAATACCTATAAACCAATTTCGAAGGAGATCTACAGTATTCGCAGGGGAACTACAAGCAAGAATTAAATTCAAGTACATGGTTAAAACAAAAATCATGCAACTATTTAAGAGATGCCAAACAATCTTGTACAGGTACTTACAGTTTTTCAATTTGTTCGAATGATGTTATTACAATTACCGCATCCCCCTGATTCTTTCTCATAAAAATTTTTCCATTTCGTACCCATAGGTATGTGTAGTTCTTCTCCTTTTTTAGTTCTCTAGCAGCCGCAAGAAGTTTTCTTTTAGCAGGACTCAGACATTCATTGAGGTATACTGGTACTGCAGCAGCATCCGAGAAACCAATGTCCGTGGTGTTAAGGTTTCTTTTTACCCTTCTCTTCTCCTGCATGGTTTGTTTAACTTCACGTCGGACAAATTTAACAATTATTCCAGCTGGCCGGGTCGAGTCGGGCCTTTTCCCCAGCCAGTGACATACATCTATAGCATCTCTAGGAAACTTAACATCGAGCGCCACACCGACTTGCCTCACGACCTCATAAACGTCTTCATTATTTTTTCAGGTACACCTTGGATTTCCAACATATTGCTGCGAGTGTATTGTTCATTGTCTTCGATCCGAAGCTCTAGCTCCGCAACCTTTTTCTTTAAGTTTGCGTTTTCAAGTCTTAGATTTTCAATCATATTTAAATACTCAGACAGCTTGGACTTTTGTTCCTGGAGGGCATTCTTTTGTTCAACAACTTGTTCATTAACGAATTCAAAGGACTTGTTAATCTCCCTCTCAATCCGTTTACGATCCTCAGCTGCCTCGTTGAGCTTACAAATAACCTCGGATAGCTTGCTTATGGGGTCTGAATCACTAGTCTCACCAGTCATACTTTTCCTCCTCACTTTGGCACATGCAGGACACCCCCATATTTGCTTCTCCGTCTCTATAAATTCCACATCCTTCGCAGATAAATTGACACAAGTCTGGTGACATGGGCTTCTACATTCATACATGATAAATGCACCCTCAAGAGGTTTTTGGTCTTTAAAATATCACATAGAGTGAACATCCAATTAAACGTAAACATTGGTTGACTGCTGATTCATTTTTTAGTTATCAACCTGTTGTCAGATTTGACATCAACCTGATAACTGAGTCAAACTATCAAATGAAGTACTTTTATTGTATGATGATTTTTCACTGACACAACGTTACACCGAACAAGGATAAGTAGGATATAGTCCCTATTTAAATTTAAATTCTTACTTAAACTTTAAGAAATAATGTTAGCTATGAAAAGGTGTTTTCATTACTCTTTATACGAAGTACATAGCAGCTTTTCAGGCAGTACGATACAAATAGTAGTTTTCATCGCAAAGAACAAAAGTGGTACTTTTTGGGTCGCAAGCTTCTTAAAAGTGAGACACAGCCGAGGATCTGATATCCTCAATACACGTACATATCTATCATTGCAAAGATTTTTCTTCTGCATTCCTACTTTCACCTACGACGTACCTACAGAAATTTTTTTCAAACCTGCTAATTATAATTATCACATGATTATTGGTTACAATAATCACCAAACATGAAAAAGTATATTACGATTAATTTTACAGAGGATCGACAGCGGTTTTCTGTTGGAAGGTTAACAAAAATGAAAAGTGTGTGCTTGATCGACCCAGCGACCCAGGAGGATGTTGTAATGAAATTTGCTAGTACAGTAAAAATAAGTTTTGACCCGAAAAAAATTAGCACAAACAAGGAATTTGGAACAGATGTTGGGTATATCTTCCTTTAGAACATACTAAAAGTCCCCTAAAATTGGAGCTGTGCTACGGCCGCCATCTTGGAAAATGGCGGTAAATTTCTGTATTTTTACCTTTAGCTCCTTTATTATTGGAGGTACAGAAAAAGGTTTCGAATAAATATTGTAGCCTATTCAAAATTACACATTTTTGGTTATTATCATTTTTTCTCTAAACCCAACGGCTTTTGAGTTATTTGTGATTAAGTATAGTTAATGTTTTTGATTAATCAAAATTATAAGAAAAATATGTTGTAGTATGACATTTTAAGGGGGTATATAAAAGGGAAATTTAAATTTGTTAATGCATAATATTATTCTAAATCCCTGACAGTTTTTTTCCGGTTTAAAAATGTATTTCTTCTCTACTTAGAATATTACTTTAACTAACCCTTCATTCTGAACGCAGTGTTTTAGTGTTATTAATTTACGTTTATTCGAGGAAAGATATGGTTATACCCTGAAAAATTGCTATAAGGGAGGTTTCTGTGTTTTTCTGACATATTTTATGTGCTGATTAACATACTAAAAGTTTGCCAAAGTTTGACCACCGGAAGTGCCTCATTTTCAAGATGGCATCCAAGAAGGTAACAATAACATTAAAGATATAGAAAATAAATGCCATAGGCGATGTATAAATCAATCTGTTGTCATAATACCACTGCCGATAATTGAAGGGAGGTACGAACTTCAATTTTCGTTGGTAAAATCGGCCGCCATCTTGGATCCGCCATATTGGATGAAGTAATTATTTTCAAATGTGAACATAGTGTAGTGACACATCATTTCAAACTAGATCTCCATGCTATTTACATGCCGAAATCCGTTTTTTGAAAATCTTTACTCGTTTTCAAGATATACCCAAACAAAGATTATTCCCTGTATACTCCTTATGAACGTTTTGAGCTTGGAATATTTTTTGGATTTTTTGGACTATTTTCCTTATAGCTCCGGATGTCATCAAAGTACGCTGTTCGTTCCAGTCTTAAACTATTCAGTAGTATTTTGGCCTCCATATAAGCAGCTTATCAATTGATTCAGACTCATTAGAGATGAGTTATGATATTTTTATCAACCATAAAATGTGATTTTTATAAATTAAATATTCAGTAAAAATTGTATACCTCAGATTCTAAGTAAGATATAAACTTCTTTCTGGTCTTAAACCGATCAGTAAGATATTAGCTTTCATTTGAGCTATTGATCATGAAAATAGAACAATTTTAAGCCGAGGTATGTTTTTTTATTTAACATAAAATTTAACGTTTTTAGCATTCAATCTTCAGTTAAATACATATATCTCAAGCTCTAAGTGAGACATAATCTTCACTAAAGTCCATTAAAGTCTTAAATTAAATGGTAAACTATGGGCTTTCTTTTGAGTTATTCATAATGAAAATCAGTCAATTCTAAGAATTGTAAACAATCCTTTATTTAAATTAAAATGTAATTATTTTAGAGTTTTGTCCTTAAGTAACGAGTCATATCTCAAGTTCTCAAAGAGATACAATCCTTTTTAAGATCTTAAATGAATTGGTGACTGATTGGCTTTCATTTAAACTATTGATCATGAAAATCGGACTGGTCTAACCTGAGTTATAATCCTTTATTTGACAATATAATTTTTGAAAAATCTCATCTTATGGTTAATAAAGGTATCATAACTCATCTCCAATGAATCTGAATCAATTGATAAGTTGCTTATATGGAAGCCAAAATACTACGGAATAGTTTAAGACTAGAACGAACAGCGTACTTTGATTACATCCGGAGCTATAAGGAAAATAGTCCAAAAAATCCAAAAAATATTCCAAGCTCAAAACGTTCATAAGGAGTATACAGGGAATAATCTTTGTTTGGGTATATCTTGAAAACGAGTAAAGATTTTCAAAAACGGATTTCGACATGTAAATAGCATGAAAATCTAGTTTGAAATGATGTGTCACAACACTATATTTACATTTGAAAATAATTACTTCATCCAATATGGCGGATCCAGGATGGCGGCCGATTTTTCCAACGAAAACTGAAGTTCGTACCTCCCTTCAATTTTCGGCACTGGTATTATGACACCAGATTCATCTTTCCTCGACTAAACGTAAATTAATAAAACTAAAACACTGCGCTCAGAATGAAGGGTTAGTTAAAGTAATATTCTAAGTAGAGAATAAATAAATTTTCAAACCGGAAAAAAAACTTCCAGAGATTTAGAATAATATTATGCATTAAAAAAATTAAATTTCCCTTTTATATACCCCTTAAAATGTCATCTTACAACACATTTTTCTTATAATTTTGATTAATCAAAAACATTAACTATACTTAATCACAAATAACTCAAAAGCCGTTGGGTTTAGAGAAAAAATGATAATAACCAAAAATGTGTATTTTTGAATGGGCTAGAATATTTATTCAAAACTTTTTTCTGTATCTCCAATGATAAAGGAGCTAAGGGCAAAAATACAGAAATTTGCCGCCATTTTCCAAGATGGCGGCCGTAGCACAGCTTTAATTTTAGGGGACTTTTAGTATGTTCAAAAGGAAGATGTACCCATCATCTGTACCAAATTCCTACCTTGTGCTAATTTTTTGGCACAAGGTAATAAAGCAGCACCTTACTTCGGTTCAACGTGTTAATATATCCATTTAGTCGAACCTTGAAACAATATCAAACTTCGAAGTCTCTGATACTTGGGTTTCCACGTAAGTGATTCTCTTCCCGAAGCTCTCGGAATTTCAAGATAGTTATTAGTTATGTACTGAAATTAATTTTTACATTTTTCATTATACTTTTCAAAATATACACAAGCGTGCAAGCGGCCGTGGTTGACGTGGTCGCCGGCGCAGTGGCTTGTCTGAGGTGACTACTGGCCACTACAGTACCGTGTATTGCAGTACTCACAGGGTGTACAGACGGCCGTGGTTGACGTCCTGCGGCACGTGGTCGACATGGTCGCCGGCGAAGTGGCAGGTCTGAGGTGACTACTGGCCACTACAGTACCGTGTATTGCAGTACTCACAGGGCGTACAGACGGCCGTGGTTGACGTCCTGCGGCACGTGGTCGACGTGGTCGCCGGCGCAATGGCAGGTCTGAGATGACTACTGGCCACTACAGTCCCGTGTATTGCAGTACTCACAGGGCGTACAGACGGCCGTGGTTGACGTCCTGCGGTACGTGGTCGACGTGGTCGCCGGCGCAATGGCAGGTCTGAGGTGACTACTGGCCACTACAGTACCGTGTATTGCAGTACTCACAGGGCGTACAGACGGCCGTGGTTGACGTCCTGCGGCACGTGGTCGACGTGGTCGCCAGCGCAGTGGCAGGTCTCCAGCACCAGGCGGTTCTCCGAGGTGCGGTTGTGGCAGTCGCACACGTACGGTGTCGCATCGCACGGCCACAGTGGCGACAGCAGCAGTAGTGGCAGCAGCACATCCATGGTGGCTCTGGAAACAAGTAAATACCTCTTATCGTTCGGGTTATGCTATTTCAAGCAATGTAGAGTGATGTAATTTATATTTCTTAAATTTTGTAAGATTGTTTCATTTCCCTTGATTTAGTTAATTTATTGTTTGATTCAATTCCACTCATTAGCGTCAGAAAATATATTAAGAATGTTAGTTGAGTACATAATCTTTACATAAAATTGGCTCAAATCATAATATTTTATTTCATCACGTGTTATGATAATTCAAAAAGTTTAGATTTAATTTGGACATTTAAATAATTGTTTAAGAAGAAAAATGGACCGTGTTGTAACTCTTTACTGCTAAAATTCCAGGTAAGGAAATACAGCAAACGTGCGTATTCCTGGGCAGGTATTTCTAGTACTGTAGAGAGTTGTCAGCCGTTGGTTACACGGTTGGTTAAGTATAAAATGTCAATATATTTACAACCTATATATAAATATAGCTTGTATTTATAATAGAAATATTTTCTGAATATTCAGATGGAATAACTGATCAAAGTACTGAATTACTGTTATTCAAGTTTTGGCTACTCATCACTTTAATTACAAATAAAAAACAAGAAATTGTTTATATTTCGGCTTCTTTTTATCTCAAGCCATCTTCAGCCATAGTAAATAAACAAAATTATTTACTGTAATACTGAATTACTGTACTATATAATTGATTTTTTCCTCCGTTTGGATTTGAAAATACATGCAGGGCTTACAGGGGGTGTAGGTATGTTAAAAACGTTTGTCAGACTTCGGGATATTAAAACCTACACCTAAACTAAGGTAATCGTAACAATCCATAAAGGTATGACCTATAACAATCAGAGGAAACAAATTTAAAATTTTAAATATTTTATAAAAGATTTTTACTTGCATTGTTTTTGTGCATATTCTTTTGAAACTCGGTAATTGTCCTTAACAAGTAAAGGTCAATTTGAAACAAAAACAACCAATACTATCCAATCGTAAATAAAAAATGGCAGCTATTTAAAAACCTTAAATTTAAATAATGTCAAAACGGTAAATTTTACAAACATTTGCCAGAATAACAATTAAACACTAATTAGTACAAAATTGGTCTATGGCCTATTTATTGCCTCTTAGCTTAGCAACAGTGGGCTATATTGCTGCCCATTTTGCTGCGTCGTTAGCTAAATTCAATCATAACGCCTTATTATGAACCGATATTTGTTATGTTAGCGTCATTATATTTTAAATTGCATTTTATATATATTTTTACCATCGGTACTTTTTGCCAAACTTACCGTTTGCCCGTTAACTTTCAGTTTGCCCGTTGGACTTTCATCAGTTTAACGTTTTTAAATGCCCGATTTAGAAAAAATTTAGGATTTAACAATCCTAAATTTAGGATAAAATTAAAAAATTTTGAAATTTAGGATAAAACAATCTTTTTGATTACACATAGATTTTACCAGTTCATGGATCTTTCATAAGAATTCGTAGAAACTTTTCGGAAAATTATATGAAAAAATACAAAAAGGCGGATATCTGGATGGATTTGCATTTTATGACAGAACATAAACGGACTTTAGCAAACTAACTCTGACTTTTTATTGCTACTATAAACGTTTGACATATTCTCGAACAATAACGTACGGTTCGAGTTTTCCATTACTATTGAAGTAGGCCTACCTGGTGGATCAAGCCTTTCTCGGTGTTATTTCATATTTACCAGTTCATCCAGTTACTATCAAATATTTCAATGTCATGAAATTGATAAATAGAAACCTTTTTTATTGCTTCATGAACTCTTCATCCCACTCACTGTATTTTTCCTTGATGGCTGTAGATTGCAAACGGCTGTTATGATTATTTCATTTCTTTACATTTTCCTTGTTTATTTTCGTTGCTATTATGGCAACTAATAAGGCCAATGTTAAAATTTTACAGCTTTAAAATTCGTTTTATTACGCTATTAGATTTTCTCTGGCAAAGTAATCTGCATAAAAGACGTTTTTGAGTCATAAATCTCTTATTTCCAGACTTTGGAGGAAATCCTCGGAGCCGTTTTTGAGATAATTGTGCAAACATACAACCAACCAACCAAGCAAGCAAGCAAGCACGCACGTAAGCAAGATAACATTGCCCATATAAGAGTATAGGATTGAGGCTCGAAGGTCGGCAAGTTTTGAATAGTTTGAAATTATGAAAAAGGTTGAAAGGTGAAATGAATTAAGTCAAAACAAACTTGTTGGTGTCAATCATGAGTGATAACGAGTTTAACATTGTCGGTAAATACTGAGAATATATCGACAACCGTTAGTAGATCAAGTAATATCAACAAAATTTCCACGATTATTTTGCCACTAGGCCTATATGGGTCATGACGCGGAGT
This sequence comes from Flexamia atlantica, assembly GCA_035578135.1. NCBI lineage: Eukaryota > Metazoa > Arthropoda > Insecta > Hemiptera > Cicadellidae > Flexamia > Flexamia atlantica. Next base: position 35,753,827 of record JAQJVK010000006.1, read on the forward strand.
TCCCAAGTAATAGAACTAGCCTTTCAGGGCCGCACTCAAGCTCATGGTTGCCCTTTAAATGATCTATTCTCGAAAAATTCACAAAGCTTAATGTTTGTAGATTCGTGCTCGAGGTCACAAAACTCTTAACATAATATTTGGGAGGGGGCGTCACTTGTAACTTTAGACAGGCAAGAAAATTATAGTTGTATTACTGAGCCAATCGAACTTAATAATTACCATAAAACCTTGTATTGGGTGTAAACTAACATATCCATGATATACTAATTAATTCATTTAATTGCCTAAGTAATGTTTCCTGATGCCTTAAATTCAAAGTCCTTCAAAATTTTCGGCGAGCAAATTCATGAAACCTTGATTAATGAAGTGGGTGATGACGAGGTCACTTTAATCATTTGACCTCTCGCTCATAGCAATTGAAAGAAGTTATCATTAAAGCAACGCCGCATCGTTGGAACAGCGTTGCGTTGCTCAACAAAATACTTATCTCATTTAAGTTCTATTATTAAACACTATCACGAGACTGGGTTATTAATGAACTACTATTTTCGGTTTTATCCAAGGAATATTTTTTGTCACATCAAAAGATTTTTTAAGACATCTTATGTTTACAATTTTAATATATTGTATTGTTTTTTAGCGAATTTCCCCTATAGGGAAGAAGCTATTACCGTAGGTCTCATGGTAAGACTTAAGCTCGGGACCACTATAACTTTTCGTTTTGGGGCCCCCAGAAGCAAAAAACACTATTCGTTTGAATTTATATATATATATATATATATATATATATATATATATATGTGTCTGTTAGCACGATAGCGGCTGCAAAAATGGTCCGATCTTTATGTTTGGTACAGACGTGTAAAGTGGTAATCAATTGGACGAGTTCGTGAACCAGCCCGATCGGACCACCGGAAGGGGGGGTAAAGGGGGATAAACCCCCCCAAAAATGGGTTTTTTGAATTTTTTACATAGAAAAATAAAATTTATCGAATTTTTGTGGGCACCATTGAATTCAGCTCAAAAAAACAAACAATTTGGTATTTTGAAACACTGCTCTATGTCCATTGGTTACCGAGATATTGAAAGTGGTAAACACAGTACGTTGTCCCAATGTTAACCTTATGGGAAATAAGTAAAATTCTATATCTCGCTTATTTCTCAACATATCTCAATAAAACTTGGTAAATAGCTTCTTCTAGTTCAGATCTACTAAATATTGAATTAAAACCACCCAGTTTTAATATACCTGTAGCAGCACACCTGCATACTCATTCCCCATGTTATTCTTATGGAGCTTACAAAAACATGTCAAATCTCGCTATGTTGGATTGAGATATGTTGTTTTGCATTTGAAATTCGCTGAGTATGCAGGTCTGCTGCAACGGGGGTATTTGTATATTTAATATGTAGGTAAGTCATGGCTTACATAAAATAGGAAAGATTTTACAAAAACCGAATAGGCGGAACGAGGTTTTAGAATGTGAATAAAACACGCTTGAACGGGTACATTTTCAGAATTGGACGTTATAATGGTTCGCATATAAGGTGCCACACTACTTTATGAGTTACACACAGCAACGATTTTAATGATAAAGTTTACGGAGATTTTGATGTTTTATTCTTATCTGCTAAAAAAATCTTTACATCCAATTCAACAATCAATATTCCTACTCATGGTCTGAGAATATTATTTTATAACCTAAGATGCCGAAAAAACACAAGGCCAAGGCACACTCTAAAAGTTTCCTTGATTTGTATCAGAGACGCTGCAAATCAGTCACAGAAATCGTATTTTCTATTAACATGTGTTGGCTCTAGGCCTACACAAATTTTTATTTCATCAGGTGAGATCATATGGTCGACTTATATTGGTTCATTTTTTTTGTTAAATACAAACTGTTGTTTCCGATTGTTGATATAGTATTGAATGATAATCATAATTTTGTTACTTTCTTGCTTTTAATTGAAACCCAATAACAACGAAGCGATTCCTCGTTATAATGTAATATATCATTACCTGAGATCTAGAGTTTTGAATTTTTATGCTAATAATTAAATAATAGAAGAAAAATTACAAATTGATAGAGATATTGTTTAAAAAGTAGGAAAAATTACGATTTTAATAAAATAAACGCTCTGTAACAATGAAAATCATAAATTTTACAACTTAAACCTTTACATTTCAAGTTATATAACCACATAGTAAATGACCAATTTCATGGCCAGAAGAAAGTCTGATGAATGCATTTCTTGTGTCAAGGGCGGCGAAGAAGGGTGCGGACAGCCAATGTAAACAAGAGGAATATACTCAGCATCGAGAGCGAAGTGGGACTCGGTAACGTAGCAACCACAGGAGAGCCGGACCAAACCAACATCTTGCCCTCTCCTTGTATTGTGGCTCAAAACTAACACAAATTCTTTTATAATTATCCTTTGGATTAATGGACAAGTGTTTACTAAGCTAAGGAACTGAGGGAACTTTAACGATTTGGAGTAACAACTATATTTAAAAGAAAATCCTTTGTTACCCTTTCAAATTATAAAACCTTTAAATAGCACAATATACTATTAATTGTTATTGGAACTTAAGCCGTTCAAATTTTAAATTTTGAGGCTACAACATTTTAGCTATTTCCAATATTAGTTTATTTGTTAAGCTGGATAATTTAAGACATTGTCATGGTTGTGAATAAACAACGAGGTAAAAGAAACAACGAGCGTCCATGTATTACATGGGGTAGCGGATTTGTACCCCCCGGATTTGTACCCCCCACAAAAAACGCTACGTCATTTTGACGTTACAAGAGGCGGGGCCTAAATCGCTCGAGAAACAGCCCGCGACTGGAAATGTACCCCCCAGTACTTTATTAAATCATCATCACCTAAATAGTTTGCAATTAAATTATTTCCCTTCAGTCTGACCCCGGAATTGTACCCCCCGGATTTGTACCCCCCGTGGTCATATTCTTAAGTCCGACCCCGGATTTGTACCCCCCGTCGTCAAATCCTCAAGTCCTACCCCGGATTTGTACCCCCAATGGTCAGAATCTTAAGTCAGACCCCGGAATTGTACCCCCCCCCGTCGCCAATTCTTCAAGTACTATCCCGGATTTGTACCCCCGTCACCAAATCGTCAAGTACTACCCCGGATTTGTACCCCCCGGATTTGTACCTCCGATTGAGTTAGGACGAAATGAATGGCTTAAAAACCTCCTCAGTGACATTTTACATATTTATACCAAGTTTCATGGCAAACAGTCCAACGGAATATGATACCTTGAACGTGAAACATATATAATCAAACTAACAAATTTTTTAGAATTTATATATTCAAAACAATACTTTATCCAATACTTTCATCACGTATTATTGACAGATTTTCTAGCCTACTTAATGATGAATAAGACTACACAATATAATAATAATAAGGCATATTCGTAAAATAATATTAGGCAATAATTTAACGAACAGCCGTTGATTTACGAGAACTAATTAAAAAAGTCAACAACAACGAATGTTGACCCGGTATATTTCCATGGTCGGTCAAACTGGATTTGAGCACAGGGGGTACAATTCCGGGGTAAGACTTAAGGATATGGCCATGGGGGGTACAAATCCGGGGTAGGACTTAAGAATTTGACCACGGGGGGTACAAATCCGGGGGGTACAATTCCGGGGTCGGACTTAAGAAGTTTAATTGGATTTATATCAAGTATGCAGCTGTTCAGCCAACCGTGAAATGTCAGTTGATTAAAATACATAATAATTTATCCGTCCTAAAAGTTCGCGGCCGGAATTGTATCCCCCGTCCTGTGACGTCAAAATGACGTAGCGTTTTTCCTGGGGGGTAAAAATCCGGGGGGTAAAATTCCGGCGACCCTATTACATTAGACACCGCCTCCCGGAACAACGAATTATGAATATTCTGACGTAGTGTGTGTCATGTTGATGCTACTTATGAGTATATATTTTTAAGAGTATATGGAGAGAGTCAAGGCTTGATACAGTCACGGGCACCAAATAGGGCGGGCGGCTAAAACTGAAAATACGTCTAATCGTCTCCTGAACCTCAGCTGATATGACCAAATGAAATGGTTTTGTTGACCTGTCAAAACTTTGCTTACGTTTTTCAGGGCCTTTTACCTGTAAATTTATGTTTATTTTTACACATGATCACATAGTTGATTAATTGCCCAAATAAATTATGAACGGCTGAATACGGATTGCTCTCCCTTAGCAGGTAGAAACAGCGGCTCCCCTTGCCAAACCCCTGCTCCCCCCTGCCAAACCGGTCACATTTTAACTAGCGCGTTTTATGGATTGCTCCCCCTTGCCGTGTTGAAATGCTTGTCAATATTTCTTAACGAGACTGTACTCTTTCAAAGCACTTAACTGGCCGGATTAGCAAGTGGGGTCTGCCGCAAAGATTTGCAAAACTTATATTCGCGAAACACGAGATTCATCCCTAATTTGATCAAATCGTGTAATACACTGAACCTATTAAACTAATGTGTTTTGAAATATGTTATATAAATTATTCAAAATCTAAATTCAGTCATAAAAAAGTGGTCTTGTAACTAATTAATCAAAGGAAATTCAATACCGATCTAATTACAGACCTACGGCAACATATAAGTTATAGTAGCCTATATTAATAACTTCAGTTTTTTTCGAAGTCCACAGTTTTGAATTCCATACAAACGTTCGTAATCCAGTTATAAAAAAATTAGAAAAGTAAACCAAGTTTTGTTAAATAAACTGCCCAAAATCTAAATTAATAGAAACAAATTGTCACTAATTAATCAAAGAAAGTCAACATTGATTCCACTATAAAACTACGGAAACATGAGTTATAAGGCTGTGTCACACTAGGCTACTTACTAGCTGCTATTTAGTAGCGGCTAGTGAAGTAGCCGCTAGTAAAAGCTGTCACACAGTAAATGTCGGTAGCGGCTACCTAGTAGCAGCGATTCAGCCAGTCGCTGTCAATCGTGTGAAAATGTAGTCTGTTGGTATAAGCCGGGTTGAATTACGGCGTTTAATTTTGATGTGCGTTAGTGATGTTTGTCTTGATTTAATTGAAAATATCCGCAACAAGAAGAAACGCTCCTGGGTGAGAGAGTGGATTAAGACAAGAGACAGGCTGGGTGCATCAGGAACACTTATTAGAGAACTAGCTGTTGAGGACCCGAAATCGTACTACAATATTATGAGAATGTCCGTAAATAAGTTTGATGAGCTGCTAACCTTGGTAACTCCTTTAATTAAAAAACAAGACACAAAAATGAGAGTGGCAATAACATGTCGAACAAAATTGGAGATAACCCCAAGAGACATTGTCGTAATATCCCAAAGACATTGATATTTCCGATAAATGTTTAAAAAGTTAATTATGTCTCCACCGGACCACTTCACTTCACTCATTTTTCACAATTTTTATTGAAACCCACCTTTCCACAACAAACCAACCACAAACATGCACAGCCTCTAGCCACTACTACGCTAATACATATGTCATACTGGCTACATCAAAATTAAACGCCGTAATTCAACCCGGCTTATACCAACAGACGACATTTTCACAAGATTGACAGCGACTGGCTGAATCGCTGCTACTAGGTAGCCGCTACCGACATTTGCTGTGTGACAGCTTTTACTAGCGGCTACTTCACTAGCCGCTACTAAATAGCAGCTAGTAAGTAGCCTAGTGTGACACAGCCTATAGTAGGTTTGCATACAAGAGGAAACGACCGGATTCCTCCGCCAGCGCCGGCCGGTAACCAGCTTTCGTCAGTTGCACCGAAACATGGTCAGGCCCTCATTTTTCCCCATGGGAGAACCACCAAAAATGTAGCTATCCAGGTTAGTTTTTCCAGCAATGTTTGAAATATCATATGAGACGTTTCCGAAAATATAAATAAATAAAGATATATATACTTTACATGTATTCTTTGTTGTTTGTTACGATAGTGCACCCCATATCGAAATAGCTTCTTCCCTATAGGGGATATTCGCTAAAAAACACCAAGACAATTATTTATACTAATATTGGTACTGTCACGTCCAGTAGGATTCCAAAACGGCAAGGGGGAGCAATCCGTGTGCCTGCGATCGTTAAAATCTAACAGTTTGGCCGGGGGAGCAATCCCTATGTACCGGAAAGGGGAGCAGTCCGTATCCGCCCTAATGAACAATAATTTTTTCACCAACGCACCACTCATCCGCTCTATTTGATGCCCACGATTCTAGTCAATGTTTATAATTATAACTGGTGCCTAATGTTAAGGCCTAGTCCGTCCGTAAGACCAATGTTAATTTTAGCATTGAGCTTATGGACGGCGTGGGCCTTAAAGTTTGACGCCAACTATACTTCTTGCGGTTGAAAGACTCCCACCCTCCATTGAGATACCATGATTGAAAAATTTGAATAATCTTGTTCGTTAGCGTTAAGGTTTGTTGTTATCATGTATAATAACCCTGATAAGAGATTGGTGGAAGCCAATAATAACGTTAGCTCGACGATAGTGGTATACCATACCGTGCATTTCTGCTAATTAATGTAAAACACCAGGTGGACCGCGCCTTGCTCGGTATCATTTCATATTTACCAGTTACTCCAACTACTATAAAACTTTTCAGCGCCATAATATTTATAAGTCCTTTTGTTTTATTACTCCATGCAAACTTTATCCCACACGCTGTAGTATTGGAAAAGTTTATGATTTAACTATAATTTATCATATTATAAAAGGCTATAACAACAAACCTGTCCAGGACAACTTTGTTTGTGCAATTAGGAGTCTATTTACAAGCAGAGCAAACAACCGAATTTCGTTTTACTTATTTACTTATTATTATTATATGTTACGTTACCAAAAATATAGCTTAAAGGTTCGCCAATATCAGCAACTGAGATTTATACATTTTTGAGAATATTATTTGCTTTTAAAAGAGCTCCCTAGGAATATCAGAAAAAATTCCTTACCAATGTTATAAACTCCTCTTTCCTCCAAAGGTTAACAAAAACTACTTCATTTACTAAATCGCACCAAATCCTTTGATAGTATAAAACGTTGGCCACGAACCTAAATCAATAAAGCGCGAGGGTCGACACAGAGCAGACGGACGGCGAGAGAGAATCGCACATCTTCACACCTCGAGCGCGGATAACAAACAGCGACTGAGTGATTATCGCCGTTTAGCGAGCGAGCCCCACTTGGAGCTCACTTAGCGACCACCGCAGCTTCTCGCTAATCGTCCACACCGCCTGCACCCGCAGCGACCGCAGCAGCCTCTCGCTAATGTCCACACACAGCCTGCACTCGCAGTGACCACCGCAGCCTCTCGCTAATGTCCACACACGCCGCAGCCTCTCGCTAATGTCCACACACGCCGCAGCCTCTCGCTAATGTCCACACACGCCGCAGCCTCTTGCTAATGTCCACACACAGCCTGCACCCGCAGTGACCACCGCAGCCTCTCGCTAATGTCCACACACGCCGCAGCCTCTCGCTAATGTCCACACACGCCGCAGCCTCTCGCTAATGTCCACACACACCGCAGCCTCTCGCTAATGTCCACACACGCCGCAGCCTCTCGCTAATGTCCACACACAGCCTGCACTCGCAGTGACCACCGCAGCCTCTCGCTAATGTCCACACACAGCCTGCACTCGCAGTGACCACCGCAGCCTCTCGCTAATGTCCACACACAGCCTGCACCCGCAGTGACCACCGCAGCCTCTCGCTAATGTCCACACACAGCCTGCACTCGCAGTGACCACCGCAGCCTCTCGCTAATGTCCACACACAGCCTGCACTCGCAGTGACCACCGCAGCCTCTCGCTAATGTCCACACCGCCTGCACCCGCAGCGACCGCCGCAGCCTCTCGCTAATGTCCACACACAGCCTGCACTCGCAGCGACCGCCGCAGCCTCTCGCTAATGTCCACACACAGCCTGCACTCGCAGCGACCGCCGCAGCCTCTCGCTAATGTCCACACACAGCCTGCACCCGCAACGACCGCCGCAGCCTCTCGCTAATGTCCACACACAGCCTGCACCCGCAACGACCGCCGCAGCCTCTCGCTAATGTCCACACACAGCCTGCACTCGCAGCGACCGCCGCAGCCTCTCGCTAATGTCCACACATAGCCTGCACTCGCAGTGACCGCCGCAGCCTCTCGCTAATGTCCACACACAGCCTGCACCCGCAACGACCGCCGCAGCCTCTCGCTAATGTCCACACACATCCTGCACCCGCAACGACCGCCGCAGCCTCTCGCTAATGTCCACACAGCCTGTAGTCCGTAGAATTAGCTCAAAAATATTTCACTTTTTGTTACCACTTTGAAATTTTGTTTGGTGATTATAAATGTAATAAGAATCAAGAAATCACCGGGAGACACTCGATCACAGGTCAGGAACTCCCTGTTATGACGTCATCAAAATGGCCGCCTTAAAAAGTTATATGGGTCTGTTTAAACGCATATATCTCCATTATCAAGTGTATAAACCCCATAAATGTTTATATTTCCAGAAAGATAATTAAATTTTAATCAAAAAGTGTCATGTCGCTAGTTGACATCAGACTAGCCCTTTACGAGATAAAGCGACGCAAACTTCATTTTCTTCAATTTTCACCACTTGTTATATGGGTCTGTTTAAACGCATATATCTCCATTATCAAGTGTATAAACCCCATAAATGTTTATATTTCCAGAAAGATAATTAAATGTTAAACAAAAAGTGTCATGTCGTTAGTTGACATCAGACTAGCCGTTTACGAGATAAAGCGACTCAAACTTCATTTTCTTCAATTTTCACCACTTGATATATCAAAGAAACACTTAATTCTCCTTAAATAACCATAAAACCCCCAAAAATGTATATATTTTCTGAAAGGCAATACTGTATAAGTCTTAACAAAATTTGCTATTATATTAGCTTACCTCAGGCTAGCCGTTTCCAAGATATTTCGACTCAATTCTTTTTGTAGTTTTCACTACCCCATGACAAATTTCAAAGAATCACATATTTCTCCGTTATCACCCATAAAATCCCCATAAATATTGATATTTTTGGAAAGGTAATTAAATTTTAAACAAAATATGTCATTATGTTTGTTTACCCTAAACTAGCCGTTTCAGAGGTACTTCGGCTTGTTTTATTTTATGTCTAATTTTAAAAAATATTTAAAATTGAAGGTTAGTGTGCACACGGTGTTCCTTGAGTGCGTCACTTGACTTCATAATTTGGTTCTTTGGGTCAAAATAAAGAAAAAATTTTATGTTAACATAGGTCCTATCTCGCTTCGTTTACCGTCTGTCGGTCTGTACGTTTTTTTTACATAAAACAACGTTGCTTTAAAACGGCTTGAGATACTGGCTTGAATTTTTGTGTGGGTACTGAGACTATTACCCCCTATTTAAGTACAAGGAATCAAATTTCTACTTCGTACCCATTCAAAATGACGGTCATTTATATTTTTCAAAGCCTAAAATTTCAGAAACCTTACCTTATATCAACAATTGTTAAAGTATGAAAAAGGTGCCAAATTTAATTTTCTTTAAAAAAATGTATAATATGTTTTGTTGTATGAAGAGCGGAAAAAATTAATAATTTGTTTGAAATTTAATTGTCTTTTTAGAAATATACATATTTACAGGGTTTCTATGATGAATAACGGTTGAATTTTCATTTTCAAAAATTAATACAGTAAAATTAACGTGTTTTGCCCTATTTTCGTGTACTAACAAAATTAAAATTAATTTTTTCCGCTCTTCATACAATAAAACATATAAAATTATACATTTTTGTAAAGAAAATTAAATTTGGCACCTTTTAGCGAATTTCCCCTATATGGAAGAAGCTGTTACCGTAGGTCTCATGGTAAGACCTAAGCCTAAAACCATCATAACTTTTCTTTTTGAGGTCCTCAGATGCCAAAAACACAATTCGTTCACTTTCATATATATATATATATATATATATATATATATATATGTGTGTGTGTCTTTAAGCACGATAACTTGTGCAAAAATGGTCCAATCGGAATGAAATTTGGCATAGACGTGTAAAGTAGTAATTATTCGGACGAGTTCGTAAACCAGCCCGATCGGACCACTGGAAGGGGGGGGTTAAGGGGGGTAAACCCCCCCAAAAATGGGTTTTTTGAGATTTTTACATAGAAAAATAAAAATTTTCAAATTTTTATTGGCACCATTGAATTCAGCCAAAAAAAACAAACAATTTAGTATCTTGAATCATGGCTCTATGTCCATTGGTTGCCGAGATATTGAAAGTGGTAAACACAGTACGTTGTCCCAATGTTAACCTTATGGGAAATAAGTAAAATTCTATATCTCGCTTATTTCTCAACATATCTTGATAAAACTTGGTAAATGGCTTCTTCTAGTTCAGATCTACTAAATATTGAATTAAAACCACCCAGTTTTATTATACCTGTAGCAGCAAACCTCCATACTCATTACCCATGTTATTCTTATGGAGCTTACAAAAACATGTCAAATCTCGCTATGTTGGATCGAAATATGTTGTTTTGCACTTGAAATTCGCTGAGTATGCAGGTCTGCTGCAACGGGGGTATTTCATACTTTAACAATTGTTGATATAAGGTAAGGTTTCTGAAATTTTAGGCTTTGAAAAATATAAATGACCGCCATTTTGAATGGGTACGAAGTAGAAATTTGATTCCTTGTACTTAAATAGGGGGTAATAGTCTCAGTACCCACACAAAAATTCAAGCCAGTATCTCAAGCCGTTTTAAAGCAACGTTGTTTTATGTAAAAAAAAACGTACAGACCGACAGACGGTAAACGAAGCGAGATGGGACCTATGTTAACATGAAATTTTTTCTTTATTTTGACCCAAAGAACCAAATTATGAAGTCAAGTGACGCACTCAAGGAACACCGTGTGCACACTAACCTTCAATTTTAAATATTTTTTAAAATTAGACATAAAATAAAACAAGCCGAAGTACCTCTGAAACGGCTAGTTTAGGGTAAACTAACATAATGACATATTTTGTTTAAAATTTAATTACCTTTCCAAAAATATCAATATTTATGGGGATTTTATGGGTAATAACGGAGAAATATGTGATTCTTTGAAATTTGTCATGGGGTAGTGAAAACTACAAAAAGAATTTGAGTCGAAATATCTTGGAAACGGCTAGCCTGAGGTAAGCTAATATAATAGCAAACTTTGTTAAGACTTATACAGTATTGCCTTTCAGAAAATATATACATTTTTGGGGGTTTTGTGGTTATTTAAGGAGAATTAAGCGTTTCTTTGATATATCAAATGGTGAAAATTGAAGAAAATGAAGTTTGAGTCGCTTTATCTCGTAAACGGCTAGTCTGATGTCAACTAACGACATGACACTTTTTGTTTAAAATTTAATTATCTTTCTGAAAATATAAACATTTATGGGGTTTATACACTTGATAATGGAGATATAGGCGTTTAAACAGACCCATATAATTTTTAGGCGACCATTTTGATGACGTCATAACAGGGAGTTCCTGGCCTGTGATCGAGTGTCTCCCGGTGATTTCTTGATTCTTATTACATGTATAATCACCAAAAAAATTTTCGAAGCGGTATCAAAAAGTGAAATATTTTTCTGATTCTGGGAACTAATTCCACGGACTACTGCACTCGCAGCGACCGCCGCAGCCTCTCGCTAATGTCCACACACAGCCTGCACCCGCAGTGACGCCGCAGCCTCTCGCTAATGTCCACACACAGCCTGCACCCGCAGCGACCGCCGCAGCCTCTCGCTAATGTCCACACACAGCCTGCACCCGCAGCGACCGCCGCAGCCTCTCGCTAATGTCCACACACAGCCTGCACCCGCAGCGACCGCCGCAGCCTCTCGCTAATGTCCACACACAGCCTGCACCCGCAGCGACCGCCGCAGCCTCTCGCTAATGTCCACACACAGCCTGCACCCGCAGCGACCGCCGCAGCCTCTCGCTAATGTCCACACACAGCCTGCACCCGCAACGACCGCCGCAGCCTCTCGCTAATGTCCACACACAGCCTGCACCCGCAGCGACCGCCGCAGCCTCTCGCTAATGTCCACACACAGCCTGCACCCGCAGTGACGCCGCAGCCTCTCGCTAATGTCCACACACAGCCTGCACCCGCAACGACCGCCGCAGCCTCTCGCTAATGTCCACACACAGCCTGCACCCGCAACGACCGCCGCAGCCTCTCGCTAATGTCCACACACAGCCTGCACCCGCAGCGACCGCCGCAGCCTCTCGCTAATGTCCACACACAGCCTGCACCCGCAGCGACCGCAGCAGCCTCTCGCTAATGTCCACACACAGCCTGCACCCGCAGCGACCGCCGCAGCCTCTCGCTAATGTCCACACACAGCCTGCACCCGCAGCGACCGCCGCAGCCTCTCGCTAATGTCCACACACAGCCTGCACCCGCAGTGACGCCGCAGCCTCTCGCTAATGTCCACACACAGCCTGCACCCGCAACGACCGCCGCAGCCTCTCGCTAATGTCCACACACAGCCTGCACCCGCAGCGACCGCCGCAGCCTCTCGCTAATGTCCACACACAGCCTGCACCCGCAGCGACCGCAGCAGCCTCTCGCTAATGTCCACACACAGCCTGCACCCGCAGCGACCGCCGCAGCCTCTCGCTAATGTCCACACACAGCCTGCACCCGCAGCGACCGCCGCAGCCTCTCGCTAATGTCCACACACAGCCTGCACCCGCAGTGACGCCGCAGCCTCTCGCTAATGTCCACACACAGCCTGCACCCGCAACGACCGCCGCAGCCTCTCGCTAATGTCCACACACAGCCTGCACCCGCAACGACCGCCGCAGCCTCTCGCTAATGTCCACACACAGTCTGCACCCGCAACGACCGCCGCAGCCTCTCGCTAATGTCCACACACAGCCTGCACTCGCAACGACCGCCGCAGCCTCTCGCTAATGTCCACACACAGCCTGTACCCGCAACGACCGCCGCAGCCTCTCGCTAATGTCCACACACAGCCTGCACCCGCAGCGACCGCAGCAGCCTCTCGCTAATGTCCACAAACAGCTTGCACTCGCAACGACCGCCGCAGCCTCTCGCTAATGTCCACACACAGCCTGCACCCGCAACGACCGCCGCAGCCTCTCGCTAATGTCCACACACAGCCTGCACCCGCAACGACCGCAGCAGCCTCTCGCTAATGTCCACACACAGCCTGCACCCGCAACGACCGCCGCAGCCTCTCGCTAATGTCCACACACAGCCTGCACCCGCAGCGACCGCCGCAGCCTCTCGCTAATGTCCACACACAGCCTGCACCCGCAACGACCGCCGCAGCCTCTCGCTAATGTCCACACACAGCCTGCACCCGCAGCGACCGCAGCAGCCTCTCGCTAATGTCCACACACAGCCTGCACTCGCAGCGACCGCCGCAGCCTCTCGCTAATGTCCACACACAGCCTGCACTCGCAGCGACCGCCGCAGCCTCTCGCTAATGTCCACACACAGCCTGCACCCGCAACGACCGCCGCAGCCTCTCGCTAATGTCCACACACAGCCTGCACCCGCAGCGACCGCAGCAGCCTCTCGCTAATGTCCACACACAGCCTGCACTCGCAGCGACCGCCGCAGCCTCTCGCTAATGTCCACACACAGCCTGCACTCGCAGCGACCGCAGCAGCCTCTCGCTAATGTCCACACACAGCCTGCACTCGCAGCGACCGCCGCAGCCTCTCGCTAATGTCCACACACAGCCTGCACTCGCAGCGACCGCCGCAGCCTCTCGCTAATGTCCACACCCAGCCTGCACCCGCAACGACCGCCGCAGCCTCTCGCTAATGTCCACACACAGCCTGCACCCGCAGCGACCGCCGCAGCCTCTCGCTAATGTCCACACACAGCCTGCACTCGCAGTGACCGCCGCAGCCTCTCGCTAATGTCCACACACAGCCTGCACCCGCAACGACCGCCGCAGCCTCTCGCTAATGTCCACACACAGCCTGCACCCGCAGCGACCGCCGCAGCCTCTCGCTAATGTCCACACACAGCCTGCACTCGCAGCGACCGCCGCAGCCTCTCGCTAATGTCCACACACAGCCTGCACTCGCAACGACCGCCGCAGCCTCTCGCTAATGTCCACACACAGCCTGCACTCGCAGCGACCGCCGCAGCCTCTCGCTAATGTCCACACACAGCCTGCACTCGCAGCGACCGCCGCAGCCTCTCGCTAATGTCCACACCCAGCCTGCACCCGCAACGACCGCCGCAGCCTCTCGCTAATGTCCACACACAGCCTGCACCCGCAGCGACCGCCGCAGCCTCTCGCTAATGTCCACACACAGCCTGCACTCGCAGTGACCGCCGCAGCCTCTCGCTAATGTCCACACACAGCCTGCACCCGCAACGACCGCCGCAGCCTCTCGCTAATGTCCACACACAGCCTGCACCCGCAGCGACCGCCGCAGCCTCTCGCTAATGTCCACACACAGCCTGCACTCGCAGCGACCGCCGCAGCCTCTCGCTAATGTCCACACACAGCCTGCACTCGCAACGACCGCCGCAGCCTCTCGCTAATGTCCACACACAGCCTGCACTCGCAGCGACCGCCGCAGCCTCTCGCTAATGTCCACACACAGCCTGCACCCGCAACGACCGCCGCAGCCTCACGCTAATGTCCACACACAGCCTGCACTCGCAGCGACCGCCGCAGCCTCTCGCTAATGTCCACACACAGCCTGCACTCGCAGCGACCGCCGCAGCCTCTCGCTAATGTCCACACACAGCCTGCACTCGCAGCGATCGCTGCAGCCTCTCGCTAATGTCCACACATAGCCTGCACCCGCAACGACCGCCGCAGCCTCTCGCTAATGTCCACACACAGCCTGCACTCGCAGCGACCGCCGCAGCCTCTCGCTAATGTCCACACACAGCCTGCACTCGCAGCGACCGCCGCAGCCTCTCGCTAATGACCATACACAGCCTGCACCCGCAACGACCGCCGCAGCCTCTCGCTAATGTCCACACACAGCCTGCACTCGCAGCGACCGCCGCAGCCTCTCGCTAATGTCCACACCGCCTGCACTCGCAGCGACCGCCGCAGCCTCTCGCTAATGTCCACACCGGCCTGCACTCGCAATGACTGTACAGTGCATGCTGGAGAAGGACTACTTAAAAAATAACTTAATAATACAATCGCCGTATATTTTAGGTTAATATCTGGGAAGACTACTATCTGTTACAGATACTTACTATCTGTAAGTATCTGTTTGAAATGATACTTCATTTCAAACATATAAGTTACATTGTTCCACACAAAGACAATTAATTATCCGGTGGTTTTGTACTTTCAATTTTGTTCAATTATTCTATTTATTTGGTCTTTGTTTTACTAATGATGCTAGTTTCAGTGGCAAAGCGCTTTGACGCACGTTGTTGTAGATCTCAACGGTGAGTTCATTTACTAAATACTGCCATGCGTTAATTGATTACAATATCGCAGAAAATTCAAACTATACGATCTTACTTAGCAAATAACAGAAAATAAATTTTGTAAGCATCTATAAATTTTGCAGCAAAAACTGAAGTAGATTCTGGTTGAATATTGCATTTTTTTACTTTAGCAACGTTAGATAAACTTGGTTTAATGTTTTTTCATCGTACTGACTCAGAAACATATGTTTTCTGTACGTTTTTGTTGCCTAAAAAACTTTTGAGGTAACTACCCATTGCCGTCCTAGTCCGGGAAAAACTTAAATATGTTTTTACAAATAATTTTAATCGGCCAAGATTTGACACTAATAAATAAACAAATAAACGTTGAGTCAGCAATTGATTAATGCATCGTTATATTAATATTTGTGTCATCTGGAGAGTGTGTCATTTCAGGTAGCCTTTTAAAGCTGTCAGATACATTCGCCGAATGGTTTACATTTTTCTGTGCTAAGATTATATTTATAGATTTTATACTTTTTTAAATTCCAACGTTAAACATAAATAAATAAAATACAAATACATAAAATAAAAAATATACCAAACGGTAACATGTGTTTTAAAACAGCTTTAGAAATCTTGTAAGCTAAAACTTGACTCACTGTCTTCCAAGTCGTATTCAAATCCAATATGCTGGAAACGTCTACCGGTTGCCCTGGACCTGGAACAAATAAAATAACTGGAATATACAGCTTAATGAAATAAATAGAATTATTAAACACTAAATCAGTCAATTTTTTACTTTATTTATTACTTTACTTATTTATTTTTAAACATTTGTTTCAAAAAATTGAGAAAATTAATCTTTCCAGGTGAAAAATCCAAACAGAAGTGCAAAGCTCTAAAAGACAAGTTCACAAAACACAAGTCCGGATCAGCTGCAGGTCGTCTTAAGAAGCAATGGAAATATTTTGAGCTAAAGCTGTTTACGAAAGATCCAATGGCTCCAGCAAAGAAAAAAGAGAGTCTGAAACAGACAAGTACTTCAATAATCGAAGATAATTAAGACGATATTAAAGGAACAGAAATAACCAAAGACGATAATGGTAAAATCTCTGACACTGAGCATATCATATGTCATAATCATGTAACATACATTTTCTACAGCCAGCCACACACTTTCAAAACTTAAATGCTCTTATATAAGAAACTTCAAAAGTAAATTGTGCAATTAAAAAAAGGAAAATATAAGTGATTTTGTCTTTGGCCGATCGTTAAGAAAAAATACTTCAATACGATAATAATTTTCTAATGACTTTGCTGCCATTTATGAAAGCTCTCAACCCCCTGAAAAATGTGAAACTTAGAAGTAAGAATGTAAGTTGGTTAGCACCATCGATGCTGTATTTAATTACATCGATGGTCAGCATTGGAGCATTGAAAGCGCCCTCTAGAAATAAATCAAAGGCTAGAAGGGTGAAGCCTTAAAATAATATATCTTTTTAATTAATATTTCCCGTTGAGCTAGATCATAAGCTTTACAAGGGCACCTCAATCTTAAAAATCTGTTAAGTATGGCGGGGGGAAACGGATGTAACAGAGAAATCCCTTATCGTATTAAGTGTATAGATTTACAGGTACATCATCCAACTTTTTTCAAGTGTGTAGGCATATTATTTCAGAATAATTTTGACAAACGACATTGTTTGGCCTTGTAATCGCTTAATTAGTGATAATGGATGTAACGCCCGAAAATTAACCAGAGTCAATAGACTTTGTAATACATTTTGATAACGTATAGCATGATAATAACAACCAGAATTTTTACTATCTAAACAATTTTGAATTACATTTCTGATATGTTCACGTGGCTTGGCGCTAGTCATTGCCACGCCCACCACGTATCGTGGCCGCGGCGAATAACCGTCCCTTAACGCTGACACAGTGCTATGGCGCTAGCCCCGCACCTCCTGGCTGCCTTTGTAAACACGGTGCTGCATCCTCGCACTCCTGACTTCACAAACACAGGCACTACTCTTGGTTTTTTTAATGATTGAAGAACTCTAATGGTTAAAAGGAGTACTTGCTTTGTAATTCATTGATGGTGATGCTGAGTTTATATTTTGATTTTTGCCGATATTTGCCATCACTGAATAGTAAAAACAAATTTCATGACGCTTAAGGGATCTAGAATCTGATCCCATCTTAAGGTAGAATATAGCTTAAAAAATATCAAAATCAATAACACAATACCCCCGTCGCAGCAAACCTGTGTGCTCAGCGAATTTCCAGTAATTAACACAAATTTATCCAGTAATTAACCCATTATTACAAAAAGAAGAAGTGTAAACAAGTGATATATTTATATATTTAAAAACTATATCAGCGAATTTCCAAACTCAAATTTATCCAGTAATTAACCCATTATTACAAAAAGAAGAAGTGTAAACAAGTGATATATTTATATATTTAAAAACTATATCATTGCTTGTTTTACAAAGTCTCTGCCAACAAAAATTTGTAAATAATATTTATAAAAAAATTAAAGATTGCTTTTAAATAAGTAGGCAAGATTGTGTATTTTTTTAATTGTATTCACAATAAAATTAAAAAAAGCCTAAATCCTATGTAAATATCTTGAAAAACTCGAGAAATACTCCTCGGGATTCGTTGAAAACTTAAGTAGAAAGTGAATAAGAAATTGGCAAAGACAACATTCTGCTGCCCCGATACTAAAATACTCAGGTAAAAAATATGAAGAGACAATGGGCATGGGAAAATTATTTAAACACCAAATTGTTTGTTTTTTCGAGCAGAATCCAATGGTGAAAACAATAATTGGAAAGATTTAATTTTTCTATTTGAAAAACGAAAAGAAACTATTTTTGGGCGGTAAAATGGAGTCTTTACCCCACTTAGGATATGTCGATGTGGCTGGTTTACGAACTCGTCCAAGAGAATATAGTTTTACATGTCTGTACAAAATTTCGTCACGATCGGACGATATATACGAGAGTTATCGTGCTAACAAAACTCAAAAAAATGAAAATTATATTTCCCACATAAGACCGTGTCAAATTTTGAAACAAATCGTGATTTGTGCAGGTAAAAATGCGTTTTCATAGTAAACTCACTTCATATCCAGAAAGTACTCATAAAAGCTATCAATTAATATAAATATTAATATGATTGCTGAGGTTACCCTTAACTGATATTTTTTGTCCATTCTGTTCTGTTAAAACGACGAAAACAGCTTATTTCTAAGGAAATTCGCTAAAATAAGGAGAACCTGTACAATGAACATAGTTTATACTAATTAGTGATGGGAAATGTCCGCAAAAATCAAAATCAAAAAGGTACAGTATTTTCAATAAACAGCTAGATTTATTTCACGCACGGCAAGATATTATAAACAAGTATTAAGTCTTGAAACCAATTTTTTTTATCTTGAGGCGGCTATCTTAAAAACGTGTTTTATGTTGAATTCATATACGTATTATTAGCATATTTTACTATTTAAAATGAAGATTTTCAACCATTATAAAATAAATAATGTAATAATGTTTATACAGTAATCCGTGAAAAATTGCTATTCTTTGTGATTTTTCGAAGAGCCTGATCGCTGTGATTAAGTTATTTTCAGGGACCGATTACTTGAATTCAAATGTGTTTATTTACAAATAACGTTTAGAATTGAGCCTGTTGAGGTGAATGTTGCAAAATTAGTAAAATTGCAAAATCCATAACTTTAAATATTTATTGATGAACTACAAATATAGAATTGTAATTATGGCTTTTGAGTGCACATTTAAGAATTCAGTTAAAAGAATAACATATCTTAGTACGCGCTGATTACTTAATGAAAAATTATTTCTGTTTGAAGAAAAATAAATAATTTTGATTTTATGATTTGAACATAAAATCAGGGCTTTTGAAATATTTATCTTGATGCACAAACAACATAAAACGTAAACCTATAAACTGTAAACCTAACCAACTATAAGTCACGGCTCCTTTCATGTTTAATCGCAAATCATCACTTGGAGGAAAGCGCAAATAAATTTAATCCCTCAAGCTTATTACGACTGTTGTTGCTGATAAAAAAAGATAATGTTTTAACCACATGATATCTTAAACAACTTGATTTAATGTTTAACTATGAAAATATTTTTGAATTAAATGTTCTTATACTTGATAATAAGCTAAGTATTTTGCTGATTGGAAAAACCGCACCAGTATTAATGGGAAGGAAATAATTGAATTCCAATCGTCAATGATTCCAGTGGTAAATCATATAATATCGGACGTGTCGGGATTAATTAGATTGATGCGGTCCAGTCCGAGATAGAGTACAGTCTCTTCATCAACACAATATATGCCGGGCTTGACTGTACCTACTTACACATGTGGCCCGTGCTGCTCATTAATCCAAGACTACATCTGTTAATTAGATACTTAGCGATGAATTATATGAACTTGAACGCTTTGAACTTAATCTAATATAACTCCCAAACGTTCTAAAACGTAATACTTACTGCATTAGATTACTGTATGCCGCCTTAATAACAATCTGGAAAAATATGAGACTAAATCGTTCCAGTCCAGAACATTTCTACGAGAGTCGTGTTAAAGCTTAAGTGTTTTCTTTTGGGATTGGTGAAGAAAAAATGACATTCCTACACTAATTAAATTTCGGTGAATTCATTCGTTGCCCCTCCTAACAAACTAAATTTGTTCGAACAGCCTTTATTTATTAAAAGCCCAGCTTCAACTTGAATCCTGTGACTTCGATCCATTTAAGGACTTAACATGTGGATACCTACGTCATAAGTAATTTTCAAAAATCAAAACCTCAGTAACACTTGGCGCAGGATACACGACGGTGCCAAATGCCGCAAGGCAGCTTCGTCGGTGCATTAAACAAACTGCTATTGCAGCGAGGGAACACGACGGTTCCCAATACCACACGGCTGCTTCGTCGGTACATTGAACAAACTGCTATTGCAGCGAGGGAACACGACTGTACCCAATACCACACGGCTGCTTCGTCGTTACATTGAACAAACTGCTATTGCAGCGAGGGAACACGACGGTTCCCAATACCACACGGCTGCTTCGTCGGTACATTGAACAAACTGCTATTGCAGCGAGGGAACACGACTGTTCCCAATACCACACGGCTGCTTCGTCGGTACATTGAACAAACTGATATTGCAGCGAGGGAACACGACGGTTTCCAATACCACACGGCTGCTTCGTCGGTACATTGAACAAACTGCTATTGCAGCGAGGGAACACGACTGTTCCCAATACCGCACGGATGCTTCGTCGGTACATTGAACAAACTGCTATTGCAGCGAGGGAACACGACGGTTCCCAATACCACACGGCTGCTTCGTCGGTACATTGAACAAACTGCTATTGCAGCGAGGTAACACGACTGTTCCCAATACCGCACGGCTGCTTCGTCGGTACATTGAACAAACTGCTATTGCAGCGAGGGAACAGGACTGTTCCCAATACCACACGGCTGCTTCGTCGGTACATTGAACAAACTGCTATTGCAGCGAGGGAACAAGACGGTTCCCAATACCACACGGCTGCTTCGTCGGTACATTGAACAAACTGCTATTGCAGCGAGGTAACACGACTGTTCCCAATACCGCACGGCTGCTTTGTCGGTACATTGAACAAACTGCTATTGCAGCGAGGGAACACGACTGTTCCCAATACCACACGGCTGCTTCGTCGGTACATTGAACAAACTGCTATTGCAACGAGGGATCACGACTGTTCCCAATACCGCACAGCTGCTTCGTCAGTACATTGAACAAACTGCTATTGCAACGAGGGAACACGACTGTTCCCAATACCCCACGGCTGCTTCGTCGGTACATTGAACAAACTGCTATTGCAGCGAGGGAACACGACTGTTCCCAATACCACACGGCTGCTTCGTCGGTACATTGAACAAACTGCTATTGCAACGAGGGAACACGACTGTTCCCAATACCCCACGGCTGCTTCGTCGGTACATTGAACAAACTGCTATTGCAGCGAGGGAACACGACGGTTCCCAATACCGCACGGCTGCTTCGTCGGTACATTGAAC
The DNA here is from genome assembly GCA_035578135.1 of Flexamia atlantica. Lineage (NCBI taxonomy): Eukaryota > Metazoa > Arthropoda > Insecta > Hemiptera > Cicadellidae > Flexamia > Flexamia atlantica. The sequence continues at coordinate 35,775,396 of JAQJVK010000006.1, forward strand.
AAACTGCTATTGCAGCGAGGGAACACGACTGTTCCCAATACCGTACGGCTGCTTCGTCGGTACATTGAACAAACTGCTATTGCAGCGAGGGAACACGACGATTCCCAATACCGCACGGCTGCTTCGTCGGTACAATCAACTGCTAGTGCAGCGAGGGAACACGACTGTTCCCAATACCACACGGCTGCTTCGTCGGTACATTGAACAAACTGCTATTGCAGCGAGGGAACACGACAGTTCCCAATACCGCACGGCTGCTTCGTCGGTGCATTGAACAAACTGCTATTGCAGCGAGGGAACACGACTGTTCCCAATACCACACGGCTGCTTCGTCGGTACATTGAACAAACTGCTATTGCAGCGAGGGAACACGACGGTTCCCAATACCGCACGGCTGCTTCGTCGGTACAACAAACTGCTATTGCAGCGAGGGAACACGACTGTTCCCAATACCGCACGGCTGCTTCGTCGGTGCATTGAACAAACTGCTATTGCAGCGAGGGAACACGACTGTTCCCAATACCGCACGGCTGCTTCGTCGGTACATTGAACAAACTGCTATTGCAGCGAGGGAACACGACTGTTCCCAATACCGCACGGCTGCTTCGTCGGTGCATTGAACAAACTGCTATTGCAGCGAGGGAACACGACTGTTCCCAATACCGCACGGCTGCTTCGTCGGTGCATTGAACAAACTGCTATTGCAGCGAGGGAACACGACTGTTCCCAATACCGCACGGCTGCTTCGTCGGTGCATTGAACAAACTGCTATTGCAGCGAGGGAACACGACTGTTCCCAATACCGCACGGCTGCTTCGTCGGTGCATTGAACAAACTGCTATTGCAGCGAGGGAACACGACGGGTGGTGCTGCTCCGTTGGTGCATCAGACTGGCTGGTACTGCAGCGAGGAAACACGAAGTGAGAGTATAAGATCCATCGAGGACAGCATACCATACCGCAAGTATGAGACAACGACGGAGGCGCAAGGTCTGATTCAGTATAAACCAACGTTTCCAGACATGAAAAAGTTGATTATACGAACCCTTCATCATGAAAGGTTTTATTGACTTAACTGATTGACCCTCAATCGCCTGTTGACCTTTCCTTGGCCCTTGTATTTTCTTCTCTTAGGTCCTGTGTCCGGTTCTTTTTTATCAACATATTTTCTATTTCACGATAATTTATGTAATGTATATTGTTTTTTTTTGTTTAATCGTTCATGTATTTTGTTCCGGGTAATGAATTTAAAATTGAACTCTTTTATTTTATTTCATAAAGTCAAAGTTTCTAAGAGTCTTATTCAAAACTTTGACCAGCTGCCAATTTTTATAGAAACACGTTCGACCTCCAACCTCCACCAATCGCCTATTTTTTTAAAGCTCTTTAAAATGAGGGGGTCACTCGAAAGGGGTTTGCATTTGAAAATTTTTAGTTGCCCCAAAAATCTCCCATTTTTGGGGGACACTCAAAATTTTTGGTAACGTCAAAAGAGACTACTTTTTCATTTAATAACGATTTCCCCAGGCTCGTTTAATCTTTGCGTCACCAAAGGTGAATTAAAACTCAAAATGTCCTAGACGCCAGGTTTCAAGGATGTGTTGTATTTAAAACTTTGACAAGCTGTCAATTTGGATAGAAACACGTTAGAGACCTCCAATTTTCACCATTCATCTACTTTTTTAAGCTCTTTAAAATGAGAGGTCACTCAAAAGGGGTTTGCTTTTGAAAATGTTGAGTTGCCCCCAAAATCCCCCATTTTTGGGGGACACTCAAAATTTTTGGTAACGTCAAAAAACAATTTGGGTTAAGTTAGTATCATTCCCCAAGGTTAATTGTTTGTCTTAACAAACAAACAAATTAGGGAGGGGGGAACGGACTTTTTTACACACTGTATATAGATATATTATGTATTCAATTATAATTAAAAAAGCAACTAAATGCATTTTTTACTTTGTTGTATTGGTTCCGGTTTTTGCATAAAATTTCAAGATAATTTAATATTACAATTTGCTTAAAAATTACGTTATAAAACGGAAATGCAGCAAAAAAACGACAAAAATTTACTCTACTTTGTTCTTTCTTTAACAATGGTTATAGTACTTCCCACAATGCTTCATCTCCTATATTATTAATACGCTACATGGAAACTTTGTAGACGATATGGCTTCTTTGTTTTAACACTTACCCCCACATATTTTAAAACACTGTACATGCATTAAAACACTCGTTTCTGTATGCAGATTTGTAAACTGGCTTTAGATTTTTAGTTCCGGCAGTATAACTCGAATTCAGTTTATTTTCTCAACATTCACTATTACAAACATTTTAATACAATTTACATTGCAAGAGTCAAACTCACAGTATAAAATATCTAATCCCTCACACTTGCCAGGCTGAAATAAAAATATAAATAAAAATTACACTTTTTGAGAAAATAAAATAGGGCCTCTTCAGGCAATGCCTGTTTTGAGGTTCCTTCACTTAATATTAAAAATAAAAACAGCGAACAGAATTATAACTCATATAGATTAAAAAATAATAATTTAGGTCTCTACAATAACAGTGATTTAAATAATAAATAACAGAAAATAATAACACAATACCCTACGTGCATTTTATAAAAATAATTATTTTATACAGAGCAAACTAAAAAGTATATTTCAATTTTTAACAACATGAATTTATTTACAAATCTCAATACCCAAGGTCTGACTTTCAAAGCGCACACCGCACTTATGCCATCAGGCGGCTCTGGCACCTCTTCAGAGATTAACCTCCGGAGTTGGTCTCCCCAGGTGCCGTCACAGCTCATTGCATGCAATGCATAGTCCCTGTATGGCACAGCCCTCCAAAGTGTGGTTTTAATACTTAAAAGTTGAAAAAAAATAAATGAAAAATAAAATAAACTACTTCTGTATTTGCATTAAGAAATCTACGTCTTCCAAATTTAATAACCAAATCCTAACCCTTCTTAAATACATTTTAATATTAATAGCTTTTTTATATTTTCTGGTAAATTATTAAAAAGTTTAGGAGCAATGAAGTTAAATGTTTTTGTAAAAAATGTATTTGATGGCCTAGGAATTGAATATTGTTCAGCATTTCTAAGTCTTTCCTTATGCTTATTTTTAATTTGGTCAATATTTTGAATTTTCAAATAAAATAATTTAAGAACTTTGTAAATGTATATACATTGCAAAGGAAGATTTTTTTGGGCTTAGAATAGTGGTTTGGACGGTTCAAATCGATTTTTGTAACAAATTAACCTTAAAATGTGTTTTTGCTGAATGTATAATGACTTAATGTACGATTCATATGTATTTCCCCAAAAAAACTAATCCTTACTCTAATCTGTTTTGCACCATTGAAAAATATAAAATACGCAAAATTTGACTACTACTGAGATCTTTTAAAAATAGAAATATCTTAGTAAATTATTTAATTTATCTTTTAGTTTTTTTATGTGGGCTCCCCATCCCAATTTGCTATCTACCTGAAGTCCTAAATACTTGATATGATCAGTTTGATTTACTATGGCACATTTTAAGTTGCAATCTTTGTGATTCATCAAACAATATAAACAAAATAAAGTTTGTTTTGACAGAAACGATAATGTAAACAAAAGAACATCTGATCAGCTGTGGGGGTTTCCGCATTGATTCCAGTCTTATATATTTTAAAACATTTTTTCGAGTCCATTTGGCTCTCCTACTCAACCGTTTTTTATAAATTGAGGTCTTAAATTAAAGGTATTCATGCACATATTACCTTGCGGATGCGGAGCCATCAAGCATCCGCATTCATTTATCTCCTGCATTTATTTATCAACTCGACTTGTACTCAAACAAAATTTCCTCCCTAAGTATTCTTATGGGAGTTTCAAATTTGTAACTTTGCCAAATTATTGTATATCATATATCTCAGAATTGAATTACATAATTGAGATTCACAACTGGTTTTGGTCTTGAACAACTCAGTGAATTACTTTCATAAGAGATAGGAATCATTCAAATACGTCGAATTTAAGGGGAATTGTGAAGCTCCAAATAAGCAAATTTGTATCTTTTTTAAATTTGACTCAGTTTAAGATTCATACCTCCAGCAATAATTACGATACCCGACATATTTTGGTCTAAGGGTTCTTTTCCTATGCCTATTTACCTTGATGGGCATAGGTACCTCCTTTTAAGTACTGAGTGACAACGATTCTCTTCATCAACACATTTCCTCCTTGAAGAGAACTGATGTAATTGATTTACTGGGAAGGTTTTCAGTGAAGTAGTGGCTTTCATTTGAGCCATTAATTATAGAAATTGACTAGTTTCAAGCAAGCGCAGCGAGGACAACGAACATAAAGTTAAATTTTTCTGAGATTATCGATAATCAACGCTCGATAGCTCCTGTATTATTTATGGACATATGTCGCCACTTGCTGTAACTGGGTACTTCATGAAGTGCCCAACGCTGCCCGGGCACTTCATGAAGTGCCCAGCGCGCTAGTGTAACTCAATTATTTCAATCAAAATTACAGCATGTGCCCAACGAAACTGGACACTTCATGAAGTGCCCAACGTCCATTGGCCACATGCTGTAACTATCGAGGGATGTTGGGCAGTCACTACAAAGTCTTTGTTAATGTAAATACCAATGTTTAAATTGAATCCCAACGTCATGTCAATGTTAAAATAGCCAATGTTAATTTTAACGTTTGCTATTCAATCTTTCAACTATTTTTCAAATATAAAAGTTTTAATTTTGGTTTTAGTTACTTACGCCTTTTGAAAATACAATTAGTCTACATAGTGTTTGGATAGTGAATTTTGTGTTTTATAAGTTAAGCTCTTACTGAGATAAACAGTATAAATAACGTAGTTATTTTTTGCGATAAAATAGTAACCACTTATTTTAGGAAAAAAACATAATAAATAATTATAATTTGCTCAAAGTTTCAAAATACAATATTGCGGTTTTCAAATAGTGATAAATTTATACAAAAGTATAAAATTATAGGGAAGGCGCTATAAAAATTATAATTAAAATTTGAACGTTTTCTATCAACCCTTTAATCTTCGAATAACTTTTAATACTCATAAGGTTATCCCTTTTAGACAAATTCTTTAAATGAGTTTCCAAATATAAGACTTTGACTGAATAATATAAACTTAGATTTTTAAGCTACTGGTGTCAGCAGGAATATAAAAAACGAATTAAATTACTGAAATACATCACGAACTACATTGCTGAAAAGCTGTTACGTAAATAGGATACTCCATGTAGATTTTTTATTATTATGTAACAAATAAAAACATACTACAATGAATCCGCATGATGTAATATGTTATGTTCATTTCTTAAATACCAAAACGTAAACATAAGTTTAGGTTAATGCTAATAAAATTGTAAAAAAATAACAAACAAAAAAGTAAATTTGTAATATACAATGAATGTTTTCTATTTTGATAAAAAAAATAAACCGAAGAATTGTTTTTATTAATTTTTGGAAGACTTTTATGACACTTTCTGCAATTTTGTTTTGCCCTGCTATATTTTGATTCAAGTTTTATTAAGTGAAACTAAGTGAGTAGGTAATCAAGTAAAACATAAAAAATAGGTTAATGTTAATTTTGATGTGTTATGTTACATATAAATTTGTTAAGTAAAATGTTTCATATTTTTAGCGAATTTCCCCTATAGGGAAGAAGCTATTACCGTAGGTCTCATGGTAAGACCTAAGCCCGAGACCATGATAACTTTTCGTTTTGGGGCCACCAGAAGCAGAAATCGATACTAAATGAAAGGATACTCAGTTATTTATTTATTATTATTAATAATATTAGTAGTCCTAACGTGTGAACAAATTCATACGATATATATATATATATATATATATATATATATATATATATAAAAGCCAAAACCCATTGACTGACTGATTGACTGATCACAGTTTCTCAAAAACTATAAGGCTTGGAGCCGTGAAACTTGGCACAAATATTCTTTACAGGCTCTAGATGCGTACTAAGAAAGGATTTTGCAATATTTTCTCTTAAAATCCCTAAATATGATATGTTGTAAAACTCAAAATGGCGGCCATTTTTAGTTTTCAAATCTTACTTTCTCAAGAACTACAACAATTTAGGCCATGAAACTTGGCTAAATTATTTTTTATAGGCTTTAGATACAAAAAAGAAAGGATTTAAAAATATTTTTTCTCAGACGGCTAAAATAGAGTATTTGAAAAAAATAATAATATGGCGGCCATTTCTGTTTTTAAAACTACGGATTGGAGTACTGTGGAATATTTTCAGGGGATAGAAAATGTACGAGATCCAATCTAATAAAAGAATAAAATGTAGACAAATTTCAAATAAGAAACTTTTTGGGAAGTAGGTTTTTGGCCAAGTTTACTGTCTACTTTTTCTTACAGTTTTCGGTTTATTTTCAAAATGTGTTAAATTCAGATTGACATTAAGTCAAAAATTCATCCATAGCGTTTTTTTTTCTTTTAAATTCCGGGTTATCCTCATTCTCTGTGATGGGAAATGTGAGGAAGCTAATTAATACCATTTTCTAATCATAAGTGGAAAATTTTTAAAGGAAACGTTACACCTTCTCATTTCCATCTAGGGCGGAAGTAACATCTACACCTTGAGGGTGTATTGTATGCCCATGGCCCAGAAAAATCAGTCTATTTGTTAATTATTCCTCCGATTTGCACATGGAAATCATGGGATAGTATGATTTAACTAAAATTAGTTATCCTTTCAGCGGGCGAAGCTGCGGGTATATCTGCTAGTCTATATATATATATATATATATATATATATGTGTGTGTGTGTGTGTGTGTGTGTGTGTGTGTGTGTGTGTGTGTGTGTGTGTGTGTGTGTGTGTGTGTGTGTCTGTCAGCACGATAGCAGCCGTATATATGGTCCAATCTTAATGAAATTTGGTACGGACATGTAAAGTGGTAACCCCTTGGACGAGTTCGTAAACCAGCCCAATCGGACCACCGGAAAGGGGGGTAAAGGGGGATAAACCCCCCCCAAATGGGTTTTTTGAGTGTTTTACATAGGAAAATAAAATTTATCGAATTTTCGTTGGCACCATTGAATTCAGCTCAAAAAACAAACAATTTAGTATATTTAATCATTGCTCTATGACCATTGGTTACCGAGATATTGAAAGTGGTAAACACAGTACGTTGTCCCAATGTTAACCTTATGGGATATAAGTAAAATTCTACATCTCGGTTATTTCTCAACATATCTTGATAAAACTTGGTAAATAGCTTCTTCTAGTTCAGATCTATCGAATATTGAATTAAAACCACCCAGTTTTAATATACTCGTAGCAGCAAACCTGCATACTCATTCCCCATGTTATTCTTATGGAGCTTACCAAAACATGTCAAATCTCACTATGTTGTGATTGAAATATGTTGTTTTGCATTAGAAATTCGCTGAGTATGCAGGTCTGCTGCAACGGGGGTATTTATTTTAGTCATCAAAGCATAAATTCAAATTGACAGAATTGTCTGTCTTATGTTTTCTGAGTTATTTTGGCTACACATCATTAGTAATAATTTTATTTGAACTATAAACAATTTAAAAACCGTTTATTGTTTTAATAATTGTATTAATAATGATGGGTAGCCAAATAACTCGGATAGCATAGGAGAAACCATGTTAAAAATCATACATGCAAGATTTGGCTTTATGAGTGGTAAACAATCTTATCCTCAATGTTTAACATTATTCTTTACACATGTTACTATTTCGTGCAATTAAAAATAATATATTGGATACTGGATACTTCCAACAGCACCTTAAAAGGCAGTTTTACGTTTTTACATCAAGTGCCCAGCATCTGAGGTGGACACATGGTGTAAAAGAAATAATTACAGCAAGTGCCCAACGAGCGTTGGATACTTCATGAAGTGCCCAGTTTTGTTGGTTACATACTGTAATTTTCAATGTAAACGTTCAATTAAACTATGTGCCCAGGCGAGCTGGGCACTTCATGAAGTGCCCGGTTAGCGCTGGACACTTCATGAAGTGCCCAATTACATCAAGTAGCTACGACATATGTCTGTTTTGGCGTGATAATGCTCAGTGAATCACATACTTTCATTTGAGCTAAAGTTTATGTAGCTCTGATGAATATGAAGCAATGTAGGCTCCTAAGCCATAAAACCTTTATTTCTTCATGATTTGCCTGTATTATTCATTAATACTCCAACTTTATTTAGGCTATGTAAAATAATTTGGTCTTAAAACACTCTTTAAAAAACATATTTTCATTTAAGCTGTTGATAATTTAAATCGGACGGGTTTTAGACGTGATATAAACTTTAAAACAACATAAATTTTAATTTTTTAAAAATTTGCCCACAATTAAACATTCATAACTCCATTTCTAATCAAATTATATGATGTATTTTGGCCTGAGATCCTTCACTGAAATACTGTCTTTTATTTATTTAATTATTGAAATCGTATGTGTTTCAAGCGAACCTGCTGTGGGCTTTTAAAGTAAATTCCAATTTTTAAATGTGTTTTCCTTTAAATTGCATAAATAATAGCTTCGGCATTATTTATGCCATTTTAATAGGAATGAAAACGCTCGGTGAATTACACACTTTCATTTTAAATATAGTTTACTTAGCTCCGACAAATATGATGTGATTGTCAGACAGTCAAAACGACAAAAACTTTATATTAACTTTTCACTGTTTGGCCTTCAATTAGACACCTGTATATGTTTACAGTTGTTATAATGTTAGTACATACTAGGGAACTAAGAAAAATTAGAAGCTATTTTGTTTTGGGTTCGAGCGATGTGTAACTGCGAAGTTTCTCTGAGATGAATCCCACGTGATTGTTTAGAGGAAGGGGTGAATAGTGCAAATATTAACAGCCAGATTAGCAAGGTTAAACTCCTCTTGAGAATGATTTCAATGTCTGTTTACAAGTCTCGAGCGAAACAACCAACATGTTTGGACATGTTGAGCGATGTCCAACATGTCCAAAATGTCCAAAGTTACTTGGTAAAACTCCTATTAAATTGAAAAATATGAAATTATTTCACAACTTATGTCTTTTCTGAAAACGGCTAATTTGGAGATAAATTTTGGTTTCCAGAAACCATCTAATCGTGAAAAAAGTTGGCAATGATGAGCGATATTCCAATTTGTGTTTTCTAAATTTTAAGTTAATCCAAGGTAACTCTGTCATGCCCAAGCTTATTTCTTAAAAACTTTTTCTTGGAAAACTTTTCGCTTACTTCTTGGAAAACGTTTTTACGCTAATAGTCATTGGGCTGATATTGTAGCATTCAAATCCCATTTGTTTTTGTGCTGGTTTAAATTAAATTCAAGCTTACAAAACCATTTAACATTCGATTTAAACTTAGTTTATTGGCAGTGAGGGTTTTTCAACAACTGATGAGCCCTGTTGCCTGGAAAAACATTAACAGTACATTTAAACTGTACAATCAATTGAGCCGGTTGGAATGAAAGTGGCGTAAGTCCAAAACTAGAAAAAAAATGAGATAAATGCAGTTTCTTAATCTAGAAAAAACTGTTTTGTTAAGAATGAAAGTGGTTTAAGTCCCTAGTTCAATATTCTGCCACCAGGAGCAACACAAAACAAGTCCATTTAGCCAAATTCCTGTTCTGTTCAGAGTGAAAGTGAGTCCATTGGAGTGTCAGCTGTTGATTCTGAAGTGTTTTGATCTTATAACATTTGAATTATTTAAGTGTTTTATGTCGAGTTTGATAGTTATGACTGTTATTATAGTGTAATTAGGGTATTATAGTGTTTTAGTCAGTGTTTTAATGTACTGTGAGTAGTGTTTTTAAACAGCATAAAACTGGTGCAACACTCGATTTACACACATTTGAGGTTATGATGTATGATTAAATCAAATTTATTTTAAACAGGTTTAAGATGTCTTTCAATCACAATTTAGAACTTTCAAATGAGAATGTGACTTACTCCACTGTCATTATCAAACTTTCGTTGAAAATGACAGTAGAGTAAGTCACATTTTGTTTATTTTTAACAAAAAGGGACTAATCATGACTATGGTTATATTACACAAAAATTTGAACATACCCAGTCAGTAAAAAAATTAAGTGAAAAATTGAAAAGATTTAAATTGATTTTTTATAACATTAATCGTAAAACCTTCAATATCCCAAAACTAACTCTCCTGGACTTACGCCACTTTCATTCCAACCGGCTCAATTGCTGTAAACATCTATGATGGATCTACTATGGATGTGTCTCTTGGTGTATATACAGTGTGTAAAAAAAGTCCGTTCGCTCCTCTTTAGTTTTTTTCTTTGTTAAGACAAACGATTAACCTTTTGAGAATGACACTAACTCAACCCAAATTATTTTTTGACGTTGTGACATCATTCATATAACCGTCGCGCCAGCTTTTGTTTGAAACTCGACCTCAGCCCTGCCCAGTCTAGACCAAGGTCAAAGTTCAGAGTGCAGAGGGTATACCCAGCGGCTCAGGTAAGTCGTCGCTCTCTCGCCTGCTGACCGTCGACCAGTTCACATCATCCGCCACCACACGATGCAGGAGTAGACTTCTTCAGCACGGTCATGGGGTGAGAGCGGGGGAGCTGGAGCTGGTATGTAAGTAACTAATTGGCAGTCAAATTAGGCCCGATACGATCCTTCTAAATTCCAAATTGAAAAACTTATTATTCCGGATATAATTATTATTCTTTATTTAAGATCATTACTCAAAACCTTGCCTGTCGAAACAGTTCCTTATAATTACCGTATGCACTTTTGGCTTAAATAAATTAAGGGGTCAAGTATTTCGTTTCCTGCCAGTATTTACTATTCATTACTAAACTAATAACGTCAAAAATGGCTCTCCGGGGGGGAAAATATAATTCGTGGAATAAGATCCTCGCGACTACATCTGCAGGAATCATGTTAGAGACCGAACCGTTCCACAATTAATTAAATAACGGCCCACTATGCTACAAAATGGTAGCAGAGCTTTCGAATTAAAATTTTCCCATAAAATAAGGAGAGTCATTCAGATTTTTTGATTAAATTAAATTACATTAGATCGTAGTTTGTTTGAGCGTTAAACGCTTGCATGACTCCGCAGGTCGGTCTGTCTGCACGCCACTGCCGGTGCGTGTGAACAACTCAAACTCTTCACTGGCTTGAAGAGTGGATAGTCGGTATTAATTTATTACCTTTTCATTATTTTTCAATTCAGTGATGGTGATTTAATATAAATTTAATCCAGTTAGGGTACCAAAGGAGTTTACATAAATTATGAAGTTGTTTAGGATTTCAAAGTAAGTAATAAATTAATTCCAAACAGCAAAGTGAATAGTCAGGGCAGATTTTTAGGAATAGTAATTAATTATTATTAGCTTTAATAGTAACCCGTAGGATTATCCATTTTAATAGCTGTCATTGTATTTATTATTTCAAATCTTCAATGTGTTGTACGTGTTTTAGAATACGCCAAAAAATTGTAAAATATAAAGTGTAAAAAAAATATTAAAGTGAACGACTGAATAAGAAATATTAGTTATGTGTTGCACACATTGCATTATTAAAATATTTTGTAAATAATTTGCCTTGGGACGCACGAAATATTTATTTATTGCAGGAAGCAGTTTGCACGAATCTATATTTGATATTTATTGTAAGCTTCCTGTACCCTAGGCAATTAAATGTGTGCCATTACATCATAAAGCATAAAAAAATAAAAAAAATAAAAAAATAAAAAATATAAAATGTATTCTAAAACATGTTACATTGTATTTGTGTTATGTTTGATATAATTCACTCATTGCTAGCAATAGAAGTTATATTTTCAATTTAATGACGTCCATAATATCTTTCATCAATAAATACTAAACTTAAACTTCAAAACATATCAAGTTTTGTTATCAATTTTAAAACGTAAATATTCCTATGTCCTGAGTACAAATAAGTAATATTTGCGACGCCGAGATAAGACGTATTCAAGGTCACGTCTGACCCTTCACGCAACAAAGACCAAACGTTTTTTTGTCTCTCTCCTCCCTCACAATAGAAATTCTACTACTGTACGTTCCGTTCTGACTTGGCAATATTTTCTTACTCCACACTTAAAACATTTTCATTGTGACCGCTATTCCTTTATTAAATCCTAACTGGAAAAATGCATTTATTTAATATAATAGGTGACTCACAATTTGTTAGATACCAAAATTACTTGCAACATAGGCCTAGAATAAATTATGGCATTTCTGTAAAAGGATCTTTAGCAATATCTGGAAATACTACAGGGGATATCAAACAAATATTAAAGGCAGCACCCCCCCACCTTACAAGAAATGATCCCATTGTAGTATTTTTAGGAACCAATGACATTTTAAGAGGAACTAATTTTCAGTCGTTTTCAAGTAAATTCAAGTCTCTTTTGAGGTTGATAAAGAAATTATATAGCCCATCAAAACTCCTAATTGTTCATATTCCTCCTTACCCTAGACTATTTTACAACAATACAGCACTTTTACTGATTGAACAAATAAATAAATTTTTGTCCACTCTACAGACTTCAACAACACATTTAATACGACTACCGATCAGTTTTGAAAACGCTCATGAATTTTTTCATTCAACTTATGGAAATTCTCGTCGAAAAGATGAAATTCATTTAAATGACAATGCATTTCATTTTTTGTCAATGAATATAGCCGATATCCTCGCTGGTTCATAACTTAAATAATGAAATAAGTTTAGAGTAACATCTGCTCCTCAGGCAAGTTTCTTGGAAAACAAAATAGGCTAAATATAAATAAAACATTTTACAACAAATTAATAGGATTAAAAGTTAATTATTATTTTACAGCTCTTGGAATTATTTTTCATCCAATTAAGGAAAGTAATACAATTTTAAACAGAAAAAAAAACTCAAGAAATATAATTATTCAGTTCTCAACAACAATAGTTGATTAATTTTTAAACTTAAATATTTTATGAAAACCTTTTTATACATTTAAGATATTGTTTCACCGAACCCTATACTAATCTAACCTGACCCTATGAATCCGCAAACCTCGAGAACCACAAGCCACCTACAATAGGGAACTGTCTGATTTAGCGAAGTCATTCGACTTCAAACTTAGAGTAGGGTGTGAAAAAGGGCAATTTCCCTCTACAAGGCCACATTCAGCTAGGGAAAAATTGGACTCTGGTTTCTCATTCATCCCAAAAAATACAATTCAGCCTTTGAGTGTTGTAATTTTTCTAGTAGTTTGAAAGGAAATTTTCATGTTGCAATGCACTGTAGCGTGACTACCATTCCCTTACCTACCCAAAAAAAAAAGGCCTACACTGTATATTATAGCAGAGATTTTGACTTTGAATGGTTGAATACTGGAACAAACCCAATCGCATCCTACAATCCTAGCAACCGTGGGGGATGTGTATAAAGGCCTTAGTGCACGTCCTCCGGGAGTCCCAAATGTTGCCCCTGCTACTAAACTGGCAGCGCTGGCAGTGACGGGGCAAGCTGATTGAGGCTGTTGATTGAGGTACTTACTTTCTATAGCTTTATATATCTCTGCTGGCGCCACACCAAAAAATAAATAAATAAATAAAAAAAGGGTATAAAACAAAGAATTTCTTTAAGAACTTCCTTTCTATTCCAACCTTGCTTACACACGCTATATTGTCTTGTAACTTAGAGGTTAATAAATGTGTATCCAACACTCAATAGGTTGAGAGGCCTCATATCCCTTGCGTAAAAAAAAAAAATTTTGGCGGTAATTTTAGAGAAATGAAAAGAGTCCTAGCTTAGCTGTTGTATTGCACCCAAAACAAGGTGCGTCACACCGTCAAAAAAAAAGGTGTGCTTCTGCTGCAAACTTGTCGCTGGATTAGGAATGAATGTGTTGAGGGAAGTTGCCAAATCGCTGGTTATTCCAAAATCCGAGATGTTGTGGGTTGTACTTAGGAGGTTGGCTTAAAGTGGTACATTCCTTACTTACATCCTGTACTCTATCCATAACACGAAGTAGAAACAAACCAATATATTTTTCTGCAACTAAACTAGTATTCCAAGAGCTAAAACCATTCATTCACTTTTCCATCCAAGAATAAATCCAGTAAATAAATAAAACCAACCATAGTAAATAACGTCAATTTCCCAGCTCAAACTACCCTGCTCAACCCCCAGACCTGTGAATTTAATGATTCTGAGTATTTGAATTTTGTAAAAAAAAAATAGTTCAATAAACGCTCCCACCCAAACCAAAAAATGGCGACATTCAGTTTGGAAAACATTCCAACTACAACGAGTTGGATAAAAAAATTAAACGCTGCTCAAGCGATCCAACAATGCGAGTTATGGCAAATTAAACCAGCTGCCACGCTGGAGGAAAACCGTGTGCAGTTAAAAAACTTTGTCAAGGCCAAAGCCAAAGAAAATTTTCAAGACGACGATCCAGACCTAGCAGACGACAACGAAAACTTGAAAAAGACAAATACTAAACCCGGACAAGTCGAACCTGAACTGATTAACTTTCACAATACAGACCAAATACCTCCACCTGCTCCACAAATATCCTCTATGACTTCACAGCAGACTAGTACTAGGGAACCAATCCTTAATGATCCTAATGTAGCCCAACTCCTACAATCTATCCATTCAATAACTATGGCAGCAGTTTCAGAAACAGTTAAAATAGTTGCCAAAGAATTTAAAGATAATTCAGAGTCTAAGTCAGTAGAAAAAATTAAATTGCCTCCATTTGTAACTGAAATGCTGAAAGACCTTCCTAAATTAACTGGTAATAGTAATGATCAGATCATGCATTTTTTGAAGAAGGTAGATAAATTAATTGAATTAAATGTAGTACCAGAGAGAGCAATTTTGCTAAATGTAAGCCCTTATGTTCAGAATAGAATGAGAGAGTTTTGGTTATCAAATATAGCTAATCACGTACAGTGGGATCAATTCTTAACTAATCTCAGAGAAACCTTTTTCACCCCAGACATTTTAAGAGAAATGCAAAATAAATTTTTGTACCGTACCCAAACCATTCAGGAAGAATTGTCCGAATATGTGAGAGATGTCCAGCAAAATTTTAAGATCCTCTCTCCTCAGATTTCAGAGTCAGAAATATTCAATACAATTTTCAGAGGAATAAACCCAGAAACTAGAATTACTTTTGCCGGATTACCACCCATGAATAAAACTCAAGATCTCATCGACATCGCTCCCCTGTCAGCTAGCCTTAAAAATAAAACTCAACCAAATGACCAAACTGGACAAACATCTTCTCCTTTTTCTAGTAGATATTTCAATCGTAACATCACCTACCCAACCAATCCTCAGCGGTCACAGAACACAACACCAACCAATCAAAACCAATTCAGATATCCCAACACTAACCTCAGATCACCAAACACTAATCAAAATGTCCCAAACCCTAATAACAGATACAATAATTTCAATCAACGCCCTAGAATGTTTCACCCTACTAATAGACCACCTTGGGTTCCCCCCTATAACTATCAATACCCGCCCTGGCAACCTGCATATCCACCACCACCATTCCCTAGGCAACAACAGAATTTCCAAGCACGTTTAAACAGAGGGCGCGGAGCACCGTAGGCAGCACCTGCCCCGCGCGACCCAATGCTGCCACTCTAACACCAGCTCCAACAAACCCCAACTCCAGTCCAAATCAAAATTTAGATTCACCACTCTTACCAAGATCCCGTTTAATTCTAAAATTTGGTAAAATTAAAACCCCAGCAACTGTGGATACAGGCGCAACATGTACACTCATTTCTGAAAGTTTCTTCAATCAAATTAAAAATCAAAAAGGAGTGTTAGTTTCTGAGCCCCAATTAATAAATGAATCAGCAATAACGGCTAATTCCGAAGCCTTAGAATTTAATATGAAAGTCAAGCTCCATTTTAAGATTCAGTATCTCTCCTGGACTTTCACATTTTTCGTTGCAAAGAAATTACATGTTAATGCTATTTTAGGCACAGATTTTTTACAGTTCACCAAAGCAATAATTAATATAGCCAAGGGCACAGTTACCTTTCCGTACAAGCAGACGTTAATTTTATCATTGAATGCACAGAATAAATCAGAGTCAGAACCACCCAAACCTAACACGCCCAAATTTGGTGAAAACCTAAACTCTCAACAGTTAGAAATAGTTAAAAAGTTAATAGACCAATATCCAGAAACCATAACCAAGAAACTAGGTAGGACAAATGTACTAAAATACCACATTAATGTTAAAGAAGGCCATCAATGTCGTTCACGTCCTTACCAATTTTCACCACCCAAAACAGAAATTTTAAGGAACCACATACAGGAATTATTAGATAATGAAGTAATAAGGGAATCCAACAGTCCCTTTTCATGTCCAGCCTTCATAATTCCAAAAAAAGGAGGGAAAACAAGACTAGTAGTAAATTACAAGGCGTTAAATAAGGGCATCACTCTTGAAGCAACTCCTATGCCTTCAACAGACAGTGCATTTCAACATTTGGGTAAAGCAAAGTGGTTTACATTATTAGACTTAAATTCAGCTTATAATCAAATCCCATTAGATGAAGAATCCAAGAAATACACGGCTTTTGTAGTACCCTGGGCACAGTACGAATTTGAATACATCCCCTTTGGAATCTCAAATGGTAGTATGGTACTTACAGACCTTATTAACCGCATTTTTGGTGACATTAAATTTAAGTATTTGTTTTCATTTTTTGATGATATTGTAGTTTACTCTGACTCCTTCGAAGAACATTTACAACACCTTAAGGAAGTTCTAGAGCGATTAAAGAAAGCAAATTTGACAGTTAATCCATCTAAAATAACAGTAGCTTCAAACAAAATAGAGTTTTTGGGCCACATCATTCAAAATAACACCTTAAGTCTTAGCAAGGAAAAAACACAACCGATTGACAATTTTCCTACACCCAAAAACTAGATTAAAACAACTAGTTTTTTACAACAACTAGTTGCTTTAGCTACTAGACTAAAGCAAGTAGCTAGATTTTTAGGAATGACAGCTTATTACTCTCGGTTTATTAAAAACTATGCTCAGTTGTCAGCCCCCTTAAATCACTTAAAAAAGAAAGGAGTACCCTTTTCTTGGGGACCAGAGCAACAGTCAGCTTTCGAAAGTTTAAAAAAAGCTCTAACATCATCTCCTGTTCTACGTATGCCGAATTTTGATAAGCCCTTTATTTTGCAAACCGATGCATCTCGATCAAGTATAGGCGCAGTACTGGCACAAAGATATAATGACATCCTTCTCCCTGTAGCTTATGCGTCACGTCCCACGAACAATCATGAAAAGAATTATAGCGCATTTGAATTAGAGGCACTTGCAGTAACATTTTTCCTAGATAAATTTAGAGTTTATTTAGAGCACCGCCACTTTGAGTTACATTGCGACAATCATGCCCTGACATGGCTCTTAAATCACCCGCGTCAAGTTGGAAAAATTGGACGGTGGATAACTCTCATTAACGCATTTCAATTCACAATTTCCCATATTTCCGGGAAAGACAACTCAGTTGCCGATTGCCTCTCACGAATGTTCGAAGACACAGCAGTAGAAAACCAAGAAAACCCCCTAGCCAACACCAAGGTAGAAACAGAACACCCCCAAACAAAAAACAATATAGTCACCGATAACTCCCAAACCAAAATAGACCATAATAACAAGGTTCAGGTTTTGTTCAAAATCCCCTAAGCATTCAAAGACATCTTAACTCACCAGAAAGAAGACCCTCATATTGCCAGCATAGTCAAAAAACTTAATAAACCCAATCCCCCACCAAACTATTTTTTACATCAGGGCATATTAGTACACCAAACACCTAAACAAACCAAACCAAGAATTGTAATTCCAGATAAATTAATCCCCATGCTTTTTCAGTATTATCACCAAGCTCCCACAACAGCACATTTAGGAATTAGTAAAACCTTGGCGAGGATAGAACCACATTTTTGGAATGATCAGTTAAAACAGAGGATATCCGACATGGTTAGATCCTGTAATGTGTGTCAGAGATCAAAACAAGCTCCCAACACCAAAATAGGTCATTTAGCCTCAGAAATAATAACTCAACCATTTGAAAAGGTATTTATAGATTTCATTGGACCATTGCCCAGAGCTAAACAATCAGGAAACCGTTACATCTTAACCATAACCGACGCCTTTTCAAAATACACAGTTTTCCTACCTGCTAGAAACGCAACGGCCAACACAACAGTAAACTTGCTTAAAAGAGGATTGTTTGCTTATTTTGGCTTTCCAAAAATACTAGTTTCAGACAATGCCAAATGTTTCCGTTCTAAGGAAATTTCTGAAATGTGTTTAGCTTATGGAATTCGTCACATTACCACAACACCGTATTATCCAAACCCGAGCCATGCAGAAAGAGCAAATAAAAATATTAAGGTCGCCTTGAGAGTCTTTCATTCACAAAATCAAACTGAGTGGGATAAAGACATTTCTCTTTTCCAAATTGCATTTAACTCTGCGAAACATGAAAGTACAGGTTTTTCTCCAGCTGAATTATTCCTCAATTTTACAATCAAACACCTTTTAGAACTTTCTTGGAATCTTGATAAACTTCTACCCACACAAAACTCTGATAATAGAGACAAGTGGGCAGAAGCCATTTCAAACCTTAAAAAAGCTCATGGGAAAAGAAAGGAAAAATATAGCAACACACATATACCACAACCATATAAAGTAGGTGATTGGGTAATGTATAAGCTACACCACCAATCCAAAGCTATAGACCAAGTGAATGCCAAGCTTTTACCCCTCTGGTCCAAACCTGTAGTGATAGGAGCTTTCACATCACCAGTAACAGTCCAATTAGTAGACCCTACTAGTGGAAAATGCATAGCAAGGGCTCATGTAACTCAATTAAAAAGATATTTCTTGCCAAAATATTAAAAAAAAAAGTCCATGCCCCCCAAATGGAGTAAGTGATATTAGTTAAGAACTTAGAAGTAAGATACACATACACACATATATACACAACATACACTCTCTTTGTGTCTGACACCCCTTGTGACTTGGGCTATGCTTCGCGAAGGCATCACCTTCAAGGAAGGGTCAGGCACAGAGGGAAATACACAAACACACACCTGGCCAACCACCGCCTCCAGTCATTAGGTCTTATTTTTTTTTTCTCCAAGTTTGTGCGCGACAAATGAAATTGCCTCCAGAGACTTTTTGTTTATATTTTTTTTATCTGGTTGCAATTTCAACCCTAATGCACTGGAGGAAGGATGAGTATTCCCTTGCACCGGAGAGGGAATAAGCCAATACACTTACACACACACACTCACACACACACACCCAAACACCAAACACACACACATCACATAAATGTAGTTTTGTTAGTAGGCCTACTACCCCCATATAATAAATGTTTGTTTATATTTTGTCTCAATGTAGAAGAGGCATGCCTATTCAATGATGAAATTATTATTATCATATTCAATCAATTATATCACTATTGCACTTAGAATATGTTATCGTTGTTATGTATTATTGTTGTTATTTGAAAATATTTATTATTGTTATTTAATTTATAGATCAATTTGACCCCCCATCATATTTAAATGGAATCTCAAATAACTTACTCATAAATTAACGGTTCTGCATTTCAATCCATAGCTCTCAAATTAATAGTTTCAGATTTTGATTACGTTGCTAATTAAATAACAGTTACAGATCAATCACACCTTCCTTCCTCCTTCAGCTGCCGGGGAGAGGGGGGGAGATTGTGACATCATTCATATAACCGTCGCGCCAGCTTTTGTTTGAAACTCGACCTCAGCCCTGCCCAGTCTAGACCAAGGTCAAAGTTCAGAGTGCAGAGGGTATACCCAGCGGCTCAGGTAAGTCGTCGCTCTCTCGCCTGCTGACCGTCGACCAGTTCACATCATCCGCCACCACACGATGCAGGAGTAGACTTCTTCAGCACGGTCATGGGGTGAGAGCGGGGGAGCTGGAGCTGGTATGTAAGTAACTAATTGGCAGTCAAATTAGGCCCGATACGATCCTTCTAAATTCCAAATTGAAAAACTTATTATTCCGGATATAATTATTATTCTTTATTTAAGATCATTACTCAAAACCTTGCCTGTCGAAACAGTTCCTTATAATTACCGTATGCACTTTTGGCTTAAATAAATTAAGGGGTCAAGTATTTCGTTTCCTGCCAGTATTTACTATTCATTACTAAACTAATAACGTCAAAAATGGCTCTCCAGGGGGGAAAATATAATTCGTGGAATAAGATCCTCGCGACTACATCTGCAGGAATCATGTTAGAGACCGAACCGTTCCACAATTAATTAAATAACGGCCCACTATGCTACAACGTTATCAAAAATTTTGAGTGTCCCCCAAAAATGGGGGATTTTGGGGGCAACTCAAAATTTTTAAATGCAAACCTCTTTTGAGTGACCCCTAATTTTAAAGAGCTTTTAAAAAAAATAGGCGAATGTGGAAGTTGGAGGTCGCTAACGTGTTTCTGTCAAACTTGGTAGCTTGTCAAAGTTTTATAAATTTTGACACGCTGCGAACACGTTAGCGACCTCCAACTTCCACAATTCGCCTTTAGGGGGAAATTCACTTACAAAATTAAAGTATGTCTCCATCAAAACTGGGCACATTGTCAAGTGTCCAACGTTTATTGGATCCATGCTGTAACTATCGGTTTTACAATATTTGTTCACTTCATGGAACTAGGGCGGTTAGGCAATGGAATCTTCATCCATAACAAAATTTAGTTTTTTATCATTTTTGATCCATGATCCTAGTGCTTTGTAGTATATTTAATTACTAAGGGCTGAAGTGTCGCTTTTCGTAAGAGACCAAGTTTTACGACCGAGGTTGTAAGCCGAGGTCAAAAAATGATCGACCGGCTGTGATGAACTTTACTTTTCGTTTTACCGCTAAATACAACGGGCTAACTACCCATAAGAAAACCAAAATAATATATTTTTATGATATCTCACAAAGAGGCTTTCGTCTTTTTCATATGTTATTTAAAACAATCAGCTGATTGTCTGTTTCATTTGCGTTAGGTTAGACTGACAACAATTAACAACTTTTGATGTATCGAACGCATTGAACTATCGATTGGTATAAAATTAGAGAATTTCACAAATCGATTAATTAAACCGACAACAATGCAACAATAAATTACAATTGATAATAAAAACCGATAACCACTCTCGATGCAATCGATAGTTCATCATCGACTTATACGTGCACACGTTTGCAGTTTTAGAACATTATAAATGAACAGCTGACATCAGCTGATTCTTTTTCTCCCTTGGGATCACATGTAATGAAAACTGCCGTCTTTGTAGCGATAAAACGAAAAATACCTTATATCAATCTACTCAGAAACATCTGTTTTCTGTGCCGTACTCTTGGTTAGAAAGTTATTCTTTGCCGATAACTGCACGGCAAATTTAGCGTGCACTAGGAAACAGAAATAATAGAAGTAAACAATTAAAACAATCAGCCGATTGCAGCAAACTGACATTTAATGTATTTTTATTGGTTACTTCAGGGGAATGCAGTGGCAGCACTGGTATAGAATTAGTTTGTTTACTATAGGTTAGGTTTGAAGAATTGAGAACGGAGTAGTTTAGGCATGGAATATGTTATGATTAAATTTTTTTTCTAAAGTATCGTACGTCAAACGTGCGGTAAGTTTTACCGTACTCCGATGAAAATCCCACACTCCCCTCTGGCTCGCACGAGAACTATCATGCTCGTCCGGTAAAACAGTAATAACGTAATATTCTACTTCACATTTTTAAAAGTAAAACATCATCATCATCGTTTTCAGTTTACCTAAACATTTTGAAATAATTAGCCAACAACGAGTTTGCATAGTTATGTTTTTATTTTATAAGTGTAGTTCTTATTTTAATAACAGTCAACAATAACTTAATTATGTTTTCACAACATTAGTTACGACTTTCTGTAAAATATAATATTAAAATATGATTTGTTTAAAGTTTTAAAACCCAGAAATGTATTTTGACTTTGAAATCTTAATGGAATTAATCAAAATCATATAAGTAGTAGGAAAAAATTTAATGAAACTATAATTATGCTTAAAGCTAAACATTTGCTAATAAACACTTGTTTTGATTTGCTTTATTTTCATATACATTTCATATTTATTATGAGTTTGGTTGAGGATACGTAAGTTGGTAATTAATTGCAACATTAAGTAATTCACTGAATGAATGGCTTATTGGTAAAACAATTTATTGTTAATGCTCTAAAATACTCTTTGAAAATTTTCTTATTTCGTATAATTATAAATACTGTATGATATACTGCTTCCCAAAGCGAAGTAAACTGCAGTTTTACGCTTCTTCAGCAAGTGCCCAACATCTGAGCTGGACACATAGTGTAAAAACAATAATCACATCAAGAGACCAACGGGTGTTGGGCACTTCAAGAGGTGTCCAATTACAGCAAGTGGCTTAAACATACGTTATAATTTTAACGAAATTTTAAGCTGGTTTTTAATCAATCTGTAAGGGTTGTTGATAAAACCTAAGTACAAGTTATTAGAAAAATACGAATGATTGTTATAGTTTAAAAAGGCAAAAAAGCGCTGATATACAAAACTCCAATAAATTGTGAAGTTAGGATTGAAATATATAAGGAAACTCAAACTTCCCCTAAAAAAAGACAACATATTTTTGTAAACAAGGATCCCGGAAAAAAACGCATTCCGTTCTCGTATTAGTATTGTTAAGTAGTTTGTAAACATACTTATCACATTTGAAAATTTTCATTCATTATAGTTTTGATGAACACAGATGTACGGTAACATTTTAACGTTTTATAAAACTGTGTACAAGCATTCATTTTAACATCAACATTATTTGTTGGAAATAATGCACATTGTATTTTTGCCTTTCTTTTATCCAGTATAAAATTTATCATAATACTAGCAGCGCTGATGGAATATGGCACGCATTACCAAACAAATAATCTATGAAAGATCTTTTATAAAATATTTGATAGTTTAATACGGGCCTATTGAATGTTTAGTTAAATTATATGATGATTACAATAGCAATTTTTACAAATTAGCATTTAAACTAATTGATTCTTATCAGATGTCTGTACTGAAGTTCTAAGTATTTAATTTTAAGGTTGCGGATGGTTATTCAACCCCATATTGAAATATTTTACTAGGAAATTATCACATGTTTGGTATTTTTAAAATCATAAGAAAAATATCTTTCAAATGAAACATAAAAGTAAACATGGTGGGGTTTAAACTGTGAACTTTACATCGTGTATTTAACTGTTGTATTTTTATCGAAAAATCATAAATGATCGCAATTTTATCGAAATATTGACGTACATTTTAATTTAAATTTTACCCCACTTTTAATATTGTATCCTAAAAAAATAAGCAAGCTATAGGAAACTTTAGTTTTTGTGCAAATATAGTTTTTTGAGCGTAGCGAACGAGTTTGGTGGAATATTTATAATTGCTCATAGCACCGCCATTTTTCTCGTCTTATTATTATGCATTACTTTTCCAATTTAACCTTCCTGGTATCTCTAATATTTTACGAGATCCCAACGGTGTGCACAAAAAAAGCAAATAAATAGATTATTAATAACGCACATAAACAAACATACGTAATTTTTCAAAATGGTGCAATTTTTTTAAGAAAGCTTAACAAAAAGATTAACTTTCGTTACATACATTAAAAAAATACGTTCAAAGGGTTTATAACATCTATTAAGGATTTATTTTTAATTTTTGGCTTAAAATCTCAGGACTACGGGATTACTAAATAATAATGCTGCCTATGGCTCGTGCTCAGTTACAGTCTCGTGTGGAGTCGAATTCACCGGTGTAATCATGCAACAGTCCACTGACTTCTATCTTCGGTCTTTTGTATGCGAGTCCACGTTGACCATTGAGATAAGTTCCACGAGATTATATTGCTTACATCCAGTCTACTCCTCTCTCGTCACAAAATAACTTGTTAAGAGCCAGGAGAGAAATTTACAAATAAACTAGTAGTTATACCCGCGGCTTCGCTCGCTGAAAGGATAAAAAATATTTGGTACATACGTAAAAATATTTGGTAATTGGTATACACGTTGTTTGTAATGTGTAATTTTTGCAATTTTTTAAATTGACTGATGATTTCAATGATTTGTCTAAATTATACGTCTTAAGCCGTAATGCTGCAAATAGTGATCCACCCCAGATTGAAATGCGAAGATGAAATGTTTCCTTCATGAATTTTCCTTTTTCCCTCAAATGGTATGAGTTGCCTACCATGTAATTTATGTGGCTACATTATAATTTTTCAGTTTAGTCTTAAGAATACTGAAATTTCCTAGTTAATGTACTACTTAACATATAAAGTTGTGTTTCTAATACTGTTGTTTGAATAAAAATCCATTACAGGTGTTTGGAATCAGGACTCATTGCGCCGCGCTGTCCCCTAAAATCTGTTGGCCAATTTGTCTCATAAGAATAAGAGACATATTATGTAAAACTGATGTATACTACAATAAATAAAACAATGGACGGACTCTATACCTAACATATGAATTTAGTATGTTTATTAATAGACCAAAAACTGTCATAAAAAATATAAAATAAATGTGTTGGCCAAAAAGTGAAGAAACCTAATTCCCCTAAATGTTTTTCAATCACATTCAAGATTAGACTACTCGTTTAGCAGCTAGAGGAGTAGTAGTATATTTGTTTGAACATGTCCTAAATCTCCCTCGACAAGCGCGCAAACCCTCCTAAAATTTATAATTCTGATAACCCCGATTCTATAAAAATAACTGAATGATGGAATGGAATGTCTATAGCAGATTTTCAAGATTCTAGTTTGATTACTCCGGGTCGGGTGATACGTAAACGCAAGACAAATAAATAATTACTCCAGGTGGTATCTGACAAATATATAATAGAAGGTAACCGTAATAGTTTTGTCTAGTCTATTCTTTTGGTGGATGGAATTTATTTTTTTGCCTCTTTAAAATATTCTGGAGACCTTCAATCCATAATTCTTTAATCACAGTTCTAAAAATTGGAAAGGCCGCCATTTTGAATTTTTCAATTTACCTTATTGTAGCTGTTTCAGAGAAAACATTCCAAAAACCTTAATCAGTATGCATCTAGAGCCTATGAAGAATATTTGAGCCAAGTTTCACGGCCCAAAGTCTCTGCATTGTTTTATAAAATAAGCTTTGAAAACTAAAAGTGACCGCCATCTTGAATTTTATAATATACCGTCTGTTAGCCTTTTGGGAGAATATATTTTTAAATCCTTTCTTAGTACGCACCTAGAGGCTATAAAGATTATTTGTGCCAAATTTCATGGCCCAAAGCCTTACAGCTTTTGAGAAACTGTGATCAGTGAGTGAGTGAGTGAGTGAGTCAGTCAGTCAACGGTTTTGGCTAGATGATTGATTTTCCTATGATTTTTGCTTGTTACATGATAAATCCATAATTGTATTTATTAACAACATTTTATACTCGAATAAAGAAACCCCCTCATGAATCGTAATAAAAACATGATTTAAAATCTATTGAGAACATTAACACATTATAAATACGTAACTAAGCATGCAATATCGTTTATTTTAAAACTGATACATTTTTACACGACGTTAATTTTTTTAAATAATAAACATTCTACGAAACGGCATGGAAAATACACGTTTAGTATAGTAAAAATAGTTTTAGAGGTAGAAAAAATTGGAACAAAAATTATTCTTGTTGTAAATGGTAGGTAATATGGTCCTAGTTGGCATATTAAAAATATACATCCGTAAAGTCCCGGATCACGTTTAAAAATGGCGGCTTTTCCCACCATAAAATAATTCTTGAAAATAGTCTCTTGACTGCATTTTTATCAATTTTTTCTCAGGATATTGACTTTGGACCACCACCAACTATTTTTGGGTGATTGGTTCTTAATTTTGACAGGGTACTCATTTTTGGCCGCCATATTGGATATAATTTTTTTTAATGCAAAGATGGTGTTGTGACAATAGTTTGAGGTCTTAATCAACTCAGTATATTATTGGCTTTCATTTAAGCGTTTATTCATTTAAGCTTCAAGTTTGGAACTTCAACCAATCTAAACATTAGATTTTCAAAAATTTCATAATTATTTAAAGCCTGAACTTAAATAAACAGGTGCTGTTGTTGGAGCCCCAACTATGGCCTGCAGGTCGGAATGGTTTTAAGATAACCGGTGAACTATCAGCTTTCATTTGGGCAATAAATAATGAAAATCGGACAAGATTATGATATCATGGATTGAGGATCTCATTTACAATCCAAATAAATATTTTTGATTGTTAGAGCGGAGGAGAGAAAATGCTCTTTGCTCTGTCAAATAACGAGTAAGCTACTCCTCCTTTGACAGATGTTTAATGGTTGGACTGAAAATTTAAGTACTGCCCTTGATGTGTGTTATTCTGCAAACTGTTGTCCTAAGAACTTCCCTATTTTTTTTAACGCACACATCCAAAAATGCTAATTTGTTCTGGACTTCCTCTTCCATTGTTTGGCGCTTGGAAAGATAAATACTGCTAGGATAAATTCTTTGGTTTATCGTCAGAACTCACCAGCTTCTCTGTCTCAGCTAGCACCATGCCCTTTGATTTCTCAACGAAGTCTTTAGAATTTTTTATTTACAAGTCAGCTTTTCTTACCAATGGTTTCTGGATGCCCAGGAGGACTTTGGACAGCTCCCTACACAGTGAGTCGTGATTATAGACCTAAAAGGTAAACCAGTTTTTAGAAATTCATGTTTCCAAATGTACTTTAGTAGAATCCAAATTCATACTTTTTATGAGGAAAATTAGTCAAATCAAACAATACTATGTGTTATAGCAATGACGTAGATAAACAAAGTAAATTCAGAAGTTAGTTTGCTGTAATTATTTTTTGCTTGATTGTTTTTATCAACCTGCTAGGATCGCTGCCACCACTCTATAATTAGGATCTTCATAATCAGGGTCTTTCACATCCTTTGCAGTTACTACCATCGGGAAAGATTTTTAGTGGCATTTATGAATATATATTAAATTATTCAAAATCAAATTTTCAAAAGTACATTTTCTCCGTTAAAAGTTTTACTTTAAGTGTTTTCAATTATTTAAATTTAAAATAATTGTTTTCTCATTTTTTGAAACTAAAATTATGTCATGTTTATCCTAGGAGTTAATTATGAAAGTAATTGTGAGTCGACTTGGGGTAACACTTGTGGCCCATCAATACTTCTCTCAGAATTATGAATTATAATTTTTGGTCTTCGTCTCAATAAATAAATATTATTTTAATGAATAAAGATAGCAAAATTCCTTGTATGTTAATTTTCCTTGTGTCGTCCAAAAACCAAGAGACCTTTTAATTACAACGACGTTTCTGGATCGGAAGGCCGATCCCGTCTTCAAGTGGAAAACGAACTAGAACAAGATTAGAAACAAACAGCCAAGAGGAAATGGACAAAAGTAAATAGCTAAAATAAAGAACTTTTAAAGCTATGACACGTCCATTCAATCAGAGCTGGCAAAGACTGGTGGGAAGAGGAGGAAATTTCGGTGACCTTCCACTTTTCCTTTTTACTAATCAATAATGGCAAATATCTGCAAAAATCTAAATCAAACAAAAACTCGTTTTCATAGGTAAAAAATACTAAACAAAAAACCTCTAATGTTGTTCTATGTAAATACGGGTATTTCACTGAAACTCTAATCTAGCGTAAGACTGCAATTGCTTGAAAAGTTTAATAACCTTAACTGTAAAAATACCTAATTCTAGATGTTTATGTTAGAAAAAATGAGCACATATGCATTTCACAGCAAAACGCTCCTTAAACTCTTTATCCTACCAAAATAGCAGATTTGAACAGCTTATACTTCGCCCGCAAAACATTTCTCTTTGTTGAATTATGACATACAGCAAACTATGAATTATTTACGTCCAGTACTCGCACATAAATATTTTGCTTAACCTAATGCAGTCCAAAACCTCAGCCACTTCAGTATGGAGTTGGTTATTTAGTTAGATTAAAAGCCCAAATCAAGATCATCTTGTGGCTTGGCTGAAATAAATGTAAAATGATGTAAAAATTGAAGCAGGAGCATGGAACAAATGTTTAAATAGAAAACGTTTAGAGGCATTACAAAAATGACGTACTTGAATGAATAAAGTTAAACGTATGAAAAATATTAGATTTTTTCCTTTTTTGAAGGAATATTTTCTTTTGCCAGCAAAAACTTAATAGAAGCTTTGTTCACTAAGAGTTAAGAATTTACTGAGTTGATAAATGAATACTTTCTATAACTGAATACATTTCTTGATATTTTCCACTATTGTTAATGGTGTTTTAAAGCCTAGTACAAAGAAATTTACTATCTATAAATTATTATTAGTTACTATTAATACGCTACATGGAAACTACGATACGATAAGGCTCTTTTATTTTAAGGCTTACCCCCACATATTATACATCAAACACGCGTCTCTATTTGCAGATTCCCGTAACCATCTTTAGATTTTTAATTAAGGCGATATAACTCGAAAAAGTGCGAGAAACTTATTATAAAATAAAAAATGTTTTGACAGAAGCGAAAATGTAAACAATTAAACATTTGATCAGTTGTGTGGGATTTAAAGTAGCCTGTATAGATCACAGACCAAGAAAAAAATTTACAAAATAAAAAATGTTTTGACAGAAGCGAAAATGTAAAAAAATAAACATCTGATCAGTTGTGTGGGATTTAAAGTAGCCTATATAGATCACAGACCAAGAAAAAAAATTAGTTATCAAAGTAGTTTAAAACTCAGCCCAGCTGTTTTTTTATATGAAAAGGAACAAGACGACGAAAATTTGTTGTGATCGTTTACTTTATATTCTTTCAAACATGCTAAGAACGAGTCGACGAAGAAGTTTTATAGCGGTCGGACACGGCGGGGCGATGTACGTAAAGATGTTCGCACACTGCGGGACAATGTACCGGAAAGTGTGCAAACAGAAGCTTCATACGCGGAGCTGAAACAATTAGTGGAAAATTACACTGACAAAACCGCACTAACAAATTCAAGAATTCAGCAGCATTCACTTGGCGGGATGGCATTACCATTTCAGAAATGTGGCGCCCTACATTTTCAAGGAGAAAAAAGAGGGAGAGTGTGATATAATTATCTGTATCTTAAAACACATGGTATGAAAAACAAAAACAATGTTTGTTTACTTTTTGTCATATATTTTTGACAGTTAAAATAAAACTTAATTTTGTTAGTTTATTGTAATTATTTTATTAATCACGTTACAATTTTACAATGGCGCTGCGGGAATTTGTAAACGAAGATAAATTATCAACATTGTCAGCAGAACATACAGATGCTAGAGTTTTGACACGATTTAAATTTGAAACATTCGACATACAAAAGGAATCATGGAAGTACTATTACCAACGTTTTGAGTTAGAGGTAAACATTTCCGGGCTGCAGCATAACAGTGAAGCCAAAAGAATTTTGCTTCTGAAATGGATTGGTGCTGAACACTACAGAATAATAGTAGATAATTTTGATCCTATTCCTATTCTTAAAGTTGAATATGAGGAAATCATTGATTTTATCTCAAATTTTTATAGACCTAAAACTTCTTACTTGGCTGAAAGGCTAAAGGCTAATTTTGAGAAACGAAGGCCAATCAATCAGTTTGGTTGTAAACAATTTGAGAGCAGGTGCGACCGAGTGTCAGTTTAAGAACACACTGGACGAAAGGTTACGTGATCAATTTTTATTAGGTTTAAATGACCCTAAAATGCAAGATGAGCTCATTAGAAGACATCCTGAAGAGGATGCCAAACTAAATGACATTGTGAAAGATGCTTGTCTTATGGAATTAGCTCATGCTCATCAGGAACAGATAAGCGCATTTGCAGGTAATGCGCAGGAATCACAGGTAAATAAAGTTAGATTCACACAACTGGCAAATCCAGTAAACCGGAGGGGTGGTGATAACTTTAGCTTGAACCGTAATAACTTTAGCTTGAACCCTAATACTCATTGTATCAGATGTGGTTTATTCAAACATAAGGCTAATGAATTTTGTAAAGCACTTAATGTAACTTGTAGAGCTTGTGGGAAAATGGGGCATTTTGAAAGAGTTTGTATCAAATCAAATAATGTTGCACTTAACAGAAACATTTCAAAACATGGAATAAAACAGATCGAAAGCTCAAAAATGTTAGATTTACAGGATGATACAACTCAAGTAAATCTGTCTCGCGACAATTACAACAACCCGTTTCAATCATTTGACAGTTCCGGAAGGGAAAAATTCGACTTGGTCAATAATGTTAGTGAAATTAAACGTGTTGGAAAATTTCTATACGTTGTAAGTTTAACAATTAATGGTGTTCCTGTTACAATGGAATATGACACTGCTGCCGCTAGAACTGTAATTAGTAAGCATACATGCATCTTTTAGAATAAGAATGCTTGGTGAGGCGAAAGTCAAGGTTCAGTTAGATTCGATTTGCTTAGAGTTGAATGTTGCTGTTACGGATAGCATGGCAGGAACTCCGTTACTGGGTAAAGACTGGATTGTTGCATTTAAATTAGATCCCAACTGTGAATATGTGCGAAAGGAACATTTATGCGCGGGTGTCAATCATGTTGGTACGGATATTTTTGACAAGGACAAAGAGAAGCGGGAAATTTATAAAGAGTACAAAGATATAATAACTAACAGCTTGGGAACAGTACGTAACTTCAAAGCTAAAGTTAGAGTAGATGATAATGTTCACTTGCCAATTCACAAGCCAAGGCCCGTTCCATTTGCACTACAAAGTGCAACCAGCAAAGAGCTAGACCGTTTGGTTTCTTCAGGCGTCATAGAACCTGTGGATCCAGCTGTCACTCCCATAATTTGTGCTTCTCCAGTTGTGGTCGTTCCGAAGCCTAATGGGGAAGTGAGGTTGTGTGCTGACTTCAAGGTGTCGATCAATCCTCATTTAGTAGACGATGAATACTCAATTCCAACATTTGAAGAAACTGTATTGAAGTTGAATGGCTCTCAAATGTTTTCTGTGATTGATTTGAAGGACGCTTATTTACAGATTCCGGTTGATGATGAATCAAAAAAAATCTCGTGATTGCGACACACAAAGAATATTTCATGTTTAACAGATTACCATTTGGTATTAAAACAGCACCTAAGATTTTTCAAAAGTTGATGGACCAGCTATTTGTTGGAACGGATGATGTGGCATGGTATTTTGACGATATTTGTGTGGGAGGAAAAAGTGGACCAGACCACATTGAAAGACTCAAAACCGTATTCAATATTTTGAGAAAAGCTGGACTTTGTACACGCGAGGATAAATTACAACTTTTCAAAGAAAGTGTGGCTTATCTTGGACACAATATAAGTGCCCTTGGAATTCAACCGATTGAAGATCGTGTAGAGGCTATCAAGAAACAACCACCGCCAAAGAATGTGTCCGAACTTCGATCGTTTCTAGGATCTGTTAACTACTATTCAAGATTCATTCCCAATTTGCAGTCCTTTTGTTTCCCACTACACAGACTTTTGCATAAACACTCAGCATGGAACTGGACTAGTGAGTGTGAGAACGCTTTTAATCAGATCAAGAACTGTATCTCCACTAATATGATACTCGTTCATTATAATCCAACTCGTCCACTAATTCTCGCGACAGATGCTTGTAAACGAGGCCTGGGGGCCGTTCTCCTTCAGCAAGACCCTGATGGTAGTCAGAAGCCTATTGCAGCTGTTTCGAGATCATTGAATTCGGCAGAGCAGAACTACTCTTCAATATATAAAGAAGCTTTGGCCATTATTTTTGGCGTCGAGAAATTTTACAAGTATTTGTACGGTAGACGTTTCACATTATTATGTGATCATAGACCGCTTGAAAGGATCTTTGGAGCAAAACAAGCCATTCCTAAACACGCTGCTTCAAGGCTTGCACGGAGGGCGATCATTCTTAGCGGATATGACTACGTTATCAACTACAGAGCTGGGAAGGACAATGTTTTAGCAGACTGTTTAAGCAGGTTACCACTAGACGATGTGAACACCATTAATTCCGTACAACACCTTGGTGAGGTAGACCAAGTGAGGTCTATGAGGATTGAGGATTTGTCCTTATCCAAACGAACGTTACAAGATCACACCCACAGAGACGATGAATTGAAACATATAGTATCATACTGTATCAGGGGATGGCCAGAAAATAATTCTGTCCCAAACAACCTAAGGATATTTTATGACAACCGATTCGAACTATCTTATGAAGACGGGATTTTGCTGTGGCAAGAAAGAATTGTAATTCCAAAATCATTGAGGGAACATTTTCTGAATTATTTACACATTTCACACCCAGGAATTGTTGCAATGCGTTCTTTGGCAAAGATGTATGTTTACTGGCCACAAATAGATGACGAAATCGAAAATTTGGTTAAATCTTGTTCAAGATGTCAAACATTTAGGAAAAATTATGCAGAAACACCACTTAATTCTTGGAACATTCCTGAAAATGCTTGGGAGCGGATACATATAGATTTCAAGGGACCTTTTGACGGCTATTCTCGATGGCTTGAGATATTTCCGATGAAGACCGCTACGAGCAATACAGTTATAAAGAGACTAAGGGAACTGTTTTGTAGGTATGGACTGGTTAAACACATGGTGACTGATAATGGAAATCAGTTTGTCTCACAAGAATTTGAAGAATTTTGTCAAAAAAATAACATTAATCACATAAGAACAACTCCTTATCACAGTCGATCCAATGGTTGCGTTGAAAGAGTAATCCAGACTTTCCAGAACAAATATATGATGATCAATATCAGTGATCATGAACAAAGGCTTCAGACACTTTTACTTTCATACAGAACTACACCACACACATCAACTGGAAGGACACCGGCTGAACTTTTTTTCAAGAGAAACTTAAGAACACTACTTGACACGCTTAGACCAGATGTAAGAACAAAGATGGAACAAAGTCAGCAACGACAAAAATATTACCATGACGGAGAAACCGCACATCCAACCACAATCCAACCATTCAACACTCAACTTGTGAACAACTGCGAGGTAACAACACCACAAATCAAAGTGACACTACAAATCAACAATTAACTAGAAAATCAGATCGAACCATACGAAAACCCAACTACTACCATAATGAATATTAAGAGTTAAAAAAAGAAGGGGAGAAATGTGGTATAATTATCTGTATCTTAAAACACATGATATGAAAAACAAAAACAATGTTTGTTTACTTTTTGTCATATATTTTTGACAGTTAAAATAAAACTTCATTTTGTTAGTTTATTGTAATTATTTTATTAATCACGTTACAATTTTACGGAGAGACAAAGGATTTTCACACAACTGCCATAAGGGAAAAGTAAATCTACTTACATCTCGACAAAGCGATTACGTTCAAAGTCTTATTACTGGTACCGATAGACTAAGCAGAAACTACAAATAAAACATTAATGCCAAAAACGCTGTGCTCACAACGGTAAGCAAAAGAGCTATTAAATTGAAGAAAACAATGGATTTCATGTATAAATTTGTACGCAACAATTTATCACTCAATTATAGCACCTTAGAACCGTGAGGAGAACATTCGTTTTATGCTCTGTATCTATGATGGACGTCAAAATTGGTGATCAAGAAAGAATGCTAAACAAAGCCAACGGCTCTTGCAGCAATGAACTCATGCACAGCTTGACTGAACACTTGGTTAAATTTAATCCCTAAGCGCAAATTTTCAACGTGAAGAGTTGCGTTCTGAAAAATACTCCTGATTAGCAGCATACACAACTCGGAATGCACATTGTCAGAGATCGAAAAGAATATTAGCGTCGATACAACGACATAACTTCTAATGATGTTGCTATTATTTTTAGAGCAAACGATAGCGAACCACCAAGTGTGAGCGTGACTTAATTATTTACCCGAAAGATATGCCACTTAGAAGAGTACATGCAGTAGAACCTCGCTAATCCGTCACCTACGGGACCGGGGACATGGTCGGAACAGCAAAAAGGTCGGATTATCAGATGAACTCATTTTATTGACATGAAAACGTATAAAAACTGTATTTCGATCAGAAAAAATTGCATTAAGAGTGTTTAACAAGCTACTGTACTATAAAAAACGACATTAGGACAAAAAACTAACCGCACGAAATGTTATTGCTCTACTGAACGATATACGCACTCCCAATGAGTAATACGTCATCGACAGGAGTCAACCTGAACGGAGGAATGCACCGGAAATGTAAACAAACATCAATTTCCAATTGCGTGGTCGGACTAACCGATGAGAAAACCCCGCTGAGGGCGAACTAGCGGAGGCCTATTTCCCCGGCGGCACGGTCGGATTAACCGAGGAGTCGGACTATCGGAGGTCGGACTAGCGAGGTTCTACTGTATTCTTCAATTTTGCCTCGACCCAATGGCTGACCTGTTGCTTTTTCCATATTTTCAATTTGAAGGAAGTGCACAACGAACATCGCTTACAATGCTGCAATACGTATCCTAATGAGTGGCTATTAGAGACACTTTTAGCACGCTACATCGTTCCGAAAACCTATTTTTACAGTAGATTGACGACATATGTGCGCATAGAAGGCAGCCGATCATTTATAATTTAATTAAATCGTGCGAATTCGGACGGGTTCACCTAGTTAGTTATTATTTGGACGATGAATGTTCTCATCAGCTTAGAACAATGCAATTAACAGAATAAGATGTCGAATGATACTCCATTCATACCTGTATAACATTTAAAGTGCATTTTTCGTTTTGTACTGCCTTGCAATAATTTACTTATTTATTACAAAATAAATTATTTATTTAATAATGTTGAAAATGTTACTCTAAACTTGAAATACTCGTATCAGAGTAAAACAAATTATTCTTGTTTGATGTTCACAGTTATTTATACCAAACAGTGTGAGGGTATTAAAGACGCCACACTCTCACCCTTCTCTCCTCCCTGGATTCCGTTGCATGCCTTACGTGACAAAAATTTCCTTGCTTCAATTGAATAATATCTTTAATTTTTTCTTAAGTGAAAATGTTCAACGATTAGAATTCCTGCTCTTTTTTAAAACCAACTTTGGTAATTATAACTGATAAACATTAGTTAAGTATCTATTGTCCAAAAATGAAAACTGTTATTGACATTGCACATAAACATAAATAATCCAGATTCAAAAACAGTGCTTCAAACTAGTTTGTGCTATTTCACTGAGAATTTACATTTACAGTAGTATATATCAAATGATAAAGTTGCCCTGGTTTTAAAATGCAAGTGAAATGCGAAATTAATGAGTATTTCAAGTAATTGTATTTGTAAATGGGTAATATAAACGTAGATCATGGAATGGTAATGTAATTAGAAATAATTAAACTAAGAATAAAATTTAAATCTTTTAATAGTTTTGGATATTTAACATTCTTGATTATGAACAGGCTACAACATCTTAATTAAATAGCATTTTATAAATTGCACTATTATAATTTTTTAGAATTAAGGATAGCTTTTTGATCTTTTTATGTGCAATACAGATTTAAAGCTCATACGCAAATATTGCATGAGCGGAGTGTACTGGACTGAATAGAACTTGCCAGCTCCAAAGGAAATTACTTGGAAAATAGACTTTTCTCACCTCCTGTCGGAGTCACTCCTTGCTATATGGACCGTCCAATCACGATGCGTTCTTTCGTTACTAAGAATAGCATAAGAGAACAGTTTCATGTTAAAACTATACCAAACTAAAAACGAAAAAGACTCGTTCCTAGTTTCAATTGAAAAAATAATATCTCTGTAAGTGGAAAACACAGTATTATTTTCCGTATTTGTTCACAAGAACATTGCAATTTTAATTCGCATCGGAAAATACCATTTAGCAGGGAAAAGTTTTATTTTTAAAGTATTTATTAGAAAAATATAAATGATGGTTTTCACCATCACAAGAAACGACCAGAATGAATCTAAAAATTTACTTCGCATTAATTACATAATTATGTTTAATTTTTTTAAAGATTTTAATCAGAAAGCTTCAAAGTTGAAGTAAAAGTAAAATTCTTCATCGGTAATGGATAGTAAAAATTGTTAAATAGCAAGTATTGTAAATATATAAAAAAACAGAAAGTCGTAATTAAAAACGAGTTGATTCAGCGCGCGAAAAACTAGTTCTAAATTATGAACCACAAATATACATAAAAAATAAAATAATAATAGCTTCGCACATAAAATAATGATAGCTTTTTACATAAAATAATTTAGCTCATTTCAAGTTGGCGGGTCGGAGATGGCGGCCAAGAATTTTAAATGCGACAAAACCATGTGGACAAGACTAGACAGTGACCAATTGTGGTCACATGTTTTAGCATAAATTATACTACATCCTTACATTACGCCTTCACCATGTCAAAATCTGATGAACATTTATATAAAAGTTATAAACGATTATCTTAAGAACGACACTTTTTTTAACTAATTAAGGCATTGCAATTGGTATAAAAATCTAGTTGGAGTCACATCACCAACACCTACATTTGACATACAGTATATAGAAATATATATTTTGAACCCGATATGGCGGATCCGAGGTAGCGTCAGAAAATGACCGCCCAGTCAAAATTAATGAATTACTATCGACAATAACTGGGGTGGTCTTGGGTTAATATTTTAATAAAGGCAGACAAATATTGAGAGGAGACGTTCAAAAATCATTCTGTGTCGAGAAAAATAGTTAAGCATTCATGAGGCAACCCGTTTTTAGTTTGATTCAAAATTATATTTCTATAAAAGATAAGATACATTTAAAAAGAAACTGACAACGGACGGAGCCATAGAAGGCCAGAGGAAATTATTATTTGAGTATTATAATTTTAAGTTATGGTTAATTATTGCACCCAAAATATAAAATTATGAAAATCATGAAAATCATGAAAGTCATGTTTTTATGTCAAGAATTTTCATTTTAAAATAATAATAAAAAATAAAACGAAAAACCTATATTCATACAGGATAAAAGTACTAAAATAAAAACCAAAATTTGTTTTAGCTCTATCACTGTTATCTGAACATCTACGATCGCGTTTAAATGATGACCTTAAGGAAGAGACTGTTGAAACAATTGAAATCCAAAGTGATGACTATTTACTTTAAAATTGAATCGCGTCTTCGACATCGTAAAAGATGATTCGTAATAGTATTTGAATTCCGATACAATAGCTATCATGGAACGGAGTGTTGCGTTCCTCGACAAAGGGACGTCGCCGGCGGCGTGGGACATGATCCTATCGCGCCGCATTAGCGCCGGGACGACGCGACACTGACAGGCTCAGCGCCGACTGCAGATCGCATTATACACTGCGCTCTAACCTGCTTTAGTTTTGATTCATAGTCAGAAATAGATTTAGATTTGGAATTTAAAATATCATATACATCAATCACTTCAAAATAAGGACTGTCATAAAGTTTCATGAAACTGAAAGGGGCAATCTTATTTCTAATATTCAAACGACCACATTTTCAAATGAAATTTTCAATACCAAATTATTTTTCTCCAACCTACTACGTTAAGTCGCATTTTACTCTTTGTGATCAGTGATCAAAATAATAATTTGTCTCCCAGTGGGAGTAAGGTGATTACTTTGCCTCCCGGCGAGCATAAGAGTAATATTGAAATAAATAAATAATCAAACGCCATTGAACTTTCACATATTAATGCAAATAATTATGTTGCAGCTCAAAAGATTACGGGCGCTAACAGCTGAAGTGACAGGAGTAGGAAATTACAGCAGACAGCTAGCTATGCTTTGCGGCAGTTACGGGTTTCTGGTTATGTTAATCAATACAACTCAATCAACTTGTGTTTGTTACAATCGTGTTTTTTCATTTCAATGTAATAATCGTTTTTTATCGGAAAATACCATTTAGCAGGGAAAAGTTTTATTTTAAAATATTTATTAAAAAAATATAAATGATGGTTTTCACCATAACATGAAACGACCAGAATGAATCTAAAAATTTACTTCGCATTAATTACATAATTATGTTTCTTTTTTTTAAAGATTTTAATCAGAAAGCTTCAAAGTTGAAGTAAAAGTAAAATTCTTCATCGTTAATGGATAGTAAAAATTTTTAAATAGCAAATATTATAAATACATAAAAAACAGAAAGTCGTCATCCGAATAAAAGGTGGGGAGAATTTTGCAGGATTAAGCTGTACCTTACTCCCTCAACAACAAGAAACTATTTTAATACTGTAACTTAACCTTGTTAGATGGATAATTATTTCCACTATAAAATGTGCAACCCTGACGATGACTGTTTTTTTTTTCAGTGCAAGCACAAACGGATATTTTAGTAAAGTTCGCAATGAAAATTTGCAAAAAAGTAAAAGAGACAATGATAATGTCTGAGGTCTGAGGACCAACAGTACTGTAAGTGTAACGAGCTCCAGTCTCTGTGTTATCCGAGGCCGCGATCTCTTCTCCAATATCGATCGGGTCTTTTGACTTGTTCCAAAGTCAACCTTTACTGTTTGGTTCTATTTTAAAAGCAAGCATACAACAAATTCTGATGGACATAACATTTAAGTGACGTATGTGGTATTTAATCGCACAATATTTTTTGAATGCCTGATGTCAATAGGTTGTTTTGTAAAACGGTTTTTATATACAGATAATACGAGTAAATTAATGAAGTTGAAAAAATGGAAATGTCTCTGAACATTAAAATGGAAAATTGCCTTGCTGGGGTACCACAGGACAGTCGGGTAGGGAACACATTGCCTTGCTGGGGTACGACAGGACAGTCGAGCAGGGAACACATTGCCTTGCTGGGGTACCACAGGACAGTCGAGCAGGGAACACATTGCCTTAGTGGAGTACCACAGGACAGTCGAGAAGGGAACACATTGCCTTGCTGGGGTACCACAGGACAATCGAGCAGGGAACACATTGCCTTGGTGGGGAGATCGTACTCCATCACAGCCCCGACCGCCCGTAGACCACAGGACAGTGGAGCAGGGAACACATTGCTTTGCTGGGGTACCACAGGACAGTCGGGTAGGGAACACATTGCCTTGCTGGGGTACCACAGGACAGTAGAGCAGGGAACACATTGCCTTGCTGGGGCACCACAGGACAGTCGGGTAGGGAACACATTGCCTTGCTGGGGAACCACAGGACAGTGGAGCAGGGAACACATTGCCTTGCTGGGGTACCACAGGACAGTAGGGCAAGGAACACACTGCCTTGGTGGATAGACTAATGACCACAGAACAGTCGAGGAGGGAACACATCACCTTGCTGGGGTACCACAGGGCAGTAGGGCAAGGAACACACTGCCTTGGTGGAGAGACTAATGACCACAGGGCGGTCGGGCAATGACCACATTGCCTTGGTGGAGAGACTAATGACCGCAGAACAGTCGAGGAGGGAACACATCTCCTTGCTGGGGTACCACAGGACAGTAGGGCAAGGAACACAATGCCTTGGTGGAGAGACTAATGACCACAGGGCGGTCGGGCAATGACCACATTGCCTTGGTGGAGAGACTAATGACCACAGGACAGTCGGGCGGGGACCACATTGCCTTGGTGGAGAGACTAATGACCACAGAACAGTCGAGCAAGGAACACATTGCCTTGGTGGAGAGACTAATGACCACAGGGCAGTCGGGCGGGGACCACATTGCCTTGGTGGAGAGACTAATGACCACAGAACAGTCGAGCAAGGAACACATTGCCTTGGTGGAGAGACTAATGACCACAGGGCAGTCGGGCGGGGACCACATTGCCTTGGTGGAGAGACTAATGACCACAGAACAGTCGAGCAAGGAACACATTGCCTTGGTGGAGAGACTAATGACCACAGAACAGTCGAGGAGGGAACACATCACCTTGCTGGGGTACCACAGGACAGTAGGGCAAGGAACACACTGCCTTGGTGGAGAGACTAATGACCATAGGGCGGTCGGGCAATGACCACATTGCCTTGGTGGAGAGACGAATGACCACAGGACAGTCGGGCGGGGACCACATTGCCTTGGTGGAGAGACTAATGACCACAGAACAGTCGAGGAGGGAACACATTGCCTTGGTGTAGAGACTAATGACCACAGAACAGTCGAGGAGGGAACACATTGCCTTGGTGGAGAGACTAATGACCACAGAACAGTCGAGGAGGGAACACATCACGTTGCTGGGGTACCACAGGACAGTAGGGCAAGGAACACATTGCCTTGGTGGAGAGACTAATGACCACAGGGCAGTCGGGCGGGGACTACATTGCCTTGGTGGAGAGACTAATGACCACAGGACAGTCGGGGAGGGAACACATTGCCTTGGTGGAGAGATTAATGACCACAGGACAGTAGGGCAGGGAACACATTGCACATTGAACAACAGCTCCCCCTCCAATTTCTTGTGTATTTTTTCAAATATAAATAAATAACGTTTTTAACGTATTAATCGGTTCTCAAGATATATGAACTTATAATTAGTTTTTTCAACCAAATTTAAATTTATAAATTGACAAAATAGGTCTATAAACACAAAACAATGTTTGATAATGACGAAAAACCACCACCAGTCAATGTTGAGTTATTTCAATTTCATTTTCAACAATATTAAGTTTTCGGGCGTCATCTTAAATCTGCTATTTTGAAATGAGGTCAAGTATTTTAAAAAACCAGGGATGTTAGTCTGACCCACTATTTCAAACCAACTTGTTACGCTAAATACAACGCCGCAACCCGTTTTTATTTATTCTACATAGTTTTTTGAAAATCATATTTTATGAGATTGTTATAAAAA
Source organism: Flexamia atlantica (assembly GCA_035578135.1). Lineage (NCBI taxonomy): Eukaryota > Metazoa > Arthropoda > Insecta > Hemiptera > Cicadellidae > Flexamia > Flexamia atlantica. The sequence continues at coordinate 35,816,377 of JAQJVK010000006.1, forward strand.
AATTGTTGATATCTTAAAAACAAAATACCATAATAAGTAAAACGGGTTACAAACTTACAACTAATCGTGGTTCACAGTTCTCTTAATGGTTCTCAGCCTTTTTAGACAACTTTGTTTTGAATTGTGTCATACAACTAGCCGCCACCCTTCTGCAAACGGTGCTGTCGAATGACTTCACCGCCAACTGGAAAACGCTCTCATGACACATACCAATCGGATTTGGCTCAAACCACACATTATTTTTGTTAGGAATTAGGACTAGTTTCTAGTAGGACATCAACGCTTCTGCCTCTGACTAGTGCACGGTCAACTCTCCGCCCTCCTGATCAACTAATCAACTCCACGATTAGGCCTGCTTAAAAGAGCCACGAAACCGAAACATCACGAATCTGTCAGCAAGACTGCAGTAGTTCATTATTACTAGCTGCTCAGAGTGTTGGTGTTGGTGTCGGTGTCTGGTGTGGATCTTGGTCTTGGTCTTGGTGTTGATGTTTGATAGTGTTGTTGGTCTTTTTTATCAGTAAAAATAGGTAGTTTTTTGTTTTTGAAAACTAAAAAAGATTTAGGAAAACGGATTGCAGCATTGAATTTCGAATCGAAAACAGTGTTAAAATAGGGGTCACGCCCTTACCTTCATATTAAAAATATTCTTTGCATAAAATATGGCGGATCCAAGATGGCGGCCAAAAATGTTAACTTTCTAAAAATGAAGTACCAACAATTAAACAATGTTATGTGTTATTAGGTTGTAGTTATCTGAGGTAGAATTGTAAAAATAGCTCTGTATAACAGAAAATCAAGTTTATAAACTTGTTTACAAAAAGTTTAATGACTTGAAAACGCAAAGAGATATCAAAAAACTGATTGCGGCATTAAATTTAAAATTGAAAAACAATGTTAAAAATGAGGTCACAATCCTATCTTTACATTTGAAAAAAAATAGTTGTATCCAATATGGCGGCCAAAAATGAGGCACTTGCTACCCAACAATGTTTGGGTGGGGTCTACGATAGTTATTTTTAGAAATGTAAAAAAATATGGGGGAACAACTAAAACTCACCCTGTATATAAACACAAAAATATTTTATTTTATTTTATTTTATTTTATTCGAGGGGTTTTCTCTTCAGAAACATAACTCGATAACGGCCGGACTAAATTTAACGTTTCATGGGTCAAATTATGGCTATTTATATGTAGTTTGTCAATATGACTCATAATTTTATGAATAGGCTTTACTTGAGTACAATAATGGACTAAAGTTTTGGAACAGTAGCGCTATCCGTCAACACCATACCAAACTCAATTCACTTTGTTTTCAACTAATTATATGAACATGGTTTGAAAATACTTCTTGAGATCAACCACAGATTGCAAGCAAAGCTTCAACCGAGTAATCTATTAATTAATATTAAATAAATGAGCGAACGTTTAGTTTGCCTGTGCTTATACGTAAAACTCTAGGTTGAAAATAAATCCTTGACTCAACAGACACTTCTCAAAGTGAGATATAACGTTCTCCAGAGGGTCCAGTGGCCTTATTTGTCCGCTTGTCTAATAAACCTACCCCGTTTATTCTGAGCAGTGCGAGAGCTCTTTGTTAATTAACTTAACATTCGTAACAACATTTTTTATCCATCCTGAACATTAAAAATCATTTAACGAATGTCTGATTGTCTTTGACACCGTAGAGTTGTTTAAGATTGCAAACTATTTATAATGCTACCATTCTACCTGTATAATATTGTGTTTTAATGAATTTATTTTTCAGAAAGAGCCAACAAGAGGACGGCTTTTGAGATGTACATCTTCCAAAATTAATTAGTGAAGTAATTTATAACTAAATATCAAATATCATATAAAACATTCATAAAATAGTATATTTCATTACAAGGACCTTAAGTGACGCTTTTCGTACAAGGTCAAGTTTTACAACCGAGGCTGTAAGCCGAGGTTGAAAAATGACCGAGTAACGAAAAGCAGCTTTAGGTCCGTGTGATGAACTATATTTTTCGTTATATTGCTCAATACAATACGTAAACTACTTAAGAAAACCAAAATGTTACAGCTTGTTTACCTTTAAAGATGCCTTCAAAAGATGCCACCGTCTTGTTCTTGCTATTTGAAGCAATCAGCTGATTGTCTGTTTCATTTGTGTTAGGGTAGACTGACAACAATGAACAACTATCGACGTATCGAACGCATGCAATAATCGATTGGTGAAATGAGCGAGTTTCACAAATTGATTGAACTGACAACAATGAATGTTTCGATAATAACGATGAATGTTTCGATTATTTGTAATTGAATGAATATTGTTCGATTATTACGACGTACTCGGCACTTTTTGACTTTTATAGTCCTAGGACTATAAAGAGTCAGCTGGTACCGAGTACATCAGCTTTTAATTCCTAGGAATAAAAGGAGTGTATTTAGGTCCGTTTTTGAAGCAGTATAACGAAAACTAAATTAAATTAATAGTATATTTCATTACAAGGACCTAAAGTGACGCTTTTCGTACAAGGTCAAGTTTTACAACTGGAAAATGACCGAGTAGCAAAAAGCAGCTTTAGGTCCGTGTGATGAACTATATTTTTCGTTATATTGCTCAATACAATACGTAAACTACTTAAGAAACCCAAAATGTTACAGCTTGACTATTACGACGTACTCGGCACTTTTTGACTTTTATAGTCCTACGACTATAAAGAGTCAGCTGGTATCGAGTACACGAGCTTTTAATTCCTAGGAATAAAAAGAGTGTATTTAGGTCCGGAAAACAAGCATTAAAAACATCTGTTTTTGAAGCAGTATAACGAAAAAGAGGTTTACTTTAATGTAACAACCAGTCGATTCAAGTGATATGTCTAAAATATATGAATAGGGCCGAAGGTTTTACACAAATTAAGAACGGTATAAAGGGGCATCCGATAAAAACAGAGGAAACAGACCCATTTCAAACAACGTTTACTGACAAAAACTCAAAAAAATCAGGCAGAAAAATTCAAAAGAGTTTTAAGCAATTCTCAATTTTGATTTGTGCACCTTTTGGGATTCTGCAAGTGTCAAAGCGAAATTTTGGTCATCGTTCACCTATGCTGCGTTTAGTGGACATTGGATCAACATTTGATTGGGTAACGACTTCATTTATTACGATTTTTTAGAACAATGGTTATTAAAGATTAATAATTGTAAACTGGAAAATAATTTAGATAAATTAATAAAGTTTTAAGTACAAGAAAAAAAGGAAAGAAAATATTATGTACATAACTCACTGACGTGAACAGTTTGTTCACAAGACACTTTCAGTTTCAAACACGTAACCTACCAACACTAATCTCTCCCCCTGCAACCACGTACCAGGTGTATAATCCCTCTCTGTATGAAAGCCTCGACAGAATACTGAAACGTCTAGTGGGCTAAGCTATGCCAGGAGAATTGGATGTGCAAATAAATAATGCAGAAAATTCAAGAAGAAGTCACAGATATGGTTATTGGATATTCCTTTTTATGATTTTAAAGAATTCTTAAATTGGAAAGACGACTAAATCAACATTAACTATTTTCAATCTTAATTATTGTAAATAAGTTAATATAAATACATATACAGGGTGTTTAAAAAATGTGGGGCAATAATTTACGTAGTGTTTCCTTGAGTCAAAATAAGCAAAAAAGTTTATATAAACATAGGTCCTAAAATGCTTCGTTTTCCGTCTGTGTGTCTGTTTATGATTTTTACGTATTTAATCATATCTCACGAACCACTTAACGTATAAACTTCAAACTTGGTATGTGGATAACCACTATTAAGAACTATTTTTGTAAGAAGTATCAAATTTCTACTTTGTACCATTACAAAATTGCGACTGTTTTTTGTTTTCAAAACTAATTATCTTCAAAACCGTAAATTTTAAAAAAATTATACAGGAGACAAAAAGTTGTAAAATTTAATTCAAGAAATGCTGATATTAAGGTTATGATAATTGGACTACTAATAACGGAGAAATTTTAAATTTTCTACATAAAAACATGGTTTCTTAGAACATTCTGTCTGAAAATTGCAGGTTTTTATTCGGAAAATTTAAACTTTCTCGATTATTAGCTGTCCGATTGTTATAATCTTAATATCATCGGTAATCACTGAGAGAAAAAGCCGTATGAATCATACTTAAAGGGTGCTAAAACGAGGTCAGACTGCCATGGCATGGTGAAACACCATGCCGCTTATTTTCTATCATGGTATTTCCTACGTACTAACGGTGAAACAGACGTATTTACGTATGTAACGTACAGTAGCATGCTAATGTTAATTTACCATGCCTAGTAGACTAAACATTTTTCTCAGTGTAAGATTAAATTTCTCAACTTTTTTGTCTCTTGTATACTTTTTCTAAAATTTACGGTTTTTAAGATATTAGCTTTGAAAACAAAAAACAGTCACCATTTTGAAATAATATAAAGTAGAAATTTGATACTTCATACGAAAATAATTCTTAATAGTGGTTATCCATATTCCAAGTTTGAAGTATATACGTTCAGTGGTTTGTGAGATGTGATGAAATATGTAAAAATTATAAACAGACACATAGACGGAAAATGAAGCACTTTAGGACCTATGTTTATATAAACTTTTTTGCTTATTTTGACCCAAGGAATCACTACGTAAATTATTGCTCCACATTTTTTGAACACCCTGAATATATATTTATATTATTTACAATAATTAGTGTATATATATATATATATATATATATATATCTGTAAGAAGTTAATAACGTAGATTCCACGGTCTCTCATACACCCCAAATACAATTCGTTAAAATGTATAAATTATCTTCAATAAAAAACTGGGTATCCTAATTTCCAACATTATGACATTTCAATTTATTTAGGATCATCATGAATAGTTAAAACATAACAAAAAGGTACAGAATATTCATTATTGGTTATCGTTGGTTTGTTGTATAGCTAAACATTATGGGATTCAAATTTAATTGTAATTGTCGTGAACAGTTTAAATTGGTTCAAAATCTGACCATTGAATTGTTTTTTTTGCTAACGTCCTTTTGGGTGAAGTGTTGAGTGGGAAAACCCAAAATGCTATAATAGTAACAACAAATCTGCAGTAGTATGGGAAAGATCTCTGCATATAACAAAATCTAGCAGGTCTGTTAACAAAATCTATGGAATTATCAAAATTTGCAGAATGTCGTAAAGGTAAAATCAAAATTTTAAAGCCATGGATGACTGTTGAACTGTGTAAAAGACAAAAATTTCGGAATACTCTGTATTCAAAATCCAAAAAGAAGCCTAATGACAAAAAATTACAACTTTTTTTCTTAGTTTCTCCACAAAGCTGAAAAGAGATATGCAGGAACAAAAAGCTACTTATTATCATAATTTGTTTGAAAAAAAATAAATCAGATATAAAGAAACAATGGAAAACTATTAATAGTATTCTTGGCACTCAACGCAAAAATAATGAAATATCTGGGGTCTATGCAAAGTCAAATAATAATGTTTTGATCAATGACAACTATGATATTGCTTGTGAGTTCAATAATTTTTTTGTTAATATTGTAAATGATTTGATGCGGAATTCAGAGTCGTTTGATAGAAGTGATTTAAGTGATTATGAAAACGCCTTTTCTTAACCCATTGTAAACAAAACTTTTTTCTGCTTTCCAACTTGTCGTGATGAAGTGTAGAATATTATTAACAAGCTCTCTAGCTATAAAGCTCCTGGCATAGATGGTGTATCTGCAAATGTCATTAAGAAATTAGGGAGCTACATTTCACCCGTAATCTCTCATCTAATTAATCTAAGTTTCAAAACAGGAATTTTTCCCGATTCTCTTAAAGTTGCCTTAGTGATTCCACTGCATAAAAAAGGTTGTACTGCTGACTTAAACAATTACCGTCCAATATCTCTCTTATCTGTATTTTCCAAAATTTTTGAAAGTCATGAAATTAAGACTTCTTAGGTTTTTAAATTCAAATAATATTTTATGTAAAAATCAGTTTGGCTTTTTGGAGGGAAAATCTACTGAGGACGCATTATTACATTTCTGTTCTTTGGCTTTCGAGGGTTTAAATAAAAATGAATTCGTAAGTGGAATCTTTGTTGACATCACTAAAGCTTTTGATTCTGTCGATCATGGAATCTTGGGTGATATTCTTTATAAGTCCGGTATAAGGGGTTTTCCTTTAAAATGGTTTCAGAGTTATTTGGGTCACCGTCTCCAGTGTGTCAAATTTCGAAATTCTATCAGTAGCACTCTTCCTATTACTCATGGAGTTCCGCAGGGATCTGTTTTGGGACCTATCTTGTTTTTAATATATATTAACAGTCTTTGCAATGGAAAGTTTTCTGGGTATCTGTCATGTTTCGCAGACGACACAGCAATTTGTTATAGGGAAACAAATCTAAATGATCTATCTTTAAACATGCAGAAAGACATGGATAAACTAAAAATTTGGTTTGTTAGGAATAAAATGGTTTTGAGTTCGAAGACATAGTTTGTTCATTTTTCTCTTAGGAATAAACACAATGAAAATATAAATCTATTCCTTAAATGTAAATCTTGTCTCCATTCAATAAATATATCTTGTAATGACTGCATCAAAATAGAACAGGTTCAGCATATAAAGTATTTGGGTGTTTTGATGGATGAAAGGCTTAATTGGAAAGATCATGTGTCAACAATTAAAGGCTATCTATACGAGGTTCTAAGAAAATTTTATTTTTTACGATATCTATGCCCGTTGTCGGTTTTAAAAACAGTGTATTTCTCTTTGGTAAACTCAAAATTACAATATTGTTTGTCTTGCTGGGGTGGGACTTTCTATTCTACCATTCGCCCATTGATAATTTGTCAAAATAAAGTAATTAGGTTAATTAGTGGAGCTGGGAGGCGTGATTCGTCCTTTCCTCTTTACATTGCTCTTAAGGTTCTTCCTCTTAGGTATTTATATATATATCGTGTGCTCCGAATATATTTTTTAAGAGGAGGCCATCTGAGGGGTAATATAAATGTTTTTTCGAATAGACTGCAAAATTTGAATCGTGTGCCCATTCCATTGCCTAGAGTTGAGGCTTTTAAAAGATTTTATACTTTTTCTGCTCCAAAATTTTTTAATCTATTACCAATTTTAGTATCCTCTTCATTAACAATTAGTTCTTTCACCAAAAACTTGAAAAAATGGCTGTTTACCAACAACGATGTAGAAATATTTTTTTGCTAACATCTTTATTGTTTTTTTGTTTGATTTGCTTACCTTCATCCTCATTGAAATGCGTAGGGTAAATGAATTGTTGGAACTTCAATATTTTTTAACTTTGCACATCTAAAATTCTTGTTTATTATTATTTTTTCCCCGACTTATTGAAGTTTTTGTTGCTTACTTTTTCTTACACTCACTTCATGTCATTATTCAATTTAATGTGTTGTTGAATTTTTGTTAATATATTTTTGTATGTGTTTGATTTTCTATGTTGATCAGTGGAAGTCATTGTAATTATATTTTTTCATATATAAACAAGGCATAATGTGTTAAAATAAATATGTTTTATTTTATATTATTTTAATTTTGTTTGAAGGGAGTTGCTGCCACATATTATGCACTGTGATAGAGAAACCACCTCTACAAAGCAAATGCTAAAGAGGTGGTTATCCATAATGTACTTATAAGTTTTATTGAATACAATTGTAATTAGATTTAGCTTTATATGTATTCATTTGTTTGTATAATGAGCACTGTTAAAAAACATCACAATGTAAAAAATTGTAATTGTTTCTATGTGCATCATGGAAATAAAAATTTATTTATATATATTAAACTCGATTTCATGATATATTAAAAAATATATTGCATTTTTACTGTTACTAAAAGTGATTTTTAGGGACTGAGGTAGTTATTTTTACAACTTTTAGACTAATGCAAAAAAAACAATACCCCCGTTGCAGCAGACCTGCATACTCAGCGAATTTCAAATGCAAAACAACAGCGAGATTTGACATGTTTTTGTAAGCCCCATAAGAATAACATGGGGAATGAGTATGCAGGTTTGCTGCTACGGGTATATTAAAATTGGGCGGTTTTAATTCAATATTTAGTAGATCTGACCTAGAAGAAGCCATTTACCAAGTTTTACCAAGATATGTTGAGAAATAAGTGAGATATAGAATTTTTCTTTTCCCATAAGGTTAACATCGGGACAACGTACTGTGTTTACCACTTTCAATATCTCGGTAACCAATGGACATAGAGCAGTGATTCAAAATACTAAATTGTTTGTTTTTTTTAGCTGAATTCAATGGTGCTAACAACAATTTGATAATTTTTATTTTTATGTGTAAAAAACTCGAAAACCCCATTTTTGGGGGGGTTTACCCCCCTTTACCCCCCCTTCTGGTAGTCCGATCGGGCTTGTTTACGAACTCGTTCGAATAATTACTACTTTACACGTCCATGCCAAATTTCATTAAGATCGGACCATTGTTACGCGAGTTATCGTGCTTAAAGGCACACACACACACACACACACACACACACACACATACACACACACACACACACACACACATATATATATACATTTATTTATTTATTTATGAAATGGACGAATGGTGTTTTTGGCATCTGGGGACCTACAAAAAAAAAGTTATGATGGTCTCGGGCTTAGGTCTTACCATGAGACCTACGGTAAAAGCTTCTTCCCTATAGGGGAAATTCGCTAAAATTTCTAGTACTAGATTTCTCGATCAAATTGATCTGTCAAGGAAAATTTAATATAAAATTCATGAGTCAAAAAAGTACTGTAAAAAAGTTAGAAACTCCAAGAAAATTATTAAACAGTATTTTTTATTCCCTTTCCCCCAGTGACATTTTGAACCGCCCAAGATTTTTTTCAGCTGGTTAGCCTAAAAATATGACATTGTCTCTACACTTTTTATTGCTGTGGTGGAAGAGAAGCAACGGTGCGTCAATTATTCGAAATATATTACGTTTCTCGAGTTTTTAGTGAGCGGTGTAGAAGACGGCTAAGGTAGAAGTAATATTTATTATGAAAGGGAATTTGATAGAAAACCAAGTTATTACCTTAAACTGTTGGGTTGTCACTCCGTGTATCCTTTTATTTTTAATATTTCTCCAAATTTTAAAATAATTTTAACTATCGAAAACGTTTAGTAAAATTCAATATATTTTAGTTTAAGTTAGCGTTTTTAATAAGGTTCCTTGCTTTAAACGTTCAGGTACTTTATCGGAAATGACAAAAACAATTCAAAGATACAATTAAATTTTAGTCAAAATATTTACATTTTTCAATAAACGTATTGGTGCTACCTTAATAAACTTGTATTCCTCCTCGTATCCAGTTATTTATTAATAATAAAGCCAACTGGAAACTTTTTAAAAATCTCTGTACTAATTAACTAAAATGTTTTTACTGTAGATGATAAAACCCCTTTGATGCTATTCGTTGTCAAAGAAGGTACTCTAAGGAAGTTTACAGCCACTGAAACAACAGCCTCCATGACTGTGTAATAGGAAAGGTAAGTAATGATAAAGTTAGTTCGATGTGAACCACACTGCGGCCCGGCGCTAATGAGATTCGATGGGCATAAACTACACCTCCGACTAACTGTTAATGGAAGTTTAGGAGTTGAGAGGAAACTTTGAAGACTGGATGGTGAAGTAATAATGAGTCTGATTGACTTGAACAACACTTCACATCTGCCAATGGACAGATCGGGCAACTGTGACTGAGAGATGTGTGGCACGGGCCGGCCTCCCCTTCACAGTCATGCCTTGATCGCCTCTTATACAACCAGGCCTCTCTTGACAAACAGAATGCAGTCTCTGGAGATGACAGTTTTATTTCTTACCTTATATTCCAAAATACAAAAAATTATATTCAAATGTACATAGTATATTAGACTGCTTCTACAAGAATTAGATCTGACAAATCCGAACACACCGGACAGATTTTCAGTTCAATTAAGTTGTGTTTTTGGTGTTATCAACTTCGTAATCTCTAGGTGTACAGACTTTAGGCTAAGAGAGGGCCCAGACAAAGGTCTCTCTTTTATTTTTAAGACCTAGACAATATGATGATTTTAGGACTTAGTTTAAAAGTTAAAATTAATATTTTCAGACATTAAAATGGTATACATTTAAAGTAAATTAACAATCTTATGATACTACTTTGAGAAAATTTTGGTACAATTGAAATAATATAATGTTAAACAATTAAAAATCTATACTAGAGGTTAGTAAAAAAATGATACGGTTCTGGACGCATAGTTCCAGAACCGTGTCTGTTGCGCTTGATATGTTATTTTCTAACAAACTATTGATCCATTCTTACACATTGATACATTTCTTGATACGTTTAAAGATTTAGAGTTTTAAAATAACAATATTGATAGAATATTAACCTAAAAAACTAAACCATTGAACATCTTGAAACTTTTTTGTCTTCGTCGGTTTTCGTAATTGAAGATATGAATGTTTACAAGCTGTTACAAGCTATGACTTTGCTGAGGACTTTGGGAAAGAAGGAATGGTTCTAAAGTTAATAACATCTAATATTGTAGGACGATATGAGGTGGCTCCAGCAACTGTTTGACTGCTTTCCTAAAGTTTGTGCGTTACTTCTCGCAAAACGTGAAAATCTGTGTATGTGTGTACGTCACCTATGTAGCCTTACCTATGCAGACGTTAAGGCTACTGTAAACTTATAGGTTTTATTACCTATAAGCAATAACTTCATTCTATTGCTTGTATAAGTTCATCGTAATTCTTTTTTTTTACCCACAATAGTTTAAGTTTTGTTATAAATATTTTTCTTTTTAAAAATTCAAATTTTCCTTCTGATTTTTACTTAACATTTAGCTATTTTCCCCTCCTTTAATAAATTAATTTTTTAAAGATATTTGAAATTTGAAGCGTATGACAACGATCCTGGCCACACGAGAGGTTATATTTGTATTTTGAAAATCTATATTATTAATTCACACTAATTAACGTTCACACTATTGAATACTACATTCATAAAACAATCCTCATAATTGGGCCAGTTCATAACATGTAAACCAGGAAAATTGAGTTTCGTATCCTACATTAAAATGTAGGTCCTAAAGTCATCATTGGCTGTTGGCTATTAATTACCAGTATTTAAGAAGCTAATACCTTGCTATTGCACCAACTCGATCTCATTGTTTTACTTTTTACCCGTAAATGAAATTACAATTATTTTCACCAACACTTCTAGCACACTCTGGTAGAGAAACAAGCAATCACATGATAAAGACCACGTGGTAGATAAATAGTGTTAACAAACCATGACCTAGGGTAGAGCACGCGGCGATAAGAGATAAGCTATGTAAACAGAAAGGTCAGAAAGGTCAGAAAACCCCTGATAACAGATAACAGAAAGGTCAAAAAGGTTGGAAACCCCTCCCTCCCGATAAGAGATAACCTTGAGGTCAAGTATGCAGGCACACGACTACTACGTCATTTTGACGTCATGGGGATTTCGTGCTTGAAACGATGTTTTCTTACTACTTATACAGAAGTTGTACAGAATAGAATATTCCCCTAGTCACCTTCCGCCTGTTTAAATTATTTTTAAAACAATAATTTTAGTGTACCTGGAATCAATTTTTACCAATGCACTCTCATGTCCTTTCTAAATTAATGCAGTCAAACGATAATCACACTGACATAATTTGTATTTTAGAAGTTTAAGCATAAATATTAGATATCTATTTTACCGATGCCGCGACGTTCCGTAGGTGAAGTAAGAGCGATGACATGTCGCCCTCTGCAATCATCCAATCACGAGCCGAGATGGAGATGGGTAACCTGGAGAGGTTATTGACCTCATCTGACGTCGGGCGACCAATTTGTCGATTTCCGTTCTTAAAAAATAGTATATTTCATTACTAGGGCCTAAAGTAAAGTTTTTCGAATGTGGTTAAGTTTTGCGACCGAAGCTGTAAGCCAAGTTCGAAAAATGACCGAGTAACAAAAAGCAGCTTTAGACCCGTATGATGAACTATATTTTTCGTTTTACCGCTCAATTACTTAAAAAACCCAAAATTTTACAACTTGTTTACCTTACCTTTAGGCCTCAATAGAGCGACGGAGCGACGAGCGACAAGCGACAAGTGACGGGCGATAACTCACTCTTGGTCAAGATTCGAATTGTTTTAAATTAATAGCCTTTCAAGAAAACGGTATTTCATTACTAAATTACTTACTAATTAATCACCTTATACTGTATTTCCAACATAACAAAATGAAAACCGCTTTTTCATTAACAAAAGCATTGTCGCGGTGTATCCCGTATAGATTCTAACCTCAAACAATGGAACAATGCAGGTGGTGAGCGACAAGCAACACGAAAAACATTTTCGAGCCTGACAGGCGACAAAAACGACACAGAGCGACACCACTGAATGCCGCCCGCCGCTGGGACAATCGCAGCCACTGCCACTGACTTCAAAATTATCAGCTGAAAATAAATACTACCCGAAAATCGAATGTTGTCGCTTGTCGCTTGTCGCTCGTATGTATCCGAAGGCCTTAAAGATATCTCCCAAAGAGGCTTTCATCTTGTTCTTGCTATTAAAACTATTAGCTGATTGTTTGTTTCCTTTGTGTTAGGTTAGACTACAACAATAAACAACTATCGATGTATCGAACACATTTAACTATCGTTTGGTAAAATGAGCGAGTTTCACAAATCGATTAAATCGACAACAATGCAACAATAAATTGGAATTGATAACAACTACCGATAATTACTCTCGATAGCTCACAATCCACGCTGACGATCACACGTTTACACTTTGTAAACAAACAGCTAACTTCCTCGACATAAGCTGATTCTTTTTCTCCCTAGGGCGAAAAAGAGCTTATTTAGGTCCTGTAATGAAAACTGCCTTTTTCGCAGTGGCATAACGAAATAGAATATTACGTTCCTATGCCGGAAAGTACTGTTTTGTCCGACGAGCATGATAGTTTCATGCGAGTATGGTAAAACTTTCCGGCTGTGTAACGTAGATACTTTTCATTATACTAGTCAGAAAAAACATACTTTCAATCATAACGTAGTCCTTGCATAAACCAGTTTCTTAATCCTTAAAACCTAACCTATAATAAACATAACAAACATTTGCAAGTGCTGTTAGTGCTGCCTCTACATACCTCTAAATATTAATCAATAAACAAACAATAAACGTCGGTTTGCTGCAAAACAGCTGATTGTTTACTTCCGTTTTTCCAGCCTAGGATGGCAAGGGGTAACTTTCGAGCCAACAAAAAGGAACTGAAAACAGATGTTTCTGTGTCAGTATGATGAAAAAGTTATATTTTAAACTTTTAACACAAGTAAATCTTTGTTTTTAGAGTTTGAACAGTCGATTTAATATATTTAGTTAAATCATTGTGTTTTGTTCAGTTTCTTTATTTTATCATGCAAATAAATCGTATAGGCCTACAAATAATTTTCAAGAAAATTGTTAGGAGGTTAATTAAATTTGCTTAGGTACTAAAACTAATATCATAAAAATAGAAATGCATTTTCTCAGAAATAGAAATGTTTTAAATAGTTTGGTTAATTTTCCGACCTCTATTGTAATCTGATTTGGATATAAATATAAATAAAACCAATACAGCTCAAGGGCTACCTAAGCAAGAATTTCTAAGTACCTGAAATATACAGAAATATTTTCTTTTTCAAACGTCTCTGTAAGAAATTTATTTATTTAAACTCTTTTGAGACCGATCACAAGACTTATTTTAACTCCTCCTCAAGAGCACGAAGATTGCACCGATCACCTCTGAATTTTTGTTGGCTTTTAAATTCCTTCTGGGCCAATAGCTTGAGGGTTAATTCTTTAATTAGGAGACTCTTCCATCTTTGAAAATTGAGTTTCCAATGAATCCCACAGTTTCTTAGCTTATAGTACTATCGTTACGGTTACCAGATTTAACATTCTAAACACTCCCAAACAGATTAAAGAAAATTATAAATTGTTAATAAAAAACACATAAATACTATAAAGTTAACCTGATGGTTACACACGTAACAACAGGAAAAGTAAACCTGTAAACCTTATCGTTTTATAGACCTGAGGATTTGAGTTTGTCATGTCCCACAGCTAGTAGTAGGATATAATTGCCCATTGGTTATTTCTTGGGCATGTATCAATTCTAGTGGAGTTTGCAATGCGATATGACATTTTCAATTTCTCAGAACAGTTTTGGACGTTGGACTTGACGTTTTCAATAAATCTAAGGCAAAAGATATTTTAAAAGAAGCAAGCAATACAATAGTAGCTTCAATTCATTGCTTGATATCGGTAGTGATTATTAAATATAATTATCTATTTTTTCGGTAGTCGTAACCACAATTTCTCTTCCGTTTAACTTATACATTTTAATTTGTTTCAAATATTTGGAATAATATCCAGTAAGTGTTAAAAATGTAGGTCGTAGGTATTTAATTTAGATTTAATTCTCTAATTTATTTATTTGAAAGTGATTAAGCTTTTATCGTAACATACAGTAGTAGTATTAAGTTATACTTTGTAAGTAATTTACTTAAGTAATTTATACCTACTTTACAAGACAAACTTTATCACTTTAAATTAAATAGACTTAAAATCAAAACTAAGTTTAGTTTTTACATTTTTGACATATGTTTTTTTACGTACAAAAGTATAAGCGTTTTACAACGAACTACGTAAGAGTGGAAACAAAAGAGATATGAAAACTAATGGCACGCTATTCCTTAACCTGAACTTGGGCCTTACGGTACGTCCTGAGTGCACGCTGGTTCCGATTCCGACTTAGATTCAGATTATCGGCGCCTGTTTAGTCTGATTCAGATTTTTTGTAGGTGGCCATAGTGGAGGCATGAAAGGCTTCGCCGACTCGGCGAGCAGGCAATAGAGTTGCCAACGTTGTCTATATTATTTCACCAGTACAGCTAATGTAATAAATGCCTAATTTAATAAGTGGTATGAATTAATTTACACAGCAAATTGGTAATTTAGGAGGCCTCTGCGGAAAAGATGTCGAGGAGTGGTAAAAAAAACTACGAAGCAATTAATTATTTTATAATGGTAGCCTAAACGGCAGCAAAGCAAGCTTAACAACAAAGATAATAATGTATGCTCGCAACTTTCACATAGTCGGGATTTAATTTGTGTACCTTATCTCAAGTCTTTTTAGTTCGGGAAATCAACAAAAAATATATTGAGATAGTGTGACGAGTAGATAAGAAAACGACAACAATGGACTTACAAAAAATTGGAGGCGCATTAGGGAATATTTCAACGCTACAAACAATTTTAGCTGACTGATATAATAACCTATAATTTCAAATTTTACATTTAGTTCCTGTGACTTGAATCAGACCATTATTCTTTTAAGTTTGAACAAGCTGCTTTATTTGTAAAAAAAATCCTTATTTTGTCTTATCCACTCGGTTTACAGTCATTGAACATAAATTTAGAAGTATTGATCTTGCACAAATAGGTTGTTTCACTAACCTTCAACGCCGAGTTCCAACGAAATTTCTTTCCAATATTTATCTACTGTATCTCTATTTGAATATGCTATGAGTATTATATCCCAGATTGGTGGGTCTCTTACAACATGAGAGATTGGTTGGCACTCCTGTGCCGTATGTGGTATAGAGGTAGTTTTTTGTGTCCGCTTTAAAGAGTTATTTATGTGTGAAAAAGTGTTATGTGACTGATAGGAACTTGCATAGGGCGCTCATGTTATGCCTAGTTTATGTTATTGCAATGGTTTTCCTGTATTATCCGTAGGTTTTTTAATTAACAACTGATGTTCGATTGCACTTTGCTAACTAGGTTAGTAAAAGTGGGCTTCTGATGGTATATCCTTGACAGTTAATTTGAATTTTGCGCATGCGCACTACGAGTCTACAGACAGTTTGACAGTTTGAGGGAGAATCGTGGGAAAGATTACCGCCTGTGTCGTTAATTAGTTCAAGAGCATCGTCGCGACATCTGTCGGCGGTTATCAGTAGCTCGCGGCATCGGCGCCGGCGCGACCTGCAGCGGCCACAAGCTGTGTTTTGCTTGTTTTGCGCCTTCAATCTCCAATTGGCAATTCATAGACACTCGCGTGCTGCAGTTGCCGTGTTGAATTCGAAGGACCTCAAATTCAAAGCAAAATGAAAACAAGGATGGCAATGAAATATTTAAATTCGGGAACACAGCAAATGCTAAGTGGTATAAAGACAAACATAATAAATGAAGAAGTTGTGAACCTGGCAGTTGAATTGCATGCCCATTTAAAAGTGATTGCCGACAAATATGAAGAGGAAGCAATTGCTGAAATCCTACCTGATATAGTCAAACTTTTAAGTAAATATGATGCATGTTTGAAAGTTAACCAAGACCTTGTTAGCGATCTTAAGAACTTAACAGAAGATTTTAAGCATCTAGAAAAACAGTTATTAGATGAAAAAGAAAAAAGAAAATTAGATCTTGAAACATCAATCTCAAATGAAGACCATCTTGAAAATGAAGTATCAAATTTAAAATTAGAAGTAAGTAAATTGGAACTCGAAAAATGCAGTTTGGAAGAGCGGTTGCGATTTAAACTTGGCAATACTACACATTGTGGAACTCAAACCATAAACGAAGAAGGAAGACCTGGTGGAACGGATTTTATTGTGGATGCCAATAATATTGGGTTATGTAAAAGAAAAAAATGCTCTAAATGTCCTAATCTTGAGGAAGAAACCAGAAATTCACGCTCTACTATTCTTTTAATGGAGAAGGAAAAAGCAGATCTACAAATAAAAATAGATGAAGTGGAGATAATATTGAAAGACACACGAGACGAGTTGGCTGGTTTTCGAAAGAACAGTGAGACTCAGCTACAAGAAATAGTTATTGCATCAACCCCTATCTTGACCAACAACCGTTTTTATCCGTTGCTTGATCTAGAAGAACAAGTATCTGCTGATGTCATTGATAGAAATGATAATGTAAATCTTCCAAAAAATCCGACGGAGACTGCAGGGAGAGAAAAAAAGGTGAAGAAGACAAATATGAGAAAAACAAACCCTAACAACAGGCTGAATGTGGGATGGTTTAAGATGACAGACGAAGAAATAAATAGGGGTTTGAGAGCTATAACCTCTGTCCCAAGCAATGTGTTATTACTACCCCCTACGGTTAGCCACCTTCTGAAAATGCAACTTGATTCAGAAGCCTTTAAAGATACATGTAGCAAACTCGAGCTTGATAAGTATGAGTTTGTTGTATACCCGGTGAATGGCAGATTAAACGAGGCGGAGGAAGGCGGCAACCACTGGTCCCTCCTTGTGTCTGAGAACATCGACAACAAGGTCCGATTCTACCACTGGGACTCTGCGGGTGGCATCAACACGTCGGCGGCGCAGCGGGTGGCGGCCAAGCTGAGCGGCTTCCTGACCAGCGGCGGGAGCGGCGAACACGACGGGGACAACGGAGACAGCGAGGTGCCGGAGGTGCGGCTGGTGACTGTGGCAAAAATGGTAAAAATATTTCAAACATTATGAATGGTTTTAAAACACCTGCAACTGTTTTAAATTGTGTTTTTCTGAATATTCAGGGTTTAGATGGCAAATATAACCTTGTAGAGGAAAATGTAGTAGATCTCGACTGTGATATTTATTGTATTTCTGAGCACTGGTTTCCTGGAAATAGTGGATGTATGGAATTAGAACTACATGCACCACCTGGTTATAAAATAGCTCATCATTATAGCAGAAGTAGGCATATACGTGGGGGTGTTGCTATATATTTGAAAAATCATATAGGTTTTAAGAAAATAGATGCTAGTAATTTTTGTTATGAATTAGACTTTGAGATAGCCGCTATTGAAATAACTGATTTTAAATGTATCGTTGCATGTATTTATAGGTCACCTAACGGAAATGTTAAGCATTTTTTAGATGTACTTGACAAGTTTTTACATTTTTTAAATAAGTGGTCGGGTTACAGTATTGTACTAGGTGGTGATTTTAACTCACCTTTCGATGTCAATAACTCCACAAGTGAATCTGTGAAACAACTGTTAAACATCTTACGTCAGTGTAATTTGTACCCAGCCAATTTTAAACCTACACGTTTAAAAGCCTGCTTAGACAATGTTTTTACAAACGTTACTAGATCAAATTTCACAATTAATGTTATACCTTGTATTTTCTCTGACCATGACATTCTGTATTTTCAACCACTTTTAAAAACATCAAGCTCAGTAGGGTCTCAGTCTGAGAAACCACTTCCTATAAAAAAGAGATTTTTTACACAAAGTGGTATAAACAATTTCTGTGACATGCTTTATGCTGTTGACTGGAATTTAAAATTTATAAATCATATGACAGTTCAAGATTGCTTTAGTAATTTTTTGACACAATTTTAGTTTCATTTGACATTAATTTTAAACCCAAAAATGTACTTTTTAAAAATCAACACAATAGAAGTAAGCCTTGGTATACAGATGAGTTGAGTTTATTGAAGGAAAAGATCGTCACTTATAATGATGCCATAAAGTCCTCTGGTTCAGATTTGATCAGAAAACAGTTGCCATTTTTAAGATCAGTCTACAAAAGAAAAGTGCGTGAAGCTAAAGTACAATATAATGCCAACAAAACTGAATGTTCTCCTAATAAGTGCATTGCTGCCTGGAACTTGATTAAGCGTTCTGGTGACACATCTGAAAACCGTATTATCGATTGCCCTCTTTCACCTCAAACATTAAATGACTTTTTCATTTCATCTGTAAAAAACATTTCTTCAAAATTTAAACAGACTACAGTAAATTCAACTCATTTTCAAGTAAATCAGTTTCATAATAACAGTGTATATTTCAAGTGGAGAGAGGTTTCTTCAAGTGAAGTTTTCAACATAGTCAAAAATATGAAAAATTCAAAAAGTTTAGATTTTTATGATATGTCTAACAACTTTGTAAAACAATCAATTTTATCTTACCTGGAACCACTCACCTTCCTTTTGAACTACTGTCTGATTTGTGGATACTTCCCTGAGGAATTTAAAATATCTAAAGTTTTACCTGTCTTCAAAAAAGGAGACAAGACCAATCCTGATAGCTACCGGCCAAAATCTTTAGTTCCAGTTCTTGCTAAAGTCTTTGAGTATGTAGTTTTTAACCAACTTTATGATTTTTTCGAATTAAATAACCTTTTTAGTGCATCTCAATTTGGTTTTCGCAGACAAAGCTCCACAATCAAGGCTATAGATTCAGTAATATACCAAATAACTAGCAGTTTTGAAAGTAATAGCTTCGCTTGGGGAACTTTCTGTGACCTTAACAAAGCTTTCGAGTGTGTTTCTTTTGCGATTCTTCTACAAAAATTGGAATTTTATGGAATAAGGGGTAATGAGCTAAACTTTTTTGTAAGTTATCTTGAGGGTAGGAGACAATCTGTTTTTAAAGGGGGTGAGTGGTCGAAAATCGCTGAAGTCACTTGTGGTGTGCCCTAGGGGTCCATTCTGGGCCCATTGCTTTTTATTATTTGTATTAATGATCTCCCTCAAAATTTACGTACACCAACTTGCATCTATGCAGATGATACAGTCTTGTTGTCTTTTAATTCTGATTTCAAGGAACTTCAAAATTTAGCAGCATCCACTCTTAATCCGGCTTCTCAGTGGTTTCAATGCAACAACTTTTTCTTAAACAACGACAAAACCCAATCTGTAGTTTTCACGCTGAAAAATATGTCAGGTTTTGAATCCGCACCCCAGACATCAGTTGTAAAATATTTAGGAATAATGCTAGATACTCAGCTGAACTGGGCCCCGCATGTTGATCTGGTGTGCAAAAGAATTTCCCGTGTAGTCTTTTTGTTAAAAGAACTTCAAAATTGTGTTCCTTTTCAATACTTAATTATGTCTTATTTTGCTTTTTTCCAGTCAATCATACGATATGGAATAATTTTTTATGGTAATTCTTCAAAAGTAAAAAATATATTCTTAATTCAAAAGAAAGTTGTTAGGCATCTCACAAATTCGTCATGGGATGCTCACTGCAGACCCCTATTCAAAAAGTTACAGATTTCAACAGTTTACAATTTATTTATATATGACCTAATTTTGTACACTGTCAATAACCAAAGTAATTATTGTTTAAAAAGTGAAATTCATTCCTACTCCACTAGAAATCGATCTAATTTTGAAATACCCCATTGTAGAATTAAGAAAACGCAATCTAGTCATTATGTAGTTGGTTAAAACTGTGTAATAAACTTCCTAAGTCGATTTTTTCCCTATCTTTAAATGTTTTTAAAAAACGCCTTTATAACTGGCTGATTGAAAATCCATTTTATTCAGTGCAAGAATTTTTTCAGTTTCCAACGAGTGATATTTCTATTTCGATTATTTATTTATGATTAACTGTTAGATAGTATATTTATATGTAATGTTAATGTAAAAGTGTGATGAGTTGAAGTTGACATTGTCTGTAACCAATTATGTGTTGATTGACAATAAAATATTCTTATTCTTATTCTTATTCTTATTCTTATTCTTATTCTTATTCTTATTAAAGCTGGTAAATCCATTAAACTGCTGAAATTAGGTTTCAAAATTAAATGTTGCTATTTTTTTAAAAAAATAGTGGCTGGAGCAATCGGAAACTGGAATCCGCAACCGGAATGAATAATACATTCCGGTGAGCAGGCACCTGCGCCTATGCCTGCGCGCAAGCTCTGCTTCCGGCTGCCACAATGGCCATTTCCGTTAAAATACAAGTGTCATTCCTGTCGCCGAAAATCTGAAACTGAGTCGGAATCGGAACCAGCGTGCACTCAGGACATACCGTTAAACGCAGTTTCCCTTGGAATCGTGTCCCGGCGAATGTTACAGTTTCTATAATAAGATCTGATTTTCTAATCACCTATTAGGCCTACTTGAGTATGAGCTTGATTAATAAATAAATAAGTCTAAATTCTAATAGGATAATTTGTAACACCAAATATGTTAGTGTTAAAGATGCCTATTCAAAGCCTCCCTTGGAAGACTTGTTTACTGATTTTCCTGATTTGGTCGTCCTGCGGTTTGCCTCGTGAGGTTAAGCACATAGGCCAAGAGCCCACGACCACCAGACCTTCACTATTTTATAAAAGCTGAAAGTTTCTCTATTCAAGATGGTCTCTACACAGGTGAGAACAATCAGCAACTATAAAACTTTGATCATTGTTACTTTAGCTAATACTTGCAGATTCATATCATTGCAAGCTTCTAATTTACATACACTGCGGGTCAATTCATTTTCAACTTTGAGAATTGGCTTTTTAAGTCAAGTAATGTTGGCGCTCGACTCCGAGTACAAGTAAACTAAATAGATCAGCTTTCATAATATTTACTTCAAAATTATAGGATAATAAGGTAACTCTTAGTGCAGTTAACTTAGTGTAGTTCCTATCTGCCCAACATCTTAAAACTTTTACGAATTGTAATCCTATACTCTTATATGAGTAATGTTATCGTGCTTGTTTGCACAATTATCTCAAAAACGGCTCCGAGGATTTCCTTCAAAGTCTGTGAATAAGTAATTTATGCCGTAACGTAATAAATCGAATTTTAAAGTTGTAAAATTTTAACATTGGCCTTATGGGTTGCCGTGATACCTACGAAAATAAACAAGGAAAGTGTAAACAAATTAAGTAATACCCCTGTTGCAGCAGACCTGCATACCTAGCGAATTTCAATTGCAAAAGAACATAACTCAATCCTACATAGCGAAATATGACATGTTTTTGTAATCTCCATAAGAATAACATGGGGAATGAGTATGCAGGCTTGCTGCAACAGTTATGTTAAAACTGGTTGGTTTTAATTCATTATATAGTAGATATTGACTAGAAGAAGCCATATATCAAGTTTCATCAAGGAATGTTAAAAAATAAGGAAGATATAGAATTTTTTTATTTCCCATAAGGATAACATGGGGAATGATTATGCAGGTTTGCTGCCACAAAAATGTAAATTTCAGGGGTTTTAGACTAAAATACATTAGATCTCATCTAAATGAAGCCACAAACCAAGTTTTATTAAAGTATGTTGAGAAATAAGCGAGGTACATAATTTTACTTATTCCCCAAAAGGTTAACATTGGGACAACGTACTGTGCTTACCACTTCCAAATCTCGGTAACCAATGGAGATAGAGCATGATTCAAAATACTAAATTGTTTGTTTTTTGAGCTGAATTCAATGGTGCCAACAAAAATTTGATTAATTTTATTTTTCAATGTAAAAAAAACTCAAAAAACCTATTTTTGGGGGGTTTATCCCCCTTTACCCCCCTTCCGGTGGTCCGATTGGACTGGTTCACGAACTCGTCCGAGTGATTACCACTTTACATGTCTGTAACAAATTTCATTCAGATCGGACCATATTTACGGCCGCTATCGTGCTCACAGACACATATGTATATATACATATATATATAGTGTATATATATATATATATATATATATATATATACTAGCAGGACCCGTGGCTTCGCCCACGATAAAAATACAACATACAGTATCATCCTTCAATAATATAGTTTTGCTTTCTTATATATTCTTCTTGTTGTAAAAATGGGAACGGGACGACTGCTACAAATTTTTGGTCTCTCTGTCCATGGCACTACTGCTCCGATCATTAGAGCGGATTAATCAGGGTCAACTCGCTTGGTCCGAAATGGAACTACTGCTCCAACCGCCCGGACAGGTAGTCGCGGTACATGGAGGGAAATCGGGAATCTAAATTCCCCGTCACTTCTGCTTGACTGTTATGCCTCCTATAAATTAACAATTGCTTTATGAGTTGTCAAGTTGGTTACGGAATAAAAACAAAATGTAAACAAATTCAGTCACGAGTTTCATTGGAGCAATGAGCAAAAACTGAACCCAGATATTTTCTGATTGAATTTAGACCAGTATGCGATCTCTAGTATAACATATACAAACCAACACCCCATCGATCCACTTATTGAAAATTGATTTACAGAATTTCAGACCTCAGGTAGCGCGTTAGGGGTTGGGTTTTCCACACATGCAAAACTGTGGAATGTAACTAGACCGCCCCCACCCCTCCCACGCTCTTTGGCTGAGGTATTTTTTGGGGGTTGGTGTCACAGTCATGTGAGATATTTCGGAGTGTAAAGATGGAAAGTGAAGAGGTTGTCTTTACCGAAAGTGAAAGAGGACAGGATTGTTTATTAGTTAATGGATTTTGTTCGATTTAGTTTGTTAGTCAATTCAAATATCAGTAATTGTTTTTCAATGTATTATGTATTATCACAGTTTCACATTTAGATGCTTTATGATTGTAAATAGAACAATTATTATTAAATATAATAATTTGTCTTGGATAGCTAGAAAACGTTCTCAAATGTCCCTCTGCGAAGGGAAAGTGATAATTGGGAATGTCACGGTGCCCATCTGGCGTTCTTTCACTGTTTTACGGCCTCAACCCTTTATGTGAGGGAGGGCATCGGACAGTCCATGGGCGTAATTTCAGCATTTCGATTGGGGGGGCAAGATCTTCTAGGTCATTGCCTCATCCTGATTTGATTGCATACACCATATACCCCCCCCCCTTTGCACTAGCAGTTCGTACTGAAGAATATGGGTTGGTACTTTAGTACTACACGGAGGCCACCCTTATACAGCGCGCTGCGGCGGTTATATTAGGTCAGTTTATCATAAATATGTTAATAGTACTTTCCTCGTTTCGTTACGAATCGAACGATACCAGATGAGTCATACTTTTGCCCGCCAAATATCCTTGAAATAGGCCAAGGTCACGTCGTTGATCGGAGCGCTCGCATCACCTGTCAAGGGATTTATTAGCAGGCGAAAGTATGACTCATCTGCTATCGTTCGTTTCATAACGAAACAAGGAAAGTCCTACTAACATATTTATGATAACCTAACTCAACATAACCGCCGCAGCGCGCTGAATAAGGGTGGCGATCGGGTAAAGTCGCTAGTGGCGGCCGGCGGCGACTCGATCAACTCAATCCTCACCAACATCGCTGTCTTCTGGGAAGCAGAAAACAAAGACCGCTTATCATAATTATGTCCAAATTGGAAAGTAAGTCAATTAAAGCATGTTCTTTCCAATTACAAAGTTATTTTTGGTAATCAATAAAAAAATCTCTAAAAATAGTGGCCTCCGTATAATACCAAAGTATTTATGGGGTATATACACTGCCAATGCATATTATTTTCTTTATATCTAACTAGCTAAAGTTAATATCCAACCACGATATCACAACACAATGTGAACTTGTAATCACCATTCACTTCACTCAAAGCCGTAACCAGAAAAAAAATTGGGGGGTTTGGGCTCCGCGGTTACAGGAAGTGAAAAAAATAACTTTCTAACCTTTCATTTTTAAGTGCAATTTCAACATTGGCTATGGCCGTTCAACATTGGCTATGGCCTTAACTTCAGTCAGTAATTGTACTATTTATTTGTAAAACTGCCTCACTGCAGTCAAAGCAGGCACACCAACTGTGCTTCATACGACTGGCGATTGACTGTTGCTATATTCTTATCTCTAACGTCCAGCGTTGCATTACACAGGATTTGGCATTTATTATTTGCCCGCCAACTCCATTGATAATCCTCACTTTTACCCGGTTTTTCGGCAATAATCCCTGCAAAATCCCCCCCAAGGACCAAAATCCGGGTAGTTAGCCGAAAAACCACCTAATGACTTTAAAAACACCAAATACCGGACTTTTTCTCACCTTACATGGACATTGAATATTTGCAAAGCAAATCACAATTCGAAAATCCCCGGCTTTACCCGTTTTTTATGTATTTAGGATGCCAAGTAAATCCCCGCAGCTCAAGTCTAAAATCCCCGACTTTAATCTATTTTCTTAATCATGTTAATTAAGTCCCCGAACGGCCAACAAAAAACCCACTAACCGGGCTATTACCCAGTTTCTGGTTACACTGCAACGAAATAACCAATACAACCAAACCAAATGCATAACACCAACTTTCGTTTGAAAAATAAAATATCTAGAGTTCCAAAAAATTCTTGTACCTCGATCGTCAAAAATCCCCGATTTCACCCATTGTTTAATATCCAGGTTGATGAGAAAATTTCCTCAACCCAAGTCTTAAATCCCCGGTTATACCCGGTTTTTTTAATCACTGCCAAAACTCCGCACGGCCAGGGCAGGGCCGGCGGCAGAATTTCCGGTACGCCAAAAGTGGTGACCTTTTTTTTTTACTCGCACGTGTGGTTTTCGGCCCCTTTATTGTCATTTTTGTCCCTTTTAGTCCCTTTTTGTCTGTTCCCGGACCCCCAAACAGAGGGGGATTGGCTCTGCACCCGGCCCCTGCAGGAGGCGGCCCACCGGGCATCTGCCCGGATGCCCTTATGGCCAGTCCGGCTCTGCGCACGGCCTCCAAAATACCCGAAAACCGGGTAAATACCCGGTTTTGGTAACATTGCTAACGGCTGTGAGAGACCGGGGCCACAGACCCTGTCTGACACTATGTCTTCTGGGCCCGATGTCAGACAGGGTTGCCAGTCCAGTCGACCCATTGTCAACCGCCCTTCAAAATAACTTAACACATGGATTTACTTGGAGATTCAATGGATGGTTTACATAGCAAACTTGAATATATGACGAGTTCAGTGATGGTAATCCTGATGAAATGGTTGGATAAATAAACAGTACTTTTAACTGTTGCGTATGGTTATGATAGTTTATTTTTTTGTAATTTTCCCTTATTCGCTGGTTCAAAATTCCTCATAAAACCTATATCCCGCCCAAAAAATCATGCCCCCCCAAAAACTTTAATGGCGAAAATTGCGCCATTCCCCCCCCCCCTTCTGGGCACCCCTGGTGAACAGTGTCTTATGACAGGCTCTGAGCAGCACTACAGAGTTTAGAGGTTGGCCATCGTGGAGCGTTAGTTCATTGGTGGACGTGTCATTTGGCGTGGGAGTGGGTTCTCGTCGACCGGCACGCCGTAGTGGATAGCGTGTATGTCTGTATTCGTTCGCTAAACGTATCCTTGCAAATTTGCAATCGGACTTCAAACAAAACTACGCCACCAGCGTACTTTTACGGCATGTCGAAGAGACTCATATTAATGAAAAATTTATGTCAATAATAATATAATTTTACAACTTGAAAAAACATGATTAAAAACCATGTCACTTTTCGTTATTTATACCTAAAAATTAATTTTAATTTTCAAATTTTTGGGGGGACAACTGCCCCCCCTTGCCTCCCCCGAATTACGCCTATGGGACAGTCAGTTGTTAGCAGAACTCATCCTAGGTCGGAGGGAACAATCACTCTCTCCGTATTTCATTCAATTCATTTTAGTAGTTTTCAATATATTCAATTTCATCTTAAAATACAGTCCAATTTGTAACTAACAGTTTTTACAGTTTATTAAATCATAGTTTTTTATCCAACCATATTTTTATTTATTTTATAATACCAAAAATTTGACGCCACAACCACGCGTCGCGACAGATTTAGTTAACGATTTTCACCTAGTTATCCCTATCTTTAACCACCACCATAAAACTTTTGTTGTTATACTTGACTTTGTGTTTTTTATTATTAATATTAATAAATTTATACTTTATCACTTTATTTCTTGATAGAATTTGAGATTTTTACTAATCAAGTCTCAATAAAACTGATTTAATTTTTCAATCTATTAAGTATTCAAGTGCAAGTGTACCCGGGCGTGTACTTCATCAAGCTGAGATTTTAATAAAAAAAATGAGTAAGGCTATGAAGCCATATTTAAGTATGGTTTGAATTATCGTCGTTAATGTGAAAGTAGGCCTGCTTTTAACTCAGGAACACTTCATTAATAATGAACTCGGGAACACTTTTATAGTATCAATAGTATCGAATATCTTTCAAATATAATTGTCTTATTTTTTAATAATTATCATTTTTTATATATTATCATGACTATGTAAAAGTATAACTATTAACTTCTACTCTTCAAAATACTCGATTCGAAAAAAAACTCGGGAACCCACGAGTATTTTCAAAAACTTGACGACTTAAAAAATCACTACTCGCACACCCCTATTACAAACAAAAGGATATTCAATCCGAAGTTTTAGGTTTGGGGATCAGAAAAAGACAATAATTCGAAAAAAATGCAAATCATATATTTAATTTCGTAAGGCGATTCTTTGCGTCAAAATTGTGGGCGTCAGACAAGTCGTAGAAAGATGGGAGAGGGCTCAAATTAAAGGTCTCTATTCCGTGATGGCGGGAAAAATAATGAAATTGCTCGAAATTCACCAGAAATCGAGAAATAACGTAAAATATCTGCCACTTAAAAAGCATTGGGAGCTTAAAACGTCTGCTTTGTTTACATCAAAACATGTGGTGCTGATGCTTGATTCAAAGACATATGCTAGATGTTGACATCTGGTTTTTTTTTCAAAAGGCATCTATGTTCAATGTACTATAACAAATAAATATTTTAACTTTAAGATTTTCAGACTTATAACTCCGGCTTTGAGTATACATTTATAATTTAAAATTATAAAGAGTTAAGTGCGTTTGTTTAGTTTACGTTATAACGATGCCGATTTAATACCAAATGGTCGATATAAAAATAAATGTACAGGTGAAATTTTTGTGGCGAAATTGTAGGAGTTTGGCAAGTCGCAGGATAGTGGGAGGGGGCTCAAATAGAAGGTCTTGATGCCAGGGACTCGGGAAAATACCAAATTTCCTAAAGTTTATCAGAAAATAAGATATAACGTTGAATTCCTGCCATTTATAGATCATTGTAATCTAAAAACGTTTGCTTTGTTTACATTAAAACAACTATAACACATGACTGTTTTTTACTTTTAAATTTTCCGTTTTTATAATTCAGGGATCTCAACCTTAAAAAGCAAGAGGAATTAAATACGACTGTTACTTTTACATTTTATCATGTAGTAGTAGCTGATGCTGATTTAAAGCCAAGCGATTTGTAACATTTACACAATCGAATAAGCGCAGGCTATAGGTATAGAGAAGACCTCATTCATCACTTTTAGGGCCCAGCTTAACCAGTTTTATGTGCGGTCGGAAATGATCATAGTTTTGACTGAGGAAGAATAGTGTGCTGCACTAAAAGCTATTGAGTGTAACATCCAACTTTAAATTTATTGATCCTACCAAAAAGGTTCACCTTTAAATTTGGCTAATCAAAAGTATATTTCATCTTGAATCTACCAAGACAAAGCAGTATTTACTCCTGGGCAACCATAAAAAATCCTCAATAGTAACTATTTCCCCAACTCATGGCCTCCAAACCTAACTTCCTCATGAAGTGGAGTCAAAGCCTCCAACGTGGAGCGTGGAGTCGTCAACGGGAGACCATTTTCTGATTTCATCCTTATTTATTTGCTTATCTTTTGGGAAATAAATTAAGTGCTACAGTCTGTGATTAACCTTAAGAATTTCTTCAAACAATGTCCATACGTTTAATTGTAATTGTAAACAAAGTGGTCTGAGTTTGTTTTGAGAACGACGGATGGCGCCATTGTTCCAAAAAATTCAGCCCTTTACTATACTGAAGTGACGCCATTTCTTAAAATTCTGATAGGTACTTACAAATGGCAAAACATCTTTACTCTTTAAACGTTTGATTCCATCAAACTGTTACAGAGCTGTGAGTGTGCATGAAAGAAACATTAAATATCCAGCGTTTATATTTTATTTTTAGGGGCTTTTGCCCCTACAAGCCACTAGTTCATTTAATTATTCTATTTGCTGTCATTCAAAACAAAAACGTCCAGTTTAAACAGCTTTTTATTGTAAACAGCCAAGCGCCAACATGCTCCACAAGAGGTATAATAACTTTCCTAATTTTGTTAGATCTCCCAAGATCAAGTTCAATAAGCAGCATAGCAGAGGGTCCGCGGGGACAATATAATTCCCGCTTTCCCGTTGTCTGGCTACCTGGCGTCGACTACCTGGCCGGGCGGTTGGAGCAGTAGTGCCATTTCGAACCAAGCAAGTTGACCCTCGTTAATCCCCTCTAATGATTGGAGCAGTAGTGCCATGGCCTGAGAGGCCAAAAATTAGGAGCAGTCGTGCCACAGCCGTAAAAATATATCTGTAGAATTTTATTTTTTTATTATTTTTCTTTATAGATGTCAAATGTACGTCCATAAAACAGTGATTTTTTTTAGAAATTAGCTTAGTACGCAGGTCTGCTGCGGTGGGGGTATTATATTCCTGCCTAAAGGGCATGTCTATAATAACAATACGACCCTATCCAGCGCCCCAAATGGTGTTGCTGCCTGGGTAGGCTCATGCCCAATATCAGCGGTGCTCCCTCTTGCAAGTGCGTTTGCTTGTGTCGGCTGTACAGTTGATCTTGCTATGAGGTGGAAAGGATTGCGCTCACGCTCTTGAGAGCGAGTTTACCGATACTGGCTTACCCGAGACAAACGCCGAGAAGCATTTATGGTCGTTTCTGCTTACCGCATCTGAGCTTGCCCTGGTGATGATCATGGGGCACGCTTAAGGAAAGGCACCCTTGGCTTTTTCGGCGGCGGGTTGAATCTGCTCGCATATACAGTATAGAGTGGCCGTTACGTAGGACTATATTATGAAATCCGCCACAGCAGACCTGGGTATTAGAAAATCACTCTGTATAAGTAGAACCATATAAAATGGCTTGATATTGTATCCACTGTCAGAAATCATTTTCTTGAGATTTTACGGACTACCTTCGACAAAAAAACTACAATGCCAATTCAGCAATTAAAAGAAACTGTCTTACTTTTCTAGGGTCTATATTGAACCAAAAAAAATGCATTTGCCGTCCTGGCAGTTTTTGAAAATGCTGTACATAAATTGAATAGTTAACAGTAAACACTATTCCTCTTTAAATAACAGCTGATATAAAAAAAGGTCCTTCAAGCATCTCTAGCCAGTGATTTATTTATACCAGCATTTTATATAGTTTATTGCATTTAAAATATATGCAAAAGTCTAATTCATTAACCATCTGGCACCAAGAAACAAATATTCAAATAAACAAATACAATTAAATAGCAGAACGAAACTTACCATTAATTTACATAACCTGTGTTAAATATGAATTGCATATGTTTAGTTAGTAAACAAATCTAACTAAAATTCTTTCAAAATCCCTGACTTGGGGACCTTTATGACGGGCCCAGGGCTAAGCCCTGAAAGTTATCACGAAATTGATGGTGTATAAACCTACTCCATGAAATTCTACATGTATGCAGTTCTACCAAGTTTCGTGGCCATCGGTCCAGCGGTGTCTGAGATTATCACTGCCAACTGTATACATACAAACCAACATCCTCTTTTATACTTAGATATAGATAGATAGATAGATAGATAAAAATTCGAACGGATGGTGTTTTTTGCTTCTGATGGCCCCAAAACGAAAAGTTTTCACGGACTCGGGCTTAGGTCTTACCGTGTGACCTACGGTAATAGCTTCTTCGGAAATTCGCTAAAAGGTTTCTATTTATCAATTTTATGACATTAAAATATTTTATAGTAACTGGATGAACTGGTAAACATGAAATAACACCGAGCAAGGCTCGGTCCACCAGGTACTTAAACTTATATTACAGTATGAAAACTGAATTTTTTAAATTTTCTTGAGGGCCTGTCATAAGCTGTTCCTCAGTGGCCAGACAGTTTCGATGGTTTTAATATCTTCCCAAACAAAATTAAAAATTCCACATAAAGTTTCTAATTTATTTATATAGGTTTTATTTCCAAAATTACCCTGAAGAGAGTAGAGTTACCAAATTCACAGGCTGGTAAAAAAACTGAGTTTTATACCCTAATGGAACTTTTGTACAGTTTTTCCACACAAGCAATTTTTGTTTTTTTTATACATATAAAGCTTCAATGTTACTTAAACAGTTTTTTTCTTCCTTCTATTTTAAATGGATGTGACCAGCTGTTTAAGTATAGTGTGAAAGGGTGCAATGGTATGTAGCCGAGAGCACCAGCCAAAAATACCACTATCCCAACTTGGTAATCGCTGATTATTCTTAAATGAACGGGGTACATTGCAGTGAAAATTTCAGCTTGTATAAATAACGAAGGCCTATCACCACATAAAAGTGACTCTGGTTCATCGTTTCTTTGCGAACCGGAACAGGAAAATCGCAGGTAGCATGGAGGGAATTTGAGGACACGGTTAGTCGGACTTTGAGGAGACGTTCGGAGAGCCACTGGACACGGAGAGCACTGACATTGGTTGATGGGACGATAACGCATGTTCACCTTCCGGGGGGAAACGATTGAAGAAATAGAAAGGCCGTAAAAAACGCGCGAATTTATCGGTAAACACCGGCAATAAACTTGCAAAGTATTAATGTCTTACTTTTTGTAGGGTAAAGGACATTTTACTAAAATCCGTAGATAAACTCTGAGTTTTTATGATCGGACCTCATATCAGCCCGAATTGTTTAGATTTACATGGCGTTTTTCATGCTTCTAGATTGCCAAAATGTGATATTAATTATTAAGTATTAAATACTAGCTGATAAACCCGGCTTTGCCCGGGAGATTATTTTTTCTTGTCGTATTCTTGTTGTTTCTATGCTGCATTCAGTTAATAACCATAGTGGTAAACTGAGTAACAATTCAAAGCACTCCCAAAATTCTTGACATAGGTCCCTTTAGGACGATCCTGGACCTAAGCCCCTAAAGATATCAAAACCAAACCAACATAGTGCACATCATGAGATTCCAAGCTTTAATTTGTCACCAAGATCAAGTGCCTACGACATAAAGTCTTGGCTGCAGCCCGAAATATACCAACGCACAACTTATATATATACATTGCTTGGATAAATAAATGTAGTATCCCACATGCATCTTCATTAGAGGGTATTCCATCTTTCCTGAGTCGCTTTTGATATCCTCCCCCTTGTCAAAGAAATATCTACGCCACTCAAAATCGTATGTCACATTCTATCAACTGTAGGAAAACTTTCAATACCAACTAGACGTTTGCAGCACATTCATGCAGATATAATTGGACCACTGAATTTATGTACCTTAAAGATCGCCTGTTTATGTATGACGAATGGTGTTTTTTGCTCAGGTCTTACCTTGGAACTTATGAAAAGTGTCTTCACAATAGAGGAAATTCGTTAAAAAGGTAAAGTAAACGCCACCTTGTAAAAAAATAAGCTTACTTTGTAGAATTCATTACCCTGGTTAGTGATAAAAATGTCACAATTCCCATGGGGAGGGCATCGTACACGCGAGATACAAAGCTTTCTGACGTATACATTATTGATAAGCACTTCGTTTGAATGAGATCACAAAATTGTCACCCTGGTGCTGAAAGATTTTGCTTTTAGAGGGATTTTTTCTTTCTTAACATTGAAATTGCAAAACAACTTAGGGACGCAATCTAGCTCAGTGCGTTTATGCATAAAGTAAAAAATCCTTTTTTTATATTTCGATTGGATTATTTTTATTCAAACAATTATTGAATTATTGTTTTTATTGTTTCCTTTGAGGTGTACTTTGTCTCCCAGAGAGTAATCCGTTTACTGCCTTTGTTAGACAAAGTATTCCTTAAGGTTTTACCTCCGCAGATGGGTTACACCTAATTGGAGAAGTCAGTGGGAACCTGTAATGTTTGGAGGGGAACTATTTAGTGATAATCATTACCAAATTGCCAAATTAATTTTGATTGAAACCTTACTTAACTATTTTAAAGGGATTTAAAATAAATATCAATTAAGTTCGATCGCAAACCACATAGTCAGCTAAGTTATGTTGAGATGAAAATAGGTGGTTGATATTTCAGTTATATTTTAGTTAAGACTGATTTTTAATTCAATAATAGTTATTCATACAAGGATAATTCAAATTTAACTAACCTCAAACTTATTTTATACATGTTTTAAGGGTTGGTAACAGTGTATTTTCATTAATGAAGTTTCTATGCATTGGGATGATATTTGGCAACAGACCTTTTTTCTACACTTTAAATCAGCACTTAAGTTAGTAAATGAAATTCCTGACGCATAATTTGAGCACTTTTATGGTCTTTAAGGTTGTAAGAGCAAAGTATTAAAATATATAAGAGAACGAAAGTGACATACTAATAGCAAATGGTGTAACCCTTATGCGGAAGTTGCACCTTCCTTTACTCCCTTGGCCGCCACTGGCCGCCACTGGCCCTACAAAATCGTTGCAAATCATTATAATTCGCTATTGTGTCATATGCACAACATTGGTATCAGGGCCGGATTTAAGACTTTTGGTCCTCGAGGCTCAATCAGTGGTGCGGCCCCCCAGGGCCAGAGTGACCAAACGTCCGTTTTTAAGAGGACGTGTCCTCCTTTGTTACCATTGTCCTCCGCCCTTTCCGGCTAGTCGGTCGCATTGCGGCCGTCAAAAACAAGCCGACCGTTCTTTTCGTGGCCGTTACATCTATTGGCCATATCGTGGCCACAAAAATCTGTCGTTTATGCAGCAGCTGACAGACATATTTCTTGGTCGGTTTGCGACCGACAAGTCCTAGCTCTTTTGTCATATTTACTGACCATATTACGTCCGGGAAATATGTCGTTTATACCGCAGCTGGCAAATCTACCGGTCATGTCGCAGCTGTCAAATCGCGGTTGTTTGTACCGCGGCTGGCAAATCTCTCGGTCACATTGCAGACGGTAAATCTTTTGACTTATATCGCAGCCGGTAAATCTGTCGGTCGCGTTGCGGCCGTCTGTATTTGACATCAAAGATAATGCTCAAGTAAATATTCGGTTTAAAAACTACATTGCTGATTTCACTGGTCGGGATTTTAGCGAATTTCCCCTATAGGGAAGAAGCTATTACCGTAGGTCTCATGGTAAGACCTAAGCCCGAGACCAAGATAACTTTTCGTTTTGGGGCCACTAGAAGCAAAAAACGCCATTCGTTCGAATTTTTAGATATATATATATATGTGTGTCTGTTAGCACGATAGCGGCCGTAAAAATGGTCCGACCTTGATGAAAATTGGCACAGATGTGTAAAGTGGTAATCACTCGGACGAGTTCGTGAACCAGCCCGATCGGACCATCGGAAGGGGGGGTAAAGGGGGATAAACCACCCCAAAAATGGGTTTTTGGAGATTTTTACTAAGAAAAATAAAATTTATAGAATTTTTGTTGGCACCATTGAATTCGGCTCAAAAAAACAAACAATTTAATATCTTGAATCACTGCTCTATGTCCATTGGTTACCGAGATATTGAAAGTGGTATACACAGTACGTTGTCCCTATAATAACCTTATGGGGAATAAGTAAAATTCTAGATCTCGCTTATTTCTCAACATATCTTGATAAAATTTGGTAAAAGGCTTCTTCTAGTTCATATCTAATAAATATTGAATTAAAACCACCCAGTTTTAATATACTTGTAGCAGCAAACCTGCATACTCATTCCCCATGTTATTCTTATGGAGCGTACCAAAACATGTCAAACGTCGCTATGTTGGATTGAAATATGTTGTTTTGCATTTGAAATTCGCTGAGTATGCAGGTCTGCTGCAACGGGGGTATTTTTTAATAATCTGGAAAGGTAAGAAAAAAATTGAAAATTTAATATGTGAAATCTGGTGGATATCCTGCCTTATAGGTTACAGCGGCTGGAAAATGTATCACCATATTATGGCAATAACAAACAGCTCTTGGCTGATCAAGGCTGTAAAATGTGACCTGCAAACATCATTTTCAAAATGGGGAGAATTAATCGTAATTAGTTATTTTAATTTCCCTGAAATAAGGTTCGTATTTGACAAGTGTTTATAAAACCTGTTTTATTTCTTAATAATTTTTCATTCAAAGATTGGTTCCTAAAATTTAGCTAAATCATTATTTACATTTAAATCAGACCTATAAACAAATATTATCATATGGTATTTGACACATGATCTTGTACACAGTAGCCAGCAAAAGCATAGCCTTTTAAATTATTCCCAACACACTCCCCACCTAAATTGTTTCGTTCTCCCTAAATTTGCGAAACAATTTACTAATACATATTTATTATTAAACGAGAATCACACATTCATAAGTTCTTTAAAACACAGTATTGCTCATCCTCGATTGTCCTGAAGTCCGCTCTTCATCATGCTATTTAACGCTATTTAACGGCTCCCCACCGGTGGAATAAACGGAGCTTTGAACTTAAACTTTCCTTGTTGAATATTACAACTCTCCACTTCATTTTTGTATCGATTCAAATTAATGAACACATCGTCTAGCTCATCAAAGTTCTGGACATTATATGAATGCGTGGTCTGTGGTTCACCTCTTTTTAATGCAGAATGTTTCAACAATTGTTTTCTCTTGCTATATTCTTCTTTCTCGTTTTTCACAACAGGTTTATGTTTTTTGATGGTAGGGATCAGCTTTGTTTTAGCGGATTCGTTATTCTCTAGTGTAAGCTGGAATTTTTTTCGAGGAAGTTTTCCACAATATCTTACTAACTTTTGTTTAATGTCAATTGCAAATGTCTCAGGAACTTGACCACTTTTTTCACTGTGACTTTGTTTCATACAAGTGTTTTTACTTCCTTGTCGAAATTCAAGATTAGTAAGTGTCAACAGCATGGAAGTCTTTGATTTATTTTCATTGTCTGTGTCAGATTCACCAACTAGTGTCCATCCTAGTTTTGTCTTCATAGCAGCCAACTTATTGCTTATTTTTACATACTCAGATGTAATCAACTTAGGCCAACTGTCTGCTCCTAGAAGTATCTGGATATCAGAGACTTGTTCTGGGGATTCACTAAAGTCTGATAAAATCACCCCTTTTGTTTTCAATGATTCATATATTTTCATATCAGTTACTTTAGGTATGAACCCACAAATACGAGTTGTGTCCAACACTTTGAACTCTTCTTCAAACTCATCAGTTGAGGACTTAAGTTTAACAGAATAGATTCCATGAGACCTTAAACTTGTTTTCTGTCCCCCAAACAGTTCTTGACTTGTCACAGTTTTACCCAGTCTTTTCAGTTTTAAATCAGTTGCACACGATTTCAAAATGTAGCTCTTTTGGCTTCCAGAGTCAATCAGTGCGCGTACTGAGTGTTCCTGGTTTCCCATGACAAGTTTTACAACAAGAGTGCTTAAGTAAACAACGGGCGTCTTACTTATGCTTGAGAGCAATGCCTGGCTTGGATTATTTTCAGTAGTAGGCATCTTTTCTATTGAATTTTCATTGTTATTAAAGGAACGATTGTTTTTCTTATGTGGTTCTTCACACATAATCGGATAATGCTTTCGTAAACATACTGCGCATTTTATTAAAGCCTTACAGGAGTTGCTCATATGTCGGAATTTTAAGCATTTAAAACACGCTCCTTTTTTCTTCAAAATTTCTTTCCTTTGTTGGAGTGTCATATCCAGAGCTTTCACACAGTCTTGTGATCTATGATTTTTTTCGCAAAATACACATGCAAGGGGATCTGAAACATGCGTCGTCGTCGTCGTAAGAGCTGCTGCTGAAGGCTGTTTATCGAAAGGTATTCGTTTTTTATTTTGCTCACAACCTTTATTTGTTTTGTTAGTAGATCTATCAGAATCTTGGTAGGAGTTTGGGCGGTACTTCACATTCTGTTTGTAACTGGAGACACCAAACCCTTCCAATGCTAACGATACCTTCTGCTCTCCCTCAACTTCGTTCTTCAGAAAGGTTAATAGATTTTCTAAAACTTCTTTTGATGAGTTTTCGTGACTGTTCGAATTGTGATTCGTCGTTCGTTGCCAAAGTTTCAGAATATCTTCCGGCAGACTAGATGTCACCATTGGGAACAGCAGGGAGGCACAGTGTTCGGATGTTACACCAAGTGTGTTAAGATTTCTTAAGTGAGACTGTATCTTGTCATACAAAACTGACAAAGGTGGCTTCACTGTACTCGTGACGTTGTGAATTGTCAAAGACAACATCTGCCTCATGTAATATTCTTTTAGTAGGTCGTCCCTTCCAAATCGGCTTTTCAATGCTTGAACGACTTCGTAGTACATCTCAGGCGTTGCAGGGTAGCTCTCGACTAATTTACGAGCAGGCGATCCAATCGAAGTTGCCATTATGAGATACTGGATCTTATCGGCTGGGTCGATTTTCTGGTCTTCATGGATTTTCTTGAATTGAGACCAAAACGGAAGCCACTCGCCAAGGTCCTCGTTAAATTCTTTTAATTTCAAGTAAGGGAGCTTGTATGGGCGACTCGCCTTACATGACCCTGATTCAGAACAAGCACTTCTTTCAGTTGATTCAGTTCTTGCCTCTTGACTCATTTTCTCATTATTTCTTATTCGATCTACTTTCTTGCAAGTAGTGTGATACTGTATTGAATATTCGCTCTGTCCTTGAAGCTCTTCATCAATTTCTTCATCTCTCGTCTCTTCATCTTCTAGCAATTTATCATATATAGATGAATTCAATTCATTGAGGGACGAAAAATGTGTATTTAGGACTTCAAGTTGTGCAGATACTTGAATCAGATCGACTGTTTCTTCTTTTAAATGATCTTCTACTTTTTTCACTGCCAAAGTAAAGGCTCTTCTTATAGCAGTTCTAGATCTCTTCAGTTTTGATATTTCTGACATATTCAGATCCTTGAGTTAATTCAAAACAAAATTCAAAACAATCTTTTAAAATTTAACAAAACAGGGTCGGTAAAACTTGTCATCAAATGTCCTGTAGTTGGTCGCCACATTTTCAAAATGGGGAGAATTAATCGTAATTAGTTATTTTAATTTCCCTGAAATAAGGTTCGTATTTGACAAGTGTTTATAAAACCTGTTTTATTTCTTAATAATTTTTCATTCAAAGATTGGTTCCTAAAATTTAGCTAAATCATTATTTACATTTAAATCAGAACTATAAACAAATATTATCATATGGTATTTGACACATGATCTTGTACACAGTAGCCAGCAAAAGCATAGCCTTTTAAATTATTCCCAACATCATTTGTATCGCTGTCAGTAAATATCTCGGATTTCGCGGCCATCATCTTTGCCAAACCTTTTAAAACAAAACTCAGCGTCTAACAAATTTTTAAGTGAAGGGGGATTAAAATTTAGTTAAAGAGCAGATGTCTAAAAATCTTACCCTTTCAATCAAAATGCTGAAATTACTCCCATTAATATTAGTCTATTATTCTGTCATGTTGCCTAACTCCCTGAGGCCTGTAGTGGAACCAAAAATTGTGAGGTAAATCGTAGACTCATAACCACTTCTGCAAGCAATATTAGCCTATTGGGTAAAAATATAGCCTAAATGACTAAAACGAGGTGTCATTAACATTCTCTCCCTCTGATCGGTCAGGATTAATTTTAGCGAATTTCCCCTATAGGGAAGAAGCTATTACCGTAGGTCTCATGGTAAGACCTAAGACCAAGACCATAATAACTTTTCGTTTTGGGGCCCCCAGAAGCAAAAAACACCATTCGTTCAAATTTCTATATATATATATATATATGTGTGTGTGTGTGTGTGTGTGTGTGTGTGTGTGTGTGTGTGTGTGTGTGTGTGTCTGTGAGCACGATAGCACTCGCAAAAATGGTCCGATCGGAATGAAATTTGGCACAGGCGTGTAAAGTAGTAATTATTCGGACGAGTTCGTGAACCAGCCCGATCGGACCACCGGAAGGGAGGGTAAAGCGGGGTAAACCCCCCCAAAAATGGGTTTTTCGAGTTTTTTATATAGAAAAATAAAATTTATCGAATTTTGGTTGGCACCATTGAATTCAGCTCGAAAAAACAAACAATTTAGTATCTTGAAACATTGCTCTATGTCCATTGGTTACCGAGCAACTGAAAGTGGTAAACACAGTACATTGTCCTTATGAGGAATAAGTAAAATTCTATATCTCGCTTATTTCTCGACATATCTTAATGAAACTTGGTTTATGGCTTCATAGATGAGATCTAATGTATTTTAGTATAAAATCCCGGATATTACAGTTTTTATGGCAGCAAACCTGCACACTCATTCCCCATTTTATCCTTATGGGAAATAAAAAATGCAATATCTTCCATATTTCTTAACATATCTTGATAAAAATTGGTGTATGGCTTCTTCTAGTTCAGATCTACTAAACATTGAATTAAAACCAGCCATTTTTAAAATACCTGTTGCAGCAAACCTCCATGTTATTCTTATGGAGCTTAAAAAACGTGTCAAATCTCGCTATGTTGGATTGAAACATGTACTTTGCAATTAAAATTCGCTGAGTATGCAGGTCTGCTGCAACGGGGGTATTTGTCCTTGCTGCAAGTTATGTTTCGGGTCCTCAAAATACCTCACAATTTGTTGACATTTTCGACTGAGATAACCTGACTACTCTCTTCTCCTCTTCAGTCCTTGCCCCCCACCGCCACTT
Source organism: Flexamia atlantica (assembly GCA_035578135.1). NCBI lineage: Eukaryota > Metazoa > Arthropoda > Insecta > Hemiptera > Cicadellidae > Flexamia > Flexamia atlantica. The sequence continues at coordinate 35,855,851 of JAQJVK010000006.1, forward strand.
CGAGAACTTCGCGGTCGACAAAGCGGCGCCGTGCGCAACGCAGCTGACCTGCAGTCTACTTGATGTTTTACCTTTTGAGCTGGCTGCTATTTTAAGTGCTGGAATTACGTTGTGTATGTTTCACGCTCAATTGGGATGACAATTACTGAATATGTCTGATGAATTAAGTCTGAATATTCTGAAACCGTTTTGTATTTTTACTACAAATAACCAGAGTTTTAAATTGTTTTTCCATATCCACCCCTTATTAGAAAGGAACTTGGGGTCGAGAAAAGGGTGGGATTAAACGTAAAATTATTCTTAAATGATATACACTCTGATAATAAATTGCAATACTAGCCCATTGTCATCGTCCCCTATACAGCGAGCCAATGAGAACAAAGGGGGTGAGCCCGGTACAGTAAGGTTCAAAAACAAAACCGTCCGGATTTGGCGCCGTCCGAATTTGTCGTTTGTGGTCAGAAATGAAACGGAACGCTACCAAAGTCGGAAAACGCCAAATCCGGACTGTTCAAAATTCCCAAAACGTCAAAGTCGGACAGCGACGAAGATGGACAGCGCCAAACCCGGACTGTTTTGAAACAGTCCCGATTCGTCGGGAGCGTCAGGTGCCAAACCCGGACAGTTTCATTTCTGACCACAAACGACAAAGTCGGACGGCGCCAAACCCGGACGGTTTTGTTTTTAAACCTTACTGTACCGGGCTCATACCCTTTATTTTCATTGGCTCGCTGTATAGGGGACGATGACAACGGGCTAGTATTGCGATTTATTATCAGATTGTATATCATTTAAGAATAATTTTACGTTTAATCCAACCCTTTTCTCGACCCCAAGTTCCTTTCTAGTAAGGGGTGGATATGGAAAAACAATTTAAAATTCTGGTTAATTTGTAGTAGAAATACAAAACAGTTTCAGAATATTCAGACTTTCCCGTAAGACACTTCCTTATTCTTAAGATACGCCGCATAAAACATTTAAACTCAAGAGTTAACAAAAAATGTTGCATATAAGTTAATTAGATATTTTTTAAACTACACCATGTTTTTGGTAGATTTAAAATGCGGCCCGTTTAAAAAGTTCTATAATTCATGATAAAACAAGGTCATTGATCAGTGTTGATTAAAATGATTTTGATCAAATTGACCTGTGTTCAGTAAGTATATTATTCTGTCAAACGATTGTGATAAAATAGACGGACAGAAATTGTTTGACATAATAAAATGCCATAAATATTACTCAGGAAGAAAGATTTAATTAGTTAGATTAAGAAAACCTTTTATCTAACTTGGTCTTGGTAAACCGGATTACTAGCAGATCTAAAAGTAGGCCTATATTAAAGGACTCATTGTACGAACTCGAGTAAAAAACTGCCACTTCATAAAAAAGAAAAATCATGAGGACATTCGCCACAATTAAGGTGTAAATATCATGTAAACGTATCCAGCTATTCTGTTTTAAATGCCCCTCAAGTAACGGGGGAGCGGGATTCTCATAAAACAACCAATAGAATTTGGGGGTGTGGCTAATATGGCGGAGAGTACAGTCAATGACATAAATCGGGGTGTGACCAAAAGTGCATAGTTCCGTTTGTGCGCGAGGCGACAAACCCGGACTGTTTTGAAACAGTCCCGATTCGTCGGGAGCGTCAGGTGCCAAACCCGGACTGTTTCATTTTTGCACAGAAACGTCAAAGTCGGACAACGCCAACTCAGGACGGAAAAACAGTCCAGAGTTGGCGCTGTCCGACTTTGTCGTCGTCCGACTTTGGCGCGTTCCCCATAAGACATACAAGATACAAGATACAACATCTTTATTGAGCCTTTAAACAATACAAATTGTAATTGCCAAGTCAATACAGCAAGAAAATAATAGTAATCTCTTCTTAGATCTTGACGCACCATTATAATTGAAATTCCTTTTCCTGGCTTAATAGGCTAACAGGTACAGATGACATTAAATTTTTTACATAGGCCTAATTGAATTTACAAAGCAGAAATACAGGTAACAATCAATAAAAACAGCAGACTTGTTATAACATAGAAATCTTAAAACTAACTTTATACCAATCACATATCAATATTGGAGTCATAAAATTCAGCCATGTTGTAAAAAGGATTAGTCAACAACCACTTTTCTAACTTCATAATGAATTCAGAGCTTGGTAACTCCCTGCAAGACACTGGCAGTTTGTTAACACATTTTATTCCTGCTATAAGACAACTTTTTGCAGTCTTTTCAAGTCTACATCTAGGTCTAATTATGCTTCTACAATTCCTTGTGTTGTAGTTATGAACTTCATTTACAATATCATAGTCCCTAATATTTAGTTTTACATGGACAACAATTTGAAAAATAAATACATTTACAATAGTCATAATACCCAATTTTACAAAAAGAGGTTTACAATGGTCCAACAAAGCATTTGCCAGAATCCTAATTGCCTTTTTCTGGAGCACCAGAACCTTACAACAGCTAGAGGCTTGTCCCCAAAGTTTAGTACCATATGTAAAATGAGAGTGAAAAAATGCCAAATAGGTTATTCTAAGAAAATGACTAGGCAATTCAATCTTTAATTTCCTCAGGAGAAAAATCACCCGGCTTAGCTTAATACAAAGGTTATTGATATGGTCTTCCCAAACTAAATGACTATCAATTGTAAAACCCAATAACTTAAAAGAACTCGTTTTGGACAAGTTACAGCTTAAACTACATACAAGTTCCTGTGCTTTGCTCATGTTGAGAGAAAGTTGTTTCACATTAAACCAGTTTGAAGCTACAGCCAAAAGATTTCTAACAGATGATTCAGCTAGGTCAACGCTACTTTAGAACAATGTCGTATCATCTGCAAATAACTCTACATTACCACCCAAAGCATAATAAATGTCATTACCATCACAAGGAAAAGTAACGGGCCCAAGGTCGAACCTTGCGGGACACCGTGTACTATATTCAAAGGCTTAGATGTACTATTATTCCAGCTTACAACCTGCTGCCTATTTGATAAATAAGATCTGAGAACATTGAGTGCATCATCCCCTACACCATACTTCTTTAATTTACGTAACAGAACATTGTGTGAAACACAGTCAAAAGCACGCGATAAATCGCATAAGATTAGGGCTGTGGATTGGTTGTGTTCAAAACCATTTAATATATTAACAACCAGATGTTGAACAGCAAGGGTTGTAGAGTGATGCTTTCTAAAACCAAATTGTAATGATACTAGTAGACTATTAACCACAAAATATTCATAAAGTTGCTGGAACATTTAAGTCTCATATATTTTAGCTATAACAGGAATAATAGATATCGGTCGAAAACTCGACACCTCATTCGGGCTGTCTTTTAAAAAAATAGATACTACCCTACTTATTTTCAGCACATCAGGGAAATGGTCTGAATTCAGACACAAATTTATAAGATAGTCTAAAATTGGTGCAATTACCAAAATAATCCTTTTCAGAAAAATGGGAGTCATGTCATAAAAATCTTTGCTATTACTAATCTTAAAACTATTTACAACACCAATAATATCTCTACAACTAACACATTTCCATTTAAAATTTGACTGAACACTGGGTATAGGTTTTTTTTATCTGGGTGCACCGGAGACGAGGGGTTTATGCCAGACACAATGTTATCCACCGACTCAATAAAATTCCAAGTAGGAATTAAATTGATCTGCAGTCAATGATGAGCCTCTAGCACTGACGACTGAAAGCTTGTGGCTGTTGATGAGTGACCATGCAGCCTTGCGTTGGTTGGTAGACTCCGCAATGAATGCTACGTTGGCTTCTTTGCGAGCTTCATTAAGTTTAGTTCTATAGAGATTCCGCACAAACTCTTATTTGGCTCAAATCTCTCATGAAGAGCAGATACTGCCTCAGTCCTGCCAACTCAGGTGTAAACCAAAATTAGATTTGGATTTCCTAGCACCAGCACCACTGCCAATTGAAGGCCGATTAGTTCTTTTTGTTTTTACAGGAAAACAAGAATTAAAGCAGTTATTCAAGTTTTTAAAGAAAAATTCAAAAGCTTCGTTAGTAGGCAAGAGTGCAAACGATCCTGTGCCATTCATCAACACTGTGTACGAGCACATCATTAAACATTGATATACCCAACTCAGTCATAGGCCTAAGTACTAAAATTCCACAGTTGTTCACACTGGTTGTACTTGGCACAAAACTAACAGACATGAATATATGTTTATGGTCAGCAATTAAATTGTCACTGACTGAAACTTGGTAGTCCCAACTGTTAAGATCGGTAATGAAAGAATCATGCAATAGCAGAGTTAACCCTAGTAGCTAGAGCAGGAGGACAATAAAAATTCAAACTTCTGAAAGGGTGACAAGGTCCAAAGATAGATTAATGTCCAAAAGGTTAATAAGACATAAGATCTTTTTTTCCGTACAATATTCATAGAATACATTGGATTCGTCAAATCACACGAACTATATAGCATTAAATAGGCCTTTAGGTAAGTCCTCTTCACTGAAAGTCTTTTTCAGGCCAATTTCCATTTTAAAATTCATCAATAGAATAAAATGATTTTTTAAGCAAGAAACTGGTTACAGAAGTCTTAAAATGCCTCATATATAAAAACCTAACGTAAAGGGGCGCCTTATTAAAAAGTCGTGTACCAAAAAATTAAAGATGTTCACAGAGCTTCTTCAGAGTTTCACTTAATCTAACAAAAGGAGTTTGTACATCATGTTTATTTCTAGTATTTTTACTGTATTTATCAAAATTATACAGTAAGTTACTTTGGGTTTTCATAAAGAACAAGTTTTGCAGAATAAATACAGAATACAAAGTTAAAATCTTAAAGTGAACAAATCAGGGTCTACAGTGTGCTTTGAAATCTACTCCAGCTATTATCCGTACTGCGTCAATTCCTGGATGTAAAAAATAATGTTAATATAATTTTATGTGGCGCGGGCTCCTAGGCGCGCGCCATGCTGAAATCCGGCCCTGATTGGTATGGAACCGCATTTTTTTCTAAGCATTTCGGAAGTTTTTTAAACCTTCCATATTTTTTCCAGCCCTGTAAATAAAAAAATCCAAAAATATTTTACACCTTAAAATATACTATACTAAACTACTATAGCATAAAATTATTACTAGGGGCAAATAATCGGGAATAATAGAAGATCTATTTCTTGTGTAGATATGAAGTGTGACATTCTAGCAAAACATTTCAATTCTTAAACTAAAATGGAGCAGTTTCATTGGTTCTTTTCAATAAATCTTGGTACATAATGACGCCACTTAAATTAGTTTTTACCAAAGTCCCCTTAAAACATGATTTGGTGATATTTATTCACCATTCATATATCTGATTGTGGCAACGCGAAGTAAGGATTAACAGTTTTTCAAAGCGAAGTTGGTAGATTTTATGACACAGAAATGTAAAGTTATGTAAAATATGCAAACATTTAGTTTTTATTAAAATAAACCCCCACACCGCTGTTATTCTGTATTTGCCTCTCTTAATATAAAAACCACTACAAAAAATATATTCTACGAAGGAGCTTTGGAACCTTAAGCTAACAAATAAAAATACATCAGAGATATAAATATACCAGGTAAAATGTCTCAGCCCAACCGGGCAACGAGCACAATTCATCGTCGTGGCTTGATGTTAGTACGAAGTGTATAGTGCCCATTAAGATTAAATTTACGAAATAACACACTTTTCCTTGGAGGGAGGAAGGATTAATTATTTCAATCGTCATTGTCGACTCCTAGTACGTTCCACCGAACTGATTTATCATCTTCCAATCACAACACAGATTTTTATTTGTACATTTATTGTCTGTGTCGACACCACCAGTTGTTAAAGGTCTTCAGTTATGTATTGGTTGATACATATGCATTATAAACAGAAGCATATATACAAGGATCGCTGTAAACTCAATTGAATTCTACTCTTTTTTGTAAGAATAGACAATTTTTTCGAATCATGCCTTATTTAAATATGACATTGCTTTATGTTACGAGTTACCTACGAACTTTCTCTCCTAGGCCCTAGAGGCATGGCACTCGTCCAAAACATAATTAAACTAGTTTTTCAAGTTCTTTTTTTCAACCACATTATGCAATAGTAAAATCAATATGGAATAAATCTCTTCCATTTAAGTGTTACAGCTAACAGAGTTCTGAGCCACGACAACAAAAATGACTGTGCTCTCCAGCATTCGTAAAATGTCAACAACATTAACATGAATTGCAATCAAGAAGATAAATAACACGATATTGGGGATTCATCCAAGATAATCCTGGCGCGGATATCCGAGCCACGTTTCCACTGTCTCTCTGTTAATGAATACATAATGACTGGTAGGTGGTTATCACTATCAGCCAGTCTACTTAATGAATCTGCCAAAGTAGATTAAACGCTGATTGAAAAGGTTAGGTTATTTTAATTTGATTTATATTTACTTTTTTTCTAAACCATTACTACTATTTTTTAAGTATTCCTACTGTTTTTTTATTTTATAAGATTATGTTTGCTTGATATTATTAGTATGTAGTGTAATCAATAAATAATTTTCTGGGAGTATGGTTAGGTGACGGCTAACAAGTGATTTATTTATTGTTTCTAAATAATTAGAAAACTCTTTTTAATATTCTTACACGATACGTTTGAATGCTTTTACACCATGTGTCTAGGTCAGATTTTGGGCACTTACTGTAAAAATGCAAAACAGCAGTTTACGTTGCTGTTTATAGTATTCGATGTATAATGTTTCATTATACAAAATAAGAACATTTTTAATGATCATAAAACATTGACAGTAAGATTGTCTAAGCCAATTCAGTAAGACAATTCAGCCAATTTAAATTTTATGATTTAACATGAAACATGAATGAATATAAAAACATAAAATACTTATATACCGGGTGTCTCACCTAAAGTGAACCAATAGCTAACTTTTTTATTATAAATCTGACAAAGAACTTCTTACGGGTGACTCCCTTTATTTTTAAAGCTGCTTTTTTGAGTCACTTTGAAATTTAAAAATATGGCCGCCATTTTCCAATATGGCGGACAACATTGATTTTTCTTATGGAACACCCTGTATTTTAAGACGTTTTTGGATTTTATATTTAATTTTGGTAACTTATTATTATTTCTCATTTTTTCCTAAACCCAATGGTTAGGGAGGTACAAGCAGTTAAAGTTTGATTTTTTCCCCTTTAAAAAGCATTGTGTCCATTTAACTGTGCCATCCCATGTATTCCTTATTGAGTAAAAGCATGTTCAAAATAATAAATTTCTATGAGTGAATCTCAACTAAAAATTATTTTACGATTAAATCTCAACTAAACTCACATTTTAAGACACTTTTAATCTTTGGTATGTATTATCAAGCCCAACCGTTTTCGATATACAGACTACCAACAATTTCCCAATGCTTTTTAAATGGGAAAAAATCAAACTTTAACTGCCTGTACCTCCTTAACCATTGGGTTTGTTAGAAAAAAAAACTCCGTTAATTGTAGTTTGATCTTTATAATCTTTATATAGTTTTGTAGGAAATAAAATTTCGTAACTTTTTTCTTTCTTGTCCAATTTTTGAAAGATTTACGGTTTTTAAGATATTAAGTTTTAAAATATAAAAATGGCTGCCATTTTGAAATGGTACAAAGTAGAAACTTGATACTCCGCACTAAAATAGGGCCTAATAGTCAGCATATAAGTACCAAGTTTGAAGTTGGTATCTTTTGTAGTTTCAAAATTATTCAAAATCCTGTTAAAAACACATACAGACCGACAGACGGATAACCGAGCGTTTTAGGACCCATGTTTATAGGAACGTTTTTCTTAGTTTTGATGCAAGTAACCATATCCCGAAGTCTGTAAGGGTTTTTCGTAAACACCCTGTATATACAGCCGGATGTATAACTCTACCATAGATACAAATTCTAAACTACTTCCAGATTAGCTAGAGAATTGAAATTTGGCACGAATATTCCTTTGGTGGTCAAACCGCAGGGAAAATTGTCAAAACCAAAAATTTCCACCCCTGACCCCCCAAAAGGGGGGGAAAATTTAAATTACGAAAAAAGTACTTTTCGTTTTTGGGCTATAGCGGCTAAACCAGAGGTCCTATATAAAAACGGTCTGCACCACGTGCCACGGATTTTTCACGATCTACAACTTTGGTCCTCTGACTTTTCGCCCTATCTCGTCTCCTTCACCCTTAGATAGCACTAGAAATTTTAATTTTCGGAATTTTCCTTAGGTTTTTCAGCTCCAGTAGATTCAATATCATACGTAGAGGGCTGAAAACTGGCATACATCATCTTTGAAACATATATGTTACAATTCACAAATAATATAACTAGTTTGTAATTTTGAATGCCTCTAAACTTAAAAGAATTTTCAAAATTTGCCAAATATCAGCGATTTCCCCAGGTTTTTCAGTTCCAGTAGATTAGATACTATACGCAGAGGGCTGAAAATTGGCATAAATCATCTCTGTACCATATATGTTACAATTAAAAAAATAAAATAACTAGTTTTTAGTATTAAAATGCCTGTAAATTTAAAAGAATCTTCAAAATTCTTCAAATGTTAGAGGTTTTCTCAAAAATCATCATCGAAACTATGCCACGCACGGTTTATGTTCAAAAAATAATTTAAAAAAAATTATTAATTATTAAAATCCTTAGCCATGGATACAAAGCAATATATAATTATGGTATTGTTATTAAATTTTCAGAAAAAAATTGCTGATAACAGATTTTAATATAGGTTCTCGCTGGTGGTAATGCCTCAAGTTTCGATGACACCCTCTCTTCATCCAGCTATTGTCCCAACGCACTGGTCACTCGACAACATGACACCTTCCACCCCCCAGACACCATCCCCGACGATCTTCCCGACCACGACCTCCTGAGTCCCATCACCTTCCAGGAGGTGGATCGGAAACGACGCCACCTCCGCAACACCGCCCCCGGCCCCGATGGAATCTCCAACCTCCTCATCAAACAATCTCCACCAATTCTCATCCGTCTTCTGACAACACTCTTCACCTCAATCCTCCTTCTCGGCTACTCTCCCCCCTCCTGGAAACACGCCCATGTCATCCTCTTCGCCAAGCCCCACAAGGATCCCCGAAACCCAAGCAACTATCGCCCAATCAGTCTCACCTCCACCCTTTCGAAACTCTTCGAAAAAGTCCTGACCTCAAGGCTCCACACCCACCTCAACTCTCTCAATCTCCTTCCACACACCCAAGCCGGCTTTCGTCCCGGAGTCAACATGTACGACCAGCTTCTGCGGGTCGTCACATGCCTCCAAACAAACAACTCCCTCCACCGCCCAACAATCCAAGCCCTCATGGATGTCCAGAAGGCCTTCGACACCGTTTGGCACAATGGCCTCCGGTCCAAACTCCTCCACCTCCAACTGCCCCTCCCCGTCATCCGATGGATCTCCCACTTCCTCGACGGACGGACCGCTCAGGTGCGTTTCCGTGGCTCCCTATCCTCCCCCTTCACCCTGGAAGCCGGCGTCCCCCAAGGCTCCGCCATCTCTCCTCTTCTCTACCTCATCTACGTCCGCGACCTGCCTGCCCCCGTTCCACGCACTCCCACAGACACCTCGTGCGGTCTCGCTCAGTTCGCTGACGATACCGCATTCTGGGTGTCAGACAGACGACAGGACAACCTCATCCGCAAAATGACACAAACACTGACCGACTACCTTTCCTACTGCAACCACTGGCGCATTTCCCTCAACACTTCCAAAACCCAACTCTGCTTCTTCAACTTCCACGCGCGTCGCTTCGCCCGCATCAACTCCGATCCCATCCTTCTCAACCGAGTCCGCATTCCTCTGAAAAAATCCTGCACTTACCTCGGGGTCACACTCGACTCCAAACTCTCCTTCCTCCCACACCTCCGTCAAACCAAAAAACGAGCCACATCCCGCCTCAAAGCCATGAGGATCCTCAACAACCGCCACCGTCCCTGCTCCCAAACGACCCTATCCCGGATTTACACCTCCGTCATCCGTCCCGTGCTCACCTTCGCCCATCCTCTCCTGCTCTCCGCCCCAGATCACTTCATTTCCAACTTTGAAGCCACCGAAAGGCGTGCCCTTCGGCTGGCAGCACATCTCCCTCCCTGGACCCGAAACCAAACTGCCTACGACGCCCACACTGTTCCTCCCCTCCGAGACTTCCTCACCCAACTCAACTCCAAATACCTCGACCGAGCCCGCTCCTCAGACATCCTCCAGCCTTTCTTTCAACCCTACTTCACCAACCGACCTAGCCTAACACTTCACCACCTCATATCCCTCGACAACCCACCCCCACCACAACCACCCCAACTGCCCCAACCCCCGCCATAACCCTCCAGATCAACACCACCGGAGTACGGTACAGGCCGTAGGCCTGCGACCGTACCAAAACTTTTTGGAAGCGACCCTACCCTGACCCTACCCTGACCAACCCACCCACCATCACCCACCTTTGAAAGACGCCACTCCCCGACTAACACCACATCACTGCACCTCACGCAAGAACCACACAAAACTTCCGAAACACATCACCAGCGTAGCAGCAGGCATTCGTATGTAACTTAATCTCGTATTAAACTGCAAAGTCCTGCTGCAACGCCCCATCCACACTCTCAACGAACCACCCGTCATCACCAGACAAGACACCTCACAGTGAAACTCGACCACAACTCACCACTGCCCAACCCACACTAACCCCACCGAAATCCACACCCAACCATCACCAACCAACCACCAGCACAGCTGCAGGCATTCGTATTGAACTATTCTCGTATTGAACTACAAAGTCCTGCAGCTGTGCGCTACCCTAACCCACCTGTCCAAGGCTGAAGAAGGAAAAATCCCTATAACAGCCTCAGTGTGCCGACCCGGCCACTGGAACCTCACGATCACGTCACGTCAGCTATTGTCTTACTGGCAATTTTTCCCGATTCGTTCATTTCTGTGACATCAAACATGCATACTCATTTCTCCAGTTAATGATGTGGAAAAACTGTAATATGTTGATTTCTAAGTTTAATTGTATTTAATTTGATTATTAAAATAGCACTCATATTAATTATTAAAAAAGTTTCACTAATTCAAAAGGGAAGGACAGGAAATACCCAACACTAGCCTGATCGGACCATCGGATGGCGAGGTTAGGAGGGGATGGATAAACCCCTTAAAAATGGGTTTTATATATATATCTAGAAATTTGAACGAATGGTGTTTTTTGCTTCTGGGGGCCCCAAAACGAAAAGTTATCATGGTCTTGGGCTTAGGTCTTCAAATGAGACCTACGGTAATAGCTTCTTCCCTATAAGGGAAATTCGCTAAAATGAAAATAATCAAATCCTGGGTTGGACCATTGGATTTAGATTGAAAAGGGTACTGTGAATAATTTTTCTCTGTACACTGGTTGCCGAGATATGGATTGTGGTAAATACAGTTCTTTGTCTCAATGTTTTCCTACTCCTAAATTAGTCCTCTAAATTGAACTTGCATTTAATTTTTCTCGTGGTTTTAAGTTTTTTTGGTAATTTATAATTCAAATGAGAGACCCAATTTTTGACAAGGATTAATTAGTGACTCCACCCACGTTTACCTGAAGTCATTCTTCATTTCTAACCCCTATCAACCCGTACGTAAAACTAATAAATGAAGCAAATTAAGCATTTTCAAAATGATGGGAAAGATTGTTATTTCTCAAAAACAAATTCTGCCTCACCCTCTAGCCCCACCAACCGTCTCCTCCCTAAAATAACTAACAACTAACTCGGCTAAACCCCTTCCAACCAAATTACCTTCCCACAACTGAATCAAATTAGGAACTTTTAATACTTTTGGAAACTTTTTAACGCATACATTACCCTCACCCTCCACTCCGAACCAACCCGTTCTCCCACGTAAAATGCAAAACCCTACCCCTCCACCCACAACATACCCCCCCCCCCCCCCCGCCACACACTTACTACGATACAATTTTCCCGAGGATTTGTAAAGAGTTTATTCTTAATTTGACTTTTTGGTAAGCGTCACCTCCCACGTTTATCCGATCATTTGTTATTTCTTACCCCTTTCAAGTCCTAAATCCGACCAGTAAATGGAGCAAAGTAAGCATTTTCATAATGTATTGCAATGTTATTTTCAAACAAATACTCTTCCTCATCCTGGCCCGCCATTTTCAGAGGCCACAGGTTAATCGTACGTCATTCGCCAACTTTAACCCGGTTTAACCCCTAAATAGCCCTCAAAAGTAAACTTTTCAGTGAATTTTCAATACTACTCATGTTTTTCTCTTTGTTTTATAATTCAGAGACCCAATTTTTCACTTTTTCTTAACCCTCTGGTTCCACCCCCTCTTTAAATAATTAATTCCCTGCACGACCAACAACCCCAAAGACCACCAAATATTACTTTGATCACTATTAAAGATACCTTGTTCTGACGTTTGTAATTAGTTTAATTAGATTTCTCCTGTAACTTTTCAATAGCCAACCCCCCCGGGAGCCCCCTTAACCCACTCTCCCTTAAAATAATAATTACCCGCCCCATATACCAAAAATCCTCAAAACCAACACCCCCATCCCGAACCCCCATAGTTTAGTTTTGGATACATGTATTTCTCATTGATAAGGTTAATTTGACGTATTAAATAACTTTTACTTATGACCATAGGAGGACCCGTGATGGTCCCGTGATGGAAGTCCAAAAGTTCTTAAGGGTAAGCATACCTCGAGTTATACCTCATTTTAAAGGTCTTAATTAGTATATCATAACAGCGCAAACCGCGCCTCAAAAGGTTGATCGAATCAGAAGTTACAGCTTCTCAAAGATTTTAGCCTGATTTTAGCCATGAGTTTTAATGGCCAACATTAAAATCTTTGAGAAGCTGTAACTTCTGATTGGATCAACCTTTTGAGGCGCGGTTTGCGCTGTTGTGATCTACTAATTAAGACCTTTTAAATGAGGTATAACTCGAGGTATGCTTACATTTGAGAATTTCAAGACTTCCAGCGTGGGCCGTCCCCTCATCGTGCGAAAAACTGAGAAAATACGCCAAAATATTCCTATTTGCACTAGATACTCAACTGTAAAGTTTCATCACTTTCTGCAAAATAGTATAAAAGTTATTTTATATATTCCAGACTTTTGCCCAACCCTGTATATGTTTGAGATAATTGTAAATTTGTTCTATTTTATTGTAGGTTTTTTTTGCTTTAAATGGCTTCAAGAGAGAAAGTATGTGTTAATTTGCTGATACAGTTTATTTTCACTGTTCTCAACTGCAAATTACGCATCAAATTACCATAAATAAAATTAAAAAAACTATTCATAGACATGCGAACTATTTCATGATAAAAATGCGAGTGCTTCTTTAAGATACCGTCCATTCGAATTTTTAAAATAAAGACCCTCTGTTTAGTTATGAACGAACCATATCGAAAGTTCATCTGAAAGCCAAGACATAGCAAAACTACCGCAGAGACAAGCCAGGCTTCTGTTTGACACTGAAATCGGGAAGTTTGATTATTCCCTTTATTAGTTTTATCACAATGCAATGATTTCAAAAATAGAAATTAAAATAAACGGTCTTAGCAAACTAACACATACATTCTCCCCTAAATTCATTTAATACAAGAAAACTTATATTTGCAGAATTCTATTTTAAGTGTATTATGTGTGTACAGGCTTCATGAATTCACAAAAATAAATTTTGTAAATGAGCTTGAAAACGTTTTAAGTAACATAAGATCCACCTCTATTATTAATGGTGACATAAACATTGACATCAAAGATAACAACAATAGTGATGCTGAAAGTTATTTATCATTATTGTATAATTATGGTTTCAACCCAGTAATGAGTGATTTTACCAGAATTAGGCGTACATTAAATTCACGTAGCTGTATCGACCATGTATTTATAAGACAAAAATCTAAACTTTATTCAAATGTAGAATTGTTCAGACTGATGTATTTAGTAATAAAGATAATGTTGTTAAAAAAATTGTCAATTACGATGCTTTAAGTAAGAGTTTGAGGAAGTGGATGACGCACTTGACATGTTTTATAGTATTTTAAATAGTCATATTAGTTATAACTAGTGGATCCGAGCGCACGGAATCGTGCGCTACTCTAGCAGAGCGATAATTCAAATGGCGACAAATTTAAAACACAATCATGCTAACACGATCCGTCTTGAGGGTTATGTTTACACAAATTAAAAAATAACAGCAATTAAATTATCCAGCTGATCAAAATGTAAACAATTATGTTCTTCATAAGGATAACATGGGAACTTTAAAAGCCAATGGGGCAGAGCCCAAGGGACTTTTTCAAAAATGTAAGGCCAGTTTGCAAATCTACGCGACACGCTCTTTCCAATGAGTTGTCAATGATCAAAATCGGTTAAAAAATGACGGAGGAGTTCATGAGACAAATTTCGTGTTGGCGTATTAATTATATAGATACACCATTAAAAATATTAAGTGCTAAGTTCTCAAAATCAAAAGAGAAAAGTCCATGAATAACAGAAATCCTAATTGAGAAAATTGAAAAACGTAACAAACTGTGAAAGTCTCTAATAAAAAGACCATATGATCCAAGCCTTATTCAGTTTTATGATAGATTTAAATACTTCGATAGCAAGCGCTACGAAATCATATTATGAAAGTTTGCTCAGTAAGAATTCAGGTAACCCTTCAGGGCAGTGGTAAATAACCAATAGCCTAGTCGACAGTACTGATAAGGTCCAAGTAACTAAGTTACGGTTGGATAACAGTAAAGTAGAAGAGGACTCTCAGCAATTAGCTGATTTGTTCAATGATTATTTTGTATCAGCACCGTTATCGCTCATATCCGGACCCCCAGGTCTAAAGTTGACTCTCTACAGTCCTGTGCGCATTATAGTAAATCTTTCTTTCTATGTCCAGTAACCAACACATCAATTTCAGGTATAATCAAAAATTTAACAAATAAACAATCTTCAGGACTTTCCAACGTAGTTTACTTACTTAAACTGCCTGAGATGTCAAAATATATTCTCTTTACGCTGTACGCGTTTCGGGTGTCTTACCACCCATCTTCAGCAGCGGAGAACTTCTGCGGAGATAAAAATCTGCACATAATACCTACATGATACTACTACGTTACTTGACTGGAACGGATCCGGGGTTCGATGTAAAATGTTTATGTTTTTCGTTCGTATATGCGTGCGTGTAAATTGTTCGTTCTATGTACTGTTAACTGTTATTGCGTGTGACAAACATTCAATTATGTGCAGATTTTTATAAGTTCTCCGCTGCTGAAGATGGGTGGTAAGACACCCGAAACGCGTACAGCGTAAAGAGACTATATTTTGACATCTCCAGGCAGTTTAAGTAAGTAAACTACGTTGGAAAGTATTTAAAAGGTGTCAAGGCTGTTTTAAATAAATCTTCAGGAGTTGATGGAATTTCAGAGGAGCTCATAAAAAATATCGAACCTGCGAACACTAATGCTTTGGTTTTCTTGATAAATTTAAAAACCACTTTTTGGATTCAGGTTTCACAAAAACGAATATATCCACTACCAACTCAAATTCAAGAATTTTGACGAAAACAATTCTTTTTCCATGTACAGGGTATTTTTTTCAAACGCAACCCAAAACTTTATTTTATCAGTGAGGGATTATTCCCCCCCAAGATCCCCAGATATGACCCCACTATATTAATTTCTTTGAAGATACATAAAAAGTAAGGCTTATGAAAACAATTTACAGAATATTCAGCACCTCAAAACAAACATAACAAATTTAATACAAGAAATTCAAAGAGGTACTTTGCCAAACGTGCTCGGGAATTTGATGGAGAGAGCGCAACTTTGTATAAATTTCAATGGCGGCTTGTTTGAACAAATAATCCAAGCTAAATGTAATCAAACTCAAATAATAGGTTGTATAAAATGTAAAGATTGACAAAATATACTTATTCCATCTTTATATAGGTATAGGCATTTTTTAATCTTAAACATGGGTTTCGTTAAAAAAAAACACCCTGTACTATGTATAGGGATGAGAAAGTAATACAAGTAGCCGATGGCGTCCCGCTTCACTGGAAAGAAGTAAGCAAATAATTTTAAACAAAAACAAATGCATTAGCTGTTCAGCTCTTTTATTTATATTTGTGTCCTGAAGGAAAATGTTACCAAAAAACTAATATCTTTCCTAGGATTTTCTCACCGAGACTATTCATTCAAGTAAATGGTTGATGGGTGTCAGACTTACGGTTTTCTCAAAAGTTACGGGTAGTTTGGGCTTTATGTATAGATGGGTAAAGAAATTAAGTAACAATTGTTTGAATACAAATAAGCTAAACAATAACTAGCTGTGGGCTTCCCGACATTTTGTTTTTTAATTTTCAAACATGAAACAACTCAACATATATAAAACAAATACTCTTAATATATTTAAGAGTTCAAATACGTCCGTTACAACTTTGTTTATTAACAGAGAAGTTGCGTCCGCTCAGTTTAACCAAAGTGCTGCAATACTGAAGCTGGAATTCAAATAGAAACTTGTAACCAATTCAGTCAACTCGTAATGAATTAACTGAACACGTATATTGTTAATGGATAAGTAGCAAGAAATGCTTGTACGTTGATAAAAAATTAAGTACTTTTACAAAAAATATTTTTTTCTCAAATAATAAACTTTTGAGGTTAAAGGTAGCTTTTAACGTTTTCCGACAATTTCGTAATACCCTTTAGGTCAAAATTTTGATAATTGTTCCTTTAGCAAATTTCCCCTAAAGAGCTTTTCCTGAAAGTCTCGTGGTAAATCGTAAGCCCGGGATCATCGTAACTTTTCTTTTTAAGGTGCTAAAAACACTATTATCTCATTTCAACATAGGTGTATTATATGGTCGGAATTATGGAAACTATCATAAAAATGGTCCTACCCTTATCAAATTTGGTAAAGATGTGTAAAGCAGTAATGATTCAGACGGGTTCGAATGCCAAAGTAAACTTCCGTCCCTCATTGATACGGGGGTGATTCGAAAATTACTTTTTCCCAAATTACAGATAAGTTGACCGTTTAACAATTACGCTTGGAAATAAACTTATAATTTCCAAATGGCTCTATTATCAGGTGTCATCGATGATGACGGTGCAGTAGCGTTGTGTTTGCGGGCTCTAAGCCTACACCTGAAACATACAATTAATTTATATGTTTCGATGAAATCTGCATCTTTAGAAAGGCATTTAAAACAAACCCTAGAATAAACCCAGCTCCTCAGACTAGAGTGATTCCGCTGGCAGAGGTCTGAGACCTCTGGTGTTAAGAAAATTAATTTTATTCCTCTTACGAGAAAGTCGTCACAATGCAAATAAGTAACACAGAAAAAATATATTAAACTTATTTCTACTGTTGCTGTAAAATTATTTGTAGTTTACTTGTCCGAGAAATCAGAAAAACCTAAAACCATCGACTTTATGGAGGAAGTATTCGATGTTAAAGAATTTTTAGAAGAGAATAATTACTCAGGTTGCCCAACTCCGGACGGGAAGATTTAGGGGGAAAATCACCAAGATGGAAGAAATTCTAATGAAAGGGTTTTTAATGGATTTCGATCGGAATAGGTCCACTACAGAAAAAAATATATTTACGAAAAAAACAGAAAATAGTATATTTCAAGGACCTAAAGTGACGCTTTTCGTACAAGGTCAAGTTTTACAACCGAGGCTGTAAGCCGAGGTTGAAAAATGACCGAGTAACGAAAAGCAGCTTTAGGTCCGTGTTATGAACTATATTTTTCGTTATATTGATCAATACAATACGTAAACTACTTAAGAAAACCAAAATGTTACAGCTTGTTTACCTTTAAAGATGCCTTCAAAAGATGCCACCGTTTCGTTCTTGCTATTTGAAGCAATCAGCTGATAGGTAGTCTGTTTCATTTGTGTTAGGGTAGACTGTCAACAATGAACAACTATCGACGTATCGAACGCATGTAATAATCGAATGGTGAAATGAACGAGTTTCACAAATTGATTAAACTGACAACAATGAATGTTTCGATAATAACGATGAATGTTTCGATTATTTGTAATCGAATGAATATTTTTCGATTATTACGACGTACTCGGCACTTTTTGACTTTTATAGTCCTAGGACTATAAAGAGTCAGCTGGTATCGAGTACATCAGCTTTTAATTCCTAGGAATAAAAAGAGTGTATTTAGGTCCGGAAAACATGCATTAAGAACATCTGTTTTTGAAGCAGTATAACGAAAAACGTATTTCGATCGGAACAGAAAAAAAGTCTACTAATATCGGACAACCGGAAGATTATTTTTTACAATATGGCTGCCACCGACCCCTAAAATAACATTAAAGACATAATAAACTGATGCCCCATATGATGACAAAGTCATTTTCATGTTATATTACCATCACGGACAGTTGATGGGTAGTAAATACTTCATTTTGAGTGAGTGGCCATTTTTGACCACCATCTTGTTTGTATACAAATAAATAAAGTGAATAAAAAGAGGGTTCCGGGTTCGAATTCCGCCAATAACCAATGGCAGTTTGTTATGTAATAATACCTTAACCTTGAGGGTGTACAATAAGCTAAATAAGCTGCAGTGCATGGAAGTTTCCATGGAAGTTTCTCATGTCCATGGAAACTTCCAAGCCTGGCCTCGTCTAGAAAAACGAAAAGTTTTATTACGTACAAAAGCTATTGAGAGAATATATAGTCTCAATGGAGGTGTCAGTAATATGCTTCCTGTGATTGGCCAGGGTTAATGTTTGTCCCAGCTCGAGGTTATAGCTGAAAGAACATGACGAGGTTATAGCTAACATTTGATGTTTTGAATAATTTTTTCTGTATTCTGTATTATGCATAGGTGTCCGGTCTATTGAAGACGTCACAATTTGTTTACATTTTTGACTGAGGTAACCTGACATAGTACTAGTACGTTTCTACTATAGTAGGCCTATAGGGTGTTTATAAATGAGCATCGGGGTTTGAACGCCTTGTAGTATCGATTCTATTCAACATGTTTTAACAAATAAGACATCATTTGAAAGAACAACTCAAACAGTTTTTTCTACGAGTATTCAATGCGATCATCATTAGTCTCACGACACACATCGAACCGATATAAAAAACTTCTAAATCATTAATAAGTGCTGCTAGGATAATTGGTGCAACTTAAATTTCGTTGTTATTCCAATTCGGGTGTATCAGTTTAGTTAAGAAACGTAGTAATTTTTATTTTTTATACCATCAAAAGAAGAAAATGTGTAGTGTTAATCTGGATCAAGGATTCGTACTAAAAGCCAATCACAGCGCCAAATCAGCGGTCGGTACGAGTCATAGGCCGCATAGCGAGCGGCAAATGACAAATTATGTTTGCATAACATTTCTCTTCACTAGGTCTCATATTATGCATTTTATTAGGATTCAAACGTCTAAAATAAAGTGTCTGCTATTAGTTGATGTAACATATTAAGAACGGAATTGAAAGGAATGTTGCATAGGCCTAAATTAACCTAACGGTACTTATTTAAGTTTTCGAAGTTTTCTTTTATCGGCTCGATACGTGTCATGTGGCAAATGACAATGATATTGAATGCATCTAGAAAAAAACTGCACAATTATAAGAACTCACAATTATAACACCAGACACAAAAATTTTTACTCCGAATTCCACAGACTATCTTTTTACAATAAAAAACCACTTTTCATTGGCCAAAAAATTTTTCAAAATTTACCAGAACAAATAAAAACAATAGACACTTTACATAAATTCAAAACAGAACTGAAATTTTTCCTTACTAATCAAGCCTACTGTTCCCTGCAGGAATTCCTTTCACCATCGCACCCCGACTTCATTTTTAATCCCTTGTGGAGATAAGACACTATAGGCCCACTAGCCTACATTAATCATGACCCGTCCAAAGCAAATATTTTGCCAGCTGGACTGAAGATTAAAGTAAAGTAAGTAAGTAAGTAACTGTTTGAGTTGCTCTTTTAAATGACGTATTATTTGTAAGATAGGATTAATAGAATATACTAGTGGCTTGTAGGGGCAAAAGCCCCTAAAAATAAAGTACAAATGCTGGATATTTAATGTTTCCTTCACACTCATGGCTCGGTAACAGTTTGACGGAATTGAACGTTTAAAGAGTAATGTTTAAAGATGTTTTGACATTTGCTAGTAAGTATCAGAATTTTAAGAAAGGGCGTTACTTCAGTATAGTAAAGGGCTGAATTTTTTGGAACAGTGGCGCTATCCGTCGTTCTCAAAACAAACTCAGTCCACTTTGTTTACAATTAAACATATGGACATGGTTTGCAGAAATTCTTAAGGTTAACCACAGACTGTAGCACTTAAATTATTTCCCAAAAGAAAATAAAATAAATAAGGATGAAATCAGAAAATGGTCTCCCGTTGACGACTCCACGCTCCACGTTGGAGACTTTGGCTCTACTTCATGAGGAAGTTAGGTTTGGAGACCATGAGTTTGGTAAATAGTTAATATTAAAGATTTTTATGGTTGCCCGGGAGTAAATACCGCTTTGTCTTTGTAGATCCAAGATTAAATATACTTTTGATTATCCAAATTTAAATGTGAACCTTTTTGGTAGGATCAAATTTAAAGTTTATGTTACATTCAATAGCTTTTAGTGCAGCACACTGTTGTTTCTCAGTCAAAACTATGACCATTTCCGACCGCGCATAAAACCGGTAGAGCTGGGCCCTAAAAGTGATGAATGAGGTCTTCTCTGTACCTATAGCCTGCGCTTATTCGATTGTGTAAATGTTACAAATCACTTGGCTTTAAATCAGCATCAGCTACTACTACATGATACAGTGTAAAGGTCGAATTTAATTTGTCTGGCTTTTTAAGGTTGAGATCCCTAAATTATAAGAACGGAAAATTTAAAAGTAAAAAAAAACAGTCATGTGTTATAGTACGTTCAACCTATTTTGCTGGATTTTAAACAAACCATATATCAACATCTAGCTCTAGCACGTGGTTTTAAATCAAGTATAAGCAACACATGTTTTAATGTAAACAAAGCAGACGTTTTTAGATTACAATGATCTTATTTTCTGATAAACTTTAAGAAATTTCCGTACTTCATGGGTCCCTGGCATCAAGACCTTCTATTTGAGCCCCCTCCTATTATCCTGCGACTTTCCAAACTTCTACAATTTTGCCTACATATATATTTATATCGACCACTAGGCATTGTATCGGTTTGAAATCGGTTATAACGTAAACGAAACAAACACACTTAACTCTTTATAATTTTAAATTGTAAATGTATACTCAAAGCCGTAGTTATAAGTCTGAAAATCTTAAAGTTAAAATATTTATTTGTTATAGTACATTGAACATAGTTAGCTGCACTTGAAAAAAACCAGATGTCAACATCTAGCATATGTCTTTGAATAAAGCATCAGTACCACATGTTTGAATGTAAACAAAGCAGACTTTTTTAGATCCCAATGCTTTTTAAATGGCAGATTTTTTACGTTATTTCTCGATTTCTGGTTAATTTCAAGCAATTTCAGTATTTTTCCCGCCATCACGGAATAGAGACCTTTAATTTGAGCCGTCTCCCATCTTTCTACGACTTGCCAGACGCCCACAATTTTGACGCAAAGAATCGCCTTACGAAATTAAATATATGATACTGCAAGGCTTTGAAACCCCGATATTCATTTATAAACACCCTACTATAGTAACTACTAAAGTACTACTAAAGTACTGTAGTACTATACTACATATAGCACTATAGTACATTTACTTGACATAGTAATTTTCTTATTATTCTCTTCTACTATACGGGCCTTGAGGGACACCTACAACATTCATTGTGATGTGCAGTTTCAGATTATGCCCCCTGATGTTTTGGACAGAAAAAGGTAAAATAACTGTTTTTGACCCAGTCCGCCGATTCCATGAGATAAAAAAGTGAGAACGGCATGTCAATGTATGAAAAAGATCGAACTTTAAATGAAACGTTTGTAATTTTGTGCTACTATTGAAGATAAAGGATTACTTTTCTGAAAGCTTGTATGAACATTGATATATGCTTTTGGTGTTCAAAATGGCGATCACCTCCCCAAAAAGGGGTACTTTGGGTATGTTCAAATTTTCAGATAGAATAATTTTTAAGGGCTGAAAAAACAAAAACGTGGCGCAAACTACTGGATTTTGGTTGATTCTATAAAATGCTCTGGAAAATAAAAATTTTAATTTTTGCAATAGGATTTCACATAGCACAACGTTAAAATATGCCCCTCCATATTGTTACGATTTTGCCAGTTAAACACAGTGGGGCCCCAAGGAATTCAGACAAGTAATATTGCCTCGATTTTGGCGATTTTAGTTTTTGAGTTCAATCTGGGATAAACAATGTTGAAATAAAACATATTTATTTTTATTCTTGGATTTATCTTCTTTGAAAATATTTTCGAAACTGGTAGAAATAAATGTTTATTTCATTTCTGTTTGCGAAATACGCAATCACAAGTTCAATTTACATCTAACAGGCTCTGGAGCATGTTGATTACATTTTGATATTTATTAATTGAGAAGCTGTGTTTGCTAAGTAACACCGAATTGCTGCATTATTCAAGCTAAACTTGTACAAAACGTTGTAATCTGCGTATTACAAACATCGCCACCTGAATGTCGCGAGTGCATGAACGTTCTGTGTTGGTTAGTCATTACCAGTTAACAAGTTGAACAACATCATGTATTCATGATTCATAACATCATGTGTTCTTGTATGTTACTTGGTTTGACTACCATTTTTCTTTAAGAGAAATCCACGATTACTTGTTCTTAAAAGCGGTAAAGTAAATATAAATAATCTAATAGTAATAACTACCAGACCAATACGGAATTCTATGTTGATTAGACGTTATTTTGTTTACATTCTCGCTCCTGTCAAAATAAATGATGAATTTTTATTTTTCATATTATTTGAATTTTATAGTAGAGGTAAATTTTTAGATCATGGGGATATTGTTCCTGATAAGCTTTTTAACTAGGGGTAAATCATGGATTTTGATTAAGTAATTAGGAAGATCCCAGCACGGGCCAACAGAAAAGCAGGCTAAAGTTAATAAACAAGATTTTATAATAATTATTACAGTGTTACAATTATTACAATTAATAATTATTATAACTAGCCGCAACGGCGTTAACTTATTGTACGATAAATAAAGATATCGGGTTGAAACAAAAAACAGTAAACAACGTCCATCCCCTCTACCCTATTGTTCGGCGAACCTTCCCAGACCAGTAATCAAGTTCTGCTTGCTATAATTATCCTTTAAGACCTTATCAGAGTTGTTCAGGCCGAGGCTATTGTTAGACTTTAACCCTGCAACGTAGATATATATTGTAGGTGTTACTAAACTTTATTACCTGAACGTTTTCTTTGAAATTTAACATTGTACAATATTTATGAAAAACACGATTTATCAATAAAGGTATAGTTTCTTTTAATAACTTTACCTAATGCAATTTACTTCTCTCACACGTTCCTATTTGCAGTTTATTTTAATTTTGGCAGATTAAATTTGAGCAGATTAAATATATATTTAGTTTGTTTCAGTGGTGAAATAGGCATCGGCAAGATGAAAATTGTCTTTTATAAAACGAAAATATTTGTTAATTAATAAATAATGAACGTTATTTGAATTGGAATCTTACTCATAAGAATATAAGCTCTGTAGAGGTGCGTGTTAGATTCCTATTCAATTAACGGACTCTGAAAATGTAATCCAACCCTACGGAGGCACATCTAAAGAGCCAACAAAATCCAAGTTCATAAATATACAGGGTGAGTTTTAATTGTCCCCCCCCCTACTTTTTACATTTCTAAAAATAACTATCCTAGACCACACCCAAACATTACTGGGTAGCAAGTACCTCGTTTTAAGGGGGTACTCATTTTCGGTCGCCATCTTAGATCCGCCATATTGGATACAACTATTTTTTTCAAAAGCAAAGATAGGGCTGTCACCCCTTTTTTAACACTCTTTTTAATTTTAAATTCAATGCTGCAATCTGTTTTTTGATAAGGCATCTATTTTCGTGTTCCATTTATTAAACTTTTTGTAAACAAGTTTTCAAACTTCATTTTCTGTTATACAGAGCTTTTTTTACAATTCTACCTCAGATATCAACATAACATATCATAACATTGTTCAATTGTTGGTACTTCATTTTTAAAAAGTTAAAATTTTTGGCACCCATCTTGGATCCGACATATTTGATGCAAAAAACATTTTTAATATGAAGGTAGGGGCGTGACCCCTTTTTTAACACTGTTTTTCTATTCTAAATTCAATGCTGCAATCCGTTTTCCTAAATCTTTTTTAGTTTTCAAGATAGGCCTATTAGCAATTTGAAAAATAATAATATTAGTTATTAATCCTGACTTATTCAATGTCAGTTATTTCTGTGCTGGCGCTCATTAAATGGTTTTTGGATTTACAAATATTTTTGGCCAAGTTATTTTTTTACATAAATTTGACCAAGATAGCACCCGATACTTGTAACACGTCGGAAAATGATTAATTAACCGATAATTTGGAGAGGAAATCGGTTTTCGATATCTGGAGCAATTAAAAATAAACAAATTAATAAAAAGGGATTAACAACTAATTTTTTTTTAATTGTTAATATCTTGAAAACTAAAACAGATTTAGGAAAACGGATTGCAGCATTGAATTTGGAATCGAAAAACAGTGTTAAAAAAGGGGTCACACTCCTATCTTCATATTAAAAATATTTTTTACATCAAATATGGCGGATCCAAGATGGCGGCCAAAAGTTTTAACTTATTTTAATGTTAGTGGGTATTAGGCTGTTGATATCTGAGGTAGAATTTTAAAAGAAGCTCTGTTTAACAGAAAATGAAGTTTGAAAACTTGTTTACAAAAAGTTTAATAACTTGAAAACGAAAAGAGATATCAAAAACGGATTGCAGCATTGAATTTAAAGTTGAAAAACAGTGTTAAAAAAGGGGTCACAACCCTATCTTTACATTTGAAATTTTAGTTGTATACAATATGGCGGATCCAAGATGGCGGCCGAAAATGAGTACCCCCTCAAAACGAGGCACG
This sequence comes from Flexamia atlantica, assembly GCA_035578135.1. Taxonomy (NCBI): domain Eukaryota; kingdom Metazoa; phylum Arthropoda; class Insecta; order Hemiptera; family Cicadellidae; genus Flexamia; species Flexamia atlantica. The sequence continues at coordinate 35,881,020 of JAQJVK010000006.1, forward strand.
TGCTACCCAATAATGTTTGGGTGGGGTCTAGGATAGTTAGTTTTAGAAATGTTAAAAATATAGGGGAGGGGGCAATTAAAACTAACCCTGTATAGCTAAAAGTATCTGACTGGCAGTTCCAAGGTCAGAAGATATGTATACTCCGCGACTAAAGTTGATTTTTCTTTATGTTATATCTCCGCAGTGTATATTGGAAAATAAGTGTGTAGTTCTCATTATTAAAATTATAAATGAAATAAGGAAGTGTAATAGGTTTCCAGTATGTGAATATTTATCAGAGAAAGGAATAATGGAAATAAAATTTTAAAAATTGGCCTCATTGTCCGTCCTAGCCACACGCCAGTGGCAATCATACGGACCCATTATAATTGAAATAATAATTAAACGTAACTGGATGTTATACAAATCTTTTAGTTTCAACTACATGGGCGTACGACTGGTTTACAATGTGAAAAAAACAAACTCATTTGTCTTGCATTAATCTAAATAGCTTTAATTTAAATGTTAACTTCAAAATGGAATCCCATAAATTTAACTAACTCTCGCTTTTATGAATTGGAATTGGACTTACAACAATGTGTCCAATGTCATAACGAGTGGTTTCAATTACTAATAACAACAGTGATTTTTTGTTATATAATCAATTAGAAACTTCTAAATCCGGGACTTAGTGTATTCCAGATTTCTTCAAAGCTGTTAGTTAGTGTTTCATATCTTATTTGTTTTTTATTTATCAAGATGATGATAGTGTTAGAGGGAATTTGTTAAGACTATGTACATGTTTTACGAACATCCATTTTAAGAACTAATTGATGTACATAGTAGTTTGGTGTACAATATAAAGAGCTATTAACAACTGGGAATGTCCGAGTTCGTAGCTATAATTTGTTGGCATGTGTTTTGATTGCCGATCTAAAAAGTATGATGTTGAAGTGACAAAAATGTTTTAACCAACAAAATAATCAGAACATGATTGAAATTCTTGATATCAATTTACTTCGGATTTACATCCGGTAATACAGTAGACGGTTAATCCACATCAACACTCATATCAGGTATTGTATATGGCTAAGCAAAATAAATTGTTTCCATGAGCACATGATTTTTAATTTACTGCTACACTGCAAACTGAATACTTTTTATTTTATGTTGTATTGAACCCTTCACAATTTATTTACTTAATTAAGTACTCACTGCTAATAAAAAATAAAACTTCTGTAAACGAGTTTTAATGTTGTAATTAAAGTTTTGTTAACCGAAATATCACTGGAACTTTTTCAACATTTCTAATTTAAACACCTGAATTAGACTTTACTAGAAAACTATAATGTTTCACTTCCTTATTTCTTGTTCCTTGACGCATACTTCACAATTAATTAGTCAAAACATTTCCGAGAAAAATTCGCAATCAAAGATACTCCGACTGTCATTAAAATAAACAATTATCATGTAATTAGAGTATCAACTTAGTTAATTTGTGCCTTGAGTAAGATGTCTAAATTAAATTACTTGAGTTGTTAACAATGAATAGTTTTATAATACTCGGTTTAATCTTACTTTTTGAGGAAAGAAGGAAAGATTCGTACTCTCGTCTTTCCGTCTCAATTTATTTTTACACCGCCAGCCAACCTTCGTATCTGTAATCTGTAGGTGATGTTGTGAAATTGCACCTTTCCGTGGATTAAAAGTACCGCTACCGGTGTTGGGACCACGTTTGTGAATAGGTAAGAAATGTAGCGTAAGAAAATGTTATTACTTTATACTATCCTTTAAGTGTTGTGGTCAAAGTCGGCATAAAACAACGATATTAAGGCCATAAATCAGTCGATCTCATATTAGTACCCCTTAACAAGTTTACTTTAGGCGTTGAAACTAATGTATTACTATGTTCTTAAACGATATATCTCATTATGCAATTAATATAAAATACGTAAAATTAAAAAAAAGCTTGAGGTGTTTGTAGAGTTTGCCATATTTTTTCTTTTCTGTTTTGTTATTATTAATTTCAAATTAAAATAATGAATGGTCAATTTTAGTAAGTTGTCCTCTTGTGTAAGCCGCATGATCAAATACTATGTTTTATTGATAATTTCTAACTCATATCTCTTATTCGACTTCATCATTAGACGTTTAAGGCACGTTTAATCTCAGAGTCGTGTGTTTAAAGTTAATATTATTTCGCTCAATAAATTAGAACATTAATAAAAATTAAGATTTCTAATTTAATTCAAATCTTTGCATATTTTTTAATTTTATCGAAGGCAAATAACTGAACACCCAAGCTCACACATGCACTACTGAACGTATTTGTGTTATTTAGCACACAAAGCACTGGCTGGTTGTCAAACGGTCGGCCTGATGAGATCTGTGTGATGTTGCCTCCGAGGAAGTCTTCCAAGGTTATTGCTGTTTCACGAAGGAAATGCATTCTTTTACCAAGTGTATTATTTAAAAAAATACATACCAATATTAATAAGTAAAGTAGTAAATAATTTTAATTTATAATTAATTTTTGTTTACCCCAAGTTCCAAAGATCATAGGTCCTAAATTGCTTGGGCATTAGTCTATCGGTATGTTTGTTGAATTGTGTGTTTCCCACACAATTTCAACCAACCTTCATAATATAAAATTCTGTTAAATTAAACATAAATCATAATAATTAAATTTCTACTTAACTTTCAAACATTGAATGCATTAGCTCTAAATCTGATTCGTTTACGACTTAAAATATGACATGTTTTGGTGCTTAGTAACAAATTTGTACTCCGTACCAATTCAAATAGAGACCTCCTTTAGTTTTTAAAACAACTTGAGCAAGGAGCTAATATGAAGTTATGAAGTTGTATCAATCGATAAGAAAAGCTCCTACAGATCAACTGAGAATTTTTGAACCATGGATATAAAAACTTGTATCTTAGCTATTGCTGGAGTTATCAGCCCCCGAAGTTCGATGTATATATTTTATTTACACCCTGAACACTAATTATAGAATATTCATTTATTGCATCTAAACAATTTATCGGCTTCATCTGTCTGCATCGAGCACAGAAAGACACCCAACAAAATAAAATACCCGCGTTGCAGCAGACCTGCAAACTCAGCGAATTTCAAATGCAAAAGAACCCATATATGGGTTGGTTGAATTCAATCCAACGGCGAGATTTGATATGTTTTTGCAAATAAGTGTCTCTAGGCTTAGATTAGGTTAGGTTAGGTTAAGTGAGGTTAGGTTAGGTCCGAACATCGACTGATAACCAATACTACAACAGCCGGCGCTCAATGAGAAAACGATAACGCGAGTGACGTATGCAGAGGCCTGTTTGCGATAACCCTTATCTGATCTCAACAAAAACTGGAAACTTCTTCTCTTAGATGTTATGGAGTAGTTGTAAATAGTTATTTGTATATTCCCGATTAATCCACAATATATAGAAAATAGCCCGTAAATGCGGGGATATAACAGAAAATAGCTCATAAGAATAACATGGGGAATTAGTATGTAGGTTTGCTGCAACATATATGTCAAAAATGGGTGGTTTTAATTGAATACGTAGTATATGTGAACTAGAAGAAGCCATATACCGAGTTTTATCAAGATATGTTAAGAAATAAGGAAAAAAATAGAATGTTTTAATTTCCCATGAGGATAACATGGGGGATGAGTATGCAGGTTTGTTGCCACGAAAATTGAAATAACGGGAATTTTAGACTAATATATATTAGATCTCATCTAGATGAAGAATCTAAGTTTGATTAAGAAATGTAAAAAAATAAGCGAGATATAGAATTTTAGTTATTTCCCACAAGGTTAACATTGGTACAGAGAACTGTGTTTACCACTTTCAATTATCCTGGTAACCAACGGACCAATGGCAAGCTATGAATTAAAGCAGATTTTTATAGCAGAATTAAATGATGCAAACAAAAAAGATGTTATCAATTTTATTTTTCCATGTAAAATACTTAAAACCCCATTTAGGGGGGTTGCCCCTCTTTACCACCCCTTCCTTCTCGTGGACCGGTTGCGCTGGTTTATGAACTCGTCCGAGTGATGACCATTTTAAATGTCTGTAAAAAATGGCATTAAGATCGGACCATTATTACGGCCGCTAGTGTGCTAACAGACTCACACAAACACACACTCATATATGGGTTTGTCCGGTAACATATGTTTATACATATATAAATTTGAACGAATGTGTTTTTTGCTTCTGGGGGCCCACAACGAAAAGTTATCATGGTATTGGGCTTAGGTCCTACCATGAGACCTACGGTAATAGCTTCTTCCCTATAGGGTAAATTCGCTAATAGCTTCTTTCCTATATGGGAAATTCGCTAAGAATACATGTTTTGGAAATTTGAGAAAAATCCTCTCCTTTCCTTTGAGAAAAATGTAATAAAATAATCGTTTTCCTAATTTAATTATTTTCAGCTACTTTAGGAATCCATTTCATATTTGTACAAATCTTACGAGAACCATGTGCATACTTACTTATTGATTAACAGATAACTTTGATAATCTCATAAATACCGTCACGACTTGGATTAAATGTAAATTAACGCTTATGAAGGAAGGTTTGTTTTGTGAACATTTGAATTGCAAACTGAAGCAAACTACAGAAACGTCACCTCGCTCACGCGAAGCAGTTGTACCAATAATGGAAACTTAATGAGATTTAATCAACAAACTATACAACTAATTAGATCAAATTAAAAGACCCATGCAATAAAAGAATTTACTTTATTTCAATTTCATTCTAAAAGGAAAATTACATTCCAACTCTACACTATTATTCACAAAGTCTGATTACTGACTTATCATACTTTATCATACAAACATAACTTTTAAACCTTGACTTTCTTGATGAAACACCATGGCATTCTGCATGACTTACACAGGGCTGAAAAATGCAACCCTAAACATTTTAAATTAGCAAAGAGCAATAGCTTGAATCAGTGGCGTACCGAGGGGGCGCCCGTCCTGGGCCCCGCACAGCAAAGGCCCCCAAATGTTGGATTGTTGTTGTTGCGTTTTTTTACAATTGAAATCATTTACCAGGCCCCTTGTCGTCGGCCAACGCCTCTTTATTTTTTACCCAGATTAATCTCATGTTATGTATTGTATATGGTTAAGTAAAATAAATTATTTCCATGAGCGCATTTCTATTTACTGCTACACTGCAAACTAGTGTCGCGAGCACGAAATACGGCGGGTGAGTGAGGGCGCTGCTGGCGAAAGCAGCGTTATTTTGGTTGTCAATTAGTCATATGATTGTAAGTTTACAAACACACGTTTACATATGAAAGTTTTGCTGCAAGCTATTATGCAAGATTCTTCTATTTCCGTGCAAGATTCAGACTAGCAGGAATCAATAATAACTGTCAGCTGTAGACAAAAATAAAAATGTAACGATACGTAATCTTTTGTTTTGTTTGTGTTTGTTTTCGGAGATTTCATAAATTAATTCATTGAATTACGAAATTATATTATATATTTTGGTGATCAGTTCTTTAACACTTAATTTACATAATCAGTCAATTTGAACACATAACGGTTTTTGTTTAATCAGTGTGCAATCTGTGAACATTAAGCCTATTTTTTGCATTCTCTCTTATTTTGCCGGGTTTGTTTTGTTTTCATCATGGAGCCAGGGGAAATCCAGTTTGAGCCGCCCAAGAAACGACAGTTACAGGACATTTTTCTTTTCTGTAGGTTTTGTTTTACAGAAAAAATTTAGGTTTTGGGCTCGGGGGCTCGAGTTTCCGGGTAAAAGGCTCACTTGCGGTTGGCAGTACTGTTTTGGATCGCAGACGGACAAAGAAAACTTTTAATGAAATATTGCATCAAAAACTTGCATAGTGTAAAGTCCACGAAAAACACAAACAAGATTTTGACAGCTCAACATAAACATTTAATTTCCTCTTTTCAGCTGACTTTTAGCAGAAGATTTTGTGTGTTTCCAGTTTTTGCCGCCCGCCGTATTTCGTGCTCGCGACACTAAGTACTTGTTATTTGATAATGTATTGAACCCGTCATAATTTATTTAATTAATTACTCACATGCTAAAAAAATTAAACTGTTGTAAAAGAGTTTTAATGTTGTAATTTGTCAACCAAAATATCTATGGAACTTTTTCAACTTTTGATCTCAACTTTTTCTTCAAAATTTTCGAACTAAAAATGTTGTTTTCTGAGTGGTGTATGCCTGTCCGTGCGTCAGTGTGAATGTATGTAAACAGAGCGTTCTTTTAATTTTTTTTTAATTTTTGATGTTTAAAGGTATATCCATACCCCATAAAAACTTCCAAACTCCAATTTTTTTTTTAAACGGCTCAAACGATTTTGATAAAAATGTCATAGTTTTTAGTACTTAAAATGACAAACAAAATGTAGGTACAAACTCATGTTTGGAAGTTAAAAGGATTTAAGTGTTACAAAATTCAAATTTTTCAAAATTTACTTACTATTATAACAATTACTAGCAATTGCCCGTGGCTTCTCTCACGATAAAAATTACAGCTGATCTTACTTCTGCTCTTTGAACTGTCAAATGTTAGTATTCATGTTAGTACATCCTTATAAATGTAAACATTGAAGCTAAGGACGTTCACGGGGCGTAGCCCGAGGGGATTTTAAGGAAGTGAATAGACCTATGTCTTTTCTGATATAGTGGCTCTATTCCTGCAAAATTTCAGCTCAATTAGTCCAGTATTTTTCACGTGGTTGAAAGACAGATGTTCACACAAACATCCAACCTTTCACATTTATAATATTATTGAGATAATCTAAATTGACGTGTAACAATTAAATTTCCTTCAAGAAATAAATAATCCAGTATTTTGAGTTAATTATACGTCTGTGACAACTGGTGGCGAAGGTCTTCGTTCAGTCTCATCTGTCATTCATACTTGGCTTAAAATACCTACCTGGGTAGGTCACCATTTCAAGTAACGTATCTAATGTATCCAGCGTTAAGCGCTGTATGTTGTTTAATGTTATTCTTTATGGCAAATATTTAAAAACCGATTTCTTCGTTCGTTACTAACCAATTTTGATTAAATTTGGCGCTATATTTGTAAGATGTTTGTATAATTGTTTTATTTTATTGTAGGGTTTCTTGCTTTAAATGGTTTTAAGGAAGAAAGTATTTGTCAGGTTGCTGATACCGTTTATTTAAATATAAACCGTAACTTCAGCTAAGTTAAGGTTTCCTAGATATGAGAGAACTGGACATCAAGGACCTGGCCAATGCTATCGGAAGAGTACCTCATTTACCAGTTCACTGAACATTAAGAAGCAATTTAGCTTCTTCTGTAGAACATTTCCTTACAGTAATGAGAAATTCTTTACTAATGATAATTAACACTTAAATTGATTAATCTACTTTTTTTAGGAACGCAAATGACGATACATAATATATTTTATCTATCGGGTATACAACAAAGCGTTTAAAGTATTTGTTGTACTTAATCACCAATTCATGCACAAATATCGATACCAAATCGTTTTATTTATGTTCGAATAGTCATATAGATTTATTGAACTAATATCGTCGAGTTGGTTGAAGCCTTAGAGACTGAATACATGTTAAGTCGGAAATTCTTGCAACAGGAAAAATAGGTGATTTGCTTTAATACGTAGTTGGATCATTTAGTTGAATTAAGTAGTCAAGCTGTGAAACTTATGGAACATTTTTAATTCATCTATTGTAATCTAGTTTTTGTTTAGAACAATATTGTTAGTTTTTGCTATCAGCCCTAATATTTTTATAAATTTCACTGACAGTAAAATATAAAAATAATATACATTACGTATTAAATGACTAATTTTCATTCGAAAGATACCTATTAATAAGTCTAATCAAAACATTTTACTCAATAGAAGAGTTATGGTATCATTATTACGTTTTCCTAATGAACTAATATGTTCAATTTTTACAAAAATATTAACAACACTTATATCATTTTGTGTTTTTCTTCCTCAATGAAGCCTATTGTTTGCCAAAAAGATCGACTTTATAATGTCTTGATTCCAAGAACAACGAAAATCCGCTTTGCAACAGCGAGGCTTGACGCATCGAACTCTCTATCCTCGTGGGAGTTCTTGGGACACGTTTCCAACTCTACACCAATCGAAAAAATATAGTGTCCAAGTTAAGTTCAAAGGAAGATCGAACAATTTAAAATATTATGTTTTTCGTTAATTACAGTTGAAGTTAATTTTAATGAAGTTTTTAGGATTTATAGAATTGTTAACAGTACTAACTTAATTCAAATGTGGTGGGGTGAGGGACAGACCACTCGCAACATTATTGCAAAATTCTGAGTTTTTTTAAAAGCTCATTGATTAGATATATATTGTTTGAATAAATGTATATTTATTTTAGAATTAAGTCCATCGTTAGTTGAACGTCTAACATTACCAACTGTATTAGGGCCTACTGAATTTCAGAAAGTGTACTATATCTGAAACTATTGTGAGTGTTTTGTCTTATGAAATTGTGTTTAGAAATAATATGTTTAATGATATTCTATTTCTCACTGAAAACATTCAAGCCATGCCATTAGCTCTAAATATACATTAATTAAACCCCCTCCGACTTCACTTATGTTACTGTATTTGTTAATTACGTCAATAACACTTAACGAAAGAACCTTGTTCCAAGCTAACCTTGATTCTTTCGGCCTTAAGTTTATCTTTTCAAAGAACTTTAATGGAATTTGCTTGTTTGATCTTAAATTCAAAGAGTCTCCCGGGGTTATCGGTTCTCGTCGGTAGAGAGATGCCTCCAGGCCGGAGCTTCCCACTGAGTTGTCGGTAAATATATGAAGTCTCGTGGGGATTAACTCTCTGATCTCACGGTAGTATTTCTGGTCCGCTGGGATTGGTTAATGTACTATCATAATTGTTTTAACAGTGCCCCTATTGAGTGACCATGTTAATACATTAGTTAATTATGAGCACTTTTTGATTAAATTATGTTATACATATATATAATATTGCTAAAAAACATTAACTATCATCATTTTTAACATTGTGTATTAGTATTATTATATAAGTTTGTTTTGCATTAATTTATTGTATAGTAAAATGAAGTCTGGTATCTATTTGAATCATTATGTCGGTTAAAAATCAAATAGATCAATTGATGAAAATAATTTTAATTTAATTGATTTAAATTGACTTCATGTCGCTTACGTTGATCTCAAGCTTATTTAATTTAATTAGGCTGAGGTTCAAAAAACAAATTACCGACAACCTTCACTGAAGTAACACATTTTGTCTCGCAGTTAAGAGCCCAATTACTTTTGGGCTTAAAAAACTACTCACGCTTCTTAAAAAAAATCCTATAACACATCGCGCACCTTTGGATTTAGACTTTATGTCTGTCTTTCTTAACGATACAAATTTATTGGAGCGACACTCTACTTATACCAACTTTCCCTGGATGCACAGATACCAAATACTAATCCCATTAATAATTAAAACGCATCTTTTCTTTTTCCGAATCCGTTTGTTTCCTCTATCCACCGATTTTCATGATTGGGTCATTAAAGATATGCACGCGTAGTTTTACCAACAAGCATCAGTATGCATATAACTACTGGAATTACTAGATTTGAACATTCTTTTTAATCTATTTCTTGTGGAGTTGCAAATTTATCAACATTGCCGGGTCTTTGTTATTCATATAACTTGGAGTTGAGTCAAGCTACATAATTACGTTTGATATCTAAAGTACTCACTAAATTACAAAAACAGGGTTTCAAATGAGATATATGTAATTCAAATAGACCGAGTACAAGAGGAATTATGGACCTTCATTTTAGCTTTATTTTTGTCTTAAACATCCCATGAATTCCAGGATTTCATTTGAACTTTCTCTGTAAAAAAGAGGGTGGCGGCCTCTACATGGAAGCAACGCTAGGAGTGAGACGGTAGCCAAATAAAGAATCTAGATGAAGGCAAGGGTGAACAGTAGGTACTACTAAAAGTATGCAACAAATTCGGCACTCGGACCTGCAGCGTCGCCTGCACAGTTCGCGGCCGAGTGTGGTACCATCTACGTCACCGTCTCACTGGCTAATGTTGATATCAAAAATGTCACAAATGTAGACATTTTGTCAAAAATTGTCACTTTTAGACAAGATATAAGCTTCACACTAATATGAATTTAAATTTCCCCTAAAAATTTTGCTTTTAACTGAAGACCCATATTTCCAGTTCTTATCACATTATACGATATATTTTAATACGTGTACCAATTTGAATTTAGTACTTCGAGATGTTTTGAAGTTATAATTGATTATGTGAAAAATACACACAGGCCGGTAGACAGAACCATAGTGAGAGAGACCATATTAATCCGCAATGACATTTTTTGTTTGTCTTGACTGCTATCTGCTTTTTGTTTGAGTACCTTGGAGAGGTTTCGGGCAGTCGAAGCTGGATACCCTGTATCTTTGATTGAATAAAAAATCCGGAAAAGTTAGTGTTTATGTTGTTAGGTATGACATCACATTTGTCAGACCTTAATGAAATGTGGCTCAAAGGAAAGTCTGTATCGTTTTATTAGTAATTTTAGGCTTACCTTACGATCCTATAGTGTAGTTTTGGAGGCCTAGGTTTCAGCTCCGAAGAACTACCGTCAGTCCTATGCTAAGCTGCTTTTTCTATTTTGGCATATCTCTTGGTTGAGATGATGTTATTTCTCAACCAAGACACATGATAAAAGACACATTTACACAAACATAAATACTGGCACTGAAACAAAACAAAAAGACTGTACATGGCCATGGTCGCAACCTACCCACCTAACTCCAACTTTGAGCAAGCCTAAGCCTAACAACAAGACCTTAAAGTACTAATATGTTTTTAAATAACGATCCAGAGGCTATAAACCCTGTAAATCTTGACTAAATTCAGAAATTTACTAAGTTTTTTTCATATCTAAACGTATGAAATGACATAAATAATCCTGGAACTATCGATCTTTATTTAAAGAAACCCCTTGGAAAATTTAAATTTATGTTGATTGTCCATAATGCGTTCATTTAAAACCTATCCAATTGCATTAATAAATGGATCAAATGAAAGCCGGTAATTCATTTAAGGTTCTTAGACAAAAATATAAAGTACTAGCTGTTGGTAACCCGCTTCGCTGGGTTGAGAAATCTTATGAAGGTATAAATAAATAGTAGCTCCAAGAGACGTAATTTGGAAGCAACCATTATAACATTTAATTTTATATAAATTGTTTTACGTTTAATTGTTATATTTTGATATTTCTCCTTTCATATAATTGAGAAAATCGAGGGTGGCATATTTGTTGGTAGTCTTATTTGCCCTTTCAGACATCACCAATTTGCGTTTGCCTTTTGAATTTCTTTACTATGCTATATCTACAAATTTTGTCAACTTCCAAATCACTATATTTGGGTTTACAATTGGAATAATGTATTTTTCATGGTCCAAATCGTAGTTCTTTGTCCTTTTGCAAACAGCTTGTATAGTTATTTAATTTGAATCAGCTTCTTTTGTTTGATCCTTTTTTGAAAATTCTCCATATCTCCATTCTAATTATTTTCTATTCCAATCTGTTACGATAGCGTTTCTTGATGTCACTGTGAAATTTCAAATGATGCATTTGAATGTGTTTCTTTTTCTCTGTTTTTTAATTTTTTCACACAATTTTCATCTATGTGAAAAAAATATAAAAATATGTAAAATACGGAAATGCAAACATCTTCTCGTACGTTATGGCATTCTCTCATCTTATTTTTTACCACTGACTTTGAATTTAGGCCTAAAACAAAAAAAATGTAACTCTACATTTTAGTGTACTTTATGTTTTTAATAACATAACCTAACAGTATAAATTTACTAAATAATTAAAAACGTAAATAAAACACATTTGCTAAATAAGTCTGTATCCACCTGTTGTACAAAAACAATTGTAGGTGCTGCATTCTGTTGGCAGCCACTGTAACCACGGTAACCTTTTCAAAATAAACCACATGTTTTGGTATAAACAAATAAAACCTAAAATACTCACAAAATCCTTGACGTAAGTTCCTTTCGGACAATCATGTACCTAAACCCTATAAACAATCGAAACCCAACCACCATAGTGCAAATCATGAGATTCCAAGCTTTAATTTGATACCAAGATCGGGGGTCTACGACGTGTAGTTTTGGCTGTAACACTAAATATACCAACACACAACTCTCTTTATATATATATATATATATATATATATATATATATATATATATATATATATTGATTATGTGATAAGAACTGGAGATGTAGATCTTTAACTGAAGACAATTTGGAAAAATTAAAATTCGTGTTATTTTGAAGCTTATATCTCATAAGCTTACTTATATCTTTAAATAAGTTATTTCGACAAAAGCTCAAATAGAAGCCCAGAATCCTTAGTGACATATTTGGTTTGTTTTTACCCGTTGAATGACCTGACAAAGTTTTGGACAGTTTAAGCTGGACACCATGTACATTTCCAGTTGTAATAATTTTGAAGCACAATCCTGGTTTTATAACATTATCCCGGTCTAAAAACACTCAATGAATTAATTGATTTGTTTTGAGCTATTGGTTGTTGAATTTGGACACTTTGTTGGATGAGTAATATGATTGCAACCAACTAACAATTTTTACAGTAATTTCACTTAAAGATTAGTCTGATTATATTATGTTTAATTACATTTGTTATACGATTCATCCTAAGAGTATCTAAACCATTACTGGCTTTCAATTAATCTAAAGATTTGAGACCGGTATACCAAGAACAGGAAGGTATTCTTTTCTAGTAGTAGCGTAGTTTACTTCTGCATCTATAGTGAATCGAATACCTTAAACCAATATTTAATTGTACATTTTATGTTCCTGATCGTTTGAAGTACACATTCTAGTTGATTTTCCTGACAAGTGGTTTCTTATTAGTGTACATAAACTTGAAACTGCAGAGCAAAGTGGGTCCTCTGGTTAATGTTTTGATTATTAATAGGTTATTAATAAGTTTAAAGAGGTTAAGATTAGTTTCGGTCACAAATAAAAATACCAAGTAAACTCAGAAAACATACCATCACTAATGTGAATAGTTAGCGACTATAGAATCATTTTTAAATCATAGAATGAGAGAATGAAATAATCATTCGTTCATGAGTCATAAATCTTTTATGTGGTATATCGAGATGATTTATTCTTCCAGTATTCTAGGTACTTTTGATTCAACCAACTATGTAAGGTAAACATTTTTAGGAGGGAAACTGATTTAGTTGCAAATTGTTTCAAAGGGATTATTACATGAAAAGTTGTTGCAGAGGTTCGTGACAATATTTCAAAAAGATACACAAACGCCTCGGCAGCAATATGTTCTGCTGTAATCCCACCATTTGTATGTATTTGCATGTGGCTTAATTGGCGGCTACTAAGAAACTGAGGAATTACGTACACGGTTAGATTCCAAACCACGTGATTGTAATTTGCTTTTTAGTGTTCTTATGGCATATCTATTCGAACGTAGACCTTCATTGTGTCCTCGTTTGTTGTAAAATGTATTAATGAAATTTGAGACTGCGATCTAAGTGCTAATGATATAATTGCTACAAACAACGATGTGACAAAACTAAATTGAATGGAACTAGAAAAAGAAGGGTTTTCCAATAGTGATTCATTGGGCGTAATTGAAAAATTCTTCGTATGTTTGCCCGCGAGAAAAACTGTTTTTTCATTTAATATGTATAAAAAACATTTTATTCCCACATTTATTCTACTTTGCGCAGTCATTTTTACTTTGCGTACAGTCACGGCCATGGTTGGAAAGAAAGGGTCCAAGTAGCCCGGGCCAGCCCTAAACCAACCTCTGTTGTCAAAACAAACTATTGTCGTGAAGCCGGGCGGCGCGCTACCCCCGTCCCAGCGGTCATTGCCCATTGTGGGGAAATATGCCCGTGATATTCATCTTTACATCGGGGCCTACGATAACTAACTTAGCTTACTAACCCTATATATATATATATATATATATATATATATCCTAATCACACAATTCACTACATATTTTTAATACCCTTAAATAAAAAGTAAAGGTGTAGCAACTGTTTGAAATTAACATAGTTGTTATGGAACCAAACCCTACAAGACAGGTACTGCAGACTCTTAAGAACACAAAATGTTAACGTGTGAGTTTGTAATTGTTGATCGTCAATACGTTAAAATTTCCTTTACGAACGGCAGTCACCGGGTGACTCACCGGTGAATGCAACTGAGCGCGACCTGTACAAAAATTGATGTTTTTGTACGTAGTGTCCAACGACTTAAAAAATAAATATAGACGTCTCTTATGGTGTGAAAAATCGAAGCCTCGCTGGAAGAGCCTAGCATTTTGTGAGCCAACCACCAACTTTTAAATTTTACAATAATCTTTGTGTTTATTTTTTGTATTAGAAATGTCAACTCACCAAATATAAAAATTTACTAGTACTTGTCACTATACTTTTCACTTGTAATAAGTACTTAAAATCTATGTAGATTTAAGTCAGTGTGTTATTAAAATAAAAATCATTCATAATTTTTATGACGGTTTACGTTTATTCAGGACCAGGGTATGTACGTTGCGTCTTTAAAAATGTTTGGATGTATTCCTTTATTTTTATCTGTATGTATTTCATGTAATACTAACTCATAACTCATTTAACGACTGACGTCATCCTATACTATTATATAAGCAATGTTATCGTGCGTGCTTGCTTGCATATCGATCTCAAAATCGGCTCCAAGGATTTCCTTCAAAGTCTTTCAATAAGCAATTTATGATTAAAAAAACGTGCTCTATACAGATTACTTGGCCAGAGAAAATCTAATAACGTAATAAAATAAATATTATAGTTGTGAAATTTTATCATTGGCCTTATGAGTTGCCATGATATCATCGAAATAAACAAAGAAAGTGTAAACAAATCAAGTAATCATAACAGCTGTTTGCAAAATACAGCATGTGGGGTAAAGATTGCACGGAGTAATAACAAATGTTTTTTTTATCAATTTTATGACACTGAAATATTTGATAGTAATTGGATGAACTGGTATGTCCACCAGGTACTTAACTTTAAAACCGGTACATTAGTCTCTACTGTATTAACATCGATTTTTGTATGGAGGATTGAGTCTCCATATACAGTTTTTACCATTTCCAAATGGCAGCAATTTTTACACTTCAAAGGCTAATTGTTAATGGTTTTCAGAAACCATTCAAGTCATGAAGCTATACCGAAGACATAAATATGCCTCATAAATATGTGAAATGTCATGTACCCTACAACAACGTATAGTTTTTTAAGGATTTAACCACTAGCAGCAAAGAAATTTTATTTTTTTCAATTCTCTACTGAGAATTTTGGTCGGTTTTTTATTAATTTAAGAATAAATGAAAATTCCTCAGCTATCTGTGATTAAACCCTGGTAATACTACACATTCCTATAATAGTTACCAACCCTGATAACCTTGCGACCATCAAAACCTTTCATTTAGAGATCATCAGATGCAAAAAAAATACCCCCATTGGAACAGACCTGCATACTCAGCTAATTTCAAATGCAAAACAACATATTTCAATCCAACATAGTGAGGTTTGACATGTTTTTGTAAGCTCCATAAGAATATCATGGAGAATGAGTATGCAGGTTTGCTGCTACAGGTATATTAAAACCGGGTGGTTTTAATTCAATATTTAGTCGATCTGAACTAGAAGAGGCCATTTACCAAGTTTTATCAAGATATGTTGAGAGTTAAGCGAGATACAGATTTTTACCTATTGGGACAACGTACTGTGTTTACCACTTTTAATATCTCGGTAACCAATCGACATAGAGCAGTGATTCAAAATACTAAATTGTTTGTTTTTTTTTAGGTGAATTCAATACTGCTAACAAAAATTGGGTTATCTTTATTTTTTTATGTAAACAACTCAAAAACTCCATTTTCGGGGGTGGTTTACGAATTTGTCCGAGTGATTACTACTATACACGTCTGTACCAAATATCTTAAAGATTGGGCCATAATTTATGGCCGCTATCGTGTTAACAGACAGTATATAAATTCGAACGAAGTGTTTTTTTTCTTCTGGGGGCCCCGAAATGAAAAGTTAACGTGGTCCCGGGCTTAGGTCTTACCATGAGACCTACGGTAATAGCTTATTCCTTTAAGGAAATTCGCTAAAACCACTATCCATTTCCTATGTCTAATAAATTTATGGTAATAACATATACTTTCTTAACTAATAATTTATTTATTTATTTATTTACATATCTACTCATGTGTTTTGAGGCACTATAACTCCAGAAAAAATAGTCTGATAATATTGAAACAACTGTAAAGTAGCATAAATCAAGACAAGTTCCAAAACCCCTTCAGCCCTTTCAAAGAAGGATTTACTCCCCCATAAATATTTTTTTATTTTACAAAGAAAATGCAAATAACCACATTAGTTCACTTTTAAAGTGGCTAAAAAACAAACAATTTTGTATAATTTGTGGATAATTGCTTTAGGTCAAATGTTTACGGATCACTCGGCACGTTGGCATCAAACATGGCACGTTGACGAAATGAAAAAAATATTTTGATTATGTTTTGCATATTTTCTATAAACTTGGTGTTTGTGGTATTTTAATTTTTTTTTTCAATCTACAGCAGAAAAATGATTTGTATAAATACTATTAATAGGTACCATTTTCCAAAACGGTGGCTGGCCTTGTATTGGGTCCCACTTATATTTAATGAACGAAAAATGTGAGGGTTTCGATCTTCAACTTTTCTTTATAAAATCAATAATTAAGGAGTTATCCTTTATCTCAGTAAATTGTAATTTTTTTCCGCCATTTTCTATTATAGTACCATTAGCTTGCGTGTCTCAAAATAGAAAACTTGGATTTTCATCAAAGAAATATTTATAAAGTTTTTCCAAAAAATCTTAATAAAATATTTCCTAAAAAAGCATATATTTGTTGTGCTGTTTAAAAATTAAAAAGTTTAAAATAAAGTTTGAGTCTGTCAAATTGTTCATGAGTACGATCCGGAAATTTTGAAAAAAATCAATAGTTTTATGGTTAAACCAAACCGTCTGTATAAAATCCTCATAAACATCCGTATAAATGAATAAAAAAAGATATAAAACATCAATTTGGCCGTTGATAACACAAAAAGGACAGAAAATTTCAGGTTCGCATACCAGATTTAATTTAAATCGGGTGTCTAATGTGGATTATATATATTGAAAAATGTAAATCAAACATGGCCGCCATTTCCCGGGATGGCGAGTTTATTTTTGTGACCCGAAGTAGAAAACTGGACGGCTTTGTGCACACTTTCCAGCCAACATTTTAGCTTACAATTCTTTCCTAAGTAAAACTTATTTTGACTGAGCTAATTAAAACATTCGTTTAGATGATATTTTTGATCGAAGATTCAAAAGGCTTCTCGATGTCAGTCTAAAGCCTTTTTTTATTAAATTAAATCTTATGTTAGAGTTATTTGTAGTGGGATACCTGTTGAGTTGTCTGAATTTATCAATTTACCTATCAGTTATCTCAATGCTATTCATATGAACAATAACAGCTTCAAAATTGAACTACAGTCACTGTTAAGTAGGTCGAATCTAAGTGTTTAATTCATAAACATTTAGTACGCAATAATAACACAGCATTAAAAATACGAATTAAGGCAATTGCAAACAAAATAATTTTGTTCAAATTCTAAATAAACAAGCACGGATTTATCTTTAATGTACTATGTAGTTCTCTGGTTCTATCGATTGGTGTAGAACATCACATAGCTATTTTAAAAATAAAAATAGTGAAATGATTCGTATTTTATAAAGGAACAATTACACCGATCCAAGGGAAGGGGGGGACATACACATTGCCGAAGGAAGGGTTACACCGATCCTCGGCAATGGAGGTAATGGAGCGAGGCGGCCTCATGAATTTTTGATGAGGCTATTTATAATATTTTTTCAATTCCTCTTGGTGTTGGTTCGATTCTATTTATCACTTTGTCTTGCCAGAGACATTAAGGATGGTATAATTTTAATCAAATTTAAATATTTTCAAAAATTGCTTTGACAAACTTCTCCTATAGGGAAGAATCTGTTCCCGTAGGTCTCATGGAAAGAAAGGCCAAGACTATCATAACTTTTCATTTTGAGGTCCCCAGACTCCAAAAACATCATTCGTTCACCATAAGTCGTAACCTCTTGCTGTAATTGGGCACTTCATGAAGTGCCGAATGGAGCTCGGGTACTTCTTGAAGTGCCCAGCGTGCCTGGGCACATAGTGTAACTCGATTATTTCACTAAAATTACAGCATTTTCCCCCCGAAACTGGACAGTTCATGAAGAACTCAGCGCTCATTGGAGACATGATGTAATTACAGTAAACTCCCGATTATCCGCGGAGTTGGGTGGCGCGACTACCGCGGATAACGAAAATCGCGGATAATCCACAAGTGTTGAAAATGGGAGAGAATAGAAGAGAAAAACAATTTCAATATTAAAAGTAAATTTATTTAATACAGTCAGGGGCGAACCCAGATTTAATTTCGGGGGGGGATCCTATAACGTCGCGGTAGGCGAGTATCGTGTCACAATAGACGAATATTGACATCGCGGTAAACGAATATCGTCGTCGTGGTAGACAAATATCATTATCGCGGTAGACACATATTGTTGTCACGTCGCAGTAGACGAAAATCGTCGTTGTGGTAGAAGGATATTGTTTTCACGGTAGACGAGTATCGTCGCCGCGGTAGAAAAAATATCGTCTTTGGGTTATACGAATATGGACGTCGCGGTAGGCAAAGTTCGTCGATGCGGTAGACGAGTATCGTCGTTGTGGTAGGCGTCGTGGTAGACGAATATGGTCGTCGCGGTGGACAAATATCATTGTCGCAATAGATAAATATTGTTGTCACATCGCAGTTGACAAAAAACGTCGTCGCGTCGCGGTTGACGAAAATCGTCTTCTCGTCGCGGTAGGCAAACATCGTCTTCGCGTTGCGGTAAACGAAAATCGTCTTCGCGTTAACGGTAGACGGAGAAAGCCTGCGCGCGTTTTGTACTCAAAAAACTTGTCAGTTCAGTCTATTATTTTTTTATAAATACTTTCTTTCTCACTTTCCGTAGCACGCGCGGATAATCCGCACTGCGGATAATACGCTCGCGGTTAATCGGTAGTTTACTGTATTGGGATGTGTTGGGCAGTTCCTATAAAAAAATCTGTGTTTAAGTTAAAAATACCCACGTTGCAACAGACTCGATTAATCAGCGAAAATTAAACTAAAGTATGAAAATGGTACCGGTAGATAATGGTCTCAAAATGGGTTTTTGAATTTTATTCAAAGGAAAATAAATAAACGGTATCAGGAAACTGACACATACTTTCTCCCGACAAGTCATTTAAAACCAAAAAACATATATAGTGAAATAAAACAAATTAACAATTAATTATCACACAAATATATACCAAATGTTATCAAAATCGGTTAGTAAATAACGGAGATATCGGTTTTTAAATATTTGCCATAAGAATAACATTGGACAACGTACTACGTTTACTGCCGAACTAAAATATCAATTATCTCCGCAACCAGTTGACGTAAACTAATGATTCAAAATACTAGATTATTTAGTTCTTCAAGTCAAATTTAATGGTTGCAAGTATATTTTCTCTAAAGGTCACAGATTTTCTGAAATTTGAAAAATATGAATATTTTAACACTTAAACCCCCATAACTTCTAAACCTGAATTTTTAGACATGCGGGTGGTGTCATTTTGTTTGTCATCTTAAGCACTAAAAACGGGTGCGTTTCATTTGTCCCAGGTTTCAAATGTCCCAGGTTGGTTTAAATAATTATTAAAAGTTTCTCAAATAATTTGTCCCAGTTTTTAAATGTCCCAGGTTTTTAAAATATTACTCAAATTAATATAAAATCAAATGTCCCAGGTGTCAAATGTCCCAGGTTTGTTAAATTAAATAATAAATATAAGTTACATCATTTTTCCCAGGTTTCAAATGTCCCAGGTGTCTTATTTTTAATAAAAACGCATCGCGTCAAATGTCCCAGGTGTCAAATGTTCCAGGTATCACCGGCGCCAAAAGTGACTCTGCCACCGCGCAGCGCCGCGAACGCTTGTATAACTGACGCCAATTCTTGGGGCCCAGTGCGGTGGATGCGCGGTAGCAAAAACGGCTAGTGCGCAAGCGCGACAACGCCTCGCTAGAGCGCAGCACTGTCATTCTGCTCTCAGCCGTCAACAATAGCGTGCTACTACATGTCGTCCTAAAAACATTGACCGACGGAACATTGAATCTTACTGGCGATTAATGATATGTTTCAATTCTATTCAATAATATAAAATATTTCGTTAGTATTTATTGAAGCGTCTTGTTACTCCGAACAACGATTGACAGAGAAGCAGTAACTATGTGCGAGCTGCCGAATGTACGCAGCCAGGCTAGTACAATGTCGGCCGCCGCTGACGCTACGTCTCCCCTCTCCTCCCAGCCTACTCACTCCCCGCCCCATGCGCGGACTGGGCCCCAAGAATTGGCGCCAGCTATACAGTCCGCACAAGAAGTAGCCCGGGCCGACCGCGTCGCGTCGTTCTCTATCATCGGCTTCGCAAGATTCTCCACACCGTATTTTCTTGTAGATCTTTTTAGTATAATTTTATTGTGTTCCTTGACTAGTTTAATTCATTTTAGCTTTATAAGTGTTTTTAACTAGGTTTTAATAGTAAATTTATCTATCTGTAGGTATGCTAATACCTTATGAGTAAAAATCCTAGCCAATCAGTTGTTTTTTACTATGGAATTCATTTGGTATTAAAATGCTGTTAAATTATAAAAAGTGCATGTTTTATTGTGGTTAAACCCCAATATAAAGTTCGGCTCTCGTCATCATAAAATAAAAAAAATATTCAAGAAACGTAGGCCTCCCTAAGTGGTTAATGAGTTTAATTCCGCATGACATTTTATTTGATTTTTGTTGTACAAAATAAAAATACTGTTTTGACATGAAAAAATAGGCCTAAATTAGCTAGGTTATTCAACATACCAAAGTGAACATACACTATTTAAGTTATTTTATATATGAATATGACGTTTTGATGTTCTCTTTTAATTAGTTGTATACAATTCAACGAATTATTGTTCGCCAATTTTAAAAATTACTGTGCAAAAACACGTATTTCATTTTCTAGACTGTACACAATTTTAATTCAAATTTTAACATATGATATATTTTGTCATTGTTTATACCAAAAAATAAATCAAAACAATTTTACAGTCCACTAATATTGAAAACATGTCTTATTATTTTCTATTCTTTTATTTTGCATTTTAATTTCTTTTTACATTAAGTAACTAAACAATCATAAAAGTTTGTATTTGTACAACAGTTAACATTACTTTACACTTCAAGAATAAAAAACTATTAGAATATAAAAAAGCGTTGGTCTTATAACTCCGATTCCATCTTTTCATACGAATCAGCTGTTAGTCTGCTATTTAAATAAATATATTACATCATGAAATTGTTTATCCTTATAGTGAGGTGGCTTAATGAAATTACCGTTGCCTGGCAGATAAAAGCATCAAATTTGGTGTGAAGGTACCTTATGGTGTACTAATAAATTTTAGCTTAGGAGCCCTTTTGAATATTTAAAACTTTCCACACCCGGTACCAAAATCCGAGTGTGGTATGTAAAATCACAATTAACATGGGGTCATTTTTTAAAAAAAAGTTACTTTACTGCATTTTTTACATGTATTTTTTAGATAATGACTTGGAAACAACGCCTATCGTTGTTTAGTGGTTAATCCTTTATTTTGACAGGATCATAATTTTCGGCCGCCATCTTGGATCCGCCATTTTGGATATCAACTTAATTTTTTTAAATGTAAAGGTGGTGTTATGACGCATCATTATGAACTAGATTTTCACGCTGATTACAATGCTGAAATCCGTGTTTGAAAATATGCATTCGTTAAAAAGATTTGCTCAAATAAAAATTCACCTCTATACATTTCTAATGGACGTTTAATATTTTTATTATTTTTTTGGATAATTTTTCTTATTTCTCTCATATTAATTAAGATATGTAGTTAATTTTAGTATTAAAATACTCACTGAAATAGCAGCTCTCGTTTGAGATATTAGTCATCAATTTCGGACGAGTGACAGATGAGCTATAAGGCTTAGTAAGAACTAAAAAATCAACTTTTTGGAAATTTGGTTTTAATTAACTATCTATATCTCCGGTTCTAATTAAGGTATTTAGTTCATTTTGGTCTTAAAATACGCAGTGATACTTCAGCTTTCGTTTGAAATACTGATACGTAAAATCTGTTAGGTTGTAAACGGATTTTAAGGCTCATTACGACATAAAGATTAGTTATTTCAAAATTTTACGCTTAATAGTGAATTATATCTCACCCTGAACTTTTCCGAATTAAGTGATCGTGGTCTCAAAATAAAGCTGATATTCTACTGAGTCTTTTAAAAGCATTCAGAACTTAATACCTGTCCTAGAACTGGAGATATCAGTCTTTATATAAACAGAAATGTCTGAAAATTGTTATCTTATGTGGGTTTTTGAACCACAACTCGCCTGAAACTCAATCTATTAAAATAATTTATGACTCAAATGAAAGCCAATAGTCTACAGGGTTGATTAAGATCTTCACGATTTTTGATTCTTCTTTTGAACAAGAGAAATCCTTGATGAACTGTAAAATTTTGCAAATAAAACGAATTTATGTTGAATGAAAGCTCATAAGTCACCTAAACTTTAATCTGATTTTATTGAGAATTAGCTCACCTGAAAGCTGCTGGTTTACTGAGTGATTTAAGACTAAAATGAACTAAATACCTTAATTAGAACCGGAAGTATAGATAATTAATTAAAACCAAATTTCCAAAAAGTTGATTTTTGAGTTCTTACTAAACCTTATAGCTCATCTGTCACTCGTCCGAAATTGATGACTTATATCTCAAACGAGAGCTGCTATTTCAGTGAGTATTTTAGTACTAAAATTAACTATATATCTTAATTATAATGAGAGAAATAAGAAAAATTATCCAAAAAAAATGCTAAAAATATTAAACGTCCATAAGAAATGTATAGAGGTGAATTTTTATTTGAGCATATCTTTTTAACGAATGCATATTTTCAAAAACGGATTTCAGCATTGTAATCAGCGTGAAAATCTAGTCTGTAATCATGTGTCGCAATACTACATTCAAATTTAAAAAAATATCTTACATCCAATATGGCGGATCCAAGATGGCGACTAAAAATTAATACCCAATAAAAATGACGTATTTACTACACAGCAAGTAAGGCGGTGGTTTTAAATTGATATTTGGGAAATATTAGCTTGGATACCCATAAATAAAATGTTTTCAATATATATTTATCGGCCATTTTGGATTATGGTGCCGTGTATGGAAATTTTTAAAAATTCAAAAGGGCTCCTAAGCTAAAATTTATTAGTATAACCTAAGGTACCTTCATGCCAAATTTGGTGCTTTTATCCGCCTGGTAACGGTATTCTTAAATTATAGCCCTAAGCAAACTTACTATTATTTTACTGTTCTAGTATTGTTTACTTTACTATTCAAAACAAATACACATATTTTTTTATTTACCCATTGTTAGTTTCAGTACATAATATAATTTTTGGGCGAATGTCAATTATTTAATTCGATAACATATCGTAAGGCATTTGAGGTTTATATAACTTACTTTATAGTTGGCTTTGGAATTCATAAAT
This sequence comes from Flexamia atlantica, assembly GCA_035578135.1. Classification (NCBI taxonomy): domain Eukaryota; kingdom Metazoa; phylum Arthropoda; class Insecta; order Hemiptera; family Cicadellidae; genus Flexamia; species Flexamia atlantica. The sequence goes on from JAQJVK010000006.1 coordinate 35,904,876, forward strand.
ATAAAAATTGTTGTATTCAAAATTATAAACTTGTCACTTAAACAACCATTTCAATATTCAAACGGTTACTTTGTGTTATAATGTGGTGCGACAGCCAGCAAAACGACGAGCGCTCGACTTTGAACTTCACCGCTGTTCAACCTAAATTTCTGAGGAAACTATACCGGCTAGGAAGAAATGTTAAACGTAAAGTGCATAGCTCACTTCCATAGCTACAACTTTCTCACAGTCGAAACAAACCTGACCAAAAAACAAAAAAAGAAGTAGCCGACTAACTTTTTCATTACAGAAAAATTATAATGCTTTTAAATTGTTGTTATTACAATTTATGTACATAATTTTACTAAACAATATTTACACAGTTATGTTCGCCAATTTATGCAGATTAATAATATATTAGGTTTGACCAAGTTATATTTTTTAATAAAACTTCAGGACGGTGTAAACAAAGAAGATATCGGCGCGCGGCGCGGCGCGGCCGCCACAGTCAGAGTCACTAGCCCTGCTTGTGCGGACTGTACAAGCGTTCGCGGCGCTGCGCGGCGGCAGTCACTTTTGGTGCCGGTGATACCTGGCACATTTGACACCTGGGACATTTGACGCGATGCGTTTTTATTAAAAATAATACACCTGGGACATTTGAAACCTGGGACAAATTATGTAACTTATATTTATTATTTAAATTAACAAACCTGGGACATTTGACACCTGGGACATTTGATTTTATATTGATTTGTGTAATATTTTAAAAACCTGGGACATTTGAAACCTGGGACAAATGATTTGACAAACTTTTAACAATTATTTAAACCAACCTGGGACATTTGACACCTGGGACATTTGATTTACTTAATATTTTTAATTTTTTAACAGCCTGGGACATTTGAAACCTGGGACAAATGATGTGCTCCCCTATGTATAGGGGGGAGAAAGTAAAATCATCATTAAGTTAAGTTACTAGTTACTAGTTACATCCAGTTACTAGCTACAGTTAAGTTAAATTAGGAGAGGTTAGCGACGGTGCTGCTCTCTTTCGACGTTAATGGTGAACTATTTTTTTATACAGTCCTCGACACCAGCGCTCGACACCAGCTGAGCGCAACATTACAAGATACCTCTGTTTGATTCTCCTCTGTGGTAATGCCTTTTTCCAAATTTTGTTACAAAATCTTGTTTGACTTCCTCATGGGTCTTCACTTCAATAGAGCTTAAGCAATGGCTTATAAATAGCTTTAGATTAGAGTATCAGTTTTTTAATTTCTCCCCCCTATACATAGTATATGGAGAAAGTATTGTTTTCGTCAAAATTTTCGAATTTGAGTTGTTAGTGGATATATTTGTTTTAGTGCTCCCTGAATCCAAAAAAGTGGTTTTTGGCGTGGTGTCTGTCTGTCTGTCTGTCTGTGTGTGTGTGTGTGTGTGTGTGTGTGTGTGTGTGTGTGTGTGTGTGTGTGTGTGTGTGTGTGTGTGTGTGTGTGTGTGTGTGTGTTCGCGTGCGCGAGTGCGCGTGTGTGCGTGTGCGTGGGCGTGCGCGTGCGTGTGTATGTGTGTGTGGATGTAAACAAAGCTAGAGACGACACCAGTGGACCGATTTTCATGAAATTTGGCTTGTAGGTATAAAGCCGTGGTATCTCCAGGCGTATTTTTCATTTTTTAAATATTTGATTTTTAAGGGTATTTACCCCATAAAAACCCATAAAAATGACAAAAATCCAAATTTCTCAAAAATGGCTCTAACGATTTTTATAAACATTTCATGGTTTTTAATGCTTAAGATGACAAACAAAATGACACCACCCGCACGAACATAAAAATTCAGTTTCAGAAGTTATGGGGGTTTAATTGTTAAAAAATTCATATTTTTCAAATTTCACAAAAACTGTAACTTAAAAAAAAATATACTTGCAACCATTAAATTTGACTTGAAAAACTAAATAATCCAGTATTTTTAATCATTAGTATATGTCAACTGATTGCGGAGATAATTGATATTTTAGTTCGGCGGTAAACGCAGTACGTTGTCCAATGTTATCCTTATGGCAAATATTTAAAAATCGATATCTCCGCTATTTACTAACCGATTTTGATAGAATTTGGTATTTGTGTGATAGTTAATTGTTAATTTGTTTTGTTTCACTATATATGTTTTTTGCTTTTTAATGATTTGAAGGGAGAAAGTATGTGTCAGTTTCCCGATACCGTTTATTTTTATTGCATTTAGCTTAAAGAAACAAACAATTGATGATGAATCATTGCTCTATGTCTACTGATTACTGAGATATAAATAATGGTAAAAATATCGTAATAAAACTTGGAATGTGGCTTTACCTAGTTGAAATCTATTGGAATGTAGCTTAAAACCCCTTATTTCAAATTTCTGTGGCAGCAAACCTGAATACTAAATTCCCATGTTATCCTCATGGAGAATATTGAAGTTTGCTCATCCATTGACACACTTGACATTTCTTGCTGTGAGGCTTCATCTGAAAAATGTATTTACACATTTTAAATTCGCTGAGTATACAGGTCAGCTGCAAAGGTTGTTTTTCAAATTTGTTTCGTGCATACTTAAAGTGTTTCAATGACGGTTGAAAATAAAGTTGACAGCAACTACCCATTTATTAAGGATTGACAAGATATTTTGGGTATTTGTATTTTTGGATATATTGTTTGTCCGAAGCTTCATTATATGACGGATGGTTTTATACTGTGATCGTAAAAATGATGGGATGAGTCTGGCTAATCTTTTCAAGAGGACCCAATTTCCCAGTTCAATGAACACTGAATAGCAATTTAGACTCAATTTAGGACACTATCTTGAAATAATTATCTTAAATCATAAAGTTAAACTTATTACCAAATTGAAATTTTATTCAAGATATACTATATCCTATTTTTCTTCATTACATAAATTAATTTAGATTTTAAATTGACCGTTATTTTTTATTTATAAATGTTAAGTAAGCTATTAGACGTAGAATTGGCAATTGGAATATATTACAATATATGGCAGTTGGAATATATTGGTTTCTGAGTAAACTTATTGAGTTAATACCCCCGTCGCAGCAAACCTACGTACTCAGCGAATTTCCATAGGATTTATTTTGTATATGTGAGCATTCAACTTATTTGAAGAAAAGTATTGTTTCAATAAGTTTAGTAAATAATATACTAAAAAAGTATATTTAATCATTCATGAGCTTTAAATATGAGGAAAATTAACAAGGAGACCACATTGGTTTTCATTTGTAACACATACACTTTTGTATTTTGTATAATTCTTAGTCTTTTAATTTAAAAAAAGTAATATTTTTATAGTATATAAGTGTCAACAAACATAATATAATCAATGAATTCAAAACACTAAAAAAAACAAATAACTTAATTTCATGAAAAAATGAAATCCAATCATATGGTCAGTTTCAAAATTAAATACCCCTGTTGTAGAAGACCTGCATCTCCAGCCAATTTCAATAAAACATATTATCAATCCTCATCATTGTAAACATACCATGTATTATACTACATTTTCAGGCATTTTAGACCAAGACATCCCCCTTCCAAATGCTCATACTTTCTTTATTAAATATAAAAATAATTTGTATTTTTCTGATATAGTATATTATTTTCAGCAAAATCTTGATCAATGAACTCTAACTATTCAAAATAAACACAAATAAAATATTCATCACCTGAAAATTTAATCATATGTTCAGAATTGTATTTTTTTTTAATCTGTTGTATCAGGGTAACTATACTTTTTGGAGGGTAAAATTAAATACCCCCGTCGCAGCAGACCTGCGAACTCAGCGAATTTCCATAAGATTTATTTTGTATATGTGAGCATTCAACTTGTTTGAAGGAAAGTATCATTTGAATATGTTAAGTAAATGATATACTAACAACGCATATTTAATCATTCATGAGCTTAAACATGAGGAAAATTAACAAAGAGACCATATTGGTTTTCATTAGTAACACATACACTTTTGTATTTTATATAATTCTTAGTCTTTTAATTTTTAATAACTGTAATCTTGTTAGCTATAGAATATAAATGTAAACAAACATATAACCAATGAACTCAAAACTCTCAAAACAAACAAATAATTTAATCTCATGAAAAAATTAAATTCAATCATATGGTCATTTTTATAGTAATTAAAACATCCCTGTTGCAACAGACCTACATCTCCAGCCAATTTCAATAAAACATATTATCAATAAAACACAACACACTTTTTGTTTGTTTATTATGATTGTAAACATATCATATATTATGCTACATTTTCAGGCAGTTTAGACAAAGACATCCCCCCCTCCAAATGCTCTTACTTTCTTTATTAAATTTAAAAATAATTTGTATTTTTTGATATAGTATATATTTTCTGCAAAATCTTGATCAATGAACTCTATTCAAAATAAACACAAATAAAATATTCAACACCTGCAAATTTAATCATATGTTCAGAATTGTATTTTTTTTTAACAATCTCAAATCAGGGTGACTATTCTTTTTGGAGGGAAGAATTAAAAACAAAATATTGGACAACGTACTGTGTTTAGCACATCCAATATTATCCAATATCAAGCAACGGACTGACGTAGAATAATAATTCAAAATGCTAAATTGTTTGTTTTTTTTAAGCTGAATTCAATTTTGACAATTAAGTTTAAAAATAATCAGTAAAAAGGTGTTAAATCTTGAAAATAAATTTTATTTTGTGAAAAAAACCTTCTTAGAGTAAATCAATCTTGCTGGTTTTCGAACTCGAAGTCATGAATGACGCGTTGCACGTTTGTTCCAAATTTCATCAAGATCGGACCTTTTTTACAAAAGTTATCGCGCCTACGGACAGGTATATATATATATATATATATATATATATATATATATATATATATTTATATGTATATTAAAATGAACGAACGATGTTTTTGGGGTCTGGGGGCATCAAAATGAAAAGTTACGGTGGTCCCGTGCTTAAGTCTTACCATGCCGCCTACGGTAATAGCTACTTCCCTATAGGGGGAAATTCGCTAAAAGCTTTTTAATGTCAATTTTATCAACCTCATCATGATTACCTTCCAGATGTAACCATGGAAGCAGGTCTAACTCTGGCGGCAAATGGTTTTTTAATATTCCTCAGTTTCGATTTGAGTATGTCAGTTAGATATCTGTTTCTGATTTTTATCTGATTATGACATTTTAAAGAACGGGGTTTAAATACGTTTGATTAGAAATTATTTCAAGATTGAGAAGGAATAATATTTCTGTAACATCGTGGACACATTTAATGTAAAATAATATTGGAGCACCCCAAACCCCACTTTTGGGGGATAAATACGCCAAATTTTGGCGTTTTTAGGTTCAAAAAGGGACAAATGTAAATCTACATTAAATGTAAGTAAATGTAGATGTTATATATTTTGTATAGAGGAAAATATAATAGCAAAAATCTTAAGCCCTCTACCAAGCTTTTGTACTAAAAATAACTTATTCATGAACGAAATGTTAATTTAACAAGTGGTACGATGCATTGAGGGGATTTTGCACTCTAGTTAACGCAGTTATCCGATTTCCTTTTAACTAGCACATATAATTTTCTATGATCCGATTGGCCAGCTAGTTGGAACGCCCCTATTCCCAGGGGGCATAAAGCTAAACATTTGGTGATTTACGTCTAAAATGAGCAATTGAAGCCCAGAACTTGTAACCCGCTCCTCACGTTGGCGTGCTGCGTGACAGCTGCGCCTGTGGTCACAGGTTGTTGTAAGTTTAATACGTTTTAAATGTTTGGAATATTAAGCTATTCGGGATCAAGAACGAAATTAAAATAAATATTACAGCTTAAACCAGTTTATTTTAAATTCATTTCCCAAAGGTTAAAGGAAACATTTGAAATGGTCTTTGTGGACTTTAAATCAAACAATATATAAGAAATATATTACCCTTAATTTTGGTTTTAATTATGGCTTCAGCTAGTTTTTTGTCCAATTCTTTAATTTTGGAGATTACAAGGTTTAAATTGTTACTATATAATCCTGCGGTGATTCGCAGTTTTCCCCCACAAGGCGCGAGAGCGCCACACACGGGTGCGGTGAATGTGGAGTGTTAATAGCCAAGCGCTTGTTGAATAAATCAGTTCGTTGTAATACCGAAGCTATATTGCAAATTCATCAGCGTTGTATCACTTAATAACCTAAACATGGTTCTCATCTGAATTTACATCAGTTTTGACAAGTAACGTTTAATGAGGTTCAGTTGCCAATACACCTCTTGTAGTGGTGTTAGGTAAGTTGTTAGATTTTTATTTTTTAAATCATGAGAAAAGTATGTATCTGAATGTACATTATGACATATTTTAACCCACGAAAGGCGGGTTCAAGAATGAAGACTTCCATGGTTTGAATATGTTATAGGTAAAATTTAAAAGTAGCTTATGATGAACCGTTTTTGCGTTCTAATATTTGCCAAGAAAAACGTTCGGCCTTCGCGATGTCGTCTTCAGAGAAGATAGTACCAGTACATGTATTCATGTTTTGTTTCTTGTTTTTTTGAGGGGCTGGATTTTGGTTTAAAATAGCCATGCAATCTTAAGATTTTAGAGAAGTTGCAAACTGGTCCAAACTACATATGATTTTAAGATCGTCGTGGTGGATGAGATCGCTGAGATTATATGAGTACTTAAATATCACATTAGGTTTCATAAACACGTTGACATCTAAACAATTTCTCTCCCCCCCTCCTTTTCAATACCTAGTACTATTGCTGTTTAGTACGACTCAAGGCATTGAATAAAATAAGAACCACAACCGTGTAGCAGATGTATTGTAACCACAACCGTGTACAGATACAGCTACAACCGTGTACAGATGTATTGTAACCACAACCATGTACAGATACAGCCACAACAGTGTACAGATGTATTGTAACCACAACCGTGTACAGATACAGCCACAACCGTGTACAGATGTATTGTAACCACAACCGTGTACAGATATAGCCACAACCGTGTACAGATGCAACCACAACTGTGTACAGATACAGCCACAACCGTGTACAGATACAACTACAACCGTGTACAGATACAGTCACAACCGTGTACAGATACGACCTGTCCGTTTTGGTAAATTGTTCCAAACTTTAGAATTTAAGTAGTTTAGGGTCCATCAAAGCTAGCTTACGGCAAGGTCAATCTGGCAGACCGATCCTTCCTTTGGGTATATCAATCGCTTCCAATCCTAAAACAATATCCTGTTGGTAGACCAGATAAGTTCCAGTTTAAGTTTCATTTCAATAGTAATCCCGGTTCCATATCAGTACAGAGTCGCTCCTTCACCACAATTTTCAGTTTGCATATCCTTTATTTCCAGCACCTAATCCAAATTAAATAACTGTTACCGGCCTGGGAAACTCCACACATCCTAATCACAATCCATCCTTGGCTGCACCACCATCACCATATCCCCCCCCCCCCCCCAATAGAAATCTGCTACAGACCACAACCGTGTACAGATACATTCACAACCGTGTACAGATACAGCCACAACCGTGTATAGATGCAACCACAACCGTGTACAGATACAGTCACTACCGTGTACAGATACAGCCACAACCGTGTACAGATACAGCCACAACCGTGTACAGATATAACCAAAACCGTGTACAGATACAGCCACAACCGTGTACAGATACAGCCACAACCGTGTACAGATACAGCCACAACCGTGTACAGATGTTAACACAACCGTGTACAGATACAGTCACAACCGTGTACAGATACAGCCACAACCGTGTACAGATACAACCTCAACCGTGTACAGATACAACTACAGCCATTTACAGATACGACCACAACCGTGTACAGATACGGCCACAACCGTGTACAGATACAGCCACAACCGTGTACAGATACAGCCACAACCGTGTACAGATACAACCTCAACCGTGTACAGATACAACCTCAACCGTGTACAGATACAACTACAGCCATTTACAGATACGACCACAACCGTGTACAGATACGGCCACAACCGTGTACAGATACAGCCACAACCGTGTACAGATACAACTACAACCATTTACAGATACGACCACAACCGTGTACAGATACGGCCACAACCGTGTACAGATACAGCCACAACCGAGTACAGATACAACCACAACCGTGTACAGATGCAACCACAATCGTGTCCAGATTCAATAATATTATTACGTTTTGACTCGCCGTTTATAAACGTACCTGGTGTTCCACCCAAGTGAACCGAAGCCAACTTTCTTACTATTCTACAGTTAGTTTAATTGTTTTGAGGAACCACTCTTTGTTTAGATATTTTAAATAACTTCAGAATCTTGTAAAATAAAAAAGCTACGCATTTTTCTACATACAGTATACATAAAATTCATACATAATTACCTGTCTTGACGATTAATAAAAGTTAGCTGTCTGTTTATTTTAGGAAGTTACCCGGTTAATGACAGAGAGGTCTGTTGTCAGGCTGTATTTTAAGGATCAATTGTGTGTAATGGGCACAAAGTCTCCGAACTTGAAATTTCTGCGAGTCGGAGCGGGATGACAGGCCAGCTGATCCTCATAATTGAACTCCTTTGGAACAACTTTTCTGTCATCACTTTAAGAATTAGTCAGCTAACTTCTATCTTGCTTTAATATGACATTTGTAAAATGCACACAATGATATCAACCAACAAATTAATAGGTTGGATGAATTTAATTATTTATTACATTCCACTGACTACAATTTTAAATACATTAATCTTCTTACAGTTTATGTATCAATCAGATTTCTCAAACTAAAAGAAATTAGTTGTAGTAAGTCCGTATTTTTCTGTTGTATTAAGTCCGTCAGCAAACTAAATATTTTGGTTATTTGGTTCGAAATATGCAAACAAGTTTCTATGAACGTAGATCTTATATTGCTTAGTTTGGCAATTTTTTATTCAATCATCTGCGTTATTTTTTATAGTTTATCTCTGATAAATGAAGACATATACCTATTCTAAAAACATTACTGTACGACCTGAAACTGAATACTTATTAGTTTTCAGTAACGGTAAAAACATAGATGAAACGGATGAAACGGTATTTAGACATAAATATGACAACTTTGTTGGTATCTGGCAACAGAGTGTTCTACAAAAAGAAACTATAAGTTTTAAACACCTAGGGCAAAATAAAAATTATGCTTGTTAAAAAATATGTAATGACCGCACATTTCTCAGAAACTTCTCGGGTAGAAGTACTAGGTTAATAATTATATTTCAGATTATTTTTGTTCCGAAATAATGCCTAGGAATAAAGATTGGGGGGACACCCAGTATACTTAAAGCACGCAGAAGTTTTTAGCCATCGGTGGCTTTTCTTTTTTAAGTAAAATACGTTAATGTGTGTATGTGTTAAGTAAAAAACGACTAACCAAATAGAAGAATCTCTTAAACCAAAATGAAGACAAATTCTCAAAACATGTGGATGGCTTTACAGTTTGACTGCTATTAAGTTGCATGGATTGTAATTTACAGGGCTTTTACAAATCTCTCAAATGGATTTTCCGGAATCTCATGAAAAAGGTGATAAATAATTCTTAAAAGGTATTGAAACGATCACGAAACATCACAAATCAACGATGTTAGAACATAAGAGTGAAAAAGTAACATAATCTATCAAGTGATAGATGATATTAATGATAATAATTTGTATCGAGCATGATAGTTCCCGCACGAGCGAAAGCGAGTGTGGGATTGTCATGCGATTACGGTAAAACTTTCCGGCCGTGTAACGCACGATAATTTTCATCATACTACTCAGAAAAAACATACTTTCAATCATAACGTAGTCGTAGTCCTTGCATGAACCAATACGTTTCTCAAACCTTCAAACCTAACCTATAACAAACAGAACAAACGTTTGCTACTGCTTCCAGTACATTCCTCTAAAAAGTAACCAATAAACAAGCATTAAACGTCGGTATGCTGCAAATCAGCTGATTGTTTCCTTCCGCTTTCCCGGCCTAGTACGAGAAAAAGTTTTTCCCGGACCAGGAACAGAAAACAGATGTTTCTGAGTCAGTATGATGAAAATAACTTTAGCCTATATGGAACCATTTATTTATTAGTGCAAAATAAAGTAGGGTAAGTAATAATAAAAGTTTTGTTCACGAGTTTTGTTCAAATTTATTTTTATTGTTTTCTTTCCAAACACATGGGATCAGTATTGTAGTTTTCTGTTTTTTCTATTATTTTTTAGCCCTAAATTTAATTGCCAGTGCTAACACATACTAACTTGTTAGTGTGACAGTCCAGCCCTCTTTACAAGAAGGATGAGATAAGAAATAAGGACATTTACGGTTCAGTTGATCCAAGCCATGAAAAGTGACTGTGACAGAAGGAAGCGAATGTCGGATGCAAAACAAGCGTATCTCACACAAAGACAATACTCCGTTACACGTTCACCTCGAAGTATGGAATTTCACAAGCCATCTACTTCAAAAAGCAATTAAGTTGTACTGGCCAAATTATTTTATCAGCTGATAATTTATATACTCTGTTGTGCTTATGTGTATATGTTAGTAATTTCATAAATGTACTCAGCGATAAGTAGATAAATGTAATAGCGATAGTAATAATAAATAGCCAAAATAATATAGCATTAATTTTAATGAAATGTGTTTTAAGTTTAGATTTAAATTGTATTTACCTATTTCTACAAAACTTTCCGACAGGGAAATTGTTCGTTATTATTATATTTTTCAAATGTATACCGTAACGTAAATATATTATGTACATGTTAATAAAGGCGAATAGTGCTTGGGCAAACAAACAATAAAGTTTTACATAAAGGAAAATATATGACCGAAATGAATTCCTGATTTTGAAATTTAGCAAAAGTGCAATACTATATTTCACTTTGTAGCGCCACCTCTCACTGTGTAGAAACCGCAGATCAAGAAGCGTGTTTACTATCTGTAGTAAACATTCCAAGTTATTTTCACAAGAGTCTCGTGAAGCTAAAAACCAATCTCCCATTAAAAGTAGGTTTAGGTAAAGTTCTTTGATCATCCCACTTTTGCTGTCAACAAAATGTTGTTTATAAATTAAGCTGAGCTGTTTTAAAAATTGATTAATGTTACCACGCACGCCAAAATATCGATAATTAATTTAATTTGCTGTTGGCAGTAGAGTGCGTTAAAGATTCCAGACCATCCCGATTTATCTCTCGTTTACGTTCAGTAAACCCTCACATCAAAGGTGGGTGACCTACAGATTGTGTAAATGTTTTATGTAATCGTATACAGTGCACTATTACCTTCTTTAGTAAACATTTTTCATTGCATTAGGAACGGTCTTAAAAATCAATAATGTAAAGGGCAATCAAAAAGTTAATTTTTTTTCTTGTGAAATAATGGAAAAAGTGCACTGGAAAAAGTGCAAGTTAGGTGAGTATTTCGGACTAAATATTGTAAACAGGGCCTGATATTTAAAAATGTATTCAATCCATTCGTGACACCCATAAACTATATCTGCCGACAGTTTGCTGTCGACACCATTTGTCGGTAACCATTGTATATACATGTTTCCTCTTCCCCCAACGAAACAAAGGATAGTTGTCTTTTTCCCCTAGGGGAAACTTGTGTAAATGGAAGAATTCAAGCCAAACCCCAGGAGACCTCAACTAGATGAAGGGATGTATCAGTATCTATGAATGTACGTTAGTTAATTAAAATAGATCGAGACAACTCTCTCTGCGTGTTAGTCCCCCATAGGGATATGGAAATAGTTATTTGTGCATCTAGGGACTACAGTGCAACTTTTTCTCCCTGAGGGAAACTGTTGTTGCCCAAGGGAGAAAAAGTACTTTAGTCCCTTGACCACACCATATTTTTCCTCCACCTACACCATTACCAATATTCACGACAACATAACTGTACTTTCATCTGATCCTTTGCTCCATGATACTAGATTAGAATCACATATAAATAAGTAATAAGGTATTCAAGCAAATATACAAAGATTTTAATCACACTTTCACATTATTTAAAAAAATATATATTTTTAAATCTATTAATTAAAAAAAACCTTCCAAAATTTGAAGGTATTAATAATCATATTTATACACGTTCGGCATACCGGGAACAACAAACTCTAGATCATGTGTTTTATTCAGGGGTGCCAACTTAATTCATACTAAATCATTATAACTGACTAATAAGTGCATACGGTTTTGTGTTCTTAAGTTAAACCTCTGAAGTTCTTAAATTAAATTTAGAATACGCAAATAAAAATCGACAGTGTTGCCACATTTTCTCACTTTCCATCGTGGCGTTGCCGGATTACTTCCCATGTATTTCTTATGAGAATAGTTTTAGTCACATGGGAGAAAAAGTAAAAGTAAGTCTCATGGAGTATTAACTAATATATTCTACTAGCTGTTCATGTATAAATTTATATTTGATCTAACTTCTACCTAATTTTATGAGGAAATTATCATATGTGTAGTATTTCTATATTCATCAGGAAAAACTATCTTTCGAATGAAAAGTTAAATTTTACAGGCAGGCTTTCAAAATTGTGAACTCAGGCATTTTTCTCAAAAAACGATAAAGGATATAGCTTTTTTATGTAAACTTTAGATTCTGCGTAAGATTTTATGTAACTTTGACTTAAAATACGATTGTATCTTTAAAAAAAGCAAGTTATAGAAAATTGTCGTTTTCGGGCAAAAAATTAATGGTTTTTTTGAGCGTAGCGAACGAGTTTGGTAGAGTAATTGAAATTGCTCACCACCATTTTACTTGCCTTATTATGCTTTGCTAATAAGTAGCTACAGTAATATACTTTGCTAATTTAACCTTCCCTTGCATCTCTTACAGTTTATGAGATCCCAATGGTGTGCACGAAAAAATGAACATACTGTATATTTACAAACGTGTACAGTGGTAATCACTCGGACGAGTTTGAGAAACACCCCGATCGAATCACCATACACGTTCAGTTTTGCCTCAAGGCCGGGACTGTACAGTCCTGGACTGATGGACTGTACAGTCCAAAACTGAACGTGTATGGCAGTTCCTTGAGGCAGATCGTTGGCCGGACGGCCGGATGGGAAACACTTGAGGCCGGGACTGTGCAGTTCTGGACTGATGGACTGTACAGTCCAAAACTGAACGTGTATGGCGAATCCCGCCGGCCAAACAAACCCCCGCCTCTCCCCCGCCTACTGAGTAGCCTCAGTGCACCTGACATGTGCTTTTTATCTTCAGTGGGAACATAACCTCTTTTACTTCAGCATTGTTTTAGTGTTGTGAGTGAGTGTCTTAAAACGTATTAATTTTTATTTTTTATAATTAGGTTGTCTCTGAATCCCGATGATGATTGTAAAAGATATAAATTTACCTGAGTGTCAGTAGTACCAGAATGATTTTATTTTGTCGTATGGATTAAGTACGTTTCAAGGTTCATCACGCACGTGAATGGAATTAAGCAACCTATTAAACGTAATCACTCTGGTATTCAGGTAAATGTATACCTTTGTTGTGAACTTCATATCTTCGAGTGTTCTGCCTGTAGCCAGGTACCGCAACGTTGCTGTAAGCCTTTCGTGAGGCGTTATAGCTTCTCTCATTACTGTGTCTTGCTTCGCGATAAACGTTGTCACCATTCTCATTAGATCAAGGTATGTTGGCTCGTCCATTCTTAAATAATTCCTCCAGTCTTTTGGGTGGAGTTTTAGTTCGGTGAGTAAATTTACAAGAGTTCATTTTTTTTCTCTCAAGCCACGATTTTGTCCACATTGTCCTTTTTCGCTTTTTTTTGTTTGCTATAACACAAGCTATTACAGCCAGTGCCTCCAAATCCTCAATTGTGGACATCACTTACACAGTACACAGTCACTGCCTACACAATACTATGGAGATTACACAGTACACAGCCACCACTGAATAAAATCACAGAGCAACTGGCGCGGGAAGTGTACAAACTGAACTGAGCGTGTGTGAGCAGACAACGATTCCGGCCAACTGCGCAGTCCAGGACTGTACAGTCCCGGCCTTGAGGCAAAACTGAACGTGTATGGTAGGCCAAAGGCGTGAGAGGAAAGGGGACAAACCCACCAAAAAAAGGTTTAAGAGCTGTCTTTTGGAGCTTCGTGACCATAATATAGCCCCTTCTCTTCTTATGAGAATATATATTGATGATATATAAGGTGGATTAACTAAGTAATAGAATGAAAATAATATCTGAGTCCCCTTTAACATATTTTTATTTGCGACATGTTTAAACCTAACGCAATTTCCAACCTAACTTAAAACTCTTTTTCAAATGAGAAATAATAATCATATGTATAATATGTATGATAATAAATTAACATATTTGCCGTTTTTTCGATATTTTTGTGTGGAATGTTTACTTACACATTGTTGTTGATGAGTTTAAAACAACAATCGAAGCAATTACAACTATTTTCAAAATTTGTATAAATAAGTTTTCATCTTAAAATTGTCATGTATTTTTACATGTTTATTTATATTTTACTTAATTTGTTCGATAACGACAAATGTTCATGGTTATTCGAAATTTCATTCCAATCAGTGCCAAACTTTTAATTACTGTATAGCAATGTGAATACAATATGTTCATATTTTAATTTGTTTCTCAATTCTTATTTAACCGTGATAAAATTAACAGTGATAAACTTTAATATTAGGTACTAGGCACTTTTATATCCGCTATCAATTAAAACCCCTTCTTGCTTAAAGTCTGACGCAAACAAATTGCATTTTATAGCTCTACTGTAACATCGACATTGGATAAATAATGTAAATAAATATAAATCCTATAAATTTACATCGGATATCTATGCACAATGACGAATAGACAGAATATAGATTGACTGCACAATAAACTACGAATCAATAAATCATGAGCACAATTCAATTTGAAGTATGAGGTGTTGGATGAAAATAAAATTTGTTTCCTTACATATAATTACATCAAATTGGTGTAAATCATGAGAACAAAACCAAAGAATTTCAATAAAGTTAAATGTG
Organism: Flexamia atlantica; assembly: GCA_035578135.1. NCBI lineage: Eukaryota > Metazoa > Arthropoda > Insecta > Hemiptera > Cicadellidae > Flexamia > Flexamia atlantica. Next base: position 35,919,939 of record JAQJVK010000006.1, read on the forward strand.
CGTTATAAATAAGTGCATCACATTTGAGAAACCTCTTGAGGTAAACTCTGATTTTAACTCATGATTAAAAATTAGATCAAGTTTTAATTGAATTACAATTCAATTATTTAAAGGATCTAATCTCAAGATTGGTATTCAGACATAGGATATTTACCGGGAGACAATCTTAAAATAGCTTGGATAAGCACGCAAGGGCAACCCATTGTATTTCGCTGGCCCTTGGTTAATTACTATTTACTGTCGGGTCTCCCCAGAACCCATCGATCTGCGTATAACATGTAATACTATTGTCCAGAGCAGCCACGGTAAGTTCCTCACCCAAGTAAATTGAAAAACGGCTGATTATCCATGAGAACAACTAATAGGGTCTACAAAAGTACGTTAGATGTGGTTGGGTTGTTTGCAATGTCAATTCTTTTTAACAACCTGTAAGTGAATTTGGAATGTGAATACTCACGGATTTTTTAAATGGATTTAAATACCTTACACAAACCTTACCTTACCTTTTAAATGGTGGACATACCTTAAAGCTTAGATATAATCTATTAACAGTAAGTAATAGTGTTATATATGTACTTTCTATCTGTTGGGAATGCGTTATATTTTCAGACGTATGAACTTAAAACGTTTTGAATCGACATACCCGTACGTCTTGTTATGAAACTATGATAGGTTAAGGTTTTGTTTTCAATATAATTTCCTCACATAATGCTGAATTCTTGAAAAAAAAAAACATATCAATACTTATAGTTAGTGGTAAAGTGTAGTTAAAATAATAGTACTAAATCTAATTCTTAGTCATAATTTTGCATTTTACCAGTCAGTTAAGAAATAACATGAAGCTTAAAATTATATCACAGATTATGAATGTCTTAAATAATAAATAATGCCCTCCGGTTTTTAAATATTCAAATACGAACTAAAAAGTATATAAATCCCCTTTTCACTAGCGGATCTTCCTAAAAACAACTTTATTTTTATGAAATTAAAATCATGACATGCCAATCTAAACCCAAGTTCGTTTCAAAATGCTTTTACTGTCAGAAAACGTCCTTACAAACACGCTGAACGTTTACATGGAGATGTAAACTTGTATTATGAGCACCTGTTAACCTTGACATCATGAAATCTGTCAGACACAGCTTAACAACTTGGCAGATATTCGTTTACTTGTTGATTAAGGTTATACAGTACTGTGTGTCCCAAAAGTCCCGGACCGGTTTAATATCTTTTAAAGTAACCCATATATCAAAACGATATTTTGCATACCTTTTAGTACTAAGAGAAACTACTTTTTGATGTACATGTCATTTCTGCCCCTGCCCCCAAAATTGGATTTTGGGGGGACAGCCCCAAAATGTTAAATGTAAACCCCCATCGTGTGACTGCTTATTTTAAAGGGCATGTTAAAAGAAACACAATGCCGCAAACCGGAGGTCGATATCATGCTCCAGTCCAAAATGGCGGCCATTCAAAAATTAAAAAGTGCCGCCCGTCAATTAACATTAAGTATTTTCTGTGTTCGGTAATCCAAAATTAAATCGAATAATAATAATCAGAACAACTACTTAAAAGATACAAAAATAATAATTTCTTGTTGTTATTACTAACGCTCAACCCTCCAAAAAAAAATTTTTTTTTGGGGGGTTTGTCCAATTAACTCCAATATCAACCCACATCGTATGATCACTCATTTTAATATGCTGAATGAGTAAAAAAATAAACCGAAGCTTTTTTTAATGAAATTTTGATAAAAGTTACTTTACTTGTAACACATAAATGCATTTTATTAGTGTCAAAGTTATTTAACCAACAGACTAATAGATATCCGCCTTGATGCGAGCTTTGGCTCAGCGGCAAAGGTCGATACCTGTATCTATGCGTTATCTTTTAGGAAAATCCCCGTACATCAAGTACCAAATATACGCCAAAATAATTTTAGTTACTAAACCTAGTCCTGTGTCAACATCGTACATGTTCATTCTTCTTTCTTCATCTAATTATTGAGGAAAATCGTAAAATAAGTACAGAATTTATTTGTTTTTAGGTATTTTTTTTATAATTTGTTATCAACATGGCGTTAACTGAAAAAGAAAGAGTAATTATTTTAATGATGAGAGGCTACGGTAACTACACCAGGTCATTTCAAGAAGTGGCAGATCTTTTCAATGAGTGGTTACACTATGAGTTTACATTTTAATAAGTAGGTTAGCTCCTTACCCCTAAAACAATTCTGGAAGTTTGAGTATTGATGATGACAACAAGAAATTATTCTTTTTGTATCAGTTAAATGGCTGAAACGTGTTCTGGTGATTCTTATTCGATTTAAATGTGAATTGCCGAACACGGAAAATACTCAATTTTAGTTGACGGACGGCATTTTTCAATTTTTGAATGGCCGCCATTTTGGACTGGAGCATGATCTCGACCTCCGGTTTGTGGTAGTGTGTTTCTATTAACAAGCCCTTTAAAATAAGCAGTCGCACGATGGGGGTTTACATTTAAAATGTTTGGGCTACCCCCAAAAATCCAATTTCGGGGTCAGGGGCAGAAGTGACATGTACATCAAAAAGTAGTTTCTTTTAGTACTAAAAGGTATGCAAAGTATCGTTTTGATATATGGGTTACTTTAAAAGATATTAAACCGGTCCGGGACTTTAGGGACACACAGTATATTGTTTCATAATAATAAAACAATATTATGGTGGGTGTAAGTACAAAGTCAGCTTAGGTAAATTAATTAGCCTGGAAGTATAATAATTGGATTTCCATCAGACTACAAGACATATTAAATACCGTAAACGAGTTAATTAAAAATAAATTTTTTAAATACATATGGCAATATTTTACAAGAAGAAAGAATACTGTCCGAATTTTAATTACAGTAGACAATATTTTATTAATTATCAACTGATATCAAATTAATTTGTAATACACATTATAAATGCACAGAATAAAATATTTACTCAGCTCTAAGTATCTGTCCATACATTAAGATAATATAAAAAAAACTGTTACCGTAAAATGTGTTGCCTTACTTATAACTGGTTATCATTAGATAATGGACTATTCTTCAACACCAGATTTATTAGAAAAGCTTTGAATTTAATCTTTTATAGAGCAGGAATCTTATAACTGAATCATATGACTGATAGATAATATTCCAGTGACTAAAGGCCCTTATAGACGGGGACAGTAAAACGGTCAGAAGACCGGACAGTAGAGACCTGTTCACATTGCTCCTCTTCCATTTAAATCAATGTTAAAATAATCGGAGCGATACTAGCGCTCCATAAATTTCTTCTGTCCGCTGAACTAATTTACTGTCTCCTCCTATCTATTAACATTGCGAGCGGTCAGTAAAAATACTGGACAGTAAAATCAAACATGTTTGATTTTTGGACAGAAGTTTGGACAGTAGAAAAATATCAAGCAACGTCGGGCATGGTCAAAACTTGGATGGATGACCGCGCGGAATCGCGACGCTGCGCCGCGCCGGCCGCCGCAATTTTTTGCACAGGGTGTTTTGAAACTGGATCCATTTGTTATCAGTGGCGGATCCAAGGGGGGGGGGCAAAGGGGGCAATTGCCCCCCCCCCCCGAGAATGTGGGGAAAATCGTAACAAGAGTGTTCACGAAACTTGCGATCCGCCGCAAAAAACGCGCGTATTTGCCGATCGCGAATAAACAGCAAATTCAGCTTTGCTGTTTATTAAAAAAGAAATTATAAAAAGAAACTCGTGATCGGTCGCAAAAAGTATCGCGAATAAAAACTAGCAATCGGCCGCGATAACGATCGAAACGGCTAAATAAACTTTGCGGAATTCGTGAACGGCCGCGTAATACGATAGCGCGTGTCAGCCGATCGCGGATAAATAAATAGCCGATCTAGCTTTGCGGAACTGCGATCGGCCGTGAAACACTATCTTGAGTGTTTGCCGATCGCTGATAAACGGCAAATTTAAAGCTGGTTAAATCTTGGTTACGGACAAGAATGGTTGAAGAGAGGTTGAACGGACTATGTCTTTTTGCATACATCGTTGTGAATGTTGATAATGTAATCGAGCGTTATGCTAAGGTAGAAAAAGAAGTCCCATAATAACATAGTAGTAATATCTAGAACTTATTATTTAGTTTTAAGTTTTCTGGAGAAAGTATTCAAGTATTGTAAATAATAAACTAATGGCTTGAACCTCTAAACAAGTCTTTTCTTCCCTAATTACCTACACTCGAATAAATAAATCCAATAAAAAACTGTAGTTTTTAATTGAAAATTGAGCACGTTTTTTGTCTCTAGATTGTTTAAAAACACGAGTTTTCAGTTCAAATTTTCAAAAATTTTCCGGGGGGGGGCCCGTACCTCCCAGACCCCCTGGAAGGTTACCCTCAAAATCCTACTTGTCCCCCCGAACTTATGCTCTGTATCCGCCACTGATTGTTATTTCTCTTTAGGCTATATTTTAAATTATGCCTTTTAAAAAAATGGCTATTAGGTAGTGAAATAGGCTAGATTTGCGGCTTTCCCAATCAAAACATTAAGAAAAACACTGGCATTATGGCGTTACACACACAAAAAAGCAAAACACGCTCATGGCTAATTCTGAGGCTTTGTCCCAGCATCTTAAAACATAATTTACTTTTTAATAATTGTTTTCAAGCTTCATAGCTTTTTTCGGTTGGATTCTATATACCTTTCACATATTTATTTATAACTTCTGTAGGTATCTAATTTAAATTTAGGACGTATAGTAAAGTCTGATCAAACTTCTAAATTACGGAGTATCTAGTTTATGGCTATTACCGTTAGTTACTTTGGATTTTAAAGCATAATATCCTAAAAAGAATTAATTTACAAGATTCATAACGTGACGATAAAAATCTTCTTGATTTGGTTTTAAAAAACGACCTGACAAGAAGCATCTAGTAACATTGAACTTCTGTTTTTTCTGTAGAATCGTCCGACAATGGGTGCGTTTAGCCGCAGTCACCGGTGGCTAACCGGTTACCATAGTCACTAATAGGCAAATCCACCGCATCTTGACAATCAACAATGTCCGGTTACTTACCGAATCCACCGTAAACACAACATCGGTGGATGCACAACAATGGTCGGTAGGTGTTACATCCACCACTACCGCTCACTTATAATAGGTTGGTAGATTACCCACCGGTGACTGCGGCTGAACGCGCCCATTGTGTTCAGATCCAGATTAGGTCCTCTTTAAGCCAACTTCAAAATATTTATGTTATACAACAATGTAGCAGCTGATTGACGTTGTCCTCTTATGTAACCAACGACATTTGGTTATTACGTAGCCACTATACGAGATACGTTTAAAAAGGAAATTCGCTAATAAAACTAAAAGGGGGGCAAGAGCACATTTTAAAAGATGTAATGAATGTTTAACGAATTAGTATTTAACATATTATTTCAGTGCGTAGATCTCATCAGGATTTTCTAAATTTAATACGCACCTTTATTTATTAAAAAATTACTTCAGATTATTTCGTTGAAAATTTCGTAATTTCATGGTATCCGGATCCTACAAAGAAAATACAATAGAAGATTGTTTTGGGAAAGGCGGCTATCCAAATGTATTTTTCTCATATAATTCATCATATCGCTTGAACCTAATTGAATTAGTTACTTAAAATATACTTAATCAATGACTATAATGGTGTAAATTTGGGAATAAATTACCAAGTTTCTACCTTGTCCAACAACTAAAAATGGGGACCTTTTTATATTTATAATATTTATATGCTTAATATTTCACATTTATGGCCTTTGTAATATGCAAAACATTTTAAAATTTGTTAGAAGTTACCTTATGAAAATATAAACATATTAACTGTGAAAAATTCGTCATCGTAATATTAAGTGGACACGTGTTTCGCATTAATTATTTATATTGCAATAGAACGCCAATCGCCAATTGAACTGTAATGAAAAAATGCTATAGTTGGCTAAAGATTTCTGTAATAATTTCAGAAAATTTTTATTATTCATTTTTTGGGCCGAGTTAGAACTTGTTACTCTGTGCTAAAATCGCTCACAAATCACAAAAAATCTTATTTATGTGTGTAAAGTTTGAAGTAGATGCCTGAAATAGCTCAAAAGCAATGTTAAATTATATGAGAAAAACATACAGACAGATAACTGCCTGACGGGGCAAAATTTAGAAAGAAAACAATTCTTACTGTATTTTTATGTTAAAAAATCCGGTTTTGCATAGCGCTATAAACCTGTTACACCCCTAAACGTAAACAAATAAAAATAAAGTTGACACAAGCTGTTCAAAATTTGTTTCTCCAGAGGCTATAGTTTTTGTATGTTATAAAAAAGATTTATACTTTATTATTTATTTTGGTATAGCACTCATATATCTTACAATTTGTTAAAAGCCCCCAAATGTTTATAGCAAAAAAAAATTCCTGGTGTTATTATGCAAAAGGGTGGCTACAATATTCATAAATTGCACAAAAACATTAATATATTAATATATAATTAATATACAACCGGTTAAATAGTAATTCACTATTATAGTAAGTTTTAAAATAAATTTAGATAATGAATTTTTCAAATCACTGCTCCAAATGCATTCGTTCTTTATGGTAAAGATAGTAGAGGAGGTTTCAGTGATTGCTGGTAGATAGCGGCAGAGTCAACCCATATGATCAGCATAAGGAACAACTGTGAACCAGCCTCTACTGTCCGGTCTTCTGACCGTTTTACTGTCCCCGTCTATAAGGGCCTTAAGTTCCATCAATCTCAGGCATTTTTGTTGTGTTGGAACCTCAAAGACAAGTTTGCAATCTGATCTTGTGCTAATGACAAGGAACAACACATAAATATTGTAACCTATTCGGATATACCAGAAACTAGCAGTCGAAATACAAAGGTTCGAAACTCGAACTTTCTTAAAGCACACCACATATAAAAAATGTGTATATTAGGCTACTTTAAATTTCTCAACTAAACCCATATTTACATAGAAACAGAAATATATTTCTTGATTAGTTTTCAGTTATTCTTAAATTATCTTTACTATTAATACGCTACATGGAAAGTTTGTTGACGATAACACTTTTTTGGTTTAAGATATAGGCCTAACCCCGCATATTACACATTGAAACACGCGTCTGTTTGTGCAGATGTGCAAACTGGCTTTAGATTCTTAATTCAGACAAAATAACTCGAAAAAAGAGCAAATAACTGATTGAAATAAAGTTTTGTTTTGTCAGAAGCGACAAATAAATCTGACAAAAGAATATCAAATCAAATAAAAAATCCTTTATTGAATCAAAGTGAACTGTACATTAGGCCCGCATTACACTATCAAATCTACTATATATTTGTCAAATATGACTCACCTATCATCGCACAGCCTAAACTATATGACCTGGGATCTTGAAATTTTGGGTGGACGTTCCTTTTAGGGCGTAGGCATCCGCTAAGAAAGGATTTCACATAATTCGAAGTTTCAAGGGGTTCTTGGCGAGGTCGATTTTTTCAAATTTTCCCATATAAAAGTGTTATGGACGATCTTTTGTTTACATTTTCAATGTTCATTCCATCAAGCAGCTGGGAGTTAGCTTCACAAATGTATAAAATACGCTGTCACAGCTGATTATAATTTGCTTTCTTTCATCACGGTGTTATGATTTTTGTTTATTTATTTTACGGGACATAATTATGCACTATATAAAACTTCCATTTAGTTTAGTTTTACTACCTAATTTGTTTAATCATAAATTCAATATATGGCTCCATCTCTATTTCGGCAGCGGGAGTTGTAATTATGCCTGTTACGTTGATATGGCGTTTATTCTAATTCGACTTCTATGGTTTAAAGCCTGAAGAGCGTGCTGCCTTTAGTGGTTGAGTCTTGAAACTAAATCCCGGCAAGACTGAAAGAGAGGGGACACGAAAGATTATTTAGTCACCGACAGACTGTTCTGTAATAATCTAATTATTTGATCTATTTATATAGAAAAATTATAAAAATCTCTACGTTTTAAGGGTGTGTTAGCTGAGTCAAGTTTTAAAATACCCCCACACAAGTGTAATGGATAATCTTTTGTTTACGCTAAATGGTTAACAAACGGATACGTTGTTTCAAATGGTTTATAATTTGATTCTTTGCATAATGGTTTTATGGTTGGTTTGTCTATTTATTTAGGGCATATGGACTATACAAAAGTTACATTTAGTTATAGTTTAATCCATCACCAGTTCCCGTACCTTATCTGTTTAATCATAAAATGTGGCGCAATCTTTATTTAGGCAGCGGGAGTTATAGTTTTTTCGCGTAGGGCGTCCTTAACGTATTTATCTCCCAAAATTGTTTGGCGAATTACTTTTTCATCTAATTCGAGGGTGTCCTGGCTTTGAACGGGAAAAATAAGTGCTGTAATCTGCAGTTGACCTTTCAAAATATATTAAAAATCGCCCATATATGCAATGTATGTTAAGCTGTAAACTAAGTGAATCGAGTCTGAAACACCATCAACGGATAGCGCCACTGTTCCAAACATTCAGCTCTTTATAGTACTTTATTGATACCCTATTTGACAATTCTGAGCTGTATTGGCAAATATGCATAGAAATCCCTTAAAATTGACACAATTAAGGTTAAAATCCGTGTTGCCGTTATAGAGTTATGACTGTGAGAACAAAACCTACACTATCGACTGTAATACAAGTTGAACTGTTTTTTTATAACCTATATAACGCCAAATCACGTAAACAGACCTCTACATTACATATTCCTTTAAAAAACCCCTTTTTTCCATTTTAGTCCCTTCAGATTCGTCAAATCAAGGTCATACTATAGTGTTTATCGTGAGCGAAGCCACGGGAACTGCTAGTATTTTATAAAAGATTTTATTTGACCAATCAAAATCCAAGCCAGCTGATTTTAAAACAAAATCTTAAATTCTGATTGAACAAGTAAATCTTTTATAAAGAATCTTTTATAAAATATTTGATAGTGTAATGCGAGCCTTAGTGACATTTGTTTCGTAACTAAAATAACAATAATCTCTTATTATAAAATATAAGATTTATTAGCTACAGCTCATAAAAATCCCTCACACTGTAAATAGCCTGCTCACTCAACAATCTCTCAACTATATCTGATCAGCTGCGTGGGATTCCGCACTGTTCTAGTTATATAAATACCCTGTGTCTCGTGAAAAGAAATAGTTATTTGTGCATCTAGGGACTAAAGTGCAACTTTTTCTCCGTGAGGGAAACTTTTGTCGCCCGATGGCGCAGCCGGGGGCGACAATTTTCCCGAAGGAGAAAAAGCACTTTAGTCCCTTGATGCACACAACATTTTTCCTCCACCTACACTATTAACAATAACTGTGACAATATAACTTTTCCTTCACATTACCCTTTTCTCCTTTAAACTAGGCTGGATTAGAATCACACATACATATATAGCATAACCTACTTAGGCAATTTAAACAACCACATTTTCACAATAATTCACACAACAAACAAACAACCACAATTCACACTTTCACACTATTTATAACACAATTTTTTTTTCAAAAATGCCTCCCAAAATTTGTAGGTACATTTAGGTACATGTAAGAAACAATCATGTTTTTAAAACGTTCGGCATATTGGTAATGACAAACTCTAAATCAGGTGATTTGATATTCAGTATTGCCAACTTAATTCATGCAAAAAAAATATTACCTGGCTATTAAATGCATACGGTTTTGCTTTCTTAAGTTGAAACACTGAAGTCCTTGAATTAAATTTAGAGTAAGCAAATGAAAATCGACAGTGTTGCCACATTTTTTCACAGTCCATCACGGCGTTGCCGGATTTCTCCCCATATATTTCTTATGAGATTACTTTTAGTCCCATGGGAGAAAACTTAGACTACTTTTAGTCCCGTGGGAGAAAAAGTAAGTAAGTAAATCCCATGGAGGATAAACAAGTACTTTAGTATTTTATTCCAGGGACGTTTAATTCTGACAGCAGAGTCTGCATCCAGCCAGCTTTTATATCACCTGACCACTTCAGTAAATGTGTACCTAAAAAACACAATCCTTTTAAGTGATGACGAATTTTCTTAAAAGTTGAAATATCATTAAAAAGCTATAAAATGTAATAGCGTAAATGATTTTAAAGGGCTCGTAAAGACTGGACACTTTTAAGTTTATACCTAACTTCTTTTTGTCGTTGTTGTTGGATTTCCCCCGTTGGTGTCATGGAGGACCCAAGGCCGAGACTACAGTTTTTCGCTTTCAGGTCCCCAAATGTCATTAACTATGCAAAGAATATATAAATAAATAAATATATATATATATATATATATATATATATATATATACGTAGTAAAAATATAGTGTTGTGTATAGTATAGTATGTGCGTGTAATATAGTGTGGGGTGTTTTTTTTTAATCAACCCAAAACTTTATTATATCAGTGAAGGATTATTCCCCCAAGATCCCCGGATTTGACTCATTATATTATTTTCTTTGGGGATGCATAAAAAATAAATCCTACGAAAACAATTCACAGGATATTCAGCACCTCAAAACAATCATAACAAATTTAATACAAGAAATTCAAAGAGGTACTTTGCAAAACGTTTTCAGGAATTTGATGGAGAGAGCACAACTTTGTATAAATGGCATTAGCGGATTGTTTGAACACTTAATGTACGCTAAATGTAGTCAAACTTAAATAATAGGTTGTATAAAATGGAAATATTAACGAAATAGTTATTTATTATTAAGAGCGTAAAGTAGGTCTTCCTCGCTTGAGCTAAACAGTTACCGCGTGAGCGTGACGCGTAGCGGAGCGCGGTATTTTTAGCGAAAGCGAGAAAGACGCTTTACACCCGAAATACATTCTAAATATTTCCTACAACTGCAGTTTTTTTAAATTCCCAAACGATAAATACAATCTCAGTTACCCACGTCCATTGTGGGTGAATGCACCATTATGATTTTTAGGTTATAAACAATGAATAAAAATAAAGACTTTGATAAGAACAAACACGATTTATTTAATACATATTTTAGCTTATAAATAATAGGAACACGAATTCGTCATCACTTATTGCATCCATTGTAGCTGAATGCGCCAGTTTGAGGTTATAAACAAGTCGAGCTCAGTCAGAATCGGATGGAAGCAGCGTAGCACGCCAAGCAACAATGCAATCAGCTGGCGAGCGTTAAAGTAATCACGTGGCGAGCGTTAAAGACTTTAACGGTCGCTCAAAAGACTTTCAAAGATATTATCGCTCGCTCCTCAGTAAACAACTGTTTTACGATTGGGTTTCGGTGCGTAAACTGACACTTTACTCGCGGTTGTAGGAAAAAATACTTATTTCTGCTTTATATGTGTATTATTCCATTTTAAAAATGGTATTCATGTTTTTAGCCTCCTCAATCGTGTCTAGATTAATATTATAATAGGTTTCTAACCTTATTCCGTCAACGACTCTAAAAGTAATCCTTTGGGTTATTCAGAGTTTCGATCACAAAGAGCCATTTTCAAACCTAGTCAAACTTCGTGTGTTCGTTAGTAAGCAGCCGGCAGGAAACATTTAATTAAATTCGATGTTATGTGTTGTGTCTTCATGGTTTGTATTAAGTGTGAACTATATTTTAAAAGCACGACGACTTTCATTAGAATGAAGTGAAAATATGGACAAGTTTGACTAGGTTTGGAAATGGCCCTTTGTGGTCGAAACTCTGAGTAACCTAAAGGATTACTTTTAGAATCGTTGACGGAATAAGGTTGGTAACCTATTGTAATATTAATTAAAAATGGGTTGCGTTTAAAAAAAAACACCCTGCATCTTGATACAGGGTGAGTTTTTTAGGCCGTCCACAACAGAATGTAAATGAACGGCTTTACATTCAAAAGACGAAACAAACACTTTTCTCATAACCAAGGAAAAACAATAAAGGGTTTTAACCTTGTTAAAATTCAGAGTATTAAAAAACCAGAGGTCAAGCGTTGCAACCTCAGAATTTCTAAATATAATATATGTTTATGTTAGGGATCATTTTAAAGCTCCAAACAAGACGAACAATTTGTTGAAAATAGAATTCAGTTGTATTTATTAATTTCATGCAAACTGGTAAAAATTGTGGCCATTGTCGTGAAAAATTTGGGTATATACAGAATACTCTGTATCTCGAGGACCACAAAACAGTATTTTTGTTCTGTTTAAAACTTAACAATCTTTATAAACTCAGCTTTAATTTGATAAACGACATGCTTTATAAAATAAAAATCCTTGACAATAAATACATTTTTCTTAATGTTGGTTGCCCTGAGAAGAAAATATTTATCGAAAATAGGGTGTACATATATAAATAGGGTTATGTGATGTATAACACGTGCTGCAGTCAAAACTACATTTTGTACACCCTCGATCTTGGTGTCAAATCAAAGCTCGGAATCTCATGGTGTGCACTAGGGTAGTTTGACTTTGACTCCTTTTAAGTCTTAGCCGTAGGATCTTTTTACAGCGAACAATGTCATGGTTTCATGAAATGCTCTAGGTAAGATTTATTTATATCAAAACCTATGGTTGTTGTTATTTATATCAAAACCTATGGTAGTAGTTTGAAGAAATTTCAATTGTTACCAACAGAATGAGAGCCATCATCAGAGTGAGTCTCCTAAACCAAGTCGCCCACAACAGATTGTAGAGAAATGGGTTGACATACAGGGACGGAACAAAACGTTTCCCGACTAACTCATACCCAAGGAACAACATGCCAACTGCCACTTTTAACCTATTTAAAATTCAGGGTATTGCAAAAACCGGAGGTCAGGGGATCGATCTTCAGAATTTTTTAATGAAAACATATGTCATCTTATTCATAATTTTTAACAGGACGAACGAATTGGTGGAAATAGGTGGTGCACGATTTGGTGGTGCACTTAACTTTATTAATCAAAATGGCAGTCATTGTCATGATAAATATTGATATTTACGGAATACCCTGTATCCTAAGAACCACAAAACATTTTTTGTTCTGTTTATATTAAACTCGATTTTAATTTAATATACGACATGCCAATATTTAGAAATTAAAGTTTTTCAATAATTATTTTTATATTAGGAGCCCTGAAAATAAAAAATTATAAATAAATAGCAGCATTTGTGAAATAGCACATCACTTAACAGGTCTTGCAAAGACTCGGAACTTTTCAATTCATACTCACCTTCTTTAGGTGTTTTAGTAGCTATGAACAAAAAACTCCATTCTTCCAAATAAATAAAACCATGTTAAATGTGCATTATTCAAGTTTAACGTATGCAAATTTAAGTGCCTTGGGGACTGCACATTTAACATGGGCTTTATATGGGAAAATTAACTTCTAAATTATTTATTTAAGCACTTGAAATTCGCTACGTATGTAGGTCTGCTACTTTGGGGGTATTTTATATTAAACAAAAACCTCAATTTCTCATAACAAAGTGATGGCATTTAAACAATTTAATAGAGAATACCTGGGAATCAACACTACATATATTCAGTTAGTTTTCAGATGAACATCGGAAGAATGATCGTACATAAGGGAAATTACTTTATCTATACTTATTTAATACGCTAGGGGTTTTTTGTGATCATTACTCCTCCTAAAGTTCTGGGCCGATTTTAATAATTTAGGTGTCATTGGAAAGAGCTTGGCGTGACGTTTTGCAGGAAATAAAATTTAAAAAGTTTTGACGAAAGGGAAGAGCACTAGACGCCCTTAAAGTTTCATATTACTGTATTCCATAAGATTTAACATGGGAATAGAAATTTCAAATAAAGCAGCTGATTGGAGCAAACAAAGTTTTTCAGCAAAGCCATATGTTGTTAATGGAATTGAAACCATTGCATGTAGAGCATTTCAGTTGATGGTAGATGTAAATAAATAAACTATTATCCTAATACATACTTAAGGTCAGAATTCAGTTTTAAAAACATTTATTTTGAATCACATGTGTGAAGATCTTAATATTCACATATATGTTTATATTCCAAAGAAAATACTAAAAGAAAAAAATAAGTTCTTATGTATAAATTCAATAATAAATAAAAATAAAAGAATAAGATGCATACTTAACATTCATTATGAGTAGATTTATTGAACCATTTTAGTTCGGTTTGGGATTAAGGCGGGTCATACGCTATTTAAGACCGCTTTCCCCAATTAATTAATTAAGGTTTAAAATAAACGTGAATTTAATTTAAACCATATGAATATTCTAATGTTTAAATCATATACCATAAGATAAGGAGAATAAAAAATTTTACAAAATTTAAGTTTTTGAAGTTCAAATAAAACTAGATTTGTGGAAAACAGCTTTTAGTCACATATACTGAATTTCAGAGAGTTTTACAAAAATAACGTAAAACCCCACGAAACCAACTTGCCTAACTTTATTTTTTTACGAAACATAATTATTTAATTCTTCTTTACCCCTCAGGTTTAATTCTAACAACCCATTTGAAAACATTAGTGTTGTCTAAACAAATTTGCAGTAGATTTTCAAATAAAAATTTGTTTTGGTTCATTTTCTTTCTTATGGTGCATGGGGTATTTCAACTATTCATCTTGATGAACTTGGTTGAGTATACACTTCGATTGGAGCTTATCCTATTACTTTAAATGAGCAATGGATATTTATCCTATTACTTTAAATGAGCAATGAATATTTATATATTTATATATGAATCCTATCTCGAAAACGGCTCTAACGATTTTGATAAAATTTTGCATGTAGGTGTAGTTTTTATTTTTAAGTTCACCTACGTAGTTAAATTTACTGTAGAAACGCAAATTTTTTAGAAAAATTAAATTTAAAATTGATGATTTTAAAATGGGTTCATATGAGTTGCCGATAACAACAAAAAAAAGTAAACAAAAGAATCATCCAGCTGTTCATGACAAAGCCCCTTAAAACTTTTATAGCACGTTGCCAGTACAGTAGAATAGAACAGGGATAATACAATTGAGTACCGATTGCTCATGGAGTATTATCCCCATCTAAAAATCCCAAACAGGTAAACAGCTGTGTTTTAGGTTAATTATAAATAATTAATATCAAAGCAACAACGAGTATTTGTTTACATAAAGGTGATTTTATGATTATGATTTACTAAATTTAAATCATCAGTTTAATGTTCTTAAAGTTCGCAAATACAATTTAGGAAATGGAGATAAGCAAATTCTCAAAGATCTACAAAGAACAAGTTTATTTCATTAGGACAAGGTTCAATATAAGAAAAAACGTGATATTATTCAACTCAATCCACCTCAAACTTCAGTTTGTACATCAAAATTTAAATGCTCAGAAAAGTTATCATCATTTATGGAATTTATTATTACTAGAGGCTTGAAGGGGCTAACAGCCCCTAAGCATAATCCTTCTTTACTATAGTACAAAATGCCTTCTTAGAAAATAGGCTTTTGGATCCACAAAATTGCAATTTCAGTATTTTCCCCAAGTCCCTGAGACGGAGACCTTCAGTTTCAGTTCCCCCCTCATCCTGCAACCTTCCAAGCGCCCACAATTTCTTCGCAAAAATTTCGCTTACGTAATTATATATATGTATGGATCATTTGGTATTAAATCTGCATCGTTATAACACAAACTAAACAAACGTCATTAATTTTTATAATTTTAAATTATGAAAAACTCAAACCCTTAATTATTATAAATTCAGAAAATCTTAAATTTAAAATATTTTTTGTTATAGTACATTGAACGTGCATAGTTAGCTGCATTTTGAAACAAATCCCACATGTCAACATCTACCATATGGCTTTGAATCAAGCATTAGCACCACATGTTTAATGTAAACAAAGCAGACGTTTTTCAATCTTTTCAATCCCAATGCATTTTAAATGGAAAATATTTTTCGTTCCTTCTCATTTTCTGGTGTATTTGGACATAATCTGCTATTTTTCCCGACCCCCTGGGGCCGAGACCTTTCATTTGAGCCATCTCCTGTCATCCTGCGAGCTCGCAAACTCTCACAACTTTGATTTTAAAGAATCGCTTACAGAATTAATCATATAGATAGATAGATAGAAGATAGATATTTGTGACGTAAGATCACAAATTTGCATATATCACAAAATTGATCGAGCAATGAGAGTATCGATTAGAAAACAAAGACAGGATAAATTCAATGAACAAAACTTAAACCTCAGTAAATCAAATTACAAAGCTAATTGTCATTGTGGGGAGCAATATGAACTTGTATATTTGAAAATGTCACTGCTTTACCCCGAGCGAAGCTCGGTCCCCAGATATTGGTGAATGTTAATGTGAAGCGTTTGAGAGCAATTACCTAAAAGACAATTCCATGAAAATGTAAATTACTTTAATTTAGTTCAACTAAGAAATGCTAACCATGATAATGTTAACATATAAATAATATAATTTTAACAATTCTTTTTGTGTTTTATGATGTTCTATATTATAATAAAAAGAACCCAGTTTCCAGTAAATCCAGCACTCGCTATGACTAGGTATAGCTCAGGGTCAGTCCATTGCAAATTGGAATTTACCTTCCCTTCCCAGTACTTTCTCATGGTATATGTGGCGGCAGGTCAAGACAACTCCTTTAAGGGGCTCATAATATTCGTAGAAAACACTAAAGAAACATGGACATCTCCTTTAAGATAATTGAGTATTCACAAGAAATTTAGTTTAAAAAAATTTCAGATAACAGGAAGTTCAACCATATAATTAATAAAACAGTTCTAGAATGCTGTGTCATAATTATTTTTATTTTGAAAACAATACATAACAATTGCTCGATTTCGAGCAACGGGTTTACTAGTTAATACTAAAAAACTAAAAAAGGTCAATAGGTGTAGAGTGTTTCTTGTCTTGGAGAACCCTTTATAATGATATACAAGTTTACCTGCATCAATAAATATTTTAAATTTTCAAGTCTGTCAACGATTTTATACAATTTTTTAATCTAAATTAAAAACTATTTTGATGTTTATAAGATGCAGGATATTCCGTAAGTATCATTATTTTCACAAAAATGGCCACCGTTTCAAAAGTACTATTTCCAAGAACAAAAACATAAATTTATTGCAGAGATTTAATATACCACTACATGAAAAAATACAAATACCAATTCATAATATACGTATTTCATGAAACTCTCTACTAAAAAATTTAAACTTTTAAGTTTGAAAATTCAGAGATTCGAAACTGTGACCTTCAGTTTTTGAAACTCTCTGTAGTTCAGAATCTCTCTTTGGCAGTAAGTAATAAAAAATGTTTAAAATTGAATTATAAAATATGGTTATTATCGCCATATTCAATAGCATTCTATGACTTTTAATCATAGGTTCCTTGATATCAAAGTTATAATTTTATTATGTATATATGCGTGATAAATCACATACCTTGAAGATTTATGGTGTATATTATTGATGAAGTCTGGTCAGAGAACTTACGATCAATGAACTGGAAAATAGAATCTTAGGCCCCTATACACTATACAGGTCGTCCCAGTTAATCCAATACGACGTGCTCCGAGATTGTAATACTAATGCGTTACTTACTCCCTTTCATTTCAAAATCTCTTTCTTAAGTTAAGTTCAAAGCTATCAAGCAGCTCATGTAGTACTTCGCTACAAAAATAAAATCGTGGTCAGGACTGAGATTCGTTAGATTCTTGTAAGTGCAAAGAGACGGTAAGTTAATATTGTATTAGTATAACATTTGTAACGGATAAACTCGAATTACAATAAATCCCAACTCCAAGTAAGATACTCTCTCGATTGAAAGCGGATCATCAGTTTGTAAAGAAAAAAAAGAACGTATAATGTTTTAAATTTAATTTTATGTAACATAGCGGTTTTATGGCAAGTTGTCCGAACCAACATTTGAATATAATTATACTCTGAATATATCCGGGAAAATCTGAACGTTAAAGGATTCAATACAAAACATCTTATGTCAGTTTCAGTTGATTAGTTTGCCGGTCGTAATGCCGTATACTAGTGTTATTTAATGACTTTTCCTCAGAGTTTACCAATGTATTAATATTATTTTAAGAACATCAGTACGTATATTTTGTCAAAGTTACTTTAAGGTTTTAAATTAAATAGCATCAGAAGTAGAGGGATCAGAATATTAGAGCTAGCTAAATGAACATGATAAAATAAGTCTGAGATTATTTGATTATACAAATTTTCGTTATTTTATTAGATTTTCTTAAATCTTCTTGAAGTGATGTTAGGCCTATACTAATCATAAAATAGATTACTTGATTTTTCTATCAGTTTTTTTTAAATTCAACTAAAACAATTATTTTGAATCAGATTATTTTTTAAATCTAAGCCGACCGTCGACGAGGGCCGAGAGGTAAATAGGCTTTGGCGGCGATCGGAAAACAACTGGATACCATATCGACATTAGGGGCACAGTACAGGATTTTATTATCCATTATCCATAAACATAAACCATAATGAACGAGTACAAGTTAAACTCTCTTTACAAACCGAAATGTTAATTTAAAATCACATTTACACTGGTATTCTCGTGGGATCAAAATCGATCAGTTAAATTATTTTTGTATAGGTCAGTAATTCTAGTTCAATTGTTATTGTATTGTGTCATTAGGCGATACTGTCTGGAGTCGGTACCGATGTGATTTTTCCTTATATTATCATAAGTATTATTTCATTTTGCCGCCCATGTACCAGGGCACGCTGTGGCCGGCTACGTACCGAGAGCTGCCTGTGGTGTGTCGGTGACAGAGGTGGCGCCGCGGGTGAGTGGTGGCGGCGGCGCGCGGCGCGGCACTGGCGTTATCACACCACCACCCTCGCCGCCCGCCGCCCACCGCCCGCCGCCCGCCGCCCCTCGCCCGCCGCCCGCCGCCCGCCGCCCGCCGCCAGCCGCCCGCCGCCCGCCGCCCGCCGCCCACCCGCCCCTCGCCCGCGTCTCGCTGCTTTAATGCTAATTATTCGTTCCAGTTTATGTAATAATTGTTTATGTAATAAAAAATGAATAATTTTTCAGCTGATCCTTGAAAATACTCAAACAAAATAATTTTATCCAGTAAAATATTTTAAGTTTAATATTATAATTGGTAATTTTATATTGTGGAAAATGTGATTTGATATCTATGTAATTGCCAAATTCAAAATATGTAAGTACAGAGCAAGGAATCACTTTAACTATATAAATACTTAGGAAAAGCCAAATTTTAACCTACAAATATTTTCAAGATAGAAAGTAAATATTTATAATCTTGATATAAAATCATGAAACTAGTTATTTTTCTATCAATCTTTCAACTGATCATTGCAACAAGACAGATTCTTAAAATTTCAATTGAAGATGAAATACATTTTTATAATATTACATATCTACCCAACATAAATTTAAAATATTCTTCCTTCATAATATGGAATATAAAATCAGAGACAAATAAACTCCTGTCCTTGGTAAAATATAAAAGGAACAAATCACTCTGGAAATACAAATGTAGATATGAATCGTATAAGCTTAAGGCAAAAAGTTTCTGTGTACTTCTATTATTACTCCTCAGTGGTGACATCGAATTAAATCCTGGTCCCATCTCAAATGATAATATCTGAAAAACTAAGTGTCCTTATTGTGACAAATTTATTAGTAGGCTACAATCGCACATAAGGGCATCTCACAAAGATGATATTTTAACCCCAAGTTCAAGTCCTTTTCTTGGCCACAGTACACCACATATTAGTCAAAATATAGATACAGAGACAATTGAACCTTATCAATATAGTACCAATACAATTGTCCAACAGAGTTCGTCTCAAGTAAAAAAAGAGCTTTTTTGCTTGTGATAATCCAGTGCTTGGCCCTTCTAAAGAACGTTCATTTACTATATTTATACCGAAGGGAAGAGATCCCAGGTATATGAGACCCTGCTCAAATATTCTAGACGACACCAGCGACAATGAGATTTTGAAGCCTGCAATTATTAAACCTAATAATCCTCTAAATTCATTAATTTTTACGCTAAATTTAGATAACTCATTCGATAACACTATGGACAAAAGCCAACTTGAGGAATCAAATAAATGTACTCAGTCCAGTGAAGTGGCATGCAGTAATATTACAGCAAATAATCCAGTGACTGAAGAAGTTGAAATAAATATATTTACGTGTTCCCAATGTGGTATAAATTTTAAAAGCAAAAAAGGCGTCAGAATCCACAAAACTAAAGCTCATCCAGAAATTCATAGAAAATTTATTGTTGAGAGACAAAAATCAAATAAAAATCAGCAGGACCATAAAAATCAACAACAAAGGGACCAAAACACTAAAGATAAGCCTAAGATCAATAAAGATATCACTGACTACGAAGAAAAATTGGTTTTTTGGGTGAAAAGATTAAAAAATACAACTGATTCACCTACATTTTTCCATGATGTAGAAGAATTTTCAAAGTTCATGGCAAATTGCATTGACATATTACCTGGGCCTAAACATCCTGCCCGTAAGTACTTCATGGCGAGAAAAAATAAGAACTTCATCAGAACCAAAGATAACTATATGCAACATCCTCAAACCCAGAGAGAAAAACTAAAAGAGACCGTGAAAGAAGAAAACATAAATTCAGATACGATCTTGCACAATTTTACTACCACAATCAAAGACGTAAAGCCATTAGAATGGTCTCAGAACAAAAGTCAAGACCTTGTAATATTGATCTCAAATCTGTAACAAAATATTACTCAGACTTTTACTCCCAAGAAAATAACAATGAAAGACAAGAATACGTTCCAAAAATTACACCTGCAGAAAGAATTAATATGGATGATACATATCCTTTGGAAGTAACAAAAGAGGAAGTCATACGAGCAACAAGAAAAATTCAAATTGACACAGCCCCAGGTCCTGATCATGTATTGGTCCGAGCTATTAAACATCCTATTGCCTCCGAATGCATAAGTGAAATTGCTACCCGGATGTTAAAGACAGGAGAAGTTTCAAGGTGTCTGACAAAAGCAAGAACAGTATTAATTTATAAGTCTGGAGATCCAAAGAACCTAAATAACTGGCGGCCAATCACAATTTGTTCTGTGATAAGACGAGTAATTGAGCGAGTACTTGATAGGAAATTGAAAGCTTTTATAACATTTAATGAATTCCAGAATGGTTTTACAAATTCTCCAGGCACTCAAATCAATACCTCATTACTTAGATCCGTTCTTCAAAGCGCTAAATCTGAAAAGAAAGATGTTTCTATTGTATTTCTTGACATCAAGAAAGCTTTTGATAATGTAGGCCATACACATTTAAAAATACCCTTGAAGCTACCGGTGCTCCTACAAACCTATGCCAGCTAATATATGCTCTACAAGAAAAAAATTCAACCCAAATTGAAATAAATCATTCAAAAACTAAAAGCATACCAATTAAGAAAGGATTAATGCAAGGATCACCATTATCGCCGACGCTATACAATTTGGCAACAGACCATATAATGTACGAAATATCTGAGAACAATATCGCCACCCAGTACGGTTACACACTGAAAACAGACCTCAAACCAATAACAATAATGGGTTTTGCAGACGACACTGTGATATTAGCAAAAGATATATTTTCTGCAGCCCAACTTACCCAAATGGCAGTACAGGCATTCAAGGAAATAGGTTTATCTATAAACTTTGATAAGTCGTCAATAATTAATATAAAAAAGGGTAGACTTCACTATGAAGACCTGTCACTTGATGAATATAATATCAAATCAATAGAAGAAAATCAATCTATTCGTTATCTAGGAGCAAACGTTTCAGATGACATTGTTTTAAACAAAGTAAATTTTATAAATAATGTCCAAAATAAACTACAAATGTTAATAACATCCCCCCTTTTTCAGCCTGATCAAAAGTTTCGCATCTTGAACTCATCTATTTGTCCCTCAACAATTTATACTTTCCAAATTACCCCTTTGAGGCTTATTCCAGATGGCTTTTTAAATTACCTTGACAAAATTATAAAATCATCCTTAAAAGAAATACTGAATCTACCATTTGATACTCCAAATGGCATGATTTACTCACCAAAGAAATACAAGGGTTTGGGTCTTTTCAATGCAAAATGGGAAGCAGTACTGCAACAGCTTAACTGCATAACAACTTTAAAAACCCAAAATAACAAATACATCGAGTCAACCAGAAATCTAGAACAAGAAAGTTTACAATGCTTAAAACGTTTGAATATTGAAAATTCATTTTCATTCATGGATAAAAGAACAAATACCCTCAGCAGTAACAAAATAAGATCACATTTAAGAGAAGAAATGTTTGATAAATGGACAAAATATCCCCAAAAAGGAAAAGGAGTGTTACTCTTTAAAGAATACCCCCAATGCAACAAATGGATGAGGCATCACGAAGGATTATCATCGAGTGAATGGCGAGACAGCCTAAAGATGATTGGAAATGTGGCAGCAGTTAGAGCTGTACCTGGTAGAACCCAAGATAATAACCGCTGTCGGCATTGCCACAGTGAGATTGAAACACTTGGCCATGTCTTGGGTTTCTGCGAGTACAGCGAAACACTGCGAAATACTCGCCACCATCAAGTTCGATCACTTATAGCGAAAGCCTTAAGCCAGCAAGGTTATACAACCCACGAAGAGGTGCATGGAATAGCAGAGGGAGGCAGCAACAGAAGAATAGACATCATTGCAATCAAAGGAAATATTGGCTTCATTTTTGACCCTACAATAAGATTTGAAACAGACGAAAATCAACCAATCAAAATTCACGACGAAAAACGAAAAATTTATGAACCTACCATCAAATATTACCAAGAAAAATACAATTTAAAAAACATTGAAATATTTGGGATTTTAATTGGCGCCAGAGGAACCATACCAAAATTCTCAGCAAATATTTTCAAAAAATTCAAAATGACAAATGCAGAAATAAATAAAATAGTGATAACTACTCTAAAATATAGTGTCTATATCCTAAGAAACCATTTATTCGGACTCAAAAACAAACAAAAAATTAATTAAGTATTAGAAAATTTAACAGTAATTTGATATTATTCTACTTTGTTTTAATGGCAACCCTATATATTAGGGAAGTTGTTATTCTTTCTGAATAAAGTTATTATTACTATCTGGCCGAGTGTTTAGGATGTGCGATAAGTTTTAGTGCGAGTGCACCAGTGAACGACCACCTTCAGTGAATGACCGGTTTGCTGAAAAATCATAGTAAGAGTTTAAATTGAGAAAGACAATGAAAACATATGTAAAAGGTACATTGCATTATTATTCTATAAGATCACTTCAGTATTACCTGTGGCTGATTTGTTAATAATTAATTTACATTTTGGTGTTTTAGTTTACATTGTTTCAAATATTGTCATCAGAGCCTCGGTCACTATAGAGTGACTCTATATAAGACAACTGTTTTATATATATATATATATATATATATATATATATATATGTGTGTGTGTATATATATATATATATAAAATTACGGCTAAATAATTCTTTATGAGTTAATTTTATAGTTTAAGATTGTTCATGAAATGTTCATATTCTACATGAAATGTTCATATTGTACATGAAATATTCATATTGTACTTATATCATCTACACATGGTAATTTGCTGAATAATTGTTTTGGTCGAAGCTAGTGAATGACTAATCCGGTCATTTACTGAAATAAAACTAAATTCCTTAAATAAACTCACTATACCTGAAACTCACCAACTATGAATTCAGGTGTCCTTTATGAAAATGTTGTCTTGACTTAATAGTAGCGTAAAGGCCGAGCTCTGTGGTGATACAGGTGGGACGGCAGTCAACAAGAGGTGTGCACACAATACTACAGACCATGGGCCGCCCATATAAAACCCTCCTCCTGTAGGAATTTGCGAAACATTTTTAATTTTGTAATCAGCGTAAAAAACTAGTTCATAATGATGCAGGGGCGAACCCAGGGGGGGGGGGATAAGGGGATATATCCCCCCCCCGAAATTTTGGAGAACAGAAATTTTGGACGACAAGACAACAATTTTCGGGTACCGCGACGCGACTACGATTTTTGTCTACCGCGATGTGAAGACGATTTTCGTTTGCCGCGACAAGAAGACGATTTTTGTCTATCGCGACGCGAAGACGATTTTCGGGTACCGCGACGTGACTACAATAATTTTTGTCTACCGCGACGCGACTACGATTTTTGTCTACCGCGATGTGAAGACGATTTTCGTTTGCCGCGACAAGAAGACGATTTTTGTCTATCGCGACGCGAAGACGATTTTCGGGTACCGCGACGTGACTACAATAATTTTTGTCTACCGCGACGCGAAGACGATTTTCGTCTACCGCGACGCGAAGACGATTTTCGGGTACCGCGACGCGGAGACGATTTTCGTCTACCGCGACGCGACTACGATTTTTATCTACCGCGACGCGAAGGCAATTTTCGTCTACCGCAAAGCGAAGACGATTTACGTCTACCGCGACGCGAAGACGATTTTCGTCTACCGCGACGCGACTACGATTTTTATCTACCGCGACGCGAAGGCAATTTTCGTCTACCGCAAAGCGAAGACGATTTACGTCTACCGCGACGCGAAGACGATTTTCGTCTACCGCGACGCGAAGACGATTTCCGTCTACCGCGACGCCAAGACGATTTTCGTCTACCGCGACGTGAAGACGATTTTCGGGTACCACGAAGCGACTACGATTTTCGTCTACCACGACGCAAAGACGATTTTCGTCTACCGCAACGAGAAGACGATTTTCATCTACCGCAAAGCGAAGACGATTTTCGTCTACCGCGACGCGAAGACGATATTCGTCTGCCGCGACTACGATATGTGTCTACCGCGACAATGATATTTGTCTTCCACGACGACCATATTGGTCTACCGCGACGCAATACTCGTCTACCGTTGCGTCTGCCGTAAGAACTATATTCTACGACGACTAGGCTATATTCGCTTACCGTACAACGATATTTGTCTATCGCGACGACGATATTTGTCCACGGCGACGTCCATATTCGTATATTGTGACGCAATACTCGCCTACCGCGATAACCTTATTTGTCTACCGTCACATTATTACAGGTTTTTGTGAGTACCTAATAAATACCCCCTTCCCCCCTCTTATGGGATATCCCCCCCCCCGAAATTAAATCCTGGGTTCGCCCCTGTAATGATGTGTCCCAACACCATCTTTACATTTCAAAAATAAAGTTGATATCCAATATGGCGGATCCAAGATGGAGGCCAAAAATTATTATCCTCTCAAAATAAAGGATTAACCACCCAACAATGATAGGCGTAGGTTTGAGCCAGTATCTAAAAAAATGCACTGAAACCCTGATTATCGAAAGAAGGCGAGCGGCGGAGCGAGCGCGCGGCAGTAAAAACATTCTTATTCAAAACGCTGTAGAAACGTAAAAAACGCTGATAAAAATTTGCAGTCGACTTTATTCCAATGACCAGTTAATTACGTTACCAGCACTGTTTTCAAATAATGTTTTATGTATATCGTTTAGTTTATACAGTGAGTTATATTACTAAAATCACGATATACGAATTAAAAAAGTCCATTCTTTGTGTCTAATTTATGATAACTCTGCTTAGAAGCATCGGGGAAAAATTCCTATAGAGAACCTTTAGTCGACTTTCTTGGGAATAATACATCAAAATTTTAGAGTCTTGTGATTAATATTTACGTCGTTATTAATTTATTTCTAAAGTACTATTATCTCAGCTATTAAACTACTTTGATGAATGAAATCCAGTAAACATTGCCTTTGAATGAAATATAAGTTAATTCCGTAGCAGTTTTATGTTTTAATTGGAATGGCTTGTCATAATAGATTAATATACTGTGTCCCCAAAGTCCGGGACCGGTTTAATATCTTTTAAATTAAGCCAGATATCAAAACAATATTTCGCATACCTTTTAGTACTTAAAAAAACTACTTTTTGAAATAGGCTATGTGTCATTTCTGTCCCTGCCCCCAAAATTGGATTTTGGGGGGGTAGCCCCAAAATTTTAAATGTCAACCCCCATCGTGCGACTGCTTATTTTAAAGGGCTTGTTAAAAGAAACACAATGCCGCAAACCGGAGGTCGATATCATGCTCCAGTCCAAAATGGCAGCCATTCAAAAATTTAAAAATGCCGTGCGTAAATTAAAATTGAGTATTTTCTGTGTTCAGCAATTCACATTTAAATCGAATAAGAACCACCAGAACACATATTAACTACTAAAAAGATACAAAAATAATAATATCTTGTTGTCATTATCAAGGCTCAACCCTCAAAAATGGTTTAGGGGGTGGGGGTTTGTCCAACCAATTCCAATATCAACTCACATCGTATGACCACTCGTTTTAATATGCTGAATGAGTAAAAAAATAAGCCAACGCTTGTTTTAATAAAACTTCAAAAAATTAGTTATTTTTGTGGCGAATATTTGGTACTTCATGTAGGGGGGGTTTTCCTCAAAGATAACGCATAGACGACCCTCCGCAAGTATCGACCTTTGCCGCTGAGCCAAAGGTCGCATCAAGGTGGATATTTATTAGTAACTTTATTTACTAAATTGAGTATTTTCTGTGTTCGGCAATTCACATTTAAATCTAATAAGAATCATCAGAACACATTTTAACTACTTAAAAGATACAAAAATTATAATTTCTTGTTGTCATCATCAAGGCTCAACCCTCCAAATGGTTTTGGGGGCTGGGGAAACCCTACAAAATTTATGAGTATTAGGTAACTTTTTTGAAATTTCTTTAAAACAAGCTTTGGCTTATTTTTTACTCAGCAAATTAAAATGAGTGGTCAAACGATGTGAGTTGATATTGGAATTGGTTGGACAAACCCCCACCCCCCAGAATCATTTTGGAGGGTTGAGCCTTGATGATGACAACAAGAAATTATTATTTTTGTACCTCTTAAGTAGTTAATATGTATTCTGGTGGTTCTTATTCGATTTAAATGTGAATTGCCGATCTCAGAAAATACTCAATTTTAATTGACGGACTGCATTTTTAAATTTTTGAATGGCTGCCATTTTGGACTGGAGCATGATATCGACCTCCGGTTTGCGGCATTGTGTTTCTTTTAACAAGCCCTTTAAAATAAGCAGTCACACGATGCGGGTTTACATTTAAGATTTTGGGGCTATCCCCCGAAAATCCAATTTTGGGGGCAGGGGCAGAAATGACACATAATTCAAAAAATAGTTTTTTTTAGTATTAAAAGGTATGCGAAATATTGTTTTGATATCTGGCTTACTTTAAAAGATATTAAACCGGTCCGGGACTTTTGGGACACACAGTATAAACGATTGTATTACTGCGAGGCAGAGCACAACAATGAGTGTTGAAGTACAGTCTGGACCTAGTAGTGGACCCATTTTATTCGCGCGCCACTGCATGTCTCAGTTTTTCTCTTTTAACCAACGCCTGCTGCTAGATGTAGAATTCATTGTAAAAACAATGCCGATTTACCAACATTGAACAATAAGGATCCTTGCAGTTCCTCCGAACTGCATTTGCTGTGTGTGTTGGAAGCATGTGCTCCGTTGTTGTTGGCCAGTTGATGTACCTCGTCTGGATCGCGCTCCCCGAGCAAGGTTGGTAGTTAATTTCAATCATCAACTGATTACAGATTCATCTAGTAGTATTGAAGTAGTTTTAGGTGAATATGTATTGTGGAAACTATCTAATGTCATTGAAGGAGAAATGAAATGAAAATCTCAATTAAAAAAAGAGTTAACAGTTCTTTAGAAATAAATTAATAACGACGAAAATATTGATCTCAGAACTCTCAAATTTTGATATATTGTTCCAGAGAAAGTCGACTAAAGGTTCTATACAGGATTTTTTCCCCGATGCTTCTAAGCAGGGTTATCGTAAATCAAACACAAAGAATTGACTTTTTTAATTCGTAAATCATGTTTTTAGTAATAAAATCACAGTATAAACTAAATGATATACGTTAAAATTTTTTTGAAAACAGTGCTGATAAGTTAATTAACTGGTCATTGGAATAAAGTGGATTGCCATTCTTACAAAACTAAAGTCTTAATAGTGCTCAAAATCAAATATTTAGTAGATTTCTGTTATAATACGAAGGATCTTTGTCACATTTTTTTCATTTTTACCTCTGTTGTTTTGAATTGTTATCATAACATTTTCTTAAAAAGCTCATTTGATTGTTCTTGGACGTAATCAGCTCGGTCATTCGCTGGATCATGTCATAGTTCATAAAAACGTATATAAAAACTTGTTCATCTTTATTTATGGTTAGATTTTATATTGTAAAGTAACTTTTACATCTTAGGCGAATGTTGGACTCTGTAAAACGTATCGTTCACTATTTAATATGGAAATTGTAAGATCTGTCACGATCCTAAACCGGTCATTCACCGATGCACTCATCCCTAGTTTAAAATTACTTTTGTGGCTGTTTTTTAATTCTTTCTTTACAAAAGTAAAAAAAAAATACTAATAATTTATCATAAATGGTTGACCTAGACTAGTGCATGTTTTTTTTTTGTAGAGGACCTTGTTGAGTAACTGATATCCTATGTGTAAAATGTAAATGACTTATCGTGGCCTTTAAAAAGTGGCTAAGTTTTATTAAATTTAGGTCTTTCTCTTTTACATAAACAGAAAATGGTAAAAAAAATCCTTGTGGAATTTGTGGGGTAAATGTGAGATGTTCGGCAGTATTATGCACTGGCCGTTGTAGTATATGGTACCATTTTAAATGTATAGGACTAAGTTTATCTGACACTAAAAATATGAAAGAAAAAAATGTTGTGGAACAATGGAAATGTCCTAAGTGTAGACCTATTCAGAATAACGAAGATAGTGAAAGTGCTTTAGGCCTATCAGATGAGACGAAGTCTCTAGAGCAGAGACTAAAAAATGAAGCAGCTAGGGATCTGACTATACAGGTAGAAGAAGAGACTCAATACACTTCTAAAGATAGTAACAATGGAAAACACAAAAAGTGTAAATGCTGTTTCATTTACAAAGAAGAGGTTGCGAAAATGGTCGACACTATACGTAGCTTAGAAAGCATAATTAAGATGCTAGATACTGAAAACCTAAATAGGCCTAATCACAATAAACCTTCTCAGGTTCTAGGTAAAACCTCTTGCCTAAATTGTTTTCCTACTCTCGGTAAAACTAAAAGCAGCCAGGAGACCTTTTTGGAAACCAACAAATGGCAAAGGGCACCTAGGCTTAGTCGTAAACTAAAGTCTCAATCATACGACAGGAATAAGGAAATGATTAATTCAGATTTCACTTCTAACAATCCTTTTGAGGTTCTACAATCTGATTCTGAAGCTGAAGTGTCGGAAGAAGAAGAACCGTCGACTATAGGCCTATATGACTATGCTAGAACAAATCGTCAAACTAGTTCCAAAGAAGAAAAAAGTACAAAAAAGGCAGCTTCTGTCTACAAGAGGGAAAAACCCAGGAATTCTGGGACAGATGTTAATGTCAAGAAGAAAAAACTTCTCCTATGTGCGGACGGTCATGGCCGTGATTTGGCTTACCACCTAAATAAGAGTCAAAGTTCACTTGAGGCTGTTGGTTTTGTGAATCCAGGAGGCCTGGCTGAACAGGTCTTAAAACTACAGGAACATTGATGGAGAGGAGTTGGGGCCAGAAGATGTGCTTGTGATAGCTTGTGGATCCAATAATGTTGCACGAAATGAGTCAGATAATGCATTAGGCTTAATCGACAGTACGGTGCAAAAGTATAATCATATCAGAACAATCATTGTAGATCTACCGACAAGGTACGATTTAAAGGACTGGTCTTGTGTTGACGTAGAAATAAGGAAAACAAATTTATTGCTGGAAGCTCTGTGTCAAAAATATTCTAATGTGTCTCTAGTAAAATCTAGCACAGCTATGAGAGACTTGCACACCAGGCATGGAATGCACTTGAATAATATAGGGAAGAAATTGCTTGTGAAGAGAATAAGCGAGCTACTGGTTGAAACAACTGAGCAAAAAGTGTCAATGGCCCAGAGTCCATTCAACATCCCGATGCCGGCGCCACAGTCACCTTTATCAGACGAACTCGCCAACCCTGATCAGCAAAAACGGCATGATGACTTCACTTCAGATCTCTGCAGTCCTGAGGCCGCTTCTACATCTGAGCCACCTGCATTTGAGAAGACTACGGGAGCATGTTCGGAAAACTTCCATCTACTACAGCTAGCTTCACCAACGTGAAATCAGGTTTCACCTCAAATAAAAATTTAGTTAAGGGTAGTTTTAATTCAAACTTTAATTCTAGTCTTAAATTGTTGGTATTAAATATTTGTTCAATAAGAAAAAAACTAGGACAACTAGAAATAATTTTAAAAGAAAGTGAAACCAGTATTGTTTGCCTTAGTGAGCATTTTTTGTATGAAGATTAAATTTCTTTGTTTGTCCCAAAGGGTTTTTAACAGCTTCATACTATTCTAGAAAGCCTCCACTGCAGCGTGGTAGTTCATCTGTAATTATTGATTCACGGCTTAAATTCCATGCTACCAATGTTTCAGCTTTCTGTGTCGATTTTTTATGTGAGGCTTCGGCAATTTTTCTGTCAGATTTTAATCTTGTAATCTTAAATGTTTACAGAACACCTGATTCAGACTTAAATAGCTTTATTATTACTATTGAAAAGTTAATATGTCTTTTGATGCTTAAAAAGTAAATATTTTGCTCTAACTAGTGACCTTAATGTGGACATTTTAAAGTTTGACTGTGATTCTGAGGTATGGTATTTTGTTAACACCCTTAGATCAATGAATTTGTATAGTATTCATTGCCTCCTGACAAGAAATAAGGCCTGTTTAGACATTATATTTTCTAATGTTGATAAAGATCTATGCTCATGTACCTTATTGAAACAAGACGTAATTTCTGATCATGCTGGTATTTTTATAAATGTAAATATGATTTCAAATTGTAATAAGTCCAATGAAAAAGTTCCTGAGGATAAAACTAAGAGGCTTCTTTCCCCAGATGGGCTAAGTAATTTTAAAACCTTAATTATGTACAATGTAGATGTTTAACAACATGTACAATGTAGATGTACAATGTACAATGTTTAATTATGTACAATGTAGATTGGTCATTTTTAAATAATAGTTTAGATGTTAATGAAAGTTGTTCCACTTTTCTCCATGTTATCTCGTATTATTTTAATTTGTACTGTCCAGTGATTAGTGTCAAAAAGAAAGAAGCTAGAAAGTCAAAACTAAGTTGGGTCACACCTGAAATTGAGCTCTTAAAGTCTTATATGCTGATTTTTATGATAAATGGAAGAGTAGTTTAAGTTTAGATGATAAAAATAGGTTTATGAGGGTTAAAAAGTTATACAATAAAGCTATTGCCGAAGCGAAAAAAAAACTGCAAATGATTCTCTGCTCACAAAATCTACAAATAAATGTAAAACAGCTTGGCAAATAGTGAGAAACGAAGCTGGTGGTTTTATAGGTTCAGTTTAAAAAAAATCCATTCCTCTAAGTCCAGAGGTCTTAAATGATCATTTGAAAAATGTACCTGTTAGTCTTATTTCTGATTTTAAATGTAATGATGGTAACTATTGTAAAATGCTGCATGAGTAAAATGCTGCATGTGGTAATTTTAAATGTTATTGAAAATGACTTCAAATGGAGGTTTTTGGACCCACAATTTGTTAGAGATGTTGTAATAAAACTTAGTTCTTCACGAAGTGAGGATATTTATGGTCTATCCAATTATGTATTTAAACAGGTTTTGGATGCCATAATACTGCCATTAACCAGTCTCATTAACTCAGTGTTAACTGTTGGAATTTTTCCTGACTCTCTCAAGTATAGTAAGGTCACTCCTATTTTCAAATAAGGTCAAAAGGAATTGCCGGAAAATTATAGACCAATAACAATTATACCTATTTTAAGTAAAATAATTGAGAGCTGTATGTTTAAGCAATTATATGAATTTTTTGAGGTAAATAATTTATTTTATAAATACCAGTTTGGATTTAGGCCTAAACACTCTACTTCAATTGCAGTTGAAAGCGTTGTAAATGAAATTTTAAATGGTCTAGAAAATAAGCTTGTCATAGGTACCACCCTAATTAATCTTACCAAGGCTTTTGATGTAGTCAACCACTCAATTCTTTTAAAAAAAACTTGATTTTTATGGCGTAAGAAAGAAAGAATTAGATTTAATTGAAAGTTAGCTCGAATAGAATGCAAATGGTCAGTATTAACAATGTGTCCTCTAGTTTTAAGAATATTGTAGCTGGTGTCCCTCAAGGCTCAGTGCTTGGCCCGTTTCTTTTTTTTGTTTTTGTTAATGACTTTAGTAATAATATAACATCTTTGTCTTTTCTTTATGCAGATGATACAACCCTCCTATTTTCTGATTCCGATTACTGTGCCCTCGATTTAAAATTAACCACTTCTCTACAGCAAGCTAAAGAGTGGTATCTTGCCAACAAACTCATTATCAACAATAGTAAGACTGATAGTATAATTTTTACAAACAGAAAAAACTTTGAAATAAATGATGATTTTGTTTAGCCTGTTAAGTTATTGGGTATTTTTTTAGATAGTAAGCTTTCTTGGGAAGCTCATGTTGATAGTGTTTGTAAAAAAAATTCTCGAGTAATTTTTTTGTTACGAAAACTGAACACTGTGTAAACTTTGACGTTTTGCTAATGACATATTTTGGTCTGTTTCACGTCCATCTTAGTTATGGTGCCCGCTTATGGGGAAATTCTTGCGCAGCAAATAAAGCTTTCCTTTGGCAAAAAAAGCAATTAGAGTAATGGCCAATCTTTTACCTCTGGAATCTTGCAGACAATCATTTAGTAGCTTTAAGATCATGCCTCTAGCTTGTATTTATATTTTAGAAAATTTAATCTACGTTAAAAAAATATCAATGCTTATGTATCTCATGAGACTGTCCATGACCGTAACACCAGGTTCAGGCATAATTTAGTACTGCCCAATATTAGATTGACCAAGACGTACAATAGTTTTAGTTTTCAGCAGATCAGACTGTTTAATAAGTTACCATTAGATATAAGAGAATTACCACTTAGTAGGTTTGAACCGAAAATATCTTCATGGTTAAAGCTTCAAGCATTTTACTCGGTTGAAGAGTACATGAGCTGTGATATGTCCAATTTGTTTTTGGAAATCTGTTAGGCCTAGTCTGTTAAGTTATTTATGTTGTATGTTTTTGTTATACTGTTAGTTATAGTTGTGTACTGTTATATTTTTATACTGTTATATTTTTATACTTAGTTTTAATGACGAATCCTAATGTAACAATTTTGTTATTTGATGGCCGATAAAGATCTTGATTCTTGATTCTTGATTTAAACTGGCTTGGGTAATCTTATATATCATACATATTTTAGGTTATATAAACAGGCGAAATGCAATCTTTTGACTTTATTGTCATATTTTCAGTGCTTTTTGTTTTGTGATAGTCTTAAGCTAGAGCAAGAGTAAATGGTTTGTATTATTTCCATGTAACCACCTTATACATTTAGGATTGAAAATTTTGCGAAAATAGGTATGAATTCTAACTTTATTGTTCAATATTTGAATGTAATGTAATCAATACTTGGTTAATGTTTTATGTGAATGTCTTATATTGATCCTATCCAGCCAGTATATTTTAATATATCATAAAATTGCAAAAACAGTCAATAATTTAAATTTGTTCCTGTATAGTTGTTTGATTTATTTGTGAATTAGGTGTGTGTTAATATTCAGTCAAAGCATATGTAAATGGACTGTATTAACTCTAACCATCCTTTATTTTTTAGATTACAGAATAGCACAATAATTGAGAGCTAGCCCAAACTTTATAGTGCCAAATTGACATCGACTCAAGGACGGCCTCGTTTATGTCGTGCAGAGCTCTATGTAGGAATTTGCAACTGATCGAAACTCAATTATAATTGTATTGACAACTTTTATTTATTACCAGGTTATAAAAAAATATTGTTGTCATCATTAATCCCAATTCTAGATGAATGTATGATTACATTCAATTGCAATGCTTTTTTTTAATTGCGTTTGTAATTTATCAATAAAATTTAAATCACATCAATGAAATATTAGTATTTTGTTGTTTATAGTCAGGCCTACATCGACCTGTCTAGGTCAGTGTAAAGAATAGTTTAGCTTTGTGGAACTGATTTGAGTATTGCTATTGAATAAATCAAACTTTCTAGCCTTATAAGCGTCATCCGCAAACCTGATTAAAAAACCGAGAGGATCTTGCTTCCTCTTTTTAAAGCCCGATTATTCTATATAAGGCCGCAGCCAGCGACAGCGCGGAGTCAGCAGGTATAAACTGTGATGGGACTGTTCATCTGCTTAATGCTGCATTGCTTGAAATAAGCCGATTATTGTTCCACACAATCTCAGTACTTTAAAACTCATTATTAAAAAGGTGGTCCTTATGCGTATATTTTCTGAAACGTAATAACCTCAACTAATTCATGTTGCTCCTTCAAATGAGAATATACCATGTGTAGGATATGACGGTAACATGAGATATACTGCGTGCCCCAAAAGTCTAACATCAAGTACTCATAAAGATAAAAATATTATGTTTGGGTAAGTCAAATGATCAGGGAAGGAGGTTTTTGTTGATAACAAATTTTACTTCCCCCCGAATGAAGTATTTCAGAGGAAAGTTCAGTTATGTTTAGCCACCCCCCTTATCAAAGCATTAAGAAAAGAAGAGGGGTGCAACTAGAGGTCTCTATGTTAATCCTATGGGAAATGTGGCAAGGACAGGTTTCATTTTTACAATGGCGTAAAACATAGTACAACGTTAAAATATTGTTATATTATCATGGTTTTGTTAATAATACTAAACCTACAACATTTTTAAATAAAGCCTGTGTTCCGACCATATTTGAAAACTATGTATTTACGCTGTTTTCACTGCAACCTTACGATTGTAAAATCATGATTCGTTCTCAAAATTAATATAAGAAAAGCCCAATCTATATTGGGTTAAGGCCAAACGAGGTCGACCTTTTTTGAAATTTGTTCAAAAAATGGTCTGAACAAAGTGCCACGACACAGTTCCAGTTGCCCTCTCCCTAGAGCATAGCTCCAACGATGTTATGTGGTGACGTGTCTGGGGTGCCGGGGCAATACAGACAGTCCGAGCTGGTGACTTTACCCAACCGGTGCAGATAGGCTCGGAAGTACCTGTGGTCAGAAAGGAACTGGGTAGTAGTAGAGATAGCCTTGGTTTCACAACGATAAGGTAGGCATTCGGTTTAAATATCGACCTTTTTACTGCCAAATGACAGACATAAACTTTTAGCGAATTTCCCCTATAGGGAAGAAGCTATTACCATAGGTCTCATGGTAAGACCTAAGCCCAAGACCATGATAACTTTTCATTTGGGGACCCCCAGAAGAAAAAAACACCATTCGTTCAAATTTATATATATATAAATCTATATATATATATATATATATATATATATATATATATATATTTATATGTGTGTCTGTAAGCACGATAGCGCTCGCAAAAATGGTCCGATCGGAATGAAATTTGGCACAGGGGTGTAAAATAGTAATTATTCAGATGAGTTCGAAAACCAGCCCGATCGGACCATCATGAGGGAGGGTAAGGGAGGATAAACGCCCCCAAAAATGGGTTTTTTGGGTTTTTCACATAGAAAAATAAAAATAATCAAATTTTGGTTAGCACCATTGAGTTCAGCTCAATTTAGTTTCGGCTCAGCTGTCTGCTCCCTGTCGTCGTGTTGTCTCTCTGTTTTTGTTTTCATTTCAACCTCCAATGCCTTATTTTTTTTAACTAATCATTATTGTTAATTGGTGCAAATAAATACGTCCTATTATCTGTACCTGTATAGAAATAGTGAGGTACAAGAAGAAGCTTGGGTGTTTACAAAAAAACCCAGATGAATTTGGATTCTTCAAGGAGGAGAAATAAATATTAACAGATGATCAATTGATTCAACTACAAATTTCTTGTGTCAGTCATTTCTTGTGTCAGTCATGTGTTACATGCTAAACCAAAAACATGTTATCTGTTTATTGATTGTTATTCAAAGAGCAAAACATTGTTTCTAATATCAACCCAAATTTTGTTTTGGTTTAGTATTTTTTGTCCACAAGACTAGTAGTGTAGTCATATGGCTTTGTTTACTTCCACATCATTTATGATTTCCTCCCCTCCTCTGCTGAAACTTCAAACTCAAGCTTCTTCTTGTACCTCACCACCTGTAAAGCCGGCTCCACACATGCGTCATTCGGCATGCAGCGAGCAGCGATTCGCCGAATCACGAGTAGTGTGGATGGGTGTTTATGTATTTGGCAAGTAACAAACATTAGTGCTTGTTCATTGTCGGTCCTATCGCCGAACGTCGAACATTCGGTGCATGCCGAATAACGCATGTATGGAGCCGCCTTAACAGATTTAAATTTCAACTTGGTCAGGATTTGTAAGGTAGATTTTCCTAACATTCATAGACTATATGAATACTTTACGGTAACCATTACTACACGGACAGAAATCCAAGAGTTTTAGGACACATGTTCATAATACTTTTTTCCTTGATTTTCATTAGAGAAACATGCACTTTCTGAGGTATAATGCATTGATTGACTGAAATCAATGAAGTACTTAAAGAAACTTAACAAAGAAAGCCCTATAAAATATTTGAGAAAAATGTAAAAAGAACTATAGTACTTAAATTGACATAATGGCCATATAGACTTAGTTCACCCTGAGCGCAAACCTAGTTCTTATTAAATCTAAAAATTTCATGTAATTAAGTATATAATTGTGATATGAAGTTTTTACAAAATTAAGGATGTTAAAAACGTTTAATTTTAGTGAACTATGTATTTATGTTGTTTTTAAACGCCATTTTTTTGCATTATAAATACAAAAAATCAAATGTTTCAAAATAGAAATATAATCATTCAAAATGGATAACGGGATTCAATTCACCAAGAATATTAGTTAGAAATGATAGGTCACAAAACCACCTTCGTAATGGAAATAACTTAACTTATTTCAAAGTGGCAGATCAAAGATGGCAATTAAAAACTTTAATTCCGTCAAAATCATGTGAAAATAACTCAACTGTTATTGCTGGTGGTTACTTGTCAATATCTAGCTTTATTCTGAGATTATCATGGGCTTATTTTTGCGACGCATAATGTTAAAATTAGTTTAAGTATATTACCTAATCTATATATATAAAGGAGTAGGGGTTTTCTATCGGACAGCAAATCTCCAAAACTATAAGACCTAAAGGGTTGAAATTTGGCACATGTGTTCCTCTTGGGTCTTAGATGCACACTAAGAAACGGTTTTACAAAATTCCCAAAGGGTTTCGCCCTATGGTACTTCAAAGTTTTAATGTTAAATTATAGGGAAGGATATAAGGTTGTCATGGCAACCTTAAAAAGTATGACAAATTATAAATCCTAAAAAAAGACAGGGTAAGTTTTTATGTTTTTCCACGGGTGAAACCGTGTTGATCAGCTAGTTTGAAATAAAGTTTAAAAGTCCTAATATGTTAAAAACGAGTCAATATTTTTAAAGGGTTGCATAACTGAATAAAGGGTAAAAATCTAGTTTGAAATGATGTGACGCAACACCACTTTTCACATTTTAAAAATATGTTCTATCCAATATGGCGGATCTAAGGTGGCGGCCAAAATGGCCACCCATTCAAAATGAAAATCTGGACTTACTACCCAACTATGTTTAAGGGGAAAACATCCAAAGAAAATTAGGGGCATTTAAAACCCACACAGTATATTGAATATTGTGAATAAGTAAAGGAGTCATGAGCAATGTAACAAATGTAATGAAATAACATAAAATAACCAAAACAATCAATTTTGAAACAATTCAAACAATGAGGTCATAGCTGTCGAATTTTGTTTAATCCTGGAACAAATTACTATTTAAACAAAATGTACTATTAACATAACGTTATTATTTCGTGTTTTAATCTTCAAAAACTTACTAAGTTATCAGTAGCTTATCTCGTTTTTATCTCAATTTTCCCTGAAAGCTGAGCTTTTCTCAGGGGAAACCCCAGGTCGTCATTTTTCCATGTCAAGTTACAGTTGACAGATCACTGGTGGTTTTTCATCTATTTTAATGATATTTGAAATGATCCCAGAAGGCAATAAACACACATTTTAATACAGAAAATTAGCATACAGCTTATGAGAGCTGTTTCAGTTAAAGCTATTTCCCGATTACTTTGTTAGAGATCCAACACTACCTTGGATGTTTAAACGGAATGTTTTTCCTAGTTCTATTATACATGAAGCTAAGCTATAACGTTGATATACAGTATTTGAACAGTACGTTATTGTGGCTGAATCACCAAAAATTACCAAATTAATTTGCATCATTGAAAATTCGTCATCAATTTAAAGATGACAAAAACCTAAAGATTTCAACGCAAATTTATCAAAAAAGCGGTGTCTCCTCGGTTATAAAAATTCCATTTTCAAAATATCGTAATGGCATATTTGGTTATATTAATTACATAGAATAAGTATAGGTGATGGCTACAAGGAGAAACGTGTCTAATATTCGTGTAAAAGCCCGAAAACAATAAACCTTTAACACGTGTTTTTCATGTGGAGAAACTATTTTATCACTTTTAACGGCAATTATGTGTTCTATTAATAATATTTTAATGGAGCATCAAATAATGTGGCAACAATCCGGAAACCAGCTATCCAACTGGTAAGAATTTACGACGATAACGTTAGCAGCATATAGAATTATTTAGTTTAAAAGAAATAGACTGTTTCACAACAGGTTATTTTATTTAAGATCTTTTTCAAAGTCTGCATGTGTGATAGTATCTCTAGTATTTAAGGTTAGTTTACATAGGTTTTCAAATTATCTACATTTATAGTTTTAAAATGTTTAACACCTTAGATCAGTGTTTCTCAACCGATGGTACGCGTACCACTGGTGGTACGCGAAGGCCTTTCAGGTGGTACACAGGAGATTGAAGAAGTAGTACCAAGTAAAATACTAGGTTTACGAACGGACGCTGTCCTGTCGATCAGTTAAGTCGCACTTAATGCCTTAACTTTATTAACTTTTTCAGTATCTGTTTTGGTCATAACATGCCAATTTCGTACCATATTTCAGGAACTATTGTTACTCATTCATTTTATAAGTAATTCTTTTTACAATACATTTTGGCATTAAATAATGTTCTTTCCATTAAAAAATACTACCAGTTTTACAGTGTTAATTCGGTGGAATTACCACAGTTTTTAGTCGTACGGTTTACTAACCAAACGTATTTTCTATTTTGAACACACAAATTATATTAAGCTGTATATAATGTTAAAAAGTAAATTCTAAAAACTATCTGAACTAGTAAGAAAACAACATAAACATATTTTTAAACTTTTTAAAATACAGGGTGTTCCAGAACCAGGGGTTATAGGTTCGAATTTCAGAGGTTTTAAATGTAAACATATGTCATGTTATGTATTTATGTATTTATGTATTTATGTTATGTAATTATGTATACAAAATGTATACATAATTTAATTATGTATACATTTTGTAATATGCTTAAATATAAGATTATTGGTGAAAATACAGTATACTTTGAATGTCTTTGAATTGTTTATTTATGTTAATTTTTCAATATAAAATATGATATCTAAATAACAAGCAGACAATATTTTTCCCCCGTATACCTAGACATTTTTTCACATTAAAAAATTCATAATCAAATTCTTTCGGTTTCTTTTGCCAAATTGACTATAAAATTATTGAGCAGAGCTGAGAGGAGCACATAATGGGTCAAAATGCCCTTATAACCAAAATACGATGTACAAATGTACATTGGCAGGTAAAATAAAATAAATTAAAATGTTCAAAACAATAACACCAAAGGGTAACTATAATCAGTTTTGGAGGGGATCCCTCAGTGGTGGGGGGGAGGGGGATCCTTGCAATGGTACGCCAAAATATTGAAAATGTGGAAGGTGGTACGCGAGCACCAAAAGGTTGAGAAACACTGCCTTAGATTAAAATTATTATGATTGTTCAACACTAACGTATTAGCTATTGTTTTGTTGTAATGAATACTAAACCAATTTTAATTTCACAATTATTTTAAAAAGCAGTCAGTGGGAATTTCAAACAAACAAAATAAAGTTCAGTTATAATTACTGCCGCCTAACTCCAGGGAATCATGGTACAATTAGTGTTGCAGTTTTGGACCCAGACATTGACAAACTAATCATCGGTTAATGAGCAATTATTGTGTTATTTACACCCAGGCCATCCGCAGTTGATTGATTGTAATCTCGATTCACACCGCCATGTTTCTAATTTGTACGATGGACCATATAAGGTACGTTATAAGCTATACAGGGTGTCTCATCTAAGGAGTCTCAAAGGGATTGCAGACAAACTAGTAGTCCTACCCACCAAATCGATCCCAAGGAACAACATAAAAATATTTTTAAGCTTTTTCAAACACAGGATGTTCCAAAACCGGAGGTCATGGGTTCGAATCTCAGAATTATTAAACGTAAACATATGTCAAGTGATGTATAATTTCAAAGCTTTAAGCAAGACGAACAATTTGGTGAAAACAGAATCAATTTGTCTTTATTCATTTCAAAATGGCGGCCATTTTAATGAAAAATGTTGGTATTTACGGCTTACCCTTTATCTCGAGAACTATAAAACATATTTCTGTTCTGTTTATAAATTATTAATTCTTGTAAACTCAGCTTTAATTTGATATACGAAATGCTACCATTTAAAAAATAAAAGTTTTTGACAGTAAATTTTATTTTGTTTTAATGTTGGTAGCCCTGAAAATAAAAAAAATCAAATGGCAGCATAATTCAAAATGCACATCATTTTACAGGTATTGCAAAGAAAGACCAACAACTTTTTAACTTAAACCTACCTCCTATATTAAAAAAAGAAGAAAAAACTCAAATTTTTCATATAAAGCCCATGTTAAATGTGCAGTCTTCAAGGCATTTCAAGGTATTTAAATTTTATCCATTGAACTCAAGTGCTGCAAATTTAACATGGGCTTTATATAGTAAAATAGAGTTTTTTGCAGATATATTTTTTCGAGATACAGAGTATTTCGTAAATAACAACAATTTTCACGAAAATGGCCACCATTTTTAAATGAATAAAGATAAATTAATTATGTTTTCACCAAATTGCTCGTCTTCTTTAGAGCTTTAAATTTATACATAACATGACATATGTTTACATTTAAAACCTCTGAAATTCGAACCTATAACCC
Source organism: Flexamia atlantica (assembly GCA_035578135.1). Classification (NCBI taxonomy): domain Eukaryota; kingdom Metazoa; phylum Arthropoda; class Insecta; order Hemiptera; family Cicadellidae; genus Flexamia; species Flexamia atlantica. The sequence goes on from JAQJVK010000006.1 coordinate 35,961,323, forward strand.
CTGGTTCTGGAACACCCTGTATTTTAAAAAGTTTAAAAATATGTTTATGTTGTTCCTTTGGGTCGATTTAGTGGGTAATAATTTTCATCTATGTAGGACCACTAATTTGTCCGCAATCCGTTTGAGACACCTTAGGTGAGACTCACTGAATAAAGTATATCTAATGTTAAAGTAAATTCTAAAAACTATCTGAACTAGTAAGAAAACCCCTATCCTTGGTTTCCATCTCCTTTTTTGTCTGATAAGGAGTCAATAAGTAATTTTAATGAAACATTGATAACTATATCATTTACAAGAACTGGACAAAAATGAGTATGTATCTTTTTTAATAAGGTGCAATTTGCTTACAAGGAATATTGAAAAAGCACTATGACAATGCAGGATTTGATTCCACATTCGTATAAGAACGGTTGTTATTGTCTTGCATAGCATATACAACTTGTTTTGTAACCGTACATCTGACCACGCCCCCAAAACTATGGTTATGTTATTTGTTGTCAAGATACAAATCGATGTGACAGATCGTAGTCTCAAGACATCAGGAACAGCTGTTGACAAATTGGGAAATGCAATTAAAAGAAGGCAAGGACATAGGGAAGGAACAATTGGATATAGATATAATATATGAACCCAAAATCATACTAAACAGCGGGCGTTATAATGAAGTGGGAATATATCAACCGTTAGTCTAAATTTTAATCATATTTTCTCGATAGTATTATTTACTAAACAATTATTAGGCCTCTGTTAGCAAGTAAGCGATATGCGAGATGTCATATTTGGTATTCGCGATACATATATGTTTAGAAAGTAAATTTAATTTCAAATTTAGTATTATTATGTTGTGGAATCGGAATACTAGTTATCGCGAAATTGCTTAAGAATACTCAATATGATCGTTATATGATATAATATAAATCTGTGATGCCCAAAAAACCTGTGCCCAGAAATTAATCAATAAGTGCAAGTGACAGTGAAGCCAGCTGCAAATAAAGGGTTGCTACGGAACAATATTTACTTTCGAGTCAACAGTTTAGAAGTGAAGACGTAACTAAATTTACTCGAAAAAATTAATAAAAGAAAAGAAGATAAAGTTTAGCGGAAAACCCAATCAGACCACCAATTGGACCGAAGGACGATCTGGGAGGATGCCAAAACTACGGTAACCCAAATCCACTAATATCGTTTCAGGAAATTCTTTATCGACACGAGGAGATGGGACTTGTGAACGAGCGAGGTGACGATGGACCTATTGGACTAACAAATTATAAACAAAGTATATCTTAAGCACGTTTAAAGGGGGGAATAATTCCGACTCCCGTTTTTTAATTTAATTTCAAATTTAGTATTATTATGTTGTGGAATCGGAATACTAGTTATCGCGAAATTGCTTAAGAATACTCAATATGATCGTTATATGATATAATATAAATCTGTGATGCCCAAAAAACCTGTGCCCAGAAATTAATCAATAAGTGCAAGTGACAGTGAAGCCAGCTGCAAATAAATGGTTGCTACGGAACAATATTTACTTTCGAGTCAACAGTTTAGAAGTGAAGACGTAACTAAATTTACTCGAAAAAATTAATAAAAGAAAAGAAGATAAAGTTTAGCGGAAAACCCAATCAGACCACCAATTGGACCGAAGGACGATCTGGGAGGATGCCAAAACTACGGTAACCCAAATCCACTAATATCGTTTCAGGAAATTCTTTATCGACACGAGGAGATGGGACTTGTGAACGAGCGAGGTGACGATGGACCTATTGGACTAACAAATTATAAACAAAGTATATCTTAAGCACGTTTAAAGGGGGGAATAATTCCGACTCCCGTTTTTTTGTAATATATATATTCGTAACTTTGATTTTGTTTAAAAATTTGCATCTGAATAAATGAAGTATACCGTCTGGGAATAAGAACATATCAAGTGAACCGAGGGCAAAGAACTACGACCCAGAGTCTCAAACAATTATCGACTGCCTAGCAGGGAAAGAATCGGGCAATTAATTTATTTCTGGGAAGTAACTCACAAAATAGAAGAATTCGAATTATCAAAGATTTGTAATTGGGCTAGATTTAAAAGATCATTAAACTTGTATTTGTCAACCTCAGTTAGTATTTATTTCTGTCAATTAACTTAGAATATCGTAGGTTATATAAGAGGGTGGTAATAGTTTTAAAGACCGTTTATATTAGATTTATATAAGCAGTGAGGCAAGGTGAAAGAAGTTTCAACCAACTAGGTGAATTTGAATATCTCATAAGCCGCAGCAATATCAGCTAGCATAAATCACACCTTGTTGCAAACAATCTTGTTTTCCACTTATCAAAAGAAATATGTGTTCTATCCAATAAAATTATATCATATTTACCCTCACTCTTTATGCTTCAGGGTGAAGTAGTAATTAATAATAATTACTGCTTTAAAGCACTGATGGATGTCTGGGATTTACTAAATTAATAGACTAATTTTAAACTATTCAAATGAAAAAATTAGAAATTAATTCTAATGTTGTAATCAAGATTAATTACAGACTAAATGTGATAACCTTGATTATAGTTAATTATTTTTTTGCGTAAACAAGAGTTGTCACAATAGTATATTATGTTTCTAAGCCTTAAAGTACTGTTTTGCCGGACAAACATGATAGTTCCCGCGCGAGCCGGAGGCGACAGTGGAATTTTCTTGCGAGCACGGTAAAACTTACCGGCCGTGTAACTGCGATACTTTTCATCCTACTCAGGAAAAAAATATTTTTAATTATAACGCATTCCTTGCATTAACCACTCCTTTCTCAATTCTTCAAACCCGATTTTTAATAAACAAACAAACACTTGACTTGCTACTGCTGTCAGTGCTGCCACTACATTCCTCTAATACCCCCATTGCAGCAGTCCTGCATACTCAGCGAATTTCAAGTGCATAAATAAATAATTTAAATGAAGTCTCGCATCAAGTAAAATCAATATACATTCAAAAGAAAGAGTGCAAAAATACTCTCCTAGTGGCTTTTAAGATCACCAGGCTATAAAAAATAATAGCCTATACTTGGCACGAAAATGCAATGTTCAAAACTTCAAAACAGCTGGCTTTTCCAATTTAATCGTATGGGAAAATGACCAGCTGTTTAAGTTTGAGTAAAAAATTTCATAAACATCATCAGTAAAAATCTGTATTCGCAATAGTACATTTATTTGACACATTTAGTTATCTGGCCTTTAAGTAAGCCATATGTCTGTATCCACCATATGGCTTTGAATCAAACATCAGCTCACATGTTTTAATGTAAACAAAGCAGACGTTTTAGATCCCAATGCCACTTAAATGGCAGTTATTTTATGTTATTTTTTGTTTTCTAGCAAACTTTAAGAAATTACAGTACTTTTCCTGAGTCCCTGACATTAAAACATTTAATTTGAGCCCTGTTCCCTCATCCTGTGATTTGCCAAATGCCCACAATTGCTATTCAAAAATAAATTATTCTCCATAAGATTAGTATGGAAAAATGCAGGTTTGCTGCCATAGAAATTTGAAAATGAGGTATTATAGGCTACAATCCAATATATCTAAACTATATGAAGCCACATAACATGTTTTATCAAGATATGCTGAGGAATAAGAGAGCTATCAAATTGTATTTACCTCTCATAAGGTTAACATTGGGAAAGAGAGTACACAGGTTTGCTGCCTCAGTAATTTGATGATTTGGATATTTTAAGCCATAATAAAGTAGATATTAACTGTATGAAGCCTCATGCCATTTCTTATCAGTATATTTTGAGAAATGAGCGAACTACACAACTTATTTTATTACCCATAAGGTTAGCATGTAGAATAAGTATGCAGGTTTGCTGCAACAGGTATGTTAAAACTGGTTAGTTTTAATTCATTATTTAGTATATCTTAACTAGAAGAAGCCATTTACCAAGTTTTATTTTGATATGTTCAAAAATAAGGCAGATATAGAATTTTTTTATTTCCCATAAGGATAACATGGGGAATGATTATGCAGGTTTGCTGCCACAAAAATGGAAATTTTGGGGATTTTAGACTAAAATACATTAGATCTCATCTATATGAAGCCACAAACCAAGTTTAATTAAGATATGTTGAGAAATGTGCGAGATATAGAATTTTACTTATTCCCCATAAGGTTAACATTGGGACAACGTACTGTGTTTACCACTTTCAATATCTCGGTAACCAATGGACATAGAGCAATGATCCAAAATACTAAATTGTTTGTTTTTTTGAGGCGAATCCAATGGTGCCAACAAAAATTTGATGAATTTTATTTTTCTATGTAAAAACCCAAAAAAACCCATTTTTGGGGGGGTTATTCCCCCTTTACCCCCACTTTCCGATGGTCCGATCGGGCTGGTTTACGAACTTGTCCAATCGATTACCACTTTACATGTCTGTACCAAATTTCATTACAGTAATGAAATAACAGATATTGGACCATATTTATTACTGTAATTTCATTACAGTAATAAATATGGTCCAATTTACGGCCGCTATCGTGCTCACAGACACACACACACACACACACACACACACACACACATATATATATATATATATATATATATATATATAGATAGATAGATATATAAATTCGAACGAATTGTGTTTTTTGCTTCTGGTGGCCCCAAAACGAAAAGTTATCATGGTCTCGGGCTTAGGTCTTACCATGAGACCTGCGGTAATAGCTTCTTCCCTATAGGGGAAATTCGCTAAAAAGTAACTTGCAAACATGCATTAAGCGTCGGTTTGATGCAAATGAGCTGATTGTTTACTTCTGATTCTTATAATTATATCATTATTGTAGTCCGGAAATGTTTTTCAGTCGGGAATATGTTTTTGGACGGTATCGGTAAGGCGTAACTTTCGAACCAACAAAAAGGACTGGATGCAAATAAAAAACGTCTAACAACACTTAAACATTTATTTTCACTTGTACTGTGTTTACTTACAAGATGGTAAATATACACAAATGTTGAAAAAGTCGATCGATTTCGATTGGACACAACAATCATCATCACGGTCAATGAGAGGAATGGCAAATCCATCATGGCGTCCGTTCTTTTATGAGGACGATATGATGGATCTGCCAGTTTCTCATTGGGCCTGATGATGATTGGTGTGACCGATCGAAATCGATCACCATTTTCCACCACTTGTGTATATTTACCATCTTGTGTGTGAATACAGTATAACCGTAAATATGTGTTGTAAGACATTTTTCACCACACTACGACGAAATCACCTGTTTTACAAACGTCAAACGCGGACCGAAACACACTGTTTGCCGCCACAGCACCGAAAACGTTGGGGGCCCTAGGGGCAAAAGTCAGCTGATAGTTTATTTGCTTGAAACAACGTCAGAACATCACAAAATTATACGGCATTCAAGACAGGATAGTTGCGACCATATGATTGTCATAGCTGTGTTTTGTTTTCAAGTAAGTCAAATAATAATCAGTTTTTTTTTTATTATTTAGGGTATATTTCATTGTGTAGTGTGGTGAAAAATAGCGTTCGCACCTCGGCCGAAAAAATCGCATCTCGATCGTTTTAAATTCTCGACTTCGTCTCGAATTTGAAACACGATCTCGAGCCTGCAAAACCTCGTTTTCGGCCCTTGTTGCGAAATATACTATTTATTTACATCCAGTGAATTCAACAATACGTATCATGCTAATCAAGAAATTATCCAACAAAAAAGAACAGAATCAAATGTTTTTGTGCCAGTATGACAAAAACACTATATTGGTGTGTAGGAACTGTCCAGCTTCGACTCTGAAATTTTATTTGGTTATTCAGCGGGTTAAATAAACAAAAAAATTTAATTGAGCATAATATTATGTGGTGTATCTCACATCTCACTCCTATTCCGTCTGTTGGCCTGTACGTATTTTTACGCGAATAATCATAAAATTGAAACCAATGAGGCATTAGCATGAAACTTGGTGCACGAAAATAGTCATAATTAATATGACTTATTTGGAGAACCAAGTCATGCTTTATATTTTTTTAATGGTGTCTTTTATATCCTTGAAAACGTGATATATTAAAAAGGATACATGTTACTTACTAAATTATATCAGTGGCAAAGAATACGAAAAGAATTAATTCGCCTTTCAAAAATGTACTTGTAATGGAGTCGTATCAGAAATAACTGAGGTATTCTATTCTTTCTACAGTCAAAATTTGCTGTTTTGAATTCAGAATTCACTCATATCTTCCTTTGAAATATGCAACAGTTTGTAACAAGCCTCCTTCCTCGGACACTGATTTACAACGGTATGAGACAGGAGCTTGTTGTTGATCCTATTGTTATAACAAGCTAAAACAAGGAATCTGTGACTTACTCAGTGTTTTTTACATTGGCTCT